>OY743173.1:43684448-45064448 GCA_963555705.1 Ligustrum vulgare | reverse complement strand
TTTATTACTCACATATATCGAATTTATATATTAACATATGAAATGAATATTTAATTAAAAATAAGAAATGAATGGAGACAATTAAACAAAAAATAATGTACAAATTACGTATACCTTAATTATCTTTTTATCTTTAGTAAGTTTACCGTTTAAAAAAAATTCTTTAAATATTGTAATTTGAATTGATTTAAAGTGATGTGATCCAGACCACGGATACAAGCCCGCACAAAGATCCGTTGAAGATCCGAGGAGGGCCGATGACTCGATTGCAGACAAAGAGGGCCAAGGAAGCAATGGACAAGTTAGTTCAAGAAACAATGGCCAAAACAATGTTCGTGTCATCGAAAGAAACAAGTTCCATGTTGGGACCGAGCCAAAACGACGAATGGATCAACCTCATTTAAGCCGTCGAAGAAGATTGCCAAATTTCAAGAATTACGGCCGTAATTCATAATTCTCACGGCCGTAACCAACTTACTGCTGAAAGCTGAATTTTTGAAGAAATTGGACTTACGGCCGTAACTAATATTAATCACGGCCGTAACATTGCCTCGGATCAAAAACAGGAATTTCAGAATTAAGGCTTACGACCGTAAAAAGAGTCTCACGGCCGTAAGGAAACTAGTCACGGCCGTAAATTCATATACGCGTGATTTTAGCAATTTTATTTATTTCCTTATTTTTAGTTATTTGTTTCCTTGTTTAATTAGAACTCTTAAACCTAGTTTTAACCCTATTTATAGGGATGTAATTTTCATTATTCATTAGACAACTTTGATATTAAAATTGAGGGGCTATTTGCTTTCACAATCTTTATTCTTCATTGAATAAAATTCGAACTTGCGAGTTTAATTCTTGTTTGTTCAAATCTTGGGTGAGATTTATTTTCATTGTGATCAAGAGGTCAACATATCAATTGATTGTGTTGGTTGCTTGGTTCAATTAATTTGAATCAATCTCTAAATCGTGATTCTTTGGCGTTCTTGGGTCGATTCCAATAATTTGTGGGTTGCGTAGCTACAATTGCTACGTGGTTTGCATCATCTGGTATCAGAGTTTAGGCTCCAAAAATCAAGGTTATATCTTTGTTTTTTTTTTTCTTGAGTTTCTTATTCTTGTTCTTCGTGTTCTTCCAGTTTTTGAGTCTTTAATCCAGAAAAGTGTCACAAAAAATTCAATAGTCGTTATTTCCTTCGTTTGTTATCCAGATTAAATTTCGTTTGTTGCGTCTTTCTCGTAGTTGAATTTTCGAGAATAAAAAAAAACGAAAATTCTCAGTCCAATTAAAATAGCTGATATTTGATTTCAAGAATTATTTTCTTGAAACAATCTTAGTTTCCATAAAAGTGTCAAGTCCCTTATAAGAGTCAAAATTCAAATCTCTAAAGGTCTTCTTCAAGTTTTCCAACAAATTCATAAATTCTCACTCTTACTCGATTTGAATCATTCGGGCTTAAACTTGTTTGAGTTCGGGTTCGTTCTTTAAAGCAATTGGGGTGAAAGCTATTGAGTGGAAAAAGGCAGAGAGGTGAGATCAATAGAGGGTAAAAGCCAACTTTGAGTGATACACGAGCGAAATACACGTGAGGCATATAATATTTAGTTTTAGGATGTCTGAACAATCTTCTACTACAAAAAACAACGATCGAACCAACATGACGGAAGAGATGGTACAACGGTTTGAGCGGTTGTTTGGGGATGTGTTAGGTAGGTTAGAAAGGCTTGAGCAACCTCGGGAAGTGCCTAATGCCCGTAGGCAAGGCGGGCAAGGTCGTAGAGTGGAGGGGATCGATGAGAATGAAGAAGGTAGTGATTTTGACGATGGGGCAATTGTGGATAGAGTAGTTAGGCATGGAAGAAGGGATAGAGATCTTGGTGGCGATAGAATGGATGGTAGTATGAGCAACATCAAAATGACAATTCCGTCATTCAAGGGTAGGAGTGATCCGGAAGCATACCTAGAATGGGAAAAGAAGATGGAATTAATTTTCAATTGCTACACTTATTCGGAAGGGAAAAAGGTTAAGGTAGCTGTACTTTAATTCTCCGATTACGCTATTACTTGGTGGGATCAATTGGTGACTTCTAGGATGAGGAATCGCGAGAGACCCGTTAGTACTTGGGATGAATTAAAAGCTATCATGAGAAAGAGGTTCGTTCCTAGTCATTACCATCGGGAGCTGCATCAAAAATTACAAAGTCTCTACCAAGGATCAAAGAGTGTGGAGGATTATCATAAGGAGATGGAGATGTTGATGATTAGAGCTAATGTAGAAGAGGATAGGGAGGCTACGATGGCTCGATTTTTGAATGGGTTGAATAGGGATATAGCTAATGTGGTTGAATTGCAACATTATTTGGAGATGGAGGATATGTTGCACATGGCTATAAAGGTGGAGAAACAAATAAATAAAAAGGGAACAGCAAGGTATCAATCTGGTTCTAATTCTTCTTGGAAGCCGAAGTGGGATAGTAAAGGAGATGTGACTGTTTCTAAAGGGAAGTTTGAAGCACCAAAGGGGAAATTTGAGGCACCAAAGGGGAAGGAGGAACAAGCTAATAAATTCGTACCTAAAGGGGAACCTCAACCATCTAGGAGTAGAGACATTCAATGCTTCAAATGTTTGGGGAGAGGACATGTGGCATCTCAATGTCCTAATAGGCGAGTGATACTTGTGCGAAAGGATGGAGCCATGGAGAGTGATAGTGAGGAAGAGGATTATAGCGATATGCCGGCATTGGAGGAAGTATGTGATGATGAGGATGTGTTATCCGGGAAGCATGGCGAGTTATTGGTGGCAAGGCGAGCTCTTAGTGCTCAAATCAACACGGATGATTTGGAACAACAACGGGAGAACATATTCCATACACGATGTCGCATAAATAACAAGGTATGTAGTATGATTATTGATGGTGGTAGTTGCACTAACGTCGCTAGTACTATACTTGTTGAAAAATTAGGACTACCTCTGTTAAAACATCCTAAACCTTATAGGCTTCAATGGTTAAATGATAGTGGAGAAATTAAGGTGAATAGGAGGGTGTTGGTGAATTTTTCTATTGGTAGCTATGTGGATGAAGTTATGTGTGATGTGGTACCTATGCATGCCGGGCACATTTTGTTGGGCAGGCCTTGGCAATATGATAGGAAGGTCACGCATGATGGGTATAAAAATAGGTATAGCTTTATCAAAGGGGGAAAAAACCATTACACTTGCACCATTGACACCATCACAAGTGTATGAAGATCAAATAAAACTGAAAAATGATGAAGAAAAAAGAGTAAAGGAAAATGAGAGAAAGAGAGTTGAGGCCACGACCTCAGAAAAAGGAGAGGAAAAGAGAATTGGAGCCACGACTCCAGAAAAAGGAGAGGGGAGAGAAAAAAAAAAGAGTGTTGGGGTACATACCTCAGAAAAAGAAGAGGGAGCGAAGAGTGCCAGAAAAGAAAGAAAAACGAGTTTCTACTAAAAAAGGAGTGAAATCAAAAAGGCATTCATGGAAGAACGACCGATGGTCCTTCTGCTGTACAAGGAATCATTCATTGCATTTGATGAAATTAACAAATCCCTCCCTAGTTTGGCTATTTCTTTATTGCAGGAATTCGAGGATGTGTTTCCAGATGACATACCTAGTGGGTTACCACCCATTCGAGGTATTGAACATCAAATTGATTTTATACCTGGAGCAGTCATTCCAAACCGTCCAGCTTATAGGAGTAATCCCGAGGAGACAAAGGAGCTTCAAAAGCAAGTGGAGGAATTAATGAGTAAGGGGTACATAAGGGAAAGCATGAGTCCATGTGCCATACCCGTGTTACTTGTGCCGAAGAAGGACGGGACGTGGAGAATGTGTGTTGATTTTAGAGCCATCAACAACATAACGGTAAAGTATCGTCATCCTATTCCTAGGTTAGATGATATGTTGGATGAATTGCATGGCTCTAGCATATTTAGTAAAATTGACCTTAAGAGTGGTTATCATCAAATTCGAATGAAAGAAGGAGATGAGTGGAAAACTGCATTTAAAACTAAGTATGGCCTGTATGAATGGTTAGTAATGCCTTTTGGACTTACTAATGCACCTAGCACATTTATGCGTTTAATGAATCATGTTTTACGTGCATTTATAGGTAAATTCGTTGTAGTTTACTTCGACGATATCTTGATATATAGTAAAACTTTGAATGAGCATGTGGAGCATGTTAGGTGTGTGCTTGTGGTTTTAAGACAAGAGCAACTTTTTGCTAATTTTAAAAAGTGTGATTTTTGCATGGAAAAAGTTGTGTTTCTTGGTTATGTGATTAGTGCTAAAGGAATAGAAGTAGATGAAGAGAAAGTCAAAGCTATTAAAGAATGGCCAACACCTAAAAGCATAACTGGGGTTAGGAGTTTTCATGGCTTGGCTAGTTTTTATAGGCGCTTTGTTAAAAATTTTAGCATGATTGCCGCCCCACTCACAGAAATTGTCAAAAAAAGTGTAGGTTTTAAATGGGGAATAGAACAGGAACATGCATTTGAAACAATCAAAAATATGTTGTGTGAAGCACCGGTTTTATCACTTCCTAACTTTGACAAGGCTTTTGAGATTGAATGTGATGCCTCAGGTCTAGGCATTGGAGCTGTTTTAATGCAGGATCAAAGGCCAATCGCCTATTTTAGTGAAAAACTAAAAGGGGCTGCACTTAATTACCCCACATATGACAAGGAGTTATACTCACTTATGCGCGCTTTGGAGACATGGCAACATTACTTGTGGCCACGGGAGTTCATGATACACACTGATCATGAGTCCTTGAATCATTTGAGGGGTCAGGCTAAGCTGAGTAAGAGACATGCAAGGTGGGTAGAGTTCATCGAAACATTTCCCTACGTCATCCGGTACAAACAAGGTAAGGAAAATGTGGTGGCAGATGCATTGTCTCGAAGGTATGTTCTTTTAAATTCTTTAAACTCTAAATTGCTTGGATTTGAATACATTAAGGACATGTATGCTAATGACCTGGACTTTTCTAATATTTATGAATCATGTGGTAAGGGGGCTGTGGATAAATTCTTTAAACATGATGATTATTTATTCCGAGAAAATAAATTGTGTGTCCCTAGGTGTTCAATGAGGAGTTACTTGTGAGAGAGGCCCATAGTGGAGGTCTAATGGGTCATTTTGGAATTAAAAAGACCATCGAAATCGTAAGTGAACATTTCTATTGGCCTAAGATGAAAATTGATGTGGTTCGGGTTTGTAGTAGATGCATTACTTGCAAGAAGGCAAAATCTAGGATTAAACCTCATGGATTATATATGCCTTTACCCGTCCCTAGTGAACCTTGGGTCGATATCTCTATGGATTTTGTTTTGGGATTACCTAGGACTAAGAAGGGAAGAGATTCAATTTTTGTGATAGTAGATCGCTTTAGTAAAATGGCACATTTCATACCATGCCACAAAACTGATGATGCTACTAACATAGCTGAAATTTTCTTTCGGGAAGTCGTCCGCTTACATGGGGTTCCTAAAAGTATTGTCTCGGATAGATATGTTAAGTTCCTTAGTCATTTTTGGAGGGTCTTGTGGAACAAATTAGGTACAGAATTACTTTTCTCTACAACTTGTCACCCACAAACCGATGGACAAACCGAGGTAGTAAATAGGACAATGATTCAATTGTTGCGCATGATAATCAATAAGAATCTAAAAAATTGGGAAGAGTGTTTACCATTTATTGAATTTGCATATAATAGGGTTATACATTCTACTACTTCTTGTTCACCATTTGAAATTGTTTATGGTTTTAATCCGCTTACACCATTGGATTTAATTCCTTTACCTGTGAATGAAAATAGTAGTTTAGATGGAAAGAAAAAGGCTGAGATGGTTAAAGTACTCCACGACAAGGTGAGGTTGGCGATTGAAAAGAAAAATGAACATTATGCTTCGCAGGCTAACAAAGGAAGAAAATGCGTCATATTTGAACCCGATGATTGGGTTTGGTTACATTTGAGAAAGGAGCGGTTTTCAGAACAGCGCAAGTCAAAGTTACAACCGCGAGGAGATGGTCCATTCCAAATGATCGAAAGGATCAACAATAATGCCTATAAACTCGATCTTCCTAGTGAGTATAATGTTTCGGCATCATTTAATGTTTCTGATCTATCTTTGTTTGATGCAGGTACAGATTCGAGGTCGAATCCTTTCGAAGAGGGAGGGGATGATGTGATCCAGACCACGGATACAAGTCCGCACAAAGATCCGTTGAAGATCCGAGGAGGGCCGATGACTCGATTGCAGACAAAGAGGGCCAAGGAAGTAATGGACAAGTTAGTTCAAGAAACAATGGCCAAAACAATGTTCGTGTCATCGAAAGAAGCAAGTTCCATGTTGGGACCGAGCCAAAACGACGAATGGATCAACCTCATTCAAGCCGTCGAAGAAGATTGCCAAATTTCAAGAATTACGGCCGTAATTCATAATTCTCACGGCCGTAACCAACTTGCTGCTGAAAGCTGAATTTTTGAAGAAATTGGACTTACAGCCGTAACTAATATTAATCACGGACGTAACATTGCCTCGGATCAAAAACAGGAATTTCAGAATTAAGACTTACGGCCGTAAAAAGAGTCTCATGGCCGTAACGGTGAACCAGAATGCGTCTTACGGCCGTAAGGAAACTAGTCACGGCCGTAAATTCATATACGCGTGATTTTAGCAATTTTATTTATTTCCTTATTTTTAGTTATTTGTTTTCTTGTTTAATTAGAACTCTTAAACCTAGTTTTAACCATATTTATAGAGATGTAATTTTCATTATTCATTAGACAACTTTGATATTAAAATTGAGGGGCTATTTGCTTTCACAATCTTTATTCTTCATTGAATAAAATTCGAACTTGCGAGTTTAATTCTTGTTTGTTCAAATCTTGGGTGAGATTTATTTTCATTGTGATCAAGAGGTCAACATATCAATTGATTGTGTTGGTTGTTTGGTTCAATTAATTTGAATCAATCTCTAAATCGTGATTCTTTGCCGTTCTTGGGTCGATTCCAATAATTTGTGGGTTGCGTAGCTACAATTGCTACGTGGTTTGCATCATAAAGCGTAAAATGAGAAAATAAAATTACATTTAAACAGAATTTATAATACGTAAAAAATGGATATATCTGTGATATACGCTTACAATTTTATTAAAAAGAAAAAGGAAAATAAAAAATAGATCGATGAACTTTCCTATTCATACTCTTTTATTTTCTGTTTTTAAAGAAAAATATTTATATGATATTGCATTTATTTATTTATTTATTTTTACTATTTTAAAAAAATTGTAATTTATTTTTAAGAGGGGAAGGCGAACCAAGAAACTTAGGGACTTGAAAAAGTGGCTATTTAAAAATTTGTATTCAACTGGATTATTTTAAATCTGATTTTGTCCAAAATGGATAATATATAGTTAATTAATACTACTTGCCATTTTAGGAAATATATTTTGATGGAAAAATGGGTCAATACCTGTTCGTGCTCTCTTTTTATGTATTTCATTTTTTTCGTCATTGTTTAAGCCCTCATTATATACGAAATGAGTTTTTTAATAGTGATTTTTTGGAGAATATGTACTAAGCCCATGTTCTAGACCTATTATTTCAAATAATGTTATTTGTAACGGTAAATTTTGGGGGAATGAATTTTTAAAAACTAGGAATTTTTTTGAAGTTATACGTAGATTATTTGTTAAGAAAACGTTAGTTGAAAATGAATTTTAGAAAAATGAGGTTTTGAATAAGAGATATCTAGTAAGGGCCAAAGTTTTACCAAGTGGTTACAATTGTAATAATTTGGAACTTGAATGACTTAATATTAAAAAAAATAAAAAAATCAATGATCATTTGCATAACTATTCAGTTTTAATGATTATAACGTAATTAATCTTTTCAAAATATAATTTCTAGATTATCAAAAATAAATTTATCTCTACCTGAATAACGAAATAATATTATTAGAATTGATACTATATTAATATAATACTAGTGAATCACGTCTGAATAAAAATAATTTAATGTAAATTTGATGAATCCTTTTGATATAATAAATACATTTCGCAAATAAGAGATAATATCATTATTTATTGGTTTCATATAATTACAAATTTCGGAATACTTCTTTGTACACAACATTGTTTGTTGATTTTGTTGTTCTTTTCTTCTTATCACAAATCAACATCTTTAATCCGGAACGATTTGTCACCCTAAAAATCGCAACATAAAGTTGTCCACGTGTAAACACCAGCCGTTTAAGAAGAAATCCCACATGCAAGAATGATTGTCCCTGACTTTTATTGATAGTCATGGCATATGACATCATCAATAGAAATTGTCTTCTTTGAAATCTAATAAGTATCATAGAATCAGAATGGCTCAACGATATCATTGGAATAAAAAACTTGTGTCTTGCATTGATGCCAGAAAAAATTTGACCTTCTAGAACATGGTCGCCAAGTTTTGTAACTATCAACCTTGTTCTATTGCACAATCCTTGTGAATGATCAATATTTCTCAGAAAGAACTTGTGTCCTTCACTTATCCGCTGCAACAGTCCACCACGTGACGCAATAATGATATGCATGTGTCCAGGTCGTGTATCAAAATCCACCGACAATCAATTCAGCAAATTCATCGACAATAGGAAAATCATATTAGCTATCATCGGTTGCCCACCAACCAATAAGTATAAGTCTTACATTTGAAGTGTTTTCCTCAATCATCTTTTCTCAAACCAACCTAAACTACCTTAACAATTTGTTGTCTTTGTCTAGTATATCCTTCGAATCATAAACTATACAATCGTGCAACATAGAATCGCATGATTCACTCCTACCGGGAGACATTAAACGACATAAATTAAATTTTAGAATATCACAAAAAATTATCCGTAAACAATATAAATATAAAAGTAATAAATACATAATACGTACCTCACGACCCTTTTTCTGTTTTCAACCTCATTCACATTGTCAATAATGTAAAGCGAGCAAATAGTAGAGCTGAACCGTCATCAGGCAACAGACTCTCAATCTTATGACAATTTTGACGGTGTAATCTGAAGACGGGAGGCCCTCTACCATCATTTATCCCATTATCTATTCCCCCCCATAGAAGTGAACGAAAACATCATATTATAATCCGAATGTTCTCAACGAAATTCTTAATCCTGTCGTCCCTGCCATATAAAAAATCTTTCAAAATTAGAGGATGATATTCCATAAGAGGAATCTTCACTTTCTCTTACATACAACAAAGTAGGGGTGAACAAATAAACAACGAAATCGAATTAAACCTCAACAAATGGTATGGTTTAGTTCGGTTTGTAAAAATTCCAAACCTCCTTAAAAGATTTGGTTTAGGTTTCAATTGTCAAAACCGCGATTTCAAACAGCCAACCCGTCAAATTTTAAAAAATTAATAAAGACGAACGTTCAATTTTTAAAAAAATGTAATATACTTTTTATTGTCAAAAAATCAAAATTGAGGAGTCAAATATTAATTTGTTCAAATTCACTACCATTTGGAAATAATTTTTTCTCCTACAATTCATAATCATCATCCAAGATATTTTCTTAAAATAAAATGTTTAATATAAGAGCTAAGACAGTTTGCTTCTATATAGTTAGTTTGTTTGTCAACATGAATTGATTCACAACAAAGCACTCAATTAGAACCTTAATATTATTATTGAGCTAGTTTCAACTTGAAATTTTAGACGAATATGTGTCTTTGAGCTCCTTTGAAATATACTAATTCATTCGTTTGCAATCCGTGGTTTGAAACCGCACCAAACCGCAAAAAATAGTTTGATTTAATTTTGTTTAAAAAATGAATTGGTTTGGTTTGGTTTGGAAAAACTCCAAACCATTTTAAATTGTTTGGTTTGAAATATTACTACAAATCCCCCAAATCAAATAGTGTTCACCCCACAATAAAGTGAGAACTTCGGATTACGACATGTTTTATAATGCTTATCCACTATCTCCTCGCACCAAAAATTTGTCTTGCAAAATAAATATTTAAATGTAAGATCTCCAATGTCCATGTACTCTGAACAATCAAACAATAGATGAAAAAGTTAATAATATAGATCATGCGCATAAAAGATAAGATTTACTGTTTTGACCATTGACAATGAAAAACAACACGTATAAGAAACGAATTCGATAATCATAAAAAAAAGAAAAAAAAAACTAAAGTTGTGAGATTGACAAAGATGTATCAAATTCATGGTATTATAGATTTTTGCAATATTTATACAACGTAATTGGCTTTTTATGAAAATTATAATATAACATTAATCATCTCAATTTTCAGTTAAGTAAATTGGGAGACAATTTACTTATTGTTGTAAAAATTTAAGAATCATAAATATTGAATTAAAAGTATAATAATTTAAAACAAAATTTAATAAAAATTGATTAAATATTCGATATAAATATAAATGAAAATTCGACATTGGATTTGTATGACCGAACGAAATTATTCATCCGTAAGATTGAGACCTATAAAATATCATAATTATTGTAAAAAATTATTTACATATTAAATGTAACTTTTTATAAAAATACTAATTAATTTAATAGAACGCAATACAAAGGAGCTCGAATTTTTAGATGTACTAAATAACTAAAAAAATAAGATTATTTATAAAAAGTTTTATACGATAAGATTTATTTAGTATTAGATGCTTGATATAACTTCGATATAATCTTGAACTGAAAATTTTACATTGAATTTGTATGACTGCACACAAATACTTATTTGCAAAATCCAAAACATTAAAAGATCAAAATAATTTTATAAAAAAGAGTTTTAAACACGAATAACCAAATATAAATAAGTAAAAAAAAATCTCCATAAAAATATTTAAGTGGAAGTAGCAGTATAAACACATTAAAAGCTGAGTTTTGGAGTGTAAAAGCAATAAAAGTTGAGTTTTTCCACCAAAACTCAGCTGCTTTTATATATTATACATATATAGATTTGATATTTAAATGTATTAAACAAATATTTCATTTCATATTTATTTTAACATTACAAATTAAATACACGTGGTTCTATATTTAAACGAATGTAACAAATTAAGCAACCTGAATTGATCGAAATATGAAGTTGAGAAAATTATTCGGATTTAATTAAATTGCATAAAAGTTCGGATATTTATTATTTCCTTTAATTTGATAAGAAAAGCAACTCGAATTGAAATTAATCATATATGACCAAATTAAATCTAATTTAAGAAATTAAAAATATCATTATAAGACTCAAATAAAACAATTTTAAATAAAGGGACATTGAGAAAAAGTAAAAGGTACAAAATAAATTTTTTATCTTTAATCTTTAATATGATTTTAAGGACGACATGTTTACAGTTGACTCTAACTTGTGAGTTCATATTAAAGGTCTTGTTGAGATCTTCAATTTGATACCCATATTGCATATTTTTAGATTTCAAAATAATTGTATAATTATCAAAAGTATTCTCATTCATTGAAATACTTCTATTTTAAGAAAGACAGCTTAGATGGAAAAATTCCTAAAACATGTTTTTGAGAAATGCATATATATATTATTATTATTATTATTATTATTATTATTATTATTAAAAAGTTGTTGAATTTGGGAGCTAAAAACCCAATGTATCTTTCCCGCTTAAAAACAACCACTATCTTTTTATTTATTTATTTTTTTTTTTTTCCTTTTTTCCTTTTTCATTTTCTTCATCGAATAACATCTTAACGTTCTTCAAAATTTGATTATAAACAGAATTCAAACCTACGCGGTTCTCAAAACATAAATATTGCTGAAAAAATGGTTGAATTTTCCCTTATACAGCATGCATAACTACTGAATACCTTTCACTACATCCTATAAAATTTCAGGGGATAATGTTGGAAGTTTAATCATATACAGTATAACAATTTATTCTGATTTGTTTTGAAAATTGTATAATTGATGCCCCGTCAGTGCACAATATTTGTTTATAAAAAAAAGAAATGGGAGTTGCTGAACATAATACTTTTTTTTTTTTTTTTTTTTGTATAAGCATTATAAATTAAAAATATTTAGGCACTGTTAGGCTGTTATAGTTTGCAGTTTAAATTGATTTATTTGAATTTTTAAGTAAAATATTTAATTAAAAATTGAAGAGGGAAAATTTGTGTGATTAGAAAACTGTTTCATTTAGCAAAGCACTAATTTCAGTCGTTTTTGTTGAATATTAATGTTTTCAATTAATTTAAAATTAGTAAATCTTATTTGATATGTCAACTGAAAGACAATCCTCATTAAGCCTCTTAACGCATCGTTTGGTGGCTTAGAGGCAACAATTTTATTTATTTTCTAGATAAGACGTGTTATTGAAAATTGGAGAGAGAAAATGTGAGTAATTAAAAAGTGATTTTGAAAAAATATGTTATTTATAAATTTTAATCATTAAGTAAAAGAACACATTGTAAGTTATGAAAACAACTGAGTCAACTTGGGTCAATTTCCGCCCAAACTCAGGTACTCTACATGTATTGATTTTTTTATTTTTTTAATGTTGATAGGTATTTTCAAAAGCTTTTTTTATTGGTCTGTCATAATTAGTGTGTTCACACTAATCTTCCAATTCTGCCCAATAATCTTCCTCAAGATCCGATTTTCTATGGTGGTTTTAAATTTACGTGCAAAATTAAATAGTCTATAATTATTGATTTTTCGTTTTTCTAATGGTTTTTACATTTTCGAAATTTAACTCTAAACACCATTTAAAGTTCACTCATTTATAATAATTTAATTCCAAATTTGTTTACTATTTCTACTGTTTTGTCGACATTAAATTAATGAGTATTTCTAGAGGGACGTTTATTTTGGACATTTTAAAGTAACATTGTGATATGTCACTTTTTCGTTGGATGATGATTCATTTATTGATAAGTTGATTATTTAATGCACATCTTTATGACCCAATGAGAAGTTGACATATTACAATGTCACTTTAAAATGTTCAAAATGAATGTCCCTCTAGAATTATTTGAAATTAATACTTATTCCTATTATAACTTAATTATTTATGCCTTGACCAGCAATTATTAAGCTTGCTTTGATTGACAGAGTTTATTATCATGAATGGTTTGTATAAGAGATTTAATTATGGTAGATATTATTTGTGTTTTGGAACTTCATTTATGTTCTTATAATTATGGTTATATTGATATAACCCTCATCCTATTTCTATCTAAGTGGAATTATGCAATTCATAAGCAGTATAAAAAAAATAAAAATTCAAAGAAATACTACTTTCAATTACATCATGCGAAATTTTCTCAAATATTAAACTTATTTATTTGGGCAATAGAACATTTTAAAGGATAGTTGTGTATACGAAAAAATGAGTTTTGAGGGGTGGATTAGTTCCCTCAGTTTGATGTGATTGCCTCTTTGTTCTGCGCAGACGTTCCACTTGATCACCACACGGTTTTGGATAATACATTTACAATTAAGTAGTTTAAAAAAAATTCAAATAAATACCACTTTCAATTATTCGTGCAAATTTTTATCAAATATTAAACTTAGTTATGTAGTCAACAAAACATTTTAATTGAATTAGCAGGTTTTTCTACGAAAAATATCTGAGTTTTGAGGAATAGATTACCTTTTCGGGTGTGATATGCTTGCATCTCCGTTCCGTTTGCTCATAGCACGATTTGGTGAATACAGTTACAAGAAGCTCCTTTCTAATCTTTGGAATTTGACTGATATTTACATTCACACTAAATTGAATAAAACAAATTACAATTTAAAGTCATATTAATATTGTAGACCTATTGAATAGGAGAATCCTAAATTATTTTAAGAAGAAATAAAAAGGTGTTGCGCTCTTCTTCAAGATCAGTTAAGTTTTGAGTCGGAATATAGATTTGGGTTTCTAACAAAAAAATAATAAATAAAATATAGAACAATGATAATGCAGAAAAAGCTTCGAAAATGATATAGAAATGCAAAAATAATTTAATCATTCAAGATTTTTTGTGCGGTGGTAAAGCTTATTAATATTATAGACTAATTGTAAATGAAAAAACCCTAAATTATTTTTTGAAAGAATAAAAATAAGTGATCTCTTCTTCAAAATCTTTGAAGTTTTGAGCTGATGAACATAGATCTGGGTTTTTGGCAAAAAAAAAAAGTTAAAACATTAATATTGTAGAGAAAGCTTCGAAAACCATATAAAAAGCAAAGTTATTTAGGACTAAAAATAGATCTACTAGATATTATCTTTTAATTTCCCCGTTGGAATGAGTAGGAGTTCGTCGAAGTGTCTTTGATCCACAAATATTTCTCGCAATTTCTAGATTTAACCACAGTTTATGAACAGACATTTTTGGTTTAGTGGTATTGGAGAACATGAGAGGTGAAGATTCAAATCACACGAGTTTTCAATTTTGGCATAATTAATCTGCTTTTATACAAGATGGTTGTTTAGGAATTTCTTAGGAGCATAGAGATTTCTTCCTGATCACATCAACAATACTTTGAGATATGAGGAGTCGTTAATCGTCTATTTATACTAGGTTCTAGAATTATCTGTTAGGGTTGCAAATGTGTTAACTAATGTTGGGCTATTTAGAATAGTTTTTGGTTGGATACATATGCTAATGGTTTTGCCCGTTGGGTGAGGGGAAAAATCTATTATTCATGGGCTGGTTTATATTGGATGTATCACATTGTATTAAAGAAAAAAATATACAAAAACAAGACATTAAAATTATTTTTTTTTAAATTTGCTTTTATCAAGAAGTTATTTTTTATTTTATGATATAAGAACGATAATTTGTTTGATTTTTACTTAGTTATATTTAGCTTTTAGTTTCGAAGCCTCTCTTTTCATAAAAAGAGCGTTCTTTTAATGTTTTCAATCTTACCAATAATTATTGTGTTCAATCATACAAATCTAATGTAAGATTTTCAGTTATAAATTATATCGAAAATTTATTACAAGCATAATAATAAATAAATCACATCATATAAAAATTTATATAAATGGTCTTATTTTAAAAGTTATTTAGTACATATACATCTTGGAGCTCTTTTCTATAGCATATCATTAAATAAATAAATATTTTTATAGATAATTACATTAAATACGTAATTTATATTTTATAATAATTATATGTGTTCTTTTATTGGTCTTAATCTTATGGATAAATATTTGTATTCAGTCATACAAATTCAAAGTCAAATTTTTAGTTAAAATTATATTGAGAATTTATATGCAATCATATTTTCATAAATCACATTATATTAATTTTTTTAATAATCTTATTTTTTTGGTTATTGTTACATATACATATTAAAGTCCTTTTCTATATCGTATTATATATCAAAATAATTTTATTTTGAATTACATTTAATTCTTAATTAATTTTTTATTCCAGAAAATCTCTCAATCACATTTTTTAACATTAACGATTAATAAACTTATTTATATTGTTTTGAAATGATATAGTTACTAATGATTTTTGTCCTAACTGTTAATTTTAAGATTTTAAAAATAATTGATCATGACATGGTATTCTTTGTTATATTTTCTTAGTAATCATGTTCTAGAGGGTCAAATTTTACCTGACATCAATGCAAGATACAAGTTCTTTATTCCAATGATGTCGTTTCCCTTCAGATTTTAGGATACCTATTAGATTTCAAAGAAGACAATTTTCATTAATGGTATCATATGCCATGACTATCAATAAAAGTCATGGACAATCACTCTTGCATGCGAGACTTCTTCTTAGAAAGTCAGTTTTTACACATGGACAACTTCATGTTGCGATTTATAAGGTAACAAATAGTTCTGGATTAAAGATGTTGATTTCTGATAAGAATGAAAGACCAACAAATTCAACAAATAATGTAGTGTACAAAGTAGTATCCCAAAATTTGTACTAATATGAAACCAATAAATGATGATATTATCTTTTATTTTCCAATGTTTATTTATTTATTTATTTTCATCTAAGGATTCATTTAATTTCGTATAGAATCATCTTTATCTAGATGTTTCTTCACGTGCATCGCATGGGTGATTCACTAGTGTATATATATAAACAAGGTCAATGTCAAAAACAGCACACACATAATTTTCCGCTCAAAATAATTTTCTAATTCTGGACATTTATGAAAAAGAAAAATAATGTAATTGGTATTTTGACCATTATTGTGGTACATTTGTCATTAATAACACTAGAATCCGTACTTTGCTATTAATGACACCAAGATTTTAGTTTATTTTAATATATAAACTATTTTTTTTGTTTTGTAATAATTATTATTCTTTTTGATAATTATTGTATTATATTGAAGTAAAAAAATATGCAATATGGTTGATGTCAAATTAAAGATTTCAACGAGAAATTTAAAAAGCTAACAAGTGAGAGCAAACTGTAAACATATTGTCAGTAAAATCGTCTCAAAGATCAAATATAAATATTTTTTATATTTTTTACTTTTCCCCAATATCTCATTCATTTTAAATTATATCATTTAAGTTATATAAAACTATCTATAAACTACTTTTTGTAATAATTATTATTCTTTTGATAATTATTGCATTATTTTGAAGTCGAAAAATATGTAATATATATCAAATTGAAGATTTCAACGAGAAGTTTAATAAAAGATAATAAGTGAGGGCAAATTATAAAGACTTTGTCAGTAAAAATGTCCAAAGATCAAAGATAAAATTTTATTTCATTTTTTTTTTTTTACTTTTACTCATTATCTCATTCATTTTAAATTATATCATTTCAATTATATAATAACAGTATTGATTCGACCCGAAAAAAGTAACAGGTCAAGGATCGAAATATCATATCTGGTCGAACCGATTTTAATTAAAATATTGATAATTATTTCAAAGATTAAGATTTTTTCTAAAAAAAAAAAAAAAAGTTATTTTACAATTAACTCATTTGAAGATAAAATTAAATACACAAAAAATATAACAAAAATATTCTTTAATTTAAAAATTAACAATTCAAAACAAATATTGATTTATGGTTGTTAATTTTATTTATTATATTATATTTCAAAATATTTTACATATAAAAAAAAAGATAAAAATAACTTATTTAGAAGAAAGTTCAACAAACAAATAAATAATAAATAAAAATACTTTTCCAAAGAAAAAAGCAATTTTAAAAAGAAAAAGAAAAATCCCATAAAGATCATGATTTCTTAATTTTGATTCTTTTAAAAAAAAAAAAAATTCTCTTTTAAAAAAATATTTTTATTTATTATTTGTTTGTTTTTTGAACTTTCTTCTTCTAAATAATTTATTTTTATCTTTTTTTTTATATGTAAAATATTTTGAAATATAATATAATAAATAAAATTAACAACCATAAATCAATATTTGTTTTGAATTGGTAATTTTGAAATTAAAGAATATTGTTGTTATATTTAATTTTATCTTCAAATAAGTAAATGTTACTTTATTTGTAAAATAACCCTTTTTTTTAGAAAATTTTGTGATTTTTGAAATAATTATTAATTTTTTAATTAAAATCGGTTCAACCCCGCTTACTGATCTTCTGATCCTTGACATGTTACATTTTTTCAGGTCTAACCGATTTCAGGTTTTTTGAATACTGAATATTATATAATATAAAATGAATGAGATATTGAGTAAAAGTAAAACTAAATATTAGTAAAATGTAAGAAAAATTTATGTTTTTTCACTACATTAATTTATTTTTCTTAATCAATGTAAAAAAAAAAAAAAAAAAGTCTATCTTCATGGGCCGGATAGAGAGAGTCATATATATATTTGATGGGTTAGGATTAAACACACTTTTATAATTATTGTGATCAATGTTTTAGAATGAGAATTGAGAATAACGTTAAATGTGAGAAGAAATGATGAAATCATGATAAATATGTTGATACCTTGCAAATGCATCAATATTTGTACCCATAATATTACATAAAATATGATATCTATCTATATGTAACAACAAAGTAACCGTCACAAAAAATATACACACTTTCCCGCTGAAATTACTTGCTAAATTTGGAAATTTCTTTTTTTTAAAAAAAAGGATTATATATATATATATATAAAAGATTCATTAAAGTGCAATGTGAATTGAAACCATTTCAAAATGTAATGATTGAACAATCCAAACTCTAAAGTGTAATGATTGCAAATTTGAATTACACTTTTGAGCACTACATGCATTTGTTTAAAAATAAATAAATAAAAGTTTTGAGCACTGTTAAATTATTTAAAACATAATGGTAGTTAATTTTAATTTTATTTTAATTATTTTAAAAAAAGGATGTTATGTTTTCACGGTGAAAAAAAAAGTGGAGAGAAAAAATATATGTGATTAAAAAGTATTTTAAAAATGTGTTGCTTAAAAATATTTTGTCAAACAGAGATGCTTCATTTATTTATTTTTTTGTGAAAAAAGCTGAAAAAATTACATCAAAAGTATCATAAATCTAATTTAAAAAATAAATAGATAATTTTTAATTGTTATAAAAAAGTATTCAAAATCCGTAATTTAAAAAAAATTAGATCTATTAAAAAATGATTATTCAAAAATATTCTACTTAATCATAGTGTAACTAATGTGGTAAAATAATATTAAATTATTTCTATAGATATATAAAATTATATTATAAAATGTGTTGAAAAGCATTTAAATAACCTGAAAATGTTTTAGTTTAAATAACGTAAGAACATTCCTTATACTGTTTATTTTTTATAAGTTTTTCAATTAGATTATATAAAAAAATGACTAATCCATAAATTTCTTTCAAATCAATAATCTCATACTTGATTTAATATAATTTTCTTTCAGATTGAATAATTTCATACTTGATTGAATATTTTATATTTTTTTTGGAATACAGTATTTATTTATATTATTCTTGATTTTTTTTACTATGTTTTAATTTGAAAAATACTATTTCAAATTCTAAAAAAATATAAAATTATATCTAAGCAATACATTAAAAAATAAATTTCATCAAAAGTTAAAACATATTACGTTCGAAATCAAATTAACTAAAAAATTGTTTTTTTTTTTTTTTTTTTTTGTATTGTTATTAAAAATTTACTTTGATTGTGTCATATGCAATGACAATTAACGAGAAGTTTAATACAAGATAACAAGTGAGAGCAAACTATAAACACTTTGTCCGTAAAAACATCACAAAGATCAAATGTAAAAGTTTATTATATATTGTTTACTTTTCCTTAATATCTCATTCATTTTAAGTTATATCATTTAAGTTGTATAATACTCAGTATTTAGAAAACCTAAAATTGGTTCGATCCGAAAAGGCAACATGTCAAGGATCGAAGGTTGAATCAGGTCGAAACGAGGCCGAACTGATTTTAATCAAAAAATTAATAATTATTTTAAACATCGCGACATTTTCTAAAAAACAAAAAAAAGTTATTTTAAAAATAAAGCAACATTTACTCATTTGAAGATAAAATTAAATACAAAAAAAATATAATAACAATATTCTTTAATTTCAAAATTACCAATTCATAATAAATATAGATTTATGGTTGTTAATTTTATTTATTATATTATATTTCAAAATAAAATAATTTAACATGTAAAAAATAAGATAAAAATAATTTATTTAGAAGAAGAAAGTCCAACAAACAAACAAATAATAAATGAAAATAATTTTAAAAAGAAAAAAGAAAAATCCTATGAAGATCAGGATTTTCTAATTTTGATTAGTTTTGTACATGTTGCATTTCCTATCTTAATTGGTTTTGTCTTTTTTAAAGTTTTGATTCAATAATATTTTGTATTAAAATGTTATTGTACTCATTTACTCATTTGGAGATAAAATTAAATACAAAAAAAATATAATAACAATATTCTTTAATTTCAAAATTACCAATTCATAATAAATATAGATTTATGGTTGTTAATTTTATTTATTATATTATATTTCAAAATAAAATAATTTAACATGTAAAAAATAAGATAAAAATAATTTATTTAGAAGAAGAAAGTCCAACAATCAAACAAATAATAAATGAAAATAATTTTAAAAAGAAAAAAAAAAATCCTATGAAGATCAGGATTTTCTAATTTTGATTAGTTTTGTACATGTTGCATTTCCTATCTTAATTGATTTTGTCTTTTTTAAAGTTTTGAATTCAATAATATTTTGTATTAAAATGTTATTGTACTATGTTTTTATTTGATATGATTGTATGATTAACATATTTTCATAAATTTTGATCGAAATTACTAATATAAACATATTCTCATGCATCCAACGGGTGAAATACTAGTACAATTAAAAAACGACTAATTTTACATTTCAACGAAGTTAATAATAACTTATAAAGATTATCGAAATCAATAGTCATTTAATTTTTAAATATATAAATTAACATTTATCATTTAATGAATTTTTTTTAATAATTTGGATTAGTTATTGTGTTTTTTTATTTTAATAACTAACGTAATAGAAAATTGTTTTTATGTCTTTTGTATTTTGGTTGATTATATATAATCTTTAAACTTTATGAACACTTATCGATATTGCAGATATCAACTTCAGTGCATCGCACAGGTGAAATACTAGTACAAATTAAAGGTAGAACAATTAAAAATCCAAGTCATAGGCAATGTTTAGTTTAATAACTGCTCCATGTTTAAACTAAAACAAAAGTTGCATTTTTACACAACTCTAAAAAATTCTAGCTTTCATTCTGTTACACATTTCATCTGAACTGGAACATTTAGCAAAAATAACAAAAACAAAGTATGATGTTCAATAATACAGATATGCTAAAAGCTTGAATTAGTCAGAGTTTTCTTCAATGAATTTATTCATCGAATTCCAATTTTCCTTTGTGAGGGTGACCTTCACCAATATGTTTGTTCTTTGGATGTGGAGGACTTGAATCTATGAACAACACTCACACTGTTGATAATGCAAGAGAATTACGTTGCACAAAGCTTATTGATTCAGCAAATGAAGTTAGGGATATGCCACTATCAATACTTGCATCTTTAATTGGTGTTGCTAAGATGGTTGCACAACAAAGAGGATGTCATACTTGTATCCTTTCTCATTCTTGTCTATCACGGACTTTACATAGAAGAGTGAATCCCCTTCGCTTGATTTGTATATTAGGATAGGAAGATTTTCGTCATCTTGCTAAGGAAATGATAACCATTTTAGTGAATTTCATAGAAAAAGGCATACGTAGAATTGTTACAATTGTTGCAGGACATGTACCAAAGAAACTGGTCAGGAGGTGCGACGCGTGCCTTTGCTTTTAACTAGAAGTAGGCTTGTCGTAAGAACAGAAATCAGGATAAGTTAGTAATGAAAAAGCCTATCTAATAAAAGAATTTGACTGACAAATGAAAAATCTAGGAATACCATAAAAATGGGTAGAAGTCCTATGTTCCCTATGTTCTTGATTTCAATGACCTCGTCTTTTTCTGGAGTGGTTACTCTTGAAGAAGTTAATGCGTAGTAACCTTTCTTAGTTAAAATCTCATAACTGGCCTTTTCTGTATGAGTATGAGACTTCATTTCAAATTTTTCAAGCAAAAAGAAGTGTAAATTGTAATCTCTAATAAGAAAATATAAGTACCGGTAAGCAACTAATTTCCAAAAGCATCTATATCTTGGTGGACTGCTAAAGTTACATTACAAAATTCACACTCAATGTAAAATCATATATTACATTAAGGGTATGTTTGATGCGTTGGACTGAACAATATTAAAAAATGAGAATCACGTGGAAAATTTGTTAGTTATCTTGTCTAATCTCCTCACTCTGGTGTACGAATCTTGCGATAAAGAATGCTAGCCAACATTCAATTAAATGCCTAGAATAAAGTGATTCTTGTGGAGACATATAGTAAGGAAAGTAAACAAATAAAAAAAAAAGGTAAATGAAGAGGTAGTTATATAGGAAAATGATAAAGTTGGGGATCTCAAAAGAAACTTGTAAAACAAAATGTAGGTTAGAAGTACATACTTTCGTGAAGCAACATCTTTTCGTCAAATCCTATGTCAGTAGAATTGTCTGGTGCAATTGTTTGCAAGAAAATCGAGAAGTATTAGAGTATGACATTCAAGAAAAGGGAGGAAAACCATAACATAACGTCATATATGACATTCTCAAGAAAAGTGAGGAAGCAATAAGTGTAAGTCAATTATTTACTATATTTATTATTTGGTAATGTTATCAACAAAGAAGCAAGAAGGCAAATGGTAACATAAAACAAACATGGGGTATATTTAAGGTCTTATTTATATTTGTATATACAAGTAGGATATGGTGTCTACAATTGGCATCATAATCCTTACCTACCATATGTATGGAACCAATATGTGGCACAAAAAAATTATTTTTGCCCCATGACAAAGTCAGACACAAAGTGAGTAAGGATTATCGTGCCCACCCACTATGGGCATCATATCCTATTATAATCATCAACTTACAAGTTGAATAGACATTTTTTGTAGCCATGTGTAATAAACTGGGTCCCACTCAACGAACTGTCCCGATCGTTACATTGATGACATATTGTTCCCACTATACTAACACGGGTTTTTTCAGCATGTTTTGTCCTCACTCGCACGCTCTCCGAGAAAACTTCTCAGGGGACCACCCATCATAGAATTGCTCCAAGTCAAGCACGTTTAACTATGGAGTTTCTAACGATAAATTTCTAGAAAAGAAGGTACACCTTATTGGTATGAGTAGTACCTATTAAATCTTTTAAGTTTTTCCTTGATCTGGGTATTACAATCATCCCCTATTAGATTCGCGACGTCCTCGTCGCTTTTAAACTATCTGAGGATCCGTTGTCAGGCATTGAGATTCTAGAGGTTGCTCCACGGGTTCAAAAGGTGGCTCCAGCCCTATGGCGTAGCACTTTGTCCCGCATAGCACTTAAGTTTCCGATTTCCGACTGGCGGCCGTCTCTAACACCATTTGTAGCGACCCAAGTCCCATTCAACGAGTTGTCCCGACCATTAGATCGATGACGTACTGTCCCCACTGTACCAACATTGGTCTTTTCAGCATGCTTTATCCTCACTAGTACGCTCCCCCAGAAAACTTCTCATGGGGTCACCCATCATAGAATTGTTCCAAGTCAAGCACGCTTAAATGTGAAGTTTCTAACGATGAACTTTCGAAAAAGAATGTGCACTTTTTTGCTATGAGTAGTACCCATCATATCTTTTAAGCTTTTCCTTGGTCTGGGTATTACAATGGCATTGAGCCGGTTGCCAGCCGAAAATCGAGAACTAAGTGCTATGCGGGACAAAATGCTACGTCATAGGGCGGGAGCCACCTCTTGAACCCGTATGAGCTACCTCTAGAATCTCAACGCCTAATATGGATCCTCATATGGATTAACCGCGACGAGGATGTCCGACTCTAACGGGAGGGTGATTGGAACACCTAGGCCAGGAAAGTTTAAAAAGATTTGATAGGTATTACTCATATCTACAAGGTGCACCTTCTTTTTCGGAAGTCCATCGTTAGAAAATTCACAGTTAAACGTGCTTGGTTTGGAGCAATTCTACGATGGGAGATCCCTGAGAAGTTTTCTCGGGAGAACATGTGAGTAATGACAAAGCAGGCTGAAAAAACCTATGTTGGTACAGTAGAGACAGTACATCGTCATCTAACGATCGTGATAGTACGTTAAGTGGGACTCGAGTCGTTACACCATGAATGAAAATGCCCATTCCTACATACACATTTCATTTTTCAATTTTTGTAATAGAGTAAAAGTTTACCACTACTCAATTTAATTCATTTTGTATAGGGACTGAACCTTGTTCTGATCAAACCCAGGATTCCTCATCATGGTAGGTGAAGTGTGAAACCAAAAATGTTTCGAAGGTTGTGGTTTGGTTAACATGGAAACTTTTTCAGATTGAAGATTCATTTTTTCGTCTCATGCTAGATAGAGAATACATACTCAACCTGATCCAACACGTCTTCATCATATAAATCAGGACACTTCCTAAGAATTATAGTTTTTCTTAATTTCAACCTTAAGAGAAAAGCTTAGGGAACTCCAGAAAGTTTCTCTTCATCACTCACCATTTAAGCAATTGAAACAAACTCCAAAACTAGAACCTCACATCAAACTTTCTGTATATGAATTTCGATAGAAATCGAGCATCCCATGTAATAATCTGAGAGAGGCCTAGGTACACACTGCTACACGGATGCACGACATTATGGAAGATCTCTAAGAAAACCATTTGGCAATTACAACAACGTGATGATCTCAAATGGTTCCCATTTCCTAATCATTGTTTTCATCCTCGTTGAAAGCATAATGAGAAGTACTGTACATATCATCTAAAGTTATATCACTCTTCCGCTTCACTTTTGCCTACAGTAGTGGATCGCACAACACGAACACAGTGAGAAACACTTACCTCAACCAAGTAGCACGAGATCACATGTGCCGTCGACCCCATAATTGAAAAACATAAACACAAAAATGCGGGAGGGAAAATTTTAACATTAAATTGTATTTGGTATAAACACACAGATATAGAGTGGGGTTGCTTATGGATGTTGTAGAATTCTCTACCTTAGGATTGGGCTCCGAGTCTCCTTTTTGAAGTCGATTTTCAGCTTCTGCATTGTATACAAGGGTTGCACAGACATGAACAAGCGACACGAACACGACACGGTAACACATGATTTTTCAAAAAGTTAGAATACGATACGTTGGGGATATGCAAATTAGTTTTTTTTTTTTTTTTAATTTACTATTATTTTAGTCTTATATACAAAATATACGTATATATATTGCATAAAAATGAAGATATCAAATAAAATCAAACTTGTAAGTCAAAATTATCATTTTTTTTTTTAATTACAGGCTTTTTGACCCTTAAACTTTTCATTTTGATGCATAAGGAATAACTATGACACATGTTGGAGAGTGTCGATACCGGACACGTGAATTGTACACACGAGTCACTTTTTGGGTTCAATCTTTAGGAAAGGTGAACACGTGAATTGTATGGAGATTTGACTAATGATTTCAAGGGAGCATCCAAGAAAATATTGTGACAGTATTATCAGGCAAAATAGGCATATACAAACACTTATAAGATAGACTATATCATTCAACAGTGGGCACCTTATGAGTTATGATGTCTGCTGTTGACAAGTGTCACCCCCTATTGAGAGGTGTCAGACGAGTCTCAACATGTCCCTCCTGACATTCACCCCCCACCGTCACATGGAGGGTGGAAAGGGGCACCATAAAAGGAATGATAGTTCAAATTCTCATTGTAATCTATAAGACCTTATTGAACTATTCTCTTAGCTAAGTTCATATGCTTGTTGAAAGTAGCAATTTAAAAAGAAATAAGAAGTTGTATACATTCCACTTATTCGAAGCATATCAAAATCAATTTTAGCTCTATGGTCTCGTATGATTTTTATAATTATGATGATATCACTGAAGTTATAGATCAAAAAAATGCACCCTATTGGAAAAAAGATAGCTTATGGCACAATGATATTAAAAATTGTTGTGTGGAGAAGGTTTTCACAAACTTTATACGACTTAAAATAATGGGTTATGCTCAATGGAGCGGGTCCCGCCCCCATGTGAGTAGGGGGCAAGGTTGGGGTCACACTTGGGGTTCAAATAGAATTTTCCTAAAATAATATAGGGGTATTCCAGTTTTTAGCTTTCCTTTCCTTCTACATAGCCTTGCAACTAAATAATGAAAACCCCTTGCCTTACAATGGAGAAGAAATTGGAGAAAAATCTAACCCCAAAAAGTCTCATTTTCTGCATTATACGCATATCAATTGAGTTTTTTTTAAAAAAAATTAAATTACAAGAAGCCCAAAAAAATGAAAACTGAATTTGTGTTAATATATATAGAAAAAATACATGTTCAAGAACGCTCATTTCCAGAAATCATAGATCCATTAACCCTTTTTCTACAAACTGGAAACCCACACAAGGAAATGCAAAAATTCCATTATCTTCGTGAAACCAACAGCTTTGTAAACAAAATAAAGCATTATTATAACACAAATGTGCAAGAAATATAATAGAGATATAATCTGTAATAGATGGAGTTCCTCTTGAATAATCCTATAACATTGAAACCCTTGAAATATTGGGGGAGATAAATGGTCGGTAAACTCGATTAAAAGTGTATGGAGAGTTTAAACTCTGGAGACAAATGGTATTGTGAACTTTGCTTTCGAGATTCTACGTCTTCCTTGCAGATCGAATCAAAAGTAGAAAGAGAAATTTCCTTTGTAGATTCGAATGATCTGTGACCCTAAGCTTGGAACCAATCGGAACGAAGAGAGAAAACCCTAAACAAGAAGAATGAAATGCAAGAAAATGCTCACGTCACAATTTTCATGAGTAAAAAAAAAAAAAGCTATTGACGATACACAATTCTGACACGTGTCCTATATCAATAGTTGGGTTCTCTTTGCCACTTTTATTGTAGTGATGAAGTGAAGTTAATAGCCTTACACCATTTTCAGTAAATTCTTTATATTTAGAGAGCAGTTTTTACACTTTAGAGAGAATCTATGAATTTAGAGAGCTATTTTTTTAAATTACTCCAACAATCTCTTTATCTTTTCCTCTATATTTTTCTTTTTTCAAAGAGCATTAATTTTTTTCCCTCAAATTTTGTTATTCTTCTAGTTCTAAATAAATCTTTTCCCTGTTGAGCTATTGTACTAATTTTCATTCCTATCAATTACAAAATTCACGTTGCTGGTTTTCCCAAAAAAAAAATTCATGTTGAAGAAAAATAGCAAACACAGAGAACAAATATACACACATATGAATATAGCGTGGACGGTGGATACAAGGACAGTTGAAAATGAGGTTGATAATTGTGCATGATATTTAATAAAGATGGAGGGTATTGAAAAGTGAAATATTCCAATGTACTTAATAATAGAGAGTGGGTTTGACTCTCCAAATTTGGAGAGCTAAACCCACTCTCTAAATTTAAAAGTTAATTTAAAGAGGCTGTTGGAGTATTATTTTAGGACATTGCTCTTTAAATTAAAGAGGATTTTGGATTTAAAGAGTTTGCTGGAGATACTTTTAGAAGCCGTCCATTGAGATCATTCATTTTTATTTTTATTTTTTATCTGAACCTTTAAGATCATTCTTATTTCATAGAAGGGGACAAATGTTTCTTTCATGATAACAACAAATTTATCGACAACACGGGCTTCTTAATTTATTTTTTTCTAGACAAACGAGTAATTGAAATGACACTAAACTTCGAAAAGAATTCGCAGTGTACGAGGCAAATATCAGTATAGATATACATATGAAAGAAGTACGCGATCATTAATAAAAAAATCACAAGAACACCATATTCATTATAATCTATACTTGAGACCATTCCATTAGATCTATGGATAAACTTGCGTATATTAGTTTAATAACTTTACATTTTAATTTAATGAATCTAAAAAGAAGAATTTTGGTTTCCTAAAAAAGAACAAGTTAGCAATGAAGTACAACCAGAGTATGGAAGTCTTACAATAGCAAAGAAACTTGAGAAGTTACCCCAAGATAGGAAAAAAATAAAAAAATGGAATTTTTCAATAACCGCAAGAGAGAAAGATAGTTGAAAGCGGATTTGTTGGGTAAAAAAAACAAATTGCAGATTGCTAATTAACTTTTTTCAGTGTTCATCACTAGGGCTCTTGCTAAATGAACTTTCTACATACCCATATTTAACCCGATGTTTTATCTTTTTTAATTATTCCACTAGTTCAAAACACTCCAAAGAAAATTGTTAGGTTCTTGATAATCCCCATCCCATTCCATTTGAACACACTGAATTTCATATATATATATATATATATATATATATAGATAAAAAAGGATGATACAAATACGACGAACATACTCGAGTAATACAAAGAGAACCTGCCTACAAAATAAGCCAACCAATAGAAA
The DNA here is from genome assembly GCA_963555705.1 of Ligustrum vulgare. Lineage (NCBI taxonomy): Eukaryota > Viridiplantae > Streptophyta > Magnoliopsida > Lamiales > Oleaceae > Ligustrum > Ligustrum vulgare. The sequence goes on along the minus strand of OY743173.1, from coordinate 45,036,412 downwards.
AAACACGAACTTGGACACATCCAAGTACAAACAGAGACAACATGCCCAACAAAGTCTCAAAATACTCCCTACACAAAAACAAATACTCATACCTAGGCATAAGCGTAGAAAGTAAGGTTCCACTATGAAACAAATACTCTAGGCATACCCGGGCAAATTTAGTCTTACAACAAGTCCAAATCGAAGTCCCAGAAATACAAATACTTCGGACATACCCGGCAGACAATGTCCAAAAATAAGTCCAAAATGAAATACCATATATACAAATACATCGGCATACCCAGGACACAATACAAGGATAACCGCCATACTTGGGGAATCCAAGTTCAAACTCAAAATTCTAATATGCAAGTAAATCAGGGAAAGGCTTCATGATGATTATATGAGAAGGGAAGCGTTCCCCTTCTTGTCAACTTTATGTGGCCCTATTGGTCTCTCAGGGTGCTCTTGAACTTTCTCTTAAAGTTTCCTTCAAAAGTGCTTGAGGCAGTGGAGGCTTAGTCTTCTTTTTAGGTTTAGGAACTTCTATGACTGGTTCTTCTGCAACTTTTTCAGCTTGCTCATCATCCTGTGTAACCTGTTGAACATTATTCCCAGCCACAACTTGAAGTTTGTTCAAATTAGGTTGCCAGACTAGATAGAGTCTGCCCCTTTTTTTTTCACAAGATCTGCAACCAAGATAGTCTATTTTTGGTCACAGCCTGCCCATGTATCCCAGCCAAAGTTTTCTGTTGCCCAGATTTAACATCTCTGTTAGCAGCAGCATGTTGACTGACTGCCTGTGTAGTCACGTGACTATGCATGTCTCACTGGGTCCTGCCTTAACTAGTGACTGCACCGTTTTATCCCCACTGCCCAGCCCCTTGTTTAAGCAACGCAGCCTGAGGTTCCCCACAAGTAGCCTGCGCAGGCAAGTCATATTTAGTTGCATTCTTCTCAACTCGAACTGCACAATCTGTGTTGCCCTCTTGCCACCAGTGGCTGCCTTTAGTTGCAGCCTCAATATAAGTCTCATTCTGTTTAACCAGCAACCTGAGGTTTAGAAGCCGTCCTCTGAGGTTTATTTAGTATGCATCCTTGACTAGAATGTCCAAACATTTGACATGCCGAGCAGAACTTTGGCTAATACTCAAAGACAAACCGTTGGGAATGAATTTCATATATTGATTCTACAGAAACTGGTTTCTTGGACAAAAGGCACAACTAAATCATGAAAGCTTCTTCAGATGTGATACTAATCATAATATGTAGCAGAAAACATAAACAAAGTAACATTTCTAAATGCATAATAAGAAAAAATAAAATTTCATATTCTTGTGCACAAGTCATAATAAATGAATTCCTATCTTGATTATGAATTACAATCTTATCTTCAATCTCATGTTCAGTTTATGCAAAACCCCAAAAAACCATTCTTCACACCACCACCACCTCCAACAAACTAATTATCAATTTAATTCTTTATTTTGTCAACTCGTCCTAGAAAAGATGTATAATGTCAAATCTTCCACATAATAGAGCGAGGAGTAGTGTACAAACATACACAGATAATTTGACATCACATCAGAAACAGCAGGAGATTTCATCTCATTAAATGGAAAAATAGATTAAATCTTGCCTGTCTCAATATTGGAGAGGAAAAATAAAGTACCTTAAATGTGGCTTACTTCACCAATAATCATTACAACTACATTTTCCATCTTCAAAATGATGAAATCTCTTTGCATCTCGTGCAATGATTAGCCTACCAACTATTGTTGAGATGATCTTCAGTGCATTATGACAATCGCCACAAACACGGAGATTCTTAATTATTCGCAATTGGGATCGAGCTGGAGAATTCATTAAAGCTTGGGCAGTAGCAAGTCTCTCACTATGAGCCATAAGAGCTTCCTCCTTAGTTTCTTGGTCAACGTCATGGAGCACAAATCTTGTATCTGGTATATAACCAATAGCTTTCATATGATTCTTCAGCCCTCCAAGCAATGTGTATATATGTTCATGATTAGGATGAGATCGGTCACCCGCTCTATACTCAAAGACTGTACTCTTAACATCTAAAGGATTTCGATTACTCAATTTCTTTTTCTCCCCTTCAAGGTCAGAAGCTTTTGTTGTTATGAGGCCTGCCCTTGATTGCTCATCCAATCGTGAAGGATCAAGGAGCTCAACAAGCTCAGCACAACGGTCTCCGAGCACCTTATGTCCATGAATTCTACAAAAATTCATTAATGTCTCCCAAATTTCTATATCTGGCTCAATGGGGATCTGCTCAATAAACTCCAAAGCTTCATCCAAGCATCCTACACTTCCAAACATGGTCACTACACTAACATAATGCTCCATGGAAGGAGAAATTCCGTAATCCTTGCTCATTGATTTGAAGTGCAACATTCCTTCATCAATGTCACCTACAATGCCACATACAGAAAAGATCCTAATAAACATTTGGCCATCAGGTTTTAATCCACATCTTTTGAATTCTGTAAACAATTCAATAGATGCTTCTCCAAAACCATTATTAGCAAGCCAAGATATCATGATTTCCCAAGAAGTCAGGTTACGTTTTGGCATTTGATCAAAGACCACAAATGCATCATTCATGGCACCACATCTGGAATACATCTCAAGAATCTTATTGTATGTTTTGACTTCAAGATGTAGCATTGACCTCATGAGGTGCTCGTGAACATATTTGGCCTCTTCTAAAGCTTTATTCTCACCGCATGCCTCCATTAATATAACATATCGAGGCAAATCAACTGGGAAATGTTGCAGCTCTAGCAATTCTAAAAGTTCTACTGCTTCTTTTAGTTTTCCCTCTTTGCAGAATCCATCAAGTAATCCTAGAGGATTTTTTGTTGATCTAATGAAGAGCTCACTAACAGATTTGAGCTCTTGTAGAGCTTTATTCTCAAAACATGCCTTCTTCAACATTATATATCGAGGAAAATCAACCAGGATGTGCTGCTGTTCTAGCAATCCTAAATGTTTTACAGCTTCTTTTAGTTTTCCCTCTTTGCAGAATTCATCAAGCTTCCCGATATCAGCAACTTCAACCAACTCCTCGTTCTGTTTTGAATCATTTAATTGAGAAACAATCATTCCTCTGTACTGAGAGTCATTCTGATTCTGCCAATAGTTTCGTGCATTAGAGTAATTAACTCCACTTTCATTTTGCTGATACATTCCGGCATTATGTATGCTCCCCTGGTTAATTACTGTGTTTCCAGCATAATGGCCTCCTGAATTCTGCTGCGACATTCCATATTGTACCCCATAGAAACCACTTGAGCTCTGCTGAGACTGCCCACTCATGGAATCGAAACCCCCTTGCAAAATTCCTGCGTCTCCAGCATAATGGCCTTCTGAATTCTGCTGTGACATTCCATATTGTCCCCCGTAGAAACCACTTGAGCTCTGCTGAGACAGCCCATTCATTGAATCCAAACCGCCATGCAACATTCCATAACCACTTGAACTATTCCGCAACTTCTCACTCGTGGATTCTGAACAGCTATGTCCATATACTCTAGCATGATGCTGTTGTGAAGTTCCCGAACCATCTGATGTGTCCTCATTAAGTCCGTTGACTTGGTTGAAATCATCGCCATTCACATAATTAGAATTGTAAAAATTCAATCTTTCAGTAGCAGTGCTGAGGTTCCTAGCAAAAGGAAGGGCCTTTACAGATTCAACACAAGAATGGGATCTTCTATCACATACCTTCGAAAAATTTCTGAGAGAGTTGAAGGTGACAATTGTTGCTCTTTTGCTGTACATCCCTGTGCAGACTCGTCAGGGCCAACTCAGCTAGTCAAAATACCAGCAGTCATAATATTAACATTTTTTTTATCATCAAATGTACTACCATCCATGTACCTCAAACAAATAAAGAAAAAACTCAAAAAAGGGGCAGAAAATCAACAATAAAACCCAAACATAAACGAAAAAACTGAAAATCGCACCAAATTCATTGCAGAAAAATGAAAATCCAAACCAAATAAATAAAAGGAAACAGTGGTGGACACAGACATTTTTTAGTAGTGGGGCATGGAGATGGACATGTGTATTTCGGGCAGACCTTACAGGGGTAGCGCTCAAAAATATATATATATATATATATATATATATATATATATATATATATATATATTTTTTTTTTTTTTGGGTTTTTAGGAAGAGATCGAAAATAATGAAAAAATTCAAATTCACACAAACAGCCTTCATAAATCCTTCATAATTCAAAATTCAGCCTTCACCATAATCATAAATCATAAATAATCAGTTAAAATTCACTAATTCAGTTATTAATTCAGCCATCATAATCATAAATCATTTTTTTAAACAAATAAACGAATATTCAATCCCCAAACTAACAGTGAATCCATCAATGTGCAAACTTAACAGTGAATCAAAGTTCAAACGATCTACAAATAACAGAAAACAGGCTATTATCATTTTCAGTGTATTTAACCAATGACAGACTATGACCATTCCAAAAAACATAACAGCGATGTTCAAACTTAACAGTGAATCAAACAAAAACAATGAAACAATGCAAACGGAAGAACTTTCGTCCAAATATTCAGAGACTTGGTTTGGTACTTTGGTAATGATTACATCTGGGTAAAAAACACAAATCAAAGATTCAAATCAGAGATTCAGAGAGAGAACGTTGTACCTGAAGTGGACTCGGACTCTGACTACTCGGACAGACGAGTCGGCGACTGCGGTCAACAGACCTGCGTTCCGGTGCTCCGGATGCAGAAGGTGATTCGGTGAAGGTGCGACCTGCGGCTAGCGGTGAAGGTGCGGTGCGGCTAGGGAGGTGAAGTCGTGAAGAAGACTGAAGAGTAACTGCGGCTGCTGAGTGCTGTGTGTAGGGTTTGTCTTTCTGATTCTCTGAACGTTGTGTGTGAGTTTGAGATTACTAAAAAAAATAAAAATCATATCTTATTATCTTATCTTATCTTAGCACATCTACAACTAGAAACTCTACAATCAACTTTACACTAAAATACAATTAGACAAAATACATAAGTAAGAAATTTTAAAGATAAAATTTCATACTTAAGAAACATGTTCTTTTATTTCAAACATCAGGGTTTTTTTCCCTTAATATATAATTAAATTGGTAATTAAATAATTAAGGTCACAACTATACAATTTTGGTCACAAGTCACAAATTTTAAATGTCACAAATTATCAAATTAATTAGTCACAATTTATTTCTCGATCACAAATTACAAATTTTATGGGTCACAACTTATTTTCTCGATCACAAATTATCAAATTAATCGGTTACGACTAATTTATCGATCACAAATCACAAATTTTATAGGTCAAGAAGTCACAAATTCTATAGGTCAAGAAGTCACAAATTCTAAAAATTTAGGTGACAACTTATTTTTCGATCACAATTTACGAATCTCATAAATTACAACTTATTTATCGGTCACAAATCTCGAATTTTATGGATCATAACTTTTTTTCGATCACAAATCTTGATTTTATGAGTCACGATTTTACAATTTATGGTCACAATTTACTAATTTCTTAAGTCGCAACTTATTTATAGGTCACAAATCTCGAATTTTGTATGTCACAACTTTATTTCGATAGTAGATTTCAACTTATTTGATCACAACTTATCTATTAATCACTCACAATTTCAAATTTAGGGATAATTTCAAAAAAAAAAAAAGATTAGGTCATTATCAGCTCACAAATTACTAACTTCACAAAATCCTAATTTAACAATTCCCACCTAACCTCACCACCCACCGTCGCAGCGACCACCATCACCACCCACCGTCGCCGTCACCACTACAATCACCATCCACTCGCTGCCGCCACCACCAATAATCACCACCACCACCACCAATAATCACTCCATCCAACCTCATTGCCACCACCAATAATTGCCGCCACCGCCATCACACAAACACTCACTGCCACCACCGACAATCGCCGCCACATAGCAGTACTTCATATCTCCAAATCGCCACCATCGTACTGCACCATCGCACTGGACAACGTACACACAACACCAACACCACCACCATCGCACACACCATCACCAACCGCACATACAAGACCACCACACCCCACACAAAAACATCGCACACACCACCACCTTACCAAAAAGAAATGAAGAAATAAGTTTTCGATGAAAACAGAAAACGTATTCTATTGATGCACGGCGTCGCCACAAAACAATTGCCTACATCTTCTTGCAACTGTGGTGTAGTGTAGCGTAGCGCTGAGGTCGAGCGGCGTCTCCATAAAGCATCACAGCGCGATTGTGACTTCGCGGCGAAGGGTCATCGGAGGAGATGGTAAGGCTGGGCAGTGACAAAGGGAGTCTTTCTCATGGATTCTGTCAATTGAATTTGGGAATCGTTTAGGGTGGGTGGTTAATTTAACAAGTTTTATAATTGTCAAAAGTGACCTGATTTATATATAAATAACTTGTAAAACTTAATTTTGCATTGTGAAGTTTGAAAACATGCCTCTGTGTAATTTCCCCAATGCAATTTTACTCTTTATAACTCATCTCCAACCCAAAACTTCAAATTTCACACCAAATAAACATAATATAACTTATATTCAACCAAAAACTTCAAATTTCACACCAAATAAACATAATATTTTTATATTTCTTTTTTAACATACTTTTTATTATTATTTTATTTGAAATATTTATTTTATCATTAAAATAAAATGAGAAATACACCAAATATATTTATTTCAATAATTTAATTCTCGGAATTTGAATGTTGTTCCCACAAATGTTCAATTAAAGCATTTCGGAGTGCAATGTGAGCCTCTTTATCCTTAATTTGATGGTGACGAGCTAGAAACTCCTAGAAACAGACATTTTCATCTACAACTATCTCAACTGTGGGCTCGACGCATCTACCCAATCTCGAATAGGTGCTTCAACATCACGTTCATCATTTATGATCATGTTGTGCATAATGATGCATGCAATTAAGATATCGTGTAATATGCTTTTTTTCCAAAATTGTGACGGTCCTGCAATAATTTCGAACCTAGATTGTAAAACCCCAAATGCTCGTGCATGCAGTCAAGATATCGTGTAATATGCTTTTTTTCCAAAATCGTGACGGTCCTGCAATAATTTCGAACCTAGATTATAAAACCCCAAATGCTCGTTCAACGTCTTTTCTACAGCTTTCTTGTTTCATTGCGAAATATTTTTTCTTTAGCCCACGTGGCTCATGAATTGTTTGTACGAGAGTGGCCCACTTCAGATATATACCATCAGCTAAATAGTAACCCATATCGTATTCACGTTCCTGTATGACGTAATTAGCTGGGGGAGCAATACATTTAGAGAGGTTGGCAAATAGATGGGAGGCTTCTAAAACATTGATGTCGTTGTTTGAACCTGGCATACCAAAGTATGCGTGCCATATCCAAAGATCATAATCCGCTAGGGCCTCTAAGACAATGGTTGGTGAGCATCTCCATCATGCGTATTGGCCTGCCCATGCGGTTGGATAATTTTTCCACCTCCAATGCATACAGTCAAGACTACCCTGCATTCCAGGAAAACCACGTTGTTGACCAAAGTGAAGAAGCCGTGCAATGTCATTAGCGTTGGGTGAACGCAAATAATAGCTTCCAAATACCTCCATGACTGCAAGGCAAAACATTTTCAAACTTTCAGTAGTTTTTGGCTCGCCAATCTTGCAGTAATCATCAATTGCATCCACCGCAATGCCATATGCCAGCATCCGAAAGACGGCAGTAATCTTTTGAAGAAATGACAACCCTAGCCTACCCAGTCCATCCCTTTTCTGTATGAAGTAACTATCATGCGACTCCACAGACTGCACTATACGTAAAAATAAATTTCTTGACATGCGATAAGGTCGTCGAAACAACCTTTCGTCGTACTGTGGGTTCGGTGCGAAGTAGTCTTTGAACAATTGTTCATGGGCAGACTCTCTATCGCGATTTATGACAATGTGCCCAGGGATCGAGCCGCCATGTGTTGGTGGAGTTTGTTGTTGTTCGACCATTTCAGTTAGAAGGATGTTGTTATTCAAATACATGCGAACCACAGCATCATGACGGGCCTCAAGTGCCTCAAGGTCAGTCATGATCTGCTCGTCTTCATCATGAACACTATCGTTTACATTGGAAGATCCCCCAACATTGAAATTCATTTTTGTGAGACGTAAAATAGATATATGAATTTTGAAGTGTTAGATATGAATGATGAATTGTATACTAGGTACTCACCTTTTATAATTGTATTTCTATAGATAAGGTTAATTTGTGTTAACCAATCTCAATCGTAGATCAGATTACGGGAGATATAAGTCGTTAGATGAGACGATTTCCATCTTATTCATTCAAGATAGCTTCATTTTCGTACTTCAATCCCATCCATTGACCAGATCACAAGAGATCTGAGACGTTAGACTGGATTCCTTATCTATATCATGTCATAATAATATCGATTTGTGTAATTCGCTCCTAGCCATTGATCAGATCACAATAGATCTGAGCCATTAGATTAAATTAAATATCTCTGTTATGGCAGGATAACTTTGATTTATGTAATTCAATCCCAGCCATTGAGCAGAATGCATGAGATCTGAGCCGTTAAACTGGATTCCTTATCTATATCATGTCAGGATAACATCGATTTGTGTAATTCGCTCCCATCCATTGATCAATCACAAGAGATCTGAGCCGCTTGATTAAATTAAATATCTCTATTATAGCAGGAGAACTTTGATTTACGCACTTCAATCTCAGCCATCGATCAAAAAGTACAAGATCTGGGCCGTTAGATTAGGTTAAATAATTTACCATGTCAGGATAACATTGAAGATCGCAATTCAATTCCATCCACGAATCAGATTGCAAGAGATCTAAGTCGTTAGATGAGATCGTGTAACTAAATCTATCCAAGACATCAATCGCATTATAAAAACACAAGTCTCCAATTCACATTTCCATAACAATATCACCTTTTAGCAATTACCAAAAAAAAAAAAAAAAAAGAGTATCAGTAAGCGGAGTGCCTCATACAATGTTGAAGAAGACATTCATTTGTGTCGTGTATATTTGGATATTTCTCAAAACCCGATTGTTGGTATTAATCAATCAAAAGATCGTTTCTAGAGTCGCATCGAGTTAGAGTATAATAGTTCATTATCATCCCATATTACTCAGTCCCGACCTTTGAGATCATTGCAATCCCGTTTCACATTGATCAATGCAACCATTAGTAAATTACGTGGGTGCATGGGTCAAGTTGAAAATTTAAATCCAAGTGGAGCATCCGAACAAGACATAGTAAATGTATTTATTTCAAAAAATATCTTGATATGTTTTAATTCACTTTAATGTAACAAATTTATTCATATCAATTTGCAGATAGACCGAGCTAAACTATTGTTATGCCAAGACGAAAAATTCAAGAAAGGGTTTAAATTTGATCACGTGTGGCCTATCCTTAAGGATAGTGAAAAATTGGGAAAAGATGTTCAAGTGGATGTTCAAGTGGAGTTACCTGACTTTCATAACCAGAAAACATACTCTGGATCGGCACACGTGGATTCCCCAATTTCTGATTCTCCAACATCAACATATCAAGGATTGTCTTCATTTTCTCTAGATATTAATGAAGACAATGCCAGTGATAGTCCAAGCCAAAGACCAATTGGGATAAAAAAAGCTAAGGGGAAAAGGAAAAAAGAAAAAGATTCCTCAAAAATCATTGCAAGTATCATGGAAGAGCAATGGAAACTCGCGGAAGTCATCCGCAAGGGGAATGAAGACAGGCTGAAAAACTAAGAAATTCAAAGGGCTCGAATGCAATTGGCCGAATATTGTTCTGACAATACCATTCTGGCCAAAGACTTGAACTCCATTGCAGACCCGGAGCTACGAGAATTTTTTCGTAATGAACAAAAAAGAATCATGTTGAAAAGAAGTGAAGAAAGTTAAGTAGCTCCATATGGTCTTTTTTTGACGATCTTGGAGGATCTGGATCTGATTTACCTGATTATTAAATCGTTATCTTTCAAGTACCTTCCATCATATTTTAATTTTCAATGTCTATGTCATCGTACCAATTATGTTTCAAAGTTTCTAATATTGTTGAATAATCTATTTTGTTGTCATTTAATTTTAACGTTTTCATTTATAATAATTTAATTATGTGATAAAAATAATGGTCAAATAAGAAACACAAATTCAATAAATTTCAATATAGATGAAATAACCACTTTTTTTACTACAACAAAATAAATTAAAATGCAATTTATAAATAAATTTCTCGGGACCCAAATTGAATTATATCCATCAAAGAACTATATTCATCAAATAACTATGTGTTCAAAATAGGGAGAGAGAAAAAAAAGGACAAAGCAGGAATTAAAATCAATATTTGGGACGAAATTGAACAAAATTAAAGTTTTGGGAAAAATTGGGGCAACCAAATAGTTGCCCCAAGTTTTATACCGTCTGCTACAGGGGACGCTTTTTTCCAGTTTTAGAGTATGATTGGAGATGCCCTTATCTTATATCTTATATCTTATTAAAGAAGCATATATGTCCCAATTTTTCCCTCCCAAAAGTCCCGCCTGAAACCTACAGCTGAGTAGAAAAGGGAGGGAAAAAAAATAAAAAAATTGCTACTGCAGGTTACTGACTGACGCCTTCCAAGAATTCAGCCTTCTCTCTGTACGTAAACTTTATGTTCAAATTCAAATTGTGATTTTTACTCCTTTCAAGAATCTGGAGCAGTCTTCCGCTCGAAGAAACCTAAATGTACCGCTCTTCCCTCTCTGGCGCTAACCTCTCTGTCTCCAAACTTTTCCGGACGTTTTGATTCAACCGCTGTATAGACTACGATGAAAGCCAAGCTCGAACTGTTGTGGCTGTCTGTTGAAAAAATTCCTCTCTAAAATCTCTCTCACCGAAAAATAAAAAAGGGCTTTTCAGCTGCTCAAACACCTGGGAGCTCGAAGCGACGATGGTGATGGGTTTTTATAGGGCTTCTGCTGCTGAAGACGAGGCTTCTCATTTCCCCGACGACGACGATGACATCCGTGATGGTATTTACACTAACTTATTCTTAATGCACTCTATATTTTTAAAATTTATTTTTGTTTGTGTTTATTTGGATGAATGAATTGAATGATTTGGTGTGGTTTTTAAGGCGAAGGAAACAAGAGGCATTTTTCAAAACTGGAACTCAAGCCTCACCTTGCTAATCGGCCACTGTGTGCTTTTGCTGATGGTCGGATTTTCCTTGAAACTTTCTGCCCGCTCAAGTATGTGACATTGCCATTGCTTAACCTGTTTGCAGGTATTGTTTTTAATGTTGCATGTTTGAGCCCTTGCATACATACTATGATACAATAATTTGGAGTTGATGACTCATAGCAATATTATTCTACTGAAAGGAATAATGACTCAATAATTGTTATACTTTGGAAGAGAGATGCAACTATTGAGCTACTACACTTGCACTAGCTGGTTTATTGAATTCGGGTTTATTTGGAATAGGATTTTGATTTATGCATTTTATGTTTTACCGGCCTGAGTCAATGCATGAGTACAATTTGACGCCACACTCTCTATATGCCGTTGTATCTGTGGGACTTGAAACGGAAACAATAATACCTGTTTTGAATAAATTGTCAAAGATGTAGCTTCCTAAAGATATGATTGATTTCATACATAGTTCTACTGCCAATTACGACGAAGTGAAACTTGTGCTGAAGAAGAATCGATAATTAAAAGAATCCCCATTTCCCAATGCAAATAGATTAACCCTGTTTATGTTTTTGGATTGATATATTAGAGAGAAAATCAGGATTCTTTTTTTACTTTACCAATTAATGTTTACAAGTGTTAAAAAGGTTGCTCCATGAAGAAGTCATAGCATGCAAGAATATCATCTGAGGTACATGCGTAGAGGAATTACCTAAAATGGGTAGAGGAATTCACAGTTTAGTAGTGAGGTTTGGGATTGGATTCTATTTTCTGAATATCACTATTCTTATTGTGTAATTTCAGAATGAGTTGATCTCATGGAATTCATTTTAATTTTGTATTTTTGATTAAATGCTTGGGTTTCATTTTGATTAAATGGTAGATTTAATTCAAATGCTATAAAATTTTTGAAGCCCAAGAAGTGAAAATCTATAGGGATGGGAAATATGCATCAATTTCTATTTTCTTTTTCATTGTTTAAAATTGTCCTAGAGTCAGTAGTTATCTCATTATTTGTGGGAATTAGTGAAATGTGAACTAATGTCTTGTGTTTCGGTGTAGAGGAAAGTTGCAGTCTTCATCGATTTTATGGGTGTAGAGGAAAATTTAGAAACTTTGGATAGCATCTGTAAGTGTTTCTGTAAGTAACCATCTATACATGTAGCAGCACAGATTCAAATATCCGTCTTCTGCTCATTGACATTCTGGTGTTTTATGAATTTTCCTGAATGTAATCTTATGTCTATCACCCCCTTCTCTCTTATTAAGGTTATCAGAGGGCTCGCCAATTAAAGTCACCATGGGCCCAAAGGTATATTCAGTTATTCATCTACAGCTTAGTGCTCCGGTGATCAATTTTATTTTATTTTTTGTGCAGTGCTATCCATTTAAACATATTCCATTTAGGCAGTAGCCTTTAAATGAACTTGTGTAATATTGTACTGATGTTTGAAGAATAAAAGGGACATTTCTATATAATTTTGATAGATTTATTCACAACATTACATTGTGAAAAAAACTTATATTAATGATTTTCATGTTCGTTTGTTATCAGTTAGTAGCATCCCAGTTTTGGGATTTTGAAATTTTAATGAGATTTTCAGTTGAGATTCTTCTTTTTCTTTTTAATAATGAAAATACTGAAAAAAATATTTACTTTAATAAATTTGAAGAGTAGTTTTGACTTTAATTAAGTACTGTCTTATTTAATTCTCTTTATTTTTGTTAAATTATTTGTTTGTAAAATAAAAGGAAAATCTTGTTGTCGAAGATTTATACATTTTGTGAAAGACGTTGTTGATTTTTTTTTTTTAATGCTATCCATTTAGGCAGTAGCCTTTAAATGAACTTGTGTAATATCGTACTGATGTTTGAAGAATAAAATGGACATTTCTATATAATTTTGATAGATTTATTCACAATATTACATTGTGAAAAAAGCTTATATTAATGATTTTCATGTTCGTTTGTTATCAGTTAGTAGCATCCCAGTTTTGGGGTTTTGAAATTTTAATGAGATTTTCAGTTGAGATTCTTCTTTTTCTTTTTAATAATGAAAATATTGAAAAAAATATTTACTTTAATAACTTTGAAGAGTAGTTTTGACTTTAATTAAGCACTGTCTGATTTAATTCTCTTTATTTTTGTTAAATTATTTGTTTGTAAAATAAAAGGAAAATCTTGTTGTCGAAGATTTATACATTTTGTGAAAGACATTGTTGATTATTTTATTTTATTTTTAATGCCAGATAACAAGAGGAAAAGCTATTGATGTGCATATTTTTTTCCAGGTTCCCACATGAGAAATGAACCTAAAAAAACAAGCAAGATAGTTAGGACAAGGAATTTTTTATTGAAGAATCTGTTAACACAAACTCAGTTTCCAGATTTGAGGAAACAAATTCATTTGTACTATACGAAAAAATCGTTTTCCCGTCCAATGGTAAATTTCATTTTAAAAAAGTTTTCTTTGTTATCTCAATATCGTTATTACCTTATGGAATCCATACAACCTACTATTGTTTCCAATTGTTAGAATAATTTTTATTGATATACATATTTCTTCACTTATTCGCAACAATTCTTCCCGATTAATCTTAATTTACCATATTTAAATCAGATATGGATAGCATATATTGTAGTGAATGTGGAAAAGGATGTATAAGAACTTACCCACTTTGCTTATGACTCCTTTGAGCAACGTGACAAACTGTATGATTCACATTTTTTTTTGTTTCTCTTGGTATATTTGGTTGCCGATTTTGGAATACATGCTTTAGTTATGCTGATAAATTTATTTGTTTTAACAGTTTTCCAGAGTATTCTCGAGTCCGTAACAAGGCATATAGAAAATTGATTGTTCTACCTTCTGGAAAGCATAGAATATGTAATCGTATTCTTGAAGAACCTTCAGGTGCAACGTCTACTTCCTACTTAGAGGATCCCGACTCAGTTAATTTAAGCGAAATTTGTGCTAATTTAAACGAAGGTAATTATTCAAAAGAATGTAAAGATCTCTTGAATATAGGTATTTATAATAATATATATGATAATTAATTGAAATCCACATAAATATTACAAGATTACTGTTATGATCATGTCTTAACTTGATTTTTTGTTCAATTGTTTAGCTGCTATTCTGATCATGTCTTAAGTTGATTTTTAGTTCATTTTTTAGCTATTTTCTTGATTATACCTTAACTTGATTTTTTGTTCAATTAGCTTGATCACAAATGGAAGCTGGAAACAAAAATAAGGTTGCTAGAATCAATACAATGTTCTCAACTATACTCATTTCATTTTTTGATTACCCATTATTTGCAGGGACTACTTATTAAGCATACCAGGACATGGCTTGAAGAGTGTAGAGTGTGTGCGGCTCTTGACACTTCATCACGTTGCTTTCCCAGTAAGGATTTTGTTGTTGGGGACATGTTAATTTATTAGCTTAACATAGTATGACTTGTGGTGCATCTCAGGTGGGTCCCTCTGCATCCAATGTTGGTCGAATTGTGGTGCGTTTTGGGTGGGTCCCTCTGCAGGCATTACCCGAGGATGTTTAAATACATCTTCTAAAACAGTAAGTATTATAATACTAATTAATGTCACTTTGAGATCAATGTAATAATGTAGTTTCCATGTAGGTACCCTATGGTAGATGCCATCCAAAAGTACCTGTGGCCACGCCTCTATACTCTTGATCAGCAAACATTGTAATTCAAGAAACTTATCTTATTTGAATATGCATTTATTTGACAAATATTATTATATTAAAACACTTTATCTTTTACCATTTTAATTGTTACATAACATAGGTATGAACTACATGATATTTCAGGTTTTTTGCACAAAGAAAAAGCCTAATTGTAATGCTTGTCCGATGAAGGGAGAGTGCAGGCACTTTGCTAGCGCATTTGCAAGGTTTGTGTCAGATTAGATGCTCAATTTTGATACCAATGATGACAATTTAATACAGAGAAGTGAAGGGAACATTTTTACCTTTATGTCAAAGTTCAATAGAACTAATTTATTCATTTAGTTGGTTGAAACCCACAACATCAATAGATTGAGGGAAATATAAAGAAAAAGGAAAGAGAAGTGCCCAAGATATATATATTAAAGAGTTCTTTGAAGTTTGAATGTTGTCAGTATCAAATAAACATAATGATAAGCTGTAAATGCATGGGATTAGACAATGATTATTTATATTAAATTGTGTAACTGTAATTTGATATACATAATGGTAAGCTGTAAATGTAGCACTGATGCCTAATTGAGAAAGCAAGAAATATTTTCTTTATGTATGCGGTCATACCAGTAATTCAAAAAAGTAAATGGAGGCTGCAAAGAAATCTTAGGCACCAAACTCTTTAATAAGCCCATATGAAATGAAGAATGGGGGATTTTGAACACAATGTTAGACCTGCTCATGTAATCGCAGAAGAGGTCAATGCATTTTCCTATTTCTGGCACTAACTATTAATTTATTGCATGGTTTTTAGAAGCCAACTATTTGCCAAGAAAACAAATATGTTTTTAGAAGCCAACTGTTTTTGGACATTTGTATACCATGAAATTTTGGCAATTTATTCTCCATTTCCTTTTATGCTTCATTTTTGTGTTTGATTCATGCTGGACAAAGCAAATATTGTACCACCTATAAATAGGGGTGGACAAAAAAAGGAGAACCGGAATCGAACAAAAATAACCGAAATGGGTTGGTTCTTCAGGAGAAAAATGAGAACCGAAACCGAAAAATGGAGAACTGAAAACCAATCGGTTCCTATTTGAAAATCGAAAATTGAACCAAGAACTGAACATTCTTAATCTAAAAATTAAGTCCACGTGACACTTTTGACATTTTCTGTGTTGCTTTACATGATAAAGTGTACAAATCAAACTTACTTTGACGTATTATGATAATTGTTGAATTGTTCATATCGTGTTGCATCTTACATGAAATTCTTTGCACCAATTTTAGAAGATTGGATGTCTAGTCTTTCACTCGCATTGGTTCAGTGAATTTTTTGGGTGCAGTATTTACAAATTAAGATAATGACTGTTGTGTTGATATGTATTGAATTAATTTTAGAAAGAATGTGTGGTTTGACATGTATGTGACTTTTGTAGAGGTGCATTAGTGAATTGTGGTTTTACATTGAAGTCTGAGATAAAAGTTCATAAAAAATCGTTTGTTATCTTCAAAATATACCTAGGTTCAAATGACCTAAATGATTTTATGTTATGATAAATATGTCTATATGCCATCATTATCATTTTTTTAGTCCGGGTGATCCAGGCATTCCAGCATAAGCAATAGATAGAACAACAGAAGACGAAGATCCTACATTTATAATTGCTAATGGGAATATACAGAATATTATAACTATATTTAGTGTCTTTAGAACAAGAATATATTCAATTTGAATATTTTTCCACATTGATGGATTTATTTGGGAAATTTTGACTCAACACTTATTTGTTTTTCGCACACATTTACTCAAAATTGATTTTTTTAATAAAAAAACCGAACAAAGAACCGAAAAATAACCTAATCGAAATCGGAATCGTTCGGTTCTTGAGTTTTGAGAACCAAAACCGAACCGAAATTTTCGGTTCCTTCAATAACCGGACCGAAAATTGAAACGCCCACCCCTACCCATAAATTCAAAAGATGCCAAAAGCTGATAAACTCAAGGAGTGGTAAGATTGATAGCCTTCTAACTTGAGATACTCATTGTATTTATTTTTTGCCAACTCTTTTCGTTATTGACGTGATGTTATCTTCTATTTCAGCTACTTATCCATGTTAAGAAAAGCTTCTAAGGAAAATGTTATAGTTGATCTTACTAATTTATATCAACTACAACAAGAAGAGGATAGGAGTGTACATCCTGTTAATGCATAAAGTAATTTATTGCCCGTGATTACATTATTCTTTCCTGTGTTTAAACCCAGAGGCCTTTTTAATTTTAATAACACCTACTGTAATGGATATAAACCCAAGTGTTAATGGATCTCTTTTGGGCCTACAATGATAAAAGAAGTTATTGGACTAGAAATCGAAGTTCAATAATCCAATAATAAGATGCCATAATTAAGGATAATTGGAATCCCATTAATTGGACCACAAATAAGGGAAAATGAATATATGAATGTTCATTCTTAATTGGCCCCATGAATCCTGCAAAATTGGGCTAGACTTTAGGAAAGATTGATAGTAATAAAATAATTGCCTAGTAATCCGATCTGTAACTAAGGAAAGAAAGAGTACGGGCTGAAATCAAGAGAGTTAACGTATAGGGAAAGTCATTACATATAAAGAAGAAATTTGACCTCAACCTCAAGACACAAAAAAAAAAGAATACATCAACAGATTGGCGCCCACCGTGGGGCACGAAAATAAGAACAATGGTGACAACTCGGAGAGCGCAAGAGGAAGGTCCATCGGAAACTAGTGTCCCACAACAAACAAATCAAGGAATAGTGCAAGAAAATGTGCAGCAACCTGGAGGACAAAATCCCAACAGGGCAACTTTGCAGCAAGGATCTTGAACGACGAATTACACGACCGAACAAATAAACGAATTAATCCAAATAGCCGTCGCTGCAGCGCTATCCACAAGAGGTATACAAGATTAGCGAGGAGAACCGGAAGATCCAACAATTCCGGCACAAAACCCCACTTAGACGAACTTGAGGTTACCGGAAGAAAGCGGTGAAATAGAACCAAGTGAGCAGGAAGAAAGCCGTCAACAAACTGACAACAAAACTTGGAATAATACCCACCTCGGGGATGCCCGAGAAAGGAAGAAACGGGCTAATCCGTTTATGAGATAAATACTGGACGAACCTCTCCCAAAAAATTTCAAGTTGCCAAGCCTACCAGAGTATGATGGGGTATCTGACCCTTGGGAGCACCTGGAACGTTTTGATAGCATGATGTTACTATATGGCTTCAACGACGCCATAACATGCCGAGTGTTCCTGACTACCCTAAAAGGCAGTGCTCAGACTTGGTTCTCTCAACTTCTTACCGACTCCATCTCCGATTTCAAAAGTTTCTCCGATTGTTTCCTCAAGAATTTTTCCAGTAGCAAGAGGTACAGAAAGACCAGTGGACAATTGATGACGGTCAAGTAGCAACAAGGTGAGTCCCTCCGACATTACATCCAACGATTTAACAAAGAAGCGTTGGATGTCCCTAACCTCGATGCCAAGTTGTCCACTGCAATCCTAACTAATGGGCTGAGACAAGGACGCTTCTTCATATCATTGACTAAGAGCCCACCGATTGACATTACGGAACTGCTGGCAAGAGCAGAGAAATACATCAATGTTGAGGAAGCACAAAAAGCAAAAGAGGAAACAGAAAAGGCACTAAGAGGAAGTATCCAAAAGGATCCCCCAAGGAAGATCCAAAGAAGCAAAAACAACGAGAACCGAGCAGAGACTTTCGAGGCAAATATCAGCACTACACGCACATAAATGTCTCTTGACAGGAAGCAATCAGGTCGGTCTCGAATAAAGGAGTAGTTTCATGGCCAAAACCGTTAAAGATAGACGAACGGTGCCCGATGAGCGGCACCTACTGCTGGTTTCACAAAGGACCGAGACACTGAACAGTAGACTGCTACCAGCTGAAAGATGAGGTGGAACACCTGATAAGATCTGGATATCTTGGACAATTCATAAAAAGAGAAAAATTCGAAGATGAAAGACATCAACGCGCCGCACCTCCAGAGCAAAGGCCACTTGAGCATAACCAATTACAAAAACTCAACCCCCCACCAGGAGGAGTAATCACCGTCCTCACCGGGGGACCTTCTTGTGGAGATAGTAGGTCGGCCAGGAAAGCATACCAACGAGATGTTCGGAGAAGAACCTTAGTATGGGACCGCATTGGAAATCCAGAGGTTATGCAGATCATCGGTTATCAGGACGAACTGATCTCATTCACCGACAGAGACCTAGCAGGAGTCCACTTCCCACATAACGATGCGGTCGTTATATCTATGATGGTAGCAAATTTTGAGGTCAGGAGAACCCTAGTCGACATTGGAAGCTTTGCAGATGTGCTATTTTACCTAGCTTATGAGAAGATGGGACTCGATCCAAGATACTTGAAGAAGGTGAGCACCCCCCCTCGTTGGTTTTAGAGGAGGAGTGATTAGAGCAGAAGGGGTCGTGGAGTTGCTGGTGTCCTTAGGTGAGGAACCACGGAGAAAAATGAAAATGGCGAATTTCCTAGGAGTTCGAGCCCCATCCCCATACAATGCTATTCTTGGAAGACCGACGTTGAACCAGTTCCAAGCAATCTCCTCTACACTCCACTTGAAGGTCAAATTCCCAACAGGACAGGGGATATGAGAAGTCATGGGAGATCAGGCCATGGCGAGAACATGTTTTGTAACGGATATACAGAAAGGTTTGGCATCTAAAGGTGAACCTATGCAACAAAGAAACTCATAGAAGAGGGACAGAGAGGCCCGATTCACAACGGGACAAGATGAAGTTTTGAAAGTGTTATTCTTAGACTCAGAAGATGAAACCAAAACCACAAGAATTGGCGGAGCCTTGGGTGAAGAGTTGGAACAGAAATTAAGCGCATTCCTAGTCGAGAATAAGGTGATATTCGCATGGAAACCATCAGACATGCCTGGTATCGACCCCAGTCTGGTATCCCATCATTTGCGAGCAGACCCAGGAGTGAGACCAAAGAAACAGAAGAAAAGGTATATGGGAGCGGAAAAATCAAAGATTGTAGAGCAAGAAGTCGACAAACTGTTGGAAGCTGGATACATTCGCAAAGTTATGTACCCAGAATGGCTTGCAAATATTGTACTCGTTCCAAAAGCTAATGGCTCTTGGAGAATGTGGGTCGACTTCACGGATTTAAATAAGGCATGTCCCAAAGACCCATTTTCTCTCCCGAGAATCGACTTGCTGGTGGACTCGACATCGGGATGCGAATGGCTCTCCTTTATGGATGCTTTTGCGGGGTATAATCAGATTCGAATGGCCGAAGAAGATGAGGAGAAAACTAGCTTCGGGATTGATAGTGGCATTTATTGCTACCGTGTAATGCCATTTGGATTAAAGAACGCGGGGGCGACTTACCAGAGGCTAGTAAACCAGATGTTCAAGGGAATGATTGGGCAGAACATGGAAGTGTATGTTGATGATATGCTGGTCAAAACTCGCAAGGGAGGCTGCCACGTACGAGATCTGCAATAGGAAATCGATGTAATGAAAAAATTTGGAATGAAACTCAACCCCGCAAAACGCACTTTCGGTGTGCGATCTGGAAAATTCCTCGGGTACATGGTATCCGAACGCAGTATAGAGATCAACCCGGAAAAAATAAAAGCAATTCAAGAAATGGCAGCCCCACGCAACATTCGGGAGATCTAGAGACTCACGGAAAGAATGGTAGCACTTAGCCGTTTCCTATCACGCGCAGCGGACAAAGGTATGTCTTTCTTCAAAATCCTTCGTAAATCAAAGAATTTTGATTGGACAGATGGATGCCAGATAGCTTTTGAGCTATTAAAGGATCACTTGTCGTCACCACCACTGTTGGTAAAACCTGACGAGGGAGACCATTTACATCTCTACCTAGCAGTATCAGATGAAGCAGTAAGTTCAGTGCTAGTGAAAGATGATAGAAAGTTGCAAAAACTTGTTTATTATGTAAGTAAGATGCTACACGAGGCTGAAGTTAGGTACACTGGAACGGAGAAAATAGCACTCGCCCTAGTCACAACGGCCCGAAAGCTAAGGCCCTACTTCCAATTGTACCAAGTGACAGTGCTAACTGACCAACCTTTGCAACAGACATTAGCTAAACCAGATGCTTCAGGAAGAATGCTTAAGTGGTCCATCGAACTGAGCGACTATGGCCTTATCTACAAACCGCGCCCACCATCAAAGGGCAAGCGCTCGCAGATTTTGTGGTGGAATGCACACATGCAGAAGGGAAACCAAAGAATGACAATGATCAAGAATGGATGACTCATGTTGACGGATCGTCATCATCTCAGGGAGCTGGCGCGGGCTTGGTTTTAAAAAACCCGACGGGACACGTGCACAACTTTGCACTCAACTTTGAATTTCAGGCATCCAACAACGAAGCAGAGTACGAAGCACTCTTGATGGGGATCAAATCGGCAGCCCAGGTAGGCGCTCAAAAAATAGTGGCGCATAGCGACTCGCAGTAGGTTGTGAAGCAAGTGAAAGGGGAGTATGAGGCGCGAGAAAGTATGATGCGGCAATACTTACAAAAAGTACATGAAGAGTGTTCGAAGCTCACATCATTTGTTGTTGTGCAAATCCCACGAGAGGAGAACTTTGAAGCTGATGCTTTGTCTAAATTGGGAAATTCAGCATTACCCCGCAACAGTAATACTATATTCCTACAACAGCTCCAGCAACGAAGTATTGATGAAACTTTTCTGATTGCAAACCAACAGGAAGAGAAAAGCTGGAAAGACGATATAACAAACTATTTGGTAGGAAAATACACACCTAGTACGAAAGAAGAAATGCGGGTCATCGTAAGGAGGAGTGCGAGGTATACTCTAATTGGTGACAAACTTTATAGGCGCTCATTCACACAACCGCTCCTTCGATGCCTGAATAAGAGTGAGGCAGAGTACATTTTGAGGGAAGTCCACGAAGGCATTTGTGGTGGACACATTAGGGGAAGAGCTTTGGCCGCTAAAGTACTAAGACAGGGATACTACTGGCCAACAATGAAATCAGATGCGGATGACACCGTGAGAAGATGCAGGGCCTGTCAAATCCACGGCAATGTTCTCCATCCACCCCCTGCACCTTTACAACCCATAGCAGGGCCATGTCCATTCGATCAATGGAGTATTGACATTTTGGGACCTTTTCCACCCGCTCCGTGTCAAAAAAAGTTCTTGATAGTGGCCATTGACGATTTCACTAAGTGGGTGGAAGCGGAAGCAATTGCCAAAATATCTGAACAGGAAGTGAAAAAACTCCTTTGGAAAAATGTTTTCAGCCGGTTTGGAATACCTCGAGTACTGATATTTGATAATGGAAGGCAATTCCAAGGATCCAGACTTAGGAAATGGTGCGAGGAATTCAAAAACAAGCAGTTTTTTACCTCGGTCAGCCATCCACAGTCAAATGGGAAAGCGGAAGCAGCAAATAAGAACATACTTAGAGCATTGAGGTGCAAAATCGATGGTTCAAAAGGGAAATGGCCCGATGAAATCCCAGGAATTCTGTGGTCGTACCGCACTACAACCAGAACAGCAACAGGGGAGACACCATTCTCATTGACTTATGGATGCGAAGCTATAGTTCCAATGGAGATAGGGATTCCAAGTTTAAGGATTCAGCCACATGATCATGAGGCGAATGAAGAAATGTCCAAAGAGAACCTGGACCTATTGGAAGAGAAAAGGGACCAGGTGGAACTAAAAGCTGTAGAGTATTGAAGAAATATGATGAACTATTACAACCAGAGGGTACAGCCCCGAACCTTCCAATGTGGAGAACTTGTGCTAAGGAGGGCCGATGCAGCAAGGCACTCGGTAGGAAAATTGGATGCGCGATGGGAAGGACCATATAAAATCTCAAAGGTTGTGAAGCCTGGCACTTATGAACTTGAAGATCTTCAAGGCAAGAAGCTTGTCCAACCGTGGAACATCCAGAATCTAAAAAAATATTACCAGTAATAAAACTCTCTTCTTTTCCAATGCTACCTCAATAATGTAGAGACGGATTCTAATAAAGTCCAAGTTAATCTTTCTCTTGATTGGTTATCCTATGAAAGACACAATCGCACAAGCGTGCAAACGGCCGACCACAGTCAACGACTGGGTCACTGCGGCCAAAAAACGCGCAAACCGGCCGACCACAGTCAACGACTGGGTCACTGCGGCCAAAAAAACGCGCAAACCGCCCGACCACAGTCAGCGAATGGGTCACTGCAGCCAAAAAATGCGCAAACCGGCCGACCACAGTCAACGAATGGGTCACTGCGGCCAAAAAATGCGCAAACCAGCTGACCACAGTCAACGACTGGGTCACTGCGGCCAAAAAATGCGCAAACCGGCCGACCACAGTCAACGACTTGGTTACTGCGACCAAAAAAAATGCGCAAACCGACCGACCACAGTTAACGACTTGGTCACTGCGGCCAACAAACGCGCAAAAAGGCCGACCACAGTCAACGAATTGGTCATTGCGGCCAGCAAACGGGAAAATCGGCCGACCACAATCAACGACTGGGTCACTGCGGCCAGCAAACGCGCAAAACGGCCGACCACAGTCAACGACTGGGTCAATACAGCCATAAAAAGCACTCAGGCGACCAATCACAGTACACAACTGAGTCACTAAGGTTTTCAAAACGCACAAAAATTTTGAAATTGCTAGGTCAACATTTTCATTACGCGTGCAGTACAACATTGACAATCTAAAATACGTGGCCACAAAATGATAACAAAAGATGTGCCAAACATCAACAAAAAAATACATTAAGGAGAAACGCCTTTAATACACTACACAAAGGTGCAAAGAACCATTTCGGATAACTACTATCATGACATAAAATTGGAATCTAGAATATATGCCGCAAAAACTAAGTGAAGAATCACCAAATATTGTTAATCCTCCATGTTATCATCGCCAAAATTTTCTTCTTCTTCTTCAGCACCTAGCGGTTCACCGTCAAATTCTTCGACACGTAAGAAACTCCAATCTCCCTGCTTCTTTTTTGAAAGTTGTTTCTTGCAGGCCTCAAAGCCATTAGTGTACTGGGAAGATGACGCCTCAACTATCCCCTCAAAGTAATTAGGGGATATTTTGTACGCTTTGATAGCATCATCCACGAGGGACTGGAACTCATCTTTATCACGATAAGAAGCCAGGGCTTTAGAAATCTCTGCATGCGTCTCAAGCTCTGTGGTAGCAACCTGAGAATGAAAGTCAGACACCTGTTGTTCCAACCCCTTTTCCCTTAATTTGGAATCCTCCAACTTTCTCAGCAACTTCTGGACTCGCTCATCACTATTCATCAAATTATTGGTCTGACGAGCTAGGGTGTTATGTATCATGTTAGCACCCAGAACCACCTACAAAAAAAAAGTATATATATGATCAAATATAGATATGCAATCAAACCGTAGAAAATTCATACATGTACCATACCTTAGACAGGTAAGGATAAAAGGATGAGACCATGTTCTCAGATGCCCAATCACTGACTAACTCCATATCTCTGTCCAAAGAGAGGCCCTGGAGAAGCGCCATTACAGTAGCAGGCCTCTCCAAAAGAGAATCAGTAGACTTCACCGTCCAATCAGGAATAAATTTTCCCGAAAAATGTTGAGTACCATGGGATAAGTTAGAGCTCCCACCGACATTCGAAGGGACATTGGCGTTTTGATGAACTGGGGGCAACCCTAACTTATCTACCGAAGAGGAGGACTTCGAATTTTGACGAAAGCTGCGAGAAGCATCATCCATAGCATGACTCGATGAAGATCCTGAGTTACCATTTGCAATCCTCTTCTTCATAGCTTTAGCTAACTGTGCTTGATCCATAAGTGCCGCTGCATTAGTAACGGGGAGCAAATATTAGTACAACCTAAAAGAAAGCATAATGTTTAAAAAAGAAAAAAAAACATATATATATATATATATATATTTAAACTTATAATATCCAAGCTCAAGTTAGGATCAATCCTATCAGGAGAACTCATCCCCGCTAAAGACAAAGCTGCCTCCGTAACTACCTCCGAACACTTAAACAATCGAAGACTCAAAAACTCAATGAAATGCTCGATGCGAGAATCGGTGAACCTAAAGGACTTGAATTTTTCCACATTATCACTCAAATCTTCTAAAAAAGGCCAATTATCAGCCCTGACGAAGAAGAACTTAGGTTTCCAGTCACGGTGTAAACTAGGTAACTTTGTCAGAAATTGCCTACCTGGTCTAGCTGAAAAATAATAAAAACCCACAGAGTTCTTCTTTATAAACACTAAACGGTGAAATAAAGTAAAATAATCTCTCAATCCATACGCCTCAGCGATAAGAAAAAATGCAGTCATCAACAACCATGAATTGGGAACCAATTGGCAAGGACAAACGTTGTAGCGATTAAGGATATCTATAAAGAAGTGATGTAAGGGAAAACGAAGATCAGCCTCTAGCTGAGAGACAAACACAGTAACGAAGCTTGGGGGAGACTCGTGTGGTCTTTGATCTTCAGTAGGGGCCAATAATTCATAAGCTTTAGGGATAGCGAATCGCCTACGAAGAGACCTAAGATGGGTAGGAGTGATGGAAGAAATGACGTCCCTATAAGAAGTAAATTTATGCTCGACTACTTCATGTGTGTCATCAAAAACGTCGTTATTCGTAGACAATTTTACCTACGAGGGTAATGGAGGTGATAAAAGTCAAAAAAAAAAAAAAATTATGTATCACGCCGGCGAGCTGGGTCTATTTTACCTGTTAGCCCAAGAGTAAACTAACCAAGAGAGGGTTGAATTGGTTTATAAAACTTTTTCGATAAATAATATCAAACTTAAAAATCAATAGGTATAAGTATGAGCACTTAGTGTTGCAAGTAACTTAACTATCAATGGAGTGTGCTATAAATGTGTAAACTTACTTGATAAAGCAAGTATAGCACTTAGATATAGTGTTACACAATATAAATTGATAGAATAGAGTAAGTGCAATGTAAGTAAGTAAAAGGGATAAGAGATTGCAAACGTGATTTAGGGAGGTTCAATCAACCAACGTGATCTACGTCCTCCGTTACCGAGCTCTCCGTCACGAGCAAGGTCAAATCCACTATATTGATAACTTACAACAAGGAGTATCGAATCCTTAGGTGACTTTACAACAAGGAGCACCTATCATTTACAATCGAGTTTTCACAAGGATCTCGAAACCATAAACAAAGTACAAATGAGAATTTTACAATCGAATAAACTCTCTTAACAAATGATATGATCAAGTCAAGTATCTTGAGAGTTTTAGGATAACACTTCAATAGATAGCAAATATTTAAAGCTCAAGTGTTTATGAAAACTTTGAAGAGAGATATGAGATAGATTTTCTTGAATCAAAGTTTTTCAACCAATGATCTCTCTTTCCAAATAATACTTAGTTAAGTATGAAGAGAGATATACACTTCAATAAGTGTTTGGTGATATGAACTCAATCAATGATCAATAATGAAGTAAGAGTATTGAGTTTTCTACAAAATGGGATTCTTGATAAATATATGAAATAGTTTTGAACAATCAAGAGATTCCTTACAATAAATAAAATAGAATTTAAAACAAAGTAAGCTCAATGATTTGCTCAATAAATTTCTCTCTTAAATGCTCTTGTAAGTTGGTAGAAATGAATGCAAGAGAAGTGGCTATTTATAGAGTAAATTTCGCATATAGTCGACCTCAATATATTCGTTGAAAGAAAATAGCCGTTGAGTTCAAAAATATGCAGTGCGGTCGACCTGAAAAAATTTGCGGTCGACCTGAAAAATCAGGATTTCAATATTTTGATTTTTCAAGGTTTTCTGATCAAAGTTGATTTTGAAAACGATATTTTAATGGTTTAAAAAATGTTTCTTGAACTTTATGAAATGCATTGCTAGCTATTGATGCATTAACCTTACATAACATTGAAAAGCAATTTGTAAGATCTCAATTCTTTGTAAACTCCATTCATCGATCTTCATACTATCGTATCTTGTGTTTTTGATCTTTTATCTTCGAGAGATGATTTGTCCTTTGAATGCTTTGAAGATTATCGTTACATGAAACACTTGAAACACACTTGTTAATAACACAATATAATCTTGTTTGTTATTTATCAAAACAATAAGGTTAAGAGTTAACCATAGGTCAACACCACCCAGCTCGGGCTGGGTATATGATATACATTAAAAAAGAAAAAAAAATTATGTGTGACGTCCCCCCCAGCTCGATTGGTGAGCTGAGAATATGATACCCAGCTCGCTCGGCGAGCTGGGTGTGGTATATATATATATATATATATATATATATATATATACACACACATACAATAAATAAATACAAAAGAAAAAGGGGAAGAAGACTTACCAAGTAGTGAGAGGATTTTTGCAAGTGATGTGGAGAAATGGGAGAAGGAAGTGAGGCCTTAAGGAGTATTTATAGAAGTATCCCATGTTTTTCATGCACAAGTGATTTCATCTGTATTGTGTAAAATTCATCTGTGCAGTGAAAAATCACTCATGCTTGAAAAGGGGGCAACTGTAAGTGGAAATTACATCAAACCCTACTTTTAAAAATTAAAATTCAAAAATAAGATAAAATCTATATTGTTATAAACTAGAGAGAAAAAGAGAGAAAAGTAGAGACACCAATAAACTTGTATATTCTATTATGAACCAGAGCCCCATATATATAGGGGAAGAAAGTGATATACAAAGTAATTATAATTAAGGTTAGAGGGGTACAATTGTCATTCACTAATACAATACAATATTTACAAAATATCTGCCTCATTAAAACCTTGTTTGATAAAAATCCAATGGGACAAAAATATCAAACGGAGGAAAAAGAGTACAGTTGTTCTTGGAGTATTAAGATGAATGCTGCCTCATTAAAACCTCTCCAGGAAAACCCAATGGGACAAAACCTTGGCTAAGGAAAAAGAGTACAGCTACTCCTGCCTAGTGTTGATCGTTGTAAATCATCGAGTTGATGTATCCCAATCTTGTGAACTGGTTTCTTGAATGTAGATGTTAATAGTACTTTTGTAGATAAATCGGCTTCATTGTCACTTGAGTTGATTTGTTTAAATTCTGGAGTATTTTGATGCTGTCTCGTTAAAACCTTGTTAGAAAAACCCAGTGGGAAAAAATCTGAACGAAGGAAAAAGAGTACAGCTACTCCCCCTGATTTAATATGTATTGAATCATCCATATAGTTACTCCCCCTGATTCAATCTCTATTGAATCATTCATATCTTGATCTCTTCAGGAGTTTTGTATATGAGAGTATATCAATAGATATTGATGACAGCTACCTCATTAAAAACCTTGCCAGGAAAACCTCGTGGGATAAAACCTCGGCTAAGGAAAAAAGAGTGTAGCGTATATTAGCTCCCCCTCATTGGAACATTACAATTATATTGATACTGCATTTAATTATTTCAACTGTAAATCGGTGCAATATCAAATATGTTTACCAAACATATATAAATGGTGCATATCTTGTATTATTTGTTCTTCGAATATAAATTCAATTATTCATTTGAACTTGAAGAACTATAAAATATTTCCAATTATTTGAACATGCTACATCGAATCATGTTCTATAATCAATATTCATCAATGCATTTAATGCAGTTCTCAAATCTAGAAGTGACTTATTCACTTCAATGAACAATTAACTTATTCACTTCAGGTGAATAATTAACCATGAATTTGTATCTTGAAAATCAATTTCCACGATTTTTATTCATAGTAATGGTACATCTCAATTTCAACACTTTGTCATATAGAGTCATTTGTACCATTCTTCATGTAATCTAATTTCATATTATCAATCACATTCCATTGGAAATTGAATCTATTAAAGGCATATGATATGTTCAGATAGCAAAGTATCTTTATACTTTGATCAAACAAGTTTCTTAAAAACTTGAACTATATATTTCAAATATATTTAATCCTTCAAGGATTATACTGTATGCTTCAAGCATCGTATATGTTTCACATTGCAATTGTCAAATTGCTACCACCAAATTTAAGTCGTGAAACCTTAGATAGATAACAATTCCTATATTTCAAATGGATTTTCTCTAATTATTTTACCGCAATCCCAAAATACCGAGGTATTGATTACCCTTTTTAATCTCACTCATTGGTACTTCAAAGAATACTCCCAACGTACCGAGTTGATGATCATACATTTTGATATCACTCATTGGTATATCAAAGAGTTCAAGCTAGTAATCAGAGTAAATCATTTTTCATTATATACATTTCTAATAATTATATATTTATAGGCACTTATTATGCATTTTCAGGCAAATAAAATATTGTATCTGTGCCAGATCTTTCAAACATTCGTTGCGCAACAAGTCGTGTATTACGACTATACCTATAGGTATTTTACTGGCTTTACACTTCTATGCGTTTGGACTTCAGGTCCCAAAACATCAGGTTTTGTAATAAGTTTAATTTAGCCTGAATGCATACTTTTGCCAACTATTTTTATGTCGATTTTCTTCGACATATTTTCTTTTATTATCCTCGCTATCATTCAAATTATGATGCGGCTAGCTTTGCAATTTGCTTTTGCATAAGTGCTTTAGAAAGTGTGTCGACACAATTATCATCTCAATTTGATTTCTTTCCCCCACAAGACATAACTATAGAGATCTCAATTTTCAATATTTCAAGTACTTGAACATCTTTTGGAGATTTACAATTAATTATGTCAATAAATACTCTCTCACGAGTATATGCCTCCTCAATAAGACCATTATAATCATTTGCTTTATTTTTATTTGTTTGGGGATCTTTATTTGAATCAAATATCGCTACGCTTCAGGCGTGCTACATATCAATATAAGATAGAGCATGAGATTTTATTAATCTCTTATGCATCTTGTAATTATGTTATCTTTGAACGTTTCGTTCATATTTTCAATCGAACTTCTGGTTCGTATTATTAATCGCGAGGATATATATAATATAATATGATGCATTTGTTTGATTTTAAGCTATTCCTCTCTAATGTTGAGAAAATTGTCCAATCAAGTTGACAACAAATTTTTTTTTTTCGACGTTGTAAAATATCACCCATTTGGGATATATGTTCAAACAACGCATTTTTCTCAACATTCTTTATTTCCCATATCAATGCATTGTGGTGGATTAATTGCACTACTAAAAAAATTATATGGAAAAATTAGGCTCTAACCATAAGCCAATTATAACAGGGAGAACTATGATATTGACATGATGCGTAATAGAATTCCCTAAACAAAAAGGGAAGTATTTTGTTCTCAATTAAATTAATTGGAGGCGTTTAACAAACAAAAATGTTAAACCATTTATCGATATCCCAACTAACACTTATTAAAATGTTGAGATTCGTGTCCACTAGCATTATCAAGACACATTCTTGATTATATAATCTGAAAATTATGCTCATAATTCATAATTTGAGCAATAATTTCGCAAACTTCAAGTTGCGAACACCATGCAATCATCTAGTACGTGTATCAAATCTATTAGATACAAATAATATTTAGATGATCAACGTGGAGGATGATGGGTCCCCATTTATCACCCCAATTAATTTTTCAGAAATATAGGGAATTTAATCCCTATTTTAGTTAGTGATAATGAAAAATTTCATGAAAGAGAACAAACATCATATATGATTGAATTGAAGAATCTTCTGGTTCTTCATTGAGTGTCAATTTTAATTTCGCATCATTATTGTTCCAATGATGGTCCAACTGGTCATGCCAAATAATAAAATTAAATTGAACTTCTGGTTCAATATAAGATATAATTCAATGATTAAATATTGTATAATCATGTATTATTCAAGTAGTCAAACTAAACAATGCCCTTATGACATTAGTTATATGTTTTCCTTCAGGGATAAACATGAACTTAAATGAGATATTTTTCGAAACAATGCTACTTCAAAAGGCACGTTTTATTACTCATTCAAAATCAATATGTTAATATTCTTCCGGAATAATGTAATATCAAATTAATAACATATCTCATAATATTGGGCTCTCCGAGTGCAAATTATATTCCAATATTATATTTCATATAAGATAAAATTATGATTCTTCAGGAATCATCACAAATATATATTAGATTACATCATAATAATCTTCTGGATTATTAATAAATTCGAATTTCTTTGAGAAAAAGAATGCAATATTTATCACATGAGTAATAAAATAATATTCTTCTAGAATATTGAAACGTAGCAATAACGAAATATTCTTCTGAAATATTGATTCAAATCTCATTCAATTATAACAATAATTAATATCTATTTTGCTATTTAGGAGCAAAATAAAGAATTATTCTTCTGGAATAATTATATTGCTAAAATTGCAATTCTTCAAGAATAATAAGTCAATATTCTTCTGGAATATTGATATTAATTATTCATTCTTCCTTTCAAGCCAACAATATTTGTGCTCTACACGAGTGACGTTAAAATATTCTTCTGGAATATTTATCTAACGTGGGTTGTGTTTATTTGAGAACACCAACACCATATTCGTTTAAATTATGCTTCTTCAAGAGCATTGGATCAATATTCTTCTGGAATATTGAAATTGTAATATACTGCTCATGACAAGCAAGTAATATTCTTCTAGAATACTACTATTGTTGTCCTACTTCGTGAGCAACAACATGATACATTATTAAATCAGAGTTTATGAATGAACATCTACAAATATTTAATCATCTTAAAGAATATTAATTACCATATAAACATAATATGAATTTATATATAAAAATGAATTACCAAACATATATCAGGAAAAAGAATCTCCATATATAGAAGTTAACAAAATTGACTAAATCTTTTATTGGCTAAATCTTTTACCAATATGCAAAAGATACTAAACATGCACATGAATTCCATATATAAAAATTAGATATATAACTAATATATGGTAGAATCAAATCTAATAATGTATTTGAGAATTCAAAATAACGTAGTGATTTTCAATGACAAAATTGAAAGAGCAAAAAAAATAATAACAATAATAATTTGCTGGAATAAGGTATACTTTAACGAATTTATTTCGATTCTTCCAAAAGAAATAATAAATCAATATTCTTCTAGAATATTGAAAATTATAATTCATGCTCTTCAAGAGCAAATAACATCCTTTCAGGATATTAATTATAATGTTGTACTACTTCAGGAGTAACAACAAATTATGTATAATAGACAAATTTACAATTAATATTTTTCTGAAATATTAATTATTTATTGCGTTACTTCAAGAGCAATAACAAATTATTCTTTTGGAATAATTATAAATCTAAAATTGCTATTATTCAAGAATAAAATGTCAATATTCTTTGATATATATGCTACTTCGGGAGCATGTTGTATTTTTCTATTATTTCTTCAATAATAGGTCAAATATTCTTCTGGAATATTGACAATTATAATTTATGCTCTTCTGGAGCAAATAATAATCTTTCTTGAACATTATAAAGTTGTTCTACTTCAGGAGTAACAACAAACTATTCATGATAGTCATATTAATATTCTTCTGAAATATTAATTATATACAGTTGCGCTACTTTAGGAGCAACAACAAATTATTTATGATAGTCATATTAATATTCTTCTGGAATATTAATTATACAGTTGCGCTACTTCAGGAGCAACAACGTAATGAAAAAAATTCAACAATAATATATAAATTAAACACCCATATTAATATTCTTCTGGAATATTAATTATACAGTTGTGCTACTTCAGGAGCAACAACGTAATTCATTAAACACGCATAATATGTAAAATACCTATGTGAATAACGCATCAACTAAACATTAAAATATGACACAAAATTTATGTAATTCGGAAACATTAATTGAATTTGGAAAAAATAGAAGAATCAATTGGAAAATATGGACGCAATTCAACAATTAACAAAACAATCACGTAACCCAATGAATGATTGTGATTTGGAATGAATTGAATTCAGATTTTTAATTGAATTGGATTCGGATTATGCAGGAACTGATTTGAATTTGTAATGATTTGGACTAAAAAAAATCAAGCTCCATGAATCAGATTCGCATTGATGCAGTTAAAAAAAATTCATGTGTTATCAAATTAATTTTGATACACATGACAGATGATTATAGCTAAAAAAAATTATTACCTTCTAATAATTTTAGAGAATCGTGCTGATAACGTGTTATAAACTAGAGAGAAAAAGAGAGAAAAGTAGTGACACCAATAAACTTGTGTATTCTATTATGAACCAGAGCCCCATATATATAGGGGAAGAAAGGGATATACAAAGTAATTATAACTAGGGTTAGAGGGGTACAATTGTCATTCACTAATACAATACAATATTTACAACATATATAACTTCAAAAATCAGATTGTAATTAGGAGATAATAAATTAGAATAATAATATCCTAAATAAACCACACTACTTACCCTAATTAATTCTCTTCCATATATGTATGTTCCTTCAATTTACTCCCACAATTTCAAACGCCACCACCCCCGCCACCACCCCCACCCCACCCATCACCTCTGCCTCTTCCACACACTCAATATTCTTGCTGGAAGTGTCTATTTCAAGCTACTTCCACCCTCAGCTATTTCCTTCAAAAGTTTCAAGTCACATTTATGGTGAGAGGCACATATCCAGAAGGAGTTTCCAAACGTTGGTGGCCGCCGAGACATCACCCACATGGTGGGAGCCTGGAGAAAAAATTGAAGCTCTGTGCCGAACCAGGTTTAAGATATAGACCTGGTCTTAGTTCTTCATCTTGCACCCCTGTTCTCCCCTTTTTAATTAGAAGTTGTAGGTAAAGTTTATGTGGTGGTGTTTGTTGTTTTGGTGGTGGGGGGATGGAGCTGGTTGTGGTTACTCTAGTGATTGCAGTAGTTTGGTTCTGTCGACGGTTGTGGTGGTTTGCGGTGTGTTGACGCCAATGTGATATTGACTATTGTATCAAGTCACATGTTCAAATCTCAGGTCACACGTATGATCTCAGGTCGCATGTTGACGATTGTATTAGGTTACATGTTTAAAGTCTTAGGTGATCTCAAGTTAGATGTTTACGGTATCAAGTCACATGTTGACAATTGTATCAAGTCACATTTTCTCCAGTCTCAGATCATATGATGTCTCAGGTTACATTGATGCGTCGAAGATGGAGACGGGAATCGATCATGGTGGTGATTGTGGTGCATTGGAGATGGTGGTGGTGATGAGGGTGATGAGACATCGATCTGATTTTGGGCAAAGACAATACTGAATACTTGGGGTTAGGTTGGATTTGGGTGAAAACGTGATTACATGAGAAATTCTTGTTACCATATATATTTATTTATTTATATGTAATTAGGACCTGATAATTGAAGGAATATAAGTTGTTCTGTAATTATGAATTGTGAATATATAACAACCTGATTTATGTATTTTTCCCCAACTGTAATGGGTATAAACCTAAGTGTTAATGGATCTCTTTTGGGCCTACAATGATAAAAGAAGTTATTGGATTAGAAATAGAAGTCCAATAATCCAATAATAAGATGCCATAATTAAGGACAATTGGAATCCCATTAATTGGACCACAAATAAGGGAAAATGAATATATGAATGTTCATTCTTAATTGGCCCCATGAATCCTGCAAAATTGGGCTAGACTTTAGGAAATATTGATAGTAATAAAATAATTGCCTAGTAATCCGATCTGTAACTAAGGAAAGAAAGAGGATTACGGGCTGAAATCAAGAGAGTTAACGTATAGGGAAAGTCATTACATATAAAGAAGAAATTTGACCTCAACCTCAAGACACGAAAAAAAAGAATACATCAACACCTACCATTATGATGTTATGATTAGTATTTCTGAAGAAAAAATAAAAATAAAAATAGTCTTGGTTATTTACTTATCTATTATTTCCTTCATTTTAATTGTTTTTATGGTTTTTTCTTTCTCATTTTGACTGATGATTTATGTTTTGATGCTTTTTTAATCATCTCCCTCCACCCCTTATTCTCTCTATGTTGTTCCTTCCTCCAGCATTCACTGTTAAGTTTAAAAACAATGCTACATGTCTTATTATTGGATCTTATAATTTTAATTTTTTTTTAGCTTGGTGAGATGATATCTCCGATGAATGAGGACTTTATAATGGTTCACTTGCAAAGTGCATGCTCGCATTGCTGCACTCTAATGGTATCTGGAGATAGTTGGGTTTGCAAACAATGCAAAACAATTTGGGGCAGGTAGTTTTAATTACACTTCAATTTTCTTCATGTTCTACACGGATTAGTCTTAGTATTGAGAAGTTGAAAAACCTGCAATAAGAAATCAATGATGTCCCTGTTGATACCAAAGATAAAGATGAGATTCTTGATAGTGAATTCTTTGATACCAGGCTGGCATTTTTTAACCTTTGTCAAGTAAACCATTATCAATATGATATAGGTAAGCAAATTATATTATCTTTAGAGTGTTTTATTTGAAACCATTATATGTGGGTACTTAAGATGCTTCAAATTGAGTTTCAAAATTGGAGATTGTGAAAAAATTGAGTTTCAAAATAGGAGATCACGAAAGACATTAGTTTTTCTTCATATATCTTTTGTTTTTGCGATAGGGTCTCAGAAATTGAGCTTTTGATTTTTTGTGATTTTAGGCACATGCATCAATATGTGTTAGCAGAGCCCTAATACGACACAGAAGACTAAAATGTGAAGCTTCAAGATTTAATTTTGAGTTCAAATCCATGAATAGAAGTAATTCAAAACTCCAAAGGTATGTATACGTTTTTTTAGCACTATTTAATTACACATTTTTGGCTGCTTTGTGTTGGAGTTTGATAAGGATGCAATGGGGAAACATTCCGATCTTAAATCCTGATTGTTGTTGCTACTTTGCTTATTCTAGATCCAAACAACATTACAATTTTGTCAATCAAGTCTTCCCAATCTAGCATATCTTACAATATATCATACATGCATTTGTTTTGTTATGGAATCGTAGAATACATGAAATTCTTTTGTCGAGTGGACATGTTGATATAAGTTTTTTTATCGACTTTCTTTAATTTGGGGATATGAATATTTAAATTATTTGATTCTTAATACTAAATTGGGTATTTATATTATGTTGATCTTGTTTTCCCGAATAATTAAATTGTCTGTATTGACCAGTTTGCTTGAGAAATGTTAGACTGGAAGCTGTCAATGAACTTAATACATAATTTGTGGGTGAGATGAGAAATTGCTACTTCTCTAAAGTCTTGATGGTTATAATTGAATACAGGATCTGTGTGGGGATTGAATTTTTTGACATAATTTGTCCTTTTTAATTTATACATATGTTTCATAAATATGTACAAATGGAAGAGGATAGGGCAAGTCAAGAAGAACTTCAAAGAAGGCTATAGAAGAAGATGCAAAGCAGGAAAGTGGCGAACAATCTGAAATCGAGACGCTACCATATCTGAAAATGTGGATCCCAAAGCCATCTGGTATTCATATTTATTATTTGATGTGTCTTTTGTAGCCTATTTTTGATATAAACAAATTTGGGTGAATCTGAAGTTGATATGGTTATAGTAGCTGATATCAATCGATGTTGATAAAGAATTTTCAATAAATGGACTGAATCTTGAAAGCAACCAATATGAAAATGGAAAAATTGTAATAATTAGCTTGTAAAGAATCGGGTATTGACTTGATCATCCCATCTTATTTATGTTGGACTTGGATAAGTGTAAGATCTTATTGCTTCTAGAGTAAGAATATTGGTTCCAAGAAATGCTGTATGTTGGATCAGAGTTGTGAGATCCCTGCTTACACTACTTGGAGATATTAAGAAATATTGGAATGCATGGAATTTGAATTAACAAAGGCCTTTATCAGAGTGGCTATAAATAATTAGGTAAAATTTGAAGTAAATAAAATTGCTCTAAAATGAAAGTTATCCAAAACGTTGTTAGAAACTTTGATTCTCTATTTTTTTTGATCTTTGGATTAAGGTTTATCCTTGAAAAAGAATTTTTTAGTGTGGTTAGGAATTAAATCTTGAAAACCCTTTGAATACAATAAGATTTTTGTGATTGGTGTTTTAAATCAATATTTTAATGCAGGTTCAGAACTAATTTGAAAAGTATTATTGAGAAAATGTGTTGTTAAAAAGTTGCCCCCTCCCCCTCCTAGTCATGATATTGTATCCAATTTGAAAAAAAAAAATTATTAATTTTTTTGTAGGAATCTAAAATTGTATTATAAAATGAGTTGAAAAATATTTAACTAACACGAAAATATTTTAGTCAAAATAACTTAAGAATATTCTTTATTTTTGGTGTTTTAAAAAGTTTTCCACTTCGATTATTAGACTGTTTTTTATTATTATTAACGATAATATTGATGAATCAAATCAATAATTATAGCTATCATTATTAAAATTATAATTTAATTAAGCATTTTATTTATTTGTTGCTCTTAATATTATAAATCATATGTGTAGTTGTTAATATCAAAATTATGCATTTTGTATTTGTGTTAATTATGTATTAATATGTACAAATCTATGAAAAATATTTCTCATTTTAGAATTTAACTTTTTCTTTGTAAATTTATTTTTTTACATTTTAAATATTTTGTGTATATCTAACACCGTACATCGCATGGGTGATAGAACTAGTAAAAAATAAAAAAATAAAAAATATGGTAAAATTTTCCTAGGGCACGTGCTTTAGTAGGTGTCAACGTAGATCTGCCCTTGTGAACAATCCATATATACATGATACAATAATGCTACTTGTACAATTCAATTTTGGGTAATTATATTCACACCACACTTTTTTATATATATACCACATTTTAATTGCAAAAAAAATCTTCATTGTTTGTTTAATTTTGCTTTTGTGTCCTCAATTTTTTTAATTGCATTATTATTTATAACATTCAATTAATTAATATATTTTGTTTATAACCACGATTTCTTTTCAAATATTCTGCTAATTTGCACTGAAAAGATGTACAAATATTTTGTTTAATTTTTGTGTTAGTTATGTCTGTTGATTATTTAAACGTATGAGAGATAAATAAATATTTTGAACGAAAATCGTCTTTAAAGACAAGATGTGAAAATTAATAAAAAGTTGATGATAAAAAAATTATAAAAAAAAAACTGGCGGGGCAAATGTAAAAAAAAGGAAAAATTAGGAATCTTTATTGCAATTAAAATGTGGTGTGAATAACAAAAAGTGTGATGTCAATATATTTACCCTTCAATTTTACAACCTAATTTCACAACTGACAAGAAAAGACAAAAATGCCCTTAAGTCTGGCAAATTTTACACAAATTTGACACCGTCCGGTCCTTACCTTCACTCCTCCAACCTGTCCCAAACAAACTCCTTTCCTTCCATTCCACTCTTCTAGTAGCGTCTAAGAAACCAGCCTTCCTTCCACCCTTCCACTTCATGATTAGGGCTCTTGATTCAGGGGCTTGTCAAACTCTGTCAAAGAACGTACGAAGAATGTTAAGAAACTGCAATCGAAGAAGCTGTGGTTGATAAAGCCGCGATAGAAGAACGATAAGATACCTGTTGAAAGTTGGGACAAAAAAATTGTTTGATTTTGTACCTTGAGTCAGTATTTTATTGTTCCAATATGACTAATTTTGGGGGCAAGAAAGTCTTCTGATTTTGTACATTCTATGTTGAGTGGCCAGATTTCTTATGTGCGAAGATGACGAGTCTTATTTTGGGTGCGAAAATCGATTGATATTGGGGCAAAAAAAATTGATTTTGAATCTTCAGTCAGTGTTGGGGTGAAAATTGTCTGGTATTAGGGCAAAAACTTTGTTGATGTTGTATCTTCAATCAGTGGGTGCAAAAATTGATTGAAATTGATTTTGTATATTTAGTCCAGAATTGATTTTGTATCTGGAGTCCAGCATTTATCCTGCTTAAAATGACTGAAATTGTTTCCAAAACTATTGTGCAGTTAAATTGATTGAATGAGCAGAATTTTGAGATGGGAGGAGGTAACTTCAATGGGTTGTGGGAAGTGATTTTGGACAAAATTGAGGCAAACTTTGATGAAGATGAATCCATTTTAATAATTCCAATGCTAAAAATGTTAGAGGAATTCATGGGACTGCCACTGAAGATTTTGAGGATAAGAGTTTAGTTGATCAAGACTCTAAAAATTTGCAAAATATGGTTGAAGAAACTCCTGGAAATGATCAAACTGATAAAGAACCAGAGATTTCGACCGACTATTGCAGTTGGAAGATGAGAAACGACAAGAAGAAGACCGAGTTCATGAAAATGAAATTGGGATTCAAGAAAAAGAAGAAGTGTCTCCTATAATAAAACCACCTGAAGAATCTGAAGCTGGAAAAACAGAGTATAAGCTTAATGGAAAAAAGATGCAATAAAATGTGTATTCCTGTTGCTGCAGGATCATCTTTGATTATGTCATTTGTTGTAGTAATTGTTATTCAAATTATTAGAACTAACATCAAGAGAGCAAGAAAAGAAATTGATTTATAGGAACAATTTGTATTTGTTCGTCTTAATTTTAATGTTTGAAGTTACGTAGAATTTGCGATGTCTCAATTATTATTATTATTATTATTATTTAACGACGATGAGTGAAGAATGAACTGAGAAACAAAAAGGGAGTAATCAATTAGTTTCCATAAGCTAAAGTGTAAAGAAAAAAGTTGTAAGCAGCTAAATCTAATGATTCCAAAGTAAGATTTACATACATAAACCAGGTACATCTCTTTAGACTAGACCGTCATCAGCAAGATTGAAAAACTCAAAGCTCTTCAATTCACAACAAAAGCATCCATCATAATGACAAGTTGAAAAATGATCTTTGTGGCATTTCATCAAACACTAAAATGTCTTACATTAATACAAAACACATCTTTATCTTTATATTAATAAAAGTAGAAGTGGAGCTTGCTATAGAAGCTATTGTTTTCCTGCCTAAAGTGCACATCTCTTATATGGTTTGTTTAGTGTGAATGCAAAACGAGATTAACATGAATATAAAATAATTATACGCTAAATGTGAATGCAAAATCTAGATAGATATGAATGCATTTATTGCCTTACACACACACGCGCGCGCGCACACACTAATAGTCTACTGTTATGGTAAATAATGATTAATATGTTTTTAATCATTTTTAATTTTAATAATTGTGCAAAGATTATATGATATAATAGTTTCTTGATCTTCAACGTTGTTCAATTGTCGTATATTAAGATTAAACACATATTTTTAATTATTGTATTGGTGTTTTTGAATGAAAATTGAGAAAATGTTAAATATGTGATTGAGAATGGAGAAATTATTTTTATATCTTTTGCATTTGTGTTGATTATGTATAATCATTAAATTTTAATGAATGCTTCTCGATATTACGAATAGCAATTTTAATTCATTGCACTGGTAAAAATCTATATTATATATGAAAGTAGGATAGTCTGAACTCTGACATAATTAATTCTTAAATTCTTTATGTTTTAGTATTATAATAAAATGTGTGATTGAGAAAAATTTTGGAGAAATATATGTGATTAAAAAGTGGGTTGAAAAAATGTGTTACTTATAAATAATTTATCGAAAAAGTTATTGAAGGAAGGTTAATATTGAAGAGTTAATACTTTGGTTTCTTTTAAGTTAATAATATTAATAGAATGATTAATATTTTTTAACCATACGTATTTTTTATAAATTTTTAAAGATTACAAGGTATAAGATTTTCGGTACAATTTCGTGATTTATAACGTTATTCGATTGTCGTATCATGATAATTGCGAGGTTTTCAAAATTATTATGTTGACTACTTATTTTTGTAAATAAAGTTTTATTCATTAAATTCAAATATTTAAATATATAAATTGACGTTTAATATTCAAAGATGTTTTTAATAATTTGAATTAGGTATATTATTTTTTAAAGTCTAATAATTATTGAAATAGAAAATTATTTTTTATGCATTTATATATGTGTTGATTATGTATAAGCATTAAAATTTTATAAATAATTATTAAAATTGATATTGTGGATAACAACTTATGTGCATCGCACGGGTGAAATACTAGTGCTAAGTAAGACTTAATACACCAACCTAATTTGAATCCTTGAAACTGTTGACCTATGGTCAATTCTTAACCTTATTGTTTTGATAAATAACAAACAAGATTATATTGTGTTATTAACAAGTGTATTTCAAGTGTTTCATGTAAGGATAATCTTCAAAGCATTCAAAGGACAAATCATCTCTCGAAGATAAAAGATCAAAAACACAAGATGCGATAGTATGAAGATCGATGAATGGAGTTTACAAAGAATGGAGATCTTATAATTGCTTTTCAATGTTATGTAAGGTTAATGCATCAATAGCTAGCAATGCATTTCATAAAGCTCAAGAAACATTTTTAAACCATTAAAATATCGTTTTCAAAATCAACCTTGATCAAAAAGCCTTGCAAAATCAAAATCTTAAAAATCTGATTGAACCGGTCGACCTCAAATTGAACCGGTCGACCGCATGATACATACCGGTCGACCGCATGACAACAACCGGTCGACCGCACTGCATGATTTTGAACTCAACGGCTATTTTCTTGCAACGGCTATATTGAGGTCGACCGCATGGCTGAATAGGTCGACCGCAAGAGTCAGTATATGCGAAATTTACTCTATAAATAGCCACTTCTCTTGCATTCATGAAGTACAACTAATAAGAGCATTTTAAGAGAGAAATTTATTGAGAAAATCATTGAGCTTACTTTGTTTTACATTCCATTTCATTTATTGCAAGGAATCTCTTGATTTTTCAAAAGCTATTTCATATCTTTATCAAGAATTCCATCTTGTAGAAAACTCAATACTCTTACTTCATTATTGATCATTGATTGAGTTCATATCACCAAACACTTATTGAAGTGTATATCTCTCTTCATACTTAACTAAGTATTATTTGGAAAGAGAGATTGTTGGTTGAAAAATTCTGATTCAAGAAAAACTATCTCATATCCTTCTTCAAAGTTTTCATAAACACTTGAGCTTTAAATATTTGCTATCTATTGAAGTGTTATTCTAAAACTCTCAAGATACTTGTATTGATCATATCATTTGTTAAGAGAGTTGGTTCGATTGTAAAAATTCTCATTTGTACTTTGTTTATGGTTTCGAGATCCTTGTGAAAACTCGATTGTAAAGGATAGGTGCTCCTTGTTGTAAAGTCACCTAAGGATTCGATACTCCTTGTTGTAAGTTATCAATATTGTGGATTTGGCCTTGCTAGTGATGGAGAGCTCGGTAACGGAGGACGTAGATCACGTTGGTTGATTGAACCTCCCTAAATGGCATTTGCAATCTCTTATCCCTTTTACTCACTTTCATTGCACTTACTTTTTACTATCAATTTATATTGTGCAACACTATATCCAAGTGCTTTATCAATTAAGTTCATACAGTTATAGCACACTACATTGATAGTTTAGCTACTTGTAATACTAAGTGCTCATACTTATACTCATTGGTTTTTTAAGTTTTAGATTATTTATCGAAAAATTTTTATAAACCAATTCACCCCCCTCTTGGTTAGTTTATCTTGGGTTAACAATTGGTATCAGAGCCTAGG
This sequence comes from Ligustrum vulgare, assembly GCA_963555705.1. NCBI lineage: Eukaryota > Viridiplantae > Streptophyta > Magnoliopsida > Lamiales > Oleaceae > Ligustrum > Ligustrum vulgare. The sequence goes on along the minus strand of OY743173.1, from coordinate 44,993,693 downwards.
AACTCTTTCATTTAGATTTTATTATCTTGAGTTATGGCTAACCAAAATATTGAAGGTCATTCTACTAATCGTCCTCCGTTGTTTGATGGTACAAATTATAATTATTGGAAAACTAGAATGATGATTTTTATTCAATCCATTGATTATAATATTTGGGATGTCATTGAATCCGGTCCTCATGAGCTTACTATGGTTGTTAAAATTGATGGAAAATCGGATATGATTATTTCAAAACCAAAGGAAGAATATGACGAGGATGATAAAAAAAAATTGTCTTTAAATGCTAGAGCCAAAAATCTTCTCTATTGTGCACTTAGTATTAATGAATTTAATCGTATTAGCACATGTGATTCCGCACACGATATTTGGCATGCTTTAGAAGTCACACACATGGGCACAAATAAAGTTAAAGAAACAAAAATAAATCTTTTGTATAAAAATTTTGAAAATTTCTTCATGAAACAAGATGAACCCATTGCTAGCATGATTACTAGATTTACCGATATTGTTAATGGTCTTAAGGGCTTTGATCGAAAATTTTCTAATGGTGAACTTGTTAGAAAAATGCTTAGGTCTCTCTCGGAAGATTGGAGCTCATTAAGAATGTTGATAGAAAACACTCAAGATGTCAACACATATCCCTTGGAAGAGCTTTATGGAACATTGATGACATATGAGCTAAATCATGCCGAGACAAAAGAAAAGTCTAGAAAAGCAAAAGAGGAAGAAATGAAGGATCCTCCTAGGAGACAAATTGCTTTAAAGTCATCAATTGTTGAAGAAGCCTCAAGCTCTAACAAGAGCGATGAGGAACTCGATGATCTTGTCCTCCTAGTCAAGACGTGGAAAGCCTTTCGCAACAACCGTAGATTTCAAAAGAAAGAAGACAAAGGTGAAGAGAAAAAGATTATTTGCTATGATTGTGACAAACCCGGTTACAAAAGAACCGAATGTCCTAACAAGAGAAAATCTTCAAAAAGAAAGCTCTACAAGCTACTTGGGATGATAGTGATGATGAGCAAGATGAAAGTGAAAGTCAAGATGAAGTTGCAAACATGTGCTTCATGGCCATTGAAGATGAGGTAAATACTAATGACATTCCCTCTTATGATGAACTATCTACCTCATATGAAGAAATGATTGAAGTTTTTGAAAAACTTGTTCTTAAACATTCCACTCTTAAAAAGCAATACATCTTGTTGAAAAATGAAAACGAAAAGAATTTTGAAATACAAAAGGATATTGAAAAGAAGAATCTTGATCAAAATGCTTTGATGGTAGAAAATCTCTCCCTAAAAGAAAAAATTTTAGATTTAACATCCATTGTTCACAAATTCACTCAAGGGAGGAAAAATTTTGAACTAATGCTTGGTAAACAACAATGTGCTTTTGATAAAGGAGGAATTGGATACAAACCATTTTTGAAACAAAAATCTACCAAAAATACTTTTGTTAAAGCTTCTACTTCGTATTCCTTTCATCAAAACACCTTTGTCAAAACATCAACTACTTGTAGCTTTTGTAATAGAAGTGGGCATGTAGCTTTTAATTGTTTATTGAAAAAGAAACTACACTTTGAAGAAAGGCATAAGAGGGTTCAAGGAACTAACTATCAAGGACCCAAAATTATGTGGGTACCAAGAAGTCAAAAATTAAGTCATGTTTTGTAGGTATCAACAAAAGTAAAGAGCAATTGGTTCTTGGATAGTGGTTGCTCAAAGCACATGACCGGAGATAAATCACTCTTATCAAGATTCAAAAGAAAAGATGGAGGTCATGTCACTTTTGGAGATAATGCCAAAGGAAAAATTATTGGCATTGGAAATATTGGTAATCATCCTTCTCCCTCTATTGAAAATGTTTTATTAGTAGATAATCTCAAACATAATTTGCTAAGTATTAGTCAATTATGTGATAAAGGTTATCATATTAAATTTGATTCTTCTAGATGTCTTATCAAAGATGCTTCATCGAAAGAGGTATTGTTCATAGGAAGCCGAAGTAAAGATGTTTATATCATCAACATTGAATTTGAGAAAGAATTAAAATGTTTGTCAAGCTTTAAAGATGACACTTGGTTATGGCATAGAAGATTAGGTCATGTTAGTATGGACCTTATTTCAAAAATATCCAAAAATTGCTTTGTCAAAGGCCTACCAAGTTTGAAATTTGAAAAGGATAAAATTTGTGATGCTTGTCAATTTGGAAAACAAACCAAAAGTTCCTTCAAAAATAAACAATTTTCTTCCACCACAAAACCATTACAACTTCTTCACATGGATCTTTTTGGACCATCTAAAACCGCAAGTTTAAGTGGTAAACACTATGCTTTTGTCATTGTTGATGATTTCTCAAGATTTACTTGGGTTATATTTTTAAATTTGAAAAATGAAGCTTTAAATGCATTTAAACATTTTTGCAAAAAGGTTCAAAACGAAAAAGGATATTCTATTACAACTATAAGAAGTGATCATGGTGGAGAATTTGATAACATGGCTTTTGATGAATTTTGCAAAATAAATGGGTATGAACATAATTTCTTGGCTCCTAGAACCCCTCAACAAAATGGTGTAGTAGAAAGGAAGAATCGCACATTGCAAGAAATGGCTAGGATCATGCTAAATGAAATAACTTACCAAAATATTTTTGGGCCGAAGCCGTTAACACTGCTTGCTATATTATAAATAGAGTTTTCGTAAGTCGAAAGAAAACTAAAACTCCTTATGAGCTTTGGAAAAATAGAATTCCCAATATCGGATATTTTAAGGTTTTTGGTTGTAAATGCTTTGTTCTTAACACAAAAGAAAACTTGGGAAAATTTGATTCAAAATCCGATGTTGGAATTTTTCTTGGTTATTCATCCACTAGCAAAGCTTATAGAATTTTTAACAAAAGAACTCTAGTAGTGGAAGAATCCATACATGTTACTTTTGATGAAACTAATTCTCTTGATCAAGAGAAAGGTGTTGATGTAGGTTTGGAAATTCCTTTTGAGGAAATGAATATTCAAGATCAAAGCAATGTAATATCCAAAGACAATGAAGAAAAAGACTTGGAAGTACCAACTCCTCAACAAGAAGAAGGAATATCATCCAAAAACTCAAGTGATCTAACACTTTCTATCGAATGGAGATTTGCTTCATCTCACCCAAAAGAGCTCATAATTGGTGATCCTTCAAAAGGGGTAAGTACTAGAAACTCTACTAAAGGATTCTTAAATACTTGTACCTTTATTTCTCAAATTGAACCAAAGAATTTCAAAGAAGCCGAGTTCGATGAATTTTGGATTCTTGCAATGCAAGAAGAACTAAATCAATTTGAAAGAAATCTTGTTTGGGATTTAGTTGATAAACCAAATGATCAAACCGTTATTGGTACAAAATGGGTTTTTCGAAACAAAAGGATGAAAATGGTATAATTGTGCGTAACAAGGCTAGATTAGTGGCCCAAGGTTACAATCAAGAAGAGGGCATTGACTTTGAAGAAACTTTTGCACCGGTTGCTAGACTAGAATCCATTCATATGCTTCTTGCCTTTGCTTGTCATAAAGGTTTTACTCTTTATCAAATGGATGTCAAAAGTGCATTTTTAAATGGTTTTATTCAAGAAGAAGTCTATGTTGAACAACCTCCAGGTTTCAAAAATCATAAATTTCCGGATAGTGTTTTTAAACTAAGAAATGCTCTATATGGTTTAAAACAAGCTCCTAGAGCTTGGTATGAAAGATTGAGTAAATTTCTTATTTCAAATGGCTTTCAAATGGGAAATGCGGATACTACACTTTTTATCAAAACCAAAAAGGAAGACATGATTGTTGTACAAATCTATGTTGACGATATTATTTTTGGTGCAACTAATGTGTCTCTTTGTAAAGAATTTTCAAAATGTATGAGCAATGGATTTGAAATGAGCATGATGGGAGAGTTAAAGTTCTTTCTCGGGCTTCAAATCAAACAAACTAGTAAAGGGATATTCATTAGTCAAACCAAGTACATTGTGGATATGCTCAAAAAATTTGAGATGGAAAACTTGAAGCAAATGAATACTCCCATGAGCACTTCAATCAAATTGGACAAAGATGAGCAAGGAACTTCCATCGACATTACAAAATATCGAGGTATGATTGGATCCCTTCTTTACTTAACCGCAAGTAGACCCGATATTATGTTTAGTGTATGCTTATGTGCTAGATTTCAATCCAATCCTAAAGAATCTCATCTAAGTGCCTTAAAACGTATTTTTAGATATTTATGTGGTACTAAAACTTTGGGACTTTGGTATCCAAAAGGCACTCATATTGATCTTATAAATTATTCGGATGCCGATTGGGCCGGGTGCACAATTGATAGAAAAAGCACAAGTGGAACTTGTCACTTTCTAGGCTTTGCACTTGTGTCATGGTTTAGCAAGAAACAAAATTCCGTTGCACTATCTACCGCCGAGGCCGAATATATCTCGGTCGCTAGTTGTTGTGCTCAAGTTTTGTGGATGAAACAAACTCTTAATGATTATCATTTGAAATTTGAAAATGCTCCTATTATGTGTGATAACACTAGTGCTATTAATTTGTCAAAAAATCCCATCTTGCACTCTCGCACAAAGTATATTGAAATTCGACATCATTTTCTTAGAGATCATGTGCAAAAAGGTGATATTTACTTAGAATTTGTTAGCACGGAAAATCAATTAGCCGATATCTTAACTAAACCTCTTACTCTTGATAGATTCTCTTATATTAGAAGAGGTTTAGGAATTATTGATGAAAGTGAAATATGTGGCTAAATGTGTAAATGTATTTATTTGAAATTACATATGAACATGAGTGCTTTTAAAAAAAAAAAAAAAAGGCCTTTGAGGTCGACCGGATATCACCGTGCGGTCGACCGGTTTTCATATTGCGGTCGACCGGTACTTGCTACCCCAATTTCCAGTAAGTTCAAGTCATACCACTGCGGTCGACCCCATTTTCAGTCCGGTCGACCGCATAGTCGGACAACAGCAGTTTTAAAATCAGATTTTCCCAAAATTTTCGAACCCTAACTCATTTCTTCGCACATCTCTCTCAAATCCTCTTCTCCCCTACTACAATTTCGAAGTTTTCCCTTCAATTCCCACCTATTTAACATCAAACCCTCCCCTACTACAATTTCGAAGTTTTCCCTTCAATTCCCACCTATTTAACATCAAACCCATACTTCTCATTCCATATTTTCATTAATTTTCAAAGTTCTTCATCTACACTACCCATTTCGCAAGTTTTCACCAAAACCCGAATTCTCTCCTTTTCAAATCTTCCATGGCTACACGAAAAAGGGTTAAACAAGTTTCAACACGTCCCCCTCCATCCTCCAGTGATAGTGATGAAAATTTTGGTGAAGATCGCATTCAAAAATGCCCCGTCCTTATAGGTAAATCCGTTGATCTCTTCGTTTTTACATTGGAAGCTCCATCTTTTCACTTAGAGGAGCATATTGAAAACATTGGTTGGGCGAATATTGTAGCCATTCATGAAAAAGCCTATCCTAATCTCATTAGAGAATTCTATAAAAATCTTGTTCACAACCCTACTGCTATCTCTAGTACTGTAAAAGGGACTCGTATTAGAATTACTAGAGAATTATTCCGTACTATTTTGAATTTGGATACTTGTGAAAACCTTGTTTATGCTCAAAGTAGTATTCCTCGTTGTGAGGGTTATACTCCCGCTATAGCACGTAGTCGGGTCACAGGGAGGGAAATAAATCATCCCATGAGACTTAACACATATCACCTAACTCTCCCTTGTAAGATCTTACATAAAACGATAGCCCACATTTTCGTTCCTCGGAAAGGTCATCTCGAAAATGTTACACATTTTGACCTATTTTTGCTTGATTCTTGTTTGTCGGGTCGTAAAGTTGATTTCCCTCACATTGCAATTCAACACATGAATCATGTGAGCACCTCCACCCAAATCCTAGGACTTCCATATGGTATGATCCTTACTAAAATCTTTACTCATTTCAATATTCCTCTTGAGGGTGAGGCTTTCACTGAACAAAAATCGACCGATACCATCAATAAACACACGTTGAAGAAAATGAAAATTTTCAAGGAGCATGGTCAATGGGTTTGTCATACCCAAGGATTTGATGAAAATTCGGGGCCCTCAACACTTCCTATTGAAGATGACGCCGAAGCTCAAAGGAGTGACGGGGAGGAAGAAGCTCATGCGGTACCCCATCCACACATACCTCAACATGCTCCACCGACTGGTTGAGTGTTCACCGAGGAACTCTACAATCAAACCAATGGCCGCATTGACTCTCTCTCTCTCTCACACGGTCGAAGGCATGGTAAATATGCAACACCACATGATGAACATGCAACAACAATTGTTGGCAAATCAAAACACCATCATGGAGACACTTGGGAACATTCAAGCTTGGTTCAATAACATGTTTCCTTTTCCACCACCTCCTCCAATGGATTGACCATCACTTATGCTTCTCTTACTTCTTATCTATGGTAGTAAACTTATGGTATTTTACTTATGCTATCTAACACATTTCTTCTCCTTTGTTTAAAACCTATTTTGATCTTGTCTTATGAGTATTTTGGGATTTCTCAAATGCTAATTCGTACTTGGAATTGAGATATGCTATTGTGAATATGGTGCTTGTTTATGTTATGGTGTGTATATGATAAAATTGATGGGATAAAATTTACGGTCGGACATTACCCTTATGCTCTTGTAAAATGAAGGGGGAATACTATTACATTCATGATATTCTATCTTATGCTCATACTTGAGGGATGTATACCGCCTTTTTGCTTATGTCAAAAGGGGGAAACGATGTGATGATTTGTTTGCGTTTGATATGGATAATCTATATGGATAGACATGAATTATATAATAAATTATGCCACTATTTTGCCTTGAAAGATTACTTATTAGTTTGCAAAAAATAGGAGGAATATATATCAATTATTCTCATTTCTCTATGCTTTCAATTGCCTATATTGACTATTTAAATCATCTTGTTTGTCATAATCAAAAAGGGGGAAATTGTTGACCTATGGTCAATTCTTAACCTTATTGTTTTGATAAATAACAAACAAGATTATATTGTGTTATTAACAAGTGTATTTCAAGTGTTTCATGTAAGGATAATCTTCAAAGCATTCAAAGGACAAATCATCTCTCGAAGATAAAAGATCAAAAACACAAGATGCGATAGTATGAAGATCGATGAATGGAGTTTACAAAGAATGGAGATCTTATAATTGCTTTTCAATGTTATGTAAGGTTAATGCATCAATAGCTAGCAATGCATTTCATAAAGCTCAAGAAACATTTTTAAACCATTAAAATATCGTTTTCAAAATCAACATTGATCAAAAAGCCTTGCAAAATCAAAATCTTAAAAATCTGATTGAACCGGTCGACCTCAAATTGAACCGGTCGACCGCATGATACATACCGGTCGACCGCATGACAACAACCGGTCGACCGCACTGCATGATTTTGAACTCAACGGCTATTTTCTTGCAACGGCTATATTGAGGTCGACCGCATGGCTGAATAGGTCGACCGCAAGAGTCAGTATATGCGAAATTTACTCTATAAATAGCCACTTCTCTTGCATTCATGAAGTACAACTAATAAGAGCATTTTAAGAGAGAAATTTATTGAGAAAATCATTGAGCTTACTTTGTTTTACATTCCATTTCATTTATTGCAAGGAATCTCTTGATTTTTCAAAAGCTATTTCATATCTTTATCAAGAATTCCATCTTGTAGAAAACTCAATACTCTTACTTCATTATTGATCATTGATTGAGTTCATATCACCAAACACTTATTGAAGTGTATATCTCTCTTCATACTTAACTAAGTATTATTTGGAAAGAGAGATTGTTGGTTGAAAAATTTTGATTCAAGAAAAACTATCTCATATCCTTCTTCAAAGTTTTCATAAACACTTGAGCTTTAAATATTTGCTATCTATTGAAGTGTTATTCTAAAACTCTCAAGATACTTGTATTGATCATATCATTTGTTAAGAGAGTTGGTTCGATTGTAAAAATTCTCATTTGTACTTTGTTTATGGTTTCGAGATCCTTGTGAAAACTCGATTGTAAAGGATAGGTGCTAAGTTATCAATATAGTGGATTTGGCCTTGCTCGTGACGGAGAGCTCGGTAACGGAGGACGTAGATCACGTTGGTTGATTGAACCTCCCTAAATCGCGTTTGCAATCTCTTATCCCTTTTACTCACTTGCATTGCACTTACTCTTTACTATCAATTTATATTGTGCAACACTATATCCAAGTGCTTTACTTGCTTTATCAATTAAGTTCATACAGTTATAGCACACTACATTGATAGTTTAGCTACTCGTAATACTAAGTGCTCATACTTATACTCATTGGTTTTTTAAGTTTTAGATTATTTATCGAAAAAGTTTTATAAACCAATTCACCCCCCTCTTGGTTAGTTTATCTTGGGTTAACAGAAACCTCATTTGATGTAGCAAGTTGGTGGTTTACTGGTTCGATTTCCATTGATAGTAGGGGGAGGAATTTGAGCATAAACTATTTGAGCATTTGTTACTCCATAATTTGATTTTTTATCTGCAGAATTCAAATTGTCAAGGAGAATCTTCTTGGGTTTTCAATTCATCACCACTTACATTATTGCGATAATCATCGTCCAATTCTTCGAACGTTTGATAAATGTCATCATAGTAAAAATCAATTTCCTCTAATTTTATCTCATCCTCTTCATCATCATAGCCTTCTATGCATTTCTATAGGTTCGAGGGCAAGATGTAATGATTGATGCTACTGAATCCTCTTCACAGAGCATACCTTGGAAAGCATTTGAAAAGGTCCACTATGAAAGGGGCTTCTGATTAGCGATTCATAATTGTCTTCGGGAATGATTCTTTTCGTTGCAGGTGCTCCGTCAATGTCTGATGCTGGGTGAAATGGGATTGGTGAGGGTTGGGATTGGGTTTGGGTAAACTCCTCTTGAGATTGAGTTTCGCTATTTGATTTCCCCAATTTGATTTGTAATTTGACATTTTCAATTTATCGTGAGTTGATCAATATATCGCGATATCTCGTCGGTTGTAAAATTAGGTTGTGAAATTGGGTTGTACAAGTAGAATTATTGTACATGATATACTACAAATACAAGCTATAGTAACAAACAAACAAACGTGCATTTTTATGTGACAATAGCTTGAGACGTACTGCAACACAAGAATTTTTCTTTGTGAAGAGTTTTTATCTCAGACAAAACTAGCTAGGCGTCTTGATGGTTTCAAAGATCACCCCTTAAACATATTAATTAAGGTTAAGGGTTTGACACCTTGAGAGTGTGCCTAGACTGTCATCAACACATAGTAGAAAATTAAAGATTTTTGAAGTAAGTTGGAGTCGCTAGGTAAAAATATTGTGTTTTGAATATCACTGCTAATATATTTATTAAATTGTCCACGCTCTAGATCTTGGATAAAAATAAAAATAAAAAGTTATTTTTTTTTCAAAAGACAAAATGCAATTGCATAAATCCCACTGCTAGCCTTTTCTTCCTTCTCATTTTTTGATATTATTCATCACCCAAGTCTTGTTGTGGTTAAGATAACATTGGAGCAGCCAACATAAGGTTATTGTGAAGTCAAGCTTGAGGTTTTGTGTCAATTTTGGAGAGCTAACTAAGCTTGTTTGATAAATCAAAATGTCCAACATTCTCAACAATATATTTTATAATATTACATACATCAATGTAATCAATATGTCTATTTTTATTTTCTTTAAGAATCTAAGTTGGTATATTTCTAGTGGTCCTAGTTTGGGATTGTAATTGTACTTGTTAGATAAAACATGTAACTAGAAATTTACAAATAGCAGATATCTTCACTAATAGCTTAGGATCCCATAGCTTTTATTCATGTATGCTCAAGATGGGAGTAGTAGACATCTACACTCCATCTTGTGGGGGGTTGTTGAAGAATTAATTAGGGGTTGCCGAACTGTAGACTACTTGCCAAAAGAACCATGACAAATCATCAAGTTGAGAAGGATCCAGAAAGGAAGAAAAGAATGCTCGAGATGTAAGCCAAAAGGAATATGTTGTTGGTTAGAGAAATCTGTTATGCACAAATGGAAAATTGATTGACTGAAAACTGTTGTATAGATTAATTGCATTTTCTTATTTCTTTTTGTTTTTAAGAGCTTGTTCGATTTGATTCATTTCTTTTTCTATAAATCATCTTATGTACAACCATTTAGTAAGATGAATAAGAGTGAATTTGTAGATAAAGCTTTCTCTTGTTTCTTCCAAATTAATTCCTGCACCAACTACTCTTGTGGCAACATGTTCAAATTCTTAAGTTTATTGTTGTTCCTTGCAAGTTAATTTCTGCACCTACTAGTGCAGTAACATATTCAAAAATCTTGCGGGGGGGGGGGGGGTGTGCATTCAATTGTGACTTTTAAAGACTCTCTGAAAGTTTAGGTGCATTCAATTGTGACTTTTAAAGACTCTCTGAAAGTTTAGGTGTATTTAATTAAGACTTTTAGAAGTCTCTACAAATTTTAGGGTATTCAAATTGAGAATGACTTTTGAACACTTCACTACTTGTGAGACTTTTGGAGACTTTTTAGTATAAATTATAAAGAACTGATCACGAAAAAAATCTCCCATCTATCATGAGATTTGTCAAGACTCCAAAAATATAAATTGACCCTTACACAAGAGCCCATATTTTGAACTTCTCAACAGAATCCAAGAAACATAAATTTTCGGATTTATAAACCAAGAAACCGACATATTAAAACATTGACTATTAATAATTCAGCGAAAGAAATGAAAAATATATACATGGTCTATTGCCTTTCAGTTTGTAGATTTCATGCAAGTGACTTGTTGGGTAATGTCGTCAATTATGTCTCCAATTCATTGTAGGTTCTAGTACTCATCTTTTAGTTTGAGTGTTTTTCTTTTGTTACTAGCTTCTTCCTTGGGGTGAGGACACTGAGGAAGCAATAGTTCAGTTGAGGATTGCGAGTTCAATTGAGGAATATGATCGTGAATAAAGGTTAAAATTAAGGGTTAAAAAAATAGTGAGAATTGAGTAATCATCTAAAGCTTATTAGTGGGCAAGTAGTGACCGTGAGTAAAATTCATTGGTCAATCATTTAATTAACTTCATAAAGAATATTTTTAAAAATAATTTTTATTGTTATGAGAAATAAGATTTATTTTATTGCATTATTATGGATGCTTTGGAAATATATAAAATTGTTTAAAATATTACATTATATGTGAATTCTTTTAACAAATGAAAGTCTTTCCAAGTCTTCAAGTCTACAAAACTCTATGGATGACTTTTTATAATTATCATCAAATCCATAGAAGTTTTTTAAAAGTTCATGAAATTCACAAAAGTCATACATTTTAAAAAGTCTCCAAATATCTTTAAAAGTCACAATTGAATACATTTCTCATAGATGTAACCACTAGATGCACATACTAGTCTAACATATCAAGATGGAAAGTCTGTTGAGATGTTAGTTTTATTCCTACTGAGTTGAGGAAATTTGTGGTACTTTGCTTCGGTAATTGTTGTCCTCAATTATGAAATTTTCCCTTTTACTTGTTACGAAATTGCTTTCAATATATTCGATTAAGAGCATGTTTGGTAATGTGATTTTTAAAAATTTTTGTGATTTTTTATTTTTTATTTTTTTTATGAATGTATAGTTTAAAATGTTTAAAAAATTAAAAATCATAGACTTGACTAATAATGAATGGTTGAGATTGAATTTAAAAAGTTATGGTGAAAAAAATCACATTACCAGACAAACTCTAAATGTCCTTGATGAATTTTAATCCATTATCAAATTAAAATAGTGTTTCATAAACTGAATTGGTAACATACTATGGGTTGACAAGAATAACATTGTGATTTGCGATTCTCCTTCTCTATTCAATTCTTTGTTTCTTTTATTGTTTAATCCCTCCAAAAGAGCCATTTTTAATCAAGTTTCTCTATTTTATTTATTTTTATATAGATGTAGAAAAGATAGACACTGCTACTGTGATACATATGGCTGGTAACAAGCATCGGGCCTGTAGTTTCTCTCCAAATTTTATACTACGTCCAATACGATATCAAGATTCCTGGCCTTAAGCATGGTCCAAGCGGCACTATGTTTCTTTCATCTGGCGTACCAGACCTTGACAGCAATTTCTTTTCAACTTCTGTACAAAAAGGGAGTGCGCAATTTGTTCCGTCTCATAAAATTAAATGGTTAATGATTTTTGTGCATCAAATGTGACTTACAGTTACAGAGATTTTGGGAGGTGAATTGATGGAAGTCTTTTAACGGTCATGGAAGACCCCGAGGCACCACATCATGTGCTACTGAAAAGAAACTTGTCTCAAGGGTTGGTTCACGAATCACAATCAACCCCTTCTCTATACTAGTCCGGCAAAAGATCCTAGAGAGGTTTTTTTTTTTTTTTTTTTTATTTTGGCACTTTGCCATGTCCAATGTTCTCAAAGGATGAAAAATCTCGGACCATGATGCAGAACAGGCGTCCATCATTTTTCATTAATCATACTCCTGAGCGTACGAATGTTAGTACGGTTGGGTGGATTTGTGAATAGTGACGTCTAAATTAAGTAGAATAAAAATTTGTAAATTCAAGTCGAAATTTGGACAGAGTAACGGCAAGGAAAGTACAAAAAGAAGAAGAAGAAAAGAAGGGACAAAGCCGAGGCAAGAGTTGGACTCTTTGTCCTTAAGTCGAATTTGCCCCCCAACATTGCCTACGGATTTCGGCAATCGACTCTCATGATAAAACGACTTCACTTGTGTTTGTAACACTCCAAAACACAAGTACAATAAACCAAAATTAGGCTTATGTACTCCAAAGGATGTAATGAATCAAAACAAATGAAATGAATTTGATTTTGGAGAGAAGTAAGGATGAGAGATGTTTTGCATATCAAAAAGTGAGGAATAGGACACTCAAAGGGTCCTATATATAGATCATAAAAGAGTGTGGACGAAATGGTTGAGGCCCAAACCATGCACCATTTCCAAACAATGCACATTTACGAAAAGGTGTCTTGTGGTCGGACAACCGTGCGGCCGCACGGTTTTACTCAAAAAATCGGACTTTAATTTGACGTGTGATCGCGCGGTTTACTAACCATGCGGTCCCACGATCAAATATTTTAACCTGATTTTCGTCCTCTTTTTCGTAATTTTTAATTCATCCGATATTAGTTTTCGTAATACATGCAGAGAAATCAAAATTCTCTTCAATACCCTCCAAATATACCCTTCAATACATGCAGAGAAATCAAAATTCTCTTTCAGGGGCATTGCCCTCGAGCCCCGAAGCGGCGAAGTGACAAACAATTTTGCCTAAACGAATTGAGTCGAGCTTTTGAGTATTTGGCCGAAATCGACACGAAGTCACTTTAAGCGATTTTCAATTCCCGATTTATTAACCAATATCCAACAAGTGCACATGCATTACTCCTCAGGAAAAGTGCTTGAGGATTGCTTGGCAATACAAAAGCACTTTGGGGAACAAAATTCAGAGTTCCAGAGAGGTTTTCATACTCAAACTCAGCACTTTCTTTGACTTAATCGCCCACACAACATGTAGCATTCCTCCTGTTTTTTATCTTCTCTTTATTTTCATGTCATTTTGATTTTTAAAATGATATCAATTATATATTAACGATGTGTGTTTACTAACAATATGTTGGTGGAAGTACGTCTTCGGAAGTAAGATATAGAGACCGAATTAAAATAAGTAACTCATTTACCAAAGTTAATAGTCAAGGTTGATATATTATTACGACATACAAAATCAACGTATATGATACAACTGTATTATGGATTTCTAGGTAGGTTGTTTACAGGGGCAGACAACGGGTCACGTGACCCCGCCCCCCCCCCCCCCCCCCAAATTTCTAAAATCTATATTTTTTTCTTTTTTTAAAAAAAAAAATTAATAAAATTCTTTTAATGGTTGAATAATTGGTTTTTTTTGTATTGAATGGAGGTAATGTTTGAACTTTGAATAATTGAAATTTAATAATTTATGCATATTGAATAGATTACTTTAGATGAAAGATATGTAAAAGATTGTATTACGTGCTCATTAAATATAATTGATTGTTTTACTTCAATATGTTTATCAATTATGAAGAAATAAGTTTATTCATATGTTTGCATATTATTTAGTACATTCGTCTTGTTTGAATTTGAATTCTATTGTTATTTTTGGTGATTTTTTTCAAAAAAATAAAAATAAATAAAGATCGGAGACTCTACCCAGCAATATTACACTTCTAGCTTGATCACTTTGTGCCCCCAAACTTATAATTCAGTATCCACTGGTTGTTTGCTGAACACGGTTAGTGAGGAAGGTATGGGGAGAGGAATATCGGTTGATCAATTCAAATAAAAGAAGTTTCTGTTTTAGGTGGACATTGAGCTTTGCATTTAGCTAGGTCTGCATGTGTGAGTGGATTTTAAGTTAACTCTTAGACGACATTATTGACGGAAATCATTAAGTCTCTATTTGGTAAGAGTTTTTTGTTTATAAAAAATGTGATGTTTTCGAAATAAAACGGATGGTATTGTTATCCATTGCCTCTATGTGATACTTACCCATGTAGCATTTTTCATGCTTTCCTATGAGCGTTTTCAAGAGACTTGCTATTGCTATTTATATAAAGCATCTTCAAATAAATTTACTAACTCTTAACATTGTTCTCTATATTGATTCTTATTTTTGACCTTTTCCTATTTGTTTCTCCTCATATTTTAGCCACTGTTTGACAACTATCCTTAAAAAAGAAAATGATTTTTTTTTTTTTTTTGTTATTTTTTAGATAGATGAATGGTTAAAAATTGGAAAGAAAAAATATGTATAATTAGAAATTGATTTGAAAAATTGTGTAATTTAAAATTAATTTAAAAATTATAATCATTACTTTAAGGAACAGTTACTTAACTTATCTTTCTGTATGTTAATAATCAATTCAAAAATGATGCAAATAATTTATTAAGTTTTCAAAGACTCAACTTTTATTTAGCTTATCTTTCTGTATGTCAATAATCAATCAATTAAAAAATGATGCAAATAATTTTAGGTCATGTTCTCTTTGCTGTTTTAAGGTCGTTTTCTGTTTTTATTTTTGAAAACACTAAAAACGCGTTCTCTTTACCATTTTCGAAAACGTATTTTGAAAAGAAAAAAAAATTGTAAACAAAACGCAAAACGTTGAAAATCTCGTTTTGGGCGTTTTGTATGTATTACACCAAAAAATGTTCAAAACACAGAAAACGCATTTTGGGATTTTTTTTTTTTTTTTAATATTAAGAATTACCCTAACTTGGAACCAAGCTTAATATAAATTTATTATTATTATTATTATTAGAATTATCCTAACTTGAAACTAAACTTAAATAAGGATTTTTTTGGAAGAGAATTATCTTAACTTGAAACTAAGCATAAATAACGTTTTATTGAATTCAATATCAACATTACAAAAAAAAAAAAAAAAAATTAAGTGAGAATTATTGCTGTTATATTTCAAAAAATGCTTTGATAAATAGACTCTGATAGTTTTGAAAGAACTTCCATTTTCTGAATTTTAATAGAATTAGAGTTTACTCAAATCTCGAACATGATCAAGCTGCGTTAATATATACTCTTAGTGCTCACATTAGTGTATTGCATATAACCATGTTTTTAGTGTATTGTGAAAGGAAATTTGAGTTTGAACCAGCAGTATTCTGCAAGCAAATTAATTAAAAATAATTTAAGTAGTATTCAGCAAAATTTCAAACAGAACGTGTTTTTCAGCTTTTCATTTTCAAAAATAATTTTCAAAAATGACAAACCAAACGCGTTTTCAGCAAATTTGAAAACAAAAATAAAAATAGGAAACACAAAACATTTTCGAAAATAAAAATACAAAATAAAATACAAACAGAACGCCACCTAAGTATTCGAAGACTCAAAGTTGTAGCTTGGTCGTCTTTGGTAAATATATTTTTTCATACATAATTTCTCAAATTAATTTTTAATCACACATTTTCTCTCTTCATTTTTCAACCACACTTTTTACTTAAAAAACATGTTTTTAAACAAAATTTTTTTTAACAAACATAGGCAACCCCTGAACGAAATTATCATTATTATAAAATAAAAATGGAGTATTTTTATATTGGAAAATGCTTGTTTTCTTCCTTATTGAAACTTATTTTTAACCACACATTTTATTGAATTCACAATTTTTAACCATACATGCCACCAACTTTGAAAAAATAATAAAAAATACTAGTAATTTTTATTGAAACACAAGCTTCATATAAAAACTGCTTATTTGGGGGATAAGTGGGAATTCTGAACTTTCTGAAATTCAATTCCGTCCGTTATTGAAGGATTGTTCTTGAGCTTATGTTTTCCCCAAGTCAAACAAGGTCACCATGTCTTACATTTTTATGATTACATGTATATTTTTATTTTCATAATAACAATGGAGTATTGAATATTGGCCGGCTGCAGAAAAATACAAAGGCGTAAACTACACTCGGTCTAATGTGGTAGATGGATCATACCCAGAAGCACATGAAATTCTGGTCATTAGATGTTCAAGACTACATTAAAATTCAATTTTCAATATATTATAAATGACTAATGAATACGAGCTATTACACAATAAGGTTCGTGCAAACCATGTCATCATGCAATCACCAACAGCTATAAAATCGAACTCCCCGTCAATGTTCTACTTGAATAAGAAAGAAATGGAGTCGACAAATACAGGCCCCAAAAACGTATTTCCCGACAGTCTTCTCGTCTAGATAAGAGCATTTATTGTACTAATGAAGCTTAAATTTCATGAAACTATTTTACTCTGCCTTCAATGATTTTGCAATGTCAATTACAAACCGATATTTAACGTCAGATTTCGCAAGGCGATCCATCGCAGTATTGAGGTAATCAATAGGGATGATCTCCACATCTGGTAATATGTTGTGCTTTGCTGCAAAATCAATCATCTCTTGGGTCTCTTTCATTCCTCCTATCCCGCTGCCAGCTATTAACTTTCTACCTGTAGTTCATCGTGGATGTTTAGCAATATTGTAAAGACCAGACTTGCCGATCTGACCACAGAAACTAGGAATCGCCCAAATAGATTTGGTTTACATGATAGAAACAAGAAACTTAAGAGATTTTCTGTAGGAAGTTTTGAAGAAATTCTGGGGGTTTTGAGAGAAATTGTTGTAGTTGAAAAGAATCACGGAAATGCATAATTGAAATTGAATTTGAGGTGGAAAGTGGGGGAAAAAAAGCTCCATACCAAACAAGCTCTTAGAAAACATGAATATAACGACCAAACAGGTCGGTTCACCTCCTACTTTGCTTTTATTCAGAGATGAACCTTGACTCTTTTCTAGGTTGATGATCAGGCCGATTTTTTAAACAATGACGTTTAACCATTATTTTTTAGCAAGAGTGAAACCCCTTCCTAACCCTCATTCAGATAATTAAAAAAAAAAAATGCTTATTTTAAAACTTATTTCTTATAAGTGAACTTTTTATGCTTGTGCAAACATGCTCTAAGATTCTGAAGGACCAAGAAAAAGAGAAAAACATTGATTGAATTACCCGAAAGCAAGGGAAACGCTGGCAACTCGAGTGGCTTTTCCGGAGCACCAACCAGTACCATCTTCCCATGAGGCTTCAACAAACTAATCAAGGGTAAAATGGGGTGATGAGCAGATACAGTATCAATGATCCCGTCCAATGTCCCAGCTGCAGCCTGAAAAGAAACAAATATAAAGATTAAGGTGGTCTCATGTCTTTAGCAGAACAACTAAATTAAATCAAGCAAAATCCCGTTTCCTCACCTTCAACTCCTCCTGATCACGACTCACCAAAAACGAGTCGGCACCAAGTTTTTCAATAGCTTCCTTCTTCTTATTAATAGATGTACTGATAATTGTAACCTTAGTACCAAAAGCCTTAGCAAACTTCACAGCTACATGGCCAAGCCCGCCAAGCCCAACGACACCAATATTCATTCCCGGCTTGTCAAGTCCAAAGTACCTCAGGGGGCTGTACGTTGTAATACCAGCACATAAGAGAGGAGCACCAGCATCAAGGGGAAATTTATCAGGCCAACGAACAATAAAGTGCTCATCAGCAACCATTGTATTGGAATAACCTCCATATGTAATGGTACCATCAGTGTAAACAGCACTATAGGTCAGTATCATTTTAGGACAGTAATTTTCAAGATCGATTTTGCATTGATCACATTGGCGACATGATCCAACCATACATCCAACTCCCACTTTGTCCCCAACCTTGACTTTTTCCACCTTGCTACCAACCTCAGTTACTTCACCCACAATCTCGTGCCTGCAATAAACAGCCCAGTTCAACATATGCGTTGACTACTTTCCCTTTCAAAGATATGTAATCTTTTACTAACTTTAATCTGATTCAAACACAGAAACTACCACAGTTGGTATTTAATGTCTATGATTTAGTTGATTAGATAGCATATACATGGACGAAAACTCAGAATGAAACCATAATTAGTGCAACTGGTGGTACAAAAATGCAAAGACAATACTCTTTTTGTTTGGTTTTTATTGAGATGGGACAAAGGGAATATGGAATTGGCAATGCCTGTTTTCATCCAAAATATGACACAAGAATTTGTTTAAATATCTCCATATTCTCTGTTTCAAATCAAAATTACAACAATAACTGATCATAAGATTAACTGTGACCGAGATGTGTGCACGTTGTTGAAACACCAATCTAAAGAGCCCAAGGCATATTAGAGTGCGGTGTCCATGGACACTTACAGACGCTCATTTTGGTCAAAATCAGTTCTGTTTTTTCAAGTTAATTTAATCAATGATCACAAAACTTTACTATATGTACTACTTGTGCACTGAAATTTAAAAAGTTATTCGTTTCTCAATAAACTATTTGCTCGCCGAAATTTAAAAGATTTAACCGTTTTCACCCAAATTTCAATAAAGTTACACATCCATCACCCAAATTTAAATACAAGTAACTTTATTCATATTTAGATAAGCAGATTTTGATGAGAAACTAATAATATATATCAAAGTTTAGTAAGCAACGAGTAACCATTTAAATTTCGGCGAGTAAATAATAACCTATAATAAAGTTCATTGACCATGGATTATAACATAACGTAAACTTGTTTTTCGAAACATTACATTTTTCGAAACCAGCTTTTTAATCCACATTTTTCGAAACCACTTTTCTACCATATATTTTACCTCAAAACCTCAAATTCCTTGTCTATAAAAGAAAAATAGCCTGTTAAACAAAGGAAAATTAAGGGCCCATTTGATCCAGATAGATTTTTTTTTTTTTTTTCAACTTTTCTCTTAAGTGAGTGTTTGATAACAACCCAATTCCATGGACATGAAAATGGCACATCCAATAAATTGCTTTCCTACTTGTTCCGCTTGAGACAAAGTTGGAATTGAAATTCTAAGGTACAACCATTTGAAGTTCAAAATTGACCAATTCCATGAAAACCTATTCTTTGGGAGTGGTTTTTTGTTTTCCAACTAATATGAAATTGGAATTCTTATCCACCTTTGCTTTCAAACACACTCTTAAATTCATTTTTCAATTTTCAACACATATTTATAAGAAACCTACAACTTTTCATACTTTCGAAGTGCACCTCCAAAAAGCCAAAATTCCCCAAAAAAAAAAAAAAAAAAAACTTCTACACCAAGCAGCCTCTAGCTATGTTTTCTCTTATCAATATCAAAACCATGAAATGTCCTTAACTTGGTAAATAGATAGCCGCCACACTTCATCCAGAAATACCTAGAATATTATCACGTGTAAAGACAGAGAGAGGAGATGTTTACCCAGGAACAAGGGGATACTGAGTGAAGCCCCATTCATTCTTGGCCATATGAAGATCCGAATGACAAATCCCACAGTACAACACTTTGAACTGCACATCGTGCTCACCCGTCGCCCTTCACGCCAAATACAGTGTAAATCAAATTAAAACTAGCCAGATGCACAAAAATAGCCAAAAACTTCAAACAAAACCCAACAAAAAATGGGTTTCATATGAAATCGAAACAAAACTAGAAATCGAGGTATATACCTTCTGGAGAATTTGAAAGGTGAAAAGACCCCCGAAGCATCTCTCGTAGCCCATCCAACAGCCTTGATAGGGAGCATTGTTTCTGGAGATTTCGCCATTTTTTCACTGAGAAAAGCTTCAGAAATAAAAAGAACTACAAACAATGTAATCCTCCGGACTTCGGGACGGCGCTCTATATGTATAATATATATAGATCACAGCTACACGAGGCTCTAGGAATGATACGTAATCCATTACGTCAGCAGACCGTGTAAAATACGTTACATGATCCACATTTTGACACGTGTTATTTCTAAGATTTGTTCTGGCTTTAATCCAGCGGACCAGAATAATCGTAAAATTTTCACTAGAAATCAAATGAACATTCCGGTGATTGTATTTTGGGGTATTCAGGTGAATTTAATACAGAGCAACCATTTATAAATTAATTTATAAATAACATAATTTTTTAAACTATTTTTTAATGATATATTTTTTTTTCTTCATTTTTTAACCATATTACATAAAAAAATTCCAAAATAAACAAAAATAAACGACAGCCTAAGCCGCCTAACGGTTTGAATTAAACATTTTATATTAAGCCTATGTTTTAATCTCATTATTTCTAGGCTCCCGAGTCTACTTACACTGTACCAATCATAAATTGATTTATTTATATTTCTCAAAGTAAAATATTTGATTAAAATGTTGAGAGAGAAAATATGTACGATAAAAAAGTGATCTAAGAAATTGTGCTGTATATAAATTAATTTATAAATTATAATAATTGCGTTAAAGAAGATATCCTAATTCATTTCATTTTATAAAATTCTCAATTTTAATTACATACTTTTAGCGTCCTCATATGGGATATTTTTGAGAAAATTTTAATTTTTGGAAGAATGTGTGATTGGAAAGAAATTGAAAAGTGTCAAAGTGATGGATTATACTCACCCCGTCCCATTTATATAGGCTTCATTTCCTTTTTCTCTTATCCTAATAATATAGGTTTTTTTTTTTTTTTAATTGAGAAGTATTTATTTTATTTGTTTACTAATGTACACATATTTATTATAAAAATTTGTGATTGAAATTGAGTTTTGAGGAAAAGTTGTTCAAAAACTCCTAAACAAAACAGGGGCTTAACAATAAAATATTTTACAAATAAACTTAAATTTTCTCTCATTTTTAATCACACAATATCTTATAAATCACTATTAAACGAGGATGTAATTTTTCATTTTTTTTCCCTCAATTTTTAATGATATATAGTTTTAATTTAGAAAAATAAAAAATGAAAAAAAAACTCACACGTTTCTTCTAACAAAAGATTAATTTTAACAAAATACATAAATTTATTGATTTCCCCATTCTATTCTCTTTTACTCTTTAATTTATAATACATTACTAGCATGATTAAATTAGTTAGAATATAATAATTTTTATAAGCAAAATCGTATATCACGTGCATCGTAATTAATTTAGTGATATGAATTTTTTATATATATTAAATTAATATGCATAATATAACTAGGCTTACCAATTGTCGCTTACGTTTAATCACATTCTTTGAAATTAACTGTCTGTTTGATAGCTATAGTGGAATTTGAGTGGAAAGAAAATGAAATTTAAAGAATTGGATTTCAGGAAATTTATTTTTCTAGAAATTAGAAGTTTAATGTATTTGATTGGTTTAATATTCTAAGTAGAAACAGTGAGAAATTTTTCAACATTTGTTGTTTGATTGACATAATTTTACGTGGCAAATGTTGACCACAAAATCCGGCTGAATCTTACACCAACACGTCTCGGCTCCTCCATCTTGAACACGTGATTCTCCTGCGCACTGTGACAAACAATCAGTTTGCAAAGGGGGCCGATGTGGCTCTTGTTTGCACTCCGATGCCAAAGTCAGTACTCATTTTTAGGTAAATATATATGTTGGGTGCGGGAGATATAAATGTGTAGAAGAGAGAAAAGGGAGTGAGAGAAATGTATATTGATAAAAGTATTAAATTGCTAACACCCCCTTGGAGACAATCGTACTTCATTTATAGATGAACTTCTTGTCTCGGATCAGACACGTGTCATACTTTACACTTGTCATCACCCTAGCTCATGGAGGTGACAACCTTACTTTTTGACCGTAATCATTGCTACGTTTCGTAGGGGATTGGCGTCCGTCACATCTTGGTAAAGGCAGTGTCCCATCACTGACTCCATCTCTCTTTTGGTCAACTCCATAAAGCGCCCCCGCTGAGTATAAAGTACATCGGCTAGGCGTTAACCAGGTCGGCCAAAGAGGCTTGCTTGACGTACCACCTCGGCATTCGTCCCAAGGTGATATTTTAGGCCTTAGCTGTGGGTCAAGGTCCGTTTGGCCACTATTGGGCCCTTGCTGGTGGATCACTGTACCTTTCTTTGGGCCCGGATTCAACATTAATCCCTCAAATCCGAAGGGATCATTCATGGTCGTGTAGGATTTTCCATGATTCCACAACAGTAACTTTTCAGGGGGTCAATAATGACATTCCTTATGTAAGGTTCGGATCCATATTATAGCCGATCTTCTGCCTCGAATTTTCCCTCCTAAATGGGGTCGGGATCGTACTAGCGCGTTTCTTAGGCGGCGCATTTAATTAAGAGGGGCTATTGGTATTTGTTTCCAAGAACAATGAGGAGGGTTTCTTTCTTTATGTCTGCAGCTGGCGCTGTAATTAACCCTCCCCCCAAAAGACGCGGGTTGTCAAATTAATCATGAGGCTCAAAGGTCAAGGATTTGGGACTGTTGGGTTCTTTATAAAGCCCCCTTCATTCCTGCATCTCTCCTTTACCCGCTTCTCAGAGTTTTCGCAGTACCTTGTTTCACAAGAGATTGCAGCATCCTATCTTCTACCTGCCTTTCGTCTCCCAGTGCTTCCTTAGAATTATTCACCCGGAAAATTGTTTCCATTACCCCACATTTTCCCTTGGCGTGTTTTCCCTTTCGAGTACACAACCTTGAACATCCAGTTTTCGAAGGTAAATTTCTTCTCCTTTGTATGCGCAAAACTTTTCTATTTTTTAGTTTCTCACTGTGGGTTTGAGAGTTTTATTCCGCGTTTTTCTTTTATCTTTTTGATGAGTCTTACCCATCTTTAAAAAACAAAAGAAAAAAAATGGAAAGAGTTGGGGGAACTGGTTCACAGGATATGTTAGCAATGACGATTCTTGTCAGAGGTTTCTGCCCCATATCTTTGTCAGTTTTTAGTTCTTTCTTCTTTAGGGAGCAGGTTAAGAGGAGGAACAGGAAAATCAGCGGTATAATTTATTTGAGTGATTCTGACAGCGAAGAAGAAAAAGATCAAAACTACATGGCCCATTTGTCATTCGAGGAAGAGGCATCTTTGAGAGAGCTTCGGAGCAAACGAGATAGGGACTTGGGGAGAGAAGAGGCGGTGGGCTCTTCTTCAGGTCACCAGGACCTTGGCTTAGTCGTTAGGGCCTCGTTTAGGGCACATAGGGAAGAGTTGGGTCTGAGTGCAGAGTAGATTGCCCAAGTGGAGGATTGGGTCGATCAGGTTAACAAAGCTTCGGGCTATGACGTTGATCCTGATCCAAACCCAGAGTCGTGGGAGAGCAGCGAGGTTTCTACTGAAATCCGAAGGGTTGACTTGGCTGCGGCTTCGACAAAATTCAGAATTCCAGAAGGAGTTCAATTGGTGCACCCTACATCTTCTTGCCGACCCTGCAGCCCCCCTCCAGGTCAAGCAGCCCTATGCTACGACGCTCTTTCTTGCGGGATGAGGCTGCCCCTGCACCCCTTCTTCAGGGCGTTGCTCAGGAGTTATAACCTGTGCCCTTACCAGCTGGCCCCTAACTTCTGGACCCAGGGCGTGGGTACTTGGCTGGTGTGGCAAGAGGCCAACCCAGACCACCCCATCTCTCTGCACATCATTCATACCCTCTACACCTTGAAGAAATAGTTAGAAGGGAGAGAGATGTGAGATCGGACGTCAAGGATTGGTACTACTTGTCTCCCAGGGGGTCGTATCCTCCAGTTATCACCGGTCACCCGACCTCAATAAAGAACTGGAGGAACCAGTGGTTCTGGGTTTCTAGGGAGTGGCAGAGCTCCCCCGTGGACCCCAGTCCAGAAATTACAGTTCCCCGAACTCTTTCCCTACCTAGTGAGTCTTGTACTTGTTTTAGAGTCTTTAAGTGTCACGCGTCTTTTGCTCTTTCATTTATATTCACTTTTCTTGACTGCTTCCTAACATATTATTGGCTTATGGCAGGGGACACTTTTTCCCGTCTCCTCCCTGACGCAGATCTAGCGGCAGTAAGGCGCCTGTTTGCCTACAAGGGCACTTTCCAAGGGGTTATCCAACAGAACAAATTATTCATTAAGCACGGTTTTATGCGAGCCATGAGTAAGTTCGCCTCCCTATTGCTGTTACATCTTTTTTTCTTTTCCGTTCATCCATTTTCCTCCTTTCCTTGCCAGGTTCCAAAGAATTCCTGAAGATTTCTCTAAAGGGCCTCATGAATACGAAGATTCCTCCTGCTCTGTGCCACGGGAGTGAGATTGAAAGGAAGCAGAAAGCGGTTTTGGCCGACCTGCAAGTTGGGGTGGCAAAGGAAGTGTCTGAGAAGTCTACTGCCCAACTCCAGGGCCCTCTTCCAGCTCTACTGCCACCGCCCACTCTGCTGCCAGTGGGTCCCCAACAGCCCAACATTGCTGGGGAGGCAGATCCCGAAAGAGGCGTTGCTAAAGGAAAGGGGAAGAGGTCGGATAGAGGCGGATCCAAGAGGGGCAGGGAGACTAAGGATGCCTCAGTGCTACCTTTCTTGTTTGAGGACACATTTGAGCATGCGCCTGAGGAGGAGCCTGCCCCCTTGAAGAGGCTCGGAAGAGGTAAAGGCAAGGAGTCCACATCCGCACCTCCTCCACCAATGACTGAAGACTTGGAGGACGAACCATCTGTGTCCATTCCAAGCTTGAATTATGGAGTGACTCCTGAGGGAGCAGAAGAGCTCAATCATATTAAAACTAGCATCCTCCCCAGAGATGTCACTTTCAGCCCTTCGTTGTTCGACTCCCCCAGTTCCCCTCCAGCCAGGGCGGCCTTAATTACTGAGCAGTTTTGGACAGAGGGTTGGGCCGCCTTCTCCTCCAGTGCTACTCCGTCTCGGAACCTGCTCGCTTCCAAGGCTATGAATGCCAGAGCTCTGACCCTCATTAATGAGGTAGAGTCCTCCGTGGAGGTAGCTCAACGGGACAAGAGGGACGCTGAGACTGATCTCCGCCATGCTGATAATATGCTCAAGGAGATGAATGACCTCAAAGCCCAGCTGTCCATAGCCCGCAAATATTCTTCAGAAGAGAGGGCTAATGCGAAGCGCTTCCAGGAGGACAATAATAAACTGAAGCATGATCTCCGATCTTCTGAATCAGACATGGCGGCTCTGTGCAAAAAACTAGATGATTCTAACCGAGCGCAGTCAATCACCTCTGAGGCTCTGGCCGCCGCTAATGCAGCCAAGTTGAAGCTGGCGACTGAGGTGGCAGCAGTCAATGAAAAACTGGGGAGGGAGCTGGAGGCTAGGAAGAAGGCTGAGGAGGATTATACTTCCCTGGAGAAACATATTGACTCCAGAAAATCTGAGGCCTTGGAGCGTACCATTGCAGCTAGGGTGAAGGAGGTTCTGGATGCAGAAGTGTCAAGGGCAGTTCAGAACTTCAAGGATACTTTCGAAGATACCCCAGAGTACGAGGCTATGCAGAGGGTCTTTGGGAACTTAGGGGCTAGGATGGCTTTGGGGGACGTGAAGGAAGCTTTTCCGACATTGGACCTGTCCTCCATTGAAACCTTTTACCCCGAGCCTCAAGATGCTCCTGCGAATCCTCTGGATGCATCTAACAAGGGCTCCTTAGAAGATGTCCCTCCTCCACAATAATCCTCTTCTGCATTTGCTTCATTGTTGATTGTTTTGTTAGTTTAGTTTTAGTTAGTTTTTAGTTTTTAGTTTTTTTTTTTTTGTAAGTGCCCCGGCACCTGATACTGTGAATGTAACATTCATTCAACCTGTAAATGCCTTAATTTTATGAATGAAATGTCTTATTCATATTTTTCCCAGTGTTAATTTTTATGAATGAAATGTCTTATTCATATTTTGCTCAGTATTAAGGCAGCAATGTTTCAAACTGCTTAAGCATGAGTATTTCCAAGTGCGGATGCCTTGTGATTGTATCTGTCTTGTATGATGGTGCAAAATATTCTCGAATTGTATGATAATATGTGCCCTCTAATCCCTCAGATCTACCTGGCTTAGCACATCTACTTTTGCTGGTTAGATCTGATTTTGACAAAGAGTTTTGGTTTATATGACATTTTTTGGTTAAATTTGAATGTTTTTAAACGCAAATGTCTTTTCAAACGTTTTGCATGGTGAATGAGTATAGTCCCTCAGATCTGAGTGGTTCGAGGCATTTATGTTTACCAGTCAGATCTGACTCTGAAAGCCATTTGATCGTTTCTTAAATCATATTTTGCATGACTTATGTAAGCGAACTTGTGGGCTTTATAAGAGTCCCTTGTTTTTAACAATTTTTATGCATAGCGTGAACGTATGGTGTCATGACTAAAATAATTTTGGAATGTGAGTTTATCCATTATGTTTGTCTAATATAGAGATTGGCACAATTTTCAACGCAGCTCGTCCATGATATTTATGAAGCCATATGGTAATGTTGCAATCATAGAGGAGGAATCTAGTTTTATTGAAAATAACGGCGAAGGTGGTCCGTGTTCCAAGGATTACATAGAGGTACTCCAGACAGGTCCTCAATCATGTATGTTCCGGGCACCACCTCAGCAAGGACCTTGTAAGGACCTTCCCAGTTAGGACCTAGAGTCCCTACTCCTGGCTCCTGTGTTGAAGGAAGAACCTTTTTGAAGACCAAGTCCCCAATATTAAAGCGTCGACTCTTCACTCTTTTGTTGTAGTATCGAGCCATCTTTTTCTGGTACTTGGCCATCACCACTTGGGAATCACTCCGCTTTTTAATGAGGAAATCTAAACCGGCCCTTTATGCTTCCTCGGTCCTAACTTCGTCATAATGAATTTGACGAAGCGAAGGGATTCCAATCTCAACGGGGCATACCGCCTCGGATCCGTATGCCTGCGAGAAAGGTGTTTCACTGTTCACTAATATCTCGCGATGCGAGATGTCCTCGCAAGTGCACGGGTCGTGAGAAGTAATAAAGTGGACCTAGGAGTCCGGATTATCGTCCCACAAGGACTGCTATTAAGTACCGAAATGTGTTAGTTCCTAACTCTATTTGACCGGGCGAATTTGTTTGAGATTGTTAACTACAACTAAAGAATTAAATTAAAGAAATGAAATTGCGAAATTGCTTTTGTTTTTAAATACGATTGTAAAGTAGTTGGGAATCCCGATTTCACCTAGTCAATTATATTAACTCAAATTCAAGTTTTATTTCCTAATTATGCATTCGGTCGAATTCACTAATTTAAATTGAAATTCCTCTCTCGAGTTTAAATCAATTCTACCTAAATAAGTCAACCATGTATCTCTACATAGGGTCCGAATATTCCTTATCTAGATGCATAACACACAAGAATTCACACACGACCGCAATAATAACACGAGTATATCTCTATCTCTTGTTCAATTACTGGATTTATTACCACGTTCTAAATTATTAACTCACCTCTCGGATTATGGAAATAACTAAATAAATCATGAATTGGTGATCAAGTAATTCAAGCATTAAGAACAATAATAAATCAATTCATGCAACAAAACATTAAAACAACGGAATTTGGAATTAAAATAATCTGACTAGGCTACATCGTTCATCCCAACATAGAATTTAGTTACACATCATCAATAAATAACAAAAACAATAAAAATTAACGTTCATTAAAGATAATATAAAGAATGGAAATCTTGTACCAAGTTTTGATTCTTCAGTTATCTTCAATTCACGCGTCTTTGCAATGCTTGATTCTCCAAGAATTTGATGTTGAATTCTCTATTGTGGCTCGTTCTATGGAGAGGCAAAGGTCTTCTTTTCGTGCCTCTCATGTTATATATATAGGTTTTGGAGAAAACCTAGGTCAAAAAGCCCAAAGCCTGTTAAAAATCGCGAGAAAAATCTGATATGCGGCCCAGTCGGATAACTGCACGATCGCGCATGCATATTTCCGACGATCGCGTGGTAATGCTGTTTTAGCCTCGGGTTATGATTTAACAACTTATCGCGATCGCTTGGTATGCAACCAGCGATCGCGACTTCGCTCTTTTCTCGATTGTACAAGTTAGTCCCTGACTTTTAATTGCACATTCAGTCCTCAACTTCCAATTATTGCAATTTAGTCCCCAAACTTTATCTTCTTCTCGATTTGCCCATTTAAGCTCTTAATTCATTCAATTAGGTCATCCAATCTCTGATTCGTTCATTTTGGCACATTGCCTCTTTCCGGTAGACATCACAAACTCCTCACTTGTCCAATTAGCAATCCAATTATGCGTTTTTCCCATTGATTTCATCATTCTTCATCTTTTGGGATATTTTCTGAAAAGTAAACGATAAACACAAATTAAATAGCAAATATTCCAAAACAACAATAATTACACCTAATTTAGACATACAAATAAGTGTATAAAATACACTTATCAAATACCCCCAAACTAGAACTATTGTTCGTCCTCGAACAATTTAAACCAAACTACTAAAATCAAAGAAATAAGAGAACAAATATTTTTGTTGTGTCAACATGTTTTCCATATGCCTCTACAGTCCAAACCAATTTAAGCTCTAAGAAAGCGTCATGAACAACAATGCAAAATAATTTCTAGTTATATTCTGCCAGAGTCTCAAATGTGTGTGTGAATAGCCAGTGTCAAAAGCATACTTATGCAAAAGATGTGCTCAACACTGTGTGGCTCATTATGCATAATCAAGCCCGAATCCCATGCGGTCAATCTATGAATTCTAAAGAAATTCTTTTCAACGCTCATGGATGATCACCACTTTCTGCTTTTTCTCTCGCATCCCAGGTTTTTATCTATGTGGGTTCTAAAAATATTCTTTGCTTTTTCCACACAAGGTAGTCAGAATCAGAAATAAGTGTGCACAAAAAATCAAAAGAAAGCAGTCCTCAATTCTACAACCTCAACCACCACAGCTCAGTCAACAAAGCTTATACCATGCAATAATTTTTTTTTTTTGGACGACCTTTTCTTTTAATGTCCCTGTCTTTTACCATCTTTGTGCAGAACTTTTCATACTGGCTTTCTATATGACCCCTGTAGCGGGTTTTCAGATCGACAACTCCCAAACCAGTTGGCTTTAGGGTACCAGTTCAAAGAACCCCTCAGACGTACTTGCCCAAGTCATAAAGGCTTAAACAGAAAAGTTAAAGATGTTATAATGTCTTATGTGTAAGTCCACTCTCCGTACTTGCTTTCTAATTGATCCCTGTAACGAGCTTTAGGTCGATGACTCCCAAGCCAGTTGACTTTAGGGCACCAGGTTTGAAAGACCCCTCGGACTTACTTACTCGAGTCAAAAAGGCATTTGAAGAGCAAAATAAGACCTTCAGCATTTTTCTGTTTTTATGCTGGAAATGATTTATACCAGTTGACCAAACTGTAATGATTAAAGTGAAAAACCAAGAACCACAGACCTCCAACCCGTCAATACACACAAATTCCAACCATTTTACCCCCAAACTTACCTTTTAGGATGATTGGTTCTAATTTCGGGGTGGGATATCTTATGATCTAAGTTCAGGAATTTTTGAGTCATTCCTAAGTTCAAATTGCATAAATTTGCCCCCACATGTATTAAACAAAATCTTTTACACAAGCAATTATCCAACACTGGCTATGTGCGCAATAAATATGAATCTAGCAAAACATAACTAGTTCAAAAATAAGTTCATGCTTTCATGTTGTCCAATTTTCAAACATAAGCACAAATTGATTCATACTATATCCTAGGCAATAAATATGTTAACAAAGTTTTAATTTTTAATTTTTTAATTTTTATATAAATAGCCCCTAAAAAATCGAATGAATATAAAATGAATGAAGAATGCAATGAATTTTCGCCCCCAAACTTCAATGAACATTGTCCTCAATGTTTGTCAAAAAGATTCAACAAAATAGACAAGACAAAGAAAAGAGAACGAGAACTTCCCAAGTTTAGAGGATGTATTTCTTTGAAGTTCCCTGTTGCACTGCATTGGAAGAATCGACCCTTTGTTTGTATTGTTGAAATTTGGTTGGGGTGTTTTGATTGTTGTTTTCCTAGCAAATAAGAGATAAGTAACATTAGAAGTCATAAATACCAATAAGAAATAATGAAAGTTCAGGACCACAACCCCAAACTAAAGTTAAAGCACATTTTTGAATTTTCAAAATTGGTCGACCACACTTATTCAAGCCTTGACATCGCCTAGAAAAACATAAATTTTCCCGAGCCATCTTTTGATATATTGAAGTTCACCGCATGATCGACGGTATATTAAAAAGTCAGCTCATTTGAAGATCAATAGGGTTATGAAACAATGTGGAGAAGTAGGTGACGTGAGATAGTTTCTGGGTGCAATGGCCTGCAGTGGCCTTGCAATGGGGCTGCCTTGATGCAATGTTGGTTTTCATGATTTTCATGCAATGTAGTGAACTAATTCTAGAACTAAATACACACAATCAATGATGAACATGTCATGAAGATAAATGCCGGAATGAATTTCTAAAATTAGCACAAGAGCATCTTTGTAGCATTTCATCAAACACTTAATAGGCATTGCAAAAATCAATGGATGTGCATAGGGTTGGAGGGATGAATGAAGCCAAAATTTTTGTCTACTAAACCACAAATCACAATCTCCAACCACTAACCTAATCCCACTCTTCACCATTCACAATTTCAAAATCCAAGAACTCAAAGAAAATTTCAAAATTTTGAGTAAACATGGATTTAAATGAAGATTTTCATACCTTTCATTGATTTGGATTTGAAAATAGCAATGAATTTGGTGCAATGAAGTGTTGATTGCATGCATGATAGATGAAAGATCATACTTTTGAGTGATTTTTGGGAGATAAAACGAGTTTATAATGTTTAAAGTTGAAAGAATGAGGAAAAGAACTTAAATTGCCGAATTTGGTCCCAGTACAGCCAGGCGATTGCCTGGGTGGAGTGTCAGCGATCGCGTGGTTCAAGGTTAAAGAATCTGTTGACTTTTTAATGTAGATTCGCGATCGCCATTGCCTATTGGCACGCGATCGCGTAGTACACGGCAATACTGAAAATTTTTCCTATTTTTTTTTATTTTCAAAATCATTTTTCTCCCCCTAATCACTTCTTCATGATCGATGCAATGATTTTCCAAACATTAACCTAATGATTCAAACTAGTGTGTGTGTGTGTGTGTGTGTGTGTGTGTGTGTGTGTGTGTGTGAGTTTGGAATGACGATAAAAACTAGCCTAATGTAAACATGCAAAATAAAAAACATACCTAAATATGCAATAATAGAATATTATGCATAAGTGCTCTTAACATGAAACATGCAAAACACTCAAACACAATTCCTACCATGCATATATCTAAAATTTCAATACTAAAATAAATAATGAAAGCGTAATAAGTAAAAGGGAAGAAAAGTTGGGTTGCCTCCCAACAAGCGCTCCGTTTAGAGTCCCGAGCCTGACTTTTTGTACTTCCAAATCATGGAGGCTTGAAAGATGATCTCAGAGCCTTGCATATCTTGCAATTTCCATCCTTGCACTTCTCAACTCGTTTCCTAACTTTCTTTAATTGCAATGCCCCGATTTTAGCCAATTGTTGAGGGATGTTAGGTTTTTCTTCCTTCTTGTCCCTCCATCCATATTTTGCCTTTATGAACTCATGTTTTGTGACTACCTCCTCCTCAATATTTATACCATGCTTGGTCTTCTCTTCTGGTTTCTGGACCACTCCCTCCACCTAGAAGCAACTTTCTTTTAGATTCTCGAGATCTTCCCTTTGCTTGATGCTGAAAGTGACTTGCTCCTTCTCGACCCTAAAAATGATTTCTCCCTTTTTAATGTCGATTAAGGCTCTTCCAGTAGCCAGGAAAGGCCTTCCAAGAATGAGGGGGCATTTGGGCGTTCTCTTCCATGTCCAAAATCACAAAGTCAACTGGGAAGAAAAATTTGTCTACTTTTACTATCACATTCTCAACAATCCCATATGGATATTGGATTGATTTGTTCGCTAGCTTCAGTGTGATATTGGTTGGTTTAGGCTCCCCCAAACCAAGTTTCCTGTACACAGATAAAGGCATTAAATTAACACTGGCACCTAGATCACACAAAACATTATCAAAACTGAAATTACCAATAATGCAAGGGATAGAGAAACTCACTGGATCGGTCAATTTTTGTGGTAATTTCTATTGAAGTATGGCGCTGCACTCCTCACTCAGTGCTACTATTTCATTATCAACCAATTTCCTTTTATTTGACAGCATCTCTTTCATGAGTTTCAAGTAGAGCGGCATTTGAGCCAATGCTTCAGCAAAAGGAATATTAATGTGCAGTTTTTTGAATATTTCCAAAAATTTTCCAAACTACTGCTCCAACTGATGCTTTATCAATCTTTGTGGATAAGAAACTGGGGGCACATAAGCTTTGACTGGTGGTCGAACTCGGGTTTCTTCTTCAACTTTTTCATGAACTTCAGGAGTTGACCTCTGTTCTTCCACCACATATTTCTTTTGGTTCTTCTGCTTCCCATATTCCTCTACAGTCACTTCAGATAGCTGAACCCCGCTCCTTGTTGTTATTGCGTTAACATGCTCACGAGGGTTCATTTCAGTATTGCTCGGTAACTGTCCTGGCTGCCTTGTGTAACTGCCAGCTGTCAGCTCTCCCATTTGTTTCTTCAAATTTTTTATTTCTGCAGCTTGATTCATTATCTCACCATTCTGACTCTTGACCAGCTGAATTAACACTTCTATATTCTCGGATATGTTTTTCTGAGATTGTTGCTGTTGCTGTTGCTGAAATCCAGGCGGCCGCTGAACATTCTGATTGTTAGACCATGAAAAATTTGGGTGATTCTTCCATTCTGGGTTGTAAGTTTGTGAATAAGGACCACCCTGCTGCCTGTTTCCTACGAAGTTGACCTGTTCTGGGTTTGATTGATTTAGTTGAAGTGGGAAGAAATTTATCGCGTGATTTTCGAAACAAAAATCACACAAAGTTGTATGAACTGAATTTACTGGCTGCACACCCATACTGTCGATTTTCTTCGTTAAAGCATCCAGCTTAGCATTTAATGCTGTAATCTCATTAACTGCAACAATTCCTCCAGACTTTGGTGTAGATCTATCTGAGTACCACTGGTAACTGTTCGTAGCCATCTTCTCAAAAATCTCAGAAGCTTCTTCATATGTCATATCCATTACTGATCCTCCAGCTGCTGAGTCAGCGTACTTTTTATTCTCATTCGTCAACCCATTGTAGAATGTCTGGACTAAGATCCAATTTGCGATTACATGGGTAGGACACTGTCTGATAAGCTCATTGAACCTTTCCCAAGCTTCAAAAATGGATTCCCTTGGCTGTTGACTAAAGGACAGAATTTCACGCCTTAGCTTTGACATGCGGCCAGGTGGGAAAAATTTATCTACAAATTTCTGGCTCATAACTTCAAAAGTGGTGATTGTGTGTAGGGGCAAAGAGTAAAACCAGGCTTTTGCTTTGTCCGCCAAAGAGAATGAGAATAGCTTTAATTTCACGGCATCCTCTGAAACTCCATTCATGCGTTGCATATCACATAGTTCCAAAAATGTCCTAAGGTGCGCATGAGGATCTTCAGATGGCAATCCATGAAAAATGCACGAATTTTGGATCAAGGATATTAAGAAAGTCTTGATCTCAAAATTATTAGCTCGGATTGCAGGAGGTACAATGCAGGTTCTAATGTTCCCCACAGGAGGAACCATGTAGTCTCGCAAAACACGCCTTCCATGATTTGGTTGCTGTCCAATTACAGCTGCTGGCAGATTTTGTTGATTTCCTTGATTATCCTGAATTATGTCATTCGCCATGGCTAAGTCCGTTTGTTGATTCGCTTCCAACTGTTGTCTACGCCTCTGTCGAAAGGTGCGTTCAATTTCTGTATCAAAAGGAAGCAAATCAAATGACTTAGTCCTTCTTAACATAAATTAAAGAAAACAAAAATTAAAAGCAAAAACTGAAAAGTAATATAAAAATAAAAATAAGCAAAATAAAGTTCAAAGTAAAATAAGAACTAATGGGTATCGATATAAATTAACAGTCCCCGGCAACGGCGTCAAAAATTTGTTCACTAATATCTCGCGATGCGAGATATCCCCGCAAGTGCACGGATCGTGAGAAGTAATAAAGTGGACCTAGGAGTCCGGATTATCGTCCCACGAGGACTGCTATTAAGTACCGAAATGTGTTAGTTCCTAACTCAATTTGAACGGACGAATTTGTTTGAGATGGTTAACTACAACTAAAGAATTAAACTAAAGAAATGAAATTGCGAAATTGCTTTTGTTTTTAAATACGATTGTAAAGTAGTTGGGAATCCCAATTTCACCTAACCAATTATATTAACTCCAATTCAAGTTTTATTTCCTAATTATGCATTCGGTCGAATTCACTAATTTAAATTGAAATTCCTCTCTCGAGTTTAAATCAATTCTACCTAAATAAGTCAACCATGTATCTCTACAGAGGGTCCGAATATTCCTTATCTAGATGCATAACACACAAGAATTCACACACGACAACAATAATAACACGAGTATATCTATATCTCTTGTTCAATTACTGGATTTATTACCACGTTCTAAATTATTAACTCACCTCTCGGATTATGGAAATAACTCAATAAATCATGAATTGGTGATCAAGCAATTCAAGCATTAAGAACAATAATAAATCAATACATGCAACAAAACATTGAAACAACGGAATTTAGGATTAAAATAATCTGACTAGGCTACATCGTTCATCCCAACATAGAATTTAGTTACACATCATCAATAAATAAAAAAAAACAATAAAAATTAACGTTCATAAAGATAATATAAAGAATGGAAATCTTGCACCAAGTTTTGATTCTTCAGTTATCTTCAATTCATGCGCCTTTGCAATGCTTGATTCTCCAAGAATTTGATGTTGAATTCTCTATTGTGGCTCGTTCTATGGAGAGGCAAAGGTCTTCTTTTCGTGCATCTTATGTGGTATCCCGAACCGGCATATGATATTTTTCCAAATGAACTTGGTGGTGTTGGCCTCGGTGATCTTCATCAAAGGTTCCGCTTCGACCCACTTGGTGAAGTAGTCAATTGCTACTATCGCAAAGCAATTGTTACAAGCACCTCTAGGCATAGGACCAATAATTTCAACACCCCACTTTGCAAAGGGCCAAGGGCTAGTCACCACAGTTAGCTCGTGATGCGGCTGATGTGGTATGGCAGCGTGTCTTTGGCATTTATCGTACTTGCACACGAAGTCATGGGAATTCTTTCGCATAGTAGGCTAAAAATATCTCTGTTTGAGGGCTTTCCGAGCTAGCGATAAAGCCCCGGCATGGTTGCCACAAATGCCCTCATTGATTTCTCTCATCACATACTGCCCTTCCTTTGGCCCCTCACATCTTAGCAAAGGAGAGGTGTACCTCCGCTTATAAAGTAGGTCGTCCAAGAGTACGAAATTCGCAGAGTATTTCTGCAATTTTCGAGCTGCTTCTGGCTCGTTTGGCACTGTCTGATGCTTCAAATAAGCGATTAGGGGGTTCATCCAAGATCCCTCTTCTTCAATCGCCAAAATCTCCGGTCCTGGCTCAATAGAAGAAGTCAACATGCGCTCAACTAGGATTAGATTGTGTAACTCTGAATCGCTGCTACTTGCTAATTTGGACAAAGCATTGGCGTTGGAATTTTCTGTTCTGGGGATGTGTTGCAATTCCATTTTTCCGAAGTGCGCAGCCAAATCTCTTACTTTCTTCAAGTAAGCGACCATAGAAGGTTCTTTGGCAGAAAATTGCCCGTTGAATTGGCTCACAACAAGCTGCGAATCGCTATTGGCCACTACGGATTTAACTTTCAAGGCTTTCGTAAGTCTTAGCCCGGCTAATAACGCCTCGTATTCAGCAACAATATTTGAGGCTTTGAATTCAAAGCGAATTGCACTGTGTAATTTAAACCCCTCTGGGCTTACTAACAATATCCCTGAGCCGGATCGTCCATTAGCCGAGGACCCGTCAACGAACAATTTTCCACTCTTGGATGTCACCTTGGCTGTCATCCGTGCTATCTACCATTTCGACCTCAGGGGGATGTGTGAATTCAACTACGAAGTCCGCCAACGCTTGACCCTTTACAACGATCCGAGGCGTATAATGTAGGTCGAACTGGCTGATTTCTATCG
The DNA here is from genome assembly GCA_963555705.1 of Ligustrum vulgare. Lineage (NCBI taxonomy): Eukaryota > Viridiplantae > Streptophyta > Magnoliopsida > Lamiales > Oleaceae > Ligustrum > Ligustrum vulgare. The sequence goes on along the minus strand of OY743173.1, from coordinate 44,957,022 downwards.
CCCATTTCAGTAACCTCCCAGAAACGTCCGATTTCTGCAACACTTGTGTCATGGGAAAGTTGGTGAGCACGTGTATGGAGTGTGACTGAAAGTAGGGACGAAGTTTACGAGAGGCTGTGATTAACGAGAGAGCAAGTTTCTCCATATCTGGGTAGCGCGTCTCGGCGTCTAGCATGGATTTGCTTACATAATACACTGGAAACTGATTCTCATCCTCCTCTTTGACTAACACTGAGCTAACAGCCTCTTTGGATACAGCCAAATATAGGTAGAGAGGCTCGTCAGACTCTGATTTCGATAGCAATGGGGGCCGCCCCAGAGATGCTTTCAGGTCGGAAAACGCCTGCTCACATTCCGACGTCCATTGGAATCGCTTTCCCCCCTTTAGGACCTTGAAAAATAGCAAGCATTTGTCAGTGGATTTTGAGACGAATCGATTCAAGGCCTCAATTCTCCCTGTTAGGCTTTGCACTTCTTTCGGATTCCGAGGCGACTGCATGCTTAGCAAAGCATTGATTTTGTCTGGATTGGCTTCGATTCCCCTCTTATTCACCATGAATCCGAGGAACTTTCCAGATGCTACCCCAAAAGCACACTTCGCTGGGTTGAGTTTCATCCGATACTTCCTCAAAACATCGAATACCTCTGACAAATGGAGGATATGATCCGCAGCGACCATGCTTTTGACTAGCATGTCGTCAACATATACCTCCATGGTGTTCCCCAACTGTTCCGAAAACATGCGGTTTACCAGCCTCTGATAGGTAGCTCCCGCATTTTTTAAGCCAAATGGCATATCTCTATAGCAATAGAGTCCTCTATCTGTGATAAATGAAGTATGCTCCTCATCTGATTCGCACATGGGGATTTGATTGTACCTGGAGTAGGCATCCATGAAGCTTAGCAGGTCATTCCCTATCGTGGAGTCGACCAACTGATCAATCCGGGGCAGTAGAGAGCTTTCCTTGGGACATGCTTGGTTTGAGTTGGAAAAATCAATGCACACCAGCAGTTTCCAATTGTGTTTTGGTACCAAAACAGGATTTGATACCCACTTCGGATATCGTGACTCTCTGATGAAGCCATCTTTCAATAGCTTTGTGACCTCGTCTTTCAAGGCTTCGTACTTGTCTAAACTCATGGACCTTCTCTTTTGCCTGTGCCCAGGGCTTCGGGGATCCGCTGGAGCCTGTGGCAGGCTTCTTTAGGATCGATTCCAATCATGTCACCATGCTTCCATGCGAATACATCAAGGTTTTGAAGTAAGAAGCTCTTCAATTGACTCTTGTATTCGGTCGATGAATCTAGTCCGATCTGCAATTCTTTGATGGGATCAAGTGGATCTACGCCGAAGCATTCTAACCTTTCGGCCGGGGTGGGACAATTGTCACCTGCCATTCGGGGGTCTAGATCTGCTAAATCCTCCTCCAGTCTCATCGTAACATCCGCACTTCCAGAAGGCCCTTCACCCAATCTTTCAGGGTCTGGAGCGGCCTCGGTCATGATTACGTCACTGATCATGTTCAAGCTTCGATCTTGAAACTTTCAGATTGCATTCGTGTAACAAGCTCGGGATTCTGTTTGGCTTCCCCTTACAGTTGCAACACCATGCTCCGTGGGGAACTTCATGCAAATGTATTTAGTATGCATTACAACCCCCAAGTCAATGAGACCGGGCCTCCCAATTGAGCCATGATAGGAGGAGATTTTGTCCACAATCAAAAATTTCATGGGGATTCTGGAAAGAGTTGGTGCTTGCCCTACTTCGGTCATAAGGGTTACAGACCCCCTGGGGGTTATGCTGTCCCCAGTGAATCCATATATTGGGTCCGGGACTGTGATGAGTGGAGTGCTTATCCCAATTTTGTCAAAAGTTACCCCGTAAATTACATTTACCGAGGCACCATCATTCACCATCATTCGTGATAATCCATTCCGGGCTGCTACTACTCTGATAACCAATGCATCATTGTGTGGGAAGTGTACCCAATAGCATCGTCTTGGGTAAATGTGATGGATTCTGTCCGAGGTACCCCCACAGGGTGTGAATGGATATGGTAATTCACGTTGGCGGGCTGCTTTGCCTCCCTGATATACCTCTTTTGGGAGTTGTTGGTACTCCCACCTGGGTGGGGGCCCCCTAATATTGTGTCAATTTCACGAATGGGGAGTTCGACCGCAGGCACAGGTGGTTCCCGTGCATCTTTAGCATGTGCCGAGGCGGTATCCTGGCTCTTATTCCTATCTCTCTGGCAATTGTCAATTCTCTCTTTAGTTGAGTTCTTCCATGGAGCTCTCCTGTCAGCTCGGTTGAACTTCTGGCCACCAGATTTTTGAGTTCTCCCTGTGTCGGGGGAGAAGTCACTTCTACTTCTCCCCTGCGCCTTTTGCTTAGCTAACATGTGGATTTCCCTGCAATCCTCTGTTGCGTGACCGTAATATCTGTGGTTGGCGCAGTATGCCCCAATCATGGGCTGTTTCCCGCTTCGGCCATTTTCCATCCTTCCTTGAGCAGTGGGGGTATTTTCGGGAGGAGTATTGGAATGCAAGTGGGGGATAGCTTCCGTTATTTCTGCTGCATAACTAGACCCGTCCCCGTAAAATGGACGCGGCGCTCCACCTCGGTTACCGCAAATCCTATCCTTGTTTCCTCCTTTCTTGAGGTTTGCTTCACTAGAATATCCAAGGTTGTATCTCCTTTGAGGGTGATTATCTCTGGCCCTAGCTATTTCTTCTGATACAATCTCCTCCTTCATCAGGTCTACCAGGGCATTGTAATCCCTTAGTTTCCTGCTCCAGACATCCCTCCAGAACATGCTGGTCATATCTAGCCCTCCTTTTAAAGTGGAAAACATCTCTGCTTCTGTGATATTTTCACAGATGTGCATCTCTTCAGTAAACCTAGCTAGGTAACTTTTCAAAGACTCGTCCCTTCCTTGCCTCAGATCCTGAAGGCGTTGGAGCGGGAGCTGGCCAGGCCTGGAGGAAACAAAGCCATTTTTAAAAGTCGTTTTCATATCTCTCCAACTGTGGATGCTGTCAGGAGGGAGTTTTTTATACCATCGTATGGCACTTTCCTCAAGGGTTAAAGCAAAGGCTTTACATTTCAGTTCCGGGGTGGCTCCGGCTATTTCCATGCTGGCGCGGTAATTTAGCAGGTGATCATCAGGGTCACCTCGGCCAGAGTATTTTGCTATTTCTGGCATTTCAAAGTCATGAGGTACGGGGCATCTACGGAGGCCCTCTGTGAAGGGACTTACTTCCTCTTCATCATTCAACTCGTAAGAGGGCAGTTCACTGTTTTCATTGTGACCGGAATACATTGGATCATGGTATCATGGTATTGGTCGTAGAGCGGCGGAGCACACCCTTGCCTTTGTGGTGGCAAAACACGGTCGTAGTTTGGCCTTTCGTGGGTTGGTAGCTCGTCGCGAGATTTTGTCCGAACTGCTTCGGCTCTTCTTTCCTGCCTATTCCTAGGCTCATGTGCTGATGCCAACCTTTCTGCTCCCGTACCATGTTGGTCCCTATAAATTTGACCCTGCGACAAGGCTTCTTCAGCGCATCGCTCCTGCCTATTTCTAGGCTCTGCGGCATTGTGCCAACCTGGGTCCGTTTGCCCCCGTCGTTGGCCCCTGAATAACCCTCCTATTCGGCTGAAGACACTACCGGATTTTTCGGGAGAAGCCTCCCCGCGTCTAGCTGGGAGTGGGTTTTGTTCTTCATGTGCTTCATGCTCCGGGCCTTCCTCGTAGAAGGGCTCGGATTCCACCTCGGCATATACCTGTGGATCTTGATAATAATACGAGGCAGTGGCCGCCTCGGATGGTGAATAATGTGGCTGTGGGTATTGCTGAGGTATCACGGGTTCGTTCATAACATACCCTCTGGCCATAAAGGCATTCATTGCAGCAGTCTGTTCTATCTGCTGCCTCTGCATCTCCAGCATTTGGGCCACCATGCGAGTCATGTCTCGCATCATGCAGTGATTATGGTGCCGACGCGGTGGGTTAGGTTGTGCCGCCCCCTCATTGGTGTTCTCATGAGGTCCTTGAGGAGCCTCCCCCTCGCTGTGCTGGTCATTTCTTCCCCTACGAGGGTTAACATCTCCATCGCTTTCATTCATGTTTCAGAGGAATTTCTGGTCTTGGTTTACCTTTCAAGGATAGATAGACTTTTATCTCACTGTTCCAAGCCTTTTTCAAGGTTGTTAAACTTATATTTCAAAGTTTTAAGCCTTTTTTAAGGTAAATACACTTGTATTTCAAAGTTTTAAGCCTTTTTCAGGGTGGATAAACTTATGTTTCAAAGCTTTTTTACCTTTTTCAAGGTCCACGAACTTGTGTTTCAAAGGCCCTTACCTTTTTCAAGGTTCACGAACTTATGTTTCAAAGCTCCTTACCTTTTTCAAGGTGCACGAACTTATGTTTCAAAGCTCCTTACCTTTTTCAAGGTTCACGAACTTATGTTTCAAAGCTCCTCACCTTTTTCAAGGTTCACGAACTTATGTTTCAAAGCTCCTCACCTTTTTTAAGGTTCACGAACTTATGTTTCAAAGCTCCTTACCTTTTTCAAGGTTCACGAACTTATGTTTCAAAGCTCCTTACCTTTTTCAATGTTCACGAACTTATATTTCAAAGTCCTTGCAGTTCTCCGCTCTTTTGCAAGAGGTTACTCGCCCTTTTCCAGGACTTCCTTTCTACGCGTGGCTTTTCATCATGTATTTTCGTGGTTAGCAGTATGGTTTCCCACAGATGATGCCAAAATGTTGACCACAAAATCCGGCTGGACCTTGGACCAACAAGTCTTGGCTCCTCCCTCTTGAATACGTGGTTCTCCTGCGCACTGTGACAAACAATCAGTTTGCAAAGGGGGCCGAGGTGGCTCCCGTTTGCACTCCGATACCAAAGTCAGTACTCATTTTTAGGTAAATATATATGTTGGGTGCATGAGATATAAATGTGTAGAAGAGAGAAAAGGGAGTGAGAGAAATATATATTGATAAAAGTATTAAATTGCTAACCCCCCCCCCCTTGGAGACAATCGTGCTTCATTTATAGAGGAACTTCTTGTCTCGGATCACGACACGTGGCATACTTTACACTTGTCATCACCCTAGCTCATGGAGGAGACAACATTTCTTTTTGACCGTAATCATTGCTACGTTTCGTAGGGGATAGGCGCCCGTCACGTCTTGGTAAAGGCAGTGTCCCATCACTGACTCCATCTCTCTTTTGGTCAACGCCATAAAGCGCCCCCGCTGAGTATAAAGCACATCGGCTGGGCGTTAACCAGGTCGGCCAAAGAGGTTTGCTTGACGTACCACCTCGGCATTCGTCCCAAGGTGATATTTTAGGACTTAGCTGTGGGTCAAGGTCCGTTGGGCCACTATTGGGCCCTTGCTGGTGGATCACTGTACCTTTCTTTGGGCCCGAACTCAATAGCAAATAAAGCAAAATTTAGCTATTTTTGTTTTTAAAATTTTTTTTACTTTTTTAACACATTTGTACTTGACAATAATAATGTTAATTTTTTAAAAAAATAAGTCAATTAACAATAACAAAATTGATCAAACGCGACACAAATGATTTGCCATGGAAACCAATTACTTCCTTGCCTTGAAGAATTGCTTTGCCACAAAAACATAGCATTGGATCATCACGTGACAAAAGTGAGAAATGTATTTCCAAGACAAATATAAAACATCAAACATCAATAAAGGTGAAAAGTTGAAAAATATTTTCCAATTTCATGACAAATAAACTTTATCAATCACTACCTAACTGTATTTTATTGTGTATTTACTCAAATAGTAAACATCACTAAATTTACATTGATAAAATCATGAGGAGTTGTTGTACTCTTTTCCCTCAGTCTAGTTTTTGTCTAATTGAATTTCATATTAATGTTTTAATCAATATTTTCAAACTCGGATCGAACTAGCAGGGCCGATCGGGAACTTGGGACCCAGGTAAAAAATCAGGCCGCATGACCCCTAAAATTTGGTCTGGAAAACTCGATCAACGATCCGGGTCGACCAGAGAAACCCAATCGACCTAGCCCGTGTTTGTAATTTTTATTTTTTTAGTTTTGGATTGTTAATATTTTTTAATATTATTTTAATGTCCAGTTGACTCTCTGACCCTTGACTCGTCCCTCGACAAGTTCGATGGCAGGACCAAATATGAAAACATTGGTTTTAATTAGATAACATTTATTTTTAAAATTCTAATGATTGTATTCTTTTTTTTTTCATTTCTTTGACTTTTTTGTCACATTAATTTTTATCAAACAAGGTTTTAAGTAAGCAATTATTTTGTAATATGTCATTTCAATGAGGAGTCTTATAAATAATATGTTATTAGTGAATAACATTTATATCTTGCAGCCCTAGTTTTTATTACTGTTATATCCCTAATTATTTTATATGTATGAAACTTTGATTTTAAATAAAATACACAAGTCTAATGACTTGTTTATTCTTTTCTTTTCTTTTTTCTCTAATTTATAATTGAATATTAAAAGTGTTGAAGACAAATAAATTATAATTTAATCAATTTATGTCAATTTTTCCTAAAATCATGTACTGTAGTACGTATATTACTCGACACGTGCTATATCTATAAATAAAGGATTTAATATTTTCGAGATAAATATGTGTTGAGAAGTGGTTTGAAAAAAATGGAAAAAAAAATGTATACTTGTTTATTGACATGTTGTGTCACTGAAGGTATGATCTGTCCTGCCAATTATGTGGGAAAACAAATATTTTTGGATTATATGTCATGTTAATGGAAAGAATAATTTTAGAGAGACATTTTTAATTGACATTTTTAAGTGATATTGTGACCTAGCGAACATACATTGGATGGTGTAAATAGCTATCTCACTACTTACTTTTTCACCACCCAATGTATGTATCACAATGTCATTTAAAAATGTCAATTAAAAATATTTCCTTAAAATTACTCAACTATTTTTGGATCCACTTGCTAGTGAATAATTTTATTATACTAATAAATCAATTTTATATGTAAAATTGCATTAAAGGTCACTAACTTTTAAAAAATGTACCATTATCAGTCCCATAGGCCATAAGTTTGCAAAATAATAATAATAATAATAATAATAATAATAATAATAATAATAATAAAATTTGACAGAAGGACATCTAAATGGATTCTACTAAGTTAATCCACATCCACATCCACATCCACGATCCACAATATATTAAAATGTGGATGAGGAGAAACTTTTGAATACTTGTTTACCATAATATAAATAGCTATATATACCGAATATACCCTTAAACCTATTTAATAACAATAAAAATGAATGTAATAAATAAACAATTTATTACATTAATTTATTATTTAAAAATTTACATTGTTATAATATAATTTCATATAATTTTATTTAGTTTTATTAATCTACTATCAACATTCTATAATGTCGCAGTATAATTTCATATTATTATTCTTATATTATTATACTTTTTATTTATTCATTAGCAAGGCTTAAGGATAAACAATGCCTACTATTGGAATATACCTTCTTGAACATATATACTTTCAAGGACAACTATATGTAATATTTTCTTGCGAAATTTCAATGCAATAGTAAAAGTATAAATAAAAAATTAAAAAAAAAATTCTGAGAAAAGTTAACAAATTAAAAAATATTATGTAAAGAAAAAATGTTATTGTAACAAAAAACTTACATTTCAATTTATTCAACGTTTTCACATTATATACATAATTTTGTTAAAAAAAATATATATTCATATTTAACATTTTAAAATTTTCCTTGTAATAATATCTATCATCTCAACTACTTTAAAAATAGTATTAGTTCTTCAAAAAAAATTATGTTCAATGCTTGTATCATCCGTGATCAGTTTAAATTGATTATTTGGATTTTCTAGGTAAAATGTGTGGTTAAAACCTTGATAGAAAAAATGTGCGTAATTAATGACTTCAAAAATTGTGTAGTTAATCTATATCTATATCTATACTATATATAAAGGAAGGAAAGTCTGGTCAATGTGAACACAAAATGGTTTAGTGTGAATGCAAAATTTGGATCAATGTGAACACATTTATTGCCTTATATATATTATTATGGTAAAACTAAATAATGGTTGATATTTTTTTTAATCAATTTTAATTTTATTACTAACACTAATACTAAATGAGTTCAATTAATATTTTTAGTTATCAGTTTAAAATTATTATTTAATGATTTTTTTAATTTATTTGTTGTTCTTAATATTATAAATAAATTCTATGTGTAGCCATCAATACAAGAATTATGTTTTAATTATTAATGGTCAAATCATTTGTTATCTTTAATATTAAAAAACCTATTTTTCGAAATATATATGTGGTTGAAAAAATGCGATCTATATCTATAATATCTATACTTATTATATATAAATGGAGAATAGTGGATTAATGTGAATGCAAAGTAGATTAGTGTGAATGCAAAGTGGATAGATATGAATTCATTTATTGTCTTATATATAATATTTTATGGTAAATACCAAATAATGGTTAATATTTTTTTTTTAATAATTGTGGAAAGATTATATAAAAAGTAAAATTTGTAGGGAAAATGCAGAAATTATAATAAATGTATTTATATCTTGAACAAGTATAAATATTTGTACTCATAATATTACATCTAACATAATATACAATTAAAAACTATAGAATTTGCATTTATCATTCAAAAAAGTTTTCGATAATTTAGATTATTTATATTGTTTTTAATTTTAGTAATTGTTGTAATATTAATTATTTTTGTATCTTCTGTATTTGTGTTGATTATGTATAATCATTAAATTTTATGAATGCTTATCTATATTGTGGATATCAATTTCAATTCATCGTACTGGTGAAAATCTATAATCTATAATATATATAAGAGTATGATAGTTTGACAGAATTTAATTCTTAAATTCTATATATTTTAGTATTATAGTAAATGATTAATACGATGTTATTGTTATTTGTATATTTTGGTTATTATTATTATTATTATTATTATTTTTATCATTAATATTAATATTAATATTGAATGAGTTCAATCAATATTTTTAATTATCAGTATCAAAATTATTATTTAATCATTGATTATTTATTTATTTGTTGTTCTTAATATTATAAATTCTATGTGTAGCCATCAATAATTAAATTGTGTTTTAATTATTAATGGTCAAATCATTTGTTATTTTTAATATTACAAATCATATTTTCTAAAATATATATTATATATTATTATTTACTATTTTAATAAATTAAGCCTTTGTTCAGCAACTATATTTTTGTTTCGAGGTAAAATTTGTGGTTGAAAAATAATTTTGAAAAAATATGTGATTAAAAAATGGTTTGAAAAAATGTACTGTTTATAAATAATTTATAGAAAAAGTTATTGAACGAAAGTTAATATTGAAGAGTTAATGCTTTGTTTTTTTAGTTAATAATTTCGTAATCTCCAACTTTACTTAGTTGTCGTATCATGATAATCACGAGATTTTCGAAATTATTATTTAGACTACTTAATTTTGCAAATAAAGTTTTATTGGTTAAATTCAAATATTTTGACTATTTCTTTTTTAATTATTGTGATTGACGTTTATGAATGAAAATTAAAAAAATACGTTAAATACAAGAGACAAATGTAGAAGTTATGAGAAATATGTTAATATCTTTCATATGCATCAATATTCATGCATATAATATTACATCAAATGTGATATACCATTAAAAAACGACTAAATTTATTTGGTTAATGAATGTTTGATTATTTAAATTTACATTTGGATTATTTTCAAACAATTACTATATTTACCTAATTTTATTAAATTTTTAAATTAAATAGTTAAAGTAATTTTTGTAGCAACACTATTCTAGATGTATATTTTTAAAAATATTCTCCCTTTTATCTTTGTTAAGTAAAAATTAAAATTATTTCTAAACTTGATGTATATTATTTAAAAATGTTTTGAATTGAACAGTGATTGATGTGATTTTGTATAGTTGAAATTGAAAAAAAATGGATTTATGTGTAGAATACTTTAATATTGAAATGTGTGATTAAAATTGAATACTATAATAAAATTATTTTTTTCTTTTTAATGAATACCAAATAGGGGCTTATTATGTAATGATTAAATCTTTATGTTAACTATATTTGGTTAATAAATGTTTGACTACAATATAATTAACTATTTGGTTAATATTTAGTGGTTCGGTATGAACACAGTACATTAATGCAATGTTGTTAACTATTTGATTAATAAAAGTTTGATTACAATAAGGTTAACAATTTGGTTAATTCGGATCACTACTATATTTACCTAGACTTATTAATTTTTTTACTTTTTAAAATATTTTTTATTATTTATTTTTTAAATTAAATAGTTAAAGTAATTTTTGTAGCAATAATTGAATGTATATTTTTAAAATTCTTTTCCCTTTTTTTATAAGTAAAAATAAAAATTATTTTCAAACTTGTTATTTAATGATTAAATCTTTATGTTATTTTAATTTACAATTTTTTCACTTAAATTTTTTATATTATTTTTTTTACCATTGTTTATACTTTGTATTCTTTTGTAATTATAAATTTTAATTTTAAACGAATTATGAATTCATGTACGACTATTGCATTTACATATTACATGTTGTTTATACTGTACATTCGACCACTACTATATTTGCCTAGGTTTATTGAATTTTTTATGTTTATTAATTTCTTATTATTTATTTTTTAAATTAAGTAGTTCATGTAATTTTTGTTGGAAAAGTTCACCTTTTTTGTGAGTACCAAAAAAAAAAAAAAAATCAAATTTATTATGTAATGATTCTATCTTTATATTGTTTCGGAACGTTGATCACTTTGTGGGTATGTGTAATTGTATGAGACTAATTGTTATAAACTTGGAAGTCACGTTATTGAAGTAAAATTTCTCGATAGCAATCTTGCAAGATACAAATTTTTTATTTAAAAAATGTACTAACACAATTTAGGATGTGTTTGATTCACTGTCATTTGCCTGAAAAATGTCAAAACATGGAAAATGTTTTCCCCCTTTTTTTATTTGTTTGGCGTTTGATTGAAAAATTTACCTTGAAAATTTTTTCCAATGTACAATCAATTAAAGCACACTTAACTCATTTACCTTGAAAATATTTTCTCAGGTGGAAAACATATTTTTCGTCATACTTAATTACTATTATTAAGTACAAATGAGTGAAAAATAAAAAAAATAAAAGTTTTTAAAATTAAAATAGCTAAAATTTGTTTTATTTGCAATGAAAAATAATATCAATCAAACAACAAATTTAGGAAAATTTCCTATTTTTTCACCCGACACTTCCAATTGACATTTTTCAGGAAAATAATTTTCGGGCAAATCAATTCCTAGAAAATATTTTCTTACCATTTATTTTCCATCTTTTCAATCAAACACATGAAATATTGTCTTTCAAGTTCAAGAGGCGACAATTTCTGTTGGTAGCTTCGTATGCTATGAATATCAACAAGAGTCAAGGAAAATCACTTTTCAAGATTGATCTTTTTAAAGAAGTCAGTTTTCAGTCATGAATAATTGTACTTTACAGTCTCCAAAGTGACAAATTGCAGTGGTTTGAAGATGATCATTTTCGACAAAGATGGAAATAGAACAAACTCAATTACGAATGTAGTTTATATAGAAGTTTTTCAAAATTTATTGTGGAAACATTGCAACTCTATTAATTATAGTATCATTTTATTATTTTTCTATTTATTTCATTATTCACATGTTTGACATATAATTAAAAAAAATTAGAAAATATTAAAGTCGCAATTATATGTTTCAACAAGATGCTGTGCATCGCACTGGTAAAACACTAGTGATTTTAAAAATTGTGCAGTTTAAATTTGAAAGTTATCACATTTCATGAACTTTATCTAAACATGCAATAAAGTTAAACAACCCCTTAATTTATCATTGCTGGATTAGAAGTGTTGTGTTTTTTTATTCCCAATAAATTCGGGCGATGATATAAAATAGTTGTAGGATTATATCAACATCAAAATGAATAGCTTGGCTCAATAATGACTTGAAACCACTCGAAGCAACTTAATTGATAGTTACTCGTTGACCAAAAAAAGTTGAGATGAACAACGACTAATTTTGGATTCATTTGCTAGTGAATATGTTATATTAATAAATCAATTTTACATGTAAATTGCATTCAAGGTCACTAACTTTTCAAAAACGTACCATTATCAGTCCCATAGGCCATAAGTTTGCAGATACCAAAAAGATAAGGGTACCTAAAAGAATAAATTTAGCCACTGGCTTAAAAGGACTTAGTCTAATATTTTTTTTATTTTTATTTTTTTGCAGAGTTTAGCAGGTCTTTGATGTTTTAAACTCTTCTTATAAAATATTCTTTTAAATATCTAAGATCTGTTTTATATTACAATAAAAAGTATAAAATTTACTATTATATTCTAAAGCTTCTTCTGTTATAATTTTTTCCAACTCTTCAACTCTTTCTTCTAATTTTTTTATTAATCTATTTTTATTTATGATGACTTCTTCAAGTACTGATATATCTGTATCCGAATGATTTTTAATTGTTAAATCTAATAATTTATAGTGTCTTCCTAAATCTTCTTTTATGTATTCTAATTGTCTGTTTGTTTCTCTATGTAGATATTTAAAATCGTCAAGGATTTTCAAGCATAAACTGATTGATGGTGGTGTTGTGTTATAAATTTTTAAAAGCTTTTTTTCTTTCGAATTAACTTTAATCCTATTTAGTACTCTCCTTAGTTTTTTGTAAATCCTTTAAATATCTAACAAATCTCCTCTCTTTTTTCCACCACCTAAGACATACCAACTTGAACCTGATTCATTTCTTTAAGGTCACCCGAGACATTACCTTAAAGAATTTCTAAGTTAATCGATTCTTTTTCCCCAATACTTAAAAGGATATCAAAAGGCTCACTCCAGCCAACAATCCTTACAACTCTGAGTCACTTGGGATTAACTTAGAAACAATGTGGCTTCTAGAAATCAATTTATGCTTTTATGATATGTATAGGATGTAATGAATTAGCATGCGAAAGATAATTTACAGCATATTAACAAGAATATGAAAGCATACAAATAAAAAAGACATGAAATTTAAAAATATTTTTTGGAGATTTATTAAAACATGTTAAAGGAATTACAAGTAAGAATTTCCCTTCGTGGAAGTCCTTAAAAGACTAAATAAAAACTTTGAAGGAAAAGGTACCTTAAAATATTCACAAGATTTCCTAATCAGCTATACAATTGACTTTTGAATTGAGAATTTATCTACAGAAGGAAATGTTTTCAGGGAGTTTAGAGAACAGGAGTACAAATGTTGTAAACTCTGCCTTTCCCAAATGAAAACGTTTTCCTTAAATAGATAAATTATTGGGAGAAAAATTTCTAAACTTCCCCTAATAAGAATCCAAAAAGTAAATCTTATCTTAAAAAAGTCTTCACGCTTCTTCCTTTCTATCATGTCTTCTTATCACATACTTGTTCTTTTTGATATGTGTTTCGCCGAGAAACTTTTGGTCAAAAAGTTCTTGTCCTACCAGCATCTTTTTTTTTTTTTAAAGTATTTGTCTTCTTGCGTCAACGGTATCTTTTTGTCAAATCAAGTGTTTAAATTGTGCTTTGCTATTGACAAAAATGACATCCCACTATCTTAATTATTGTACCGGTCTTGCTCATCGTCTTCATCTCCATTATCACTTCCTTGGTTAGATTCTTCTGGTGTCTTTTCTTTTTGTGAGCGTTCCTGAATTTATTTTTCTTTAGTTATTTTGTTCCTTGAAAAAATCCTATCAAAAGCTTTATTAACGGCTTCATCTAGTTTTTCTTTAATATCTTCATTCGTCTTTTTCTTGACAACAATTTTTCTTTTTTCGTCTAGAAGTTCCTTCATTTTCTCTGGTTAAGACCTGGTGAGCTTTAACTTGACATAATAACTTATTAATGGAAACAATGTCATCATCTAGATCTTGACTATCCTGGAGAATTTCTTTCCCCTTGTCTTGGCTATTTTTCTAGCTATCATTTTTCTGAGTTGGAATGGAATTGATTGCATCTGCTTCAACTGAGTACTTTACTAAATAGTCGAATTTTCCACTTGACTGTCCAAGTGTATCCCAAATACATTGAGTATTTCCTAGACAATATTGATGGTTTTGAGGTGTAGGAGAATAACTGTCCCCTGAGTCTGTTGAACTTTTGGTAAGTTCATAGCTATTAATGGATTTGATGAATCTTTACCAGTTACCGTTAAAGCTAAACTATCTATTGACTTCTTAAGCTCAATAGCACATTTAGGATAACTGAGTTTTAACTCAATTATTTCTTTTTCTAATTTGGTAATTTTATTTTGGAGAGTAGATCTTTCTGACAAAAGACTTTGGTTAGATTCATTGATGACCTTAAAATTATTTTGCATACACTCAAAATGGGTACAAAAAAGATTTTTGTCTTTGCTAGCTGAAAAATCTAAAGGTGAATTTGAGTAATTTTTGAGAGAAGGAGAAATATAAAAAATTAATCCAATATGTTGTCTATCTGAATCTAAGGCTTCTTGTAAATTTGTAAAACCTTTGTAAAGAGGATCTTTAAAATCTCTAATACTTTCTAAAACTTCTAATATGTATGAAAAACACCAAGGGTCTTACCTTTAATGATAACATAGAATTTAAACATATTTCTATTCCGATTAAAGTGTTCTGACAATGCATTCATGCATGCAAGAAAATACTTTTGATCTTTTGGATTTTTGTTGTAAGAAATCTATAAATTGTCTAAAATACATTTTTTCTTCTTTTGAAAGTGAAACATGGGGGTAATGCTTTAAATTAAATGTTATTTGAAGGAAAACATAAAAACTATTGTGCACCAAATCTCATGCGTTCTTGGTAATAAAGTATGTTCTGACTAGATGAATTCTGAAATGATGTTGTAGATGCAAATGATTTTCCCGGAGGAATCCCTGGTCTTAATGGCAGTCTAGACATGCGTAACAAAGATTATTTAATCAATATTTATATAATCTTTATTTCCTATTATCCTACTTAGGATATCTGCTACTTTATTATCTATTCCTTTTATATGTTCAAATTCTATATTAATTCCTGTGTTAGTGATTCTATCTATAAAATTTAACCACCTCCTCCTACTACTCTTTTTTTTTTTTAATCTAATTTCAATTTATTATAAAAAGAGACAATCGCTACACAATCTGTCCTTATTGTTATTTCTTTTTAAGAAATAATAAATAATTCAAAACTATCTAAAGCATAATTTACTGCTAACAATTCTTCATCTATACTGTTTAAATTACATTTTTCTTTATAACTTCCGCTGTTATATCTACAAATTCTTTCTGTCTTTTTTTTTTGCATGTTTGTTTGGTTTGCAAATTAAAATTGCTCATCATCCTAATATACTTCCATCTGTTTCAATTATCAAATAATCTATGTCTAATGGCATAGATAATTCTGGAAAATATTTTATTTTATTTTTAATTTCTTGCACAAGTTTTACATCTTCTTGATAAAAAAATCTTGGGGTGTTTACACAAATACCCTTATTTTTGAACCACTTACAAAAATACATTTTTAAAAATTTTTAGGAAGTAAAAATACTTTGTAATTTTTTAGTGCCACTTTTTAATGTTTTTGTCACTCTTTTCAAAAAAGTGACACAATGCCATTTTTTTTTTTTTTTGACATGTGTGTGACTTTTTTTATTCAAACATAAATAAAATCTTAAATTCATTTTTATTCAAAATACTAGAATAATTTTCCCACTTTTTAAAAACGTAACACAATGTCACTAACCAAAAAGTGACAATGTCACAATTTGTGAATTTTTCTACTTGAAGTTCAATTTTTCATTTTTGCAATATTCATTGATCATTGACTAATAAATTACAAAAGTATCACTTTTTTAATGTTTTTGTCACTTTTAAAATAATTTTGTCACTTTTTTTTAAAAACTTACATAATGTCGCTTATTTTTTTAAAAAAAGTGACACATATTTTACTTTTTTTTTTAATGAAACATATATTAAAACCGTTGAATAAATTCATGACTTGTTAATTTTATTCAAAATATTAGAATAATTGTGCCATTTTTTTTTTAAAAAAAGTGACATAATATCATTTTTTGTCACTTTTGTTTTAACTAAAAAGTGACAATATGTCACTTTTTTCTACTTGAACGTTAATTTTTTGTCACTTTTTCTACTTGAATGTTAATTTTTCAATTTTTGCAATATTCATCATTGACTAATAAATTACACAAGTGCACGAACACTTGTAGATATATTACACATTCTCCCTTCTTCGTACACAAATATAATGTCTCTTTTTCTTTTTACTAAAAAGTGACATGGTGTGACTTTTTTAACTTGAATATCAGTTTTTTCAATTTTGGCAATATCCATTATTAATTAACAAATTACACAAGTTTACAAACACCAATAGATAAATTACATAATACCATTTTTTAAAAAAGTGATAAAATGTCACTTCTTATCACATTCTCTATTAATTAAAAGGTGACACGATGTCACTTTTTAGTTTAAAAAGAGACGATTTATCACTTTTTACTACTTGAAGTCTTTAGATCAATATAGTTACTAAAACATTAAATTAGAATCCATTAGTTCATACTTCTCTGTAGAAGAAATAATTTTACATACGAAGCGTAGAATATTGCAATTATACACAATTGAAAAAAGATCCAAATAAGAAAATAAACAAGAGAAACAAACTCCTAGACTACTTTTCAATCAAACTTCTACTCTCCAAAATTGCCAAACTCCTAGGTTACTTTTCAATCAAACTTCTACTCTCCAAAATCGCCAAAACTTGCATCCTAGGCTTAAGTTTCTTTTCAACACTGCAAATAAATGATGTGGGACTGTAAACAATACATAATAGTATCATGTTTCCATGTTTGAAATAGAACCTCCATTACCTTCTTTAGCTTCCTCTTCGATACGACAAACACCTGAGGGGCCTTTCTGAACATTTTTAAAATCCCATCTTTTGAAAATCCCAAATCCCTAAAAAGCTTTTAAAAGCTTTAACTTTAGTTCGAGATTGTTTAGAACATTGCACCCAAACGATCGATAACATAGGAGATTTTTATCATGTAGTAAAGTATCTTCTTTATATGTTGGAGTTTGATATATTGGATGTTGAATGAACAAAATATTTTTTCACCAAAGTTTGAGAGCCTAGGATAGCACATCATGACAAAGAAATAAATATCCATTTAAATGATAAATGCTCTAAACATTCAATAAACATCTTCTGGGAAAATAAATATGAATTGAACATCTATAGTTGACACTCAATTGATTAATTTCGAGGCTGGATCATTTCCTAGGGAAAAATTAACGTAAATTGGCTAACAGAAATATGGAAAATAGCAATATAGAAACTAAGCTCCAGAATACTATCACAAAAGCACATCAAACCTATTATATGGTGCAACAAATGGGGAAGATAAGATTGACCCTAAAGCGAATAGAAAGCTAGTTAGTTTCTCAACATTAACGAACACTTACATGCATATCCAAAATGCAACTTTTTGAGACACTAATTTGATTACTATTTAGCTACAATTTCTCGAAACTGTTGTATCAGAGGTTTTACCAACTTGGTGCATGAAAGATGATGTTTCTCGGGCTTGTTCTTGTTGACTGCATCCTGTCTAGAGGGCAAAATCTAGATGACGACAATACCTAAAGCAAGTCAATCTGTGGGTGTTGCAATTTAACTCTGAAGTATAGAAACTAATTGCTAATCTAAATTTACATCTCCCATCTGCAAAATTAGGATTTGCAGACACTTATCGAACATTTTTTTTTTTTAATTTTGATCGACAAACCTACTGCATATTGTAAGAATGGTTGAATACATATATGGACTTATATAAATAAAAAAGAATTATAGTCAAAGAACATTAATAGAACCCATGTCATTTCCTTTAGCAGTCTCTTTGATCGCTTCCTGAACGTTCTTCTCTTCTCTTCTCTGTGTATATCTAATCAAAACCCACCATCAAAATTAAACTAAAGTAGTGAATCTCCCGTGCGATGCACAAGAAGCAATGACTGTAAATTAATATTAAAAAAATCATAATCCCGCATAAAAATTATGAATTAGGTAAAGTTGCAATGCAAACTATCCCATGAGATCAACAATAGTGTTCGAGTAGCGGCATAATTTTGGTAGAAGAATTGTACAAATGATCATATGATTGATTCAAAAAATTAAAAAGGAAACATTTTTACGTAGCTTTGAATTATTTCTTCAAAACATGTTTAGTACTCCTCATTTTAGTTTACCTATACAAAATTTTTAAAAACAGTTCATCCATTAACGTGGAAAAGGTTTAAATCCTTTTTCGAACAAAGTTGTGATCGTAATTTGCAACAATCATTGTTGTATAAACCGAAGTAAATTGTATTGGCAAGAATTATTGCATAGTTTAAGCCTCTGTTTGGCAAATTCAAAAAAAAAAAAAAAATGTTTTTAAACAACACAATTTTTCAAACTATTTTTTCACCACACATATTTTCTTTCTTCAATCTTCAACCACACATCTTATCTCGAAAACATAAAAAATATATTTTTAAACACAAAACTTTTTGGAGCAAAGTTGTGATCATAAATAACATGAAACAATTAATAATATATTTAAGATATGAACACGTTTAAAAAAAAAAAAAAAGAGTACTGTATCTTGTAAATATAGAAAAAGCTATTAAACATTAGATTATTTAACAAAAAAATGATGTAAATGTAGAAAAAGCTATTAAACATTAGATTATTTAACAAAATATGAAATGTAACGTGATTACTAACATATGCGGTTGTAAAACATATGTTTTGTAAATAGTACTTCACCATGCCGCATGCATATAGCCTGGACAAACCCATACGACGAAGAAGCACAGAAACTGCTCCGGAAAAGGTACCATAATCGTATATTTTTGCTTTTACTATTACTTTAGCAATTCAATTGTTGGAACAAAAAAAGGGATAGCTGTGGGTTCAAAAAACAAATCATGAAAAACAAATAAGAAAAAATAGAACTCAACTGGGTTGAATAAACATAAAAAAGTTACAAAATTGATACACAGACTCTAATAGGTAAAGTGAGGACAATTTGGTTTATAATTGGCACAAATTCTCAAACCACTTTTTAACAATACATATTTTCTCTCTCCAATTTTTCACCACACATCTTAACTCAAAAACACAAATAAATCGATTATAATCACCTCATCGTTATTCGAACAGAGGTTGAAATAATTATTATATCACCTCTTTGAAGAAATAAATATTTTAAATTTCTCTGAGAAATGAAAATTTTAAAACATTCTTGACTGTATTACATTAAGAGAGAAATAAGACATGATTAGACCTCTTTAAAAAAATAAAACATCTTATTGGAGCTGTGATTAAATAATTACATCCTTGTTAAAACTACTAAAATCATAAGTACATGTGAATGAATGGATTTAGGAAAATTTTGCATGAATCTGATTTATATTTAAAAAAATGTTGTAAAATATATATATATATATATATATATATGAACTCGGTAGTTCCATTAATCTAGAACCTAACTATCAAGAGTATTCAACAATAATTTGCAATGATTTTTGTTGTTTAAACCGAAGTAAATTGAATTGGCAAGCATTATTTCATAGTATAAGGGTCTGTTTGGTAAATAAAAAAATATATGTTTTTAAACAATAAAATTTTTTAAACTATTTTTTAATCACATATATTTTCTTTCTTCCCTTTTTAATCATACATCTTACTTCAAAAATATAAAAACGTGTTTTTAAACAATTTTTTTAATAAACAAAGCTTAATCTATGGGGCTTGCTCTGGATGTGCACTGAAGCTATACAGAAAAAGCGTTTCATCTGAGTAAATAAAAATAGGACAGATATTACTTCAGAAAAAAAATGGAAAGACAAAAAAGTCACTATTACATTGGGGAAAAAAAATTAAACAAAAATATCGTGTGTTTTTTTTTTGGGAAAATTACATAGAACCATGTACTTTAAAGTTACAATTCAAACCTAAGGGGCCGCTGAAATCTTTTTCAAATTTCAGGTGCTAATTAAGTTTTTTTTAATTAATTAAACATAATTATTAATTACAAAACATGATTTAAATGTGTCGCTATCTATCTCTCTCCTTCTGTATCAGTTCATTGTTTGCCGTAGAAACCCACGTTCTCCATCTTCTCCACGATCCCCATTGACCATTATCCTCGCCGCTACTCTTCTCATTTTCTTCTATACTCGTTTAACCGAGTAAATTTTCTTCACCATCGCCATTTTCGTTTCTTCAACAACCCATATTTCTGTCAAAATGACTACAACCCGTAGTGCAGAGGCTAAGAATAAAGAAGAAGTAAAAGGAAAGAGATCCCGTGGCGTTAATGTTAAGAACGTAGAAGAAGAAGAAAAAGGAAAGAGGAAGTTTAGCGCCGGAGAGTCATCTACGCGGAAGAGGGTTAAGATGTCTGCTACCGGAGGGAGGTCGACAGTGAAGGTTAAAAAAATATCTTGATTTTTTCATTTCATGTGCAAATAAGTTCATTTCAAATCTTTTATTGAATGGAGGGAGATCATTGAGGAAGGATAATTTCCTATTACTTAGTAGATTGATTTGCGCGCCCTGATTCCTATTACCTGTGACCTGGGTTGCCTTCAAATGTAACCTATCAAGTTGTTAGTTCGTGTGTATGAATTTGATGGATTGTGGGACCTTATGTCGTTTAAATGGGACATGTCTTTTTTCTAACCGTGACCTATTTTGGGGATAATGAGACCTGCATATGTATGTTTGGTTTGTCTAAAACTGATCTATTTGTGTGACCTGAATTCAACTATGTGTGAAGTTTATTTTGTTTTTTCCCCCTAAATGTGACCAATTATGTATAGATGTGACTTTATCTTTTTGGGTTCACAATTAGCATTATTTGTGGTAAAGGTGACATAAGCAATGTTTGAAGCAAACAGTCAATAATTTCACAGTATTACTTGCAGGAATGGAAATTTTTAATAAAACCAAGCAAGTGGTTTACTGGTAAAATCACTACCAGTTGCATAAAAAACGTGATCCTGAATTTCATGATGAAATTCACTGCTGAACAGAAACGGATGATTGAAGAGACGTGTTTCTCACACTTCCTACAGTGCAGAGAGATTGTTGTGCAGCCTCAACTGTTACACTATGTACTTCTGCGTCAGGTAAAACAGCGCAACAGGCAAGAGATGTGGTTCAAAATTCATGACAGATATATTCGATTTTCTATGGCTGAATTTTGTCTTGTGACTGGTTTAAGATACGAGGGGGTTGATGAACGGGAGAGTCTTGAGGATAAACCATCCGAGCTGAAGGAGAAATATTTTGGTGATCTAAGAGTAGTAACTAGTGATGATATAGGAAATATGTTCCTTGGGGATAAAGTGGATAATGAGCACGATCTTGTTAGGATTGGGATTTTGTACCTGCTTTCGTGCTTTTTGTTTTCTACCTCATACACTAAGGTGGTTGACCACTACATGTTTGTATTGGTAGAAGATTTCGATTCGATGAAAGTGTTTCCTTGGGGGAAGACTCTTTTTGATATGACCTTATCATCCTTGAAGAAAGGATTAGATAAGCAGATATCACATTATAGATTGAATGGATTTCTCATTGCTTTCCAAGTGTGGTTGTACGAGTGCATACCGAGTATGGAGGGAAATGTTGCAACAAGAATTGCTAGGAATTATCCTAGGATTGTAAATTGGACAGCGCACAAGCATCCATCCGTTCCATTGTTGGATGGAAAAGTATTTAAGAATGAGGTAAAGATTAAAGCATGTTTTATGTGGAGGTACAAAATAATTATATTTGTTTTAACGTGATAAGGTTTACATTTGTATGTGTAACAGGTTGAGATAAATGATATTGAACCCTCCATTGCAGAGCTTGGTATGTCGTATATGAGAGGTTGGGATTTATTTCTATGAGATTTATATACCTTGAGAACAGTCTGTAAACTGATTGAAAAACCGTGACCAATATTTTATAAACTGTGACTTGAATATTGTATAAACTGTGACCTGAATATACAATACTGGGACCAATATTGTATCTGTGACCAATATTGTATAAACTGTGACCAATATTCTGTAAACTGTGACCTGAATATACAAAACTGGGACAAATGTTCATGGGTATCTGTGACTTTATATATTTATACTGTGACCAATATTATATATCTATATGTGACTATACAGACATTCTCAATATTTCATGATAGTATATGTTAGGATTCTATAGATAAACTGTGACATGAATACATGATGTGGTACCAAGTTAATGCTATTTGTGATCAATTGTTTGTATTTGTACATATTTTGTATGAAAGGGGTCCAATACTCGAAACCAAGACAGCCTCGTGAGACCGTGCAAAGATCAACAGCACAGGTTGGCATAGGCGAGGCTGCTCCTCCTGGTGATACTAATGTGCCACGTTCAAAGGTTGATAAAAAACACGATGATGATATTTTTGTGGACCCACCATTACACAGACAAAAGGATGACAGTTCCAGGACGCCTGCACAGCATCGCACAACACATGATCCTCAATGTTCATGTGTTGAAGTAAGTAATTTATTTGATTCCTAATATTTTAACCCTCAATAATATTTTAGAAAATGAATATTTATATTTATTTCATCAAGAATGTGACCGCTTAAAGAAGATATTTCATGATGAAATTTCTGATATTCGAAGTGAGAATAGAGGTTTGAAAACAGAGATTGCACAACTTGTGTCACGAATGGCCGAAATAAATGATGATTTGAGGAATTCCAACCGCGCTATGAAGTTGAATGATGTCATTAATAACCAAGAGTTATTGAAAGTTGGAATTAGTGATTTAAGGTCAAACATGAAGATTCTTGAAGAATCGGTGGCTGGTTTGATATCTTCTTTTGCCGATGAGGTTAAAACAATGTTGAAAACAGAACATGTATCCAATGAAGATGTGAGTGACTAAAAACATATGAATGTGACTTTGCATTTGGCTTTGATTGAAGTGACAAAATGTGACCACATTTGTCTTAATATTGTCACTGCAGAATCAAGGGATTAATGTACAAGAGAATGCCGATGAAGCAAAGCAGCATGCTGATGAGGTGAAATTATATGTTCTAACGTGACATTTGTATCTTCATTTATTGGACAGGCAAAATTTGACCACATTTGTGTTTATTTTAGAATGAAGGGACAAATGTTGATGAAAATCTAGACATAAATGAGAAGGCACCTATGCAACCAGATCCCTCAAACGACCCGAAGTCATCTGAAGTCGAACAAACTAAGGTGAGTTTTGACTGAATGTGATTTTTTACGAATTTGGGCAATTGTGACTAGAATTACAAAATGTGACAAGATATGTTTCAATTCTTTTATTATAGAATGACGAGACTAGGGTGGATGAAGATGTGGACAAAAAAGGGAAGGCCCCCATGAGATCTGATCCTTCAAATGACGATGAAGATTTCTACATGATACCAACACCTTCATTTGATCTTGGTGTTTGCACTCCCACACCTGCAAGGAGTGATGATGTAAAGTTGAAGGCTGATCAAGTGCAGGAGCAGGTTGACGAGGTCATAACATCTGTTCTGAAGTCGAGTGATCTCCAAGTTATGACTGAAGGTGACTTATCTGAGGTGAGGTGGATTTTTATGTTTTTTCAAAACCTTGTATGAATATAGATAGTGTGTGACTCAAGGTTAATGTGGATAAAGATTTTTCTCAACAGAATAATGTATCTAGATCTGACCGTGGTTATACACTTTTATTGGGTGACTTAGGAATCTAATCCTACTCATGATTCATCCGGTCTTCCTGTGAAAAGGGCACCAAAGCCATCGAAGACTTTACAGTCTCTATTTGTTAATGTGGAAGGGCGCCAAGCTTCTATTGGAACAAACTACGATACACAAAATATTGTTTTTGATGGATGTTTGGATGGTGTGGATAATGCAGACTTGACAGCATTTTACAATTGGTTTAACAGAGGCTACAAGCCAAGGAACAGGTATTTTTTTTATTGAAATATCTCAAAAAGGTCACAGTCTAGAATATCAGGTCACATTATACATATGATGTGAGGTCACATTATGTATATAAGGTCACAGTGTGGGAAAACAAAAGACTGATATGTTAATGTTTCTACAGGACTAAGTTCAATTCAATTGATGACCTGATTAGTCCAGCCTATGTCTGCGGCACTGTCCCCGTGCATTCCAAAACTTGGAGGCATGTTTTAATTGATACTGGATCATCGCTAAACAGCACGGTAAATTTGTTTATATGTTTAGGCAATTTTAAATAGTATATCGAACAATAACATGTTATTTATTCTTAATTAATTGTTGACAGCATATCGATGCATACTTTTATTATGTGCGACAACTTGCCAAGTTTGGAGATAAGGTGAAGATGAAGGCGACAACCACAGACTTTCTATTTGACTCCACAATCCGCACAATTTACTCAAAGTACGTCCAAGATCCAAGCATCATAAATGACCAGGAAGGCCTTATGCAAACTATAAATGGAGAACGTTTGATGTTTAATACTCCTTGGAGAGAGGTTGAGTATGTGCTTTTGCCTATCATGCCTACAAATAAAGCATATTGGATGCTTGGACAACTCGACCTAAACAATCGTGTCCTGTACATTTTCAATTCAAGCTACAAAACTTATCGGGACAACATGGTTCGAGAGGGTATTGTGCCTCACATCAAGATTCTTACACAGTTGATGAAAATGACAGGATTGTGGGTCTCAAGCGCAGATGGTGGAGATGATAGTACAAGTGAGTTGCAAACTACCATTGTAAGTGGTTTACCGCATCAACAAAATGAGTATGTATTATAATTGTATATTACACCCGTATGACAATTAGGAAACATCTTATGTACTTTCTGTAATGCATTTTGTTTCATATTTGTACAGGGATGACTGTGGCATTTTTGTGGTAAAATATGCTCAATACTTGCTCCACAATGATCTTGCAAATATGCCAATGAAATTTGATACAACAGCAGCACGGATGGAAATTGCAACTTTTGATGTTCAAGCACAAGTATATCAGGCCGATTGGGAAGAAAGGGGAAGCATAGATGGAAGTTTGATTCATATTATTCATATTTTTCTATGCTAGATAATGATTAGTTACTTATTTTTGGTGTAACGTTGTAACTGACGCGTGGGATATTCACTAGTTTCACATTTTGCTTTTCAGTAAGTAGTTTCATATTTAGTCTCACTACCTTTGTTGATTTTGTAAATATGTTTTTGGAATGACAGTCAATTGATTTATCTATATTCAAGCTATATTAGTTTTGCTCACATTCAGTCACAGTGTCCACAAAATTGGTCACAGACGGTCACATTTTTCATCTCGAGCAGTCACAGTGTGTTCAGAAACTGGTAACAATCAGTCACATTTTGCTTAAGCATTGGTCACAATCAGTTATAGTGTGCACAATATGCAACAAGGGTGCCGGAATTTGGTCACAAAAAGGTCAGTTAATAAATATTCTATCTGAATTGATTACATGGGATTACAGAGTTGAGTCATTGTTCATGTCAAGCAGTCACAGCGTGCTCAAAAAATTGGTAATAATCAGTTACAGTTTGCTTAAACATTGGTCACAGTCAGTTATAGTGTGCAAAATAATCAACCAGTGTGCCTGAACTTGGTCACAAAAGGTCACAGTTAATAAATATTCTGTCTGAATTGATTACACGGTTGAATCATCGTTGATACCAAGCAGTCACAGTGTGATAAAAAAACTGGTAACAATTAGCCACAGTTTGTTTAATCATTGGTCACAATCAGTTATGGTGTGCACAAACAATGGTTATAATCATTCACATTGTGCAGGATGAAAAATGAGTAGTATTTTATTCAATATATCTGAGAACACAGTTTATATGAAAAAATGTAATAATAAGGCAATACAATGAATATCTTCAAATTCATAATAGAATGATCTATCTGCCGTGTTTTCGCTTTTTGGTTGCTCTCAATTTCCCTTCTTCATGGTTAAGTGGTATCATGTTGTTGCATGTTCGGCGATTGTGACCAAGTCCACCGCACCTTCCACATTTAACAACCTGTGACCTCTCACATGCTGCCTTCTTACGCTTCTCAGTTGGACGTCCAGAAGATCTCTTTTGAATAGGAGCTAGTACAACTCTACTGGTAACTTCTTCTGGTATATTCCACTCTATTATATTTCCAACGGGAAACACCGTTGATCTATAGGTGTTTATATATGCATCTTTTGTGTAATAATTTGAGCAAAAATCATACATGTCTAACTTCAACGTAGCTATAACTGCTAATGCATGTGGACATGGGAGTAGATCAACCTGAAACATCCTACAACTACATGTGCGTTCATGTATGTCAATCATGAACAATGAAGAATCATCTCTAACTTCGTACAATGTGTGACTAGCTGGAGAAACCTATAATAATGAATGAATTATGAAATTGAATAGAAGAGTAAAAAAAATCATTTTTTTATACATGATCTACAGAATATAAATAATGAACTTACCTTTAAATTTCTCAAATCATGGCTCATTTTCCTCAATTGTTTCTCATACTTGGTTGAAAGTTTTGTAAATGTGCAATGTGCATTGTCTCTGTTCTTGCAAAACCAAGACTGAATTGTTTGCCTCAATGACTCTAAAAGTGCTTGAATTGGGTAGTTTTTTGAAGCTCTTGTGACTGCATTCATGGATTCCACAATATTTGATGTCATGGTGGAATATCTGTCCGTTGGCATGTGCAACCGTGACCATTTTTCATTGCCTACACCATCCTACAAAGAAATAAAATATCACAATTGATGTACTTTAGGTTTTCAAAAACAGTTGAGTATCTTTCACACAACAAACCAGTCACACGTGAAATAGATCTAGTCACAGTAGGTCACATTGTTAATAAAAAATATAATTTATAAAATGTCACAACTAGTCACAGTTAATAAATAATATGTCACGCATACTACTGATTATATCATACATAAAACATATCAAATTACAGTAGATCACATTTACTAAAGTCTGGTCACACAGAGTTAATAAAAAACATAACTTATAAATGGTTACAAACAGTCACAGCTAACACATAATTGGTCACACACAGTACAAGTTGACAGAATTATATGGGAAATACCATATATTTCTTGATTCCTGGATGCATTGCGTACAATTCTTCCATGTGATACTCAAACTCGTTCAAGGTATATGCTCGGACTGCACAGTTGAAGGCATGTGTGATGTTTTCATTTGACCTCCCAAATTGAGTCCTCAAGTTTTGAAGCAAGTGGTAAGAACATATCCCATGCATTACCTCAGGATATACTACTTCAATGGCGTTCTTTATACTATTATGTCTATCTGACACTATACATAAATGTTCTCTTGATCCATAAGCCCTTTTCAACATTTGAAAAAACCACGTCCAAGACCTATCATTTTCATTGTCCCCAACCCCGAATGCAAGTATAAAGATGTTTTATTTGCATCTTGTGTACATGTAGTAAATAGTGTCCCGCCATAATGCCCATTCAAATATGTACCATCAACTACAATCACTGGTCTACAAAATTGCCACCCAACTATAGATGCACCCAAAGCCATAAAGCAATAATTAAACCTGTTTCCATGATCTGTTAATATGCTTGTGATTGTTCCACTGTTCACTTGTTGCAACATATAAAAATAAGATGGCAGTCTTTGAAAAGACGTGGTCGGGTCACCTCTTATCAACTTCAATGTCTGCTCACGTGATCTCCAAGCCTTTGCATAGTTAATTGAAACTCCATATGTATGCAAAATATCGTTAGATATATCATTAGGAGTGTATATGGTTCTAGAAGACGTATACTTATACTCGATGCAATTTGACACAATGGAGCTAGATACTTGTCGATGTGACCCCAAAACAATGTTTGTTGAGCATGTGTGACCAATACCCATTTCCCGAATCTTGAACATATTGGTTTCTCCCAACCGCGAAGATCTGAATGTCCAAATACAACCACTATGTGAACATTTGAGTACATACTCTTTTTTGTCAGATCTCTTTACCTTATATTCAAACTTATTTTGGATTGCGTAAAATGCCATGCTCATTTTTAGTATTTCCTTGTTGCGGAATACCCTTCCTTCCACAATTTCTGCTGCATCTGCATGGGAAACTAATGTGAAATCTTCTTTAGTGTTTCCTTCGTCAACAATCATAACAGATTCACAAATCTCTGACGCTATCTGTTGCAAAGAGAGCATGATGGAAGATGATACCTCATTTCCTATTGAGGATTCTGAAGACTGTAAAAGACCACTTGAATGCAAAGTGAGTGCACTTTCAACATCTACATTTATGGGATAACTTGAAACGTCTCCATTCTTAGACTTTAGCCTCAAATATGTGTAGACATTATTGTTATTCAATATACGAACGGGAGGCAAAGAAGTATTCAACAAATATGTCAATTTAACCGATACTTTTATATGCTGAAATCCCAACTCTGAAACTATATTCTCAACAAGTTAAGTGTAATTACAAGTCTCCTCCACTAGAATAAGGGATGGTTGACCATTGTACAACAAACAAACGTGTAAATCAACCATCCTGTTCATACACAAAATAACAGGTCACATTTAGTTTAAAACAACTTTACACACAACGTGAAAAGATTCTGTCCTGTTTTCATGTCACAGTTACACATAAAATTAAGGTCACACACGAAACATATTGTCACATTTAGTTCAGAATAAATCACAGCTTCTAGACAATTTGATCACCGTGTTTTATTTGTGATTCTATACACTCCAATGCACGTATAATTTCATGAAATCATATTTAGTACAACAAACAAATGCATACAGCTACCATCCCGTTTTCATGTCGCTGACACATAAAAATGACATGAAACACAATACATCTGGTCACAGTTAATTCAAAATAAGTCACAGCTACTTCACAAAATGGTCACAGTGTTTCCTTATGATTCTATACATTCCAATGCTTTCATGGAATCATATTTAGCACAACGAATGAATGTGTAGAGCTACCATACTGTTTTCATGTCACACTGTACACATAAAAATTACACGAAAACACAAAAAAATTTGGTCACATTTAGTTCAAAACTAGTCACAGTTAGTTGACAAATTTGATCACGGTATTTATTGTGATTCTGTACATTCGCATGCACATGTTATTCATGAAATCATATTTAGTGCAATGAAATCAAACACGTCGAGGCAATTTTTCTTGATGTGCTATTGGTATTTACGCAGCAACATTCTAATTAAACATGAAACACCTCATAAATCTAGATTTCACATTTCGAGTTTTGAAGAAAACTTCATATGGAAAACAGAATGGTAGCCAATATGCTTACCTTCAAAATCAATTCAAAGAACCGTAGCTTCTGATTCAAGGATCCGTAGCTTCTGATTCAAGGACCTGTAGCTTCAGATTCAATTTAACGAACAGTACCTTCCGATTTACCCAATAAACGATGATGGTGTTTCATGGTATATGAGAGTAATGCTACCTCAATTGTTGATTGTTGCATAGAATCTTTAATTTCGGGAAGAATCAATCGATTTTGTAGCTTCAATTAATTTTGCAGATTTTAGGGCGATATTATAGGGAGAGTTGTTCTTGCGTTGGTAAGTTTCTTTTATTAACGAGATTGTGTGTTATTAACAGCTAATATATATTATATATTATTAATTATATTAATTGTATTAACCACCTGATTTTTAGAAAAATTACACAAATTTGTTAATTTTAAAAAGTGGTAGTTTTACCTTTGTAGTTATAGTTATGTATTGTTCCTTTTTTCTCTCTCTCGGTAGTGGACCCATGTCTGAATATAATATTCAAGCTTACATCAATTACAGGATTTTACAACGGCATCTACCCATCAAATTTCATATTTACCCTTGCTTTTAAAAAATATTACAATGTTGTTCACACTGACTAATTCAACTCGAAAGGTAAATGAAGGGTACAATTGTCCATTTAAAAATCCTGTAGAAAGATTCTGACTTCCACTGTGGAGGAGTCAGCATGCACCATATTTTTTATTATTATGGGTCCCACGATTTGCATAATTTTTCCAATCGGTGCATTTTCTTACTGGAGCAAATAGGCACTAAGGAATCCAAGGGGCAGCCGACCCTAGATGTGGACTGAAGCTACACTAAAAAATGGAGTTAAATGTCCCAATTGCCATCGTACTATTGCAAAGTTTTCCCAAATGCCATTGGACTTTAAATTGTATCTGAAGTGCCATTACACTTTAAGATTTGAACTCTCATTGCCACCATACTACTTCAAAGATTCTCGAAATGCCATTGAACTTTAAATGTCATTTTGTATGTCATTGAATTACGAAAAGGGTATCCCATTTACCACTTCCTTTAAAATTGTTTCAATTGTTTATTAAATATTTTTTTGTTTGTTTCATTATTGTAGATGAATTTATTCATAATTTTTTTTTTGTTGAATCAATAAATAATGTTCTCTTTATTATGAAAGTATTAATAATTGTTGAAAATATGTTTGTATAGATTCTTTCAATGATTTTTTATTTATTTATTTTTTTTGGGGTAGAAATGGGTTGTTCATATTATTCGAGCATTTCTTCTAGAAAAGTAATTTTTTCTATTATTAATATTTTGTGAAAATAAAATTATTTAAAATAAAAAATATATTTATATAGGTTCTTTCAAGAGTTTTTTTTTTTTTAATAGAATCGAGTTGTCTAATTGAGTATTTCTTCTAGAAAAATAATATTTATCTATCCTTAATATTTTATGAAAAGAGAATTATTTGCAATGATGTTAGATTTTTAAAATATAAATAATTTCAAAGGAATTATTGCATTATTGGAAATGGATAAGAAATAATTAGAATTATCTTTTGGAAGTTATTGTAAATGAATTTATTGCATTTCTTCTTTCAGAAAATTAATTTAAATCGAATATAATTCTAAATATCATTGTTAGTGGATTTATTGTCGAAAGAAATGCTTGATTAATTAGGATAATACAAATTTCTATAAAAAAATTCATTAGAAGAATCTAATGAATTACGTCATTATATATGCAAATTAATTTGTGTGTTGGCTATCTAAAATTAATATGCTTGAGTTTTTCTAAAACATTTGAGTCCTATCTTATTTAGAAAGTATTTCACATACTATTAGAAATCAACATAAATGCTGAAATGGAAAATAAAAATAATCAACAACACATTAGCAAAGAATAAAATTGGTTTTGAAATGTCAGGGATTTTGTATTCTTTTTGTATATACTAGGTTGAGCATGTGCGTTGCACATGAAATACATGTAATAAAGCATTTGATAACGTTCAAAACAGAATTCTATAATTGTTACCAGTTCCACATGATAATTAAACACCCTAAATACAATCGAGCATTTCTTTCGACAATAAATTTACAATAACTTCCAAAAGATAATTCTAATTATTTCTTATCCATTTCCAATAATGCAATAATTTCTTTGAAGTTATTTATATTTTAAAAATCTAACATCATTGTAAATAATTCTCTTTTCATAAAATATTAAGGATAGATAAATATTATTTTTCTAGAAGAAATACTCAATTAATTTGGACAACTCGATTCTATTAAAAAAAAAAAAAAAAAAAACTCATTGAAAGAACCTATATAAATATAGTTTTTATTTTAAATAATTTTATTTTCATAAAATATTAATAATAGAAAAAATTTCTTTTCTAGAAGAAATGCTCGAATAACATGAACCCATTTCTACCAAAAAAAAAAAAAAAAAATCATTGCAAGAATCTACATGAACATATTTTCAACAATTATTAATATTTTCATAATAAAGAGAATATTATTTATTGATTCCACAAAAAAAATTATGAATAAATTCATCTACAATAATAAAACAAACAAAAAAATATTTAATAAAAAATTGAAACAATTTTAAAGGAAGTGGTAAATGGGATACCCTTTTAATAGTTCAATGGCATGCCAAATGACATTTAAAGTTCAATGGCATTTGAAGAATCTTTGAAATAGAATGGTGGCAATGAGAGTTCAAATCTTAAAGTGCAATGGCGCTTCAGATACAATATAAAGTTCAATGGCATTTGAGAAAACTTTGCAATAGTACGATGGCAATTGGGGCATTTAACTCCTAAAAAATGTGTTGCATTAGGGTAAATATGTAAAACACACACACACATATAGAAGTGAGGAGAGAGTCATTTTGAAGGAAAAATTACATTTAATGATTCTTTTTCTCTTCACTTATATTTTTATATAAAAAAATAAATAAAGAAAAGATAATGATTTTTGTAAGAAAATTTATTATTTATTACATATTTAGAAAGAGTTGTAATAAATGTACTATGTGTAAATATGTTAAATTGGAATGAAAAAATTAGATTAATATATTTGAACATAAATACTGTGATATCCATGCAAATGTGTTATGTATGAAATGAAAAAATTGGATTAATATATTTGAACATAAATAAATGTGATATCTATGTAAATGTGTTACATCGAAAATGAAAATTTTGGATTGATATATTTAAAAATAAATAAATACATGTTATATAAATTTGTTAAGTTAGAAATGAAAATTTTGTATCAATTTATTTTGAAAATAAATAAATAAAATCTTTGAAGTTCCTAATATGTCAATGAGTAGGTTCTTCAGTAAGCATATTACAAAAATAATTAATTATTTGTTATCAATTTTTTACCACCATGATAAATTGGTAAAAAATTTAATCATTTCACTATTTTGACAAAAATTGGTATGTTTAAAAAATTAGGAAAAATAAAATATATTAATCAATATATTGTTAGAATAAAATATTTGTAAGCAACACATTAAAAAATAAAATTAATTAAAAATTATAACATATTAAAAGGAAAATAGTTGACAAGGTGGGCAAATTTTTAGAGAAAAACGTAAATAAAAGTCAAAAGAAATTTTATATAAAAAATTTAATTAAGTGTCAAACTTTTAGTGGTGCGGTATACTGAGTGTACATGCAGAATTTTTTATTTTAATTTTTTTTTAAGTTTCAAATTCAATAACATGTATTATGTAGGAAATGAAAAAATTGGATTAATATATTTGAATATAAATAAATGTCATATTATATCTATGTAAATGTGTTACATTGAAAAAGAAATATTTGGATTAATATATTTTAAAATAAATAAATATATGCTATATAAATTTGTTAAGTTAGAAATGAAAAAATTGAATTAATATATTTTGAAAATAAATAAATAAAATTATTGAAATTTTACTTCCTAATATGTCAATAAATGAGTAGACTCTTCAATACGCATGTTACAAAAATAATTAATTATTTTCTATCAACTTTTTAACTACACGTGTTTTATCTTTTCAATTTTCAGCCACTACTTTTTACCTCAAAATTATAAATAAACAAGTTTATAAATCAAACATTATTACCAAACGGAGGCTTAATCATTTCATCATTTAGACAAAAATTGGCATGTTTAAAAAATAAGAAATTTTTTTATATAAAACATTTAAATGAGTGTCAAATTTTGAGTGGCGTGATATACTTAGTGTACATGTAGCATTTTTTATTTTGAATAGTATTTTTTTTAAAAGTTTCAAATTCAATAACATTTTGTATTAAAATTTTATTGAAATTATGATTTTTATTTGATACGATTGAATCAAGAAATTTTCAAAATTATGACTTAAAAATTATATATTCCGTACATCGTACGAATAGACAACTGGGGTAAGAAAGATAAAAAAAGTGAACAGATACCGAAGGCTGAAGAGTATCATTTAGGCGGGAAAGTTACTATTACGTTGGGGAAAAAAAGTAAACAAAATTATCGTGTTCCCCCCCCCCCCCTTTGGCAGTGGACCCATGTGTGATCCAATATGTGGGTCGTAAAAATAACAGATAAAGCTTTACTTAGATAGAGCTTTAATTGGTATTTATTTTTTCTTAGTGTCGTTGAAGATTTCGGTGGGGGCGCACTTTTCTCATGAAAAATTGATTTGAGACCGTGATTATATATTTTATATTAACGTGACCATTAATTATGTATTATTGTGAGCTTATTATATTTAATTGATAAAATATATTTAATCATTTATTTTAATTAATAAAGTTTAATAATGACCTGATTTTTGAAGTTTCTAACACTTTTTTGTTAATTTTAAAATTATATCTTCTAAAGACCTTAAATGTTTATTCTTCCCTTTAATATATTCGTTGTAGAATGTTAGCATAATCAAGTAGGAGAGAAGTTGAGGAGATAATAAACTTTTAAGAAAATGAATAAAGTGAGGTGGCCCTGCACTAGTGAAGATTAGATACTTTTAAGACAGCAAAATTTTCATATATGCTATAAAAAAGTGATATAATGATCATGATATCAATGTGTTATGGCGCTTATCTTGGCCATAAAGAAGACACGTTCATAGGATATGTGTCAGCTTCATGTCCATTGTAAATACTATAGCACATGTTCAATATGTCGATTATATCCTTGCTGATTTGATACAATAGTAAAGTGACCGTATTTGCTATTAAATCTTAATTGTACCATTTTCAGCTGAAACGTACAACCTTGAACATTTGGAATGGTGAAGAATATTTGATCATGATAAAAGGATGAGAATAATAGGAAATTGAACGACATAAATGAAATTTTAATGTTTTTATTTGGAAATATATAACAAAAACAATTAAATTTAAATATTATGGGAAAGAATATGAAGAAACAAAAAGGTATTCAATAGCAAAATTCAATGTAAATTAAAAAACACTTCTTTAAAAAATATATATGCATTTTTAATAAATTAATTTATTTCTTCTTATTTCACAATGATTTTTATTGATTGTGTTAGTGTTGCTCAACGTTACAAATAATCCTTTTTTAATAATGTCAAAATATAATAATGATAATAAGAAATAAAAGTAAGAAACAATTTCTATATATTTTACACACAGAAATAGTTTTTTTTTTTCATGAATGTTACATAATATGTTCTTCAAATCAATATAAAAAATTTGGTGATCCAACTATATGATGCTTATTTTCATCTTTTCATTTTCATATCAGAAATTAGAGATCTTTTATAAAGTTGAATGAGCAGAAATATTATCCTGGATGATATTATTTTATTTTAACTGAAGACGTTGTCTCTTCTTTCGACTATTTGTATGACATTGCATATTTTCGAAATTATGTGGTTAAAAGCATAGTTTAAATAATAAAATTAAACTTATAGAAATAGTTATATGGGTAGGTGGAAAGTCCAATTATTCATCTTATTTGGACGTTAAATGATCCATAAAAAACCATACAGTAAACATTAACCTCGAGAAAAAAAAGTATAAATAAATAATAAAAAATAAAAAATGGATATTAAATATTAAATAATACAAAACTTTAATAGCATAAAGGATGCCCATAGCCAAAAAAAAAAAAAAATCCATTTTATTGAAAATAACAATGTTTTTTTTATTACTGACATTAGTTTTTATAAACGAAATATATATATATTTTTTTTAGCCATATAGAAATTTTTAGTTAGGAATATTGTCAACACTCCTTGGATGTTAACTGCTCCATAATATAACATACAATAAATATTAATGTGCATGAAACATTTGCATGGACCATTTGCATTATTATACAAATGATTACACATTTTACGATAAAAAATTTTATATACGATGAAAAAAAATTTTACGATAAAAAAAATGATTAAACATTTTGTCAGTATCAATGTACTGATCGACGTGCAATTGATATTAATAATAGTTTATTAATTAATGATCTTGCACCAGACAACGAAAAGCTATATTTTGGCCCATTTTTTTTTTTAAATAAAAATAAAAAAATATGACAGCAGTTTTGACGGGAAAATAGGGGTCAATTATCCCGTTATTATATATATTAAGATATTAAGATTAAGATTAAGATATTAAAGTTTGGTGGGAGGTTCATGTATTGAATCATTTTATTGCAATGTTTAAATTACTAGTATATAATGCGTGCTATGTACGTAATATTGTAAGGATATTATTATATTTTTATTCAAGTATATATGTTTTTAAAATTGAATAAAAATTGTCCAAATTTCTCTACATGTTTTACCTAAAAATTATTCAAAGTGTTGATTTAAACAATCTCAATACCGAACTCAATTTACCCTAAACATTATTCAAATTTCTAAGTACGTAATACATCTATCAATAATACCACCATCTTTCTTCTAATTATTGATTGTTGACTTCTTTAAATTTTGTATCTCCTGAAATATTGTATTCTTAGGCTACCTTATTCGAATAAACTGGAGTTGGGAGGATTTATTCTTCTATGTGTGTATATAGTTCATAATCAATTCATTGCTACAATGAAAAAAGAAATATAAACATCATTTGATAATTAAAAAAAAAAAAAAAACTCCTTTAAGGCCTTTTAGAAGTTTTTTTTTTTTTAAAAAATTATTATATGTATGTAAAAGAATTAATGAAGTACACATTTTTTTTTTCTTTTATCATATTAATTGAAGGATGTATTAGAAACTATAAATTATATAAGAGTTATTGGTTTTATTTAAAAAAGTTTTAGTGAGAAAGTGAAGAGTTTAGATTGTAAATGTATGAAAAATATTTTTATTCATAATACGAAAATAAAAAGAAGAAAAATATTAAAAAATGTACATTAATTAAAACTAAAGGTGAACATGAAATTATTAAAAAGATGTGATGGTAAAATAGTCCAAAAAATTTATCCCTTTAAGGGACTTTTAAAAGTTGTTTTTTTTTTAAAGTTATTATGTAAAAAAATAAATTCAAGAAGTAAACTTTTTTTTTTTCTCATATTAGTCGAAGGACGTATTAGAAACTATAAATTGTATGAGAGTTATTGATTTTATTTAAAAGATTTTTAGAGAGAAAGTTAAGAGTTTAGTTTGTAAATGTATGAAAAATATTTTTATTGACTATACGAAAATAAAAAGAAATAAAATATTAAAAAATGTACATTAATTAAAACTAAAGGTGAATACGAAATTATTAAAAAGATGCGATTGTAAAATAGTCCAAAAATATCTCACCCTTTAAAGCACTTTAAAAAGTTAATTCAAGAAGTAAATTTTTTTTCTCATATTAATTGAAGGACGTATTAAAAAATATAAATTATATGAGAGTTATCGGTTTTATTTAAAATATTTTTAGAGAGAAAGTGAAGAGTTTAGTTTGTAAGTGTATGAAAAATAATTTTATTGACGATACAAAAATAAAAAGAAATAAAATATTAAAAAATGTACATTAATTAAAACTTAAGGTGAATATGAAATTATTAAAAATATGTGAGGGTATAATAGTTCAAAAAAGTTTCTCGCTTTAAGGGATTTTTAAAAATAGTATAGATAGATATAGATATAGATTAAAGAGATGACAAATTTATATTTCAAGATTTGTAAAAGAATGCTAATATTAGAGATAATGATTTAGAGAGGGAAATTAATTTGGAGTAGAGCATTTCTAAAACTCTAGAAATATCAATACTCGGTCTCTTGGTAAATGGAGAACTTTCTCCATATAATAGGGGGCTCAATTAATTATTTTTTTGGCCTCCTATTGCAAGGATGCAGTCTCCTATTGACCATGTGGAGTATTGGAAAATTTTTCAATTTGGAGATACGAAGAGAGAATTTATTGATTCGTTAATTCGAGAGGGGGAATTGTGAACGTACGAACAACGAAGGTAAAGGAATTGACAAGGAAGGAACATTAGAGCTTTTGTTCATTTGAAAAGATAGCACTACTAAACTTAATTTTAAAGTCACTTATTTTATTTAGACCAACTTTCGGGAGAGAAGCTTGGCTTTAGGAATGTCTCTTTTTGAAGAAAAACTTCAGTATGACGATCTTGTATGAATATGTTGTAGGATGATTCATTCGATAGGACGATCCTATATGCTTATGTAGTATGTTCGCCCACTCAAATATTAACACGTGATCATTTGTTTCCTATTTAGATATTACACTATTCATTTTCTTACATCCGTTGACAAAGGAATAATAAGCGAACACAAAAGTAAGATGGTGAACATTAATCGCAAACTCATAAGCTATCTCGTGCATGAAAAGTGAGCCAAAATACTTCATCAAATATATGAGGTCTAAATTGGTGAACATAACGTGAAGGAATAATAGAATTAGTTAGAATCTCGTTATCAATTAATATATCATGTGTCGACGACTTGGGAAGATCCATTTACCTCAAACGCCTAATTGAAAATTTATAAATAAGGATAGTCATACACGATGAAGGATATGCAAAATAGTAACTCCCTCTCAAATATAAGTTTTTCCTCTTGCTCTTATTTGAGCATCAAATCAGAGAATTTGTGAGGGAGGGGGAAGCCCTACCAAGTGAGAAGAATTTGTTAATGTTAAAAAGCAGTTAAAAAGAATGGTGAAGTGCGTAATTAAATCTATATGTGCCAAGTTTTTAATTTATATTTTTACCAAGTTTTTCTTGTTCTTTATATCTCAATCAATTATTTTTCTTTTCAATGAAGACTCTGTTGGAATGAAAGTGTGTGGTTATTGTGCAATTATATTCATTATAAAATGAATAAAAATAAAAGGCAAAGTAGAAGACTTACTGGATTTGGAAAAGCAAAACAGGTATATGTAAATGCGAAGAAAGATCAAGGTGGGGGTTTGACTCTCTTTCCTTTAGGCATAATTGTCCTACCTACTTGCTTATGGTGTTATGGAAAATGCCTCTAAAGATGTAACGACCAACTCCCTTCGGTAGCAACACTACAGATCTGAAAGGACAACAAACCTGAAGTGCTTATGAGATGTACAGAAGGTGTATAAAAGATTCAATCTTTGGGAATCTAATTTATAGATGTTAAAGAGTTGTGACCAAAAAACAAGCTCCAAAATCAGCATGTTCATGAACAACCACGTGTGTTCGTTTTTCAGGCTTCGCTCAAGTTTCACTCGATGGACGCTCGAGCAGTTTTCATGCACCACTCGAGTTCTGCTCGAATTCTCTCAAGAAGGTTTTCCCGAGACCGACAAGTTACGCTCGACGACCGCTCGAGTGGTCACTATATATACTAGAAATTTTCGAATTTTCCAAAAACTAAATAGTACTTATAATTATTTATTTTATTTCTCCAAAAAAGAATATACATAAGCTAAATTAGCCCGGATCCAAGAAGAAATGAACGTTAATTAGGAATGGCGGGATGAAAAAGAAACATACTTCACCCGTACCAAATCAAAAATGAAAGGAGTTTGCATACCCACTCCCCTTTGGAAATTCATTCGTACAAGGATATTGAAACCTTAAATCCTCTCAGTCAAAAACATCGAAAAGATTATGGTGTGTGAGTTCTTTCAAGGCAAGGGGCGGCCTGATTCAATATTGTTGTTTACTCTGATCAGGTCGAGATGGTTTTCATTGCAGGGGCGCGTTAGCGCTTAACTATTAAGAAAGAAAGAACCTTTTCGAATCAAAGTTCACACCGCTCGCCCTGAAAAAATAGGAGGCATGGGCCACATGTCACGGGAAGTATGTGTATATATTATCGAGCATGATAGCTACTCTTACCGGCCCGTCTATCTTCAAAAAGAAGGTCACCGACTCTATCAAGAACAAGAAGGTATGGAATAGGAGCTGAGTCTGCCTCAGCGGCTTCGTGCTGCACTGGAGTGATCCAATATGTGGGTTGTAAAAATAACAAACGAAGATTTACTTAGATGGGGCTTTGATTGGTATTGATTTTTTCTTAGTGTCGTCGAAGATCTTGATGGGGGCCCATTGCCCGGAGCTGAAGAAAAGACTCTTATCTCATTTGACCTAAAAGATTTGGGATCGAAAAACAAGTCACGACCAATTAATTTGACAAATTATAACTATGAAATAAATTGTAACTACAAAATTAATGATCTAGAAATAAGTCTCGATCGATATATGAGCAACAGACATGACTAGAGGTGGGCGTGGGTTATGTTAGATTGATTTTTTGCCCAACCCGAACCCAACCCATTGTGGTCGGGTTGATAAAAAAATCAACTCAACCCAACCCAACTACGAGTTTAAACCCAACCCAACTCAACCAAGTTTCGGTCGGGTTGTTCGGTTTGGACTTTGGCCCAACTAATAAAAAAATTTGAAAAAGAAAAAAAAGCATATGAATAAATCATTAATTCAAATCAATTATATACAGTACAATAACACTTAATACAATAAATTGAATACTTGTTAATAAAATTAAAATATATTCAATCAATATTTAAATAAGTTATTATTATTATTATTTTTTTTTATAAAAAAAAGTAACTAACAAGTTTGTCAATCTAAAGAAAGAAATGCACTCAATGTAAATGTCGAAAGAGTCACAAAAAAAAGGGAAACCTTCAAAAAGTTACAGTAAATGAGTGAGTTAACAATGTTACACGTCATATATAACACATGTTAACTGAAAAGAAAAATGTTTTCCACTTTAATGATTTTTCAGAGGACGCTATGTATGTAAACAAGACAAACTAATATAGAATTATTTAGAATTGATCATTATGTAGAAAAGGAAAATAACTTATATTAATACAATGTTAACTTAAAAAAATAAAAAATTATTCGGGTTGAGTTGGGTTGGGTCCGATTTTTCATCCAACCCGCAACCCGACCTAACCAAACCAAAAAATTTAAAAAAAACTCAAATCTAACCTAATTTTCATAAAATTAATTTGAAATTTTGTGACCTATGAAAAATTGATTTGAAATTTGAAATTTTGTGACCCGCCCACCTCTAGACATGACATGTTAATTTGAAATTTTGTGACCTATGAAAAATTGATTTGAGACTGTGATCATATATTTTATATTAATGTGACCATTAATTATGTATTATTGT
Organism: Ligustrum vulgare; assembly: GCA_963555705.1. Taxonomy (NCBI): domain Eukaryota; kingdom Viridiplantae; phylum Streptophyta; class Magnoliopsida; order Lamiales; family Oleaceae; genus Ligustrum; species Ligustrum vulgare. Next base: position 44,915,847 of record OY743173.1, on the reverse strand, counting down.
GTCATTAATATATTTAATTATTTATTTTAATTAATAAAATTTAATTAATGCCAGATTTTTTAAGTTTTAAAAACTTTTTTTGTTAATTTTGAAATTATATCTTCTAAACACCTTAATTAAATACTTCATCAAATATATGAGGTCTAAGTTTGTGAGGGAGGGGGAAGCCTAGCCAAGTGAGAAGAATTTGTTAGGGTTAAAAAGAAAAGACTAAGAGTGGTGAAGTGAAGTGTTTAGTTAAATCGATAGGTGCCGAATTTTTAATTTATATTTCAACAAGTTTTTTGTCATATCTCGGTGCCAATTTTTTAATTTATATTTCACCAAGTTTTTTGTTATATCTCAATCAATTATTTTCTTGCAATGACGACATTGTTGGAATGAAAGTGTGTGGTTATTGTGCAATTATATTCATTAAAAAATGAAAATAAAAATAAAAATAAAAGGCAAAAATAAAAAACTTACTGAATTTGGAAAAGCAAAACAAATATATATAAATAAATGCAATGAAAGATCCATGTGAGAGTTTGGCTCTTTTTTTTTAAGACGTAATTGTCCCAACTAGGTACTTATGTTGTTATGGCGAACGCCTCTAAAGATGCAACGACCAACTCCATTCGGTAGCAACACAACAAATTTTAAAGGACAATGAACCCGAAGTGCTTATGAGATGCTCAGAAGGTGTAAAAAAAAAAAAAAAAAAAAATCAAGCTAGGGAATCTAATTTATAGATGTTTATGTTGAAGAGTTATGGCCGAAAAACATGCTCCAAAATCAGCATCTCAGAAGGTGTAAAAAAAAAAAAAAAAATCAAGCTAGGGAATCTAATTTATAGATGTTTATGTTGAAGAGTTATGGCCGAAAAACATGCTCCAAAATCAGCATGTTCATGAACAACAATGTTTGTTCATTTTTAGGAATCGCTTGAGTTTCGCTTGATGGACGCTCGAGCGGTCAATATATATACTTGAAGTTTTCGAATTTTCAAAAAAATAAATAGTACTTATAATAATTTATTTTATTTCTCCAAAAAGAATATACACAAACTAGACTCATGATCCACGTCCCATGACCCACGACCCAAGACTCGAGATTGTGCTGGAGCCCAAGCTCGTGCTTATTGCCAAGGTTGAGCTCGTGCTCGTGTCATGCCAAATCGACAAGACGATGGTGACGACGCCTGTGGACTTTGGACTAAATCCTATAGGATCTAGATTGTTGCCATTCAAAGACTATTGTTGCACCTTGAGGTCCAAGCCCAAGTCCCAAAGTTGAATGTTATAAGTAGCCAACTTTTCACTATTTTTCCTATGTTGGACAAACTTTTTTTTTTGTCCATTTATTACAAGTAAACTTGTTTCAACATCATCACTTTATCAATAAATTTCTCATTCATCCGAAAATAGTTTTAGGAATCCAAATATATTACGATCATCTACTAACGTAGAAGAGTACGTTCGACTCATCACCCACACGAAATGGATATCGTATCCACCAGAATATTTGATTAAAAGTGAACCATTTGGTAACCATTTTTAACAATCCCCCACGTGAATGGAAATTTCCATAATTATGCAAATGAAATGCAGGCACTAAAAGATAGTACAAGCGAAAATATATTGTATCAGGAGAGGTAGCTTGTGAATATGAACATGCCTTAATGGAATACTATCAGAATTACTTGGCTATTTTGTAAGTGTGGTATCTTGAACTGCCCAGTCGTTAGTGTAAACCAAGAAAACATTATCCATACAATAACCTTCTAAACAATTCTTTGATTCTTATGGTTGTGTTCATTTTTTCCCTAGAAAACTCTTGGATTTAATAAGTGCTTTAGAGAATTCAAGCCTTGAACCATTTTCATAGGAGCAGCCATACTTCACACTTACATAGGTCGTCTCCTAATATCATTCTACCATACTCCAATTGATTTAGTCAAGCTATAGGAATCATTAAAAGTTACAACTTAAACCTCATACACCCTGCAAAAAGTGCATTTCTTCATTATAGAAATGAGTAGGAAATTTCTCCTTATAAGTTCTCAATTGAATCTCCATATCTTAGTTGTCCTATTGAACTAAGATCTTGAGATTTCTAGTTAACAAGATTGAGTTACCATTACAAAGATTCATATATAGTAGATTTTTAATCATATTCTTTTTGATAAATAATATACTTAATCTCTTGATAAAACTTTTGTAATTGGATCCATGAGATTCTCCTATGATTTTACGTAATCAATGGAAATAATGTCATTTGAGATCAACTATTTAACGATACTATTTCTACAATTTATATAACTAGAATTACCATTCACATACTATTTTGTACCTTTTCAATAGCCGATTGATTATCGCAGTGTATACTTATGGAACTGGCTTAGGCTAACAAGGATTGTCTTCCAAGAAATTATAAATCCATTTTGCTTCTTCTCTAGATTTATTTAAAGCTATAAACTTGGATTCCATCATTGATCGAGCAATACATGTTTATTTGAAGGACTTCTAATCGATGTGATCTTCATCACTAGTGAGTATATATCAAAGATTAACTTAAAGTCATTTCTGCTAAGTAGAGACCCGGATACAAGGTTCTTATGAATGTCAGGCACGTGTAGCATATCGTTGAGGATGAGCTCTTTTTTAGAAGTCATCTTCAAAGTAAGTCTTTAACTTTCAAACTTGCTAAATTTTCCATGACAAGTTGTTCTCCATTGAATGCTTTGTATTTCGAGAACATTGTCTGGTTGGCACAAATGTGGCGAGAAGCACTAGTATCTATCCACCATTATCTAAAACTTTCAATATTGTTGCAATAAGATACAACGACAGACAAGCTCATTCTTTTATCTCTTCGGATAATGTCTCCTTCAGCCATATTTGTTTGGCCATTCTCTGTTTTAGGCTTACGACATTCATTGCACGATGCCCCCTCGACCAAAATTATAACAGTTTTTGTTGAATTTCTTGGCATTATTATTAGTGTCTTTCTTAGGAGTATCACCAGAATGTTTCAGCTTCTTATTGTTCTTAGAACCTAATTCCACCATATTAGCCTTTGCTTACATAAAACGTCCTCAGGTTTTCTTTTCAGCTTTGTTATCTTCTTCAATCTTTAGCCAAACAATTAATTCCTCCAAGTTTATCTCTTTGCATTTATGCTTGAGGTAGTTCTTGAAATCTCTCCACAAAGGAGGGGTTTCTCTAAAATAGTAGCAACTTGGAACGACACATTAAGGGTCATGTTTTCAACATGAATATCTTGAAGATGAACTTGTAATTCTTGAACTTAACTAATCACATTTTGGAATATACCATCTCGTAGTCAAGGAACTTTCCAACGATAAACTTCTTTGTGCCAGCATCCTCCATCTTATATTTATTTTCTAATGACTCCCACAATTCTGTTGCAGATTTCATGGAACTATACACATTGTACAGTATGTTGTCTAAACCATTCAGAATACAATTTTTGCACAAGTCGGAATGCTTCCACGCATCCAAAGCAATGAATGACTCCCTATTGTTTGGTCCTTCTTGAACTGCTGTAATATCTTCATTCAATAATCTTGTCAAGTTCAATATGGTCAAGTAGAATAACATCTTTTGAAATCCACACCACCAATTTTTTTTATTTTTTTTAAAACTTTTCTCTACTTGGAACATGATTTGATTTCATCGTAGCAGCCACATGTGGAACCGTAGTATTTGTATCACTTGTAAGGGGACATAATTAGTCTTATTGGGAGCAACATTAGTTCCATTGTCATCCATTTCCATTTATAGAAAAATAAGAATATAATATAATATAACGATTATGGTAAACCATTTATCGAATCAATTCTAAGAATAAAGATTATAGATTTAAATGAACAACAATTAATTTTATTAAATAAATATAACGAAATAAAATTTAATACTTGCACATTTCACGAATTGATGATTAAAATTTCATATAATATATTAATAAAATCACTAGACTATACTTATAGAATGAAAGTCTATTATTATTTTTTTTATTTAAGTTTTGGAATATAACATGTACAATAACAAAATTACGTCTTAAGATTGTTGGAATGAAAGCGCTTTATTTTTGTACAATTATATTCATTAACAAATGAAAATAAAAGGCAAAGTAGAAGACTTATTTGAAGTTGGAAAGGCAAAACAAATATATACCAATGCAAAAAAAGATCGAAACAAGTGTTCTACTCCATTTTCTTAAGACATAACTTCCTTTGATAGCATCATTACAAACTGAAAGGACGAACCCAAGTGTTATGTACTTTCTTCAGTATGAATGGACTTTAAAAAATGCAATGATTTTTGAAAGTGTTCATGAGATGTACAATGAAAAGTGAACAAGAAATCAAGCCCAAATGATCCAATTTATAAATGTTGAAGAGTTGTGGTCCAAAAAAATGCCACATAATAAGCATGTTTATAAACAACCATGATTGTTTTTTTCGGACGCTGCTCGAGCAGGTTTTCCCAAGATTTGATTTACGCTCGACAAACGCTCAAGCGGTCACTATATATATATATTTATGTATGTATGTATGTAGTTATAATTTTCGAATTTTCCAAAAAATAAATAATGCATAATTATAAATTTATTTATTTATTTTTTATTATTATTATTATTATTATTATTATTATTATTATTATTATTATTATTATTATTATTATTATTATTATTATTATTTGCCCCCGTGCGATGCACGGGACATGTAAATGATTATTTATTAAATATGAAATTTTTTAAAAAATGGAAAAATGTGATAATAGAAAATGATAATAATTGCTCATAAAAAAGATAATCATTTATAATTGTCGTTAAAGGATTACAAAACACACAAACTATTAATAAAATTTTTGAAAGACTTCTTTACAAACCACGTCTAAAAATTTAAAAAACATTTGTCTTGTACATCGACAATAAGTTTTTTATTTATTTATTTTTGTTGAATATTTAGTTTTTTGTGAGATAGGAAACTATTATGTCTCCCTAATTAAAACAACCTACATTTTTAATTATGTTACTTTTTAATACAATTTTACAAATTTAAATTTTTAATTATATTCTTTTCATAACATAATCAAGTTATGTTCTTTTCAATAGTGTTTTAATTACTATAATAACCTTCGTAAAGCAATACTAATAAACTTATATTGAAAATACCAACTAATTAATAGTTGAATGTATAACAAAACTAATAATGAGATAAAATCATGTTTAAAATGATTGTTTATATTCTCTAGATAAAAGCAATTTTGAAATGTATATAGATAATCATTTTTTTTTAATTTCTATAAATCATGGATTTCCATTTTAGGCAAGTGTAAAAAAAGGCAGGAAACTATGTGGTGTTATATTTGGCAACTTTATTATTATAATATATATAAAGATATAAACATTATTATTATTATTATTATTATTATTATTATTATTATTATTATTATTATTGTTGTTGTTGTTGTTGTTAACAACAACAACAATAATAGAAGAGCCGTCACAAACTACGCGCATATATTCCCGCCAAAATGCACTTTCTATATTCTAAATAAATTTCGGTAGAAAACTTAATAATTATTACATTAGTAATCGCACCCGTGGGATGTACGAAAGATATAATTGACAATTATTTATTGAATAAGTTGTAAAAATACAATGGCCGAAAAAATAATATAATGAATAACAAAAAACATAACCTTCATACACAAATTGTGAATAAAAAAAGAAAATATATTCAACTAATTTAACTTTCTTTCTAATTTCCATTCTCTCTATAAGATTTTTTACTTGGTCTAATATCCTTGTATGAATAGTATAAATTTTCTTAGCACAAAATGAAATAAATGAGAAAAGTAATTTGTATGCATAAAATATGCATTCATATATAATAAAAAATACCTAGAAAAGTATAACATAAAGTTGCGACTTTCATATTTCTTTTAACAGCTAATTGTTCATTCTCTAGTTTTCTTAATCTATTAAGGCGAGGTAAGATATGGATATGTGACATATTCTATAGTTTAAAATTTTGATTTGATAACTAAAGTTGAGTTTTTACATCAATAAGGTAATGATGCCTTTATTGTTACTAGTATTCCACCACGTGCTTAAGATATGGATATGTGACATATTCTATACTTTAAAATTTTGATTTGATAACTAAAGTTGAGTTTTTACATCAATAAGGTAATGATGCCTTTATTGTTACTAGTATTCCACCACGTGCTTCGCACGTTTTATGTATGCGATAAAAGAACTAATACTTTGTTTCTCATATATTTATTATATTTTGATAGAAGTTGATGTCTTTGTGTGGTTAAATTTTTTTAGGTTTCATAAAATATTTTATTGAAATTAATTATTAACTTTGACTTAGATTAAAATCTAGATTAAATCAACACCAAACATGGGTTTAACTACATTCATCATATAAGTGAAGATTGAATACATATTTATTTGTAAATATGTTTTAATAAACTTACTTTTTATTGCGCTTGAATCTATATACATATTTTCTTCAAAGTGACTCTCATGTTGGCGCCCAAATAAATAACTTTGTATTTTTTATTTTGATTATTCAAAAAGTTATTGATTTTAAAATGTATTTAGTTTAACATAAATCGTAGTTTACCAATTATTCACCATGTTGATTATTTTAACCCTCTACATACTATTTTTATTGTAAGATTATCTTAATTCTGCTATAATATTATCGAAATCTTGTATTGTTTAAATAAAATACGTCTATGTTTGATTTACGGTGTAAACTTGTAATGATTCAGTTTTAGAATTGTATAAAAATATGTATTGAATTACAATGTGGTATAATATTGAAAATGGTTATCAATAAACATATTTTATAAATTATATGCACTAAATATAAGGACCTTATATTGAAAATTAAATTTATTGTTTAATTAAATAAATCATTTGAAAAGTCATTCAACATTTATTTATGTGGAATTTTTTTTTAATTAAGGGTATTATAAACATAAGAAAAATAGAATTAAGGACATAATTGACAATTAAAAGATTCCTAAACATCCATGCTTTTATATATTAGTGATAGTGATAGTAATAGTGATAGTGATATTGATAGTGATGATAACACCTTATTACTCGTCATAAATTTATTTTTTTCCCCATAAAACCAACTAATACTTTAATTATAACATTATAAACTACCATACTGATGGATCTTTTCAGGTCCAACCTATTCCATTTTCTTCACCAGTAGTGGATTAACCAAGAAGATGCTGTAGGATGAAATGGAATTGAGAGCAAAATATGTAAATATACTATTGCTGTAGTCTTCAATTGTTTGCCTATCCAATGTATCTTTTTTAACTAAATCCATGATTTGTTTCCATGTTTTTCCAACCTGGTGTGAAGCTTTTTAACAGTCCTATATCAAATCCTTCCCCCCCTTTTTTCTGTGATCTACTTGCTTTGGAACTCGTTTATTTTGAAGGTTACACCAACAAGTTCACTTATGGCATATCAATGAAGAATAAATTTGTACCAAGGTTCGACAGGTTGAGATATATAAATACATTGATCACACCTCACAGATAACCTTACTTACATATGAGGTGTAAATGGTCATATATATATATATATATGAGGAAATTACACTCCATGACACATTTTGTCTATGTATAACACAAAAATGACACTTTTTCATGATTTTGACAAATCTAACATTTTTTTGACTTATTTTCCCTTTACAGAAATTTTAATACCATTTGCATCCTACTTACATCACTAGTAGAAAAACGCGAAAAAAAAGGGTTTAGGCGTCGGTTCATGAAGAACCGATGCCTGAACCGGATGTTTACGCGTCGGTTCACCAAGAACCGACGCGTAAAGTCGAACGATTCGACTTTACGCGTCGGTTCTTGGTGAACCGACGCATAAAGTCGAAGGTTTACGCGTCGGTTCACCAGAACCGATGCGTAAACCTCCGGTTCAGGCGTCGGTTCTCAACGAACCGACGCCTAAACCTAATATTTTAATTCAAAAATTCGCGCGATTTAATTCCATTCCGCGCATATCTCTCTCTCACTCTCTCTCAACACTTCAACATCGCGCGCGGAGCCATCACCACCGTGCCTCCACCAACACCACGACGCCACCAACACCGCGACGCCACCACGAACCCACCTCCATCTCGTAAGAAATTTACTCTTATATGTGTGTGTGCGTGTATGTATATATATATGTGTGTGTGTGATATGTGTGTGTGCGTGTATGTATATATGTGTGTGTGTGTGTGCGCGTGTATGTATATATATATATATATATAAATGTGAATTATTATATATATATGTATATATATTTGGATGTATAAAAATGTGAATTATTATATATATATATATATATATATATATATATATATATATATATATATATATATATATATATGTTATAATCTTGGTATTGCAAATAGTTAATTGATATAATTTGAATTATTGGAATTATATTGAAATTATGCATGGAATGTTAGGTTATGAAATCATACTTTGAGCATTTTAGGAATTAAGAATTGATTTTGGATTAATCTTGGAGTGGTTGATGATGATGAAGTTTGATTTATTGTGTTTGAGTAGTGAATATGTGGAAGTTGAACATTTTTGTTGTATTGTGGCATTTTGATTACAGGTTGGGTAAGTCCAACTTATAGGGGAGACTCTGCCGAAATTACTGTAGGATTTTACAAATAAAAAATGAAGATAATAGTAATTATAGGTGATTTTCACTATCATAGAATTAACCATACTAAATAAATAACTAAACAAAATATACAAGTAAAATTATGAAGTATTCAACGTAATAAATTATCGTATGCATGTGATTTCAATTATTAATATATAGTTGGTTCAAGTATATAACTATCATTACAAATATTCACTCAAAAGTAATATTTTTTTTAATTATATCTTCGCATATAGGTTATTAGATATGGATCGAGATTGGATGTACGGCAGGCGTAATACACATGAATATTTGAAACGAGTTGAAGAGTTTATGAAATGTGCGGACGAACACATGAGAGGGAAAGGTGAAGCAATGATTTTGTGTCCTTGTTGTGATTGTAAGAATCTGAGAAAGTTTCGTAGTTTTGAGCAAGTGAAGAGTCATTTGATTCGTCGTGGGTTTAAAGAAGGTTATAAACAATGGATATGACATGGTGAGAGTATGCTTCCTAGGACATGCACTAGTGACGATGAAGGTGGACTGCAGGAGAATAATTTAGGCAATATTGATGAGAATGATGTGGAAAATGACAATAATGATATGATAGACGAAATGATGCGTGATATACAAGGGGAATTCATTGAAAAGCCTCATGTGTTCGATAGCTTGTTCAATGATTCTGAGAAGACTTTGTTTCCTGGATGTAGAAAATTCACAAAATTGTCTGCTGTGTTGAAATTGTATAACTTGAAAGCAAATAGTAGGTGGAGTGATAAGAGTTTCACGGCATTACTGGAACTCTTACGAGAGATGCTTCCGGATGATAACGAGCTTCCTAGTTCAATTTACGAAGCAAAGAAATTGTTGTGTCCAATGGGAATGGAGATCGAGAGGATACATGCATGTCCAAATGATTGTATACTGTATCGAAATGAGTATAAGGACTTGCATCTGTGTCCAAAGTGTGGGGCATCACGGTATAAGCGAAAGAACATGAATGCTAATTCTGAGGATAAGAAAAGCCCTCCGGCAAAGGTGTTGTGGTACCTACCCGTAGTACCAAGATTTAAACGTTTGTTTGCCAATGTAAAGGATGCGAAGAACATGCGGTGGCATGCTGATGGGAGGAAACAAGATGGAAAACTAAGACACGTGGCCGATTATCCTCAATGGAGGAACATTAATAGGTTGTTTCCTGATTTTGGGGGTGAAGATAGGAATCTTAGGCTTGGACTATGTACAGATGGAATGAACCCGCACGGTAATATGAGTAGTCGACATAGCACTTGGCCGGTTCTTCTAACGATTTACAATCTTCCTCCTTTGTTATGTATGAAGCGCAAGTATATCATATTGTCTTTGTTAATATCAGGGCCTAAACAACCGGGGAATGACATAGATGTTTATCTTGCCCCACTAATTGAAGATTTAAGACTGATGTGGGATGAAGGTGTATCGGTGTTTGATGTACATAGCCAGATGAATTTCATCTTACGTGCTATGATATTTTGCACCGTAAATGATTTTCCCACATGTGGTAACTTGTCAGGTTATACGAACAAAGGACCTAAAGCATGTCCCGTTTGTGAAGAAGACACGATTAATCTTTGGTTGAAAAACTGTAAGAAAAATGTCTTTATGAGTCATAGAAGATTTCTCCCCGCTGATTACCCTTATCGAAAGAAGAAGAAGGCATTCAATGGAAAAATTGAGGATCGAGCAGCTCGCTTGCCGTTAACGGGAGGTGAGGTATATGAACGAGTTAAAAATATTGATGTTTTGTTTGGAAAACCTTTTAAGCCTCCTCAAAAGAGTCTTTGGAAGAAGAGGTCCATATTCTGGGATCTACCTTATTGGCAACATTTATCAGTAAGGCATTGTCTTGATGTAATGCACGTGGAGAAAAATGTTTGTGATAGCATCATTGGGACATTGTTGAACGTTCAAGGGAAGACGAAAGATGGTATCAAAGTCAGGAAGGACATGGTAGAAATGGGGATACGGGATCAATTAGCACCGCAAGAGTCCGAAAAACGTACTTATTTACCTCCAGCTTGCTATACTTTGTCCAGAAAAGAGAAAACATGTTTTTGTGAGTGCCTTCATGGTATTAAGGTTCCATCGGATACTCATCAAACATCAAAAGTCTTGTGTCGATGAAGGACTTGAAATTGGTTGGTATGAAGTCTCATGATTGTCATGTGTTAATGCTGGTTTCACTTTGATGAATATATGTTGTAATTGTTGAGAAGTTGTGATAGATTCAATAGCAACGCGTCCATTTACAAGTTGGATAAGTTCAATTTATAGGGGAGACTCTGCCAAAATTTTTATAGAAATCTTAGTTTTTTTATTTATTTATTTTGTAACTGGTTCGAATAATTTAATTCAATTTTAGGGCTTTCAAACTATACTGGACACAAGGAGGCATTAGGACAAGAGCCAATACAACGTGGCTAAAAATAAAGGTATGAAAACACATATTTAAAATATATTACAAATATTTGAATTATTTTCATATTCTATTTAGTGTGATTATTAATGTTAGTTTTCATTGTGAAAATTTCAGTGTTCTCAACAGCCCGGAGGTTCTGAGTGTGGCTACTACGTCATGAAAAATATGTATGAGATAGTCACTGAACACTTTCAGCGCCCGTCGTTAGAAAATGTATAAGTTATTGAACATGATAATTTTTAATTATTCCTTCATATTTTATTACAAAATAACTGATAATTCATTTTGATTATTTGTAGGCATTTAAAGAGTATTACTCAACGGAGGAAATTGCTGAAATTCAAAACTTATGGGCTAAATACTTCGTCGATAGGTGTGTGTAAATCGACGTGTATTCAAACTTCTATTTACTCAATTACACGTGACATTAACAATCTTGTAAATATAATTATTTCTCATTTATTTAACATTATTTTAATTATGTCGATTATATACATATTTGATGATGTGCATGTGGAAAATGTTCAGTCCACGTTTAGGTGATTGCAGGTCATGATCGACCTGCAGTGATCTGGATCATTGCAGGTGACGTCCAGGTCATTGCAGGTGACATCTAGGTCATTGCAGGCCATGACCTGCAGTTGCCTGGGTCATTGCAGGTGACGTCCAGGCCATGGCCTGGGTCATTGCAGGCGACGTCCAGGTCATTGCATGTCATGTCTAGGCCATTGTATTCTACTCTATAGGCAAATGAATTTCGTGCCAAAAAAAAAAAAATTGAAAACGCGTCGGTTTTAAGAAAATCGACGCCTAATTTTTTATTTATTTATTTTTTTTCAACTTTACGCGTCGGTTTATTAACAATCGACGCGTAAAGATAGCATTTACGCGTCGTTTTAGACTTTACGCGTCTACTTCATACGCGTCGCCTCAAAAACCGACGTCCAATCTCTTAAATAACCGACGCGAAAGACTGTTTCTGTACTAGTGCATGGATTTGACAAGTCTAAAAAGAAGGTACAAAAAGTAGATAAAAGAGATCCTAAAAACTGCTCTAACCACCCCCAATATATGAATTGGTACTCGTGCACTCACCCAAAAAGAAGGAAAAAAGTTTCTGCATATCCCAAGTCCTCTTCAAAGTTACTCTCCTTCAAAACTAAAGAAACCGATTCCAACCCAAAAATCTTCCCCCATTTGTCGTTACATTCCGGCGTCAATGGAGAATGCTAGCAACTGAAAACCGCAGATTGTGTTGGTGGATTTGCACTCTATTTTTATCCCTTACCGCACGCTCTCCTCGCCTCGGAATCCCCACCGACTTATCTTGCCGTCGGATCCCACTTCCAGACAACGAGCACCACCATCTTCCGTCGATGGTAAGCCCATATTTTTTTCCTATAACTCATTACTTTCCTTCTTTTTTTTCAGTTGTGTTGTATTTTAGTTGAAAATTTGTCATTTTTTGTGTCTAGATTTATGTTGCCCCATTTATTTTCCACGTTTGAACTTTTTTTTTTGAGGCTTCATTGTCGGGTTCAAAAGATTGAATTTTATGAGAACATTGTTGATTGTAAATACTCAATGATTTGTTATATGACGATGGTGATGAGTCTTTTGTCAATATTTTTGATCTTCAGTACATTAGATTGAGGGAATTTCATAACTCAAACCCTTTTTTATGTAGTGTTAGTAATGAATAAATAGGAAAAATAGTATAAATGATTGGGGAGAAGACTTGTTTGATGCGTGTGCGAGACTGTGAATATTTTGCTCCAATAGAATTACCAGAAGCTTTGGTTGTTTGAAAAGTTTGGTCGAGAGGAATTACTTGGTGGATGCGCTTGAGAGACTTTGAAAATAGACTATCATATCTTCCTATCAAATTTTGATAAGTTTTTAATCATCGCTAAATAGAAAATTATGTCATTCTCGACAGATGACATCTGTTATTTTCGACAGATGGACATTTTGTTTGAGAGATTTTGAATATTTTGGTCCAGTGGAATTACGTAACTTTTGGTTGTTTGAAAATTATGGCCTAGTGGAATTACTTGTTAGATGCGTGTGAGACTATGAAATCTTCCAATCAAGATTTTACAAGTTCATAAGCATCTGTCGAGATATTTTTGTCGTTCTCGACAGATGATGTATGTTATTCTCGACAGATGCTCTCTTTTGTTTCATTGAATACACATTTCCGTTATCAACTGCTATTTACGTCTCTTTGCATGTGTGCAAATGAACTGTGTAATATCATCCTCCCTGAGGTGCCTTTCTTTGTAAATTTTGCAGGTGAACCAAAAGTTATCGTTATTGGGAAAAGCATATCCTCCGCAAGAAGTTATCATTATTAGTTCGGATGATGAGGTAAATCAAGTGAATGCAAGTGATGAGTCCATTGTTGATGATTACATGAATTACTTTTAAATTTGCAAAGTTAAATATAATACAAACAAATAACAACTAAAAATATTTCTAATTACTGCTATTAAGATTTATAGGCCGTCCCTCAGTTTTCAAGGGCCCAAGCGGATCTCCAAACTAATTTTTTTTTTGGTCCTGACTATAAATAATTATGAAAAAAAATTGATTACAAAGATTTTAAAAAAATAAATATGTTGGTAGGAAGAATTGAACCGATGACCATGGTAATCATTTTAAGCTGATTCCCTCTCCTCAACCAACTAAAATAAGGTTAATTTATTGTCTATTATTTTTTATTCAAAATTTATATATGTAAACTTCTTGGTTCAGTGGCCTCTTTGCTCTGGATATGGTCAGGGGCCCTAGGTGACCACCTTGCCCGTCTATGCTCAGGGTCTACCTTATTTATATCTTAAGTACATCCCAACTAGGTTAACATCCAATTAACTATAATTTAATTGTTCAAAATTTTAAAATATTTAAATTTTCTAATTTTTTAAAATATTTTACGGGCCAGCGAATTAATCGCGATCCGTAAATGTGTGACCTGCGAAATTCGCTATTCAGTCCTTCTTGACCCGTGAATCATCCGCTTAGGTCATGAGTTAGCCCACGATTTTAACGGGTCTGGTCAGCCTATCCGTCTTGACATCTCTACAGGTGGTTATGGCACAATTTACCTAGCAAGAAAGACTGATGATGAGGTACTTGTTATCAAATGCAAGAAAATAACTGCTTTTCTTTAACCTGGTTTACTGGATTTTAGATTTCACAAAACCCTTTCAATTAGCATAAACATTTTACAATAGATATCTATAGTTTTTTTTTTTGAAATGACAATAGATATCTATAGTTGAAATTATTAATTTAACTATCTTAGTAGATGTGCATTATTTCAATTATTCAATTTCGTAAATTCACATTGCTTTTCTTTCTAATTTCTATCATCTTTACACTTACTCTTTCAATTTTTAATTACATTTTATATTACTTAAAAGTTTACGATATTTAAACAATTGTTCACGCAAATCTATACAAAAGTATGAACACCGCACACCGCACATGATTTTAAACTTGTATGTTAAAAACTGAAAATGAGAGATATGTTGCCTCTTATGAGCTCATGATTCGGAATATAAAAACATATACAAAATAAATGTCACGAAGATAGATAATAAAACAATACTTGACTTCATGCAGAACTTCACGAAACTGTAATACTGGTTCTCGGGCTTCAATGAATTAGCAATGTCGATAACAAACCGGTATTTAACATCAGATTTCACAAGACGATCCATCGCCTTGTTGATATAGTCAATGGGTATGATCTCCACATCTGGTAATATGTTGTGTTTTGCAGCAAAATCAATCATTTCTTGGGTCTCTTTCATTCCTCCTACTCCACTGCCAGCTATTGTCTTTCTACCTGCATTCCATTGTGGATGTTTAGCAATATTGTCAAGACATGACCAGACCGGTTGGTTAAACTTAAAACTGGGAACCGTTCAAAGAAGAAATAATTCATTTTAAAACTTATATAAGTGATCTTTTCAATTTGGTGTAGGCCAATTGGCGTTGGAGTTTGAAGAAGAATTGGACCGAAAATTGGAAAAAAGAGAAGTTCCGAAGAAACGATCACAACTTTTTTGCACCGGTGTCGGATTTTTTATTATAATATGTTTTCAGAATCGTCTCTAAGCATTTCGTAGTGTCCTTCAACCTCAAATTTGCGTGCTACCATACGGTCAAAATTTTAGTGTTATTTCTGTCTTTTCCTTTTTAATTTAGTAGATGTCTGTTTAGATCTTTTTGCTTAATTAAATTAAGGGTTTCTTTGATTTCAGAATAAGCTTATTGAATTTTGGTGGCTATTATTTTCTTGTGAATTATAATTTCCTCTCGATTACGTTTGCACTGGTAAACCTAGAACTTGCATTCCGCGTCACAATCGTATCCAAACATGCTGTGGAAGTTCAAAGGACAGAGAATGAGAAACTCAAACATCAATTGAATTGCTTACCTGTAATCAAGGGAAACACCGGCAACTCGAGTGGCTGTGCCGGAGCACCAACCAATACCATCTTTCCATGAGGCTTCAACAAACTAATCAAAGGTGAAAGGGGATGAGTAGCAGATACAGTGTCGATGATCCCATCCAACGTCCCCGCTGCAGCCTAAGCAAAAACAATTGTAGAGATTACACAAAGATTAGAAAAAACAAAGCAAAATCCCAATTCCACTCACCTTCATCTCCTCCAGATCACGACTAACCAAAAACGAGTCCACGCCAAGGTTTTCAATAGCTTCCTTCTTCTTATTAACAGATGTACTGATAACTGTAACCTTAGTACCAAAAGCCTTGGCAAACTTCACAGCTACGTGGCCAAGCCCACCGAGCCCAACGACACCAATATTCATTCCTGGTTTGTCAAGTCCGAAGTACCTCAAGGGACTGTAAGTCGTAATCCCGGCACATAAGAGAGGAGAACCGATGTCAAGGGGAAAGTTCTCAGGCCAACGAACAATAAAGTGCTCATCAGCAACCATTAAATTAGAATAACCTCCATGTGCAAGGGTACCATCAGTGTAAACTGAGCCATAGGTCCATATCACTTTTGGACAGTAGTTTTCAAGATCATTGGTGCATTGATCACATTGGCGACATGATCCAATTAAACATCCTACTCCCACTTTGTCCCCAACCTTGACTTTCTCCACCTTGCTACCAACCTCAGTTACTTCACCTACAATCTCGTGCCTGCAATAAACAGCAGAGTTCATCGGGTACCTTGCCTTGCCTTTCGAGATATGCAATTTTTTTTTTTACTAACTTTGAGATGATTCAAACAGATTAATAATACTAACAGAATAAGAGTAAGTGAGAGATTTTACCCAGGAATAAGAGGATATTGAGTGAAGCCCCAATCATTCTTGGCCATATGAAGATCCGTATGACAGATCCCGCAATACAATACTTTCAACTGCACATCGTGTTCTCCGGTCACCCTGCACGCCAAATACAGTGTAAATCAAATAAAAAGTACCCAAATTCAATGCACCTACATTAACCGAAATACAAATAATAAAGCATAAAAAATCCCAATAAATATGGGTTTCTCCAAATTATGGGTAACCCAGAAAACGAGATACACGCCTTCTGGAGAATTTTATGGGAGAAAAAAACCCAGATGAGTCTCTTGAACCCCATCCATAAACCTTGACAGGGTGCTCAGTTTCTGGAGATTTCACCATTTCCTTATTGTTTTGCTTTTCACGATAATATGGTTTCATCCAAACCTCTGTGATCTCTCTTTATATGTTGCAAGAATAGAATATCTAGATTTTTAAGCAATCTAATACGTACAACATGCCCAGACTTTAATTCTCAAATATCTATGACCTTAACATTGTCGGGAATCTAAGAACCGGGGAATTGCTTAGCATTGTCGTCATCTTGTATTTAGATTATAGAAGGTAACATTGGTTGTATATAAATTGATTTATTTATAATTTTGATGTAAAAGTAGTGATTAAAAATTGTAGAAAAAAAATTTATGTGATTAAAAAGTGATTTGAGAAAGTCTGTAATTTATTTATTGATTTATAAAATTATTTATTTTGTTCATCAAAGAATTGAAAAAGAAGTGTGTGATTTGTTCTTCCAATATTTATGATTAAAAAGTAAACAACGTGTTTGATGGCTCTAGTCATTTTTATCTAAATATCAATGCCTAATTTAAAACGGCGATTTTTAGTTAAATAAGTTTGACAATTTTATAACTTTAGTAATATAGACCTTTATTGAAAATTCAAAATTATCCTTAATGAATAAATTGCAAGGTATATCATTTCTTTATTCTGGTTGATTTAATTCAGGAATAATTATTTGACATTACAAGAAAGAGGGAAAAGGATGAAAAATTAGAGACGACACGAAAAGTCGTCTTTATTGGTCGACCAATAGAGACGACTTTTTAAGTGGTCTCTATTAGTCGGCAACTAATGGAGACGACATTATATAGTCGTCTCTATTGGTCGACAAATAGAGACGACATTATGGAGTCGTCCTTATTGATTGCCAACTAACAGAGAAGACTCCGTAATGTCGTCTCTATTGGTTTCCGCTAAATAGAGACGACATAAAAAGTCGTCTCTATTAGTCGATCAATAGAGACGATTTTTACGTCATTTCTTTTCTTTTTTTAAGTTTTTTATTCTTATTTTTTTTAATTTCTCTGTTTTTTTGTTAACCTTTTTAATTATTTACATTTATATAATTAATATTAAAGTTAATACGTTGAGAAAATAATATTAACTTAAATAATATATATTATTTAAAACAAAATTTAACACTAGAATTCAATTGCCTTAGTGGTTGGGACATCACCACCCAACATTTATGTCCCGAGTTCGAATCGTATTCATGCACAATAATCATATGAATGAATTAAAGAAAATTTGCGAGTCGATGGTTCAGATCGATATTTGGGCCGGGTTAAAAAGGGATTGAATCGGGTAAAAATAAATAAATAAATAATTAATTAATTAAATATTTTCAAAATAGAGACGACAAAGTTTTCTTAAATTGCCCCGAAGGAAACAGAGACGACTTTGTCGCCTCTAATAATATGGTTTCATCCAAACCTCTGTGATCTCTCCTTATATGTTGCAAGAATAGAATATCTAGACTCTTAAGCAATCTAATACGTACAACATGCCCAGTAGTTAAGATTCTTGAAACTTCTTTCTTAAATATTTATGACCTTAACATTGTCGGGAATCTAAGGATCGGGGAATTGCTTAGCTTTGTCGTCTAACATGGAGTTCATCTTTGTATTTAGATTATAGAAGGCCACATTGCGTGGTATATAAATTGATTTATTTATAATTTTGATGTAAAAGTAGTGATTAAAAATTGAAGAGAAAAATTTTATGTGATTAAAAAGTGTTTTGAGAAAGTCTATAGTTTATTTATTAATTTATAAAATTTTTTATTTTGTTCATCAAAGAATTGATGAAGAAGTGTGTGATTTCTTCTTCCAATGTTTATGATTAAACAATAAAAAGCGTGTTTGATAGCTCTCGTCATTTTTATCTAAATATCAATGCATAATTTAAAACATGGGATTTTAGTTAAATAGGCTTGACAATCAATAACTTTAGTAATATATACCTCTATTGAAAAGTTAAAATTACCCTTAATGAATAAATTGTAAGGTATATCATTTCTTTATTCTGTTTGATTTAATTCAGGACAAATTATTTGGCACTACAAGAAAAATGAGGGAAAAAGACGAAAAATTAGAGACGAAACGAAAAGTCGTCTCTATTGGTTGACCAAAAGAGAAGACTATATAATGTCGTCTCTATTGTCTATTAGTCGGCAAGCAATGGAAACGACATTATATAGTCGTCTCTTTTGGTCGACCAATAGAGACGACATTATGGGTTCGTCCCTATTGGTTGCCAACTAATAGAGAAAACTCTGTAATGTCGTCTTTATTGGTTGTCGCTAAATAGAGACGACGTAAAAAGTCCTCTCTATTAGTCGACCAATAGAGACGATTTTTCTGTCGTCTCTATTTTGTTTTTTAATTTTTTTATTCTTGTTTTTTTAAATTTCTCTATTTTTTTTGTTGACCTTTTTAATTATTTATATTTATATAATTAATATTAAATTTAATATGTTGAGAAAATATTATTAAGTTAACTAATATATATTATTTAAAACAAAATTTAATATAAGAATTCAATTGCCTTAGTGGTTGGAACATTACCACCCAACACTTAGGTCTCGAGTTCGAATCCTATTCATGCACAATTATCATATGAATTAAAGAAAATTCGCGGGTCGACGGTTCGGATCGAGATTTGGATCGGGTTAAAAATGGATTGAATCTGGTCAAAATAAATACATAAAATATTAATTAAATATTTTCAAAAATAGAGACGATCGTCTCTAATTGCCCCGAGAAAACAAAGACGACTTATTGAGACGATTTTGTCGCCTCTAATAATATGGTTTCATCCAAACCTCGGTGATCTCTTTTTATATGTTGCAAGAATAGAATATCTAGACTCTTAAGCAATCTAATACGTACAACATGCCCAGTAGTTAAGATTCTTGAAACTTCTTTCTTAAATATTTATGACCTTAACATTGTCGGGAATCTAAGGATCGGGGAATTGCTTAGCTTTGTCGTCTAACAGGGAGTTCATCTTGTATTTAGATTATAGAAGGTAACATTGCGTGGTATATAAATTGATTTATTTATAATTTTGATGTAAAAGTAGTGGTTAAAAATTGAAGAAAAAATTTTTATGTGATTAAAAAGTGATTTGAGAAAGTGTGTAACTTATTTATTGATTTATAAAATTGTTTATTTTGTTCATCAAAGAATTGATGAAGAAGTGTGTGTGATTTGTTCTTCCAATGTTTATGATTAAACAATAAAAAGCGTGTTTGATAGCTCTCGTCATTTTTTTCTAAATATCAATGCATAATTTAAAACAGGAGTTTTTAGTTAAATAAACTTGACAATCAATAACTTTAGTAATATAGACCTCTATTGAAAAGTCAAAATTACCCTCAATGAATAAATTGCAAGGTATATCCTTTCTTTATTCTGATTGATTTAATTAAGGACTAATTATTTTGCACTACAAGAAAAATGACCGAAAAAGATAAAAAAAATTAGAGAGGACACGAAAAGTCATCTCTATTGGTTGACCAATAGAGACGACAATGTCGTCTCTATTGGTTGATCAATAGAGACGACTTTTTAACTGGTCTCTATTAGTCGGCAACCAATGGAGTCGTCTCTATTGGTTGCCAACTAATATAGGCGACTCCGTAATGTCGTCTCTATTGGTTGCCGTTAATGGAGACGACGTAAAAAGTAGTCTCTGATTAATAGAGACGACTTTTATGTCGTCTCTATTCTGTTTTTTAATTTTTTTTTTATTCTTGTTTTTTTAATTTCTCTATTTTTTTGTTAACTTTTTTAATTATTTACATTTATATAATTAATATTAAAGTTAATATGTTGAGAAAATATTATTAAGTTAACTAATATATATTATTTAAAACAAAATTTAACACAAAAATTCTATTACCTTAGTGGTTGGGACATTACCACCAAACACTTAGGTCTCGAGTTCGAATCTTATTCATGCACAATTATCGTATGAATTAAAGAAAATTCGCGGGTCGAATGTTCGGATTGAGATTAGGGTCGGGTTAAAAAGAGATTGAATCGGGTCAAAATAAATAAATAAAAAATTAATTAAATATTTTCACAAATAGAGACTACGAAGTCATCTCTAAAGGTCGTCTTAATTGCCCCGGAGGAAACAGAGACGACTCATTGAGACGATTTTGTCGTATCTAATAACTAATAGAGACCACTTTAGATCCTTTAGAGACGACTTTTGTCGTCTCTGTAGGCCAAATTCTCGTAGTGTGGACCTTTTGTAACTTGTTCAATTGTTCTAAATACTCTTTGTATTTTGATAATTTTTTAAAGGCTTTGAGATGATCTTGTTTAGTTATATATTCTAATACTATTCATTCTGAAACTTCTTCTTCTATATCTTTATGTTCGAGTGATATATTATAAACTATATTTATATTTTTAGCAGTTTCAATAGAGTTGAATCTTATATGCAAGCGTAATCAATATCTTTATATATTTTTTCTAATTTGGACTGGGTAACAGAATATATGTCTTGATATTTTTCAATAATAGTTAATAAAATTGAAATATCTTTATCATCCAAATACAGTTTATCACAATCACTAGAAGTGGATGCTTCTGAAGTGTTCATAAATTCAAACGATCAAGTTGATCAATCTAATTTTAGTATTTTCTTGTAACCAAATTAGATGTTGTTGTTGTTCGTACTGATGATATTTGATGGTATTTAGTATTTTTTTCCCACTTTTCTTGATTATTTTCTTGTTTTAATTCTATGAGAATTTTTTCTATCTCTCTGGATCTTAAATCAAAGGTATTATCTTTAACTATTCTAAGTCTCTCAATATCTTTTCTATCATTATTGTTCATAATTAAAAATAACAAGCATGCGGAAGCATATGATTAAAAGCATGTACTCAATCAATCATTTGAATCAAATGAATATTAGATGTTTTTTAATAAATTGGGTCCATAACTCCTTCCAAAAAAAAATTTTCAATCAAGGTTGCACTTCTCACTCTAGAGAACTAGCCATATTTCCACAGACGCTATCTCACTGTATTCAGAGTCTCTGTTTTCCCCCTATCTCGACTCCTTTTAGGAAGACCTTACTTAGAAATTTTTCAAAATTACATGTTTTAAAAACAAGTTTTAAAACTGAAACAAGCTCAAATATTACCCCAAAACGCCACAACACATCCAAAGGCTGACGGGATTTCTGCTGAGCAACGAATTCTTCAAAGAAGAAAACTCATTTTGGAAAATATCAATATTGAAGGGGGTCATGAGAAACTTAACAAAAACCTTTTTTTTTAAGAAAGCTTTGATAAAAACTCAAACATCATTTCATTCATAGATTGACATTGTACATACTGCAAACTATATACAGGCACCTTTGGTACTCACCTTATGAAGTTTAGAACTCCATAAGTGATTACCTTATTACAAGCTTTGATATCTTTAGATTATATACTAATATTTTTCTTGAATACAAGTGATGTAGACAAGTTTTGAATAAAAGAGTACAAGTGCTTGACTCGGATATTTCGGGGTGCCTCTTCACTGAATCTCTTCCCCCTTTTATAGAGATCCTGAATTATTTTCCTTCTCTCCTTTTTGGTGACAAGAAAGGACCCTTATCTCTTCTGCAATAAATTTCTTGCTGAGTAGTCATCAATCACTTTTTTCGGTGTATTTATCTTTCTTGCTAGCTGGCTTCAATAATTCTTGACAAGTAATCTTTCGGATTGTAACAAAGCACCATACCTTTTCTTTAATAAAGAGACTTTATTAAAGTAGTGAGTGAAGGGTCTTTGTCATGGAAGCTACCTTTCATTATCTTCTTGTTGTTTAGTGACCACAGTTTTTCTTTAATAAATGACTTTATTAAAGTAGTGATAAATGGTCACTATTTGGCAGCATTATTTTTCCATCCTTTGAGTCAAAAAACTCTGCTGAAAATTCTATACTATCGAGTGATGCATGGTTCATATCTTCAACTAGACAGTGTTCATACCTATACTCTGGACGGTCCCACATTATCTTGCATAGATCTTTGCACATAGTTTCACTTCCATTTACTTCATTGACAATAATTTTCTCAAGTATGGGGTCCAATTCACAAATATCTATTTCTTTAGATGGTAATCTTGTATTGGAGTAGATTACATGATTATTTGAAGGATATAACAAAAAATTTTCTTTTTCAGAAGTAACTTGACTAAAATTATCAAATATTTCTTTATATTCTTTAGCTCTTCTGTAAGAAATCATGTTAACAATATCTTCATATCCATTCTTAACAACTTTTTGGTTAGTTGGTAAGAAGTGTTGGTTTGTGATCCCTATCTTGATACAATAAAATGATGGGATCATTGTTCCTTCATATTTATCCCATTTCATTATGGCTGAAAAGAATCGGATTTATATGTTCGTACTTTTGATAACTTCAGTAAATCTTCGGACTGCCTTTTTAACATCTATGGGAAGTTTTGAAATTTCTCTTAGATCTTTGCTCTGATATATGCAGAGTATATTCCCTAGTTAAAAGCAGTTTTGAACCCAATTAGCTGGCGTTCCTGGATAGAAATTTATCTTGTTGTATTTTCCATAGTGTAGGGTCTTCATCCATTTCCCTACTTCGAGATACCAATCTGATAGTATATTGAAAATAACAATAAAGAAGAGAACTTCTTCATAGTTATCTTTTTTTGGTAATTTTTGTTCTTGGCAAATTTTTACCACATCTTTTGGATTTATTTGCTCAATACGGGTTTTGGAATCAATTTCATTCCTCTGTGAAGAGGTTTCCATAACCTTCTTGGTATCTTGATTATCGTTCTTAAATAAAGGCTTTGTATTCGTTTCCATATTTTCAGTACAAACATTAGGGTTAATTTTTCCCTGTGAGAGGGTTCCTAATATTATTTGTCTTTCCCTTTATCCTCGGGAAGAGCGATAGTATTCATAAGACCCGATGAAGGGTTACTAGACTTTGTACAAATATTTTCTACCGAAGGGGCTATCTTGGTACTGCCTAGAAGGCTTTCTTATATATTTTGAATTTGCATCTCCAAAAGTTCAAGTATCTGGATTTTTGTCTTTAATTCCTTCAGCTCCATCTTTGCTAAGATAATCAGGAAGAAAATTAGACCGTCCTTTAATATATTCAATATCAAACTTGAAATATGAAAACCATATATGGATTCTGATAATGTATCTATTGGCAATAGATGAATCAAGATTATTTTTTAAAAATGCTTTAACTTGTGTATTATCAGTTCTAATCAAGAACTTTTTTTGTAGCAAGTAATCTTCATATTTTTGTACTCCTCGCTTCATAACAATAAGTTCTTTTCTATGTGTTTCATACCTCGTTTCAACTTCTTTGAATTTTCATGATGTATATCCTACCAGTGTTTCAGGACAAGAACAATTATTTTCACATTTATATTCTTTCTGATTCTTTTTTACCTTAAGTACTGCTCCTCAGTAGTTATCTGAAGCGTCAGTTTCAAGGATAAAGAAATTTCTTCATGTGGAATAACAAGTTTTAGTTGATTTTTTAATCCATCTTTTACATTACTGATGTTTTTGCGATCTTGTTCATTCCAAGACCACATTACATTTTTTCTTAATTTTGGAAGAAAATAATTTTTTAACTTGACACAATTTTCAATAAATCATTTGGCATAATTTAATATACCGAGGAAACTTTGCAAATATTTTTTTATCTTTGATTTATTCAGGAAAATCTTGAAATTTTTCACCAATATGAGATTGCAGTTGCAATTTTCCTTCTTTTATAAATAATCCAAGAAATTTTATCTCTATTTTTGCTATCTCAGCTTTCTTTTAAGAAAGTATAATACCATGTTTTTTTTCATAATATAACAAAATTTTTCAAGATGTTCAATATGTTCGTTCATATTTTTTGAATGAATAAGTAAAGCATCTATGTAGACAATACAAAAATGAGTAATAGGTTTTATTACCTCATCCATTTTTCTTTGGAATATCTGTGGTGCATTTTTCAATCCAAATGGCTTTACATTCAATTAAAATTGGCCTAAAGGATTAGGAGTGCTAAATGCAGTTAAAGATTTGCTATCTTCTGTGAGCATAATTTGCCAAAATCTTGATTTACAATCGAACTTTGAAAATATCTTCTTGTTTTGTACTTGTTTAATAAGGATGTCCTTATTTGGAAAGTAATATCCATCAAATTTTGTAACTTCGTTTAACCTTTTATAGTTAATAACCATTCTGGATTTTCCTCTTTTTATTTCACTATATTTCCTAAATCATAAATGCTGGATTACTATGTGGACTTTTACTAGGCTTAATTAGTTTGGCTTCTAGTAATTCTTTTATTTGGATCTTAAATTCCTCTGGGTCTTCAACTCTGTATTTCATCAGTTTAACTCTTACTACAGTGTCTGGTTTTATAAGGTCCATCTTGGCTTTAACCTTTTTTGTATCCCATTTTTCTAATGGGTTTTCAGAATAAGTTTCAGAAATTTCTTTTCTAAGTTTTTCTAACTTTTCTTCTATTGTCATTTTTAGAATTTGTTTAAATTTTTCTATACTCCAACATCCACCACACTGAGTTGAGGAGCTCTGATAATTAATTTCTTTGTAAGCTATGTTTACGGCTCTTGTGATTTTAGGTGTAAATATTTTGTGTGCACAAGGTGTTGTGAACATATATTTATCAATAAATTGAGTAAAAGGTGCATAATTTAATAGAAATTTTTGTCCTAATAAAATATCACATCCAATTGTAGTTGACTTATATATTATCAACAAATACTTCTCTAAGAGATATTAGAAAAGGTATTTGTGTAGAATATTTGCTATATATTATCTTGTTTCCTCCTGCTGTTGTAGCAGTTACAACTTTCTTTGAGTCATATTTCGAATATTCATATGGTAGTACATTTGGTAAACAAAGGCTTATAGCACTTCTTGTATCTAAATAAGCATGCAATTTTATTTTACAATAATTTTTTAAATTGAGTATAACTTCAATATATGGACTCATGGGATTGGTATTTATTATCCTTTCCATGGTAACAATGATCTTATATTTTCATCTATCCTTGGTATAATAACTGGATTTCCTTCAAGTGTTATTTTTATATATCCCTGACATATCTTGTAAGGGCTTACTTTTCCAAGAAAGCTCATTCCTAGTAATATAGGTGTTTGTCTAAGTCCATAATTATCATCCTTATATAAGATTATTTCTGTTTTATGGTCACCTTGATTCTCTCCTATAATTATAAGAGAGAAACTCATGTATCTTTTTATTTCAAGGTTATGTCCTAAGTAATCTTTAAAGACATATTTTTGTGGTAACTCATAATCTTGTAGGTGGCTAACAAATTTAGCATCTACATGATTTTTATCTTCTCCTGTATCTATAAGGACAAGAAGATCATTCTTGATCCCTTCTTGGTTGTTATATCTAGTCCTGATACAATATTGTGAGCTTGCTGGTTCATCAATACTTTGATTTTTAAGTCGTTCTATATTAACATTTCCTCTAGGTGGGAATCTTACAATAATATTTTCTCCTTGTAGTCCCACACTATCTTTTCTTATTATTCTTCATTCGGAATTAATTTCTTTAGCTGTTTGTGAAAATCAAGCATTATTTGTTCTGGTATTGTAACTTCATGTTCCTTATATTTTCTAGGCGGAATATACTGTGCCAATTCATCAAAATCTTTGTGTATTATTATGTTATCTGTTATTTTTCTTAAATTGCTATGATGGCTAGTACTAAAAAGCAAATATTGATTTTATACTTATACTAATAGCCTTACTTTTACGTAACATTTTTAAGTTTCCAATTCTATAATAGAGATTGAAACTTTGGTCTATATTTTCATCTGTTATTGAGATTGCATAATTTGGTTTTACTGTAAATATTATTTTCTGATAAACTAGATTTCCTACAACAGTTCCTAATAGAGCATCTATAGGATCTTGTAGAATTCTGTTATCCATCCAATAAATTTCAATTGGTATATTCATACCTTCTCTAAAGAATACTTTAATCATAAGTTGGATTCCTCTAATTTCAATACATTTTAACTTCTTCTTAATATTTTCTAGGATATTGGATAATTTTTATTTTACCCATTCTTTATTAATTATTGGAATTCTGGTTTTTCCCACTACATCTTCTATGTTAATTGAGATTTCTTTATAATTCATACTTATAATTGTTTTGTTCATCCTAGAGAGTATTCCTAAGAATCCTTGATGAAATACATCTTTTTCTTGTAAGTCTAAGATTCTTTTAGTTATCCCCTTATATCTTTTGGTATCAAATATAATTTCTTGAAAAATTCTTTCTACCGAGTCTTCTACTTCCTCGGTTGTTTCAATATCAAATCCTTTTTACTTCTTGAATTTCTTTCATATATATATATATATATATATATATATATATATATATATATATATATATATATATATATATATTCTTCAGATTCTTCATCTGATGATGATATTTTCAACTCATAAATACTACTACATTCATTGTCTAAATCCTCAAAATCCTCAATTGTTTCTATATCACTATCATCTAGAAATTCTTCATAAACTTTGAGAGTTTTTATATTCTGTTTATCTTTTCTCTTAGGACATTGGGGGGCTATGTACCCTTCTTCATTACAAATGAAGCATCTAAATTTTTTGAATATTTCTTTTTGGGATTTTCAGACCAATTTCTTTTCTTGAAATATTTTTTATATGGCTTGAAGTTTCGTTTCTTAAATTTTTTAACGTTTTTGAATCTTCTTTTTTGTTTTTTATATGGCTTATATTTCTTCTTATGACATCCAAATTATTCTATTTGACATATATCTTTGTAACAACATAAAGAGTTCTTCCTTATCTTATATGCTTTTTTTTATTTTCTAGTGCTTCTCTGCACCAAATACTTATCATTCTTTTTTTAAATTCAATTCTACTTCCAAGACTATCTATATATATTCCTTCTTCATCTCATTCAGGTAATATTTTATTATATTTTGTGAAGTAAGATCTTAAGATTGGCTTATTATCTGTATAATCTCCTTGGCTGATTGTATAGTATAATTCTTGAAATTTACATGTATATCTTTCTAATTCGCACATATCACATATTCTTAAATTTTTCATTGTAATCATTCCTTCATTATATTCATCTTGTTTTTTAGCTCCTTCATCAATTGTGTATCTATCTCCTAAAAATTCTGTTCTGAAGGCTCTTTCCAACCTATATAATATATCTCTTATCCTATGATCATTTAGATTATTTCTATTATCTAATGCATCAATTGTGTTTTCTCCATATTTTATTCTTCTTTTTATATTTACAGGTAGTTTTTCCCACCATTCTGATACTATACCTCTATATGTATGTTCTATAAATTCAAATGTTGTATATGTATCCCATTTATTTAATTGTATTGCTAAATCAGTACTTTTTGTCCATATTTCAATAACTTTTTTTGTATCTACAAAGTCTAAATCTAACCATATTCCTATTGTGTGGATTGGTTCATTAAATGATTTTGTTGGATTAACTTCTTTTATGGATTGTTTTCTAATATTCCCACTATATCTACTCAGGGTGATCGGTATATTTTTGGTTATTCCATTATTAGAATATTACTTCTCTCCTTTAAACGTGAGGCCCAAGGTCATGCTTTGGGCCGGCCTTCTAACTTGCCTAATCGATATAAATTCACGACGTCTTACAATAATTTAAGGGTTTGAAATATAATAGGTCGGGATTACCTTGATCAATGGGTCGATCACATCTTTGACCAACAACCAAATAGGCACATGGTCGGGAAAGAATGTCCCGGCCATGCATAGATCGGGATTGATGCCCGATCTCATTAAGTTACCAAATCCGTTCATCTACAAGTTGACA
This sequence comes from Ligustrum vulgare, assembly GCA_963555705.1. NCBI lineage: Eukaryota > Viridiplantae > Streptophyta > Magnoliopsida > Lamiales > Oleaceae > Ligustrum > Ligustrum vulgare. The sequence continues at coordinate 44,887,121 of OY743173.1, read as the reverse complement.
TGTCTGCTAGGGCTTATCCTGTAACCTAGGTCGGGTATTTCTGGCCTTGTCTTATTTAATCCTATAATGTTTTATGGACGGTACATCCCGGCCATATTACTCCTACAAGTCCAATACAAACGGGTTCAAAGCCTTATTCGTTTATGGGCTTTACCAATGGGCCACCTTCTTCGGCCTTCGAAATAAGACATAACCTATAAGGAAACATACTAAAAAAGGGGAAGTACAATTCTTGTAAGGTTAGAACTCCTCCTAAAAGGTAAGTTTATACCAAAATGACTCCTTCTTTAATTAAAAAAGGTTATGGGCTTTTCAGCCCTATAAATACATCTCCTTTGATCACATATAATTCATTCATAATTCATTACATATATTCCAGTTATATATTTTCTGCTTCTCTCCAGAATACTAATTCTCACACCGGAGGAGTGACGAGGGCATCCCTCGTTGCCTTTTTTGCAGGTTTCTTGGAAGCGTGGATCATCATCTCCAACAAAATATCAGTCTTTGATCTCACCACGTCAAGGTCAGAAAAATTATCGAAACAATTGGCGCCGTTTGTGGGAAGTCAATCAAAAAATCATGTTGTTCAAAGATCGATTTCAAAATAAATTAAAATTCAGCAAACTCAACTATCTGACTACAGAAAAAACTGTCCTAATAAAAAAGCCAGTAGATAAAATCAACTAGTGGGAAACCCGTGCCAATAGATTTGTTTTCCATGTTCATCAAGTCCAAAACCAAAAACCATGAACTTATGTTAATCGAGGACTCTCTTGTGACCACCGCCAGGTCGCCCATTGCGGTAAAATCACAACGAAGCTACCATATCACCATAACACCCCGACGACTACCGTCAAGGTTATGGTGAGGACCCACTTTTCCTGAGCTACGAGGTTAAAATTTCAAAGAATAGCTCCAACTTTCACAGCTTACAATGGAGTCTGGAATCTCGTTGGATAACATGTTGTTAGATACATCCATCCGGCCCATATTCCTCAGGTTTCTGAATTGAACCAGAAGGGGACCGACCGAGTGGCTCCAAGAAACATTTAGAGCTGCTAACGAGTGGAATAAGAACTTATTGAGGAATAGTTCCACTAAAGTTGTTCTAGCAAATTTTGGAATTTCCCAAACTTGAAAGGATTTCCATGAAATCTGTTCTCTCTCAAGGAAAGATAATTTAAGGTGCTTAAATTGCCTATCAAAGATGGGATTTCGCCCGTGAATTCATAGACAAATCTAGTGCTATCTGATTTTGAAGTTTCCAAATGATAGGGGATGTTACTTATGAGTTTTTGTTTCCACAACAGGATATTTTGCAGATTAAAGAGGTTCCCAATTTCATCTGGGGTTCTACCAAACATCTGAGTGTTGCCTAAATACAGTAGGGCAAGGTGGCTTAAGAGATTGCCTAATGATTCAGGCAAGATACCTCCAAAGCTATTGTTGTTTATTGCCGATGATTCTAATTATGTGGCATTTGTCAGTAATGAAATAAAACTCAAGTCATCAAGTTCTACACTTTCAAGCTGATTTCCAGAGACATTCAACCAATTATGCCTGTACGATTTAGGAAGGTTCGGGAATTCTCCAGAAAGATAGTTCCCATCAACCATAAGCTCAAATTCGAAGTATAGTCTTGGTCATCGAGTTTCTTCTTTTGTGAAACCATTCACTCGTGTAGAAGAGGCAGATATACAACGGTTTGTGTTTACTTCAGTTGACACTGATAACGCTCTGCAAGTGCACGGGTCGCGCAAGTAATAAAGTGGACGTGAGTCCAAGTATCGATCCCACAGAGATTGTATTAAATTGTATTTTAGATTACTACCTTAACCGGAACTAGAGATTTGTTTTGATTTGAGAATTTTGATTTTGAAAACTAAAATAAAGATTAAACTAAAAAAATTGACAAATTTGATTTTAAACAAATGAAAATAAATGCGTTAGAATTATGAATCCATTTTGACTCTATCATCCACATCTTAACCAATTATTTAAATACAATTCACGGGTTTTGAAAATCCTTATTCCTAATATTGTTAAAACTTCCTTTCGGATAAGCAATAACGTCTATTCCTACACACAACCCAACTATATTTCTATATTGAATACGAATGTGCAAGAAAGCATTAAAAGAACTATGAATATTATAGCAGATAACACAAAGCATAGGGGTATATTTCTATCCCCTATCGGACGTTTTGGAAATCGAAACAAGTCTAATGAAATCCTAATCTTTCGAACTTAAGAAATCACAACCTAAAATCATACAACTAGTGATCAAGTAATTGCATGATAGAAAAAGCATAATTCAATTGCTCAAAATCATGAATTGCATAAATTAAATAATAGATTAAAACATGGAGTCAAGAAATCAAAACTTCATCACAATTCCAACACAATTAACCTAGTCTAGAAACATACTAGAAAATAAATAACAAGAGATATGAAAAGATGTAACCCAATTCATCTCCTTGCAATTGTATCTTCAATCTTGATCTTGGCGTGGTTTGGATCCCTCGGCACTTCGACAGCATTTTGGCATAAATTTAACAAGTTGGGAACCCCCAATCTCGAGCCTTAGGTCTGGTATTTATAGATTTTCCCGAAAATTAGGTTAATTGAGGAGAAAACTGCTGAATTCCGCGTAAAAAGCCCAGCTGAGGCCCAGTCGGGACTACCGTGCGACCGCACGGTTCAAAAGTGCGCGATCGCAGCCTCGAAAAGCCAACCTTCAGTTGCTGATTTTTTTGGCCGTGCGACCGCACGCTTTTTCAACCGTGCGGCCGCATGGTTATACCGGCAGCAACAATTTTCTTCTTTAAATTTCAGAAATTTGGTCCTCATCCTTTTATTCCACAATATTTAGTATTTTAATCATATCTTTCTATTTCTTTATCTGATTGAGGTGATTCAAGGTCCGTTAGAAATATAACTTCAAGAGCTACAATTCATTCTGAAATAGGATTTTCCAAATTCGAATGTTTACTTCCCCAAAATTAGCTCTTAAAGTCCGACTAAAATCTACCAGAAATCTTGTTTGATTGGAATGAATTTATGGTAATATTCTTACCATATTTCATTCCTTTTTGACTTCTAATTGCATCCAATTGACTCCTAAAAGTCCTCAAGTATCTTATCTTGATCCGAATCAAATATTGAATATTTGCAACTTGATCCTTCTTCATTTAATTTATATACTTTAGTTCTTGAACTCCTAATTTCTTCCAATTTGGTTCTTTCTTTGACTTTTCTTCCAATTGACCATTTTGATTTACTTCATCAACTCTTGGTTTTCACACTTTAGCTCTTTTATCATCCAAATGACTTGTTTTTGCTTCATTTCCTTTGTTTTCTAGACTTTGGATTATTTCTGAAATACAAACAATATTAACTAAATAAATAGCAAATATTCTTAAACAAACAAATAAAATCCTACTTTTAGAATAGAAATAAGTGTATAAAATACACTTATCAGACACTTCTTGCGATAGGCTTTGTCTAGAGCCTAGAGGTCTTGTATCATTCATCAGTGTTGGATTTTATTTCTAATCCATCAATCCCAATATCCCCACAATTTATATGGGAATCTATCGGGAGTCCTCAGGAAGAGCCAGTCATAAGGTTCTCATCTGGTCAAATGTCTCAAATTTCTATTGCTTCATCTCCATTTGGGAGGCACCATAGATGGGGCTATAATTTGTATAGAGCATCATCACTTTCACTAAACTCATAAGCCTCACCCACATATACTTAGTCTCATGCTTCAGTTCAATATCAGAATGGCATTTCCATTGTCTTCCTCTAGCAAGTATACCTCGTCAATTATCTGAGAATACACCTGCAATTCATGTGAAAAATCTAAATTTTGATGAATATTGGCCTACTCCTATATTTACGCCACCACCCATCTACATTCCTAGCAGTCACCTTTCAAAAAGTTCTTTTGCAGTCTGAGAGTACCCCTATTAGTATACCGAAATCTAGTAGGAACACCATCTCTTCTTGCCTACTTGGAATTGTATAGCAAATTCTGCTTTCAAAGTCAAGAGTTCGAGTTGGTATCAACCTACGAAAGCCACACTACCAGTGTTGTTAATACAGATGCGTGATCTGGCCTGTACAAAATCACTCAATAACTGACAATTTGTTTACTTTCGAAAAAGATGACGCTAGAAGAATGTCCAGAGTGAAATCTTCATCAAATATTTCGCCGCCTAAATCATTCTGTAAAGCTCTAGTTGGTTCTCTTATCAGGATGATTATATGATGATTCTAAGTTTTCTGGACCATTTGTTGTGGATAATGATGACATGACAGATCTAGGCACCAGACCTGGATCATTTAATCAGCTTGGGCACCCATTTGGACCCCGTGGGAGGCAGCGTTTTTTTCCGTTAGAAAATCTCAACATGCAATAGTTGGTACTCTAGTTCAAGCGCTGGAGAAGACACCAGCTCTTCACAAAGACATCGCTGTTACATTGAATTTGCTGCAAGGTTCCAAACTTAAGATGTAGAGAAACAGCAATCAGGATCCTGATGATCCTTTCACAGCATAGGAGCGGTAGTCTACTTATGTGAATTTTGGTCGTGGTCAGATACTGCTTAATGCTGCATGTATTGACCATCATTCGTAGTAATTGACAAAGCTATTTCAAACCTTGGCGATCACCTTCTATGTAGCAGTTGGGATGACTATTGTAGAGATGAAAATTTTCTGCTGGTGTAAGGATTTCCACAAGTCCTTAGTCATTTCTAGATTTGCTCGAGGAAGTGCAAAACAAGATCTGGATGTGCTAGTTCTTAAAAGGCATTTTTGAATAGGTCATATTTCAGCTAGGTTCTATTTTAAGTGTTTGTCACTATCTCAACAACAACATGGAACAGAGAAAACACCATCAGGGATTGATCTCGAAGATTAAAGCAACGACCAGCAGTAATGTGGTCGAATTGCTAGGGGTGATGACTGCACAAAACATGTCTTCAATCGTTGTAATTGATACCAGTTGATTCGAGGCACTCCTTTGCATCAAGGAAAAGTTGTTGAGACAGCTGCTGTCCCCATCTATAAACCTGTGACTACCGAGGAATACACTTGTGCTCGTATGAGGTCTTCGTCATCTTTGGGGAACTATTGTCGTGATTACCTCCAGCTATGATACTCTATTTCTCCATCTTCCTCTCAGAAAACTCCAGAAGCAAGGTATACTCTTACCATTCTCATCAATTCTCGCGCAATTTGGTAGAGATTATGTTACAACTTGAAATTTATGCGATCTCATAAGATATGTGATTACTTTTGAATTAAGTGCTAATCGACTCTAAATATGATTACTCGCTTTTGTCAAAACTGATGATCTATGTGATAAATGGAGACTATGGATTAAATTAAATATGCAAAAAATTATCAGCAAAACATTATGAACTCGACATGAGACACACATTTTAATTGGTAGCTCTCCGACTTTTCAAAATATAAGATCTTTGTGGAAGTTATGAAAGTCTCATAATCTATTAATATGCTGATTTAATTGATGATATCCGTTCATGATTTTGATCTCATTATTTACATGACCTCAAGTATGATCTGATCAATAATGCATAAGTTGAGCTCAATGTGAATTGCTTGCTGAATCTGAGGCTACAAGATCTGTTCCAATAATGATTCATGCTATTTTTGGTGATCTAAAGTTTGTATAACCTGGAAATTAACTGAGTCAAGTAATATATTATAAAGTGACTCACATAGTGACCAATTATATAAAACATCATATTTCTATGTGATCTATTTGAAAATCAATAGAAACACTTAATATACTTTAGCATGACTTTCCTGAGTACAATCTACATTGATTAACATGCTCCAACCATTTTCCTCAATAGCTAATCATATTAATTGGAAAAAGTTTATTTTGAATCAATTAAATTCCCTCTAAAAAAAAAAAAACCTTTGGCTTATTACTCAACATAAGCTCGGCTTATTCCTTGCCTAAAACATAAGCTTGAGCTCATTAATTAGCATGAGCTCGACTTATCATTCCTTAACATTAACTTGAGCTCATTACTTAAACATGATCTTGACCTATCATCTCCTAACACAAGCTCGGACTTATGTGCTAACATAAGCTCGACCTATAACTCTCGCTAAAACAAGCTTGGGCTTATTGTTCAACATAAGCTCGGTGTATTCCTTGCTTAAAAATAAGCTCGAGCTTATTATTTCTTAACATGAGCTCGGCTTATTACTTCTCAACATAAATTAAAGATAATTACTTAACATAATCTCTGCTTATTGCTTCTTAAAATAAGTTAACAATTATTACTTAACATAATCTTGACTTATTTAAAAATATCAATAGGCCCTATTATCATTGCAAGCATAATCTATCGCTAATTTGAGGTTAGCTTCTATGCCCTCCAGTCAATCGAATGAAAACAACTGCGATAATCGTACAAAGCCTACCATACAATCATGGTGGGAATGATTTACACGGTTGACCACAAAGCACGACTTTACAAATTATCTTCCAAAAACACAAGGTCAAATAATTTACAATGTCTCATATGGCAAGGCGTTACAAATAATTTACAATGTCTCATATGGCAAGGCGTTACAAATTATTTCCTTACAAATAATTTACAATGTCTCATATGGTAAGGCATTACAAATTATTTCCTTACAAATAATTTACAATGTCTCATAGGTAAGGCGTTACAAATTATTTCCTTACAAATAATTTACATTGTCTCATATGGTAAGGCGTTACAAATTATTTCCTTACAAATAATTTAAAATGTCTCATATGGAAAGGCGTAACAAATTATTTCCTCGCAAATAATTTACAATGTCTCATATGGTAAGGCATTACAAATTATTTCCTTACAAATAATTTACAATGTCTCATATGGCAAGGCGTTACAAATTATTTACTCGCAAATAAATGACAAGGTCTCATATGACAAGGCGTTACAAATTATTTCTTTACAAATAATTTACAATGTCTCATATGGTAAGACGTTACAAATTGTTTCCTCATAAATAATTTATAAGGTTAACCAAAATATCTGACCTAACGAATTATTTCAGCAAGAGTAATTTACGGGGTCAATCATCATGTCCTACCTCACAGATTGTTTCCCTATAAAGAGTTTATAAGGTCAGCCTACTTGCCTGACCTATCAAACTATTCCTTTTTTTTTTTTTTTACACAAAGTCAAGAGTTTGATCCCTTCTTTGTACAAAAAGACTACAAGGTCGGCCTACCTGCCCGACCTATTTCCTTAAATTACGCAAAGTTAATGGTTTGACCCTTCTTTATGCAAACGGTTTACGAGGTTGGCCTAAATGCCCGACCTAACTAACAATTCCCTTAAAAGTCAAATAATTTAGAAGGTCGGTCACATGGCACGACTTTATAAACTATTTGCTAAAAAAACACGAAGTCGAGGACCTGACCACTTCTTTGTGTAAATTATTCACAAGGTCGGTCTTGCTCGACTTTACAAATTGTTTTCCATGAATTGACAAAGTCAAAAGCTTGACCATTTCTTTGTGTAATTCATATACAAGGTCGGTCTCACCCAAGGTTACAAATTATTTTTCATAAACTCACAAAATGGCAAAGCTTAACCCCTCCTTTGCACTAAAGTCCATAAGGTCGGTCATGACCGACCTGTATAACTATACTTCAAATTATAAAGGGTTTCTAGTTCAGAGCACGAGCTCACTGCCATATTCAACATGCCCGACCTGTCAACCATTCTTGTAAATTACATAAAATCAAGGACTTGGTCCATTCTCAGTGTGAAAATTTACAAGGTCGGCCACAATGCCCGACCTTACAAATAAATTCTCAAAAAACACAAAGTGAAGGGCTTGACCTCTTCTTTATAAGAATAATCTACAAGGTCGGTCACAAAACACGACCTTCACAGGTTATTAATGACACTTCTTAGCAAAATTGTTTCTCGCTCATGCACAAGAACTCAAAGCCTTAACGACGAGCAAACAATTAGATACTTGCTCATGTAAGTACACCTGGCCATTCTCAAGCAGTCAAGTAATCAAATCACATAATGAAGTCCCCAGATCTACATAAGCCCAGGTTTATTACTTTACATGCTCGGGTTTATTACATAACATAAACTCGTGCTTAATTCTCGCTAACATAAGTTCGAGTTCATTACTTGACATAAGCTCGTGCTTAATTCTTGCTAACATAAATCAAAGCTCATTCCTTAACATAACCTCAGGTTATTCATTGCTTAAAATGAGCTCGGCCTATTATTGCTTAATTTCTCGAGCTTATTACATAACATAAGCTCGGCTTGTTCCTAGCTTAAACATAAGTTCTAGCTAATTACTTAACATGGGCTTGGCTTATTATTTATTAACATAAGTTGCAACATAACCATTGAATCATATCCTACCAAAATCACGTTGTCTTATTATTTAATGTCCATCTCTCCCCGAGCTCAATGAGGAATGCACGGGGGCTTATAATTAGACTAAATTCCGTTTTGTATGGGCAGCTAAAAAATCCTACTTCAATATGGCAACTAGAGATTATACAACCTTATCCTAATACTGCCATCGAGACTACTACGTCTCCCAACCATCCGGATAACCTAATTCTACCTGGAATGTGCTACGGGGTCTTCAACCATTGTCCGGCTCATAAAGGACAAGACCTCTACTTGTGAATTAGTGAAACTCATGAGATGGGGAATGTAAGAACACTCTCAGTTGTTCTCAAAATTTGGTAAGTGAAAGTCTTTTGTTAGAAGTAAGATCCATGTTTCCTAGCATGACCTTAACCTTACCATAGCAATAATATGACTTACGTCTAGAGGCCGGAGCTCGACCTCTGACACACGAGGGCTAATGATCGGTATATTTTTGGTTATTCCATTATTAGAATATTACTTCTCTCCTTTAAACGTGAGGGTCAAGGTCATACTTTGGGCCGGCCTTCTATCTTTCCTGATCGATATAAATTCATGACGTCTTACAATAATTTAGGGATTTGGAATATAATAGGTCGGGATTAACTTGATCAATGGATCGATCACATCTTTGACCAACAACCAAATAAGCACATGGTCGGGCAAGAATGTCCTGGCCATGCATAGATCGGGATTGATGCCTGATCTCATTAGGTTACCAAATCCGTTCATCTACAAGTTGACATGTCTGCCCAGGATTATCCTGTAACCTAGGTCGGGTATTCCCAGCCTTGTCTTGTTTAATCCTATAATGTTTTATGGACGGTACATCCCGGCCATATTACTCCTACAAGTCCAATACAAACGGGTTCAAAGCCTTATTCGTTTATGGGCTTTACCAATGGGTCACCTTCTTGGGCCCTCGAAATAAGACATCACCTATAAGGAAACGTCCTAAAAAAGGGGAAGTACAATTCTTGTAAGGTTAGAACTCCTCCTAAAAGGTAAGTTTATACCAAAAGGACTCATTTTTTAATTAAAAAATGCTATGGGCTTTTCAGCCCTATAAATACATCTCATTTAATCACATATTATTCATTCATAATTCTTTACATATATTCTAGTTATATATTTTCTACTTCTCTCCAGAATACTAATTTTCACACCGGAGGGGCGACGAGGGCATCCCTCGTTGTCTTTTTTGCAGGTTTCTTGGAAGCGTGGATCATCATCTCCAACAAAATATCAGCATTTGATCTCGCCACGTCAAGGTCAGAAAAATTACCGAAACACAGGGTTTTCCTATATCTTTGAAATCCTTCTTTTCTAAGTATGTAAGTTCCATATGGATCACTTGTATCTTCATCACTACTAAATTCATCTTTTACATTACTTGCAGATGTGTTTGTATTCATTTTAGTATTTTCTACTTGTTTTGCTAATTCTTCTAATTTATATTTATATTCATCATATTCTTCACCTGTAGATTCTAAGATTTTTTTTTTCTAATTCTTCTACATCTGTTATCATAAATTATTTTATTTCAGGTGATTTTTTTCATTTCCTTTATTTTTATTTTTAATTTTTCTTCTGTAATCTTGAGGGGGATTAATTATGATTTTATATTTTCCTTTTGGATTTTTATCTAAAATAGCGTTTCCTTTTTGTAAATTATATTCTAAATTTTTCAATTTCTTATTCATTTCTTCGAATCCTTCGTTCAAAATATTTTTTGGTAAATAAGGATAACTTGGTTTTTTATGTTTTTCTACATTTTTTTAGAAATTCTTCAATTATGTTTTCTTCTTATGATAAATTCAATGAGATTTTTTGGTTTGTAACAGGGCTCTGATACCAATTTTAACAGAGTGCGCAGAACACACTTTTCTATTTTCTTGAGGAATTATATGCAAAATTAATTAAAATCGTCTTATGATTCTTGTCAAAAATATTTCTTCTTGTCTTATTTCGTTTATTTCTATTAATCTCGATTATTCAATATGTTGTTTAACTAATCTTTTAAGTTCTTCGTATATTTCTATAGCTCTAGTACTCGATTCTTGTTCAATACTAACTAATTCTGTATATTCTCTATGTAAACTCCTAATTAAATCTTTCTTTTTTTCTTCAAGTATGTGGGGGTCGTAAACAGGCATAAATTTAATTAGGTAAAAACTAATTTTATAATTTTGTTTCCAACAAAAATTATTTGGGGACTAAATTGAAATTGTTTTATATTTAGATGACTTTGTTTCAAAATAAGGTTATTTGAGGAAGTTTGAATAATCAAAAGCTATTTACCAAATGTTTTATTTTCAATGTCTATTTCTCAAAATATTTATGTTGATAGGTTTATTTATAGGTATTTCCCTGAAAACAATTATAATCACTCACCAAACTAGGGTCTTGATTAGTTGATAGGGCTAATTAGGTCTATTCATAAATTTGATCTTTAAATTTTTAAAATCAAATAATTTTAAACTATTTTACTAAATCAGGTGAATAAATATAAATCAAACCCTAATCATTCCTCTTTCTCTCTATTAATTCCTCAAGAAAATAGAAAAGTGTGTCTCCCCGACCCGCACCCCGTCCCGCGAAATTTTATTAAACCCAAACTCACCCCGCGACCCGCGAGTTTCGGGTCGGCTCCGCCGACCTATTTAATTTAATTTTTTTTTCTATTTTTTCGACTTTTTATTGTTTTTCTTTAATATATTATTTTAAATAATATAATCGGGTCGGGTTCTGGGCGGGGCGACCAAAACCCGTACTCACCTCGTGACCAGCTCGGGTCGCTAAAACTTGACCCGAACCCGCCCCGTCAACCTGCGGGGTGGGTATTTTTCGCCCCATTAGGGGCTGGTACCCGTCGGGTTCGGGTCGGGTCGGATTTTTTTGCCGTCTCTATATATTAGTTTATAATTCGAATTCTAGATTTGCAATTAGTTACATTTACATTGATTATAAATACAATTGCACACTTAATTATATTCTGTAATGAATCATAATTTGTAATTATTTAAATATTGAAAGTAATAATTGGTTACAATTTTAACTACTTACAAATAGTAACTATCTCCTTCTTCTTCTTTATTTATTTATTTATTTTTGAGGAAAATAAAGTTATTCATTCATCACATCGTCAATGAGTACAGTAGAAATGAATAATGGAGGAAAATAAGACCATTCCACAATGTCATGTAGTGACTTAGCAGCTTTGGCTAATGTGTGAGCAACTTGGTTAGCCGATCTCTTGATCTAGCTATTCTTGATCCTTGGTAGATTTCTAGCAATAAGTCGACATTCATCAATGAGGGCACCAAATATAAAAGGAGCTAAGTGGCCAAATATTTCCCCCCCTAAATTTCCCGCCCAAGGAAGACAGAGAAGGAAAAAATGAAAAAATTTGGGCTATCAGTCGAAAGGCATACAACCCATTTCTTTTTTTATTGTTAATTTCAAAAAATGATGCTGTCAACTGACAGCTGCATTCTCTTTCATTTTTTTACATTTTTTTTTATTTTGGTGTTTTTTTTCTTCCCTTGAATATTTGATGTACACAAGCATGTGCTAGATAAATTTCGAAAAATAATTTATAGACATTTTTATAAATCATAGAAATTTCTCAAACTAAAATTTTTACAACACACATTTATAATTATTGTACTAGATTTTTTGATTGAAAAAATAAATGTTAAATACAAGAGTCAAATGCAGAAAATTATGTAAATTCATTTTCAATGAAGTTAACAATAATGCATAAAAATTATTGAATTCTATGATCATTTATTATTTAAATATATGAATTGACATTTACTAACTAAATAAGTTTTTAATAATTTGGATTGATTATGTTGTTTTTTAAATTTTAATAATTATGGTAATGGAATATTATTATTATAAGCATTTTATTTATTTGTTGTTCTTAATATTATAAATCATATGTGTAACAATTAGTATTAAAATTATTTTTTGATTATTATCATTTGTTATCTTTAATATCACAAATCATATTTTCTAATTATGTATCATATATTATTATTATTATTATTATTATTATTATTATTATTATTATTATTATTATTATTATTATTATTATTATTATTATTATTATTATTATTATTATTATTATTATTATTGTGATTGGTGTTTCTAATAACAATATTTTAATGCGAGTTCAGACTTCGAAATATCAAAAATCTGATAGAATTGGTGGAAAAATTCCCTCCAAACATGGACAATAACAGAAACGTCTATCAAGATATTATTTATCTTACAACAGGTTCAATTTTTACCCCTTTGAAACAACTTGATCCGATTTGATTCTCGACTCCAGCCCCGACACGAAACTTTCTCATTTTTCTATGTAGATCATCATTGCATCGCCTGTCGCTTGACTTCTCCTTTGATTTTCTACCTTGGATCACATCAGTTAAGGACAAACATTTTTAAATGTTTCAAGATGAAGGTATGGAAGACAATTTTTTTATTAGAATATTTTTTATTGAAATGCTAGTGATAATTCTTTTTTCTTAATTTAACAATCTTTTCCAAATTTATTCATCATGTCAAACACTATTTGAGGCTATTGATGGCATGGCATGTTACACAGTACATATCCAAAACACGACATGCACCTGTATGCCGTTCCCGGTTGACGAACTGACATATTCTCATGCCCTAGCAGTGATAGGAAAATGAGGGTGATAAGTGCTTTATTAGCATGTATTTAATTCACTTATTATCTTATTTTGTTATTGGTTTGATCCTATTGAATCATCGTTTAATATATTTTCACTTATTGTGCTATGTAAGGTCAAAAAGAAGAAAAAGAAAGGAAATAGGACCAAAGAAATACAAAAAAATCAAGAAGTGAGGTTCAAGGGCATATTAAAAGAGCTCCAAATCAATAATGGAATGTGGGAAGAAGATTAGAAGCAAGAATTATGGTCAAAGAAGGTTTGGGGTGAAGTAAGAAATCAAAAACCCGCAAGGATTGTGATCATGAATTTTAGTCATAGATTGAAGCTCAATCTTGTCATAGAATACTTTCGAATTTGGGAAGAGCTATTTCACAAATAATTGTATATATTTAAGTTTTCTTTCCAACGCAACTTGAATCACCACAATCGGACTTTGGGAGAGAAATCTATGATCAAAACATCGAGCACAGACGCTTCTTGGCAGAAATGTACTTACGACCGTAAATGATAAAGTTACGGCCGTAACTTCCAAATTCCGAAAATTTTCAGAATCCCAATTACGGCAGTAATAAGGAAAGTTACGGCCGTATTTTTCTCACGAAGAAATTTCCTTATCTGATTCAAGGTCTATCTTTGGTATATCTTTGGGGTAAAGTTAGGGCACGATTTTGGGAGTATTAAAAGAGCAAAATCACCACAAAAAGGAGGTTGGACATTGAGGAAAATTGAGAGAAAAATAAAGAGCATTCTTGGAAGATTTTCAAGCGCAAGAATATCAATAAAAGTGGAATTCATGAAGCAACTTGAAGAATCTACCACAACCATGCTAGATTAAATTTCATATCTTGTTCAAAGGGGAAGTTGTGTTAACTTGATTATGTTATTTTCTTTTCCTACAAATTAGTAGCTTAAATTTATTCTTTTATTTCAATTGTTGGATTATTATGTTTTGAATGTTCAATTGAGTTTATTTGATTAATAGTTTAATTTGGCCAATTGAATTATTGATCTTTGGATTCATGAATATGCTATGTTTAGATTCTTGATTCGTAATTGTCATTGAATCTTTACTTTAGTAGAAAATAAATCTCGTGCAGGTTTAGTAATAATTCAACTTGGATTGATTAATTCGAGCTCGTGTAATTAACGATCCAATTCAATCTATTCTTGTAAATTTTCATACTAGTCGTGCATTAAATCCTAAGAGCTTGTTTAGTATTGTCTGTGGCTAGAATTGGTTCGAAGAGCTTGTTTTGAATCAATATACATAATCATGAATTTTGAATCAGAACTTGTTGATTATTTATGATTGATAATTGAATAGGAATATAAACACGTTACAAGGAAAGGTATAACATTAATTGAGGGCACAACCGAACCCAAGAATAAGATTTCTTCTTATATTATTTCTCTAGTCATATTTAATTATTTATTTTTATGCATATTTTTTATTCAAGCAATTCCAAACAACAAACCCCCTCATTCCATTCTAATTGATCGAACAACTAAAATTAGTTTCCGTTCCTCGTGGGATCGACCATTACTCTCGCTACTACATTATTAATTAATATTTAGCAAGTAAGGAATTATTTATTATTTTGGTGCATTTCGACACGCATCAAATTTTTGGTGTCGTTGTCGGGGAACGGTCAACCAATTTAGTTGTTTAGTTAAATAGAATTTTATTTTTTTTCTGCATTTTATTTTATTAATTTTATTTTCACTTTATTTCTATAATTTTTCAAAAAAATAAAAATAAAAAAAATTGCCTGTCTACTTCTTTGCTTATATGAGTAAAACTCGATCAACTAATTTTGATTTTTTTGATTTTGACCCAGAAATCGAGAAAACTTTTCGACAGCAAAGAAGAGTAGCCAATGGCAATAGATAATAATAATCTGATTCTCAAGAAACTAGTTACCCCGGATGTTGCTCAACAATCACTATGCATCACTTTTCCGGCAGTGGAAGAAGGCAGAACTTTTGAGCTAAAATCCGGACTGATCCATCTTCTGCCAACTTTTAGAGGACATCCCGATGAGGACCCATACAGACATCTGAAGGAGTTCCATGTCATTTGTGATAGCATGAGACCCACGGGTATTACTGAGGAACAAATCAAGATGAGGGCCTTTCCATTCTCGCTGAAGGATGCTACTACTGACTGGTTATACTATCTACCATCTGGATCAGTCACCACCTGGAACGACATGAAGAGGCTATTCCTAGAAAAGTACTTTCCTACATCGAGAGCTGGAACGATAAAAAAGGAAATATGTGGGGCGCGCCAAAACAATGGTGAATCATTATATGAGTATTGGGAGCGCTTCAAAAAGCTCATCTCGAGTTGCCCCATCATCAGATCAGTGAGCAACTCTTGGTGCAATATTTTTATGAATGTCTGACACCGATGGATAGAAGCATGATAGATGCCGCAAGCGGAGGTGCATTGATGGACAAGACACCGGGACAAGCATGGGCTTTAATCTCCAATATGGCTGAGAACATTCAGCAATTCAATTCAAATAGGGATATGCAAGTTCGAAGAGTAAATGAGGTAAGTAGTTCCAATATTGAAAGTCAATTGTCTGAACTAACCAATCTTGTAAAACAACTTGCAGCAGGAAAGTTACAACAAATACTTGTCCAGTGTTGCAATAGGAAAACAGTGCCCAGGTGAATGCTTTAGAAGGTTTCCCATTCCAAAGACAGCAGTACAATCCGTACTCTAATACCTACAATCCAGGATGGAGGGATCACCCCAACCTAAGCTACGGAATTAACAAGCCCCTGGGTTTCATTTCCAACAAACCTCAAGGGCAATTTCAGCAACAATGAACCTTCCAACAACATGGGAAATATCAGCTAAAACCTCAAGGCTCAGGTACTTCTCTTGAAGACATGGTAAAATCCTTGGCATCTAACACACTTCAATTTCAACAGGACACCAAGTCTAGCATTCAAAATCTGGAGAACCAAATGGGTCAAATGGCTACAGCCATCAACATGTTGGAATCACAATCCGGAGGTAAATTGCCATCTCAACCTGAGATAAATCCTAAAAATGTGAGTGCCATAACCCTGCGGAGTGGAAAAGTGATTGAAGGTTCGCGAAAACAGGCCCCAGTAAATGAAGAGAAAGAGGAGAAGGAAATTGAAAAGGAAGATACAACTTCGCAAAACCCGCAAGTAAAATCCAACTATAACTCAATCGTTAAACTAACTCCACCACCTTTTCCCAGCAGGTTAGCAAAAGTGACTAAGGAGGGTAAGGAAAAGGATATACTGGAGATATTCAGGAAGGTGGAGATCAACATCCCACTATTGGATGCGATCAAGCAAGTACCCCCGTATGCAAAGTTTTTGAAGGAGTTGTGCATCAACAAACAAAAACTGATGGGGAATGAAAATGTAAGAATGGGAGAGAATGTGTCGGCGCTCTTTCAGAGGAAACTACCTCCCAAGTGCAAAGATCATGGTGTGAGGAACTGTGGGTCCAATAGCTCTCCCACCGTCAACACATTTGGAGATCTTTGCTTTCTTGAATTGAATATTTGAACCAGCATCGGCGTCCAGCAGTGAGCAGTCGAAGGCAGTCCAGCTTCCAGAATCCAGCAGGCAACAGCTAGGAGATCGTCCAATTTTTTCCATTTTCTGACCGGACTGAAAAAGTGACATTCCGGCCGATCCAGATCTCCGATCTTCGATCGGACATAGCCATCAGAACGGGCTCTTCAAGGAGAAGACTCGTCTAAAATTTTGGGGCAATCCGACGGCTGAAACAGAAGTTATTCACCGGAGAAGAAAATGCTGGCGGACTGAAAAACTGCGATTCTGGCCAAACGGGAGCTCCAATCGCGAAACGGTCACCACCGTTGTGTTCGTGACGAGGAGGAGAAGCTTTCTGTGTTTTTTGACATTTTCCGTTCTCCGGCGAAAGGGGCGGTTTTCGGCGGCGGCGTAGGCTCCGGCGGAGGTCCGGCGAGGTGTTTCCGGACAGAATCTTTAGCTCGACCTGCTCGTCCCACTTCCGAAGTCCATTTTGCAAAATCAAGTCTCGATTAGTCGACCGAACTTCCAAATATCGGTCGACCGGAAATCCGGGTTGGGTTGACCGAAACATCAATTTCGGTCGACCGAACCTTGGTCGACCGAAAATGTCTGCAGCAGCTGTTTCTGCCGTTCCTACTCCGAATACTGCCCCGGCTCTTCCAAAATTGTCGTACGCAGCTACATTGAATGCTCATCCCACTATTACTCAGGCTGCTAGGAGTCAAAACAAATCCTTTGCATCAGTCACACAGGCTCCACCAGACTCTACACTGCACAGGTTTGCTACTAAGGAACCATTTCTTCATTTGAATGAACCTGCAGTTGCCTTTACTGAGGAGGATGAGAAGTTATTAGCTGAACCATACAAGTTCACACTTGTTGGGAAATTCATTCACAGAAAGCCTCCTATCTCTAAGGTACGTGAAAGTTTTCAAAAATTTGGATTTCATGGTGATTTTAGCATTGGGCTTATTGATGCACGTCACATTCTGCTTCACCTTACACATGAGGATGATTATTCACGTATATTCCTGAAGCCATCATGGCATATTGAGGGATGTCTTATGCGGGTCAGCAAGTGGACATCAGGATTTAGTCCAGAGCATGAGACCCCTATTGTTCCCATTTGGGTGTCCTTCCCTTTGTTTCCGATCCACTTTAGAGCTAAAGGGCCCTTGTTTGCCCTAGCCAGGACCATTGGGGTCCCACTTCGTATTGATGAGGCAACTACTGACCTTCGTAGGCCTAGTGAAGCTCGGGTTTGTGTTGAGGTTGATTTAGAGTATGAGCTTCCTGACCGCACTTGGATTCAGAGACAGAAAGTTCCAGGTTACTGGCAGCCCGTTGTCTATGATAAGAAGCCAGAATTTTGTCTCAGGTGTAGAAACATGGGCCATTCAAATATTCAGTGTCAGATTGGGAAACCCCCAGCACCGGCACCTGCACCTGCTGAGCCTACTCCACCAGCACCACCACCTACTTCTGCGCCAGCAATCAGAGTACCACCTCCCATCCAGAAGAAGAGATGGGTTCCAGCCTCAGCAGCCCCCTCTTCCTTCCCCACTACTTCCACTCCTGCGCCTCCAGTCACCCAGTTGGTACCACAGGTGATTGAGACAGCACCTACACCTACAGAGGTGATCCCAGAGGCTCCAATTGAGATCACAACACAGCCTCCTCCAGTTATTGAGCCTACCACAGAGGCTCGCCCTTCGTCTCCTCAGTTACCCGCTCCTTCTACTGAGATCATACCAGAGGTTCAGACAGAGGATACACAGGCTCCTATTGAGGTACCTCCCATCCCATCCCTTCTCTTCATGCACCTGCTCCAGAGGCACTGCCCACAGGTACACACATCAGCTCCTCACCATCTGCAGAGACCGCACAGTCATCTCATGGGTCAGCAGGTACAGCTACACAAGTTCTCGCTCAGGGTCTTCTCGAAGAGTTCGGATCAGAGCACTCTAAGGCTAAGTTTCTTCTGTTAGACCACTTCAAGGGATAACACCGCATGAAGATCACATCCACCTTGAGATTTTCCATTGAAGACCTGGTTATCAAGCTCTTTGGACAGCCCCCACCTGTCATCCCCCCTTGTACTCAGACTTCCACACCTTCATCTACTCCCGATCCTCCCCCGAGACAGGATAAGATGAAGGCTCAGATCCAGGGAGACATTGATGGGATGGGTTTGATCCCCTCAGTCACTGACACAGCCACATCATACATGGGCCCTTCCTTGAGATCAGAGGCACCTGCATTCCGCCCTATCCATGGTCCATGGGTGGGTGATCCTCTTGCCACCAGAGACGCTCCACGACCTACACGTCATCCTTCTACAGGTAGTGACCCAGAGTACACAGAGCTTTACACGGATTACTTTGATCCGGACAAGTACAATACCAGACGTATGACCAGGTCCATGACATCACACATGAGGGTCCACCCCCGAGAATGCCCATGATCACATTTATTCTTCACTGTTTTTACTGCTCTCTGTTCCACTTATTATTTACATTGTCGTACTTTACTTTTGCTGGAGGTCAGGTCTTTGCCCCCCTCCTTTCATATGTTTTTCGCATTTTTTGATATAAAATAAGCCACACTTGTGGTTAAAAAAAAAAAAAAAAGTGCAAAGATCATGGTATGTTTACCATACCTTGTCAAATAGGCAATAAGAAAATAAATCTTGCTTTAATAGACTTAGGAGCATCTATCAATGTAATGCCTAGGTTCACCTATGCTTCATTAAAACTTGCCAAACTGACTGAAACTAATGTTATAATTCAACTAGCCGATTATTCTAATGCTTATCCTGAAGGCGTAGTTGAAGAAATTCTAGTGCAAGTAGGCGGGTTAGTATTTCTTGCAGATTTTTATGTATTGGACATGAATGATGACCACTACCCCAACTCCACTCCTATTTTGCTAGGCAGACCATTTTTGAAAACATCTAAGATTAAGATAGATGTTAGTAGTGGCACACTTTCCATGGAATTTGATAATGAAATTGTTCAATTCAATACTTATGATTCCATGAAATTTTTTTATGATGATCCTGTTTATTCTGTTAATGTGAATGACTCTTTAGTACAGGAAGTTCTCGAAATTGGTGGAAATGACTGTCCAAAGTTACCGAAATCAGGTAAAATCTCATCCATCTCATTACCAGTCTCTGATGAAAAATCTCTACCCCCTATTTTGTAGGCATTAATGAAGAGCATGAAGAACAAATTAAGCTTTGTGAGTCCAGTTGATCCCGGATGAAGAAGGAAGCAACCCGTCGAGCCAACGACAGTAAACAAAGGCGCTGCTCGGGAGGCAACCCGAGAGGGGAGTCTCTTTACTCCCCCATTTTTCTTTTGTTTTATTATTATTATTAGTTCTTTTTTTTCCCATTTAAGTTTAAAAAAAAAAAATTGGGACAGAAGTTAAGTTACGACCGTAATCACTTATCTCACGGTCGTAACTAACTCAATCATTTTTTATCCAGCGAGACACTTACGGCCATAAGTGAATTCCTTCACGTCCGTAAGTTTCGCAAACTTTTAACATTCCAACTCTTCTTCTGATTCCATTCACATTCCCCTATTTTATTTTGTATTGTCACGCTCCAAATTGAGGACAATGTGGAATTCAAGTGTGGGGGGGAATGATTATCTATTATCTTTTGTTATCCCTGTTTTATTCATCTTCTTTCAATTTTTTTGTTAGTAAGTTTTAATTGTGCTTAGACCCACATTTCGGTTTAATAGGAAGCAGCCCCATTTATGATTATTTTTGAACCACCAACTTCCTAAATTGCATAATCGGACAAACAATGAGCACATAGAGATGAGTTTTCCAATAATTTCTGAATTAGTTTGAAAATGGGGACAAATTGAAAGATTTCTGTAACCTAATTGAGTCAAACCAAAATTGATATGATAAAATACCGCCCCGAGTAACTTCATTCTATCCTTATCCCCTAGATTTTGAGTTCGGAATGAAGATTGAACAATGACTTATAACTCCTAATTGGATGGGAGAAGCACATATAAACTATAATTTGTGAGCTTTTGAGCCTATGAGCTACTTTTACTCTTTATATTAAGCTCTATTTTTTGATGTGTGTCCTGTATGGTTGGTTTGTGCTTGGATGTGCTTTCTTGTGCATACCGTTGTAGCTTCTTGACTCAAGTGCAAAATATAGTAGAGGCATTAGGTTAAACCAAATTTGACCTACTAAAAGGGCCTACCATGATACATGTACCAATAGAAGCCCTTTTGAGCCTTAGCATTTCCTTGAAATTTTCATGCAACGCTACAAGCCAAGAAATACCCTTTCTTTCACATTGTCTCTGTTTTGAACCCATAGAGAAGGGATTCACAAGCTTTTGTTGATTAAGGATCGTGCTGTAGTCTAAGTCTAAGAAGTTGCAATGGTTATCTTGTGTTGGACGATGGTTGTGTAATGGACTGAATTCAGGGGAATGTAATTCTATCTCAAGCCAATTGGTGACTGCGTAATGATTTGAACAAAAGAGAAAAAGTTGCAGTCTGTACTCGGGGAAAAAAATGAAAAATAAGTTTAGTCATGAAAATTAGTAGTTGAGGATGTCAAACACTCAACTTGTAAAAAAAAAAAAAAAAAAAAAAGAAGAGATTCAAGTGTGAACAAAGTTTGGTAGCGGGAAACAATGAAGTTCATATTAAGGGGTGAAGGAAGTAATGTCATTGTGAATTGACTTAGTTTGCGAAACTCCTTCTCGACTCAGCCTAAACATGTCATTTTATCCTACCTGACCTGAAGCCCCGTTACAACCAAATAAAGACATTTACTTTGCACTTGTGTTATTGTTGGTTCCGGTTATGACATTTGAGTAGTCTGTGGTAATAGATTCTCCATGCGGTGAGTTGAGTGAAAACTCTCACCCTTATACACTTTGTGCGAAGAGAGAAATATCTATTGAGGGTGTTAACTCCCATTACATATGCTTATGAGTGGTTTGAATTGCTTGGTCTATATTCTGTACTTTCAAGTTGGCCAAAAAAAAACTAACACCCATGTAGTAAATCATTGATAGAAGTTAAGAGAGAACTCACGAGAGGTGGGAGGATACAAGCCACATTAGGAAATGAATTGGACCAGGGGTATTGATTTTCATTTCTGTTCAGAGGATATTGGATGATGCATCTCTTGCACACACTAACACACTCCGGTTATGCAATTGAATTTTCATGCTAAAAGAGAAGTGGGCTGTAATCTTGACTTTTCGATTGTAAGTCTATCTTTTTGTTTGAGTTATGTTTCTTTTCTTTCACATCATTATTCGAGGACGAACAATGGTTTAAGTGTGGGGGGATTTGATAAGTGATTTATTAGCATGTATTTAATTCACTTATTATCTTATTTTGTTATTGGTTTGATCCTATTGAAGCATCGTTTAATGCATTTTCACTTATTGTGCTATGTAAGGTCAAAAAGAAGAAAAAGAAAGGAAACAGGACCAAAGAAATACAAAAAAAAATCAAGAAGTGAGGTTCAAGAGCATATTAAAAGAGCTCCAAATCAATAATGGCATGTGGGAAGAAGATTAGATGCAAAAATTATGGTCAAAGAAGGTTTGGGGTGAAGTTAGAAATCAAAAACCCGCAAGGATTGTGATCATGAATTTTAGTCATAGATTGAAGCTCAATTTTGTCATAGAATACTTTCGAATTTGGGAAGAACTATTTCACAAATAATTGTAGATATTTTAGTTTTCTTTCTAAAGAAACTTGAATCACCAAAATCGAACTTTGGGAGAGAAAGTTATGACCAAAACATCGAGCATAGACGCTTCTCGGCAGAAATGTACTTACGGCCGTAAATGATAAAGTTACGACCGTAACTTCCAAATTCCGAAAATTTTCAGAATCCCAATTACGGCCGTAATAAGGAAAGTTACAGCCGTAACTTTCTCGCGAAGAAATTTTCTTATCTGATTCAAGGTCTATCTTTGGTATATCTTTTGGGTAAAGCTAGGACACGATTTTGGGAGTATTAAAAGAGCAAAATCACCACAAAAAGGAAGCTGGATGATAAGTGTGCGTTTTACACACTTATTTAGTTCCTAAATTAGCACTTTAATTGACAAATTGAGCAAATATCTACTTATAAATTGTGTTTATCTTGTAAAATTAGGTACAAACTCAATTGGAAAGCAAATGGACAAGATTGGAGTGCAATTGAGCTTAAAGATGAGCAAATTTGACGTTCAAGGACCAAATTGAAAGAAATCAAAAGTTTGAGGACTAAATTGCAACATCCCAAAAAGTTGAGGACCAAGGTTTACTACTCAAATTCAAGGAGAAAATCACAATAGAAAGCGAAATAATTGCTTAATTGATGAATTTGAGTGAAAATGGATCAATCGCACACAAAAAGATGAAGTTGGGGACCAAAGTGCACAAGTACCAAAAGTTGAGGACTTGGGCTGCAAAATAAAAGTTGAGGGACTTGGAAACATTTTAAAATATGTTTTATCACTTTTCCACATATTTTTGTGCTTGGACACATCAATTAAGAGAAAAATAGAGTTTGGGGACTATTTTGCTCAACTTCCAAACCTCAAGGACCAAGGATGCAATTTTCGGAACTTCCACTTGATAAAACCTAAATTGGACAGCAGCTTCTTCATTCTGTCTTCTTCTTCATTCTGCAGCAGCTGCGTTTTTTCTTCCTTCTTCTTTTCTTTTTTTCTTTTCTTTTCTTCTCTTTGTCTTTTCTTTTTCTTTTTCTTTTACCTACTTGATAAATCTTAGGGAACAAATCAAGAGCAAGGAGGTTGCTATTGCTGATTCTGCTGTGCTGATTTGCTGAGCTGAGGGAAGTAGAGTCAGCCAGCTGGTTAAAGGAGCTGCTGGAAATCTGCTGGTGCTGCTGCTGGAGTTCACTGCAGTGCTGGAAATCTGAGTTGCTGGAGAAAGCTGCTGGTGCTGCTGCTGGTGAGAATTTGCTGATGCTGGTGCTGCTGGAAATCTGCTGGAAGTAGTGCTGATTGCTGGAGCAGCCTGCTGGTGCTGGAAATCTGCTGGAAATTTGCTGGAGCTGCTGGAAATTTGCTGGAGGTGCTGGACTGAATTGCTGGTTCAAACTGATGCAGGGACTGAAATGGACAGAAAACATTGTTAGCAGTGGCGGACGCAGGAATTTTGTAGCAGGGGGCACAGTTTGTGGTAGATTTCACTTTTTTTTAAGGAAAAGATCGAAAATAATGATAAAATTCAAATTCACAAAAGACAATGTACTAAATAATATACAATCTCACAAATATGCTAAATTATTTTCAGTAAAATCTACGTTATAATTCAAAAGAAATTGACAGATTATATCGCAGTAAACAATCAATTAACATATTCAAATTCCAATCAATTATATTCCTGTTTAGTGTAGATTAAAATTAGATTTTTCGTAGATTTTGATAAAAGTTGATGAGATGCGTGATTGAAAAGTTATGGGTCCTATGAAATCTATGGTTGAGATTGATTTTTGACTTTGACAAATATTAAAATTTAGATTTTAATTGATACCAAAAAGAGGCTATATTTACTTAATATATGTTACAATCTTTTACATATATTTCATCTAAAAGAATCTATTCAATATGCATAAATTTTAATTATTCAAAGTCGAAACTTTACCTTCATTCAACTAAAAAAAAAACAATTATTCAACCATTCAAATCATCTTTTTTGATTTTTTATTTTTGAACTTTTCCAAAAAAAAAAAAAAAAAAATCAAAATGGAGGGGGTCACGTACCCCCCTAGGACCCCCCTATGGGTCCGCCACTGATTGTTAGGGACTGATTTGCACATAGCTTGATAGTTGGAGGACATTGATGCAAATTCCACCATTTCCAAAATCCGGGTTGTAATTTTTATCATCTATCTCTTGTTCTTCCAACATGCTTAGCTAAATTTTAATGTTGGGATTTATGGCATGAATTTAACCTAGCTTGGATTAATTTCAATATTTGCCTTTTGATTAAATGCTTATTTCATGTGTATTTGTCATTGAGATTATTCCATGTGTTTGCTTGATCACCAAATATATGTTATGTGAAGTGTATGATAATCGAGAGATATTGTGCATTTTAGACCAAATGACAAATGCTCTAGGTTCTTGTTAAGGATAGAGATATACCTTAAACCCTAGATGATCCATTGAGCTATTTTCACAAAGAGCTAATGCAATTGATTGAGTTGTAATCGACATAGAGATATAGTAGGTTAAACCAATTGATTAGGGTTAATTTCACTCGAGAGAGGTAATTAGCTAAGCTTGGAAAATCGGGTCTAACATTGTAAATGAGTAATTTGTTAATTTGCTTGTTAAGAAATTAATTAGGCGACGGTTAAATGAAATCATGAATCCCAACCACATTTTCCTCAAGATTTTCAAGTATTTTTATATTTCCATCTTTAGTAGATTTTTAGTTATTTTCCAAAATCCATCTTTAATTGTGTGTTTTATTTGTTAATATTAAATTAACTAAAGTGTATTTGAGTATACATTCCTCGTGGGATCGACAACCCGGACTCAAAAAGTCCACTTTATTACTTGTACGCGACTCGTGCGCTTGCGGTATACTATTTTGAGCGAACACTGGACATTGAGAAAATGTAGAGCATTCTTGGGAGATTTTCAAGCCAAGAATATCAATAACGATGGAATTCATGAAGCAACTTGAAGAATCTACCACAATCATGCTAGACTAAATTTCATATCTTGTTCAAAGGGGAAGTTGTGTTAATTTGATTATGTTATTTTCTTTTCCTACAAATTAGTAGCGTGAATTTATTCCTTTATTTCAATTGTTGGATTATTATGTTTTGAATGTTTAATTGAGTTTATTTGATTAATAGTTTAATTTGGCCAATTTGATTATTGATCTTTGGATTCATGAATATACTATGTTTAGATTCTTGATCCGTAATTGTCATTGAATCTTTACTTTAGTAGCAAATAAATCTCGTCCATGTTTAGTAATAATTCAACTTGGATTGATTAATTTGAGCTCGTGTAATTAACGATCCAATTCAATCTATTCTTGTAAATTTTCATACTAGTCGTGCATTAAATCCTAAGAGCTTGTTTAGGATTGTCTGTGACTAGAATTGGTTCGAAGAGCTTGTTTTGAATCAATATACATGAGGAAGAATTTAGATAATCAGACCTTGTTGATTATTTATGATTGATAATTGAATAGGGATATAAACACGTTACAAGGAAAGGTATAACATTAATTAAGGGTACAACCGAACCCGAGAACAAGATTTCTTCTTATATTATTTCTCTAGTCATATTTAATTGTTTATTTTTATGCATATTTTTTTTATTCAAATAATTTCAAACAAAAAACCCCCGCATTCCATTCTAATTGATCGAACAACTAAAATTAGTTTCTGTTTCTCGTGGGATCGACCCTTTGTAGCGCCCCGAGTTCTGTATACCCGATTCACTACGTCATTTTCTGTCTAAATTTTTCGAATAATATTTTTGAGGAAGAAATAATTGAAATTCATTTTTGGCAACATCAAATAAACTGTAATGGCCGATAAAATTGAAACATTTATGAAACCATTTGAAATAGTAAATCGAACCATTAATTTTGTAAAGAAATTGACAATGTCATAATTTCTCAAATTAATGAACTTCTCTAAATTATTCGATTGTTTGGAAAAATACGGAAATCATTAACGTCAAACTTTCAACCGTTTAACGATTATTGCCACCATCATTCATCGCTCGCCACCGTCTCCGAAATCTGCAAAACTGTTAAAAAGTAGGGTGAGTATTTCATGGGGGAAATACTCAGTAGACTCATCGCAAATTAATTTAATTTATAAGATGATTAAACACATAAATCCCGGCTCTTTATAAAACGGGCATTGATAGAGCTTCTTTATAAAACTGCTCTTGATAAAACTCATATTGTGCATTACAGCACGGGACATATTTTGCAAATCATAGGCTCTTTGAAAATAGCTCTTTGAAAACAGCTCTTTGAAAACCATATACTTATAAAAACATTTTAATTATGCCAAGCATAATTTCTTTTGAAAGCATAACATAAGATAGGATTGAAATCCTCATAAACATAGGAAGACACAAGAACTTTACCGAACTTAGGTGGCAAGAATTCTTATGCAGTAAAATCATAATAACAGTAAAATCATAGTAACAGTAAGTATACCAAAACATAATTCTTGAAATTCATAGGGATCATTTCCATCATAACATAAGATAGGATCGAAATCCTCATAAACATATGAGACAGGAATTTTACCGAACTTAGGTGGCAAGAATTCTTATGTAGTAAGTATACCAAGCATAATTTTTGAAATTCATAGGGATCAATTGCATCATAACATAAGATAGGATCGAAATCCTCATAAACATATGCGACAGGAATTTTACCGAACTTAGGTGGCAAATCCTCATAAACATATGGAAACACAGGAATTTTACCGAACTTCGTGGCAAACCCTCATAAACATAGGAGACACAAGAATGTTACCGAACTTCGTGGCAAGAATTCTTATGTGTAGCGCTACTAAAACTCCGGTCCCCTTAACATATCATAACTTATCATATGGGACCCATAACAATCTTGGTAGATTGATTTCATAGCAATGATCCAAAAAAACATTTTCGTGAAGCATAGGGTATACTTACTTTTCGTAAAAACATAAAGTATATTTTCTTTTCATAAAAACATACTTACTTTTCATAAAAACATAAGGTATATTTACCTTTCATAAAAACATACTTGCTTTTCTTAAAAATTGACTTTCACAAGTCACATGACATTCATATGAAATCATAATTTAAATCAATTAATAAGTGCGAGTCTACCTCAAATCTGACGAGTGCAAAGTTGAGCGGGAATGACTTCAATTTCTTTAAATTCTCCGTACGCTTCGTCTTAGCCAATGAGTCACTTTAGTCTATCGAATATATAGCTCAAAATGATAAATTATAATTTGAGGACTAAAATTGATGTTTTGAAAGTTGGGGGGACTAAAATGAATACTTTTGAAAGTTCAGGGACTAAAATAGATACTTTGAAAGTTGAGGGATTAAAAATGAATACTTTTGTAGTTGAGAGACTAAAATGAATATTTTGAAAGTTCAAGGACTAAAATGAATATTTTGAAAGTTGAGGGATTAAAATGAATACTTTTGAAACTTGAGCTTAAAATCAAATAAAGTAAATCAGCAGGGACTGAATAATAGATTTTAAAAAATGAAGGACTGATTAAACTCATTTAAAACTTAAGGGCTGAAATTGATAAGTTTAAAAGCTGAAAGGACTGAAATAAAACCTTTTTAAAACTTGAGGGGCTGATTTGAAATAACTTTAAAACTTTAAAAGGGCTGAAATAAACTATTCAAAGCTGTAGGGACTGATTTAAATCATTCAGAAAACGTAGGGACCAAAGTGCAAATTTCTGAAAAGTTAAATTATATTAAAATCAAAATCTTATAATCAGATCTTTCCTCTTTCTCTCTCTAATCTCACTATCTCTCAAAATCGAACCAGAGAGAAGAGAGTTGCGATCCACGTCGCTGGCGGCGATTTGCCGGTGAAATGCCGTGGTCGAGCGGCGACGGTCAGAGTATGGTGCGAGTGTGAGGAAAATAGAGATGTTTTGGGTGGTTGGACGTGCAAAACCGAGGCAAATAACGAGGTTGTTGTTTGGTGATTGCCCGACGATACTCCATTCAAAATAGGTTAGTGACTGAGGTGTGTATCTGGGTTTCACTTAATTCTTGTTTTGGTTTTGATTTGGGTTCGATTTGAGCTGGTTGGAGGTGGCTGATTCGAAAATGGGTGATGAGTTGGTGGCGGTTGAAATGGTGAAGAAGGTAGCGATGGCATTGGGTGTTGACTCGTGGCTGCAAGCGGCGGCTGTAGTGTTTGGCAGCTAGTTGATGGTCGGCGAACTGGTGTATGAAATTTGATTTCTTGTGGTGCAGTGTTAAATTGGATGATGGAGATTCTGCAGTGAGGTTTGGATTGTGATTTCAGACGGTTGGCAGTGAATTTCCGGTGGTGATCTGATTTGTGGTATTACAGTGATGGTGATGTTGGGATTGTGCAGCTGGTTACTGCAGAGTAGTGGTAGTTTGTTGATTGATCTTGGTGATGGTGAAATTCAAAATCAGCTATGGGAAGAACTGAAAGGCAGTGAAGGTTGAGGTGATGATGCTGATGATACATAGGTTTCGTGGTTATGGTTTTTGCTCGAGCTCACAGTTGGTGATTCAAATAAATTTGGTTTTGAAGGTTGAAGCTTTGGAAATGACAGAGGCAATATAGGTTTGGAGTTTAACCTGGGCAATCAGTTATGTATTGAATTGGGTGGTTTCGTGATTGATTGGTAGGGATGATGATAGCAGAAGTTGAATTGGAGTTTATGCAGTAGACTGGTGGTTTAAATGGAGTAGGAATGAAGAGACAATTGGTAGTGGAATTGATAATGAATTATAGAGGAACTGGTGGAGGTGAGTTGGAATGAGGTGATGCTGAGGATGATGATGTTTTATATATATTGTATTGTGGAATCTGATGATGGAAAAATAAAAGTGAAATTTGGTGATGATAATGATGATGCTTGTATAATGTAAAGAGGTGCATACATTGGTTGAGAATGAATTATGAAATTGGGAATGAGATGGAAAGTGATCAATATGGAGAACATAATAATGTGAAGAGGAATCATTGAATGGAATACTCATAATTGGAATGATAAAATAAAGAAATGGTGATGATGAATCCGTAGGTAAGACATGGGTTGGATGTAAATTAGAATAGGTGTAAAGTATGATAATTGATTTGGTATTATAGAATAAGATAGTGTAGAATTAGGTGGAATATGAAATAGAAAATAGATGTAAAATCTTGATTATGACAAATAACTAAAATTGGACTAACTCTGATTAGAAAACGTATTTAAAACTGATATAATTTTGGACTGAAAATAAATTTGAAAATAAGTAAATATTGAGATAAAAATTGAATTACGTATTTGGACTTGAAATAATTTAAATAAGGAAAATTGAGATATTTTAATAAATTTGGAATTCAAATGATTTTGAAAATAATACTTTGAATAAATAATTAAAATAACATAATTTTAGAAATTCGGATTTTAATTTAAAATCGAACAAATTCGATATTTCTTGACTTGGCTAGACGAATCCGTCGCGGCGTTAACTTCAAAATAATGGGTGAAATAGTAGCGACACAATTTTCTAAATATTAAAATAATTATTTATTGCATAAAAATCTTGGTCGCTACAATCTTACCCCCTTAAAACAATTTCGTCCTCGAAATTAAACTTACTTGATCTTATGATTTCTGAATACTTAATCAGAATCTCTTCTTCTTCTTCTCTTATGTAGCATCATTGCTACCATATTTAACCCAACCATATTTAACCCACTGGACTTTGACTAAATGCATCAATTTGTTTTCTTAGGACATGGACTTTTCTATAGACATATGTGTCTACTCAAAAATTCTTCTGAATTGTAAGTGACTGAAAGTTCACTATTCTTTGAATTCCATTATTATGAACCAAAAACAATATAACTTATTCATAGATGATCAACTTATTTCATAATCTCAATACATTATCACCTTCAATTATCATCATCATATCATTCCTTACAATTTTCTATTGTACCTTTATACCCTTACTCTCGCTACTACATTATTAATTAATATTTAGCAAATAAGGAATTATTTATTATTTTGGTGCATTTCGACACGCATCAGAGGGTTTGCTGCTTATAAGTATTGTTCAAGCTACCATACAAAGAGTTCGACATATCAGCCTATAAAGTGGATATTTATCCACTTGGAGACAGATCTCAATGGATATTTCCTGAAAATATAATGTTACTAAGCGTACTTCCTCCATCTACAAGAAGACCACGAAGACGACCTACTGATGAATATTCACATAGTAAAAAAGCATGAGAAGAACCAATTTTGTTGAAGATAAAACGGAATAAGAAATATGGGGCGCTAGAAATGTAACTAGATTTACCGTCTCTCTCTCTTTATATTACTTAAGTCTTAAGTGATGAACTATTTGTTTCTTAATAATGAAATGCTGAGATTAGAGTATATTTTCTCTTAGTTGAAATACGGAATATAGACTATATTTGTCTATCACTTTTTATATTTTTTTTGTTGTGGTGGTAACTGGCAGTTTGTGGCACAGTATTGTTTGCACCTGCGCTTTTTTCATTACTCGACTTGCTTTCCTATTGGTTTCTGTCCATTGGAGAAAATATTTGTAATTTATAAATAATTACAGTTTGTAATTAATTGTAAACTGATTGATTTTAAAAACTGATAGTTTGTAATTAATTACAAAATTGTAACTGAGGGTTTGGTGGCGCAATGTGATGTGCTAAGTCTCAAGTGTACAATATCGTATCCAAGTAATAAAGTGAACCTGAGAGTTCGAATTATCGTTTTCACGAAGACTATAATTAATTACAGACTAATTTAGTTCTTAATTCTATTTGAACAGTCAAACTAGGGTTTTGAAAATTATATAAACTATTAAACTCAGCTAACTAAAGAAATAAAAAGATTTCAAATTATGATTTTCTTAAGTGATTATAAAATCAAACTGTTGGGACATATGGTTTCACCGTAGTTATTACTATTAATTCCCTTCATCCAGGTTTTCTTCCTACTCATGTGCTCGATCAAATTCACTAATACATATGAAATCCATCTCTTGAATTTAAATAAAACCTACCTAATTCAATCAATCGTATTTATAGACAGTAGGTCAGAATAATTAGGTGCATGAAATTCAAGAATTCATTTAACGATCGTAATAACAATGAATGTATATCTCTATTGTTTATTATGTTACCATATTTTATTCATTGATCTAGGTTGTTTACTCACCTCTCGAATTATGAAAACATCTCATAAAATTTATGAATAAGTGATCAAGTTATTCAAGTATTAACACAAAATAAAATTAACACATTCAACATACGTGTAAAACTGGGAATCTCAAATTAACAATAATTAACTAGGATCCATTGTTTGTCCCAACTAATAACTTAGTTTTTCATCATAAGATAATAATGAACAAAGAAAATGTAGTAATAAAAGTTGTCAAGGAAAAAAAATAAATAAATAAAAAAAGGAATCTCAATAGTCTATTTCGCCTTGTTGATCTTCAAAATCTCAATCCTCTTGCCTTGCTTTGATCTCCCCTCCATCACTCCTTCAAGACCTCTTTTGTGTAGAATAAATTTTTTTTTTGGCAAAAGCCTCCACGTTCCCCTAAATCTTTTAAAACTAGGGAAGAAAATAGGAAAATCGCGCATGAGCCTAATCTGTTTGGGCCGCGTTTTCACCACTCGACCACGTGGTAGGGTATATGGTGACCGCGTAGGCCAACAATTTAAATTCCGTTAACCTGTTGTCTAGACGCGCGGATACCAGGTAGGGTTGGGTGGCCGCGTGGTTGAAAATATCCTTGTGCGTTTCCATCTTTTAACATGTATAAGTAGGTTTATGTTCTTTTATTTCACCTTAGTCCTTCATCTTTTGAATGTAACAATTTAGCCCCCATATTTTTGAATCTCTTCAAGTCTACTTCCAATCCACAATTATCTGCAATTACGTCCCCCTTCTTTACTTCCTTGAAGTCAAGTTCATGTTGCAACTCCCGATGTCCTCATTTGCTTTCACTTCATACATTTTAGCTCCAAAAGTCATTCAAATGCTCGTATTTTCCACAACTTATCTCATTTTCACAATAGTGGAGTATTTTCTGAAAATTGAACAAACTAAACAAAACTAAGTAGACTATATTCTCAAAAGACAACATAATATCTTAATTTAGATGTACAAATAAGTGTCTAAAATACACTTATCAAAGTGCTGTTTGTGCCCACGCTTTTTTCATTACTCGATTTAGCTTTCTTGTTGGTTTCTATCCATTGAAGAAAATATTGAAATTTGTAACTAATTACAGTTTTTAATTATGCCTTTATTTGGTTTTCATTAAAATTTTCACCTTTTTCTATAGCACTCAATCTCAACCATCCATTAAAAGTCAAGCCCACGATATTTGAATTTTCAATCAAATTTCAACTATCCATTCTTCTAAAAATTACTATTCATTTCAAAAAACCATTTTTAAACAATACCAAACACACTCTAATTACAAAACTGTAACTTGCAGTTTGGTGGTAAATTACTGTTTGTGCCAGCACTTTTTTCATTACTAGACTTGCTTTCTTATTGGTTTTTTTTCTATTGGAGAAAATATTTGTAATTTGTAACTAATTATAGTTTTTAATTAATTACAAATTGATTGATTAGAAATTGGCCATTTGTAATTAATTACAAAATTGTAACTAACAGTTTAGTGGCACAATGTTGTTTGTGATTGCACTTTTTTCATTTTTTTTATTACTCGAGTTGCTTTCCTATTGGTTTCTGTCAATTAGAGAAAAGTTTGTAATTTGTAACTAATTATATTTTGTAATTAATTACAAACTTCTTGATTTAATTAATCACCTCACTGTCTCCAAATATATTATCAGTAAAGGTATTGGCAGTCACATGTGCAGAATATAACACCAGATAAATATCCTAGGGAATGAACTGCCAATCTTCTTATTAATATTTAGCCCAATGTATGGAATGATTTCATATATCCATGTTTGAAAAGCAAGCATGAAAACATTGAGCCTGTAACTAATGGATGGATGCATATCTAAAGCTACATTTTCAGTAGATTTCTTCATTACAGTCTTCATAGACTTCAGAGTTACATTAAACAAATCCTTGCCCCAGATAATTAAATTCATCTCCACTGAGTCAATCATTCTTATTAAATCATCATCCAATACCTTGCAGGACATACTAGTAAATAAAAGTGAAGATATCAGATATAGATTAACAAGTAAAACCATATCTTTTTCAAAAATTACTTTCAGAAAAACAAAATATTTATTCAATGTCTTCCTCGACCACACTTTCCGACCCATTATATGTTTCTTAATCCTAAAACTTCCAAACTATTACATGGACTTATAAATCTCACCCAAACATCTCAACCCTAATATTCTACAAAACTCTTCAACAGAAAACTTCACACTTCTTCCCCCAAAATCAAATCACTATTTTTCTTTGTTTGGTTGCTTTACTTCCCTAAGCAAAATGACATGAACAAATTGGTTATTGAAAATTTAAAGTTGTCTAAATTTTATGTTTAAATTAACAGACTGTCACATATATGTTTGGACCGTAACAAATTAACAATAAATCGTTAAGATTTGTTTTTAGTGCAATCCCAGATGAATCTTGCTGATGCAGATTCGTCTGGATTGTAAAGCGTAAATAGATGGTATAATCTATGCAGAATTGTAAGAAGACAAGAACACAATATTTGAACTTAACGTAAGAAAAACTCTAACAGGGAAAACCCACGAGCCCGCACCCTGCGGACAAAAATCAATCACTATATAAGAAAAGGTTTTACACAGATCAATCTAAGCTACATGATAAATCTACGCATAGACTTATCAAACACCAAAGAAATAAATCACTCCCTGATCCTTCTATGGCGTGTCATATGAGCTGGCGTCCCACCACTCTTCAGTAGCTTTATTTGAAATTGCAATAATCTTCAGCAACACGAACTCCCATTTGATCTTCAAGCTAAAAGATTTTTCTTCTCTAAGTG
This sequence comes from Ligustrum vulgare, assembly GCA_963555705.1. Classification (NCBI taxonomy): domain Eukaryota; kingdom Viridiplantae; phylum Streptophyta; class Magnoliopsida; order Lamiales; family Oleaceae; genus Ligustrum; species Ligustrum vulgare. The sequence goes on along the minus strand of OY743173.1, from coordinate 44,852,639 downwards.
ATTGATAATCTCCTCCCGGAGAACCAACTACACAACAATGTAGGGGACGTGTATTTTTGAGCACCTCATGAATTTCTCGTATTCTACACGTCTCAAGGAAAACAATTCAAGTTTCCCTTATTTATGTGCAATCGGATTGCTTGTCCATCAAGAATCCTACTTGCACCAAATCTCAATATCCTGCAATTAAATCAAGAATAATCATAGATAAGGTAAGATAATGACAGAATCTTACCATGAATGATGATAAGGTAAGATAATCAAGATTGTTTACAGATCTTACCATAAGAGAAGATAAGGTAAGATAATCAAAATTGTTTGTAAATCTTACCATAAGAGAAGATAAGGTAAGATAATCAAAGTTGTTTACAAATCTTACCATAAGTGATAAACTTGGACTTCAAGAAATAAATCAAAATATTCGGCTAGAAAGATTTTTGGTCAAACAAGATATTCTTTATCTTGAGTCCTTATAAAGAGTGATAAGTGATAGAATTCCAGCCCAAGTATACAATTATCACAATTCTCAATACTTATCATAAAAGATAAGTAACACAATTTATCTCCAAATATCACAAGATAATTTTTCCAACGAGAATGAGAGATAAATATAATTGCAAATTCAAATCCAAGTAAACAACTAGTAATTTAATTAAATTTAATAAAAATTACTAAACACACGTGTAAAATAATTAAATTAAATTCACTTAAATTACAACATGTAGAAAAATAGAAAATGCCAATAAACATAAGTTAAAATAAGTTAACAATCTCCCCCTTTGACTTTTTCTATTTTTCCAAACCCTAATCATCTTTTCACAAACATAGAATGAAGTAACATGCAATTATTAAGCTCTCCCTATCAAAATTCTCCCCTCAAGTCATGTATCATAATAAGCTCACTTCAACAAATTCATGCATGTAACGAGAAGAATATTAAGCACATAGAGAGCATAAAAATAAACCGAAAGTTACTTCAACATTCAATCAATCAGAAAAGACGAGAAAAAATACTACTCCCCCTTTTTGAAAGAAATAGGGGAAGCCTTCCACGTCTTGTAACCTGCTATATAAGCACAAGTAGATAAAAATAGGCAAAAGTCAGTTACAGACGATATAAACTGGAAATAAAGGTTGAGTTTCAGAAAACTCAGAAAACACAATAAATGCTCCCCCTTACAGCAACGCTTAGAAATTTAATGCGGTAGGATATAATATCTATGTCTCTCCCCAATGACCCCTTAAACATAGAATTCATGCAAACATGCAAAATAGATTTTTCTTCCAGTTAGAGATTATTTTTGGACAGCTTTTAAGATCTCATTTTTGGAAGAACCTGCAGAAAATATATTTATCTTCAAGCCTTTTGACAGTGGTTTTGAGTTCAACCACTTCTGCCTTTAGAGCGGTAACTTCTGCTTCCAGCTGCCCAATTCTATTGTCCTGTCCAGACGAATCATGCTGGCCAGATCCATCGATAGGTCTCTTAACACCATAATCAGCCAAAAATTGTGAAATAATCCAGGGTTAAACAAGAAAATATGTGTTCCCTTATCGAGGACCACTTCCTGAAACACAATCAACAATAGAATTCCTAACACGAGTAGCCAAATCAATATTCCTCTTAACATCAAGGGGAAAAAGAGTCCAGGCATACTCATGTTTAAAACTCGATTCATGAATAAGCTGGTCAAAATTTTCCCTAACAATCTTGTTCAAAAATTGATACACGAGACTCATAGTGCAATATTTTACTTTTGGAAATCAGCACATACACCAGTCGACCAAAATTTGAAATTGAAAGGTGTAAACATACCTTTGGCAGTCTGCATAGAAGTGCTAACAAACGATGAAGAATCATACCTAGATCCATCTGGAGTTGCAGATTCACCCGCCTTTGTGCTCGATCCCCTTTTCTTTGGAGACACTGTTTTCTTCACCTTTTTCCTTGTTCTTTCTTTCTGCCCTCGTAGTCTCTTCTTCTTCACTTCCTTCAGTATAATTAGATTCATCTTGACCTCTAGACCCCTCTGTCTCATCGGATTCATCCTCACTTACAGATTCATCGGCTTCCTCTTCTTTATCCTCTGACTCTGAACTGCCAGATTCACCTATGTACTGGTCAGATCCATCTACGTCTTCTGCAGATTTGTTCCAAATTTACCTTCTTCCACATCTTTATCATCTTTTGGCATCTCCCCCTTTGTTTCAGTCTGTTTGCCCAAAATTTCTCCTGCACCAATCAATTCACTTCGAATATCTAAGGAAGAAAAGTGACTGGTAGGAAGATTACCAAACGTAGGTGTCGGATTTGTACCCATAACTTGTGGCTTGGTGGTAGAGCCGCCTTGGCTTGGTTCGGCTATAGGCTGAGTTGGAATTTGAACTTGTTTTGGCATGAGTAAGAACGGCTAGTGTGGAGGCAGTGAAGGAGATTTGAGGAAAGATTTTTGAGGAATTTGAGTACAAATAGAATTCAAGAGATTTTTAATTGCATTCCTTGTAGAGAAAGATATATCTTGAGAATCCTACTTCCTGCCAATATCCTTTCCTTCAAAAAATAGGATAAGTATGGAAACAGAATAATTCAAGAATTAGGTAACAAATAAATTACAAAAAATTAGGCTCCACAATTTACTGACTTATTCTGCAAGATTCACGCACATTAGCCTACAATATACTGCCTTAAATAAGAATTTTCCAGAAAAATATCTAAAATTCGTGAATGAAAAATCTAATTGCATTTGGGTACCTGAGACACGTATGAGCACTATTGGTATTAGTTGAGGCAGATACTTCTGGCAGTGTACAGTCTACCATATACATGATTAAGTTGATTAAAGTGCGTGTGTGATCCAAGCAACCCTTAGTCATCCACATGTTGTCAAAAATCATATGATTGTCCTGACTTATTAATTGGTTACTATAGTGCACAATAAGACCGATCAATATCTATATAAAGTACAATTTCTCAAATTCGGCTTGCCGACTTTTTCAATATTTTGGCAATGTCTTTTGGAGGTGGAAACAGCTTCACACAATCCCCAAAAGTTATCTTACAAGATGTTCTCCTTTAGATTAGAAGAAGGGTATAAACTTGGTTTGGATTGGTAGATTCACAAAATCTCCAAAAGTTATCTTACTAGGTTTTCCCCTTTTTCTTTGATAATTTCACTTTTTCCTCATATATTTCCTTTTTGACTAAAGGGTGTGAACTTGGCTTGGATAGGCAGCCTTCTTTTCCACTAGCCATGCCCTTAGATAATAAGAATATGCATGCAATGCTATAAGCAAGATTCATATCATATGTCTACACATAGAATATGAAATCTCATCCAGTAGCAAACCATATGACTTAGACAGCAGTGACTTATCCTTTGGATTGTCCAGATTTGAGTGCTAGTTAGATTCATCCGGAGACATGTTGACTGCCATCAACCGGACGTATCGGTCTCGTCATCAGCCTCAAGCACTCAGATATATCTGCAAGCAAAAACATGATCTACACTTAGTATACGAATATGATAAGTCAACATAAAGGCATGCAAGAAAAAAATGCAATTTTTATTTATTTTTAATTTTATTTTATTTTTGAATTTGAATATGCATGTTCCTATTCAGGAGGAGGTGATACTCCAATTTGTTTCCTAAGGTTTTCAAATTTGACAGTATCGAGGCCTTAGTGAACAAATCTGCAAGCTGTAGATCAGTCTGTATGTGCTCCAGATTGATAATCTTTTGTTCCACCAATTCTCTGATGAAGTGGTGTTTGATGTCAATGTGTTTTGTTCTGGAGTGCTGGACAGGATTTTTTGAGATGTTGAAAGCACTGGTTTTATTACAGTACATAGTGGCTTGTTCTGTAGATATCCCATAATCTTTCAACATTTGTTTCATCCAAAGGATCTGTGTACAGCAACTACCAACTGCAATATACTCTGCTTCAGCCGTGGAAAGAGACACTGAATTTTGTTTTCTGCTTAGCCATGCCACCAAGTTGTTTCAAATGTAAAAACATCCTCCAGATGTACTCTTCTGATCATCAACATTCCCAGCCCAATTTGCACCCGAATCTCCTGCAAGATGGGCAGTGGTATCTCTTATAAACCAAATTCCATAACTTAATGTACCACTTACATATCTGATGATTCTTTTTATAGCAGCAACATGAGACTCCTTGGGTTTGGCCTGATTTCTTGCACACACTCCAACACTGAAGGATATGTATGGCCTACTGGCAGTAAGGTACATAAGACTTCCAATCATGCTTCTGTAGAGGGATGTATCTACATCATTGCCACTGTCATCCTTTGAAAATCTTAGAGTAGTTGCATGGGAGTTCTCTTAGCCTTTGCATCTTAAAGTCCAAATTTTTTCACCAGATTTTTAGCATACTTTGCTTGTGACATGAATATTCCAGATTCATCCTACTGTACCTGCAAGCCAAGAAAGAACGTTAGTTCACCGACCATACTCATTTCAAATTCTCTTTTCATTGTATTTATAAATTCATTAATTTTGGACTTTGAGGTAGACCCAAATACAATGTCATCAACATATATTTGAGCTACCGTTAGTCCAGGATTCAGATGCTTAATGAAAAGAGCTTTATCAGTTTCTCCCCTTTTGTATCATTTACTTAGCAAGAATGATGTGAGTCTTTCATACCAAGCTCTGGGGGTTTGTTTCAATCCATATAAAGCCTTTTTTAGTCTAAAGGCATAGTTCGGGTGAGATGGATCTGTGAATACTTGGGGTTGCTCCACATACGCTTCCTCATTGAGTACACCGTTTAGGAACACACTTTTGACATCCATCTGACTACTTGGGGTTGATCCACATACGATTCCAGTCGGCTACTGAGCAAATGTTTCGTCAAAGTCTATCCCTTCAATCTGGGTATAGCCTTGGACAACAAGTCTAGCTTTATTTCTAACAACATTTTCTTGTTCACCTGATTTGTTCTTGAAGATCCATTTGGTTCCAATTATATTTCCTTCTTTAGGACGTGGTACCAGTTCCCAGACGTTGTTTCTTTCAAATTGATTGAGTTCCTAATGCATAGCCTGTACCCAATTTTCATCCGTCAAAGCTTCTTTGACATTTTTTGTTCAATCTGTGACATATATGGGTGGGCATGAACCCACCCAACCCTCTAAAACTGCCCAACTCGATCGGTTTGAGTCGATTTTTTATGAAAATCGGGTTGGGTTGGGTTCTAAAAAAAAAAATTAATTAGTACCCAACCCAATCCAACAATTTTTTTTTTTTTTAAAATAGGACCATTTAAATTTCAAAAATCTCAAGCACATTTTATAATTTGGATGAAATTCAAATATGGTTTTAACATATTTTAGTTTTATTAGCAAGTATTTAATTTATTATATTTGAGCTTATTGTATTGTACATAATTGATTTAAGTTAATAGTTGATTTATGAGCTTAATTTTTTAAATTTCAAGATTTTTTTGCTAATTGGACCAAAGCTCAAACCACCCAACCCACCCAACCCGATCGAAACTTGATTGGGTTGGGTTGATTTTTTATCAACCCGACCATAGTGGATTAGGTTCGGGTTGGGCAAAAATCCTACCCAACCCACGCCCACCCCCACCCCTAGTGACATATAACAGATGTTTCCTATATCAGCAGCAAATTTTCTTCTGGTTACATTTCTTTTGGACAGATCAGTGAGAATATTGTCAAGTGGATGAGCCTTTTGAATTCTAGCAGATGGTTTTTTTGACACTTCTGGTTCTGCAGTATCAGGTATATATGGGTAGTCAGATGCGTCTAGATATGCAGATGCTACTGGGTGCCCAAATTCATCATGGTTGCATTCTTCAGTATCATTAAGACTTTCTGGTTGGTGCTGTTTTTCTACTGACTTTTCAGTTTCAGCTTACTCTTTTGGTGGAATCTCCAATTGATTAGCATCTGCTTCCTGTTTCTCAGCCTTTTCATTACTCAATTTCTGAAAAATATTAGTAAAATTTTCAAAGGCATCAGATTTATCACGATTAAACATAACCCTGCTATATCTGGAGAAATCTTCACCACATACGCAGATGTATCTCTTACTACCAATACTTTCCTTTTGAATAAAACCCATCAAATCCATGTGAGTAAGTTCAAGTATATGAGAGGTGTTGTGAAATGTACCTGATCTGTGTTGAAGTTTGATTTGCTTACCCTTTTGAAAATCAGTACAGACTCCATCTGGAATGTTCTTGATATTGGGTAGGCCTCTCATGGCTTGTAGTTTAGCCATCTTTATGGGATCATGGTAGTTTAGATGTCTTGACTGGTTTTGCCATAACTCCTCCATTTTGGCCCTTATAGAATTGCAAGTTATGTGACTTTTAAGTGTATAACATTTATCCTTGGATCTAATTCCCTTAAACAGGACATTTTCCAATGGATTTAAGTTCATGTCACAACTCAATACCTTGCAATAATCTTTAGAAAATTGGACAAGCAGGTTATCATCACATAATTGACCTACACTAATCAAGTTTGCTTTAAGCTCAATAACATACAAAACATTTGTTAATGTAGGTAATCCTTTGATATTGATGATACCTGATCCATCTATCTTACCCTTTTGGTCATCACCAAATGTAACAACACCTGTCTCACCTTTTTCAAAGTGTGACAACAAAGAGAGACCACCTGTCATGTGTCTAGAATATCCAATATCAAAATACCAAGTGTTAAGTGCATTTTTATACACTTTTTATACCTTTAAATTAACATATTTTGGAACATCTTGAGCAAATATCTACTAAGTTATGCATATTTTGTGTTCAAATAGGTTAATATCCAAGTTTGAGGCCAAAAAACCACAAAAGGAGAAGATTCTGCTGAAATTCCAAGTTCAGGGGCCATTTTGTCACTTCCAGGAAGTTTTGGACAAGCCGTGCAATTAACCAAGGGACCAAATTGAAAGATCTCAAAAGTTGAAGGACAAAAGTGAAATTTTTGAGGGACAAAAGTTGGGAACGTGCTGAGGCTGGAAAGAAACCAAGTATGGAATCAAAGCATGGGGAGAAGACAAAAAAAACCTGGAAGCATGGGCAATTGATGGAGAGTATGGGAAAAAGAAAACCAAGAGACAGAGAAGGATGGGCTAAAGCATGTGAGGCTGAAGCTGCTGGAAGATATATACACACAACCAGACACGGAGAAAGGGAGGACTGTAGAGTGAAACCGGGGGTGAAGTGCAGTAGCTGGTGACAGTGGCTATTGATAATCACCGGTGATTGATAGATAGGCAGAAGAGGAGAGGCTGTTGGACTTCTGGTTTGCTACTGCTGGTACATAGTTTGAGAGAATATATTGGTTGGTTTGTTGCTGAAAGGAGGAAACCAGAAGAAAGAACTACAGAGAGGAATCGGGGGGTGCTAGAGGGCTGGTGACAGAAGCCCAATATTGCTGGTGACAGGAGCAATAACTATCATTGCCTAAGGCTGCTACTACTGCTGGGAAGAGGAGGACCTGCTGCAGCTGATCCAAAGCTGTTGCAGCTGAGGAAGTCATGCTGCTGTAAACTGGGGTTGCTGAAATCTGCTGCTGCTGGTGTATAGATACTGCTGAAATCTGAAGCCAGGAATTGCTGTTGCTGATGTTGCTGATCTGAACCTGCTGGTGCTGCTGCTGTGCTGGAAATCTGCTGGTGCTGCTGCTGTGCTGGAAATCTGCTGCTGTGCTGGAAACGTTCTGCTGCTGCACAGCTGCTGGAAATCTAAAGCCAGGAATTGCTGTTGCTGATGTTGCTGATCTGAACCTGCTGGTGCTGCTGCTGTGCTGGAAATCTACTGGTGCTGCTGCTGTGCCGGAAATCTGCTGCTGTGCTGGAAACGTTCTGCTGCTGCACAGCTGCTGGTTGCCTGGTTGCTGGTTTGCTGGAGATACCTGGTTGCTGGTTTGCTGCTGATAACCAACATTGCTGAGGACGCTGCTGATGCTGAGAGCCAAATTCACAATCTTCTCATTCCGGGTTTTATTTTACTGCTTCATGTTATTTGTAATTTTCGGACATATGTTTAGCTAAATTTAAAGTGTTGGGATTATTGATGAAGCTTGACCTAGCTTAATTGATTTTAATGCTTGTATTAAGAATTTAAGCTTTTTATTATCTTGTGCATTTATTGTTGTATTTATTGACTAGCATTTATTGTGGCCACATTTATGCTTAGGTTTCATGGGATGTGCAATTATTGAGAAATTGTTGTGTATTCTAGATCAATACAATATTTGCTCTAGGTTCTTATTTAGGATAGAGATATACCTAAAACCCTAGATGACCCATTGAGCTATTTTCACAAAGGTTTAATGCAATTGGTGTGTTTTTAATCGACATAGAGATATAGTAGGTTAATGCCACTAATTAGGGTTGATTTCACTCGAGAGAGGTAATTGACTAAGCTTGGAAAATCGGGTCTAACATGATTAATGAATTGCGTTTCTATATGCTTGTTGATAATTCAATTAGGTAATGGTCAAGTGGAATCAAGAATCCCAACACTCCTTTATCATCTTTTCATTACTATTTTTCTAGTTATTTATTTATAATTGCAACTTTAATTCTAGTACGAAAACTTTCCCAAAACAAACTTTTATTGTGTGTGTTTCTTGTTAAAATTAATTATAGTAAAGTGTAGTTGAAATAGACAATCCTTGTGGGATCGATAAACCAGACTCAATTAGTCCACTATCACTTGTATGCGACTCGTGCACTTGCGGTGTGTTTGTAGCGAACACCAAGTGTTAGGAATCAGAGTACTGAAAGATAATTGAACTACGTAAGCATTAGTTCTAACTAGTGTTACACCTGTGCGATGCACGGTCATTTGTTACCTACATATATCAAATTTATATTTTAACATATGAACTGAATATTTAATAAAAAATGAGAAATGAATGAAGACAATTAATTACAAAGGTACATTAAACATACCTTAATTATTTTTCAATTTTTTTTACGGTTCGTATGTTTATCGTTCCAGAAATTTCTTTAAATATTCTAATATGAATTGATTTAAAACTTCAAATGGAAAAGAAAAATTACATTTAAATAGAATTTGTAATAAGTAGAAAAATTGCTATATCTATGATATACGCTTAGAATCTTATTAAAATGAAAATGAGAAGAAAAAGAAAAATAGATTGATGAACGTTTTATTTTATTATCTTTCATTTTATATTTTTAAATAAAAATATTTATGTGATACTGACAAATTTTTATTTTTTTTATTTTTACAAATTTAAAAAAAAAATGTAATTGATTTTCAAAAGGGGAAGACGGATGAAGAACCCTCGGGACCTAAAAATTGCAGCTATTTAAAAATCTTCATTCATTTGGTTTAATTTAAATCTGAATTTATTCAAAAATGAATAATAAATAGTGAATTACTACTACTAATTACAATTTTAGAAAATGTGTTTTAGACAGGAAAATTGGTCAATACCTGTTTTTGGGAAGTGTTCTCTCTTCATATATTACATTTTTCTTTCGTGAGTATATTTAGTCCTTATTTGAGCCCTCATTATCTACAAAATGAGTTTAATAATAATGATTTTGTGGAGAATGTATACTTAAGCACCTGTTTGAAACTCGTTATTTCAAATAATATAGTTCGTAACAGTAAATTTTGGTACAATGAGCTGTTAAAAAATATGATTTTTTTTTAATTTATATGTAAATTATAGGGGCAATTTTTTATTTTATTTTATTTTTTTACTAAGTTACCACTATTGTAATACTTAGGAACTTAAATAACTTACTGCTTAAAAAAAAAAAAAAAAAACTCCAATGACCATTTGCATAACTATTCAATTTTAATGATTATTAATGTAATTAAGCTTTTCAAAATCTAATTTATAGATTATCACAAATAATTTATCACTATCCGAATAGTACTATTACAATTGGTACTAACTATCTTATTACAATATTTGATATTTAAATTTATTAAACAAATATTTCATTTCATTTCATATATACTTTAACATTACAAATTAAACAGATGTGGTCATATATTTAAATAAATGTAGCAAACTAAGCAACAAGAAATGTTAGTTTTGATTAAATTTTAACAAATGTATATCGTAAATATATTTAACTTTATTTACTAAGAAATCATCTATGCATCTCGATTCATAAAAGCGGCACGGTTGTTTAATCCACAAGACATATTGCTTTATTACTTACCCATTTGAAATTGATTTTTCAAAAATCAATTTTTCTGAACATTCATTTTCAATCACATATTCTTTAAAAAATTATATTTTACAATTTTTCATACTACTTTTTAACTATACATTCTAAAAAAATCACTATTTCACAAAAACAATTCTCAAAAAGTCAAAGTCAAATGGTCAAAATAATAATTTGAAAATCTCGCAATTAACATGATACGACAACTGATTAAAGTTGGAGATCACAAAATTATACAAATAATCTTTAAAAATTTATTAAAATTAAGAATGATTAACAATATTAATAATTCTATTGATATTATTAACTAAAAAGAAACCAAAATCATTAATTATTCAATATTTGTCTTCGTTCAAAAACTTTCTATAAATTATTTATAAGCAGCGCATTTTTTCAACTACATATATATTTCATAAAATATGATTTTTGATATTAAAGATAATAAATTATCTGACAATTAATAATTAAAACACAATTTTTATATTGATGTCTATACATAGAATTTATAATATTAAGAATAATAAATAAATACATAAAATAATTAAATGATAATTTTAATACTAATGACTAAAAATATTAATTGAACTCATTCAGTATTAATGTTAATAATAAAATTAAAATTGATTAAAAAAATATCAACCATTATTTAGTATTTACCATAATATATATATATATATATATATATATATATATATATATATATATATAATGCAATAAATACATTCACATTTATCCAGATTTTACATTAACATTTGACCTACATCAATTTTGCATTCACGCTAATCCACTTTGCATTCACACTATTTAATTTTATGGGACCTTACTATTTATAGAAATAAAAAAAATGGACGGGAAATTATTTTTAGGAACTTCCTTACTTTTATATATTATAAATATTTTCTTTTCTTGCCTAGAGACAAGTCTTCTTTTGTGTGAGTTGATTAATTTCAAGTACTCATGACACCTAAACACATCATGACCAGATTTAACACAAAAATTACAGAGTACCTGGAAGAAAGATGTATCCTGCCAACTCTGATGATGTTGAAATTTTCTGCCAGCCTGATGGACAGATGCATCTTGCTTGTACAGATTCGGCTGAAATTATCTACATGCATGGTTCCTGGCTGGATATGAGTTTTGTATTCCAGCCGCATTGAATTGATGATGGTAGGAGGTAGATGCATCTGAGTAGTTTCTGCTTTGCTCCTTCTTCCCTCATCCTGTTTCTTTCACAAAGATCATCTTGTTTTCATGAATTTTACCTTTACCTTCATATCCAAGTCCACTTTTTATGCTAGCAGGTTTCCCATGATTCAGAATTCCATCAATCTGAACAAATCAAAGTACCAGTTTCTTGATCATATCTTGTACTTTAGCAAGTTCAGCATTCAACCTACTTGCCTCATCATTTTTGTCATCTGGGAATATAGATACATCTGGATTACTTTCCCTGTTGTGTTCAGCCACAGCTTACAATAGTTGTATCCTCTCTTCTGCCTTTTGAAGTTCCTTCTTCAAATTTTCAGTGTATGATCCTGATTCATCTGAGCCGGTACCTACACGAGATGAATTTTCAGATTTAGTACCAAATAAATGTAAAGCAGTAAGGGTAATTACCTGTTCTCCAGAATTGCTTTTATCTGAATCTGATTCAGATTCATCTGTGTCTCCATCACTCCATGTATCATTCATGGCTTTCCTTCCTTTGGTCTTCTTTAGTGTGTTGGGACATTCTATTGATGTGTGTCCATATCATTCACATTCTTTACACTGAATACGGTTCTTAGGATTTCCTTCAGATGGATTAGCAATGTTCCTGTGATAGAAATAATTTTTCTTCATTTGTTTTTGTTGATTTTGATTCTGCCCTTGAAGGTTGGAAGATCTTTCTTTGCGTTTGCATTTGAGGAATTTCTTGAATTGTCTGGTGAGAAGTGCGAAGCTTTCATCCTCATATGTCTCTCCAGATTCGTCTGGCTCTTCGTTGCTTACTTTGAACGCAATCCCTGATTTCTTATCACTAGTACAATATAGTAGAAAAAAGGGGGAATACACGTCGGTTTTTCAAAAAATCGACGTGTAAAAAAGGACGATGGCATTTTCGTAATTTTTTAGGGAATATGCGTCAGTTTTAAATAAGAACCGACGCCTAAAGTCGGACCGGTCGACTTTAGGCTTCGGTTCTTATTTAGAACCGATGCGTATTCTCTTTATATTTTCCCCGCAAACTTTCATATCTTCACTCTCGCGCCTCTCTCTCTCTCGTCTTTGGTCTCTCTCTCTCTTTTTCCTCCACTCTCCACCACCGAGCCCCCCCACCACCAACCCGCCGCCACCCACGTCGTGCCTCCACCCACCACCGCCACCTTCACCGCCCGGCACCACCTCCGCCCGCCGCCACATCCTACATTGTAAGACCCACTTCAATTCTCATGTGTATATATGTATGTATATGTATGTGTGTATATATGTATGTATATGTATATATATATAATAACATTTATTTATAAATGTTAATATATATATATATATATATATATATATATATATATGTGTGTGTGTGTGTGTGTGTGTGTGTGTGTGTGTGTGTGTTAATATATGTATATAAATTTATTAATTACATGTTAATATGTATAAATGTGTTAATTAAATTTTAATATATATAAATTTGGATATTAAATTTATATTGTTGATTTTAAGTTAGTAGATAGATACATTGTAATATTTCAATTATTGGAGTTGAAATTATGAGATATTAAGTTATGAAATCTTAACTTGACTTTTTAGGAATTGGGAATGTATTTTGGATTAAATTTGGAGTAGTTGATGATGTTGAAGTTTGATTGAAGTTGTATTTTATTTTTGAATATGTCGAGGTTGAACATTTTGGTTTATTGTGGCATTTTGATTCTTCCTACGGGTTGGCTAAGTCCAATTTATAGGGGAGGTTCTGTTGAAAATTTTGTAGGATTTTGTAAATAAAAAATGAAAATTATAATTTAAAGTGATTTTTATTATTACAGAATCGACCATACTAAATAAATAATTACATAGAATATAATCATCCTAATAAAATTATGAAGTTTCCAACTTAAAAAATTATCGTATTTGATTTCAAATATTAATATATGGTTTGTTTAAGGTTGTATCATGAAAAATATTAACTCAAAAATAATAATTTTTTTTAATTATATCTTCACATATAGGTCATTGATATGGATCGGGGTTGGATGTACGGCAGACGTAATAGACATGAATATGTAAAAGGTGTTGAAAAGTTTATGAAATGTGCGGATGAACACAAGAGAAAGAAAGGTGAAGCAATGATTTTGTGTCCTTGTTATGATTGTAAGAATTTGAGAAACTTTCATAGTTTTGATCTAGTGAAGAGTCATTTGATTCGTCGTGGGTTTAAGGAAGGTTATACACGATGGATATGGTATGGTGAGAGTATGCTTCCCAGGACGAGCACTGGTGACGATGTTGGTGATCAGCAAGAGAATAATTTAAGCAATATTTGTGAGAATGATGTGGTAAATGATGAGAATGATATGATAGACGAAATGATGCGTGATATACAAGGGGAATACATTGAAAAGCCTCATATATTAGATAACTTGTTCAACAATTCTGAGAAACATTTGTTTTCTGGTTGTAATAAATTCACTAAATTGTCTACTGTACTGAAATTGTATAACTTGAAAGCAAGCAATAGGTGGAGTGATAAGAGTTTCACGGAATTATTGGAACTGTTACGAGAGATGCTTCCGAAAGATAACGAACTTCCTAGTTCAATCTACGAGGCAAAGAAATTGGTATGCCTAATGGGTATGGAGATTGAGAGGATACATGCATGTCCAAATGATTGTATATTGTATCGAAATGATTACAAGAACTTGCATCTATGTCCAAAGTGTGGGGCATCACGGTATAAGCGAAAGAATGTGAATGATAATTGTGGTGATAAGAAAAGCCCTCCGGCAAAGGTTTTTATGGTATTTACCTGTAATACCAAGATTTAAATGTTTGTTTGCCAATGCAAAGGATGTAAAGAACTTGCGGTAGCATGCCGACGGGAGAAAAGAAGATGGAAGACTAAGACACGTGGCCGATACTCCTCAATGGAGGAATATTAACAGGTTGTTTCCCGAATTTGGGGGTGAAGATAGAAATCTTAGGCTGTGACTATATAAAGATAGGATGAACCCACACGGTAATATGAGTAGTCGACATAGCACTTGGCCGATTCTTTTGACGATTTACAATCTTTCTCCTTGGTAATGTATGAAGTGCAAGTATATCATGTTATCTTTGTTAATATCAGGGCCCAAACAATCGGGGAATGACATAGATGTTTACCTAGCCCCACTAATTGAAGATTTAAAAATGTTGCGAGATGAAGGCGTGTCTGTGTTTGATGCACATACTCAGATGAATTTCACCTTACATGCTATGATATTTTGCACTGTAAATGATTTTCCATCTTATGGTAACTTGTCGGGTTATACTAACAAAGGACCTAAAGCAAGTCCTGTTTTTGAAGAAGACATGATTGATCTTTAGTTGAAAAACTGCAAGAAAAAAGTCTTTATGAGTCATAGAAGATTTCTCCCTACTGACCACCCTTATCGCAAGAAGAAAAAGCCATTCAATGGAAAAATCGAGGCTTGAGCAGCTCGCTTACCGTTAACAGGAGGTGAGGTGTATGAACGAGTTAAAAATTTTGATGTTTTGTTTAGAAAAACTTTTAAGCCTCCTCAGAAGAGTCTTTGGAAGAAAATGTCAATATTCTGGGATCTACCTTATTGGAAATACTTATCTGTAAGTCATTGTCTTGATGTAATGCACGTGGAGAAAAATGTTTGTGATAGCATCATTGGGACATTGTTGAACATTCCAAGAAAGGCGAAAGATGGTATTAAAGTCAGGAAGGACATTATAGAAATGGGGATACGGGATCAATTAGCACCGCAAGAGTCGGAAAAACGTACTTATTTACCCTCAGCTTGCTGTACTTTGTCGAGAAAAGATAAAAAAAGTTTTTGTGAGTGCCTGCGTGCTATTAATGTTCCATTTGGGTACTCATCAAACATTAAAAATCTTGTATCGATGAAGGACTTAAAATTGGTTGGTATGAATCATGATTGTCATGTCTTAATGCAACAATTGTTACCAGTTGCAATTCGAGCCATTCTCCAAAAACATGTTAGACAAGTCATTATAAAACTTTGTTTTTTTCTTCAATGTAATTTGCAGCAAAGTTTTGACCCGGAGGCGTTGGATGATTTGCAGGCCGATATTGTTATCACTCTATGTCAATTTGAAATGTATTTTTCGCCATCATTTTTTCACTTTATGGTGCACTTACTTGTTCACTTGGTGAGAGAAACTAAGATCTGTGGTCCAGTATTCTTGAGGTATATGTATCCATCCATTTGAGAGATACGTGGGTATATTGAAAGGATATGTGACAAATCGATTTCGACCTGAAAGCAGTATCATTGAAGGTTATGCTGCTGAGGATGCTATTGAATTTTGTACCGATTACTTGGATGACGTTGAGACTATTGGTGTTCCTAAATCTCGGCATGATGGAAGACTTGAAGGTAAAAGTACTATTGGATGCAAGTCAATTGTCCCCAATGTTGAATTGCGAGATAAAGCACACCTCCTTGTATTACAATACCTTCCTGAAGTTCATCCATATTTAGACGAGCATATGTCCATCATAAGGAAGCAGAATCCTTCAAAAGTTGAAAGGTGGGTAACTAATGAACATAATCGTTCATTTGCAAAATAGTTCAAAGATAAAGTCATGAAAGAATTGTCACAAACGTCGAATACCATTGTTGAAACGGTAAAGTGGTTAGCTTATGGTCCTAGCACGATTTTGAGGTCATATGAAGCATATGAAATTAATGGGTATATGTTTTACACTAAATGTCAAGATGATAAGACTGTGGTGCAAAACAGTGGAGTGACACAAGTACCACTATCAAGAGATTTTTCAAATGCTAAAGATACCATGCCAATAGATGCCTCGATGTCCTATTATGGTATCATTGAAGATATTTGGGAACTTGATTACAGGGAGTTCAAGTTTCTTCTCTTTCAATGTAAATGGGTTGATAACCGACGGGGTGTTCGGGTGGATGAATTAGGATTCACTATGGTGGATTTCGGACGGTTGGGTTATCTAGACGAGCCATTCATAGTTACATCACAAGACAAAGAGGTATTTTATGTTCTTGATCCTGCCGATACTAAGTGGTCAGTCGTCCTTCAAGGTAAGAGACGCATTGTTGTGATTGGTGATGTAGTAGATGAAAAAGATTATGATCACTTTGATGAAAGCCCTCCATTTTCTATCGGTATACAAGGGAGTGCAACTTTAGGGGAAGATAATATTGAATCAAATTATATGCATTGGGATCATGAAGAAGGATTATGGATTGACCGTCGTTCCTGATTGTTAATTGTGTGAGTTCATTTACACATTCTTGCTTATAACTATCTTTTATTGTTTATATATGCTCAATACGTGGTTAATAATTCCATTTGTGATTTTGATAACAATAATTTGATATATATATATATATATATATATATATATATATATTAATACGTTGTTATATGTGCAGGTACGTGCACAGTGGTCTCAATATAATGGCCGAGTCTTCAGCATCTTCAGATGATCATCGTACTACCAGCACAAAAGGACTAGAGGGCCAACAATGTGCAAAAACATGAAGAAGGTGGGGGGAAGTGAATATCATCGAGTTCGATGAAAAAAAGAGACCAATCAGACCAGGCAAGAGGAACTTCCGAAATTATGTCGGGTGTTTGGTCCGCATTCACGTTGACATAAACATCAGTGATTGGCACAAGGTTGATCCCGGCCTTAAGGACATGATGTGGGAAGAAATAAAGGTACTATCACTTCATACATGGTTAATTGATAACGTTTCGTAATTTTTTTTATAACATTGCATATTATATTCGTCTTTTAGAGGGAGTTCAACATCCCCGATGACTCGGCCAAAAAAAGGGTGTGGAAAGTTGCGGGGATGCAATGGAAAGATTTCAAGACTCAGTTGGTTCATGATTATATTATACATGACCACCTGAAATATACATCTACCCAGCTTTATGATTTTATAACTGAAGACCAATGAGATTCGTTCAAGAAAGAACGTCAAACAGAGAAATTTAAGGTATATATGTAATACCTCGACTAAGAAAGCTTAAAAGAAATGATAGGTACTACTCATACCAACAAGGTGCACCTTCTTTTCCGGAAGTCCATCGTTAGAAACTCCACAGTTAAGCGTGCTTGGCTTGGAGAAATTCTGGGATGGGTGACCTCCTAGGAACTTTTCTCGGGGAGCGTGCGAGTGAGGACAAAGCATGCTGAAAAGTCTCGTATTGGTACAGTGGGACAGTACGCTGTCATCTAACGGCCAGGACAGCCCGTTAAGTGGGACCTAGATCGTTACAACTGGTATCAGAGACGACCGCCAGCCAGAAGTCGGGAACTAAGTACTACGCCATAGGGCAGGAGCCACCTCTAGAATCCCAACACCTGGCAACAGATTCTCAGATGGGTTAAGGGCCACGAGGAAGTCGCGAGTCTAACAGGGGGTGATTGTAGTACCCCGACTAAGAAAGCTTAAAAGAAATGATATGTACTACTCATACCAACAAGGTGCTCCTTCTTTTTTCGGAAGTCCATCGTTAGAAACTCCACAGTTAAGCGTGCTTGGCTTGGAGAAATTCTGGGATGGGTGACCTCCTGGGAAGTTTTCTCGGGGAGCGTGCGAGTGAGGACAAAGCATGCTGAAAAGTCTCGTATTGGTACAGTGGGGACAGTACTCCGTCATCTAACGACCGGGACAGGCCGTTAAGTGGGACCCGGGTCCTTACAATATATATTTAAATGTACTCATGTGATTTATTGAGTTGAAAACTAAATACATGATGTGACATTTTTCAGGAAAAAGTAAGAAGGCCAATGATGCTCAATTACGAAACTAGCATCCACATTATATGAGCTCAGCTGGTTATGCGGGGATGAAGCCACAGTGGCTAGTTAGTGACCCACTATCTTCTAGTTCTTCATGCGACATGATTAGCTCATCAATTTTAAGTGAGGATCGAAGTTTAGATTGGATTCGAGCTAGATCCAAGAAGAAAGAATATGAAAGTTATTACATTCCCAACGAGAAAACGAGGGGGGTGTTTGACAAAATTGTAAGTATATCATCATTATTTCTTCATAATATAAATTCAAATTTACTTAAATATATACTTATATTTACGTTTCATTTTTCTGTTAATATGTTGAAAAAGCTGAGCAGGCCACGCATGGGACGTTTGTGGCAAGTAGACATCATGATATTTTAAGTGAAACCCTTGGTAAGCCGGATCACCCTGGTAAGGTGAGCGGGTATGGCGTCTATGTGACCAAGAGGGATGTTTACAGCAGGCCTGATGATTATATTAGACGTTCGTGTGGGGTCGTCTTAGTAGACGATATTAAGGAGATGATCAGGTCAGAGATGGAGGATAGTATTGCCGAGCGGGTCAGGCATCAGACCATGTCGGAGATGCAGAGTAAATTCGATACTATGCAGAGGGAGTAACATAGTATGCAGACTAACTACGATGCTATCCTCCAGGGCCTGGGCTTAAATGTTGAGTCCGAGGTGGACGTAACTCCACAGCCCCGACCACCAACTCGCAGCAGTTGCCACTCCGTGGATCCAGATCCATTTCATGGACTTCAGGTATTTAATGTTAAGTTATTTAGAATTTTTTAACAATAATTATGTTATTTCAACTGGAAGTTGTTAACATATATGTTCAATGATGTTGTTCAATAGAAGCTGACTCCTTGTCGTCTCGCCATAAGTCTTAATGGTGAGAAATAAATAGTGGCGAGCGGGATGGTTTATCCAGTCGAACCCGACATGGTGGTGCATCATAACCTCTTTGGCCTGATCATGCTAAGGTGTCCATTGACCACATTGTCAATGGTGCAGAAGCGTTTTGTATTCCAATGTCATCTCAACACCATACCACAGTGGGGGAAGCTGTTGGGAGCTTCTTGCAATGGCCTAAGGAGTTGATGATTTTTGGAGAGGTAACAACATTTAGTTATATAAAATTTTATGTCAATATTAATTTCTTTTAAATTTGTATAACACGTTAAGATGATAAAAGTTGTCTTGTTGCAGGAAGAGGCACCACAACAGGTAAAAAAGTCGAACGAAGGAAAAACACCTCAGAGTTTCGAAATGTCATCTATCCAGTGACCGAGATTGTTGACAACGAGACGTTGCAACGTCTGGTGATAATTGCAAAATGTTGCACATTCTGGTCCTTCAATTGCCTATTGGTGATGACTTCTACCAGGTGCCCGTAGATGCCACCGTGTTCAATTGTGCGTTCGATGATGGTTTTTTCGTTACAGTCGGAGACATCACCGACTTTCTTACGATGAAATGGTTGGATACATCTATCTTACAAGTGTTTTCATTGTAAGAATTCTGATAAAAAATTATAACTTCAATTTAAATCATTATTTTATTTCTATTTATTGGTATTATTATTTTTTAGGTACCTCCATGAGTTGTGTCTGGAATGCGGTATTGAATCCCTTGGATTCATGTCTCCGACACACATTGCATCGGTTTCAGTAAGAACAAATGCAAATGGTGTTATAAATTACTTGGCCAACACCATGAAGGCAATGAAAACTAAGAAATTAATTCTACCACCGTATTTTTAGGAGTAAGACCATTGATATTCTCTATTTTTTTTACTTAATTTGAATGATATGATATTTAAAGTTGTATTTACACGTTCATAATACGTAGGAATCACTGGATGTTGCTAGTTATTTCTCCTGAGAAGAATACAATGTACTTCTTGGATTCAGCTGCTACATCTAAGCGTGACTTAGATATCAAGCCGATATTGAACACGTAAGTTAGGAAACTTTTCATGAAAAAATTGTGGAGTTGTGGTGAAATTGATGCATTTATGTTGTGATTGTTGAGAAGTTGATAGTTTTGAATAGCAGGGTCTCCCTAAAGGTTGGATAAGTTCAATTTATAAGGGAGACTATGTCAAAATTTCTCTAGGAAATTTGAGTCTTATTATTGTTTTGTAGCTTGTTGATATAATTTATTGAAATTTTAGGGCTTTCAAAACATATTGGACAGTTGGAGGCATGAGGACGAAATCCAATACAACGTGGAAAAACGTAAATGTATGAAAACACAGATTTAAACTTTATTACAAACCTTTGAATTATTTCTATATTTTATTTAGTTTGATTACTAATATTATTAGTTTTCAATGTGAAAATTTCAGTGTCCTCAGCAACCTGGACGGTCTGAGTGTGGCTACTACGTTATGAGAAATATGTATGAGATAGTCACATAACACTTTCAACTTACTTCGTTAGAAAAGGTATAAGTGATTGAAGATGAGAATTTTTAATAATGACTTTATATTTTATGAAAAATAACTAATAATTCATTTTGATTGTTTGTAGGTATTTAAAGAATACTATTCAACGAAGGAAGTAATCGAGATTCAAAACTTATGGGCAAAATACTTCGTTCATAAGTTTGTGTAAATCGAAGTGTAATCAAAACTTGCATTTACATATACATTTAATTTGTATCTTAAATTAACAATTTTGTAAGTATAATTGTGTTAATTTAATTTTATTACGTATATGTCGATTATATATATATTTGGTGATGCGCATGTTCAGGTCACCGCAGGCCACGTCCAGGTGACTGCAGACCACGACGTGCAGTGGCCTGGGTCATTGCAGGTCACGACGTGCAGTAGCCTGCATCATTGCAGGCCACGTCCAAGTTACTGCAGGCCACGACTTGCAGTGACCTGGGTCATTGCAGGCCACGACGTGCAGTGGCTTGGGTCACTGCAGGCCAGACTTGAAGTGGCCTGGTTCATTGCAGGTCATATAATGGAAATTATTTTTACTAAAAAAAAAAACAAAAACAAAAACATACAAACAAACAACTTTAGGCGTCGGTTCTAAATTTAGAACCTACGCCTAAAACAGCTTTGGGCGTCAGTTCTAAATTTAGAACATATGCACAATTTTTTTTTTTAATTTAGGCATCGGTTTACGCCTAAAGTTGTTATTATTATTATTATTATTATTATTATTATTATTATTATTATTATTATTATTATTTGTATTTATTTTTTTGACTTTAGGCGTCGGTTTGTATTTAGAACCGATGCTTAAAGTCGACTTTAATCGTCGATTTACAACAAACGCCCAAAGTCAATACTTTAGGCGTCTGTGCCATAGGTGTCGCTGCAACAATCGACGCATATTTAGTTTTAGAACCGATGCGTTTTCCAGTTTCTGTACTAGTGTATCTTTCTTTCTTCGGGTCAAATTCAACTTATAGGTCATTAATGAGCCTACAAGTTCCTCAACTCGCATGGTTGAAAGATCCTTACTTTCTTCAATGACTGTTACTTTTGCATGAAATCTATCTGGTAAAGATCTGAGAATCTTTTGTACAATCTGTTCATTGGAGTATGTTTTACTAATGGCTTTAGCTGAGTTTGTTAGATCACTCAATCTGCCGTGGAAACTTTTGAAGTCTTCTTGCTCATCCATAGAAAGTTGTTCAAATTCAAGAGTGATCATTTGTAACTTGGAGGTTTTGACAGCATTGGTTCCTTCATTTGCCACCCTCAAAGCATCCCATGCTTCCTTGGCGGTTTTTAAGGACGAAATCAACCTGAATTGACCAAGATCAACTAAAGAAACAATAGTGTTAAGTGCTTTTGAATTCCAATTTACGTTAACTAATTCATCAGCAGTATAAGCACTTCTAAATACAGCTGTGACAACACCTTCAACAGTGACAGTGGGTGTTGTATAACCATCAAGGACAGACGTCCAACAAGTTCATCAATAGACTGAATAAAAATTTCCTTTTGAATTTTCCAATATACATAATTATTATCAGTCAACAAAGGTGACCTAAGAGATGCAAAATATTCCATTTTAGACAACCGGATCTTACTTTTTAGAAGTGAACCCGCTCCGATACTAATTGAAAATTTAAAGTTGTCTAAATTTTATGTTTAAATTAACAAACTGTCGCAGATATGTTTGGACCGTAACAAATTAACAGTGAATCTTCAAGATTTATTTTTAATGCAATCCCAGATGAATCTTGCTGCTGCAGATTTGTCTGGATTATAAAACCTAAATAGACAGTATAATCTATGCAGAATTGTAAGAAGACAAGAACACAATATTTGAGTTTAACGTAGGAAAAACCCTAACAGGGAAAACCCACGTGCACGCACCCTGCAGACAAAAAGCAATCACTATATAAGAAAATATTTTACACCGATCAATCTAAGCTATAGGATAAATCATAGACTTATCAAACGCCCAAGAAATAAATCACTCTCTGATCCTTCTATGGCGTGTAATATGAGATGGCGTTCCACCACTCTTCAGTAGCTTTATTTGAAACTGCAACAATCTTCAGTAACACGAACTCCTGTTCGATCTCGATCCATACCTCCCGTTTGATCTTTAGGCTGAAAGACTTTTCTTCTCTAAATTATTGATAATCTTCTCCAGGAGAACCAACTACACAACAATGTAGGGGACGTGTATTTTTTAGCACCTCACGAATTTCTTGTATTCTACACGTCTCAAGGAAAACAATTCAAGTTTCCTTTATTAATGTGCAATCGGATTGCTTGTCCATCAAGAATCCTTCTTGCACCAAATCTCAATTTCTTGCAATTAAATCAAATATAATCATAGATAAGGTAAGATAATGACAGAATCTTACCATGAATGATGGTAAGGTAAGATAATCAAGATTGTTTGCAGATCTTACCATTATTGAAGATAATGTAAGATAATCAAAATTGTTTGCAAATCTTACCATAAGATAAGATAAAGTAAGACAATCAAAGTTGTTTACAAATCTTACCATAAGTGATAAACTTGGACTTCAAGACATAAATCAAAATATTCGGCTAGCAAGATTTTTGGTCAAACAAGATATTATTTATCTTGAGTCCTTATAAAGAGTGATAAGTGATAGAATTCTATTTAAAGTATACAATTATCACAATTCTCAATACTTATCATAAAAGATAAGTAACACAATTTATCTCTAAACATGACAAGATAATTATTCCAACGAAAATGTGAGATAAATATAATTGCAAATTCAAATTCAAGTAAACAACTAGTAATTTAATTAAATTTAATAAAAATTACTAAACATACGTGTAAAGTAATTAAATTAAATTCATTTAAATTACAACACGTAGAAAAATAGAAAATATCAATAAACATAACTTAAAATAAGTTAACAGATATGATTGTGGATTTGAGAGTGTGTTTATGATTGGGGTGGAGTGTAGTTAATTGGCTAATTTGTAACTTGTAATTGTTTTTAACACTATAGCATTAATTAATCAATGTTTTTCAGGTAAAATGTGTGATTAAATAGTGCAGAGAAAATGCGTGTTGTTAAAAAATGGTTTGAAAAATTGTATTATTTATAAATTGTAACTATTACGTTAAAAAACAAAGAAAATAATTTGTGATATGTTAATTATGTGATTTATGATCAAAATACGTAATTATGATCCACAAATTTTGTGAATACCTTTGACGGACATTGGGTGATTTGTGATTAATATTGATCGTGATAAATAAATAAATAAAGTGTGCTATTGTGATTGTGGTCTATTTAATTGAATTATATGCGACATGTCATAAAATTCTGAAACTTTTGTAGTGATTTCCCTTGACACAATTTATAGCTTGATCAATGAGACGTTGGATGAGGCATGTGACAAGCATTCAATGGGCCTCGATCAAAAGCTTATGATGGATATAGATTGACATCATTGAGCTTGACCTGTGAGCAGTGTTTAAAACGCGCGACTCTCGCGCGTCTCTTTGACGAAAAACGAGAAAAAAACGTTTTTGAAAATTTTGTTCTAAAAAGCGCGCACAGTGCGTGCTTAAGCGTGCCCGATGCGCGCAGCTGCCAAATTTTTTTTTTTTTCCTTTTTTTTTTTTTTTTTTTTACTTGTTCAAGTATGGGTAAAATTTAAATCAAATATTTAGGAATTGAAAAACGTTTTTTAACGCTTACTCTCGCTTAAGCTTCAAAAGTTTGACTTTTGGACTCCACACTTCACGTTTTTTAGAACACTGTCTGTGAGGCATAGGAATTATGTCATGTGTCAAGTATCTAAATGGTCTTGATTGCAAATTTATGATGACGAGATTTTCATCAACAATTTATCACGAAACTCTATAAAAGATTTCAAATCTCAAAAAGGTAAAATATGGCAGTTAACTTCGGATAATAATTATTAATTAATTAATGCTATAATGACAACCTATCTCGCCACAAACCTTCTCACGACCCCTCTAATACTACGAAATTACCCCCTCAAACTAACCAAGTTGATCCGAATATGGATAGTAATGGGGCGGGTCAGGGCCGCCCCGCCTCGGACCCGAAAACACCCCGCGACCTGCGAAGTCGCGGATCGGGGTGTTTTCGGGTTCGGGGCGACCTCCCGCCCCGCTAAGGACCCGAATTTTTTTTTTTTTTAATAAATAAATTGGTAATGAAATTTTACGTGAAAAATTTAGGCGTTGAATTATTTAGAGTTTTTAAGTTTGAACTTTAAAAATAATATGTATATACTTGAAGAAAAAAATCAATAAACAATATAATGGTATAGTGGTTATATATTCTCATATCCCTAAATTCCATCAATGTTCAATTATTCTGAACTTCATCAAATTTATTTTAATTTCTCATTTCATTATTAAAAAAAATAAAAAATAAATAAATAAATTTTTTCGGGTCACGGGGCGGGGCGGGTCCCGACGGGGGCGGGTCATTTCGGGTCCTTCGAATTTTTTGTCATCCATAGATGCGAACTCTCAAATCTCTTTTCAACAATTCGAACTTCGAAGTCTCCAAACATCTCCTCCAAACCTATCTACTGCTACCGATCGTAGAGAAGAGGGGAGACCAACCTATTCCGACCGCTAATATCATCGGCGAACCTAGATTTCAATGTAAGGCTACATCCCTTCCGTGGACCTGAAGTGATTTCTAAGTATCCAAACCTCTCCTCCTCCAAACCCATCTGTTGCTACCAGAGGCGGACCTAAGGTGGGTCCTAGTGGGGACACGTGCCCCACTAAAAAATCTGATTTTTTTTTTTTTTTTAAAGAAACTAGAATTTGAGATTTTAGTTTGCTAAAAATTTGTGTTTAAAAATATTTTTTTATATTTTCAATGTAAAATATGTGGTTGAAAAGTAGAAAGAGAAAATTAGTGATGTTAAAAAGTGGTTTGAAAAATTGTATTGTTTAAAAACATATTATTATTTTTTTATAGTTTGTCAAACAGAGGTTAAATTATATACTTTTGTTTGAAGTTTATACTTTCAAATTAATATTTTGTGCTATTGATCTCTTTTGAAATTTACATTTGGGTATTGAATATATTTATACAATTGTTTATTTTTTTGTTTGTATCAGTAATTGATAAATAAAATTGTAATAACATTTCAAGTGTCTCTTCATTTTTCGCAACATTTATACAACTTTGATTGTGGTGATTGGTATTCGTTGAATATCTGTTTACAATTATTTATTTGATTGTTTGTATTAGTTATGAATAGATATTTGAAACATAAATCTGAATTTTCTAAAAGATTTTTTCTAAAAAAAAAATTTCGGGGGCAGCCCCCGTAAACTCCGTCGCGAATAACAAAAATTCATTTTTGTGCCCTACTAAGATGGAACGTCTACGTCCGCCACTGGTTGCTACCGATCTTAGAGAAGAGCGGAGACCAACCTATTCCGACCACCAATATCGCTGGAGAAATCATAAAATAAACACGTTATAACTCGTCCAAAGGCAGACGTGGACTTCAGCACATTTCACTTCCTTCTACAAATTTTATGGGCGTAAACTAGTGATGAAATGTAGTGTCAACGGCCAATATGAAAAGTGAAAACATAATCTATGTCTTTTAACTCGGCATAGTGAAAACAGTAAGAAGAAACAAGGAAAGGGAACAGATATGACAATTGAATGAAATAAAAATGAGCAAAACGGAACTAAGCTATATCTTTCAACTCGGCTGGCATTTGGCTGAAATGGGTTCCTATTGAGATTATTATGTTTTAGGTAACTAATGGGTATTCATGTCCATAACAACCATGACAAGAACACAAGTATGGAGTGTAAGTGTATAACAATCTAGTAGGACAAATCACACATGGAAACAAAAACTAGTAATAAACAAGAACCCATAAATACTTTCTGAATTGAGCTTAAAATTGGGGAAAAACTACTAACCCATTTCCGACATTGTGCTCCACGTCGCCGGAGATGTTAATCCGAGCTGCCGGAGGCGAGTAGAGGTGGCAGTGATTGATATTATTTCATCAGATTTTGTTTACTGGCGGGAGGAGGAACACACTGGTGGAAAGTAAAAAGTTAGCTGCCTTTTTTTTTTTTAACCTTTTTGAGATTTGAAATTATTTACAAAGTATCGCGATAAATTGGTGATGAAAATCTCGCAGTATATCGCGATATTTCAGAGTTGTGCGAGAAGTTCTAACGAGATGAGTTGTGATTTTAGCATTATCCACTTAATTTTTGTTCATTGTCTCTCCTACACCTAAAATAGTAAAATATATTATCGCGTTTTCCGACTTGACATCTCTATCATTGCATCCCGTTGAACCTACGATCGTGCAATTCACTGAGGTCGAAGTATATATAGTTAATAGAATGTTGTGATTTCATGTGTAAAGTCAAATATGTTGAAAAGAGTCGGGCACCTATCTACAAGTCTAGAATTTGTGGTGGTTGATAGATTTAAGTCCCCTTTCAATTTTTTAGAAAATAAATAAGAAAGCAAAAACAAATAAGACAATCAGTGGCGGAGCCACCTATAAGCGAGGTAGTGCGGTGCCCTACGAGTCTATAATTTGTGGTGGTTAATAGATTTAAGTCCCCTTTCAATTTTTTAGAAAATAAATAAGAAAGCAAAAACAAATAAGACAATCAGTGGCGAAGCCACCTATATGCGAGGTAGCGCGGCCGCGCTACCTTGCCATCGGTGGTCCGCCACTGGCGCTGCGCAGGAGGCGTCGAGCTGGAGAGCTGAAATTTTTTATTTTATTTTATTTTATTTTTACCCAAATTAGTACCCAACTCCCAGCATGTCTTCTGTCTCCATTTTATATTTGACATTTTTGCCATTACAGATAATTTTTCACAAGCGTTACAAAAAAAGGAGCAGGATATTCAGAATGCTATGAGATTGTTAAATGTGGTCAAATGTATACTACAGAATATGAGGGACAATGGTTGGAATAAATTGTTGGATAGGGTGATCAAGTTTTGTGTTGGTAAAAATATCATAGTGCATATCATGGAGGATATTATGATTTTGGAAGGTCGATCAACAAGACGTGGAGTTGCTCAGCAGGTGACGTATTATCATCGTTTTTATATTGATTTGTACTGTCATATTATAGACTCAATTTTGCAAGAGTTGAACGATCATTTTCCAGATACAACTACTGAGCTCCTTATCTGCATTTCATGTTTGAGTCCAAAAGATTCATTTGCAACCTTTCATACTGCTAAATTGCTACGTCTTGCTGAGTTCTATCCTTCAGACTTCAACACTGAAGAGTTGTTATTACTTAGACCCGAACTTGACAAGCCTTTTATACTTGTCACAATGGAGAATGCTTTCTTTAATCTCAACAGTATATCATGCGTAGCTAAGAAATTGATTGAAACGGGAAATTCTTGTTATTTTCCATTGGTTTATAGGCTCATTACATTGGCTTTGATATTACATGTGGCAACTGCATCTGTTGAACGAGCATTCTCTGCAATGAATTCAATCAAGAGTGATTTGTGCAACAAAATGGAAGATAAATGGTTGAATGACAATTTGATTGTGTACACGGAGCGAGACATTTTTAAAAATATTGAGAATGAGGCAATATTGCAGTGTTTTCAAAGTATCAGACCTCGAAGAATGCAGTTGTCCGAGCCAACGAATACCAACTGATGTCAACATCATGTATTTTGCATCTATTTTGGTTTGTATTGAATTATATGTTCATATATTTAATTACAACTTTTTATTCTTATATCTATTTATTCATTTTTAAATATTATTTTATTAAATAATATTTACAATCTCGCTACTGCCATCGTTCACGTTAGTTGGTCAACGGTCAACGGCCAACGAGGTCAACGGTCAACGCTCTACCTGGACTTCTCGACTGGCTCCGCCACTGAAGACAATAATACAATTTTTTTAACCTAAGAATTTTCAATCCAATGCTATATTGTCGTTATGCTTGTTTTTTATTTTTTAAATAAAACAATGTAACCTTGTCTTCAGTTACTATGATTCCAATGTGCATTCTCCATAAATAGTTTTGAGCTTACCAAAAGCTTTCCGGCCATTGCAGGTTTGAATTTGCATTGAAGATATGTTCAAAGAAACGCATTCAAAGGGCACCACCACTAGCAATATTTCCACTACCAACGTCTTCTTTATACACAGATTTTACGTGGAAATGGACAATATTTTCCATCAAACTTCATATTTGGCTAATTTAATTATGTTTTTTTTTTTTTTTGCGTGAAATTGATTTTTCTTACTTAACTCGATTTCCATGACTTTTTTCTACTGGCACTATTTCCACTACCAACCTTTTCTATGCTTGATACATGGATTTTACGTGGAAATGGACAATATTCTCCATCAAACTTCATATTTGGCTCATTTAATTTTTATTTTTTATTTTTTTTTTTGCGTGAAATTGATTTTCAACTTATCTCGATTTCCATGATTTTTCTTAAAAATTACTTGAAATGGTTGAAAAAAGATTTACCACTTTTTCAAATGTCAATTTCACTTTTAATGGAACACACCAAAATTCCTTGAATTAATTTTTCATGAAAATAAATTATTGATGATTCCAACTCCCTAGAACTTATTTTCTTTTCATGAAACGGACCCTAGTGAATGTAAGAACCAATTGCGTAGAAGCTCAAAATATTAAGATTTAAGTAATACTTTTTATAAATAAATAATTTTTTAATTGGTTGAAGTTAAACAAATTATTCTTAATCCTTTAATTCAAAATAATTCTTTAATAATTAAACACATCAACTCATGTATAAAGATAATTTAACTAGACTTCTATTTGTAGAATGACTTCCTAAGAAAGCATATTCAATGGGCTATTTATATTTAAAGAGCATATTTTACATGGGGTTAAGTACACAATTACAAACATTTAAACTTGAAAATTTTTGTAATCATGCATTTTGTAACTAATTACACAAGTATCAAAATAATTTTCAAAATCAGGTATTTCTTTTTAATTCAGAATTAGGTTTTGTAATTAATTACAATTGTAACTTTATTTCAATTTGTAATTAGTTACAAATGTAAATGTAACTACAATTGCAATTTATTACCATCACTACCACCACCATCGATCACCGCCTAATTTGAAATCAGCCACCGCCACAACCATGTCGGAAATACAATTGTAACTTATTTCAATTTTGTAATTAATTACAATTGTAATTAATGAATTAGAACTTTATTTCAATTTGTAATTAGTTACAATTGTAAATTTAACTACAATTGCAATTATACACCACCACCACCATCGATCACTGCCTAATTTGTAATCAGCCACCGCCACAACCACCGTAGAAAATACAATTGTAACTTATTTCAATTTTGTAATTAATTACAATTGTAACTAATGAATTATGACTTTATTTCAATTTATAATTAGTTACAATTGTAAATTTAATTACAATTGCAATTATCTACCACCACCACCATCACCACCACCACCGATCACCGCCTAATTTTTAATCTGCCGCCGCCGAAAATACAATTGTAACTTATTTCAATTTTGTAATTAATTACAATTGTAACTAATGAATTAGGACTTTATTTCAATTTATAATTAGTTATAATTGTAAATTTAATTACAATTACAATTGCAATTATCCACCACCACCACCACCGATCACCGCCTAATTTGTAATCAGCCACCGCCATATTCACAGTCGAAAATACAATTGTAACTTATTTCAATTTTGTAATTAATTATAATTGTAACTTATGAATTATAACTTTATTTCAATTTGTAATTAGTTACAATTGTAAATTTAACTACAATTAAAATTAACCACAACCACCATCACTGTCGATCACCACCTAATTTGTAATCAGTAACTACAACAATCACTGTTGAAAATACAATTGTAACATATTTCAATTTTGTAATTAATTACAATTGTAAATTTATTTCACTTTGTAATTAATTACAAATGCAATTAAATCTCAATATCACCATCATCATCATCATAATCACCATCGCCACCGCCGCCGCCATCGTCTCAACAATACCTCCACCGTCTCATCACCATAACCACATCAACCAAAAAAAAAAAAAATCTAAAACCATCACATGTTCAATTGATACATCACCATCTCTAAATAATGAACGTACATAGCCATTTTTCGTAAGTGATTCTGCTAATATTGAAGCAGATATAAAGTCGGTATCTAATTTTGATGAGTCCAAATTGAACAACTCGGTGCACTTTCTAAATCTGAGAGTTTCAGCCTCATTGGAGAGAAATGAATTACTGTATAAATGAAATCAAAGGTGAGATTATAATTGAACGGAGACCCAGACCCAACGCAAGAAGGATCCGACCCGAAGAAATTCAGGATGATGGAGCCTGAGGAGGCTGACTCTATTACTTAAACCGCCACCACAGACATAAGCAATAGAAACATCTTTGATGGAATAAGGTAATACTCTTTTGCTGACAGAGAACCCTAGATAGGCGAGGGAGAGGCTTATATTGGCGATGGTTGTGGTCTTCTCAACGCCACCCTTGCCGGATGTGATAACCACCATATGAGGCGTCTCTCCATTTAGTTGGGGTTGCGGCTCTACTGAATGGGGGAGTTGACAGTGAGGGTTCTAGGTTTATTCTTAAGCAAATTTTATGATTTTTTAATCATACCTGATTTGTATAATTATTTCACAAATACCTGATTTTAAATCTTTTAAGCATAGAAGTATGAATGTGTGTAATTTGCCCCTTTACATAATTGAGAGCATCTTTAAGTTTAAAGAACAAAATCTTTTACAAGCTCTAACAAACTCTTTATGTTTGGTTCTTTGTTTTACTTTTCATAAAAAATAATTATTGTCCTTCTTTATTTTAATTAATATTTATTTTTTTAAAAGTGAATGATCAATGATATCAAATATGTAATAATGAAAGTTAATCTAGGAACATTGAAAATTGTAATTTCTTGAACGCATTTAATAATAGAGATTAGATTTGGCTCTTCAAATTTGGAAAGTCAAACTCACTCTCTAAATTAAAATGTTAAATTAGAAAGTCTATTGGAGTAATATATTAAGTATTGACTCTCAAAAATAAAGAGTATCTTAAGTTTAAAAGTATTGAAAAATGCTCTTATGTATGTTTGCTTCCTGTGAAATTCGCTTAAACCAAAAAAATGAAAATAAATAAATAAATAAATAATAATAATAATAATAATAATAATAATAATAATAATAATAATAAATAACTTACAAAATCATTCAAAAACATGTTCAAAACCCAAATCCAGTAAATTTACGCTCCAACTATAAGGGAATAATTACTAGTCAATGATCTTCACACTAGTGTGATGCACATATATATTTTATTGAGAAAGTAAAATATAATAACACGGAACAATGAGAAAAAATCAATAAAAAATAACAACAGCAAGTGTCAATTTAAATAATAATAATAATAATAATAATAATAATAATAATAATAATAATAATAATTCTGTTACCAAGAGTATTACAAATTTTGGAACACTTCATTATACACAATAGTAATCTTCACATTTGCTAGGTTCCTATCCCCATCGACAGTATCTTTATTTCCATAATTAGCAGCGCTTTGATAAAAAGTTGAGATAATTCGATCATGTCTTTTATTCACATACTTGAAAAGATATTTAATGGAACAAGTATGATTGCACTGCATTCAACTTTTATATGATCAACATACTTTATCGGCAGATGGCCAGATGCTGATTATGAGGAAGATTATATTTGTTATGATCTTTAAAGTTCATTCATTGAATGAGATGTTCCAAAAAGATAAAAACTGGTAGATCAATGCCCTTCGAACCATATATGTCAGCAAAAATAATTGTAAACACCGTAAGCAGGGTCAACAAATGTAAATCTAATGAAAACATAAATTACAAAGTCCAGCCATGTTCTCTTTACTGTTTTGAGGTTGTTTTCTGTTTTTATTTTCGAAAACGTTAAAAACGCGTTCTCTTTATCATTTTCGAAAACGCATTTTGGAAAACCAAAAAAAATATTGTACACAAAACGCAAAACGTCCAAAACCTCGTTTTGGGCGTTTTGTGTGTATTTCGACAAAAAAATGTCCAAAACGCAAAAACGCGTTTTGGGATTTTTTTTTTTTTTTTTTAAAGAATTATCTTAACTTAGAACTAAGCTTAATATAAAAGTTTTTATTTATTTATTTATTACTTTTTTTAGAATTATCATAACTTGGAACTAAGCCTAAATAATTTTTTTTTTTTTTTAGAATTATACTAACTTGAAACTAAGTTTAAACAAAGTTTTATTAAATTCAATATCAACATTACAAAAAAAAAAAAATTAAGTGAGAATTCTTGTCATTATATTTCAAAAAATGCACTGATAAATGAACTCTGGTGGTTTTGAAAGAACTTGGATTTTCTGAATTTTAATAGAAGTAGAGCTTTTTCAAATCCCAAACCTGATCAATCTGTGTTAATATAGACTCTTAATGCTCACATTAGTGTGTTGCATGTAACCATGTTTTCATTGTATTGTGAAAGGAAATTTGAGTTTGAATTAATAGTATTCTGCAAGCAAATTAATTAAAAATAGTTTAAGTACTATTCTGTAAAATTTCAAACATAATGTGTTTTCCAGTTTTTCATTTTCAAAAACATGTTTCAGAAATGACAAACCAAACGCGTTTTCAGGAAATTTGAAAACAAAAATGAAAACAGAAAATACAAAACATTTTCGAAAATGAAAATACAAACAGAACGTCACCCAAATCTTTACTATTTTGAGGTTGTTTTCTAAATTTATTTTTGAAAATACTAAAAAACTGTTCTCTTTATCATTTTCGAAAACGTATTTTAGAAAAAAAAATTGTACACAAAATGTCGCAAACCTCGTTTTGGGCATTTAAAGTATATTTCAACAAAAAGTTTCAAAATGCAGAAAACGTTTGTTTGTTTTTTTTTTTTTTTAGAATTATTCTATCTGGAAACTAAGCCTAGAGTAAAGTTTTATTGAATTCAATATCAACATTATAAAAAAATATTCAGTTAGAATTCTTGTTGTTATTGTGTTGGCAAAAAAAATGAGTTTTTTTTTGCAAAAGACATTCCGTTGACAAAAAACATAGAATCCCCAACATTATAAACATGAGTTGTTTTACTTTTATGTATGATGTTGGATCAATAACTCTATTTTTAGGGTAATAATTCAAAAAATGCATTAAATATGGACTATATGTGTGATTATTTTGGCTTAGAACCCATTGTATCCATTTTGTTGAGTCAAACTCTTTGTGTCATTATTTTGTTTACGTTGACTCATGTTTAATTGTGATTTGAACATGAATGTAGCAATAATAATTAGATAAGCTAATTTCTTATAATATTTTTGAGACTTGATCATTAATAACTTCATCTATTTTTATAATATTTTTTAGTGATTATTAATTCAGTCCAATAAAAATTAGATAAGCTAATTTCTTATAATAGAAAGTAAATCTTCAAAAGATATTTTTTTTTTTTTTTTGTGTATAATTTAACCCACAAGCAAATTAATTAGAAATAGTGAAAGTAGCATTTTGCATTTCAAACTGAACATGTTTTCCAGTTTTTCATTTTTAGAAACAGTTTTCAGAAATGAGAAATAGAACGGGTTTTCAGCATATTTAAAAACAAAAAATGAAAACAAAAGATAGAAAACACTTTCAAAAATATAAAGAGAAAATTAAATACAAACAGAACGTAACCTTAAAAAAACAAACAACAAACAGGTTTTGACCTATGTGATGTCTTATTGAATCCACGAAGACAACCATCACAGTTTTCAATGCAACAGCTAAATTAAAAGTGATAACTAAGTCACTCAAATTATATTAAATGAATGATTGAATAAGATTATTAGTTAACACAATTACTTCAAAAAAAAAATACATGCCAACAATTTCAACTACACTTGCATGGTCCAGAAATCATACCTGTGCAAACATAAAACACTTGAATCTCATTGTCAATTAATTTAGTAAATTAGCTCAAAATCATAGACAGCTCACCCAATGTTTTGCCAATCTTCGATCAAAGTCTCTGTTACTTTCCCTTCAATTTCACAAAATCTGAGCAGGGAACTACTGAATCATGTTTCCTAATCTCCCATCTCCACCACCACACTCAAGGATAAATTACAATGACACAAGTTAGAAAATTACATAATTATATACTGTATTAAATAATATTTACATTATTAAAGTAAAATCCTAAAACATATCAACTTAAAGAGGGTTACTTTGGCTCCATCCAATTACAGACCTAATGTCAATCGTCGTAATTAAGGAAAAAAAAATAAAATTTAATTTCATCGCCTTCCAGCATCCGGATCACCTCAGACACTTTGGGACGATGGATTGGCAGGTATTGAGTACAAAGCAGAGCCACTTGCGGCATCTCACCCACCTCAATCCTGTCCTAATTTATTCCCAACTCCCTATCAATCAACAATTCGATTTTCTAAAAAAAAAAAGGTGTAGCCCACACCCTGAGGGTTCGAACCGACCACGCCCAAGGCCTTGGTTCGGGAAGGTAAATCCAGGTTATGCCTCCAAGTAGTCAGGGTGGAAGGGCTTATGGTAAGCATGAGCAAATCTCAATAACTCCCGCTTGCCACAAGGCTAATTCCACCTTGCGGGGAATCGAACCAAGCACACAGCTGCGCTGAGCACTTACCACCCTCCCCTTTGCCACTTGAAGATATGCCCTAGGGGCAACAATTCGATTTTCTTCTCTTGATGTATTTTATTAACCTGCAATTGCACAAAGTTCCAATTTGCTTCACCTTCTCCATCATCAAATTATAAGATTCTGCAACTACGGGATGGGTATATAACTTTTGCAACTAAAATAAGGTGTTCAACAAAATAATAATATTCCAAGCATATAATCCTGAAATATCACGACTAAGCAAAAAATGATGATTTACTCACCCTGAAGCGGACATAATAGAACATTGGATGCACATAATATAAAAATACTATTTAGTAGCAAAAATATTTTACATCCAAGCATCGAGCAAGGTAAGGGTCGTACTCGGTGGCGGATAGGTGCATCTTGATATCTTCAAGCGTTTCACACTAGCAGAGGTTATTATAACTGGCCTCTGTCAGAAGCCCGGATTGGTGACCATGGACTATGGATATATAGATTCCAGTTTTTGAGCTAATGAGTTAAAACCAATGGTATTAGACCTAGACTGGCCTAGTCTAGCGGAAAAACTTGCAACCTAGTTCAAAAATCGGCTCGCATAATGGCCAAAACCCGGAGTGAAACTCTGTGAACTGGTCAGGTTTCAATAAAACCGATGACCCGTGCCCAAGTTTGAAGGAGGTTTTTTTTTTTTTTTTTTTTAAATGTTAAACTGACGGTCTGAATTGAAATCCACCCAACTAGTGATGACAATGGGACGGGGAATCCCCAAACCTGACGGTAGGATTGTAAATTGAAACTGTCAAATCAAATTGAAACCGCGTCAACATTTTGGTTTTGACCCAAACGAACCGCTTTCAAATGGTTTGGTTTATGTTTCACTTTTCAAAACCCATTCAAACCGTCAACCCGCAAAACTCATTTTTGTCATGTTGATTCTTGTATGATTTTTCATTTTATTGTAAATTTTTTTTTAGCACTATCATCATTCTATATTGCTAGGGACAACGGACATTTAAAACATTTTGATTCTACATTTATTTTGAATGAATGCATATAAGTGTGATTTGAGTTGAGTTGAAGACATTGTATTCTTTTCACTATTTTCTAGATTTAGTAAAAATTAAAAAGACTAAATCCAATTCCAAATTTGGCACAAATTTCTGCTAGTTCAGACTCCGTTTCTTTTCGACAGTAATTTTCTTGATGATTGGTTCCTAATTAACGTATAATTTATCTATGAGTTTTATCACAATATGTTATTATGTCATACTAGTGAAAAGACTCTTAAATTTTTTTTTATATGATTCCCGTGATCAGCAGTTTGAAAACTTTTTTTTGATTAATGTCGTTTGATTTCGTTTGCAAACCGCGGTTTGAACCTGGATCAAACCGCCTAATATAGTTTGGTTTGGTTTGATTTAATTTAATTTAGGAAATTGAATGGTTTGAGTTGAGTTGGAAAAACGTCAAACCGTTTTAAATGATTTAGTTTGAAAATTTATCAAAAATCGCCCAAGGGGACTCGCCCCGAATAGGGTGGGAAATCCCAGAAAATGCCGGGGATGGGGATTGCTGTCAAATCTCGTCCCCGCCCCAGAACTGCCCCAAAATCATCCCATT
Source organism: Ligustrum vulgare (assembly GCA_963555705.1). Lineage (NCBI taxonomy): Eukaryota > Viridiplantae > Streptophyta > Magnoliopsida > Lamiales > Oleaceae > Ligustrum > Ligustrum vulgare. Next base: position 44,815,574 of record OY743173.1, on the reverse strand, counting down.
AATAAGTTCAATTAAAAAAAAAATTCAAATAAATTAATAGTGTCATAACTCGTAAATCACTTGACGCCCAAATATATAATTTCAAAATCAAGCTCTACATTTCAACTCTATTTTACCATTCATCTCTTACTCTCAAGTTTCACCTCATTCTCTCCAAATATATTTCTTATCACGATTAAACTTGTACTGCTCTATAAAAACTTTTATGAGTTTTTTTTTTTTTATTAATGTTAATGATTTTCTAGAGCTGTTAAATGAGAATTTTGTAAAATAATTATACTTTAAGAAAAGAATTTATATAACTAAGTAGTGCTTAAAAACATCATTGTTCATAGAAAATGAAATAATCATTTTTATATCATTTTCTTTAAGTCGTGAACATATATCAAATTGAAAAATTAGTTATTTTCTTATACATTGTCATCATTTAATAATAAATATATTTACTAATCTACTTAGTCGTATTTTTATTGTACACCTGCAAACATTTTTATCTAGGCATTGAGTAATGTGCAGTGTGTGTGCGCGCGCGTGTGTGTGGGCATCCTCGTCCCGTCCTAATCTCATCCCCGCCTCCCTGTTTAGATGAGGACGGAGTGATGATGGGGGATAATAAATCTCTAACGAGGCAAGGACGTAGATTGACATCTCCATCCCGTTGCCATCCCTAATTCCAACCATTGAAATCAATTGCAGCCCAACCATTAAAGAATCTTCATCCAATAGCATCTTCATCTTTATAATATATATAAGATAGTTCCTAAAAACAATTTTTCACCCTTTTTTCTATTTCTATAAATAGTAAGGTCCCATAGAATCTTTATATATATAAAAGTAGAAGTGAGGAGAGAGAGTCATTTTGGAGGGAAATTTGCATTTAATGATTCTCTCTCCTCAATTATACTTATATATATATATATAAATAAATAAAAGATAAAGACTTTTGTAGGAAAATTTATTATTTATTACATATTTAATAAGAGTTATAATAAATATATTATGTATAAATGTATTACATTGGAAATGAAAAAATTAGATTAATATATTTGAACATAAATAAATGTGATATCTATTTAATTGTGTTATGTAGGAAATGAAAAAATTGTATTAATATATTTGAACATAAATAAATGTCATATCTATATAAATGTGTTATATTGAAAATGAAAATTTTGGATTAATATATTTGAAAATAAATAAATACATGCTATATAAATTTGCTAACATAGAAATTAAAATTTTGAATTATTATATTTTGAAAATAAATGAATAAAATAAATATAGAAAAGATAAAGATTTTGTAGGAAAATTTATTATTTATTACATATTTAGTAAGAGTTGTAGTAAATGTAATATTTGTAAATGTGTTACATTGGAAATGAAAAATCTAGATTAATATATTTAAATATAAATAATGTGATATCTATGTAAATGTGTTATGTAGGAAATGAACATAAATAAATGTGATATCTATTTAAATGTGTTATATAGAAAATGAAAAAATTGTATTAATATATTTGAATATAAATAAATGTCATATCTATGTAAATGTGTTATATTGAAAATGAAAATTTTGGATTAATATATTTGAAAATAAATAAATAAATACGTGCTATATAAATTTGTTAAGTTAAAAATGAAAATTTGAATTAATATATTTTGAAAATAAATAAATAAAATCATTGAAATTTTACTTCCTAATATGTCAATAAATGAGTAGGTTCTTCAATAAGAATATTACAAAAATAATTAATTATTACCTATCAACCTTTTACAGCCAATGATAAGTTGGTAGAAAATTTAATCCTTTCATCATTTTGACAAAAATTGGTATGTTTAAAAAATAAGGAAAAATAAAATATATGTAAGCAACATATTAAAAAATAAAGTTAATTAAAAATTATAACATATTAAAAGAAAAATAGGTGATAAGGTGGGCAAATTTTCAGAGAAAAACGTAAATATAAGTCAAAAGAAATTTAATATAAAAAATTTAATTAAATGTCAAACTTTGAATGGTGCAGTACACTGTGTGTGCACCATTTTTTATTTTGATTAGTTTTATTTATTTTTTAAAAAATTTTAAACTCAATGACATGTGTTATGGAGGAAGTGAAAAAATTGGATTAATGTATTTTAAAATAAATAAATATATGCTATATAAATTTGTTAAGTTAGAAATTTAAAAATTGTATTAATATATTTTGAAAATAAATAAATAAAATCGTTGAAATTTTACTTCCTAATATGTCAATAAATGAGTAGGATCTTCAATACGCATGTTACAAAAATAATTATTTATTTTCTATCAACTTTTTAACCACACATATTTTTCTCTCCAATTTTCAGCCATTATTTTTTACCTCAAAATCATTTATACAGGTTTATAAATCAAACAGTATTACCAAATGGAGGCTTAATCTTTGCATCATTTTGACAAAAATTGATATGTTTAAAAAATAAGGAAAAATAAAATATATTAATTAATATATTGGATTTCAAATAAAATATATATGAGTAATACATTAAAAAATATAGTTAATAAAAAATTATAACATATTAAAAAAGAAATAGGTGATGAGGTAGAAAAATTTTAAGAGAAAAATCTAATTAAAAATCAAAAGAATTTTATATAAAAAATTTATAAGTGTCGAATTTTGAGTGGTGCGGTATACTTAGTATACATGTAACATTTTTTTATTTTGATTAGTTTTGTCTTTTTTAAAGCTTCAAATTCAACAATATTTTGTATTGAAATTTTATTTGATTTATGTTTTTTTTATTTATTCATTTGTTATTCTTAATATTATAAATTTTATGTATAGCTATCAATATAAAAATTTTGTTTTAATTATTAATTGTCAAATCATTTGTTATCTTTAATATCAAAAATCAAAATTTCTGAAATATATATGTAGTTGAAAAAATGCACTGCTTATAAATAATTTATAGAAAAAGTTATTGAACGAAGACTAATATTGAATAATTAATATTTTAGTTTCTTTTTAGTTAATAATATCACTAGAATGAATAATATTTTTAATCATTCTTAATTTTAATAAATTTTTAAAGATTATAGGGTGTAAGATTATTTGTATAATTTTGTGATCTCCAACTTTAATCGGTTGTTGTATCATGATAATTGCGAGATTTTCAAATTATTATTTTGATTATTTGATTTTGATTTTTTTGAAAATTGTTTTTGTGAAATAGTGATTTTTTAGAATGTATAGTTAAAAAGTAGTATGAAAAATTGTAAAATATATTTTTTTTAAAAATGTGTGATTGAAAATGAATGTTCAGACAAATTGATTCTTGAAAAATCAATTCCATATGAGTAATATGTGATAAAGTATTATGTCTTGTGGATTAAACAACCTTGCCGCTTTTATGAATCGAGATGCATAGATGATTTCTTAGTAAATAAAGTTAAATAAAATTACGATATACATTCGTTAAAATTTAATCAAAACTAACATTTTTGTTTCTTAATTTGCTACATTTATTTAAATATATGATCACATCTGTTTAATTTGTAATATTAAAGTAAATATGAAATGAAATATTTGTTTAATAAATTTAAATATTAAATATTGTAATAGGATAGTTAGTACCAATTCTAGTAGTACTAATCGGATAGTGATAAATTATGTGTGATAATATAGAAATTATATTTTCAAAAGATTAATTACATTAATAATCATTAAAATTGAATAGTTATGCAAATGGTCATTGAAGTATTTTTTTTAAGTAATAAGTTATTTAAGTTCCTAAGTATTACAATTGTGCCAATTTAGTAAAAAAAAAAAAAAAAAAAAAAAAAAAAAAAAAAAAAAAAAAAAAAAAATTGCCCCTATAATTTACATATAAATAAAAAAAAAATCATACTTTTTAACTGCTCATTGTACCAAAATTTACTGTTACGAACTATATTACTTGAAATAATAAGTCTCAAATAGGTGCTTAAATATACATTCTCCAATAAATCATTATTATTAAACTCATTTTGTAGATAATGAGGGCTCAAATAAGGACTAAATATGCTCACTAAAGAAAAATGCAATATATAAAGAGAGCACTTCCCAAAAACAGGTATTGACACATTTTCCTGTCTAAAACACATTTTCTAAAATGGTAATTAATAGTAGTAATTCACTATTTATTATTCATTTTGGACAAAATTCAAATTTAAATTAATTCAAATGAATGCAGATTATTAAATAGCTGCAATTTTTAAGTCTCGAGGTTTCTTGATCCGTCTTTCCTTCTTGAAAATCAATTACATTTTTTTTTTAAATTCGTAAAAAAAAAAAAAAAATATTCAATATCACATAAATATTTTTATTTAACAAATAGAAAATGAAAGATAATGAAATAAGAACGTTCATCAATCTATTTTTCTTTTTATTTTCATTTTCGTTTTAATAAAATTCTAAGCGTATATCATAGATATATCTATTTTTTCTACTTATTACAAATTCTATTTAAATGTAATTTTTCTTTTCCGTTTGAAGTTTTAAATCAATTCAAATTACAATATTTAAAAAAATTCCTGGAACGATAAACATACGAATTGTAAAAAAAATTAAAAAATAATTAAGGTATATGTAATGTACCTTTGTAATTAATTGTCTTAATTAATTTCTCAATTTTATTTAAATATTCATTTCATATGTTAAAATATAAATTTGATATATATAGGTAACAAATGACCGTACATCGCACGAGTGTAACACTAGTATACATAAAGACATTTCACTATCCGTCTAACATGTTCTTCCGATGTGGGATCATTAACTCTTCCCATTTTAATTAATTTTGGACAATATACTACATATGAGGTTGTTTATACTTCCTATTTTGTAAAACCTAGTCCTTGCTTCTTTTTTTGGAAAAAAAAACTAGTTGAAAATTATTTTTACTATTCATTATTTTTTATTTATTCAATTATCCAACTATTTATATTTCATTGCTAATACTCCCTCCATCCCATAAAGATAGTCCACTATTCATTTTTTGTTTGTCCCATAAAGATAGACCACTTTTTTTTTAGAGAAAAGTTAATATTTTATGTCCTATTTTGCTCTTATTTAATGTATTTTTATTAGTCTAAATAAATTTATACTCTTTCAATTTTGTAGGTCAATTTGTAGGAAACTAAATAAATTTATAAGGGTATATCAAAAAAAGTAATTGTAAAATTTATGTTTTCAACAAGGAAAATTATATTGACACCACTAGTTATGTTAACCACACTATATTGTATATACACATTTATTAAAATAATATGGATTTTATAGTTACACCACATCCTTTTTACAAATATAACATTCATTAAGTAAAATGAAAATAAAAAATGGTACACCACATCAACACCAAGAACACGTACTAATATATAGACAAAATATACACTACACCAAGAACACACACTAAAAAAAAAAAAAAAGAATCCCAATTTTGCTCAGTATTTGAAATTAAAATCAAAAAAATAAAAAATTACATTTTTCTCAAATGTGGAATAGATTATAAAAACACATGTTTATTTTATTGATTTCTAGTTCTGATACCAAAAAAAAAAAAAAAGAAAGAAAAAATCGAAATGAAGCTGGCATGCCCAGATTAGATTTGGTAACTTTCAAGTTCAAATTCAAGTACCTATACTTACAATCACAATCAAAGGAAGAAAAAAAAATTAAAATCACAACAAAGTGGAGAATTTTTCAACCCAGATCAGATGACGAACCCAACATAAATTAGTCAATAAATTTCTAAAGTTGGAATGCAGTAAGAAATAGTTGTGATTTAGAGTTAAAAAATTATATTTAGTAAAGTGGTTTAGAATTACAAAATTATGAATTCTTATTCAAATTCAAATTATGAAATTCTGGTAGTTCAAAGCTTGCTTTAAAAAAAACTGTGTCAAGAACTTCAGAATTTTTTAAAGTATATAATACATATAAAACTAAGTTTTTAAGATTTGTGGTGTAAACAAAAATAAATAAGGTGAAAACTAAAGTAATGGAGGGTTATTTAAGTCAATTTATTTGTGACCAATTTAATAAATATAAAAATTGTGGTGTGATTAATATAAATAGTGGTGTCAATATAATTATCATTTCAACAATATTAATTGACATTTCTTAAGTGTAGTTATATTCACAGCACAATTTTTTTATACCTACACCACATTTTAATTACAAGAAAGATTTTTAATATTTGCTTACTTTTACTTTTATGTCCTCATTTTTTTTTTCAAATCATTATTATTTTTAACTTTCAATTAATTAACATATTTTATTTTTAATCACAATTTATATCCAATAATGTGCATTGAAAAAAGGGGAAAATATTTATTTTTTAAATTTTCATTAATTATTTACTTCGATTATTTAAAAATACGAGAGATAAATAAGTTTTTTTTTCACCCTCATAAGAAATATTTTGGACGAAAATCATCTTTATGGACAAAATTTAAAAATTAATAGATGGTTGGTGATAAAAATTTATGTAAAAATCTTAGGAACATAAGTGTAAAAATAAGAAAAACTTAGGCATATTCATTGAAAATAAAATGTGGTGTAGTTAACAAATATTATGGTTTCAATATAATTACCTATTTCTTAATATGTGTAAAAATGGGTAGCTATATTTGGGACGAATGGAGTATAATAATATTAGAATCGTTTTTTTATGAGTTAAAAATACTTTTAATATTCAAAATCTGGAAATAAATCATAGTAAATATAAACAACAACAATTAATCTATATGTTCTTTGAATTAGTAATTCTAAAATTAATATATATATATATATATAACCCAGGTTAGATAGACAAGGAATATTGCGGATAAATTGAAGAACAATAATCAAAATGCAAAAGAAAGATTCAACTAAAATGAAACAATTGAAAATAACTTGAACAATATCTGAAGAACTTTGGATATATTGAATTATAACGAAAAACGTTACAAGATTTTTGAAAGTGTAAAGCTTAATGGATAACGTATTCTTAAAGAGAATGTTTATCGCTCACTAACTCTCTGTATTTTGAAGGAGAATTAACTGACACTCAGACTAAACTGGTTAAGATTAATTCTGCCTGACAATTGAAATGAAACCTTACATTTCTAGAAACTAAAAATGAAAAGTTACATTGAAAGGAATCTTGAAAAGTAAGCTATAGCTGGAAAGTCTTGATTGAACAGTGCTCTGTCGACTACTTTCCAAAAAGTAGGAATCTTGAAAAGTGATTGAAGTTGAAAGTCGTTGATTGAATAGTGACATGTCTGCAACCTTTTGAAAAAGCTTGCCAACCATTCTACCAACTCCACCGAAAGTTTGAAAAGTTAAAATGAATTTATCATTTTATTAAAGAAAAGATTCTCTGAATAAAGTGGACATTGATTTTTAACTTTGATAATTTTGAGTGCAATTTCTTTTGATTTTTGAACTCGGAATTCTCTGAGGTCATCAAGGAAACTGCGTCCATGTAGTCATTTGGTAGTTTGAAAGTCGTCCTGAAGGGATTCGTCCAAATTAATCCCAAAACAGTCGTCTTCATTTTGATAGAAACTATCTTCGACATCGAAATCTGCCTCTGAGCTAGTTTCTAAGGATTCTTGAACTGAAGAAGCATTTTCAGCAAGAACAGCAATCTTTTCTGCTAAAATTGACATTTCTTCAGGACTTGTGCATTTTGCAAGGAGTGCTAATTGTCTTCCTTTTTCAGTAAGAAAATCAGCATGTTTATCTTGAAGCTTTTTTTACGGAAGTCCTTCATTGATTTAAGATTAATCCATGATTGAACTACCTTAGGGCAACTATTTGTTTCATGAAATTTTTCCCACCATTTTATTTTGAATCTTCTAACAATCTTTTGAGGACTGAAAGAATCACTTCAAAATGATTCTGAAACTTTTCAAAATACAAAATGAACTTCAAATTTCTCAAATTGAACAATTACTTCATAATTGGACAATTCCTAAGGTAAACAAAGGATCTATCTATGAAATTGGTCGATTTGATTTTACTCAAAATTACATCATCAAAACACATGAGCGGACCATGCATGTTTTGGGTCAAAATACTGAGCTTGCTTTTCTTTCAAAAATTTCCATACAAGAACATCGTAAGAGATTTCAGTTCTTACATATTGGTCTTGTTCAAATTGCTCTCAAACCTCTGTTCAGACTTGGTTTGGATATTCCTGTCTTGATTACACTTTGTGATCAAATACATTCAAACTTCGAGCATTTGCTCTTGACCGTTCTAGAATCAAATCTAGAAAGTGGTCCCGTCTTCTCAAACTGCTATCCAAATTTTACTGTCAGTCTTTTTGATAAACATATCCTTAAGACTCTCAAACTTCATGTTCAAACTAAGAATCTTAGTTTGGATGAATCAAATTCCTTCGTTGTGATATACAGAGTATATTACAAGCTTCTGGGTACGAATCTCAACATTCGTGCTCTTCGTTCTTCTCCAAGAAACGAATCGCTTGTTATGGACGTGAATGATCTTCATACTAACACCATGATTCCTAAGAGAATTCCATGGAATCTTCAAACTAGGAGCTTAGAATGGTATATTCTAAGAGCCAACAAACCTGAGCCTCCTCCTACTTCTGATACTCCTAATCAGATTCTTTCATTTCCCGATGGAAGTGTTAGGATGATTTTCGAAGAATCATCTTCAAACATTTCAAGATCTAGTTCATCTAAATCTTTTCAAAATTCATTTGTGTTTCCTTCAAGATTTTCAACTTCATCCAGCAGACTCAAAGATGTCAACTTTGAATCTGTTATCCCAAAACCTCAATATTCTGAATCTGAACAAGATTCACCTTCTGCATCTGATATGCAGCCTCCTTCTGAAGAAATTCCTCTTATGAGAAAGAAACATCATAGAAGAAGTTTATCTTTTCAACTCAACGTCATTTCTTTTAGCATTGATAGAAGATCTGAATTCAAACATGATCAAACTCCCAAAGTCAAAAATCTTCGAAAACTTTTTAGTCAAAATTTCTCAAAAGAAGAAATTCTTACTGGGAAGAGTTCTTCTCTCAACCAAAAGATTTAAGTTTTTACAAATGGATTAATTTCAAAGTTTTTGGTAAGAAAAAGAAATCTTCAAAATCTTCTTCCAAATCAAAATCTTCTTCGAAATCCAAATTCATTCAAACTTCATCTTCAAAAGAAAAAATTTGGAAAAATTCTTCAAATCAAACTTTCAAATCTGAATACCCTCCTCTTGAAGAAATCATTTTTTCTCGTGGAAATGCAGAAGTTTCTGCGTCTCCTTTCAAACAAATTCCTGAAGATAGAGTTGACAATGCAGCAGCCAAAACTGTTGATGTCAAGAATCTTCAAATTCAGAACAATTACACAAATATTGTTCTTCATTCTATGTGTTCTCAGTTAACCAGAATTGAAGCCAATTCTGACACTGGAAATGATGCGTTTCGCGATGCATCAAAATAATAAATAAATATCTTCCTCGCAAATTATCAGATTTGATTGTAATAGCGTAAGTAAGAGTCGATCACACGAGAAACGGGAACTAAAGTAGTGCTTTGTCAATTAGAATAGATGGGGGGGTTTTCAAGTTCAAGTATTGGAAATAACGTGAAAATAAAATAAGAACGTAAATTAGATAAAATAGAAGTCAATTATTTGCAAACCCTAGTTCTCAGGTTCAGTTGTATTCTATCGCAATGTTATCACTTTCTAAGTAACGCGTATTCAATTTCCCTTTTTGATTTATCACCTATAAATAGTTAATAAGCTATAACTATTCATATTCTCCCTTAATTGCATTTAGTTAGAATAAGCTCTCTAATCAAACATTAGCCATTGAATAACCTAAAACAAGCTCTTTAGATTTAAGACAACAACTATATATTGATTGAGAAGAATTAGGATGAATTAGATTATCAATCACACAAGCTCGTGACAATTAACCTAAGTCGGAATTCTTTATGAAAATATTAAATTTCCAATTGCTACTATGATTTGAATAAAAAGACGTTTACGGATCCAATCATTCAAAATAGCAAATCTCAATACAACAAATTAAATGATATGGGCTTAATCAAATAAAGAATTGCATTGATTAAATCAAAAACGCATAAGAATCCAACAAATCAAAGTAAAGAATTTAGAACTACGTTACTAGTTTGGAAAAACAATAACAAACTGATATGAAATACAACTTCCCCTTCGAACTAGGTATGGAAGCTTAGTCGAGCATAGTCATGAAGAATTCTAGAATTTTCTTTCTTGATTCACCTTCTTGAGTTGCTTAATTTCCTTCCAATTCTTCAAGCAAGCCGAGCCTCTTTCAAAATAATAAAAGTCTCATTTTCTTGTCATGAAATTCCCTTTTTATAGCACGCCCTAGCTTTGGGATCAAGAAATCCCAAAATTATGGAAATAATTAAAATATGGAAATTTTTGACTTGAATAGTTACGGCCGTAACATTTCCTTTACGGCCGTAATTGAGTTTCTGCATATTTCTCGCAAATTGAAGTTACGGCCGTGACTTCTGATTTACGGTCGTAACTATGTTTCTGCAATTTTTTTCTTTTAAAAGGTTACGGCCGTGACATACCCATTCACGGCCGTAATTGTGTCTCTGCATATTTCTTAACATGATTAACACTCTTACGGCCGTAACACATGTTACCTTACGGCCGTGACTTTTATTTGCACCTAGGTCCCCAAACTTCAGTTTTGAGTGCATTTTGGTCCTTTTTTCTTCTTTTCTCTTCTTTTATGATCATATACAATATAAAACATAAAATACATTAATAATACTTAGATAGAATCACATTATGGCATATTCAAGGATATAAGTGTATAAAATAAACGTTAATATAACACTTATCAAATCCCCCCACACTTGAACCATTGTTCGTCCTCGAACAAAGATTTGCAAAGAAAAGAATAGGATTCAAACAATAGATTACAATTTAGAGATTTGAGGTTGCAACCCACTTATCTTTAACAAAAATGTTCCATTGCATGATCGGATTGTGTTAGTGTGTGCTAGAGATGCAACGCCCTTTATTTCCCATCACAATCATGGCTCGATATGGTTTATTTCCTTGCACCTCTCGTGTTCACTCACCTCCCAACCATTATTGAGTGACTATAAGGAAAATAGTTTCGCCCAACTCTAGAGGAAATCAGTCGCGTAAATCGAGTTAATTATGATGTGAATTCAGTCAACACAGTATCCCCGACCACATTCATAGCACCAACCCTAGACCAAGCAATTCAAACCACTCATAAGCATATGTAATGGGAGTTAACACCCTCACAAGATATTTCTCTCTTCGCACAAAGTGTATAAGGGTTTGAATTTTCGCTCATCTCTCTGCATGGATAAGTCAGTACCACAGATTGCCTTACTGTCATAACCGGAGCCAACAATAACACAAGTGCAAAGCGAAGGTCTTTATTTGGTTGTAGCGGGGCTTCGGGTCAGGTAGGATAAAAGGATATATTTAGGCTGAGTCGAGAAGGAATTTCGCAAACTAAGTCAATTCAAAATAACATTACTTCCTTCTCCCTTAATATGATCTTTATTGTTTCCCGCTACCCGACTTTATTCACACTTGAATCTCTTCTTTTCTTTTCTTTCTCTTTTTTTTTCACAAGTTGAGTGTTTGACATCCTCAACTACTAATTTTCATGACTAACTTCCTTTTCATTGCTTTTTCTCTTTCGATTTTTTTTTTCAAATCATTCCGCAGTCATCAATTGGCACAAGATAGAATTACAATCCCCTGAATTCAGTCCATTACACAACCATCGCCCAACACAAGATAACCATTTCAACTTCTTAGACTTAGACCATAGCACAATCCTCAATCAACAAAAGCTTGCAAATCCCTTCTTTATGGGTTCAAAACAAAGACAATGCGAAAGAAAAGGTATTTGTGGCTTCCTATCAAAGTATGGTTTAGGACCTAAGTAGCATAGATAGGTAGCAAAAGTAGATAAAAAGATCAAAATGAATTTTAAAAATTTGACTACAGAGAGAAAATAAAGTAGATAAGCTTACAATCAAGTCAATCGCCCCCCCCCCCCACACTTAGACAATACAATGTCCTCATTGAAAAGTAAAACAATAAAAGGGAAAAAAGAAGAAACTCCCTCGGTCTAATGTGGAGGTTGATCTTCTCGAGCTCTCTGCAATTTCCGAATCTCCTCCCGAATGGCTCTCTGCTCTTCCAGTAGAAGCTGCTGATCTTCTTGCATAGCATTCAGCTAGGTTTGGAAGACTTGCATCATTTCTACCTTCTGCAGCTCAAAAGGGGTAGGAGCGGTGGGCCGATGTGGCGCTTCCCGTGCTGCGGGCTCCTCGGCGGCTTGATCATCATCGGATTCCCCGGACTCATTATCCCCGCGACCCCGCTTTGCGATGATCTTCCTGCGAGCATTTTCCGAACTCGCCTTCGTGAGGCGATTCCCATGCCCCAAGGTGTCGTCACTTACTGCAGCGGGAACTCTTTGAGCCCGGCATAAGGCGGTAATTAAACATGGGAACAGCATGCCTCGCTTCTGCGGTATCAAGCTGGGGTATGTGGATATCGTATCATAGATGTGCTATCCCAAGTCAAATTTGATTCCCATGGTGATGGCATAGTAGACCCAGAGGTAGCGAATAGATACCGTAGTGAGGCTAGTGGATGGGAAGAGACTCCCCGACCCCCACTGATGCAGGTACTAGGCGTCCCGCTGTAGATCCCGATTCTTGTAGTGCGGAAGGATGACATTCAGGGAGTCATGGAGTTCAGGCTTCAAAGCCCAACGGAGCACCTCCTGGTCTAGAAAGAAAATACCGGAATTGGATGACATAGGGACAGCGCCAGTGCTATTGAACCCCAAATAGTTTTCCACCACTTCCTTATCAAACTTGATTTGTTTCCCTGCCACCCTAGTGTGGTGGTAGTCAAGTGATCCCTCATCACCAATATCTTTGTTGAACTGGGTGTAGAATTTGTATACCAGGGGGGGTTCCCAAAAGGCAGATTGCTCGTGAAATTTACCCAACCGAATTCGACGAAGCGGGCCCAGAACTGTCGCGAGGCAATGATGGTGTCAGCGCTCCTCCATTCCTGAAAGTCCTCCGGGAGGAAGAGCCGTTCCTTAATGCACAATTTAGATTGACTCTTCTCTTGGCGGGGCTCAGACGGGGCTCCCCCGCCACTTGCTTCCCCTTATTAGTTGGTGGGGCCATAGTAAATCCTGTAGAAAAAATGAGTAGATCAGTTGAGCTGGATAGTAATGCAACAGAAAATGTGCGCAAGCAAGCAATGCGTGACGGTAAAGGCCCAACTTGAAAATCAAGGCTGACATGAAAGGTATAAATTACACATAAGCAAGTTATGGGAGGAATCACATCGTGGGAAGAAGTGTATAAATAATTGTAGAAACTCCCATATCACACATAGGAAAATGGCATAAGTACAAGGATCCTAACATGTATTTGTTAGATGGCACACAACAAGTGCAAGGTCATGCGATACTTGTCAACTCCTTGTGACACTAACCAATATGACAAACCAAAATGAAGGTGCGGGGTCACAACTTAGGCTAATGCAAAGATAAAAGTTGGAACTTATAACCAAATTAACCATAAATAGATATATAGAAGAGAAAGAGGATTATGCCATATATCCTATGAAAGCATCAAGACCAACCACCACACCCTCCCTACAATTGCACTCCTACATGACGACAGTACACTCATACTAGCATAATAGGGCGGTTTGAGTTGAAGCTTGAGGCAAATAAACACGTGAAACTCTCCTAGACATTATATCAAACACTTGGAGTGCAAACGAATAGTAGATGCAAATGGTGAAAAATATATATGAAAGCTTATGGCCCAATTCACAACACACTCAACAACGCACAATCAAACAACTGAAAAAGTGATAATCACGACACCCATGTATACAGAGACATTACTCATGCCAAAAGGGAAAAAGGTAATGTTGAAGAAGGCATACCTTAAACCGTGGGAACAAGAGAATTAAGGGGTGGAGGAGAATCCTAATATCGTCTTCTTGTAAACAAAATTGAAGGGTGTGATAATGGGGAAATGGTGAGAAAAAAAAATTTGTATGGAGAGGGAGAGACAATGAGAGGTTATGAAATTCCGGAATTACGACCATGAAGGTACATCTTACGGTCGTAAGCAACATTCTGAAGAAAAAAAAATTTAAAGATACAAGTACGACCGTAAAAAATGTATTCACGGCCGTAATAAACATTCTGGATAAAAACGCTGGGATTGAGTTACGGCCGTAAAAATGTTAACTTACGGCCGTAACAAGGCTACTGAATTTTATTTTATTTTTGACTAAATAAACTAAAATTGACCAAAAATAAAAATACGAAAATAAAAATTCGAGGAGATAAAGAAACTCCCCTCTCGGGTTGCCTCCCGAGCAGCGCCTTTGTTTATTGTCGTTGGCTCGACTGAGTCCGTGCCGGACTATTGCCCTTTGTTGGCGTTTTCCAGTGCAATTACCTCCAAGTTCTCAGTTTGGAATCCCTCATAGTACGGCTTGAGACGGTGCCCATTGACCTTGAACTGTTTATCCGTACACAAGCTCCTAATATCGACTGCACCATGGGGAGATACATTAGTAACAACAAAAGGACCAACCCAATGAGAACGAAGCTTACCTGGGTGCAATTTGAGCCGGGATTAAAACAGTAACACTTTCTGGCCCTTACAGAATTTTTTTTGAGAAATGCGTTGATCATGGAATGCTTTGGTTCAATCTTTATAGATCATTGCATTCTCGTAAGCCTCATTCCGTAATTCATCCAATTCCTGCAATTGAAGCTTCCTGTGATCCCCTACTGCACCCCAATCCATATTACATTGCTTGATGGCCCAATAAGCTTTATGCTCGAGTTCCACCGGTAGGTGGCATGGTTTTCCAAATACCAATCAGTAAGGAGACATACCAATTGGTGTTTTGTAAGCGGTTCTGTAGGCCCATAAAGCATCATCGAGTCAAATGCTCCAGTCCTTCCGGTCCGGTCGTATTGTTTTCTCTAGAATGGACTTCACTTCCCTATTGGAGATTTCTGCATGTCCGCTAGTTTGGGGGTGATACACAGTTGATACCCGGTGCATCACCCCATATTTCCGTAACAAGGCTTCAATGTTCGGTTGCAAAAGTGCGTCCCTCTGTCACTGATCATAGCTCGGGGTATTCCAAACATGCTAAAAATGAGAGCTTTTACAAAATCTGCAACAACTTTAGCGTCATTAGTACGGGTGGACCTTGCCTCCACCCATTTTGAAACATAATCGACAGCTAAAAGAATGTAATTACAACCAAACGACGGGGGAAACGGTCCCATGAAATCAATGCCCCAAACGTCAAAAATCTCACATACAATAATGGGGTTTTGAGGTATTTGATCTCGTTGGGATAAGTTACCTATTCTTTGGCAATTATCGCAAGACTTACAAAAAATGTATGCATCCTTGAAAAGGGTTGGCCAAAAGAACCCACTTTCCAATACCTTATTTGCCGTCCTTCTAGGTCCAAAATGGCCACCACATGCGTATGAATGGCAAAAGGTGAGGATTGATTGATGTTCTGATTCCGGCACGCACCTTCTAATGATTTGGTCGGGGCATCTCTTCCACAGGTACGGGTCATCCCAAATGTAATACTTAGCATCGCTTCTCATCTTATGCTTTTGTTCCTGCGAAAAACCAGTAGGAATTAGTTTAGCAGTCATGAAATTCACCAAATTAGCATACCATGGGGGATTTGCTTCGATGGAAAATAAACCCTCATCTGGGAAGGTTTCACGCAGAGGTAGGTCATCCTCGGGTTTCACTACCCGGATAAGATGGTCGGCGACTACATTTTCGGACCCCGCCTTATCTTTGATTTCCAAGTCAAATTCTTGTAATAAAAGTATCCAGCGGATGATTCTAGGCTTCACATCCTTTTTTACAAACAAGTTCCGTAAAGCTGCATGATCTGTAAAAATAATCACTTTAGAACCCAATAAATAAGGACGAAATTTTTCTAAAGCAAATACCACAGATAGAAGTTCCTTTTCAGTGGTGGAATAGTTGGATTGGGCCTGATTCAGGGTTCGGGAGGCATAGTAAATCACATGGGCTGCTCTCCCAACCCGTTGCCCTAGGACTGCTCCCACTGCATAGTCACTAACGTCACACATTATTTCAAATGGAAGATCCCAGTTTGGTGGTTGAATGATCGGAGGTGTAGTTAGCCGCTCCTTTAGTTGGTCAAAGGCCTTTTTGCATAGCTCGGTGAAATTAAATGGGACATCATTTTGCAACAAATTGCACAATGGTGATGCAATTGTGGAAAAGTCCTTGATGAACCTGCGATAGAAACCTGCATGCCCAAGAAAATATCGTATATCCCGCACATTGGCGGGGTAAGGTAATGCATATATGAGGTCCACCTTAGCCTTATCAACTTCTATTCCCTTTTCCGAAACTACATGACCTAACACGATTCCCTTATCTACCATAAAATGGCATTTTTCCCAATTTTGGACTAAGTTAGTGTCAATGCAACGTTTCAAAATCAATGATAAGTTATCCAAGCATGCATCAAATGAATCACCCCATACACTAAAATCATCCATAAACACCTCTATAATTTGTCCTATATATTCAGGAAAAATGCTCATCATGCAACGTTGAAATGTCGCAGGAGCATTACACAAGCCGAAGGGCATGCGTCTATATGCAAACGTGCCGAACGGACAAGTAAACGTGGTTTTCTCTTGATCTTCTGGAGTTATGGAAATTTGAAAATAACCTGAGAAACCATCTAAAAAACAATAATGGGAATGACCAGCTAGTTTTTCTAACATTTGATCCATGAAGGGAAGGGGAAAATGATCCTTTCGAGTGTCAGCGTTTACCTTCCTGTAGTCGATGCATACCCGGTATCCAGTTTGGACCATATTTGGTACAAGTTCTCCGTCTTTGTTTTCCACCACCGTTACTTCGGATTTCTTTGGCACCACTTGGACTGGACTGATCCACTTGCTGTCTGAGATTGGGTAAATCATCCCTGCCCCTAGTAATTTCAAAATTTCTTTCTTCACCACGTCCATCATTGCCGGGTTTAGCCTCCGCTGGGCTTGTCTCGATGGTTGGGCTCCTTCCTCAAGCAATATTCGATGCATGCAAATTGATGGGCTAATTCCCTTGATATCCGCAATGGTCCAACCAATCGCTTCCTTGTGCTCTCGAAGGACCCGAACCAGTTTGTCTTCTTCTAATTTGGTGAGGTTGGATGAAACAATTACGGGAAGCGATTCTTCATCACCAAGAAACACATATTTCAGATGGGCGGGTAGAGATTTCATTTCCACCACTGGGGCCTGCAAGATAGAGGGTAGCAATTTGTTAGGATAATCTATCAGTTGAATTGTTTTTACGGCATACCTGCGTGGTGCGGGTCCCAGTAAATTAAGTGCAGTAATTCCATCCTGTAACTCCTTGCTTATACCCACGTCGCTGTCATCATCTTGCCTTAGCGACTCCACGATAGCTGTTTCTAGCTCGTCCCTGCAATTTAACTTGAAAATTTTCTGCACAGCAGGAGTAATGTCATTAATAGAATAAGCAGCACATACATCATTTGGGTGTTTCATGGCGTCGTAGATATTAAATTGCACTACCTCCCCATTGAATTTCATGGTCAACACCCCTTTTCTTACATCAATTATGGTTTGGGAGGTCCACAAGAATGGTCTTCCTAACAATATAGGGGTAGAATTAGGGGAGTGATCATCATTCATATCTAGGATGTAAAAGTCTTCCAGAAACACCAACCCTCCTACTTGCACTAAAACGTCCTCAACTACCCCGTCTGGATATGCATTGGAACAGTCGGCTAGTTGGATGATAACATCTGTTTTAGTCATTTTGGTAAGATTTAATGCAATGTAAGTGGATCTAGGCATTACATTAATGGATGCTCCTAAATCTATTAGTGCATGATTTACCTTGGTGTTACCTATTTGACATGGCACAGTGAACATACCGGGATCCTTACCCTTTTGAGGCAATTTCCTTTGAAATAAGGCTGAAACGCTTTCCCCCATTCTTACCTTCTCGTTTCCCACCAGTTTCCGTTTGCTAGTGCATAAATCCTTTAAAAATTTTGCGTACCGGGGGACTTTCTTGATGGCCTCTAATAGCGGGATATTGATTTCAACCTTTCTGAACATCTCCTTTTCTTTGCTTTCCTTGTTCGTCTTTGCTAACCTGCTAGGAAAAGGTGGAGGTGTTAGTTTAACATTTAAATGGGAGTCGGTCTTTACCTGAGGGTTATGCGAAGCATCATTTCTCTTCCCGATTCCTTCCTTTTCATCTCCCTCCATTTCATGTGTAGCCGGTTCCAATTGCGGACCCTCAATTTCTTTTCCACTTCGGAGAGTTATGGCACTCACGTTTTTAGGATTTATCTCGGGTTGAGATGGCAATTTACCTCCGCATTGTGATTCCAACCTATTTATGGCAGTGGCCATTTGGCTCATTTGATTTTCTAGGTTTTGAATGCTTGACTTGGTATCCTGTTGGAATTGCATCGTGTTAGTTGTCAACGTCTTAACCATATCTTCAAGAGACATACCTGAATTTTGAGGTTTTTGTTGATATTGTCCCTGTGGTTGGAAAGTCCCTTGTTGCTGAAACTGTCCTTGTGGCTTGTTTGAAGTAAAATCTGGGGGTTTGTTATTTCCGTAGCTCAAATTGGGGTGATCTCTCCACCCGGGGTTGTACGTGTTCGAATATGGGTTGCATTGTTTCCTTTGGAAAGGGAAGCCCCCAGCAGCATTTACCTGTTCATTGTTTTCTTCTTGCAACACCGGACAGGTATCCGTTGGATGTCCAAAGTTCGAACAGATTCCACATGCTTTGGCTTGTTTCGAATTCCCTACAGAAAGTTGCTTAACAAGATTTGTCAGTTCATATAATTGACCCTCAATATTAGAACTACTTACCTCGTTCACTCGGCGGACATGGGAATCCCTACTCGAGTTGAATTGCTGAGTATTTTCCGCCATGTTAGATATTAAAGCCCGTGCTTGCTCTGGTGTCTTGTCCATCAGCGCACCTCCGCTTGCGGCGTCTATCATACTTCTATCCATTGGTGCTAGACCTTCGTAGAAGTATTGCACCAAAAGTTGCTCGCTAATTTGATGATGGGGGCAGCTGGAGATGAGCTTTTTGAAACGCTCCCAATACTCATATAATGTTTCATTGTTGTTCTGGAGCACCCCACATATTTCTTTTCGGATGGTACCGGCCCTCGATGCACGGAAGTATTTTTCCAAGAAGAGTCTTTTCATGTCGCTCCAAGTAGTAACTGTTCCCGATGGTAGACAATAGAGCCAGTCGGTGGCAGCATCCTTCAATGAGAATGGGAAGGCTCTCATTTTTATTTGTTCCTCAGTAATGCCCGTAGGCCTCATACTGTGGCAAACCACATGGAAATCCTTTAAGTGTCTATACGGATCTTCACCGGGGTTCCCTCGAAAAGTTGGTAATAAGTGGATGAGCCCAGATTTAAGCTCGAAAGTTTTTCCTTCTTCCACCGTTGGAAACGTTATGCATAATGGCTGCTAAGCCACATCGGGGGTAGCCAGTTGTTTAAGAGTCCTGTTGTTAGCTGCCATTTGTCGCGCTGCTCTTCTTTGCTGTCGAAGAGTTCTCTCGATTTCTGGGTCAAGATCAAAAAGTTCAAAATTAGTTGATCGAGTTCTACGCATATAAGCGAAGAAGTAGACAGGCAAGAAATATATATATTATTATTATTATTATTTTTAAAAATAATAGAAATAAAGTGAAAATAAAATTAATAAAATGAAATGCAGAAAAAAAATAAAATTCTAATTGATTAAACACTAAATTGGTTAACCGCTCCCCGGAAACGGCGCCAAAAATTTGATGCATGTCGCGATGCACCAAAATAATAAATAAATATCTTCCTCGCAAATTATCATATTTGATTGTAATAGCATAAGTAAGAGTCGATCCCATGAGGAACGGGAACTAAAGTAGTGCTTTGTCAATTAGAATAGATGGGGGGTTTTCGAGTTCAAGTATTGGAAATAACGTGAAAATAAAATAAGAACATAAATTAGATAAAATAGAAGTCAATTATTTGCAAACCCTAGTTCTCAGGTTCAGTTGTATTCTATCGCAATGTTATCACTTTCCAAGTAACACGTGTTCAGTTTCCTTTTTTGAGTTATCACCCGTAAATAGTTAATAAGCTATAACTATTCATATTCTCCCTTAATTGCATTTAGTTAGAATAAGCTCTCTAATCAAACATTAGCCATTGAATAACCTAAAACAAGCTCTTTAGATTTAAGACAACAACTATATATTGATTGAGAAGAATTAGGATGAATTAGATTATCAATCACACAAGCTCGTGACAATTAACCTAAGTCGGAATTCTTTATGAAAATATTAAATTTCCAATTGCTACTATGATTTGAATAAAAAGACGTTTACGGATCCAATCATTCAAAATAGCAAATCTCAATACAACAAATTAAATGATATGGGCTTAATCAAATAAAGAATTGCATTGATTAAATCAAAAACGCATAAGAATCCAACAAATCAAAGTAAAGAATTTAGAACTACGTTACTAGTTTGGAAAAACAATAACAAACTGATATGAAATACAACTTCCCCTTCGAACTAGGTATGGAAGCTTAGTCGAGCATAGTCATGAAGAATTCTAGAATTTTCTTTCTTGATTCACCTTCTTGAGTTGCTTAATTTCCTTCCAATTCTTCAAGCAAGCCGAGCCTCTTTCAAAATAATAAAAGTCTCCTTTTCTTGTCATGAAATTCCCTTTTTATAGCACGCCCTAGCTTTGGGATCAAGAAATCCCAAAATTATGGAAATAATTAAAATATGGAAATTTTTGACTTGAATAGTTACGGCCGTAACATTTCCTTTACGGCCGTAATTGAGTTTTTGCATATTTCTCGCAAATTGAAGTTACGGCCGTGACTTCTGATTTACGGTCGTAACTATGTTTTTGCAATTTTTTTCTTTTAAAAGGTTACGGCCGTGACATACCCATTCACGGCCGTAATTGTGTCTCTGCATATTTCTTAACATGATTAACACTCTTACGGCCGTAACACATGTTACCTTACGGCCGTGACTTTTATTTGCACCTAGGTCCCCAAACTTCAGTTTTGAGTGTATTTTGGTCCTTTTTTCTTCTTTTCTCTTCTTTTATGATCCTATACAA
Organism: Ligustrum vulgare; assembly: GCA_963555705.1. Lineage (NCBI taxonomy): Eukaryota > Viridiplantae > Streptophyta > Magnoliopsida > Lamiales > Oleaceae > Ligustrum > Ligustrum vulgare. Next base: position 44,794,252 of record OY743173.1, on the reverse strand, counting down.
TATAAAACATAAAATGCATTAATAATACTTAGATAGAATCACATTATGGCATATTCAAGGATATAAGTATATAAAATAAACGTTAATATAACACTTATTAGGAAACAAATCTAAAATTCCCTCTAATGTTTCTTCAGCCGTTAGAGATTCTCCCTCTTCCTCTTCTTCGAGTAATCAAATGTTACTCAATCTTACTCCAGATCTTGGTAAGAAATCTTTAAACACTGATTCTGAGGTGATTAAAGAACTTTCTAATCAGTTTTCAACATTAACTGCATCTTCAAAAAATATTAATACTATTGACATTTCTGATGTCGAAAACCAATTTATTGAAGAAGAACCTCTTCAGATCAATAAATTGAGAAATTTCAATCCTTCAAAATTACCCACATTCTATCAACGTCCTTCTCAACCTGATCTTCTTTTAGAAGAATCTTCTTTTAAAAGGAAAGTCACTGAGACTTATTCAGGTGATGAAATTGTCGAATGGAATATTGATGGTATGACCGAATACCAGATTATTCAAACTATCGAAAAAATGTTTTTACTGGACAATTAAAGGGATGATGGTCTAACTATCTCACTGACGCAAGTCGGTTAGAGGTTCTTAATGCCACAAAAACTGTTGATGGTCAGATCGTTTCTGATTCATTAATGACCCTTGTTTTTGCCATTGTCAAACATTTTGTCGGATCTCCAAACTTACTCCGAGATAGATCGTCAGAAATTCTGATAAATTTGTCTTGTCCAAAATTACATGATTTCAGATGGTATAAGGATATCTTCCTAACCAGAGTCATGATTCGCGACGACTGCAATCAAGAGTTCTGGAAAGAAAGATTTCTATCTGGACTTCCTAAGCTCTTTGCGGAGAAAGTTCGCAATTCAATCAAAGCTCAATTTTCCAATTCAATCCCTTACGACGACTTAACCTATGGTGAACTAATTAGTTAAATCAATAAGGAAGGGTTAGCCCTCTGTAATGATATCAAACTCAAAGCAAAACTCAAGTCTGAAAGTTTTGGGTCTAAGCATGAGTTGGGTTCATTCTGTGAACAATACGGTTTTGAAAAAATTCTTCCTCCTTCAAAAATCAAAAAGAAATTTCCTTCTTTTTTAAGAAAACGAAAATTTCAAAATTCCAAAAGATTTTCTTGAAAATCTCCTCCTCAATTTCAAAAATCTTTTCAAAAGAATTTTCATCAAAAATGAAGATTAATATGATTAATAATCTTCGAATTGATGAAGATATTAAACTTGAACTTCTCAATAAACTCAATTCATCATCTGATGATGATTCTGAATTAGAAAAAAATTATCAGTATCAAGAAGATTCTGATAATGAATCTAATTCTTCCTCTTCCTCTCATCCTTGTGAAGGTAAAGAAGTTTGTGGTTGCAAGACCATAAATGTTCTTACAAAAGAAGAAGAACTTATTCAAGAAATAATTGAGAAGATTGACAATCCTCAATTAAAGAAGAAGTTCTCTTCGCTCCTTCCTTCTCCCTCAAAAATCTATGAATCATTTAGTATGAAAGATATACTAAAGAGATTTGAACAAAAATCTACTTCAAAATCTTCAATTTCTGATCTTAGATCAGAAGTGAAAGAGGTGAAGTCTCAAATTTCAATCCCTGAACGTCAAGTTAAAGAAATTAAGCTTGATGTTACTCTTATCAAAAATTCCTCTTCAAAAATTCAAAATGATTCTGATTCCTCTTCTTCTTCAGAAGAAGAATCAAATCCTGATCGTATTAATGACCTTATTTCTCTTCAAACTGATGAAGAACGAATTAATGTTATTAATCGTATTCAACTTCAAAAATGGTATTGTCAAATGACAATTGTCGTTGATAAAACCTTCAAACTTACTACTAGGGTTTAATTGATTCTGATGCAGATCAAAATTGCATCCGAGAAGGATTAATACCTAAAAAATTCTTTGAGAAAACTACTGAGCGTCTTTATGGTGCTAGTGGTAAAAAACTCAACATTCAATATAAGCTTTCAAAAGCTCATGTTTGCAACTCAAACATCTGTTTCAAAAATGTTTTCTACTTGGTGAAAGATCTGGATCAAGAAGTCATTCTTGGCACTCCTTTCATTGTTCAAATTTACCCTTTTCAAGCTAACGAAAATGGTCTTCAAACCAATATTTTTGGTCAAAATTTAATTTTTAAATTCAGTCATCCTCCTTCTCAAAAGGATGTTTATGATCTTAAAAATGCATCAATTTCTTAAATTAATAATATTAATTTTAGAAATTTCAAAAAGGACAAATTTTCAGATCAAAATATTCCCTTTGGATTTACCCCTCACTTTATTCAAAAGGTCGAGATTCCTTGTTTCTCATTCCTCAAAAGAAATCAAAATTACCAAAAGCATTGGGTCCCTGAAAACACCTTTGTCACCCAAATGGTCAAAAGTGTCATTATTGGTATCCTTTTCATTTTGTTCCTTTCACCTAACTCTTTCGTCGAAACAATTGTGTCAGACATAGAGTTCGATGAGATTCCAAATAAGCTAAATCAACAACAGTTAATTGTTTTCTTTTTCTGTTTTTGGATCAGCTTTCAAAATAAGTTTTTCAAAATTTATTTTCAAAAAATATTTTTTGGATAAACTTTTCACAAACAAATTCCGCTATAAAAATGTGAGATTTCGAGTGATTGAAAGGCCACCCCAACAGAGTGATCAAACAAAAGGTATCAAGATTGATTGGTACAACAAAGTTCTTGAAGACATAGCTTCTTCCATGGCCAGCTCCTCAAAAAACAAAAATAAGGACAAAAAGGTTGCTCTTACTCCTCTTCCTTCAATCGAATCGTTTGTTCAAACTTCCAACAAAAATACCTTTTCAAACATCCCTCAAATTTCTACTGCAAACAATTTCTCAGTCCTTGGGAAAATCCCTCAAACTCCTGAAAAACAAAAACCTTCAAACTACAAAAAGGCCGTTCTTGCAGGTTTTGGAAAACTTCCAGAAATCAACAAAAATCCTTTTCAATATTTTACAAAAAACCTTTTTCTTTCTGTTCTAACTATGGAACCCTCTTGGATCGAAAAATATTCTGATATCAATGAATGTTAATCAGACATTTTTCCTTCTAATTTCCATTTCATGCCTTCTTCTCTTCAAAAATCTCGTGAGTTTTACGAAAAGATCCTTCTCAAAACAGGATCAGCAATTATTACTCACACTCCAAATAAAGAAAATTCTCAAAAAATTGATTTTTCAAAATGTTCTATTATCAAGGTTTTGTCATATGATGACTGGGGACAACAACCTTAGATTGAGAAAAAGATGAACCTTGCAAAAGGTGAAACTTTCTCATCCCGTTTCAATTACTTGGATTATCAAGGTGCCTTGTTTAATGTCTTTTTGTTTAGACCAGTGAATCATTCTTGGTTTATCCCTTTTCATCAAAATTGCCAAAATAATTTTTCCAAATGGTTTCAGAATTGGTTTAATTATTTTGGACTTGAGGAGAGCATTCTTCACAGTCTCTCTCTTCAATGATTCAATCATTTCAAAAATGAGGCTAAAGATTTGCTTAAGCCTCAGGAGAATCTTCTCCTTCAATTTACTTTCAATTTTAAAGTCTCATGGATTCTTTGTTGGGACTTTTTCCTTCTTCAAAGTTCAAATGATTCTTTCAGTCCTCAAAAGATTGTTAGAAGATTCAAAATAAAATGGTGGACAAAATTTCATGAAACAAATTGTTGCCCTAAGGCAGTTCAATCATGGATTAATCTTAAATCAAATGAAGGACTTCCGTCAAATAAGCTTCAAGATAAACATGCTGATTTTCTTGCTGAAAAAGGAAGATTATTAGCACTCCTTGCAAAATGCATCAGCCCTGAAGAAATGTCAATTTTAGCAGAAAAGATTGCTACTCTTGCTGAAAATGCTTCTTTAGTTCAAGAATCCTCAAAAACTAGCTCAGAGGCATATTTCGATGTCGAAGATAGTTTCTATCAAAATGAAGACTATTTTGGGATTAATTTGGACGAATCCCTTCAGGACGACTTTCAAACTACCAAATGACTACATGGACGCAGTTTCCTTGATGACCTCAGAGAATTCCGAGTTCAAAAATCAAAAGAAATTGCACTCAAAATTATCAAAGTTAAAAATCAATGTCCACTTTATTCAGAGAATCTTTTCTTTAATAAAAGGATAAATTCATTTTAACTTTTCAAACTTTCGGTGGAGTTGGTAGAATGGTTGGCAAGCTTTTTCAAAAGGTTGCAGACATGTCATTATTCAATCAACGACTTTCAAGCTTCAATCACTTTTCAATATTCTTACTTTTTGGAAAGTAGTCGACAGAGCACTGTTCAATCAAGACTTTCCAACTGTAGCTTACTTTTCAAGATTCCTTTCAATGTAACTTTTCATTTTTAGTTTCTATAAATGTAAAGTTTCATTTCAATTGTCAGGCAGAATTAATCTTAGCCAGTTTAGTCTGAGTGTCAGAGTTAATAATCCTTCAAAATACAGAGAGTTAGTGAGCGATAAACATTCTCTTTGAGAATACGTTATCCATTAAGCTTTACTCTTTCAAAAATCTTGTAACGTTTTTCGTTATAATTCAATATATTCAAAGTTATTCAAATATTGTTCAAGTTATTTTCATTTGTTTCATTTCAGTTGAATCTTTCTTTTGCATTTTGATTATTGTTCTTCAATTTATCCGCAATATTCCTTGTCTATATATATATATTGCTATAGTATTTTATATCTTGTGTATATTTAATTTTTATTAAAATTCTAATTTTACATAAAATATCATTTTTCTTAAAAATAATTAAAATAATATGAAAACATATTATTGCTCTCAATACCTATCGTCTTTTTTTTTTTTTTTTTTTTTTTGATAATTCTGTTTAATACACTAGGTCCACCCCGACCCACTAACCCCTGACCCTTTCATTTTTCGATTCATGCTCGAATCGAATTTTAAAACATTAATCATTGATCAGAACAGAACATAAGCACACAAAATAAATGTCAAGTAGACTGATAATATTGATACATAATGTCACGTCTCCAGAATTCATGATTAAAGTAATTTATTGCTCTTTCTCAAAATTTCATCGCTCTCCCATTACCGAAAATATAATATTAACTACTATTAAAATAGAATACTTAAATCCAATATTCTAACTCATATAAATTTAAACACGAAATTTCAGGGTGTTACACATACGGTTTCATTCAAACCACAATCATGGAGAATTGTGCATAGAGAGCAAATCAAGAATATCACACTAGTAAATATCCCACATTACTATGAAATAAAATAGAATAGAGGGAATATGGAAAGTGATGAAAAACATGTATGGCAGTCTTCTCGCATAGACGAGCACATTCTGCTAATAAAGTCTAACTTCGTGGTGTAGTGAAGTTGATATTACTCGGGCTTCAATGATTTTGCAACGTCGATAACAAACCGGTATTTAACATCAGATTTCGCAAGGCGCTCCATCGCAGTGTTGATATAATCAATGGGGATGATCTCTACATCTGGTAATATGTTGTGCTTTGCTGCAAAATCAATCATCTCTTGCGTCTCTTTCATTCCTCCTACTCCACTGCCAGCTATTATCTTTCTACCTGTAATCCGTTTGGATGTTAAGCAATTATTTCAAGACCATACCAGACCAACTGGTTAGACCAGAGAGGCTGGGAACCATTCCAAAATCCTGGTTATGTAACTTATGTTCTAGGGTAAAAACATGAAACTGAGAAACCATCACCACCTAAATTTTGCTTTTATTTTACCACCGGCACGACCCTTTTGAATCATTTGCCTTTTACTGGTCAATGCCGTGGCCAGTTTTTCAAATATTGATGTTGAGCCATTATTTTATGTTTTTTTAGCAAAAGAGACCCCCTAGTTAAGAAAATATTTATTTTAATTAAAACTTATTTCTTACAAGTTAACTTTTAAGCTTATCCAAACTTGCTGTAAGAGTCCCAAGGACCAAGAGACTGAGAAACATCAATTGAATTGCTTACCTGACATCAAAGAAAACACTGACAACTCAAGTGGCTCTGCCGGAGCACCAATCAGTACCATCTTTCCATGAGGCTTCAACAAATTAATCAAGGGTACAATGGGGTGATGAGCAGATACAGTATCTATTATCCCGTCCAGCGTTCCAACTACAGCCTGAACAGAAACAATTGAAAAGATTAATTTGGTTTCATGTGTCAGGGGAAGAAAAAGAAGGGGGCAAAAATCCCATTTCCTCTCACCTCCATCTCCTCTGGATCACGACTAACCAAAAATGAGTCAGCACCAAGTTTTTCAATAGCTTCCTTCTTCTTATTAATAGATGAACTGATAACTGTAACTTTAGTACCAAAAGCCTTGGCAAATTTCACTGCTACATGACCAAGCCCGCCAAGCCCAACAACACCAATATTCATTCCCGGCTTGTCAAGTCCAAAGTACCTCAAGGGGCTGTAGGTCGTAATCCCAGCACATAAGAGAGGAGAACCGATGTCAAGGGGAAAGTTCTCAGGCCAACGAACAATGAAGTGCTCATCAGCAACCATTAAATTAGAATAACCTCCATGTGCAAGGGTACCATCAGTGTAAACTGAGCCATAGGTCCATATCACTTTTGGACAGTAGTTTTCAAGATCATTGGTGCATTGATCACATTGGCGACATGATCCAATTAAACAACCTACTCCCACTTTGTCCCCAACCTTGACTTTCTCCACCTTGCTACCAACCTCAGTTACTTCACCTACAATCTCGTGCCTGCAATAAACAGCCAAGTTCAACAGATGCGCATCAGGTAATTATCCTTTTGAAGATATGCAACATTTTACTAACTTTAAGGTGATTCAAAAAGACTAATAGAAACCACCACAATTAGATCATATATGATATATCCATGGAAGGCAACTTAAAATCAAGTCATAATTAGTTGCAACTGGTGGTACTGAAAAGCAAAGACAGTTTGTTCGACTTACACTGATTGGGATGGAACCCGCAATGCTCTTTCATATCCAGAAATACAAATTTAAATTAGATCCAAATAGTCTAGTCTGCGGTGACAATCAGTTCTAACAAATATATGCGGTTCGACTTCATGATTTCGTAACGATACAAGTTTCTCTGATAAGTGTTGTTTATCAGTGTAATTTAATAGCATTCAATCCAAATAAGTGACGAGAATATGTTCAAATATTTTTTCATGTTTTTCCTCTATTCTCTTCAAAATCTAACTTAAAACAATAACTGATCCTAACTGTAGCGACCAAGAATTTTTACGCGATTAATAATTATTTTAATAGAAAATCGTGTCGCTACTATTTCACCCATTTTTATTAAGTTAACGCCACGACGTATTCGTATAGCCAAGTCAAGAAATAATCGAGATCGTTCGATTTTAAATTAAATTCCGAATTTCTAAAAATATCTCCATTCTCTTGATTTAAAGTATATTAAGTCTAAGTACTTAATTCAATGTTATCCCAATATTTATTTGTACAAAAATTACTTTTATTATTTAAATTAAGAAAATATATGCAAGCATGAGATGTTCTATTATATATAATAATTATGAGAATCTTAATTTAATAAATATGGAAAAGTATATAAATGGTTGATAGATTCCATTATATGTAATCATGAAGAGCATAATATTTGTATAAATATGGAAAAGTATATGAATGAATTATATACTCCATTATATATAATCATGAAGAGCATAATATTTGTATAAATATGGAAAAGTATATGAATGATTGATAAGACTCCATTATATGTAATCATGAAGAGCATAATATTTGTATAAATATGGAAAAGTATATGAATGAATTATATACTCCATTATATATAATCATGAAGAGCATAATATTTGTATAATATATGTTTTTATGACAAGTAAGTATATCTTATGTTTTTATGAAAAGTAAGTATGTTTTTATGAAAGGTAAATACACCTTATGTTTTTATGAAAAGTAAGTATGTTTTTATGACAAGTAAGTATATCTTATGTTTTTATGAAAAGTAAGTATGTTTTTATGAAAGGTAAATACACCTTATGTTTTTATGAAAAGTAAGTATGTTTTTATGACAAGTAAGTATATCTTATGTTTTTATGAAAAGTAAGTATGTTTTTATGAAAGGTAAATACACCTTATGTTTTTATGAAAAGTAAGTATGTTTTTATGACAAGTAAGTATACCTTATGTTTTTATGAAAAGTAAGTATGTTTTTATGACAAGTAAGTATATCTTATGTTTTTATGAAAATGTTTGGATCATTGCTATGAAATCAATCTCACAAGATTGTTATGGGTTCCATATGATATGTTTATGATTATGCTAAGGGGACCGGAGTTTAGTAGCGCTACACATAAGAATTCTTGCCATTTAAGTTCGGTAAAATTCTTGTGTCTCCCTATGTTTATGAATATTTCAATCCTATCCTATGTTATGATGAAAATGATCCATATGCATTCAAAAGAAAATTTATGCTTGGTATACTTACTGGGATTTTATAAATCTCACTCCACGATATTTACCATTTTCAAATAATTGAAGGTTCGAGGCGGTCAACATGGAAGTGGCAAAAGTGGTTAAGATTGATGAGATAATTATGTTGAACTTTATGTAAGAAAATTATGTTCTATTTTTATTCACAAATAAAATTATGGGATTCTAATTATTCTTTTGAATAATTTTACATTACTATTTAAGTCTCGATAATATGATATGAGTCACTTTTTGTGGCACTCGAATGGAAAGAGAATTCGGGTCGTCACAGTTGGTATCAGAGCAAAGAGTTTTAAAAACGATTCTGTAGATTTTTGAAATTTTATTTCTTTAAAAAAAAAAAAAAAAAAAAATCACTATTCACGTGAACAGTAAAACGACGTGCTATTCATGATGAACAGTGAACGAAATCACTATTCATTATAAAAAAAAAAAAGTTGAATTTTCACATGTCAAGTATGGTTATGATTTTGAAAAGCATGATGAAATTTGATGTGCGAATTTCAAGGACAAAATTCATTTTAAGCAAGGGAGTTTGTAATATCCTGAAAATTTTATGGAATATAATTAGTTAGTGATATGATGTTTATATTGATGTCTTTGATAAATTTCTAGAAGTTCGGGGACTAAAGGAAAAATAAGATTTGACGATAAATTTTATTTGGGTTAAGTTATTAATTATTGATGGGGAGATAATTACTATATCGATATTGGATTTGTTTTGAAGACTGTGATTAATTAGGAATTATGATTCAAGAAAATGTTGATTTGGATACAACCACATTAAATTATTGTTGATTAAAGGAAAATAAGATTATATGAAATATTTTAACTCATCACTCTACTATGTCACTCTCCACGTATTGACTCCTCGAACCAGGTATGTTATATGCTTTGCAAGTCATTTACGATTTTATTAAGACATGTTAAGTATGAAATCTTCATATGTTATGAATCTTTAAGTGAAATATACATGTTGAGTAGGATATGAATTGATAGAAGCCTGAATTTTAATTTATTCCTTTTTATGTAGAATCATGAGACATAGAGGATATTGATATGAATTTTGGTTCATATTAAGCTTAGTAAGACTGACTAAATTAGAAAAATAAGTTGGTTCGTAACTTTTGCCAAAAAATATATGGAATAATATATTAAACAAACAAAATTAATAATGAATTTGTACAATAATTTATCCCTTTATCACTACCTTTGTGTAAAAACAAGGGAAAAACTGTGGATGGTTATTAGTACTTCCTCTTCAAGTTTCAATTTTCGGTTCAATAATTTATCCCTTTATCACTACCTTTGCTTAAAAGCAAGGAAAAACTGTGGATAATTATTGGTACCACTCTTCAAGTTTCAATTCTGAAAAAAATTCGGAAAGAAAGAAAGAGAACGGGTGTTGAGCATAATGAGAATAATATGACTTAAGAATGATTTTCAAAATAATTGTTGTCCTCGAGTTTAGAAATGATGAACCTTAAATGGACTTTGCATAATTGATTTTAGACATGGCACTAAGTATAAGAAGTCAACAGAAATGATTAGAAATATGTTCAGATTATCTATCATTTAGATTTAATGAGAAATAGCGAGCCAATTTTATGAAGTTTTATGAGATGTTAAGATTATAAGTGATATGATTTTAATGAGACTTTTATGAGAAGCATTATGAAGTTAGAGATTTAAAGATTTGGTTATTGGGAATTAAGTAATGGCTATTATGTTGAGTAAGTGAATTATGCCTCTATATTGAAGAGAAATTTATTATGAACTTTGGCCTTGTGATTAAATTTTGGGAATATGATTTATGACTTATAAATATAAGTATGAGTAATCTTTTGAGCCAATTAAGGTATTGAAGGAAGTGATATTGTGATATTGACGACTATGATTTGAAATTTCTATGTTGAGGAATTATGAATTGATTTTCTGGAATATTTTTTTATGATATTGAAGTTTGATGAAATTGTGGTCAATTTTTAGATCGTTGTGATCAAATGTGGAATTATTTATTATTGTGAGTTATGAAGTATGCTTACGGTTTGAATAAGTCCAAATTTCAAAGGAAACTCTGCCTAGAATTTTATCGTTTGGAATTAAGAGCATAGTATGGTATGCAATCACTAAGAGAATTGAGGTTAGACATGCAAATTCATTTACATCACAAACGAGATTTAGTAGATGATAACAGAGATATTATTATTTTCTCGTAAGGAGAACACACAAGAGTCACACTGGAAAGAAATACATGAAACACGCAAAAGCAAAAGAAAGCAACATGGGAAATTCCTCAAATTGAGAGATGTGTTTCCGGAGTAGCCGTATCCTACCACCTCTGACCTTTTGAGGAAATAAAGAAACCTTCAAAGAGGTGTGTTTCGAGAGTAAGAATACTCCGTAATCTACCACCTGGAACCTTTGAGGTACACACAAGATTTAAACATTAAGGAAATCCTAGGAAATTAGAGGGGTGTCTCGAGAGTAAGAATACTCCGTACTCTACCCCCACCTATTCTAAGATTCATAAAGTTAAGTTTACATTAACCGGACTCCATTTTCGCTTGATTCCCCTTCCTTGCGACCAATCTATCTTAACCCCTGCTGGATCTTGTATTGAGATATATGACTGCAGCTTATCCAGTAGTTCATCAATAGTAGGAGCAGAAATAAGGAGCCTTCTGGAAAATGGAGAGATGAATCCCTGTTCCACAGCATAATCAAGAAAGGTTAACAAGCCATCAAAGAAATTGTTAACATTCAGAAGCCCAATAGGCTTAGTATGGAGATCTAGTTGAGCCCACGAGGTAATGTTAAAGATTTCTTCTAAGGTACCAAAACCTCCGGGCAGGGCTATAAAGGCATCAGAACCATATAGCATACAAGTTATGCGTTCATGGATGGATAAGGTTTGAACTTCATGCCCTCGTGTTTTTCCTGCAACATCTACCAAAAGGACAGGTATGACACCGATTACTTTTGATTTCTCTGCAAGAGCAGATTGGGAAACACAACCCATTAGACCACTGCTACCACCCCCATATACAAGAGTGATACCTTTTTCCCCCAGTTTCTTTCCAAGATCTACGGCCGCTTCTAGATAACCGAAGCCTTTCCCCACTTTTGATCCACAAAATACACAAATAGTTTTGATCTGTCGAAGTTTTGGTGCTTCCATCTTTGATAGTATAGAAGGGAAAAACTTACGAAGAAGATGTGATTTTGGGATACCTGAACTATGAAATATGTTTGGCTATTTAAAGCCGGAAAAATTTACTGTTTTTGATTGATTCTGAAAAAGTAAAGATTTACTTTTGACAAAATCGGCCAACTTTTGACTATTTTATCAAAGATATTACCTTTCGGTGATTTATTTTCCAGCTTTATCAAACCTCGAGAAAGGAAAATATATTTTTTCAATATTTATAAAAACTCGAGAAAGGAAAATATATTTTTACCAGCTTTATCAAAACGTGTGAAAGGAAACAGAAGAATATTTTTAAATGCGTATCAAAGATTTACCTTATATCAATGCTGAATTGCCACAACCTCATTTTGTAAAACAGACTGGCAAACAGGATCTTTTGCGATTATATTTTTGAGACTATAACGATTTTTGTCCTCGTTAAATTGAGCATATAAGGAAAGGAGTTCACGTTGCACATACCCACTTGGGTGCGTCTCGAGAGTCAATCGAATATCATCCAAAGACTCCTTACTCAGTCCACCCTTTATGAATTCGATTTTATCATCTCGATTAGTAGAAGAATATCCTAATGATTTGCAACGAGTATTACAGTTCCAACGAGCACATTTGTAGCAACCACCCAGTCTTTTTGCTCTTCGTTTCTTTGCAAACGTGCTTTTGCCTAAACCAGGCATATGTTTTGGAAAGGTCATAGGTAATTCACCAGATAGTCGAACTTTTGCTTCGATCAACCAGCGAACATCTTCTGGAATATCATGAGCCATCAGCAACCTCAATCTTTCGAGCCTTATTCTATAGATCTTTCTCAGATCATTCATAGGAAGATTGGAATAATACTTGCGAATGTTAGAAAGGATGATATCCATTGTTTGATGATTCTAACCTCTTCCCAGCATGAACTATTTAAAAGCGTAAAGGATATGAGTGAATCCGCGTGATGTTGTGTCCAGCAAGAAAGCGCAGGATTATTTTAATGAAAAGAGGAGACAAGAAGTAATGCACTGTTAAATTTTATCGATAAAGGAAGATTTGATGATAAGATTTGAGATATGAAATATTTTTCTTGGATTTTGGGTACTGATATTCTGATATAATAATCAAGGTATAGAAATAATACGGGAATACGTGAAAGAGAAATAAGGACTGTATTGAATCAGGATTAATAAGTTTGTGCAAGTGAAAGGAATACCTTACGGGAAATGTGGTGATATTTAAGTAAAGAATCTTAGTTTGGGAGATATTTGTTTACTGAATTTTGGGTTACAAATATTGGAAAGATAAGTTGATGATATTATGTTGATATGTTATTGGGTATATTACATAGAGAGATTATTCAGGGAATTGTTTTGATTATTTTGAGAATATTCGATGATAAGAAGAAAGGAAAAATTATTATGATATGATATATCAGTAAAGATTTGTTGAAATTTTAGAAATATATACTAATATCTGAGGTCACATGATACGATGATAAGTGACAAGTTACATGAATACTACAAGATATGATGAAATATCACATACGATTGGGAATTTTCATTTTGATTCAGAAGAATTTATGAGTAGACATATATCTATTATTGATAGAAAAGCCCATGTCTTAAGAAAACAAATTGATGCATTTAGTCAAAGTCCAGTGGGTTAAATATGGTTGGGTTAAATATGGTAGCGATGATGCTACATAAGAAGAAGAAGAAGAGATTCTGATTAAGTGTTCAGAAATCATAAGATCAAGTAAGATTAATTTCGAGGACGAAATTATTTTAAGGGGGTAAGTTTGTAGCGACCAAGAATTTTTACGCGATTAATAATTATTTTAATAGAAAATCGTGTCGCTACTATTTCACCCATTTTTATTAAGTTAACGCCACGACGTATTCGTATAGCCAAGTCAAGAAATAATCGAGATCGTTCGATTTTAAATTAAATTCCAAATTTCTAAAAATATCTCCATTCTCTTGATTTAAAGTATATTAAGTCTAAGTACTTAATTCAATGTTATCCCAATATTTATTTGTACAAAAATTACTTTTATTATTTAAATTAAGAAAATATATGCAAGCATGAGATGTTCTATTATATATAATAATTATGAGAATCTTAATTTAATAAATATGGAAAAGTATATAAATGGTTGATAGATTCCATTATATGTAATCATGAAGAGCATAATATTTGTATAAATATGGAAAAGTATATGAATGAATTATATACTCCATTATATATAATCATGAAGAGCATAATATTTGTATAAATATGGAAAAGTATATGAATGATTGATAAGACTCCATTATATGTAATCATGAAGAGCATAATATTTGTATAAATATGGAAAAGTATATGAATGAATTATATACTCCATTATATATAATCATGAAGAGCATAATATTTGTATAAATATGGAAAAGTATATGAATGATTGATAAGACTCCATTATATGTAATCATGAAGAGCATAATATTTGTACAAATATGGAAAAGTATATGAATGATTTATATACTCCATTATATATAATCATGAAGAGCATATTATTTGTATAAATATGGAAAAGTATATGAATGGTGCTTTACTTTAAGAAAATGATGTGTTAAAATTAATAGAATTGAATGATTATGTTTACAATATGCCAACTTTATACATCTATTTAAACCCATCTCTTTTACACACAACTTTACACATATACACTTATTTCCAATCTCTTGACAAAATCCACAAGTAAGAGAAATTCAAGGTGGTCAAGAAAGTTTTGGTCCATTTACTACTACACTTCATTTTAATCTTTTAAAAGGTAAGTATATCTTATGTTTTTATGAAAAGTAAGTATGTTTTTATGAAATGTAAATACACCTTATGTTTTTATGAAAAGTAAGTATGTTTTTATGACAAGTAAGTATATCTTATGTTTTTATGAAAAGTAAGTATGTTTTTATGAAAGGTAAATACACCTTATGTTTTTATGAAAAGTAAGTATGTTTTTATGACAAGTAAGTATATCTTATGTTTTTATGAAAAGTAAGTATGTTTTTATGAAAGGTAAATACACCTTATGTTTTTATGAAAAGTAAGTATGTTTTTATGACAAGTAAGTATATCTTATGTTTTTATGAAAAGTAAGTATGTTTTTATGAAAGGTAAATACACCTTATGTTTTTATGAAAAGTAAGTATGTTTTTATGACAAGTAAGTATACCTTATGTTTTTATGAAAAGTAAGTATGTTTTTATGACAAGTAAGTATATCTTATGTTTTTATGAAAATGTTTGGATCATTGCTATGAAATCAATCTCACAAGATTGTTATGGGTTCCATATGATATGTTTATGATTATGCTAAGGGGACCGGAGTTTAGTAGCGCTACACATAAGAATTCTTGCCATTTAAGTTCGGTAAAATTCTTGTGTCTCCCTATGTTTATGAATATTTCAATCCTATCCTATGTTATGATGAAAATGATCCATATGCATTCAAAAGAAAATTTATGCTTGGTATACTTACTGGGATTTTATAAATCTCACTCCACGATATTTACCATTTTCAGATAATTGAAGGTTCGAGGCGGTCAACATGGAAGTGGCAAAAGTGGTTAAGATTGATGAGATAATTATGTTGAACTTTATGTAAGAAAATTATGTTCTATTTTTATTCACAAATAAAATTATGGGATTCTAATTATTCTTTTGAATAATTTTACATTACTATTTAAGTCTCGATAATATGATATGAGTCACTTTTTGTGGCACTCGAATGGTCGAGAATTCGGGTCGTCACACTAACAATAATAATACAATAACTGTGCGCAAGAGATGTTACCCAGGAATAAGGGGATACTGAGTGAAGCCCCAATCATTCTTGGCCATGTGAAGATCCGTATGACAGACCCCGCAATACAACACTTTTAACTGCACATCATGCTCTCCGGTCTCCCTGTATACCAAATATAACGTAAATCAAATCAAAGCTAGCCGAATTCAACTCACTAACAAAACACAACAACGAGAAAAGCAAATCCCAATAAAAAGCGGTTTCTCAAATTATGAGCAATGAAATCAAAAGAAAACCAGAAATCGAGATGTATACCTTCTGGAGAATTTGAGAGGAGAAAAAACCCCCGACGGGTCTCTTGTACCCCATCCAAAAACCTTGATAGGGTGCTCAGTTTCTGGGGATTTCGCCATTTCTTTATTATTATTATTTTTTTTTTTTTTTTGCTTTTCACGATATATGGGCTCTTCCGAACACCTGCGCTCTCTCTTTAGTGCTTTGTAGATAATCAATATATATTATATTCTCTAGAGTCATCTAAAACGTACAACAGCCACAGCCTCAAAAGATTTTTGGCACGTGTCTTTCTAAAATATTCTCGACCTTAATCCTCATTTCTAGATTCTAGTGCAACAATGCTTTATTTATTATATATATATATATATATATATATATGAGTTTACATGTCGTTCTTTTACACAATAATTATAATTTATAAATAAAATTATAAATAACATAATTTTTCAAACTTCTTTTTAATCAGACATATTTTCTCTCTCTAATTTTTAACCACACATTTACCTAGAAAATATCAAAATAAACGACCCACCTAGCCTCCGAACAGTATCAAACCTTTGCGTTTTTTTTGTAAAAATCGTTCTCGATATTTTAATCTTAACATTTATGTAACGCCCCGAGTTCTGAGAAACGCGGGAACGTCACTTTTCTAAATTTTTGAATAAACTTTATTGCGAAAATTGACTAAATATTAAATATCACATTTAATGAATAAAAGTTTAGCGATAATTCAGATTAAATAAAATAATTCGTACAAACTTAATAAAACTGAGAATTCTTGATAAAATGAAATGATTCTTTTTAAATTCACGACTTTCAAAAATAATATCAATTTTATATTTGTCGTCATTGCCCATCACTCGCCACCATCACCGAAATCTGCAAAAATTGTTAAAACAGCGTGTGAGCATTTCAAAATGAAATACTCAGTAGACTCAATTTCAATAATTAATTTATAAGATAATTGAACAAGTAATCATGCAAATAATGTAGTGATATTCTTTTCTTATCCATAAGCATCATAAAATGAGTGCAAATGAACACATTCTTTTCTTGTCTCATGCTAGCAGATAAGTTATGACGTGCATAACATAAATTCTCAAATTTATCTCATACGAGATATTCTTTTCTTTTCTCATGCAATTAAGCATATAACAATCACACAAATCCACATAATCACATGCAATTATAATATAAATCAATTAGTGGGGGCGAGTCTACCACAAACTTTACGAGTTTTCAAAAATCGGAGCGGGAATAGTACGACAGCTTCTCAAATCAACAACTGCTTCGTCTAACCAAAAAGTAAATTAATTAAATTAGTATTTTATAAATTTAAACGATTCAAACGTGACAAAATAAAGTTTGAGTGCTAGATAGAAATTTTGAGAAAACTGAATTTTAAGAATTTTGGGACTGAAATAGTATTTTACAAAAATAAGGGCTGATTCGTTAATTATAAAAATATTTGTAACTAAATTGAAAATCATTTTAAAAGAAGGGGTTGAAACGAATATATATCAAAACTTGGGGCTGAAAGGAAAATTTTGAAAACTTAATTTTAATAAAATCCTCATTTCTCTCTCTCTCAAAAACCGGATTGTGAGAGAGAGAGAGAGCAGAGAGACCGCGAGAGGCGATGGGGAAAGGAGGGGTTCCGCTCCCTCTCCGTTGCCATCCAGCCGGCGCTAGCGCCACCATAGGGTGGTGGCTCCTGTGTACGGGTATGGTGAAGTTTTTGGGTGGGTTTAAGCGTGAAAGGTGCGGCGACACCGAGGTTGTGGAGTTCGGTTTTTGTGGCTCTCCGACGACGGGACTCCGGTAAGGTGGAGGTAAGTCATGGGTAATGTTATTAACTCGGTTTTGGGTTTTGATTTGGGGGAAAGTGGTGTGGATTGAGGTTGGGTAGTGGCTGCGGCAGTGGTGGTCGCGGGTGATTGCAGGGACGGTCTTGGAGGCTTGGCTATGGTTCAGCATTGATGGGGTTGGGTTCGACTGTGGTGTTGATATTAGGTTTGGTTTGGTTTGGTTTGGTTTGGTGGGATATGTAAGGATTTTAATCAATCGTGTAGGCTTATATGTGAATTATTGTGTATTGAATAAAAGGCTATCAATTTTGGTTAAGCCCATTTAAAGTGATCTAATAAGGATTTAGTATATTGGGCTTTAATGCATCTAATTAAATGTATGGGCTTTTATGTGTAGATATCAGGTCATTACCTAATTCATGATGGGCCGGATTAGGTTAATTGGCAATTCAGTATATAAAGTCGGTTATGGTCTCTGAATCCTACGTACTGTTCATCTTGTTTGACATCCCATCATCAGAGAGAAAATAAGGACTACGTATCGATTTAGAAGATCCAACCAACCGAATCGTTTATCGTGAATCACGTTTGATTAAGGTACGCTTCCGCTTCAGTTATTTAATTCTTGATAATTCCAACATGATGATTATTTAGATTATAGATAAATTATTATCTGTAATAAAATTTTCTAACAAGTGGTATCAGAGCCAACATTGTGTTGAATTATCAGATCAATTTTGCACGCATTTATGTAAAACCTAATTGTATGTTGATGCGCATAAGTCTGATTTCGAAATATACACATACAATGATACACTGAAGGATCAAAATTTGGAAATATGGTTTCAACCAAATTGATATTCTCTGTGTATATGTAATATGCAAACTGCCTCTATATTGAAAAAATGGATTCGAGTTGGGTATGAATCGTAAAGATTTTCTGTTGAATCTTATTTTGGTTGTTGAAATTTGAATCTGGTTATGGGTTTTTTCTTTGGAATATGATATTTGGTGTTGGTCGAAATCGAGTTGGGTATGGTTTTCTGAACTTGGGTTGAAATGAATCGACCATAGAATTTAGTTTTGAATCTGGTATTGGACTCGAGTTTTATGATGAAGAAGGTGTCTCCGGTACTGGCGAAGGACACCGCGAGAAGGTCGCCGCGCAAAGGGGCAGTCGGGCGCTGCTTGTGCTTACGGTTCCTTTGCATGAGATCGATATAGGGTCGGATGGCGTTGATAACGAGTACCGGTGACATGGGTTGCAATTCAATCCGGCTGCCTTTGCGCGGTGTGCAGGAAGCAACGCCATTACAGGACCAAGGCGCTGTGCGCGATGCTGCACGTTGCAGCGTCGGAATTGACCTACGCTGCTGGAGGTGCTTCTGATTTTGGAGACTGCGGCGGAGATTAGGGCTGAGTGAAACCCTAGCGGCTGCGAAAATCAGATTTTGGGCAGGGGGTTTCACTTGTAAATTTGAAGTCTTGAAGGACTCCTTTGCAATTTTTGATTATTGTGCTTATTTGCATTTCCGGCCCTGTATTTTGTTATGGATTAAATTTTTTAATCCTAAAGTTACAAAATCATTTAAATCGGCCCTTAAAGTTCTGAGTTTTATAAAATCAGCCCCTAAAGTTATGAAATTATTAAAGTTGGGGTTATAAAAGTTCCTGATTTTATATTTCAGCCCCTGAAGTTTGAAATTTTTTCAATCCAGCCCCTAATGTTTGAAAATTTTCAAAATTGGTCCTTAAAGTTTGAGAATTTTCTAAATTAATCCCTAAAGCTTGAAAATTCTCTAATTTGGTCCCTTAAAGTTTGGAAATTTTCATTTTCAGTCCCTAAAGTTTGAAAATTTTCTAATACAGCACCTAAAGTTTTGAAATTCTTTAATTTGGTCCTTAAAGGTTGAAAATTTTCTAATTCAGTCACTAAAGTTTGGAAATTTTCAAATTTGGTCCTTAAAGTTTGAATTTTTTTAAAATTAAGTCCCTAAAGTTTGGGAATTTTCTAAATTGATCCCTAAAGTATGAAAATTTTCAAAATCAGCATCTAAAGCTTGAAAATTCTCTAATTTTGTCCCTTAAAGTTTGAGAATTTTTTAATTCAGCCCCTAATGTTTGAAAATTTTCAAATTTTGGTCCCGTAAAGTTTGAAAATTTTCTAATTTAGTCCTTCAAATTTCCAAATTCACTATTTTGGGCCCCCTAAAGTTTAATTTTCTTTCAAATTGAGACCTAATGCTTGGAATTTCTCTAAAATGGCCAATAAAGTTTTGAGAAAATTGTAATTTAAGCCCTTAAAGATTAAAATTTTACATAATTGGCCACCTAAAGTTTAAGAATATTGCAATTGACTCTCCTAACTTAAGGATTGCTTTATTCTAAAGTTTTGAATTCTATAATTCAAATCCTAAAGTCAAAAATAAATGCAAATCAATGGATTTCAGTTTCAAATCTTGGTACATCGGAATCTTTTGAGAGATATAATATTCGAAAGTAAGTTAGTTGAAGCAACATGTTTCCAAAGCAACCTCTCTTGTGGATATTAATTAACTTTGAATATTATAAGGTATTTGTGTGTGTTATTCATTGCGGATATTGATCGGCCCAAAGGAAGGTCAATATTTGGCTCGAATTTCACATGCACCTGTGGTAATAAACACGTGGCAATTATTTGGTTTAACGTGTGACCAATAAATCGGTCCAAAGAAAGGTTTATTGGTTAACATGTCTTATTGCCAGTGTTTGATCACTACACTAAGGGAAAATTAGGTGTTTGTGTGTTATCTCATGCGGATATTGATTGGCCCAAAGGAAGGTCAATATTTGGCCCGAATTTCACATGAACTTGTGGTGATAAATACGTGACGGTTATTTGGTTTTACGTGTGATCAATAAATCGGTCCAAAGAAAGGTTTGTTGGTTGACATGTCTTACTGTCAGTGTTTGATTACTACACCAAGAGTACCACTTACAAGTCAATATTTCTGTCCAAAGACTAAATATTGATGTTGTGCTAGGTATCTTGTGATGGGCCCTACCATTATTTGAAAGTATGATTTGCATAATAAGGTACTTATGTGAGCTATTTTATTTAAATGTTCTCTATTCGGTTTCAAATTCTGTTAGTAGTATATCTACAATCTCAAATTTAATCCCTGTATTTATGGAATAAACTTCAAGGATCAAAACAAGAACATTAACTTTTCGTTGGCTGCATCGATCTAGACCGTGTACTAAGGATTGAGCAACCTGCTCCTCTTACAGATGAAAGTTCATCTAATCAAATGAGGAACTTTGAGAAGTGGGATTGCTTAAATTACGTGAATCTCACGATCATTAAGTGCGGCATTCTGGAAGCCTTTAGTGGCATAGTATCTGAAGAGGTAAATGATGCCAATGAATTCCTTGTCGAAATTAAGAAACGTTTTGTGAAAAACGATAAGGCTGAAACAAGCACGCTTATGCAAAGCTTGATTTCAATAAAGTATAAAGGCAATGGAAAAATAAGGGAGTACATCATGTAGATGTCTCACACTGCTTCAAAACTTAAGGAACTAAAACTCGACTTGTCTAATAACTTGCTCGTGCATTTGGTATTAATATTGCTTCCTGCACAATACAGTTAATTTAAGGTTAGTTATAACTGTCAAAGTAGAAATGGACTCTTAATGAGCTCATTTCATAGTGTGCAAGCTTCTTGCACAATTCAGTCAATTTAAGGTCGGTTGTAACTATCAAAGGAAGAAATGAACTATAAATGAGTTCATTCTATTTTGTGTGCAAGAGGAAGAAAAGTTGAAGCAGGACAGAACTGAAAGTGTTCACTTGGCAAATACCTCTAAAGATAAGGGCAAGAAAACAAATAAAGAAAATAAAGTCGTTAAGGGGCTATTAATTTTATAATCCCACACTTAAATCAATTTTTGAAACGGGAACTGCAACATTTTTGAGGAAGTTGAGTTTGGGGGGAGAAATAAGGTTAAAGATTGTCTTTAAGGAAGAAGTTGAGGAAGGATCGGTTTCGATTCCTATTATTGCTTTTGACAATGTGCAAGTTTCTATACATGTCATTGATCAAGAAGCATATCCGGAACTCAACTAGACAATGTTGAAGAACCTCCCATCCAAAATAAGGTAAATTTCAGAAATACAAACTCAACAACCTCAATAACTAAAGCCATTAAGGAAATTCATGAGAGAAAGGGAAAAAATACTATTCCGGATAATTTAAATAGTATTTTTCCAAGAACATAAGGAAATAATGGAATGGTGGAAGATGGTCCAATCAATTCCATCAGGCCATGCAGGGTTCTAATTCTCAAAAGTGGATTGATGTCGTAAATAAGGAGTATAAGCATATGCAAGACAATAAAGTTTTGGATCTTGTCCTATTACCAGAAAGTGCGAAGCCCATTGGTCTTAAATAGAATTTTAAACCAAGAGGGATTCGATAGGTAATGTGGAAAGATATAAGGTTCGTCTTGTATCTAAGGGCTTTACACAGAATGATGGCATTGATTGTAAAGAGACTTTCTCTTCGATTTCAATGAAAGACTCTTTCAGGAAAGTCAAGTTGTTGCACATTTTGACCTCGAGTTACATCAAATGGATGTTAAGACGACGTTTCTCAATGGAGACATTGATGAGACGGTTTGCAAATTAAAGAAATCCATTTATGTACTCAAGCCGGCTTCCCGTTAAGGGTAATACAAATTTCATCAAGTAATTATCTCATTTGGTCTTGAGATTTACAAGTTCAGTAGGAGTAAGTATATTGTCCTGGTTTTATATGTTGATTATTGCTTGCTACTAATGATATAGGCATGTCACATAAAATTATGAGATTTTTGTCAAGGAATTTTGAGATTAAAAATCTTGGTGACGTCTCTTTTGTATTAGGAATTCAGATACACCGAGATTTTTCTCGGGGTATTCTTGGATTGTCACAAAAGGGCTATATCGATAAAATACTTAAGAGGTTTGGCATGCAAGACAGTAAATCAGGGGAAACCCCTATCGCTAAGGGAGACAATTCAGTCTCAACTAATGCCCGAAAAGTTATCTTGAAGTTAAAGAAATGCATAGGCTCCCATATAGTTAAGCTATAGGGAATCTGATATATATTCAAATTTGTATGCGTTTGGATATTGCATACGTTATTGGGCTACTAAGGAGATATTTAAGTAACCCTGGGATGGATCATTTGGAAAGCAGCCAAACATGTGTTATAAGGTATTTAAAGAGAACAAAAGATTACATGTTCACATACAGAAAATCGGATCAGTTGGAGATCATATGGTATTATGATTCCGATTTTTACTAGATACCAAGAAAGTAAAAGATCCACATAAGACTACATTTATCTGCTGGTTGGAGGAACTATTTCCGGATGGAGTGCTTAACAGACACTTTAGCTTTTTTCACTTGGCAGCACAGTTTGTAATAATTTTGGGGGCATCTAATTATGGAATATAGCTGCGAAATTTTGTCAATGGGCTGCGTATTCTGTACGGTATAGAAAGACTACTAAAGTTATATTGTGACAATAACTCAGCAGATTTATATTCCAGTAACAACAGGAGCTCAACTAAGTCAAAATACATTGACATAAGTTCCTGGTTGTGAAGGATACAGTTCAGAGTGGACACGTGTCAATAAGAGCACATTGGGACAAACTCCATAATTGCGGATCCGCTTACTAAAGTATTACAACCCAAGGTCTTTCATGAGCACAATACTCATATGGGTGTTGTATTTCTTAAGGATATTCGGTTTCAATGGGAGTTTGTATTTTGGGTACATTAGACACATTTATTGTCCTTTTGGATACAGTTTAAAGTTAAAGTTATTTACAGCTGTAAGGTTTCAGGTTTATTATCTCTGAACTTGTTTAAGGATGATCTCACTAAAGTTGGACCAGTTGGAAATAGGCATGTTGAAGATCACATTACATGTAATTTACATGCTACACATCCATACTTGATCCATGTCATTCAGTTATGTCGATATACGTGACCATTGAAAGTTTAGTTACGATTAATGTAGCGAAAGCTGCTTTGATCCTATGTTGATATAATTGATGGACCGGATTGTTTGGGGATGCATTCAGTAATGATAGCAAAATTCTGAGTACTCATAAGGTTATGATTGATACACAATTGTAAGGTTACACATATAGCCAAAGTGGGAGATTGTAAGGATTTTAATCAATCGTGTGGGCTTATATGTGAATTATTGTGTATTGAATAAAATGCTATCAATTTTGGTTAAGCCCATTTAAAGTGATCTAATAAGGATTTAGTATATTGGGCTTTAATACATCTAATTAAATGTATGGGCTTTTATGTGTAGATACCAGGCCATTACCTAATTCATGATGGGCCGGATTAGGTTAATTGGCAATTCAGTATATAAAGTCGGTTATGGTCTCTGAATCCTACGTACTGTTCATCTTGTTTGACATCCCATCATCAGAGAGAAAATAAGGACTACGTATCGATTTAGAAGATCCAACCAACCGAATCGTTTATCGTGAATCACGTTTGATTAAGGTACGCTTCCGCTTCAGTTATTTAATTCTTGATAATTCCAACATGATGATTATTTAGATTATAGATAAATTATTATCTGTAATAAAATTTTCTAACAGGATATGCAAAAATTTTGGGGGTTGGGCAGATTGGTGGAGGTGGCGGTTTGGAGTTGAGGTGGTGGTGGTGCTGTCGTGTGGTGATTGTCGTGGGTGAGGGCCACGGTTTTTGTGATGGTGAATGGTGGTTCGATTGGGTTGGTTTGGTGGTGATGATAATAGTGGTGGTGTTTGTTGGTTCGGTTGGCGATGAAAGTGGAAGAGGTTGGTGGCGGTTGTGATGGTGGTTTCGTTTGTGACATGGGTCTTGCAGAGAAATTGAGGATTGGTGATGGCTGTGAGGTGCAATGCAGTAGAAATTTTTTTTTACCAGAAATGTTGTCTGGCTTGGTGAGCTCGTGTGGAATGGAAAAATGGGATATAAGTTATGGTTTGTTTGCTGAATTTGGTAGATTGCTTGTGTTCATCTGATTGGGATGAATTGCAGGAAATTGCAGAATTGAAAATATTATTTTAGGAAGTATGAGGGAGAGGAGGATTCATACCCAAAGTTGCTAGGTTGGTTCGTGAATGTGAGGGATGGAAAGATGGACTTATAATTTATGGATTGAATCGATTGATTGTGGTTTAAAATGGAAAGCAAAGACTGAACTTTAATTGAGGGAAAAATGGTGCTGCCTATAGAAGTGAGGATCAACTGAAAAGGAAAATGTGGGGAGGAAATTTGGAAAAGAATGAAGATAAATTGCTAATTGACTGGTACCAAGATTGAGACAAGATACATTGTGACTCGGATGAACTTCGATTGAGTAAAATTTTGATCTTAGACTTTAAAATCATTAAAATTTTGAATTAAGATTTAAAATGGTGACATTAGAATATTAGAATAAAATTCGGAAATTTAAATACGATGAAAATTAATTTAAATTTCATTCATAATTTGACAAGACGAATACTCTTTTAAATTAAATGGAAAAAGTCGTAGCGACACGCACTTAAAGTTCTAAATATTTTATTTAGCAAGAAATGGAAATTCCCGGTCGCTGCAATTTACATTCTCAGATTCACCAAAAGTTGTGAAATTGGTCCCTACTATCAAATATTGTTAACTTCAACCGTTAAAAAAAGGATAATTGACACATTACATCTCTAACATTTAGATTCTTTGTAAAATATATCTCTAATGCTTAGATTCTTTGTGTAATACATTCCCATTCTTTTATTTTTGTGCAAAACATCCTCGAATCACTCAATTTTTGTTAAATAAATATTTTTTATTATTATTTTTCCTTATAAAATGACAAATTTATCCTCACTTTTAAATAAAAAAAGGAAAATAAGAAATGCAAAAATTAATTGCACCCATAACATCAAAATTTTCAAAAAGTGCAAATGAGTCATAGTAGAACAACTACAAAAACTAAATATAATAAATAAATAAATAAAAATAGCAATATCTATGTATCAAATATAGAGGTGTCAAGACGGACAAGGCGACCAGAGTCATGAAAATCTGCCCGGATCAACCCAGGACCGTGGGCTGAATGGTGATCAGAGCGAATAGTTCATGGGTCAAGAAGATGTGAACCGCATGTTTCATGGATCACACATTCACGGGCCATGGTTAACCTGCCAACCCGTGAAAAAATAAAATAATAATAATAATAATAACAACCATTTTTATTAAATATGGTAACAATTAAAATCTTTTTACTTCTACAAACTCCATTATAACTTCTAAGTGTAAATTTTTATTTTTCTCCATAATAACTAATAAATGTAATGTTCTTTGATAGTAGTAATTAGAAATGTATTTAATTGTTACTTGTTTATGTTGTATTTAACTTTACAAAATTAGAAGTAATTCATGTAACATAAGATATTAATTTGGATTATATGTAAATATTTCTTTTATATAAATATAAAATTATCACTTTGTTCATTTCATATTTAACAAAAAATATTTTTGCTATAAACATATGAAAAATTCTATATTTTTATTCATATGGGCCAAACAGGAACGACTCACGACTCGCATGAGCTCGACCCGTATGGGCCAGCGGATGGCTCTGGGTTGTAGTTCAAAATTTTTGGGCCGACTTGAACCAACCCGTAAACCTGCAGCGGGAGGGCTTTTTTCACGCGGATCCTTATCGAGCTCATATATTGGTAGGCCAACCCTACCCGGACCACCCGATTGACTCCTCTAATCAAATATAACTGATATGGTTAAGCTAAATACTCCATTCTTATAAATCAGATAGAAGTATGTTACAATTAATAGATGGGCAAGTACGTCGCTGTAATCGCCAAGCCACTATGAGGTCAATCACTGTACCATGGCAATCAAAATGCATCAAGAGATTTTTCTATCTAACTAATACTAAAAACACTGATTAAACATAGATGATTTTGAACATTATTGTAAGTAGTTCCACAATAAAGAATTCTCTCTTGGCTTTTACTCTAAAATAAAGAGAGTAAGATTTTGGAGACAGTAAGATGGGATAAAGATAAATAGAAGGGCGACCCAAAGATATTCTCACCAAAAGAAGGAATGGAATAAGGGCCTACCGATCCCTGTTGCTTTATTGCTTGTAGCTTGGCTACTATTTCTTCTTGAGCTAAATAGTTAATCCTCTCCCTCCTACTCCTTGAAGGAAGTACACTGACATATATTAATTACCGACCGCTCTTTTCCAAAGGATGTAATCAATATAAAATCCATGCAGCTCTAGGATCTATTGAGCAAAGAACTTTCTCTGTCATATGATAAGTGTGTTTTATATACTTATTTATGTGTCGAAAGTAGAATTTTATATATTCGTTTGAAATATTCCCTACTCATTTAGTTTTTATTTGTTTATATTTCAGAAAAGCAACCAAGAGTTGAGAAAATAATGTAAATGAAGCAATTATTGAAGAACTGGATGGTTTTTGGAGTTAAATTGTGGACATGAAGAAGTGCAAGGATCCAATTGAGGACAACAATGAAGAAAATAGAAAAATCAATAGTATAGGGACCAAATTGTCATAATTGAAAATTGGAGGACCTAGATGCAATAAAGAATGAGGTCCAACATATATAAGAACAAAAGATGTAATTGCACTCCAGCCAACGAACCTCACGGCCGTGCGAGATTCTACCGCACGATCGCGTGGACAAATGTGAAATTGACAGAACTAAAAAGTGCAAAGCTATGCGGCCACATAAAGTTGTATTGCGCGGTCGCTCTCCTTTCTGAGTGGGCCAACTGTTGGGATTTTTATCGCGGATTTCAACATATTTCACCCCTTTTTGCCTAGGTTTTACCTAAGCCTATATATACCTGTTGTCTAGCACGAATTAGGGGTTCCCGACTTATAATATTTCATACCAAATTGCTACTCAATTGTTGATGGATCCACGCGAAGCCAAATGTAAGATTGAAGATACAAGAGCAAGGAGAAAAAAGGGGTGACCTTTTTTTATTATTTTTTGTAATTTATTTTTATTCATGTATCTAGGCTAGACATTGGTATTGGAATTGTGATGAAACTTTAACTCTATCATCTATATTTTGACTTAGCATCTGTTCGGCGGCTGTTTCTGCAAAAAAAAAAAATGTTTTTTTTTTTTGTTTTTTAGATAGATGGATGGTTAAAAAGTGGAGAGAGAAAAATATAAGGTTAGAGATTGATTTGGGGAATTATGTAGTTTAAAAATTGGTTTAAAAACCAAAAAAAAAACCCAAAAAGCTGGGTTTACCGAACACAGGCTTAATTGTTTAACTAAAATTCATGAGATTTTGAAAATTCATGTTCATAATGTTATTTAAGTCCTCTCTCAAGGATGCATTAAAAACATTTTTCCTAAAATGCAACCCGATTATATCTTTATGACGAATTAAGCACTAGAAAACCATTTAGATTTGTGAACACTTTAAAGGATAATACAAAGCATATGCGGTATATCTCTATCCTCTATCAAACTTTGTGGTAATTAAAACATGTCTAACATTCTCCTACTCTCTTAATATAAGAAAATGCTACAGCAGTTATACAAAAGTTGGACATAAATTTGCATAAGATTAAAAGCACGATTTAATTACTCAAATCCGTGAATTATACAAATTAAACACATATTCAAAACATAGAATCAATAAATTAAAGTTTCATTATAATTCAAACACTAAACATCTAGCATAGATACATGAATGAAAATAAATTACAAGAATAATGAAAAAGGGTCACCCCATTCATCTCCTTGCTCTTGTATCTTCAATCTTGCTTTTGGCTTCGTGTGGATCCCTCGAAAATTGAGCAACAATTTGACATGAAATATTACAAGTTCGGAACCCCTCATTCCTGCAAGACAACATGTATATATAAGTTTAGGTAAAACCTAGGCGAAAATAGGTGAAATCTATTTGCTAAACACAAGTGTACGGGTCACACAAGTAATAAAGTGGACTTAGAGTCCAGATATCGATCCCACAAGGATTGTGCAAATTTATGTTCTAGTCTAATTACTTTAACCGGAATAAGGGAATTGATGTGATTTTGAAGTTTTGAATAAAATAAAACTAACAAACTAAAATTAAATAAAATCTAGTAAAAAGAATTCAAATTATGATTTTCTTAAATGATGTTTAAAGGTGTTGGGACATTCGATTTCACATAAGTCAATACTATTAATTCCAATCATCAAGTTCATAAAATACAATAATTCATTTAACGGTACCAATACTAATAAACGTATATCTCTATCGTTTATCAATGTACCAGATTTTATTCCTAGATCTAAGTGTTAGCCCACCTCTCGGATTATGAAAATACTTATGATATTGTGAACAAGTGATCAATTCATTCACGCATTAAAAACGAAAATAAAATCAACACGTGCAAATTATATGTAAAATTCAAGTCATTAAATTAATAGCGTAAATCTTATGCTACATTAAATATCTCAACTAATAGTTTAGTTACTCATCACAAAATAAATAAAACTACAATAATTAAATATGAACACGTTGAGCATATCTGATTAACAAAGATAAATGGAACTCTCGCACCAAGAAATTTTTCCACGTTGATAATCTTCAATCCTCTTCTTATCTTGATTCTTGCCTTCCAAGATTTCAGTGATAAAATCAAGAATTTGTGTGGAATAGGTTGTCCAAAGGTCCCCTTCACGTGCATGACAAATAGTATATATAGGTTGTTGAAGAAACCTAGGCAATCAACCCAAGAAATCGTGTACGGGCATGTTCTCGCGGTGAGCTAGACAACTGTGC
Source organism: Ligustrum vulgare (assembly GCA_963555705.1). Taxonomy (NCBI): domain Eukaryota; kingdom Viridiplantae; phylum Streptophyta; class Magnoliopsida; order Lamiales; family Oleaceae; genus Ligustrum; species Ligustrum vulgare. The sequence goes on along the minus strand of OY743173.1, from coordinate 44,764,781 downwards.
AGTTGCGCAAAAGAAATTATTGTGGTCGCACAGGTTGTCAAAAAGAGGTTCTGTTGATTTGGTGTCTGTACACGCAGTCACGCCTTTTGCATCTGGAGGCCGTAGGCTAAATAATCCAGCAAACTTCCATCTTCAAAAGTATTTAAGTAGGCCCCCAATCTTTAATTTCCCACAAGTCCTTCATCTTCCAATTGTTACAAATCAGTCCCCAAACTTTCAAATCTCTTCAATTCTTTTCTTCCAACTTCTCTTCATCTTCGATTGAGCCATCCAACTTTGATTTTTAGCACTTTGCACCCCCAAATAAAACCTGGTTGATATGATCATTATCCAGTTGTCCATTTTAGCTCCAATTATCACTCAAATGCACATTATTTGCTCCAATTACAGAATTCACTTGATTTTAGATGTTTCCTGGAATATAAACAAAAATAAATAATTATGTAGACTTTATTCTAAAAGGACAATAAATAATTCTAATTTAAATATATAAATAAGTGTATAAAATACACTTATCAAAATTTGTAGAAATCCGAGATAAAAAGCCAAGCAATCGGCTCACTCGAAAAGGTGTGCAGTCGTGTAGTACAACTTTACGTGGCCGCGCAGCTTTGTGTTTTCAATTCTATCAATTTCACATTTGTTCGCGCGGCTGCATGGTTCAAACGGCCATAGTGCAATTAAATATTTTGTTCTTGTTTAAGTTGGTCCTCATTCCTTATTTCCATGTAGGTCCTCCAATTTCCAATTATGATAATTTGGTCTCTATACTTCCGATTTCTTCTCTTTTCTTCCCTGTTCTCCTCAATTGGATCATTGCACTTCTTCATGCCAAAAATTTAGCTCCAAAAATTATCCAGTTCTTCAATATTTGATTCATCTGCATTATTTTATCAACTTTGAGTTGCTTTTCTGAAATATAAACAAATAAGAACCAAATGAGTAGTGAATATTCTTAAACCAACATCTAAAATCCTACTTTTGATACATAAATAAGTGTATACACTTGTCAACACACCCCAAACTAGAACTTTTATTCGTCCTCAAATAAAAGAAAACTAAACTACAAAGTAAAAATGCAAAATAACAATTTTTTTTTTTTTTTTTTTTTTGGTTTTGTAAATTTGTTTACCATGTGCCTCAACAATCCAAATCAACATCACACATTAGCATAGAACTTTGAAAAACATAATAAAAATATTTCTACATATCCATTGCTCGACTTTAATGTGCGTGTATGAATAGCCAAATATTAAATGCAAACTTATTCAAAATTAAACTTAACATCGTGTGACTTATATACAAGAGTAAGCCCAAATCTCATGTGGTCAAACTATGATTTCCTAATGATTTTCCTTTCATCACTCATAAATGATCACACTTTCTGAGAATTAGATACATGCATGAACAACAAATCGATGGTAAGTAGTTCCCAAATCTCACGCCTCCAATTTCTAAAATTCAAATCAACAAAGCTTATATCATGCACTTTCTTTCTATTTTTATAAATGGACGATTTTTGCTTTTATTGTCCCTGTATCTTCATCTTTGTGCAATACTTTTCTTATTTGCTTTCTATATGACTCCTGTAGTGAGTCTTAGGTCGGTGACTCTCAAGCCAGATGACTTTAGGGCACCAGATCCAGAGAACCCCTCATACTTAATTACTCGAATCATAAAGGTGACAAAAAAAATTTAAAGATGTTTTAGCGTCTTATGTGTAAGTTCTCTATCCATTAAACTTTCTAATTAACCCATGTAGCGAGCTTTGGGTTGATAACTCTCAATCCAGATGAATTTATGGTACCAAATTTTGAAGATCCTAAAAAGCTTACTTGCTTGAGTAAAAAAATGTTACGAAAAGAAGAATTAGACTATTTATAATCCTAGTGTTGGCTTATACTTATTGACCAAAACTTTTTCAACCAAAGGTACAAAATCAAGAACTTCAGACCCTTAGCCCATTAATGCATACAATCACTAACCTTTCCACCCCAAACTGCTTCTTGGGCGGTTTGGTTCTAAATCTAAGGTCGGGATCTAACAACTTATGGTTTGGATTTTATAGTACATTCTATGTTCAAATTGCATAAATATACCCCCACAAATATCAATTATATCCTTACACAAATAATTATTTGACAATGGCTATGCTCAAGTGATAAAAGTCTAACATGGATAGATAGTAAAAAGAAAACACATTTTAATGTTGTTCATTATTCTAGCTAAAGCACTAAAATGATCTGAACTATGTCTTAGGCAATAAACTAATAAACAAAAGTTTTAAATTTTTTCAATTTTTTTTGAATTTTTCATCTTTTTTTTTTATATATATATATCTCAAAGAGTCGAATGAACGCAACCTCAAACTAGAAATATACATTGCCCTAAATGTATGTCAAGAATAAATAACAAATGAGCTCAAAAATAAAGAACAGAGGTCAAGTACTTCCCGGGTTTGGAGGGGTGGTGCCCCATTTTGAAGCTTTAATTTGTGTTGCATTTTGGATGATTCGACTTATTTCTAACTTCTCCATATTTGACCAAGGTGTACTCATAGTGTCACATGCAAAAATAGAGATAAATAACATTAGAATGCATAAATATTGTATAAGGACTGAAATAAATAAATAAAAACCCCAAAAATAGGACTTGGAAAAATTATGAAATTTTTGAAAATTGGTCGACATTGATGTTCAAGCCCTGACATCACCTAGAAAAATTGAACTTTTCCTGAGCAACCTCTAGGCATACGAAAGTATATAATTTTTTCTACAACATATAAAAAATTCAGCACATTTGAAGTTCATTTAGGTCGTGAAAACATTTGGTAAAATAGTGACTAGAGGTTGGAAATCAGGTGCATTAGCATGCAGTGACTTTACAATTGGTCCAATGGTGTTCCATTTGAGTTCAGTGACTTAAGTCTATGTAAAATGTGAATGAATGATGCACATTTGATGTATAACATGTGATGAAGTTGATTATCCAAAAATATTTGCAAAAAATCTACGAAAAACTCACTGAGACATTTTATCAAACACTTGGAGAATGATTGGGGACACGTTCACATGTGATTTGGGGAAGAAAACAAGTTAAGTTGTTAAATAAATGAAAAACCCGTATACCATATAAATAATATGGGAAAACTGCCCAGATTAAAGGCGCGCGACCGCACTTTGGAATGCCCGCACATGGCAGAATGCCCAGATTTTGCATGTGCATTTCCTACTTCATTTTTGACCTCTAAATTCCTTGTTATGCATACAACCAACTTATAATCACTATGTTCAAGTCCTAAACTAGCGTGTCATGTTGATTGTGATGATGAGCTATGAAAACAAGCAAAAATGAACTGAAAACTAAAAATACTATTAATGCCAAAACATCTACATCTACATCTACATCTACACTACCTTAAAAGTGTGAATAAGAGAAAATCTTTTGATCGATAAATTTAACCTCATATTTTTTCACTAAACCAGATATACCCTTTAAAACCAAAAGTCACCCACATCTCCCATTTAAAACCTAGAAAACAGGTGACAACCACACCTCCCCCTAACATGCTCTTCATTGTCGCCCAAACTTCACCCAAATTGTCTGACATGCAAGTCTTCTTTCTCCCCTTCATTCGTTCGTTCCTTTATTTTATTTTTTTGTATTAATTTAAATTTTTTTCTATTTTTCTCGCTTTCAATTAGCGTTTCTTTTATAATTTTTTATTTTGATTTTATTGGTTGGCTGTAATAAATTGATGTTATTTTGCTGTGATTTTTGCAGATTATTTCGAAGCACTCAATTTCAACTTAGGCACTTTTAGATCTTGAGATTTCAGCAAGATTGTTCAATAAGTAAGTTTTTTTCCCCTTCGTTCGTTTGTTTCTTTATTTTTTGGTTTATTATACTAATTTTTTCCTGTTTTCTCCCTTTCAATTAGTGTTTCTTTTATTTATTTATTTATTTATTTATTTATTTATTTATTTTGTTGGTTAGCTTTAAGAAATCGATTTTATTATGCTCTGATTTTGCAAATTATTTTGGGGCACTCAAATTCAGCTTAGACTCTTTCAGATCTTGGGGTTTCCAGCCAAATCATTCAATGAGTATGTTTCCCCCTTCGTTCGTTCATTCGTTCAAATCGTTGATTTTGTTGATTAGCTGTAATAAATCGATATTATTTTGTTATGGCTTTTGTAGATCATTTCGAAGTGCTCAAATTTGGTTTAGGCATTTTCATATCTCCATAATTACTCTTCTACACTACGTATTGAGTTTATAAATTTCTTCAGGCGTGCACAGCCCTTCGCCTTCTACAGCAAACGTTTATTCCAAGTCATTCGTCTTCCAATTTTTTGTTTCTTATTCTAATTTTAGTTGATTTGGATGTTTATTGAATTTCACCCATGCATAAAAGATTGTGCTATAAAGATTCACGTATGCAAGTTTTTTTCTTGAAGACCACGTCAAAATATCTTGGTTTGTACGCTTTTGCTTTATTTATTTTTGCAATTTCGTGGAGAAATTATAATTTATTTTCATAATTTCGTCTTATAACTGAGAATATTTTGATTAGTTCACTTCTGCTTTATTCAATCTTTCAGTTTCATTGAGGATTTACAATTTATTGTGTATTTTTATGATTTTTTCATATAATTGAAAGTGTATTTAATAATTATGAAAAAACTGTTCAATCAAGTTTTTTTTTTTTTAATTGAAGGTCAAAGACTGAATATTTTGGTTTGTGCACATTTGCTCTATTTATTTTTGTAATTTCGTGGAGGATTGATGATTTAGTTGATATTTTCATGATATCTACTTACAATTTAGAGTATTTTGGATAGTGTCAATTTTGTTGTGGGTTTATAATTTATTGGTTATTTTTATGACTTCTTATAATTAAAAATGAATTTACTGATCATGAACAAAATTGTTTTAAGATCTTTTTTTCAGTAAACAGGAAAGGTGAGATCTTCTCGTAATGGGGACTAAGATATCGCGTGATGCAGAACATAATTTTTTGAAGAGGTTGTTCCTTCTATTGAAAATGTATTGATTCAATAAAGTGGAATAATAAAGATTTACTACTTATTAATCATAAATTGAGGTCGATTTTTTCAGTGTTATCCCTCAGACTATGTAGTAAATAACTAAATATGACATGGAACTCGATATGAACATTTGTCTATCTTAGCTTAAATGTTTGTCCTTTTTGCTTTATCTTTGGCCTATAGTGCAAGCACCTATTATGAAGCCTATTGCTTAATTTAGTTTATGCAATGTTTTGTATTTCAATCTGCTACGTTTATATTGAAGACATAAAGTTCAGGAATCATTTTGTTGCTAGAGAGCAGGTCCAGATAAGGTGAGTAATCTGTCATTGCATTTGTTAAGGATCTTGATGACTACCATTTTGGACATACTAACTGTCATCTAAGTCTCGAATCACTCCATCAAATGATGGATTGTGTGGGTGATCGTGATTTTCCTATTAATTTTTTTGAGAAGGTGAATTGTTTTTTTTATAATTTTTGTATGTTTGATATTTTTTAAGCTGTACATGTGTTTATCTAAAGATAATTGATTTACATTGAACGATGCAACAGAAAATAATGAAAGTTATTTTGATGTATTACACCTCTCATATAAATTCAAACGATAGAATCGTTTCATTATGAATTTTTTTCCCACAATCCCAAAAGTTTGTGCCAGATGCATGAGGGCTATATTGGAGTTCGTTTTCATTGTTTTTGGATCATATATATGCTCATTTTAGTTTTTCCTTTAACATTCTTAATTATCTCAGTTGTCTTAAAATAGAGTATAACTTCAAATTTAACACTCATATCATATGTTGTTTACGTAAGTTGCACGTGCTTACCACTAGTGCAAATAAACGCACAACACTTAAGACACACAACATGTTCATACATGCACCATAAGCATACTAGCACTCAAACAAATGCAATGTCAAGCAACGAATTAATTAATTAAAAGCAAGAAATCTAACAAAATACTCCTAATGCTTTAACATGCAAGATTGGACTATAAACAAAACTTAAAACACATAATATGGGATATAGCACCAATTGTATGAATCATAAGCATGCTAATAGGTATAAATGCAATGTTAAGCATTTAGGTAAACTAAAAGTATTAAATAAAACAAACTAAGCAAAAATTGAGAAATTGAGTTGCATCCCAATAAGCGATCTGTTTATAGTCTAAAGTCCTACTTCGTGGCAATAATCATTAAGGAGGCTTGAAATCCGATGTTGAGTCCTTATACTCTTCCCTGGACCTATACTCAAAATGCTCCCAATAACTAACTGTCTGATCCACTGTTCACATCAATTTTGGAGTAGTTTTCAAGTTGTGAATCATGAGCATTCAATTGCATCATCATGAAAGTTACCTCCTGATTTTCAGCTCGAAGCACTACCTGTCCTTTTTCTACGTCAGTCAGTGCTCATGCAGTGGCTAGAAATGGTTGACCAAGTATCAATGAAATATTTTCATGCTTCTCTATGTCCAAAATTATGAAGTCAGCAGGAAAGATAAACTTATCAACCTTAACCAATACATCCTCCACGACTACATATGGGTACCAAATCAAGCGATCAGCTAACTGCAACCTGATATTTCTTTGCTTTGTCTCACCCAATCTCAGCTTCCTATACATAGATAGAAGTATCAAATTTATACTTACCCCAAGATCACACAAGACTTTGTTAAATTGTAAATCTCTAATGATGCAAGGTATAGAAAAGCTCCATGGATCGTTAAGCTTAGGAGGCAGCTTCTTTTAGGGATACCTCTTCGAGATCCTCAAACTTCTTCTTACTTAACGTCATCTTTTCAACAATTTGACATAACTTGGGATCTGTATAATGACCTCCAAGAATGGGATATTAATGTGTAGTTTTCAGAGCATGTTGAGAAACTTGTTGAACTGCTTATCCTCATTATCCTTCTGCAACCTTTGTGGGAATGGGAAAGGGGGATTATGAGGTTTAATTGATGGTTTCACCTCATATCCCTTGTCCTTCATTTCAGATGATCTCTCAAATACTTCAACATACTTTTTACCTCTTTCATCCTGAAACTCTGCAAGTCTTTTAACATGTACCTCAGGTAATTGAAGACCACTACGAGTAGTAAGCGCATTTACCTCTCCCTTCTAGTGTGATGTTGAAGCCTCTTTGGATAACGAATAGGAGATACAAAAACCCTGTCACAAGGAGCAAAATTGATCCTTCATGGTACATAATCCCTTCCTTCTTCCACAACGTCAATTGTCGTAACATGCTCCTTTGGATTGGTCTTTGTATTAGCAGGTAGTTTCCCAAGTGTCCTATTTGTCAAGATCTGTGCTATTTGTCCCACCTAAGCCTCCAAATTATTTATTAAGGCCTGATAACTTTGCAAGACCATCTCAGTTTTCTGCATGAATTATTCTTTTTTTGTTATGAACTGATCTGTCATAGCCATGTACTATTTTTTCTGCCCCATGAACGGTCCGTATTTTCCATCAGCCTCAATACTATCTCTTCAAGCTTAAGCTTTTTCTCCTCATTTTGATATTGGGGTACCAATGGTCCACCACTATTATCCTTCCATATAAAATTGGGGTGATTTTGACAACTTGAGTTGTATGTATTGGAATAGGTATTGTTTTGACAATGACCCCCTGCACAAAGTCTACCTGCTCCATTGGACATGCCAGAATGGGACAATCTGAGGTTGCGTGATTTGATCCACGTTCTTCACAACTCACTTTTGCAGTTTTCGCTGAATGGTTCACTAGTACTATGCTTTCTACCTTTGCAGTTAAAGGGAAAATTTTGGCAGATATTGCAGTGTAGACATCTACTTCATACACTCCAGTTGATTTCTTTTGGACGACCCTATCAGAACATTGCATTTGTATTTGTAATCCTTTCAAATAGCTCTAATGCTTGAACAATTGTTTTGGTAGTCAAAGCTCCATTTGATGAAGAGTTGACCATGCTCTTAAAATTGGAAAGTAGCCCTTCATAGAAGAATTTTACTTGATCACCTCTATTGATCCCATGATTTGGGGACTTCCTGAGCATTCTTTTGAATATGTTCCAAGCGTCATCGAAAGATTCAACATCCTATTCTTGGAACACTGTAATTTCATGTCTGAGCTTGGCGACATTTGCTAGAGACATGAATTTAGTGCAAAACTTCTAAACCAAGTCATTCTAGGTAGTGATGATACTTGCAGTGGGATGCGAATCAAGCCAATCAACTGCCTTCACCAGTAAAGTATATGGAAATAACCTGAGTCTGATTGTGTCATCTGACACACCTTGGTATTTGAAGTGTTCACACGTGTCCATAAACGTTGAAACGTGTGCATGTGGATTTTCATCAAGTCTTCTATGGAATTGGTGTCCATTCTAGAACATGTTTATGACATTGGTTTTCAATTGGAAGTTAACCAACCAAAAAGGTGGATATACAACACTATATTAACTTTGAACCACCTGAGGTATCGTAAAGTCACCAACAAGCATGTCACCCTCATCGATGGACTCAATACCAAGTAATGCCTGATTATTGTTTGCCATGACTTTTTGTTTTTGATTTTTTACTTCTCTTGCTTCTCTCAACTTGTGATGTAACGCGCATTCGATTTTCAGATTAGCTTTAGCAAGATCATCGTGTCTTAAACTATGAATACATAATGTCGAGAAGAACAAAAGACTAAAGAACTAACTAAACGAAAAATTACTAAAACTAAACTAAACAAGAAAAAAATAAAGCAGAAGAAGTCCGAATTAGTGAAAGTAATCTAAAAATAAATTTAAACTGCAATCCCCGGAAACGGAGCCAAAAACTTGTTGCTTACCCCAAATGTACGGATCACACTAGTAATAAAGTGAACTTTTGAGTCTGAATATCGATCCCATGAGGATTGAATAAATTGTATTCTAGATTAAATCTCTTAATCGGAATGAGAAAATTCAATTGAGAATGGTTGAATGAATCTAAACTAAGAATTAAATTAAGAAAATAGTAAAGATTTGATTTTTATAAAATAAATGAAAACAAGCTTGTTAGAATTGAGAATCCACATTAACTCTATCATCTATATTTTGACTTAATTGTTTAACTATAATTCAAGGGGTTTTGAAAATTCGTATTCCTAATGTTATTTAATTCCTCTCTCGAGGATGCATTAAAATTTTTTTTTCTAAAAGTAACCCTACTATATCTCTATAATGAATTAAACACTAGAAAAACATTTAGATTTGTGAACACTTTAAAGGAAACACAAAGCATATGCAGTATATCTCTATCTTTTTATCGAACTTTGTAGTAATTAAAATATGTCTAACATTCACCCACTCTCTCGATATAAGAAAACGCTACAACAGTTATACAAAAGTTGGACTAAAATTTGCATATGATTAAAAGTACGATTTAATTATTCAAACACATGAATTATATATATTAAACGAACAGTCAAAACAAAGAATCAATAAATTAAAGCTTCATTACAATTCGAACACTAAATGTCTAGCTTAAATACATGAATGAAAATAAATTACAAAAATAATAAAAAAATGTCACCCCGTTCATCTCCTTGCTCTTTTATCTTCCTACTTTTTTTGGCTTCAAGTGGATCCCTAGACAATTGAGCAGTAATTTGGCATGAAATAGTACAAGTTGAGAACCCCTAATTCATGAAGACAACAGGTATATATAAATTAAGGTAAACCTATGCGAAAAGGGGTGAAATTTGTTGGAAATTCGCGATAAAAGATCCAGCAATCGGCCCACTTGGAAAGGTATGCGGCAGCGCTATACAACTTCAAGTGGTCGCCCAGCTTTGTGTTTTTAGTTCTGTCAATCACATTTGTTGGAGCGACCCGGTGGTAGAATCTTGTGTGGCCGCGTGGTTCGGTGGCTGGAGTGCAATTACATCTTTTGTTCTTGTTTAAGTCATGATCATCATTCTTTATTTGCATCCAAGTTCTCTGACTTCCAATTATGACAATTTGGTCTCTATACTTCTGATTTCTTTTCATTTCTTTCTTGTTGTCCTCAACTAACTCTTTGTACTTCTTCATGTCCACAATTTAACTCCAAAAATCATCCAGTTCTTCAGTATTTGCTTCATTTGCATTATTTTATCAACTTTGGGTCGCTTTTCCGAGATATAAACAAATAAGAACCAAATGAGTAGCAAATAATTTTTAAACGAACATATAAAATCCTACTTTTGGCACATAAATAAGTGTATAAAATACACTTATCACCATCTAATAGTAAATAGTAATGTTCCTCAGGAGATATATCCCTCGAGTGTGTATATATATATATATATCCCCCATCTAGTTAGATCTTATTCTTCAACTGGTTGTTTGTCCCAGTGTCGTAGATCTTGGCCTTATAGAGTTGGGGAAAGATCCGTGTTCATGTCACTGGAACTTTAGTGTTATGCTTATGAGGTATTGCAGTCAAGTTGTGAACCATAAACTGATAAAACAGATCTGAAGTAAAATTAATCTAAGACGTTCATCTGGGAACATAACAACATTCTTTGAGAGTATAATGTAAAGTAAGTCATAGATGCCATAGATGCATGCAAATTTTTAAAGAAATTTCAAAAATTGAAATGAAATAGACATCTTAATACGTGAAGAAACTTGAAAGAGAAGCACGAAGGCTAGAAAATAAACTGAGATATAGTCAAGGAACGTAACTATGCTACTTATTAATAACATTACCAAAAGAAGTACAGTCCTGACCTCCTCTTCAATTCTTGTTTGAAGTTTCAATTGGCAAAAGAGTTCCCATGCAACTGCAAGTATTTAAGCATGCATAAATATGGGTACTAGGGATGGCAAAAAATCAACATGTTGAGCTCTGTCAGTGCCATGCCTTCATCCATGCACTACGAACGAATTCAATCCCTACAGTACTCATTTTTCTTCCTTGCACCCGATTCCATGAAATGCACCCGCGGAAGCGCACGTACCGTGGCATCAGCATATGAGCAGTAAGACTTGTTCAAGAATATATACTTGCATTCGGCTTGCAATATACTATTACGAAGCTAAAACGTTACGAACGAGAAGTAAATTAAAGATAGGGTGCATAACCCAATACGTTTTCTTGAAAAAAATTCTGTTTCTAATTGTTTCAGTTTAAAATTGTAGAATAATCTAGAGGTGTTTCGGCTCTTTGTTCATGTGTACAAAATACAGAATGATTTGAATGCTTATTTCTTCATTTTTTTTCTTTACCCGTTTTTAATTGTTTGTACAAAATTGTTGATAGTATGGATCGATTGCTCATGCCGGGTAACCTGACACAACCATTAATTTTTTTTTCTTTTCCCGTTTTTAATTGGTAATATCGTGGTGTAGTAATTTAGGAATGAGTAAATAGTCAAATAGAACTTATCGCTTTAAATCGCTGCCTATTAAGGACTTATTATTATTATTTTTTTTTTTTGGCAAGATTAGAATCTGAATCATTTTTCTTTGCCTGATAAGGACCTCCGTTCACCGTCAATTTTTTTTCGAGTAAATAGTCTAATAATGACCTACCGTTTTAAGTAGCTATCTATTAAGACCTATCATTTAATTAAAGATCTATTGTTTTGAGTAAATAGCCAAATAATGACCTATAGTTTTAGATCACTGCATATTTAGGACCTTTTTTTTTTTTTTTTTTTTTTTTTTGGAAAATCTTACCCCGAATCACCTATCATTTCAAAGTTGTGTTTTAATTTACTTTTAAAATATTGTCCCATCAAATTTTATTTCCCTTTATAACTTCATTGAACAATTCAAAAATACGTTTATACGTTTAATAATTTTTTTCCTATTTTTAATTCAAATGATTATTTTTTTATCATTTGTTGGACAATACTATTTCGTTTATTAATACACCTTTTTAAGAATTCAAAGAATATGTTTATACTTTCAATGAGTTTTTTTTTTTAATTATTTATTTAAGTCAAAAAAGTATGTTATAGTTACCGATAAAATTAGATTTTTTTTTTCTTTTTTTAAAAAAAAAAAAATAGGGTGAAGTAAAACATTTTATTTTAAACTCACTTAAATTCTTATCGAAACTATTAATTAATTTATTTAAAAAAAGAAAAAATAATTATTTTCTAATTAATGCGTATAAAATAAATAATTTAAATAATTAAGAATACATAATATTCCACGTTTTATGTGTCAAGTTAATATTAAAGACCTATTTATTTTATACGCATTAATTGGAAAACAATTGATTGATAGTTTCGATAAGAATTTAAGTGAGTTTAAAATGAAATGTTTTACATTCACCCTACTTTTTAAAAAAATCTATTTTAATCGGTAACTATAACATACTTTTTTAAGTTAAAAATAGAAAAATCCTTTCAAAACATAAACATGTTCTTTAAATTGTTCAAAGTGTGTGTTTATAAACGAAATAATATTACCCAACAAAGGGTTAAAAGATAATTATTTGAATTAAAAATAAAAAAATTTATTAAACGCATAAAAGTATTTTTTGAATTGTTCAATTGAGTTATAATAGGAAATGAAATTTGATGAGACAATATTCTAAAAGTAGATTAAAACGCAAAACGTTGAAATGATAGGTGATTTGGAGTAATTAAAAAATAAAAAAATAAAAAAAAGATAGGTCCTAAATAGGCAGTGACCTAAAACGATAGGTCTTTATTTGACTATTTACTCAAAACAATAAGTCCTTAATTAAATGATAGGTCCTTAATAGACAACGACCTAAAATGATAAGTTCTTAATAGGCAGCTACGATAGGTCCTTATTTGACTATTTACTCAAAAAAAAGTTAACGACGACGGATGGAGGTCTTTATCGAGTAAAGAAAGATGATTTGGGGTCTAATCTTGATAGGTCCTTAACAGACAGCGACCTAAAACGATAGGTTCTTATTTAAATATTTACTCTTTAGGACTAGATTGGAGAGAGAAATGAAAACAGATGACGGGAGAAATGATAATAGCAAACACTTCAGTTCAAAAATCCGAAAGAAGTGCTTTACTTTTCTTCTTCTTCTTCATTTATTATTTTCTTTCCTCTTTGGGGGATTGGACCTATTGAATCTTTAAAAAAAATTCCAAAATGAATGGTGCTTAAAGCAAGAGAAGAAAATGTCAAAATTCCAGTACAATTTATTAGTTGTTGGTCTATTATTTATAGCTTTTTAAGTGTTGTCAATTATATTGATTCTACAACATTGAAGTTTTGTATTAAAATTTTAAGATAAATATATCTCCGCCTTGAAGTGTTACTAAAGCCCAGTTTGGTCTAGGTAAACTTTTCAACTTTATTCTCAAATTCATTTTCAACCGCACATTTTTATGGGACTCACCACTTTACACACTTTTCAATAACTTTTCAACCATACATTGAAAAAAAAATTCCAATTTCTCCACCAATCAGGCTCTTAAGTTCTTGAGTGAGCCCCGTTATTCAAAACTTATTTATTCTCAAAATCATTTTCAATCATACATTATTTTAAAATAATGCAGTGGTCCCAACCCACCCCAACCCCCAACGCCAGTATCGATACATCCAAGTCCAACGGACACACCATTCGAGGTTCCTACACGTCACCACCATCTCCGACCAATCACCATCACCATCACCACTATCTCCGACGCACCACCACCACCATCACATCATAACCATGTTCTCTGACGGACCACCACCACGCTCACTGTCATATCCGACGAACGCCGACAATCACCACCACGAACTATTACATGTGACATACGAATTATTACATGTGACTTGACCAACTGAATGTGTAATCTGAGGAAGTGAATGACTATGACTTAGAGAAAATTAATAGTAGAAGAAATGAACGTGTGTGACTTTAGAAAATGAACAGGAGATCAAATGAACGTGTGACTATAAAATGAATTTTTAACTGTACGTGTGACCTCGGTAACTAAACGTGTGACCTGAGTCCTAACAGGGGAACTGAGACAAATCAACATGTGACTTGAGACAATATCAAACATCACACCACTGTCAAACGTCATGGTCTCAACTCCACACCACCACCACGGGTTGCCTGCACCCCACTACCACCACTTCACCACCACAACAGGTCCATTATCACACCACCGCCATCAAAGTTTCACCACCACAACTTGAACCTTTTGCATTTAACCTCACCACCGGTCACTCCCTCCAACACCATCACCAACAAAACAAAACCATCGCAAATAAATGGTCACCAAAATTGACCGCAACTGTCACGCAGCAGGGCGGACGAGGAGACCACCACAGTAGGTTAGCACGTAGGTAGATGCAAAAATCGCAGTGGCTGCCATGCGCAGTAGGCTGGCTGCTTGCACAAAAGGAAATCCGTCATCGCACCACAGGGGATGTTGTCGGAGGAGATTACCATAGAAAAATAACGGCGATGGTATGGGTGTCGTTGAGTTTTCTGAGGTGAGTGTTGTGTGTGTTGGAAGCTATAGGTTTTCGGGATCTGGGTTGCTGTAGGGGAATGGTTGGGTTTTTGTTTTTGTTGATTGAATTGAATTAGGTTAGGTGTAAGTAGACGGTGGGGGCAGGGTAGTTGGGGTCAGGTAGGTGGGTTAATTAAATTTTATTATTATTATTATTATTATTATTATTATTATTATTTAAAAATTCAATTAGCTCCTGGTTTGTGTATAATTAAACATTATACATAGTTTTTTATTTTGATTTTGAATTTTCGAATACAGGGTCTGAGGCAATTTCCCCTTCCATGAAATGCACCCTCCGAAGCACGTATTGGCCATGGCATCGGCATGAGAGCAATAAGACTTGTTCAAGAATACTTCCATTCGGCATGCAATATACTATTATGAAGCTAAAGCTTTACGAACGAGAAACAAGTTCAAGATAGGATGAATAACCCAATTCTTTTTCTTTAATAATTTCTCTAATTGTTTCCGTTTAAAAATTGTAGTATTATCTTATTTTCTGTTTTAAAAAGTCTCTTTCTAATTTTGTTTCATAGGATTTAGACAAAAATACTCTTCAGTTTTTTAAAAACAAACTGTTCAATCCTGCCTCAACGATGGAAATGAGACAAATTTAACAGAAATGACTTTTTCTGCAATTAAAGGTGGATTTGAGGGTTCAAATGCCAAAAAAAATGGAATGTTGGCACGTTTTCTACAATCATTATGTGGGGATGTTTTCTGCTAATTACCCTAATATCAACTATGATAACTAATATATTCTCATGTATAGTATGATTCTGAATACATCCATTGAGATATGCATCTCAGACATGACCCAAAATGGTTTATTGATTTTCATTACTTTGCATAATCTTACCAAACATTCAGAGTTAATTCAAATTCAAAAATCTCCAAATGGATTCAGAAATTACGGTTTTTACGAGGCATGCCATTAAGGGAAGTGGAAATAAAAATGATTTGAGTCTCAAAAATAACTGAAACTACAAACAACTTTACATCAGGATCAGGTCATATACATGAGAATCCCAAAACAACATATCCAAAGAAAGTGTGCACGTAGTGTTTAACTTGTACAACCTGATGAAGAATATACTGAGCATGATTTCTTCTTTCATATCAGTAATAACACTTCAAATCATGATTCTGCCGTATATTTAGTAGAAAAGTCGATATCATTCTAGCCTCTAGGCAATTAGAAGATCAAAAAACATCTGACTTCATGTGTATCGTTCTCAAACTGGGGCAAGTGTAGCATTCAATAAGCTTAATTTCCCATGTTACAAAGGGGAAGTCATGTACCAACTAAAAGTCGAGGGCTCCTGTCTTAGAAGACCCAGAGCAACTACCGGAAGAAGCGTATGAGCTTCCGCTTGACCCATCTACGGGGGCTTGGTTTAGGCATTCCAAAACTAATGATCTACGCTTCTGCAATTTCATCGAGAAAGTGGTGGCCTCTAGAATGGTGGGGACCTGTTCACAATTCAAGAACTAATCGACTGAGAAATTTTGGATCAAAAATATATTAGCTAATGTCTTATTTGGCATAATTTCAGTTCTGGATGAAATTGAACTGCATATGAACAGTCACAGTTCTCTATATCATTAGAATGTTTAGCTGCTTCAAATGCCCTTGAGGAAAAGAAAATTGTCCTTAATTATCACGTTTCTTAATTAGAGATGGTAGTATGCGTGAATTCTACTTATTCACACAATGTACAGATTTTGTTTTAAAGAAACAATAGCAAAAGTATCAACTAAAGTGGTAAAACTACAACAAACTGAAAAAACAACCTGTGTATTAATACGTGCCACCTTGTGTACACTGAGGAGGCCAACCATATCCTGATATCCTGTAAGAAGCTTTGCCAATTCCTTGTCCTCGTCTGTTTCAAGCATTGTTTGTGAATTATTAGCCCACAGAAATACAGATTCATATTTCATCACAAATATATGCCCACAAACACAAATAAACACACCTGGAATCGCTTTGACAGAAAACAAGGTGTCAGCCAAATGCTGCAACCTCTTTGAAAAGGATGGTGAAACAAGGGAAGGCGGAAAGGTGATAAAAGCTACCGCATTTGAAGACCGTACAGCGCTTTTTAGAGATCTGATAAAAGAAAGAATATCGCATTCCTACATAAACAATGCAGTGATCATTATAAAACAATTTAACAGCCAAACTAATAACATGCATTGTAAAATGATCATCATCCATCCAGTAACCTTTCTAAAGTCTAGGCATATTTGATAAAAACTTTTATCCTTCAAAAAAGATACATTACCAAGCCCTAGTTTGGTTGTCTTTAAAATTTTCTCTTTTTTCTACAGTATTCATTCACAACCATTCATTAAAAGTCAAGCTCACAATATTTGACTTTTCAACCAAATCTCAACCATCCATTCTCGTAAAAATCACTATTCATTTAAAAAAAAAAAAAAAAAACTCTTTTTAAACAATACTAAACACACACGAAATGAAAATGAGCCCTGACCTTTTCGGAAAAGTCACATTGTGGTGCACCTAGTGACTGAATGGCAATACGACCAGCACATGTAATGTTCCTATCATTTCTGAAAACATATAAACAAAAAATTTCAATTTGAAAATCAGCCTATCAGAGTATCTGAATCATCCAAAAAATTGACAAAATGGTTTAACTCCGATAGTACCAAGTAAGAAATGCAAGACAGAAATGGCTATCTAGGTTCAAAACTAACGCCAAGAAAGAGAAAATTTTCAATTACAATTTGAGGCAAAACATCAATAATATTAATACTTTAGCAGAGCATAAATGAAATTAAAGGTGAAGACTAAATGCCACATACATACACAGTTGACAGAGTTTTGCTAATTATTAAGGAAACACAGAATAAATAATTTTTTTTCTTTGAGGCATATATTAAGGCACATCAAATGTGATACCTCGGCAACCCAATTGATGGCATCCTTGGGGAAACAAAATCTACTGTCAAGAACTACTACTATATTTTTTCCCCTCCTTTTGAAAGCTGATAATAGTTCAGAAAAGGAAAAGAATGATATAATTTTATGTCTGACTCTCTCAAAGCTAGCATCCCTTTATTAACGGCAGAGACAGCCCTAAGGATATGCAGGTGGTGCGACCGCACAAGACCTCAACGTTATATGAACACCAAAATTTTTTTTATTATAGGACACTTAAAAGAAAAAGAGATTAGTTATACGGCACAATTTTTTTTTATAAGTCATCATTTTAAATTATCGTACATGACACAAAATCTCAAGGCCGGCCTTGATTAAGGGTGCAACTCATCAAGAATTAATCTCTGTTCTAGTCATCTTTTTACTTTTCTCGGGGATTCATTATTCCAATAAAATAATAAAATATTGATGCTAAATAGTTAGCATAACCATATCAAGTACACAGAATAAATTATTTGCTGAACCATTAACATCAAAAAGGCACATCAAAGAGATAGAAGCAATTTGGAAGAATAAGTAGGATTTTGGTAATTACAATCATAATCCAAAGTTTTGTTTCATGCATTTCATTTTCCCAATTAACTTTCATTATACTGCAGCTAGTCTTGTCAGTCTAGAGGCCCGTTTGGTCCCGTGTGTTTTTTTCAAATTTTTTTCACATTTCATTTTCAACTACATATTTCTATGGGACCCACCATTTTTTACATTTTCAATCACTTTTCAACCACACATTCTCCAAAAAATTCAAAATTCCTCAAAAAATTGAAAAAAACCACATGGGACCAAAGTGGCTCTAAGATCACAAAAATGATAAATTGCTGTCACTGGAACCAAGCAAAATATTGTGTCTAGCATGTTTCCACGATCCATTTAACTTGGCATTCACAGTTCAAAAGCTCTAGCAAAAACCTTGGCACTGCCATAAACGTTATATGCTGAGCATGTTGATAAAATACCAAGTGAACAAAGACCCATGTATCTATGTGCCATAATGTTTAAACAGCTACCTAGGGGTTTGAGATAAGAAGCTTGAACAAAGGTCGTGGAATGTGGTGAGATCAGCACAATCTAAAAGGCTAATGCAATCAATATGCTGTCCACTGTAGAAGTGCCTCTCTAGGGGCTTCCGCAAGTCAAATTCATTGCAGTACTCAGATTTTCCATCTGCAATAAATTAAAAGTTATCGATTTATAAGTGCAATCCTTTCTTGTGCTACTTCTTACTTCTTACCAACAGGAGAACCTACTATGAAATAAGTGTGTTTTATAAAAAGACATTTATCACACAAATAGCTATTCCAAAGAAATTAAGGGAAAATTTCCTGCATGTTGATAAATTTACCTAAATTAAACTTTAAGTTTCAGTCAAGTAATTTCGGGAATATGTCTTCAAAACTTCAAGGAAAAAAAGCTCTATTTTTATATTTTGAAATTAAAATTCAGGAAATTTTTGTATATTGAACATTTGAGTAGAAAAGTCGTCATAATATGAAAAATTCTACAATGTGCATCAAATTTGGTTTATATCTACAATATGCAATTTTCTTTCTTTAGCAGCAGTAATATATAGTTTAACCCAAAATTATCATGGTACAACAAATATCCACTTCTTTAATTCAAAAGATTTCGCGTGCTTAAATCAAAGATAAACAAGTAGTGATTTTTTATTGAAGTATAAATAGTCTAAAATGAAAATGTGCTATAAAAATGTAATAAATTTAAGAATGTAATTCAACATGTCCTTACAAATCTACGTCCTACCATTTTGAAAAATCACGTGTCAACTTGTTTGTGTCGCATGTCCATGTACATTTCCATTTCCTTGCTTCTTAGTCCATTTTGAGTCCAGTTCTAGTACTCCTAATAGGACTAGAATTCAGTATCTGTTAAATATATAGTGTAAGGTGACAAGAAAGATTAATTAAACTAAAATCCACTTCTTCGACTACTGTAGTATAAACTTTCAGATAAAAGCATTCGTATAGCCAAAAAGTTGTCTGGAAGTAAAACTATAATTTTAGGGAAGAATTTCATTATCAGACTCAAGTTAGGTTTCCAAGCAAAACAATACAAGAAAACCAAAGGCAAAAGGGAGATCAAAGTAGAGGAACAGATCCAACTTCCTCAAAAAGAAAAGGTTTGACAAATTGATATGTTAACTAAATCAGGATATAAGGTGACAACTTATACTCTCAGACGGTTATTTAAGTGTAAAGTCACAAACTTACGTACTTAATTACTCGATTTCTTTCCTTGGCTGGTCGTCAATCAAATTTTTGTCAGCTCTATTTTAAGAGTGATTTAATGATTTCCGTAAATATTTCATCTAAGAGTTTACTTAAGATCCACTCACACATGCAACACTAGCTACATGCAAAGAACTAGGTCCACCTCGCACTGTCAAAATAAGCAAAGCTTCTTTTATTTGTGAATTGATCAACCGTTAACTTTGCTAAACGAGTTACTCATTTTAATTAGATCTCTACGACTTACTTCCAAATATGTACTTCCACCAACATACTTTTAGTAAACACACTTTTAAAAGATAACAAATATCATTCTGGAGATCAAAATGACAAGAAACTAAAGAGAAGATAAAAAACAGTGATGAGTTTGATTATGCTAACCTCTCTGGAACTCTGAATTCTGTTCCCCCAAATACTTCTTGTACTGCCAAGCAATCCTCAAGCTCTTTTCCTGCAATTCAGTACATAAGCAAATGTTTACCAGGAGAAGCCAACTCTACTAAAGCGTTTGCACTAACATTCGGACATCCAGGAGTATGATTAATGAAATACGATGGGCACCTGTTCTGCATCACGTTCACGAGATTTTTCATCCTTTGAGAACATTGGACTTGGCAAAGTACCAAGAAACCCTCTAGGATCTTTTGCCGGACTAGCATAGAGAAGGGGTTGATTGTGAACCAACCCTTGAGACATAAAATTTCTTATCAGCAGCATATGATGTGGTGCCTCAGGGTCTTCCATAACCATTATAAGACTTCCCAATGTAAATCCACCTCCCAAAATCTCTGTGGGTCACATTTTATGTAAAAAAAAAAAAAAAAATATCATTGACAATTTAATTTATGAGATAGGACAAATTGCATCCTTCCACTTATACAAAAGTTGAAAAGAAATTACTGTCAAGGTCTGGTAAGCCAGATGAAAGAAACATAGTGCCGTTCGGACCATGCTTAAGCGCAGGAATCTGTGATATCGTATTGGATGCCACAGAAAGATTTCGCGAGAAACTACTACCCCGAGGCTTATTACCAGCCATATATATCACAGTAACAGTGTCTATCCTGTTTACGCCTCTGTAAAAAATAAAATAAAATGCAGGAACTTGATTAAAAACAACTCCTTTAGAGAACTAAAAGATAACAGAAATAAAGAATTGAACTGAGAAGGATAATCGCAAATTACGATGTTATTCTTGTGAACCCGTAATATTCCCAATTGAGTATTTGAAACACTATTTTGGTTTCTTGATAATGGACTAAAATTCATTCAGGGGCATTTAATTGAATATATTGTAAGCAATTTCGTAAATAACAAGTACAACGGCAAATTTCATGAATTCATTACAACGCCTAAACTTAGTAGGAACAAAACTGACCAGCTCTACAGACTTTCCAACATGATATTCTTGACTAATCTGTGCATAGACACCCGTAATGTGCATTAGAAGATGGTGCCTGATGCTCGCAGGCGTGCAGTGAAGTTTCAAGTGGGTGACTTCGATTGAGTGGTCCTCGCCAAGAATATAGACATCCAGCACATGAATAATTAGTTGAGCTGGCCGAGGTTTTGTAGTAAATAAAATTGAATGCTTATCGTATATATCTTTCTAGTCACATCAACACTTCTGAGAGAGAAGAAAAGAAGAGCATGCATCAGCAATTAGGTCTGGGTTGGACCTTAAGTCAAGCAGTCCAGTCGGCGCTCTGTGATGCAAGGATATTTTGGTCATTTCAGGTATGTAGGGTTTAGAATTCGTTCGTTTTACTTCTATTATGAATGTGGACATAAATTTTGATAGGGTTGAAATAGGTTCACGTTAAAAACTGATTAAAATTTAAATAAAAGTTCTATAAAAATTAACACTTGTTATAAACTAGAGAGAAAAATAGAAGAATGTAAAAAAGTCAATAAACTTCTGTGTTTTATTAAGAATCAGAGCTATATATACATATAGAAGAAATATGGATACAATGGTAATAATGGTATGATAGGAATCATACTCTTTCAATCAAAGAAATATTCAATGATGTCATCCCGTCACTCGGGTGAAACCTAATTGATTCATGAACTATATATTCAGTCATCATCTTCCGCTTGCTAACTATCGAGACTTTGGACCATCCGGACACATACTTCAAATATCATTCACTGAAAACCAGGGTGTATCCAGGATTTTATGTTGAGAGCTGATTTTTAATCCTAAAATCACATTCAAAATTAATCACATTCTAAAATCTAAATTCTAAAGCAAAGTCAAAGCCTAAGTCAATACTAAAGCAAATTCACATTCTAAAATCATAACATATTTACATATATCTCTAATCGGTGTCTCCACAAATAAAAACTGAGTGAATAAATGAAACTAAAAAGCTAGACATTAATGGAACAAATACTCAATTCAATCACACAAGCAAGGATATCAATTTTTTTCAACACCACTGTAAGTGAAATTAGTTCATGACAAGAATTATATTTTAAGCATTTAGTTTGGCATAACACAGTTATAAAAATGCAACTAGCAAAAATAAGGGAATCTATAACATAAAATCTAGTAATTCTAAATGAGAAAACACCAACTTCCGCCCGATTTTTTATTTGTTAACATAAAGTGTGTGCTCATAAAAGGAAAATGAACTCTGTAAAATGTGATAAATCCATTTTTAGTTCACAAATCACATTGTAATTCATTTTTATCAAAACCCATTCACAAATCACATTCTTAACTCTTAAGTGTAAAGAAATTCTAAAAATTTCACAACCTAACTCACATTTTCAAAATAGCAAATCACATTCTACGGACTACCGACAAAGGACACTCAGACAGAAAATTGAAAATGGGGAAACGAGTCTCAACAGAAATTTACCAGCGGACCGGATAGTGGAGACTGGGGTCGCGAGTCTCGCGACCTCGAGGCTGGACTGCCTGGACGCCTGCCCGGCCGTGCCGCCTGCCTGTAGAGTCGTGGACAGACAGAGACTGGTGGGTTGCGGTGAACCGGTGATTGAGGCTGACTGACTGGAGAAGGCTCTCGAGAGATGGATGATCGATTCCAGGAGGGCGTAGGAGCCACGAGGGGAGAAGGGTTTGGACTTTGGCGTTAATGGATGATCAATTTTTTGTTGGGACTACAATCTTATTTAGCATCTGTTTTGGCAAATATATATTTAAGAACAATGCTACGTATTTCAAGATTGTGATAAATCTCAACTCAGTTGGCAATCTTCCATTGAAAATTGAAGAGGTGACTTGTATTTGTGCTTGTGCATGTGCACATGCACACCTCCTCATTCTCCAATGAATGTGTGCCAATTTAGTTGAAATCAGTGGCGGATCTAGAATTTCATGTTGGGCCGAGCTGAATTTTAAAAATTGTTGGAGTGGCCGAAAATGCCAGTCCTTTGATTTTTGAGGTCTAAGGCAAACTTCATAAAGTTAATCAAAATTGAATCTTCACATAATATTAATATCATTTTTCACAAATTACATTCTAAATTATAAGTTCTAACACAAAGACAAAAATAAAACCAAAGCCTAAGTCCAATAATCTAAAGCCAAATCACGCCTAAAATCACATTCACAGTAGTCAGAACGTACATAATCATTTTCAAAAATCGCAATTCTAAAATCTAAACTATAATTGAAGCCTAAAATCATATTAGCAGTCAACACATTTCCTAACAAATGCCCAAAATCAAATATTGAAATCATATTTTCATATTTTCACTAACACTCAATTCACAGTTTCCAAATCAAATAACATTATAATTTGTAACTCACATCACAATATCACAGTCACATTCACATTAAGAAATCAAATCTCGAAATCACATTTTCACTGACCTCGCAATAGTCTGATTCAATCTTAATTCTCAAGAGTCAAGTCAGCAGGACAGCAAATTGTGCAAAATTTCCAAATGCAGCAATCTGTGATGTTAATGTTACTAAAGTTAAAAACTTACAAAGCTTAAATTACACAAATTTCAATTTAAGCTAAATAAAATCTTAAAAAAAAAAAAAAAAAATTGAAAATCAATTAATCAGGATTCAGAAATCTAATCAAACTGGTTATTGGAAATTTGGAGCTTAAATAAACAATAAACATCGTTATTTACCAATTATTAGGCCAGGCGGCGGCATGAGGTGGACTGGTGCCGGAGCTCGCGCGCGCAGTGCAGAACGACAGAAACCAGAAGAGTTAGAACAGCAGGCGCACAGCAGGGAGCACAACGACTCACTCACATCAGTCCGCACGGCACACGCAAGCCTCAGCGAAGGAGAAGACGGAGCAGCGACGCTGTGGCAGGAGCCAGTGACTAGGGTTTGTTAGGTTGGCGTTTTCTTAGGGGAGAGACGGACGGGAGAACGGAGGTTGGACTGGAGTCATGGGCGAGTGTGATGAGAGTGAGAGACGAGAGTGATTTGGGTTAGATTTGTTGGGTTATGTTATGGCGGGTGTTAGAATTTTGGACCGAGCTAAGTCTGGATTTGGGTCGGGCTACTTCTTCTTCTTCTTGCTATTTCTTTTGGCGAATTTGCAGTGCAACCCACAAGTGTAACTTCTTTTTGAAAATAATGTAACTGAGGAAACTAAATATTGAAAAATGTATCAATAACATATACAAATTAGATAAATGACCCATGACGTGAATAAGAGGAAAATCAGGAAGTCAATTCACAGAATTAAATAACCGTTACAACGAAATCCATAATTTTGTAACTGATTCATGATTTCATCAAACTTAATATTGCTTCAATATGTAAGCAGAACATCCATCTTTATCTCCCTAATACACGTAAGAATTAATTCACGCGAAGAAATTTTAAAACTGGGCATCAAATAAATTTGTATTGTGGTCTGCATCGTCTTCATTGCAACCTGAATCAATTGCATAGAGAATCTTAATATTGGTAGGTTTCATTCACAAATACCCAGTTATTTCTATATTTTTAATTCAGATTACTGTAGAAAGTTTTTACTTTATACTGTAAAATCTTCAATTCTACTATCGGATTGTTTGATGAAAATATAATAAAATGCAAAGACGAACTGATAATTAACAAAAATTGAATCGGGGCATGTGAAGTTTATTTCTATATATGAACCAATGGCTTACACTGTTTATTCATATGCCTGGACTGATTAGTATGAATGAGTAGACATTGCAGAATATTAGCAGTAAGTGTTTTTAATTTTAATTTTTTCCATGGTTTATAGGTCCCATATAGATATGATGTTTATATAATTTTAGTTATCATTAATTTTTCTGGGTGATGTTGGTATCATTACTTTTTTAGACATCATATTTGGTTTCTCCCAAATTGTTTGAAGTTCGAAAATTAATGTTCATGTGTTAGTTTAAAATAGGCATTGTCATGTCTTACAGAAAAATTAAATTCTGTATGAGAACATCTAATGATACTACAAAATTCAATGCTAGTTCATATCTTTGTTTAGAATGATTTCAAGTTATTTGACTTACATAAATGTCCAGGACACAAATAATGGATTCATTAACGGTCTTTGTTCACTTCGATGGAAAATGGGATGAATCGGGGTTGTACTCTGGATATTCTGTGTGCGGACTGATGGTTCCTTACGAATGTAATTACAATGAACTAATCCGATTGTTATCTACCCAACTTGAGAAGGAGCCTGAAACTCACCATTATACAGTGTCCTACCAAGAGATGAGCAGAGGTCCTCGTGTTCGGGTATCAAACGACTATTCGCTATCATTTTACTTGGAATTAAAGAAGGGGAAGTTGATAAATGAAGCTATTCACTGTGTGTTGATGTATGTGAAATAGGGCCGAGTCCAATAGTGAATATATCCTATTCTATTCACCATATACCTACTGAACAGAATTATTCACTGTCAATGGTCGAGAAGCCTGCAAATTTAACCGATCCATTTACCTTGCAACCTGAACCTCTGAATCCAACAATTGAGGAGATGGGTAATGAACTGGGAGAGTACATAGTTTTGCAAAATGGGGAAAATTTTGATTCAATATCAACGGTGTTAACACGTCCTAGTACTGATGATGTTGCAGTGGGGAGAGTGTTCAAGAACAAAGAGATACTTATGAAGATGGTCAGCTTGTATGAAATTAAAAATCGATTTGAGTTTCGGGTCAAAAAGTCTGACTACAGGTCATATGTGCTTAAATGTATTCATGAAAGTTGTGATTGGACATTTCGAGCCTCGAGAACTGGCATGGTTGGAAACTTTAAGGTAAGGAGGATGGCTGATAAACATAAATGTTCCGTCGGGACGGTACTGGGTGATCACCGACAAGCAAGTAGTATAGTTATTGCAAATTGCATAAAGAACAAGTTTGTATCGACAAGGAGGATCTACACTCCTGGGGATGTCATCGAGGACATGCAGGAATCATATGGAGTGACAATTAGCTATGATAAAGCATGGCAATCTCGAGAACTTGCAATCCGAATGATTAGGGGAGATCCAGAAGAATCATATGGGAATCTTCCTGCTTACATGTATATGATGAAAATAGCTAACCCAGGTTCCTATACTAGGATCGAAGTGGATGATGAAAATAGATTTATGTTCAGTTTTGTTGCTTTGGGGGCATCGATTGCGGGATGGAAACACTGCAAACCAGTTATTGTTGTGGATGGGACATATTTGACTAATAGGTATCGTGGTACCTTGTTTACAGCCTGCACACAGGATGCCAATAACAACATATTCATTCTCGCCTTTGGGGTGGGGGAATTCAGAAAATAATAAAGCATGGGAATGGTTCATGTTGAGACTCTGAGAATCATATGGTGAGCGTGAGGGGTTGTGTATTATATCTGACCGCCATGGAAGCATACAACACACAGTTGAGAAGGTGTTCCCAAATGCATTGCATGGAGCTTGTACTTACCATTTGCTAAAAATTTAAGGTCGGAATTTGGAATAAAAGGGAAAGGGATAAGAATACCGTTTAATTCCGCGGCAAGGGCTTACACAAAAGTCGAATTTGAGAAATACATGGGAAGACTAGATGCAATAGATGAAGGGATAAGGCATTACTTGGTGATTACGAACACACTTACTTGTTAATAATTTATTAAGATTAATATTTCATTCTAAGTTATTGCAAAATAGTTTATAACGTGATTTCAGGAAAAGGCTGGTTACGAGACATGGTCTCGAGCACATATGACGGTTGACAGGTACTCAACCATGACATCAAACATCGCGAAGTCTGTAAACTCAGCGATTAAACATGCTAAAAAGTACCCAATAGAAGCTATGTTCGAGTGCCTGAGATCTACTATTCAGAAATGGTTTTTTAGAAACCTAAGTGATGCAAAATCAACTTTCACACGTCTCGCATCGCGTCACAACAGTATGTTAAATGAGAGGGTGAAAATGTCTATGAACATGCAGGTTAGCCATTATAAAATCTTTAGTAACGAAAATAGTTAAAAGTGATATCACTTATGTTAATATGATATTTGGATGTTATACAGGTACTCCCCTCAAGCGACGTTGTATTTCAAGTCAATGATGGAACAACCCCGTACATTGTCAACATGGAAGATAAGAAATGTACTTGTAGAAGATTTCAGCTTGATCATTTTCCATGCCTACACGCAATTGTTGTGATCTCGAAACGAAACTACGCTTTGCATGATTACTGTTCGACATACTTTAGCAAAGAAAACTACATGGATACATACCAAGGTACTATATATCCATTGGGTAATAAAGAAGATTGGGAAGTGCCGGACGAAGTTAGGACTATGGTTGTTCTACCACCCGAGACTAAGAGAGGTCCTGGTAGACCAAGAGAGAGAAGAATAAAGTCATATCTCGAGTCTAAGAAGACATCACGTTGTGGAAAGTGTGATAGTTATGGACATAATAGAAGGACTTGCCGCAATCCAGTCCCAAGTACTTCCAACAGGAACAAGAAAAGAAAGATGTGTCGTTCGAGTGAGATCAAGGTAATAAATGTTATAAGTTTTAATTTGTTGCATTGTTCTTGAACTTTCAATCGTGACCTAATACTCTATGAATTAATCAAGTTGATTGATGTGGTGGATGATGATGTGCTGCAGCCAGGGGACACATAATAAGTGGATTATTAGAATCAGCATTTTATATATGATTTGCAATCTAGTTTGGTTCATATTCAGATTTGGAGGCCAATCCACCTTGATATCAATTACCCTGCTGGCGGTTGAGACTTTGTGAATGATTATGACCACCTGGGTGTCATTATTTGTAAATTAATTAGATGTAATTCAGCTCTATGGAGCTAGCTGATGAACATCATTTCATAAAACCAAGCGTTTATCAGATAATAATGAACATGTTCTTGACCTCACGGGGAATATAAGCACGTTTGATATTCAGCATTTTATTGTTTATGTTAACTAGCATTGTCAATTTAATATTATGTATATGATATGAATGACTGGTGTATATGAGAATGTATGATGCAGATTTTTTAACTGGTAGGTAGATTACCAGTTAAAAAAATGACAGCAACTTACCGGTAAAAAAAATGACAGCAACCTTACTAGGAGGAAACTGATGCACAGTATTGTATTTTCATATGATATAGTACATTATGGTCTGGAGTTCATATTATGTATATGATATGAATGATTGGTGTGTATTAGAATGTATGATGCACATTTTTTAGCTGGTAGGTAGATTACCAGTTAAAAAAATGATAGCAACCTTACCAGTTAAAAAAATGACAGCAACCTTACCAGGAATAAACTGATGCACAAATTTGTATTTTCATATGATATAGTACATTATAGTCTGGAGTTCATGAACTAGATTCACGTTTTATTCCTTAAGAGTAGATTTAACATCCCTCTATATAAAAAAAAATCATTATCGGCAACACATCCACTCTGATTTAGTATGGACATTAGGATTCCATATAACCAGCAGATTAGCGATTAGCTTGCGTTTTAACTTGACAATTGACATATGTTTCATCTGATACTTAGTTTTGTGCATAAGTTACATATGTCATTGAAAAAATAAATAAAAAAATGAAGTTTCCTGTCTAATCAATCGATGTATTATTGCATTTTTTTCTATAGTGATTTACCTGATATTCCACTATTTTCCTGTGCAAAAAATATGCAGCACAGATTTGACACTAATGTATACATTAGGTCAGTCATTTTCGTAGATGAAACTTATACCATAATAAAATTGATGAACAATTTTTCCCAATAAATTTATTTGATTTGTAAAAGTAAGATTAAAATCCCTCATCATAATCCAAAATAATATAAGTTTGTATAATCAATTTTTGAAAGAAGAAAAACAATGCAAGAGTAGTTTCAATGTGAGTGATGGCTTGTATATTGGGAAGCACATTAATAGTGTGAATATATAGATAGACAGAAGCATGTAAGTCTTTCAATAAGGCACACTAGTGATTGGTGCATGTGGTAAATACGGCTCATTGAACACACAATCATTGATTTGTAAGATATCACAATTAGGTTGCGAAAAAAGATCAATACACAATGAAATAATAAATCTGGAACTTTGAAATGGAAAAGGTAGTTAAATTTATAACGGAATAATGTAAAATTTTATTCAAAATACCAGTTACATAACTGGATTACAGACCGAAGAGACGAATATGAAAATAATTATGATGTCTATCTTGATGTTGGCATTGCAATGACAATAAAAAATTATCGTTAAATTCCTAGTTTTAATGACCCAAGCCCGTTATACCAAGTTATGTCAGGCTCCTCCAGCATATACTTGTATAATTTTGTAGCAATATGAGAACGAGCGGTTGCAGTGTCGAATTCAACTGGCATTTCTTCTATCCTGCCTTCAATTATGTACTCGACATATTTAATAATAAATATTCCGCAATCTCCACTGCAGAAGCAAAATTGTAATTAATTAGTGATCACCAGTATCATTTTATAGCAGAACAAATAAGTAGATAAGATATGATGTACTCACCCATTCATTTGTTGTGGACAATTGTCAATGATTCTGCATTCTAGAGGAGTTTCGGGGAAAATGCGGCAGTCTGGTTTCATGCTCCTAGCTAGGATGGGCAGAGCAATCACCATGGAACGAATCGCTGCATATACAGTTACATTCTTTATAACACTTGTGCGGGAGTTGTACACATCAAACCTCCAGTTAACTATGTCAAAGTGGCCAAGTATCCAGTGATGTGGGTTAGCGATCCACATCGGGATGATGACGTGATCAACTTCATTCCACGGCGCGTTGAATGAGATTTTTCTTCCCTTAGCATAATAGAATAGAGATTCATGCTTGTTAATTGCTCTGGGTCCATAGCGATTTCCTTTGATATGCCTCGTATTTTGGCATCGAAGTTGCAGTCGGTTTTAGTTGCACGAATTTTATCACCATTTCTCAGCTTCAATAACATTCTCATGAAATAGAACGAAGCATCAATGTGCTGCAACAACCATTTAAAAGGTACATTTTATATCAGAAGTTTGTTTGATTGAAATAACTATATGTTGGTTTAGCTCAGAGATGATTGTAATTTATATGTAGAATTAGTGATTACCGTATCATGAAGGGGTCGTGCAACCTCATATAAATCTCGCCACCATGACTTTGATTTGATAGTGATTGGACCTAGCTTAGTTGGCAGGAAAAGCTCAGAAACGTCGTCGTCAAACATTGCCCTGTTGGAAATATGCACATTCAGATTGCAAAAAAAGGATGATATAAATGCAAGAATTTAGTGTATAACAATTTACTACTAATTACCCCTCATTGTTAGTCCCATCGTTGTAAAATTTTCCGAAAATATCGATGTCAATTGGCAAAGGAGGTTCCATGCAGGTCTTGTACACAAATAAATTCCCAGGTGAGGAGATCTTTGTCTCAGTGAGGGACTGTGGCACCTCTAACTATCTCTCCATTTCAGCATTGTTGGGGCTGTTATCAATATTGAAATTGATTGGGATCGGTGATACCTGTTACAATGAAGTTACATAATCTCATTCTCCACTTCAAAAAAAGGTTATCATCTCTACCAATTAATGTATATAATTAAAATAGCATTACCTTGGAGGATTTGAACAACTTTGGCCTCATTTTGTTGGGAGGCGTGCTTTTGGATGGTAACAGTTTCACAACATCATCTTTGGGATAGAATGAAGGTAGAGATAGGGGTTCAGCCAAGGTGTGAGTTATGTACTTATTCTCGGGGCTTTTTCGCTTAGACATGCATGTCTGCACTTCCTTTTCCTGTGTCGGGTTATGACTCCTTGAAAGCTGTGAAATTGTAAGAGGACGGGATATTTAAAAGATGACAAGAAATAGCAAGTACTGGGATAATAAAATTATTATAGATGATAAACCCCATGAATGAGGTATCATTGGATCTATGATTTGGATGAGTGCGCACCTTTTTCGCAGCAAGGACATCCATCTCATGTAGATACTCTTTTGTTAGCACTAAACCATCTTCCAGAACAATGGATCCATCGCTAATATCGAGATCTATACCTAGGTCGAAGCTAGGTGACTCAACGTAAGGAGGATAAATTTCTTCATTGGCATCAGACTGATTCCCTGGGAGCACTGTTTCCGAAACTTTGACATCAATTCCCTGTGGGGGAATAGGGTATCGGTGTCACATAGTTCTAGTATAGCATGTAGATGGTGAAACCTTACATTTCGAATGAAGATACTTTACAAACGATCAAGAACAAAAAAATATGTCAATGGACATATCACCTTGTAACAAATATGAGACGCTTGTGGACTGCCCCCCAAGAGTAACCCATTTACATATGATGCATTGACAGAGAAGTTGGTTTTAGACATGTAGTGCGATTGTGCCTGGGATAAGAAGCCAATTATTGTATAATTTTGCAACTAAATAATGCTTCCTCGATGAAATGAATATGATAAAGGCATTTACCGTGTTAGGAGTCTTGGCAGGAACAGAATTGCTGCCAGACTTGCTCGAATCCTTAATGGTATTTGGTTTATTCGAATTAACAACTGGTGACAGATTCTGGTGATTCCAGCTAGTGTACAATCGAAAAGGGCTGCAATATTTTTTATGATCATTTTGTGTCACGGAATTGCTACTATACGACCTGACGCATGAATTTGAGATCTGGTAATGGCAGGAATAAGTCACTGCGAACTTAATCCCCTGGAAAGATATAGCATCATATATAATACCTTGCTGACACTTTGAGGTACTGATGTGGGTGGTTTATGAATGTTGATTGAATCTGGGTTGTTCGACTATGAGACCTGATAATGCCATGAAGCATTGAGTTCTCCTATACGATATAGGTACAGGGAAGTCAAAAAAAAAAAAAAAAAAAAACTATCATACCTGGACTGTGTGATGAGGTGCATAGATAGAACAATGCTGATTTGGTTTATGGTCATTCATTGGCCCCTGTAAATGACAATATATTATTTGTAACCTAAAGGTGTTTTGTTGTAGGCAAAGAAATGTATAAATAATAATGTTCATACCTGTGAGTGGTTGGTTCCAGCATTTTTATCTGCTCTGTGATTCGGGGCAAATACAACACGTCGACCATTTGGTTTCGACAAGTTATTTCTTTCCTAGAAGATCAGTATATGCCAGTCATTTGTCTAATTTTGAAATTACAGAAGTTCAACACCAATTGTGTTATATATTTTACCTCTGATCGGATGCTTCCTGCGATTGTATTTAGTGCTTGCTTTGGAAGAAATAATCGAGAAGTTGCACGAGAAGATCTGACACGGATCCCTTTAAGGCATTCAGATATCTGATTTTTTACAAATGCATCCAATTCTTCGACTTTCCTCCTTATGATGTAGTTTTCTTCTGCAAGTTTTCCGTGTTCTAGAACAATGGCATCGAAACGGTCCTTGTATTTTTCAACAAGTTTTGGGTGTCCCTGTCAATGTATATGTGACTGGTGATATTCATTATGAACATCAATAATTAGTGGCATGAAGGGATTATAACACAGAGGGCATCATAACAAGAAAAAAAAAGTATGTTTTATATATTTTTATTTCTTTAGGTGTAGTTACCAATAAAAAGGTATCAATGATTCATGGACCAATATTAAATTCACCTGTTAAGTAGTAGGGGGAATGTACTAGAAAATAGATGCAAACAATGACCTAAGCATTTAGTGATTTTGGAATGAGACACACATATAAGAGATCCTCTACAGGTACATCAGTTAAGCAAATTACCACTTTCACATTTTTCTGGAGAGGGTGACGAGAGCTATTCTTGTGTACATGGGGGTGGACGTTTTTTGATTCACTTAGTTTTACATTGGTATGGGCATTTATGGAATTATCAGCATGGTGTACTCCAACAGTCTCAGAATCTGGTACTTTTTGAACAGGCCTGAGTGCATCAGATTCTAGTTCCCAGTGTGCTGTCATGTGTGCACTGCTTCCAGCATTGACGAACTTTGCCTGCATCTTTGATGTCATGACTGCGTCATTGTTGTTTGATGTTTCGCCAGGGAAATGGTTGTTATATATAATTGGTCCAACATCATCCACTAACTCACAATCATCATCACTATCGTCCACATTATACACAACCTGTTTTCCCTTGATGTCCTGCCAGTCTCGCATGTTTCCTACATTTTCACCACCCTCACGTGTATCAATCATTGGTGTTATTGAATTTCCAGACTCGTTGGCGGTTGGTGCTAAAGGAGCCATGCGGTCGAGTTGTGGATAGATGGAAGCAGAATTGATGTCAGAATGTTTCGACTGTTGTGTGTCAGAGGTGCGGTGTGGTTGTTTGAAATAGGCCATTGACGATAGCACGAAGTCATCATTATCGTCCACTTGGATGTATCTCTCTGGAGTTGATTTAACCGGATTGGATGTGGTTGTTATTTTCTTCGTTGATTGAAACATTGGGTCTAGAGCTTCGGCAACTTGTGGGACAATCTTCACGGCTTGAATCTGTGAACAATATAATACAGAAAAATTTAATCAGCACAAATGATTACAAATAATGTTTTCTACCTTTTTAAAAAATTTTGTATAAGCTAAATTGAAATAATGGAGCTCACATCTGGTCGACAGAAAATATCAGTTTCCAAATTCAGAGATGGAACTTCGTCATCAACCTCAGATGTCCAATTGAGAATCCTTGGGCGTTTAGATGCAACTTTGGTGCCTAATTTTTTATCCAGTACAGGCAATATCTCATAAATCCAAACTTGTAGAGCAACAACGAATCCGCTAATCCTGTAGTTCATTGTAGGTTTCCCCTCACCCTCGATAGTGATGCACTTGTTCCTCAAGGTCAGCTTCAATGACGATAGAGTGAGGCTGAAGATATCCTTTCCCCATGGATATAAATTCATGTCACTTGATTCAATGAGTACCAGCAAGCTTTCATCCACAAACCTGTCATATGCTGTGTTATACATCAACTGAGTTATTAGGAACAAGATCCCCATGATAATAACATCACGGTTGTTGCAGTCTGGCATTGTCATAAACACATCGAATATATCGTCATTTGTTATACGGGGTATATGACTAAAATATTCGATTTTCAATCTACTGTAATTCGATGCATACTTTACACGACTGACTTCACCAGTGCATCGAAGCCCAGTCATCATATAAAACTCCATCAATCCAAACTTGACAGTGTCATTGCCAATTAAAAACCACATCTCGTTGTTATTTGACTGATTTACTTCCCGCAATAGAATTTGGTGGATGAGTTGAGAGTTAACCGCAATCTCATTCATTTCAAGGAAGTGGCCGAAACAGGTGCTTCTAAAGATCATTTTTTGCTGGTCAGTTAGGCGGCGCTTAATAGTATCAATAACAAGATCTGATGACTTGATGTTGACCTTTCCAAGAAACCAGTCTTCCGGTAAAATTTTAAGCTCCCATTCCTGCTGATCGAAACTTGGAGTAAGTTTTCAATATTCACACAAATATATATTTGAACATAATGGGATGTACATGATTATCAATTACCAGACGAAAAAAGGAAGTAAAAAATTTAAAACTAGTTATTGTTCTATGCGTCATTCTAATTACGTTTATGATATTTGTGAAATACACAATTGGACATAGAAAAAAATAAATCAGAAAGCTATACCTGGGTTTGTAATGGAACTTCCTTTAGAATCCTCTGTCTACGAGGAGTACGTGTTCCTTTATGAAAATTTTTGAACATGTTGAAACCAGGTTGTTTCATGGAGTACTTAATTGCCGAACCTGACTTTTTACCAGTCCGAAACTTCCCCATTATTGTAATACCTGAGATGACATTGAAAGAATTTTAAAAAAAGAAAATAGAGAGATTCTCATATCCGTGGTGATTGCTTGAAAGGCAAAAAAAAAAAAAAAAATCTAAGCAGGTGAACAACAAGAGTACATGGATTAAATTGAGTGGTATTTTCTATTTGATGCAACATGAAATTATAAAACGCATGTATAGCATCAATGGTAGCATTACGCAATAAAAGGTAAAATGTCATTTCTTTGACAGCAATCCACTGACATTCTGAAATTGTATCAGTCCATCTTAGATTCCACTGTGAGAGTGCTAGTTTGTACATTCAAAATAAAAAATAATCCAGTGGTCATTTCCTAATGGCACCACCTCTTAGATTAAGATAGTTACACAACCATTACTTGGTATCCATATGCAAATTCTTCAGCAATGGATATAATGTCTTTGACAAAAGTAGAAATGAGTTGAGAATAGATTACAGACAAAATTGGGAAATGAAATTAATATACTAATACAGGATAAGAAATATCATAATAGGTGGTTGCAATCCAGTGTGTTTTTCCAAGTTTTCGTGCTCCTGGCTTGTGCAAATGCAACTCAATATCTAGCTTCACATGCTCTATCATGAACTCTTTTGATAGTGCGTTGATTCCTATCTTTATGTGTTTTATATAGAAAATAAATAATGTCAAAACCAGAAATAACTATATTTTATCAAACTGTAGGACAGTTGCAAAATTCCCAAAACACAACACTACAGTATGTTTCACATAGCTACTCTAAATCTGGAACTTGATTTTCTTGCCTAGGTTTTCATTGCCTAATATGGCCATCTATAAAGGAATTACAATGTAATAAATGTAGCCATGATGAAGCCTTATACTCCAGATTCAACAAGTTTTAGCAGCTTCTGAATTGCTCATCGTAGTAACAGATTCTCCACAGCCACACTTCCCCTAAGAGTTGGGGTTGATGAAAATGAACTCAGATCTGCTCAGGGGTAATAGAGATGTCAAAGTTCAGTGTTCTTCGATATTTTAACTAAATGAAAGAATTTCAGCAAGTTTCACTCTCAAAATGTCACCATACAATTTTTCATCAATGGTGTATATGATATGAATGACTGGTGTGTATGAGAATGTATGATGCAGATTTTTTAACTGGTAGGTAGATTACCAGTTAAAAAAATGACAGCAACTTACCGGTAAAAAAAAATGACAGCAACCTTACTAGGAGGAAACTGAAAATCAACAGTGGACAGATTTTTTATTTTCAAGAGCACACTAAAATTTGCAAAACTCTTCAATCAAGGTTGATTGGCCTGCCACTTCAAAATGGGAGGAAAAAACAAGGTTAAAAAATCATTGATTTAACTGATATGTATACAAATCCCATTCACTGAAACTTAGAAAAATTCAACCTTGATTACCTTTCTATAACTATGAAACGCAAGCTACTAATATAATGCAACCCAATACCACTTCAAAAGGGGATGAAAAAATAAGGTTAAAAACTCATTTATTTAGTTGATATGTATACAAATCCCATTCCCTAAAACTGAGAAAAATTCAACCTTGATTACCTTTCTGTAACTATGAAACACAAGCTACTAATATAATGCAACCCAATACAATAATTTAGCTAATCACAGTCCCCTACCAATACAATAATAAATTTTGACAATCTGCTAGATTTGGGGTTGGACTTACTGTTAGCTCAATGTCCAGCATATTCAGGCTTCGAAAAGTTAGCCTCAATCATCTAATATCTTTATTGCTTAGATAGGATGTAGAAGATTACAAACACACATATTATTGTGGTCTTCACAAATAAGGAACACATTAACTAATTGATACAACTCAGAAAAATTTATGAAGGTAACAAAGAAAAATACGAGAATCATTTTTTCGGGACAGGGATTCTCCATAATTTTGAGATGCACTGCAATTTAAAATTCAATAACACTTACACGTTATTATGTGATGGTTGAATCGATCTTTGAATTTGAACTCAGAATCAGTATCTCAGTTACATAAGATAATCCACAAATGGATTCGCTGAGAGCTTCTTCAACATTTAAACTTCACGTAAAAATTAATTGATGATAATAGTCAAAAATGGATTGAAACTTCAGAGCTGGAGAGTATTTCGAACAATGTTTTACCATATACTATTTTTAAATTTTGAGAAGAATCCTCATTTGGTATTAGGCGGGATTTTAGGAACCGTTACATGTTTTGTAGGCGGGATTTCTTTTGTTTTGTTAACAATGATATAATTAATTAATTAATAGTATACTGTGATTATTTTGTAAATCTCGAAATTCTTTATTTTAATGGGATATTATTGAAAAAAAAATATTTGGGAGATATAATTCAAGATTCTATTATTAATGGGTTAGTGGACCTAATTTTATGATTTCTTTTTGCTATTGCTTCTTCTTCTTCTTCTTCTTCGTTTTGGTTGAATCTGGACTATAAGTCTATAACAATACTGGGCGACAGCCCACTACTGCCCTCAAGAAAATCCGCCTCTTGTTAAAATTGATAACCTTGAGATAAATAGCATTACTCTATTTTTAAATATAATTTTTACAACACAATTTTTCAAATCATTTTTTAATCACGCACATTTTTTTCTTCACTTTTCAACTGCACATTTTACCTAGAAAACATAAAAAATATGTTTTTAAACAAAAAAAAAAAAAAATTTAACACGCATAGCCTTTTAATCTTTGTTTGGCAAACATGTTTTTTACAGCACAGTTCCCCAAACCAATTCTTAATTACGCACATTTTCTCTCTTCACTTTTCAACCACACATTTTACCTAGAAAACATCAAAAAATGTTTTTAAAATTAAAAAAAAACTTATAACAAACATCTTACTGTATGATAATCTCTCGCTATTTCCTTTTCTTTCATTTCTCTGATTCTTTTTCTCTCATCTTTCGCAAGAAATCTCAAACTATTTTTATCTCACCTTGTCAAACAAATCATTCACAAATATAAGCTCTATTTGGAAAAAGTGTTGTTAAATATATTTTTAACAACACAATTCTCCAAACCACTTTTTAAAGTCCCACATATTTTCTCTTTCCACTTTTCAACAATATATTTACCTAAAAAACCATATTTTTAAATACAAAATTTTCAAAAAACAAAGTCTAAATACCTTTCAAATTAATTAATTCAAAAATTAGGTGAAAATCCAGATTTTTAATATTAATAATTAAACTTATATTACATTCATATCATATATATAATAAAATTAAAATACGTGTAATGAAGATTGTAATTCATTTAATCAAACGTACTCCCTTCATAATTATTGTCACGTCAAATAACATGTATATCTTACAATATAAGGTATGTAATTTTAACAAATATTGTAATAGTTGTAATAACGCATATTTCATATAATAAATACAAATTACAATGGTTTATACCAACAGGAATATTTGTCACTTACAAGTTTTATGACATGAATCTGTTGTGTAATACTTTTTTGTTGATCATTACTATTAGTGTAATGCAACATCATCCCACTAAGAACCATGATTTATGCCAATTGAAAATTTCAAATGATCTAAGTTACACGATCTGTAATGTGCACGGTACTTAATAAGATATTTATTATCATCACATCTTTAATGTCCAATAATCATTTCAAATTCATGAATCAGGTTGTTAATAAAGGCACTGTAATATTACGGGATTTCTGAACAGTTGGAGCCTATAATATACAATGATATTACAAACACTGAAATATCATGTCCAATATAGAAGATGGCTTCCCATAATATTATATTAATTTAATAATTGTAACTTTCATAATTATTAGTTTATTTTGAATGTAATAATATCTATAAAGTTAAGGTTATCATAACTAATTAATTTTCCAAATCCCTACATTTATACTTTAATCAAATTAACTCTATCTCTCCTAAAATCGGTATTTTTTTTTAAAAAAAATTGAGAAATGAAATCATGTAATATAACGAATAGTATTAAAATTTCATATTTTCAATTACTATTACTAACCATTACAACCATGTAATTTTGTAAATTTCCTTTTTTTTAATTATTATTTTATTTTTATTTTTTTGCAGAGGCTGTTGGGATGGGTTGGGGGAAATAATTTGGGATGAATACATATGTAAGGAGTTCAAAAAATAAAATTTAAGATTTATGAAACTTGTGGTTTTTATACAAAAATTAGGTTTTTATTTAAAAAAATAAGTAATTACATAGATTGCGATCACAATTATACAATTTAGGGTCACAGACACAAATCATAAATTTTATAGGTCACAAATTATGAATTTCTCGATCACAAATTAAAAAATTGTTTGGTCACGACATAATTCTCGATCATGAATAATAAATTTATAGGCTGCGACCTATTCTAGGTCACCAATTATGAAAATAATCAGTCACAAATCAAAAATATTAAAGATCGCGACTTATTTATCGATCACAAATAAAGTTCACAACTAATTTCTTGGTCACAAATATTTGGTCCTGAATTATTTCTCTGTCACAAATTAAAAATTTATAGGTCACTACTTATTTCTAATTCATAAATCACGAATTTTATAGGTCGCAACTTTTTTCTCTGTCACAATTACAAATTTTATAAGTCACAACTTATTTCTTGGTCATAAATTACAAATTTTATATATCACAACTTATTAATCAGTCACAAATCACGAATTTTATAGGTCACAACTTATTTCTCTGTTACAAATTTTATAGGTCTCAAGTTTCTTGGTCACAAATTTCGAAGATCATGACTCATTTATCGGTCACAACTTACTTCATGGTCACAATTTACAAATTTCATAAATTACAACTTATTTTACGTCAGAAATTTTAAAATTTATTATTGGTTACGACTTATTTTTCGATCAAAAATTATCAATTTAATTTATTACAATCTATTTCTCAATCACAAACACGAATTTATAGGTCAGAACTTATTTTACAAGTCACAAGTTATGAAATTAATTGGTCATGAT
Source organism: Ligustrum vulgare (assembly GCA_963555705.1). Lineage (NCBI taxonomy): Eukaryota > Viridiplantae > Streptophyta > Magnoliopsida > Lamiales > Oleaceae > Ligustrum > Ligustrum vulgare. Next base: position 44,724,774 of record OY743173.1, on the reverse strand, counting down.
TTATTTTTCATGTCACATATCACAAAATTCACAAGTCACACTTTATTTTCTCGGTCACAATTTGCAAGCTTCTTAAGTCATAACTTATTGTAGAGTAACAAATTTCAAATTAATAGTCACATTTTAAAGAGTAATAAGTCACAATTACAAGTTTTTTCACAATCTCAAATTTTTTAGATCATATATTGCTTATTGATCACAACTAAAAAATTTATGGTCACAATTATTGGTCACAAATAACATGAATTAACAAATTCATGGTTACAATAAATCTTGATCCAGTTATGGACTTCCAACCTACACACAACCATCGCAGCTGCCAACCGCTGCACCACCAACACCATCGACCACCACAAAATGACCTGAACCACCACCACTCCACCTCTCCGTCACCACCTATAACCATCACCACCTAACCCAACCCAACCAACCAATCACAATTCGTCAAAAATGGAAACAAAATCGCTGCCGCTAACACCAAACATCACCATCAGGGCAGCCCTATATTTTTGGGTGCCATGTACAAATATTAAAAGCAATGTTTTAAAAATCAGCATGGACATCAACCTGAAAAAATGAAAGGGTCAAGGGTCAGTGGGTCGACTAGGGGTCGACCCGGTGCATTTAATAAAATTATGAAAAAAATCAAAAAATGAAAAAAAATAGACAATGGAAATTGGGACCAATTATATTTTCAATTTTAGATTTTTTAAATATTTTTAAGACATTAAATAAATTGGTATATAAAATTAGATTTTTTACATAAAAATTAACTATACACAAGATATGAAACATTATAGCAATTTATATTTTTTATTTTAGAATTACTAATCCAAAGAAAATATAGATTAACTATTGTTAATAATATTTATTATACTATTATTATTTTAAACTTTAAATATTAAAAGTACTTTAACACATAAAAAATAATTATAAAATTATTATACTAATAATGAAATACAAATAGTTGAAAAATTGAACAAATAAAAGATAGTGAAAAGAAAAGAAAAATTCAAATTGTAGGGGTTGTTTAAAAAGAAAGAAAAGAAATAAACAAGGGCTATATGGTATTTAGTATTTAGTATTGCTATTTATTACAATTGATTACAATTAATGGAAATGGTTCGTTACGTATTTAGTATTTTTCAAAAAAAAAAAAAAAAAAAGGTGGAAATGATTTTAACTTGTATCCCACATCGAGAACTTAAGGGTTGAGGTGAGAGAAAACCACTTATATAAACTGTTGCTATGGCGTTTACAATTCAGCGTGTGGCGGTCAAAGTTTGGTTTTCAACTTAGCTGCCCAACCACTGTGTAGTTCAATATTTTAAATTTAAAATAATAAAGCCCAAGCTATGACTCGCGAAACCTGGAAAAATCGGTCCTGGGTCATCGGGTAACTTAAAAACCGGCTGGGTTAGTCGATTTTTGACCTGGTTTCTTATTTCCGGGTTTTAAGCATTTTACGACCCAATTTTTTGACCGGGTCACGGGTTTCCCTGGTTGATCGGCCGGGCCGAGCCTGACAATACTGATTAAAAGAGTGTCCCTTGTTCTTTAATTATAAAGCATGTATATAGGGAAAAAATAAAGTTATTTATATAAAAATCTCGAAGTTCCGCAGGAACTAAATTTGAAAATTCAGGGTCAACCTAAGAAAATCCATTCGGTACACCATTTGGATGTCTACCTAATCAACATAGAATGGAGGGTGAACAATATGGCCTTCTTCCTAAGGCATCAGTGGAGGTCCCTATATTTATATAGGGAAAATAAGTGTTTATATATTGGACATTAAATGTGCTTGTTGGATTAATTTGCTGTTCAAGCCTGCATTTGTTTTCAGTTGGATCAATGTATTTCAGCCTAATCATGGCAACAGAGTCCATTTCATATTAATCTGCTTTGAAGCCCATCTTCATATCCGGTCCTTGAGCCCTATTTTCACTTGAAGCCTAATTAAGTGGAACCAGGTCAAAGCCCATTTATTACCACTGCTTATCTGAAGCCATTGGATCATACTGGTTTAATCTTGGCCGTCCACTTGTGATCAAAAGAAGGCTGAGTTATCCAAAACGTCATTCCAGACTCTTCATACACATCAAACCCTACTTTTCTCTTTGAAGAGGCGATTTCATCGCCTTCATCCTGTTCTTCAGATTTTCTTCTAGAAATTCATATTTTTGCCTTGTTATTCTTAGTGGTTTTTGTAAATACTGATATATTGAAAATCAGTATACATTTGTATGAGTTTTCACAGAGTTTTCTATAACTCATTTTGATCTTTGTTGTTATATTGTGCGATTTCTGAGATTTCTGGGAAGATTTGTATATTCTTGAGTTTGTATTCTGCTTTTGTACTCTTATGTTTATTCTATAAAGGTTTGATTCTTTTATGTTTAAACAAGTTGTACTTATTCTTTGTGGTACGATCTTGAGCCTTTAATCCTCACAGTGGTATCAAAGCCTTAGGGTTTTTCGAAAAACCAGTGGATTAGACTCAGATCTGGTAGATCCAGATTTTTTCTTGTTGGATCTTGGGTTTTCTGGAAACGGATGTTTTTTTCTTCAAAACGTATTTTAGGGTTTTCTGAACTGCGTAAAAATTTTAAGAAATATTTACTTTCTTAAGTTGTTTTAACCCTTACTGAAATCGTTTTGTTTTCTAAAAATATTTTTTGAAACTTTTCAGATTCGAAATTATTTTAGAAGATTTTTATATAAAATCTTTTAAAGTTTGTGGATACTGTTCTTTTGAAACCTATTTTAAAATTAGGGTTTCTGATTTTCTTGAGTATCTGGATCTTTTATTCTGAGTCCATATTTTTTGGGGATCTTGAAACTCGGAATATTTTCTATATAGTATTCTGATTTCTGGGAAGGATCCTACATTGTTCTTGGTGGCTGTTCTTCGTGGTGGATACTGGTACGTTACTTTGTGGCCCTGAACTTCTGGGAATCTGATTCTTTGTGGAAGCTGCTATAGCTTATTAAAATTGCAATCAGGTGATATCTTTTAATTACTGTAATCTTATACTGTAAATTTTTTTTCAAATTTTCTGTTCTCTCCCAAATCTCTCCGTTGAAGCCTATAGTTAGGACCCCATATCTTTCCTTTATCCAGGATTTCATTGAGAATCTGGGAATTTGAGGGAGTGTGGAAATATCCAGTATAGGTTGAGGGATATACTGAAAGAACAGCTTTTCTCAGTATACTGTTCTGTGTGATTTCTTGATTGAGTAATTACTTCTGTTGATTAGTGATCACCTTGATTACTCTGTTTACTGATTAATGTGTTCTGAATCTTTGTGAACCTTCTTGAACATAAGTTCTTGACTCTGTGTAACTGTGACCTGCATTGTTGTTTTCTGCCTGATTACTTGTTCTTTGAACTACTAAAGCTCCATTACTTGAAAATTTTCAAATTCTTGGTCATTATTTCAATGGCTACTGTTAAGGTAGATGTTGAAATTTGGAATGGTAAAGGGGATTTCAACCTCTAAAGCCAAAAATACGAGCTTTACTACTTCAAATGAAATGTGCTAAAGCTATAGATAAATCCTGGCCCCTTGATACCCCTTAGGACAAAAAACTTGAAATGGATGAAATTACTTGGAGTACTTTATTTTTACACTTATCTGATAATGTCATTAGACAAGTAGGCAAGACTAAAACTACAATGGAATTGTGGGATAGATTGGAAGAAATTTATGATACTGTGTCTCTGCCTGATAAGTGTTTTCTGTGGAAACAATACTTCTCTTTTAAATTTGATCCATCTAAGGATGTGGATGAAAATATGAGTAGGTTTACTAAGATCACACAAAGTCTATTAAACTGTGATGAAAAACTTACTGATGAATAAAAAGTTGTTTGCTTACTGAATGCTATGGGGGATAAATTTAAGGATTTGAGGAATGCCTTAGAGTATGGGGGGCAGAAGTTGACCACTAAAATTGTCCATACGTCCTTTAAGAATAAAGAGTTAGAATTCAAAAATAATCCTAAGGAAGCCCATAATGTGGTAGGAGCCTCTAGGAAGAAGAACTCTTCTAGGCAGAATAAGTCTGGAACTAATTTCAATAAAAATTGGAATGTTTCTAGCAGCAATAGGGATTGGAATAATAAGCCTGCAAAGGGAAACTTTCAAAATAAGGGCAATTTCAATAGGCCTAAAGAAATAACTTTAGAGGATAATAATACTAAAAATTATAACAATTTCAGAAACCAGAACAATTTTAGAACACATGATAACAATGCTGGAACTGCAGATGTAGATAAACCTCCTAGGATTTGTTTTTACTGTGGTCAACCTGGACATCATATTAAATATTGTTTTAAAAGGAAAAATGAACAGGGAATTAGTAATCAAACTGAGGCTGCAGTGCAAGACAATAATAATAATGGAGTGGTTTATGTTACTACTGAATCTGATAATAAGAATGAATGTATTTTAGATTCTGGCTGCACCTTTCAAATGTGTCCTGAAAATGATATGCTTGTTAATTTCAGTGAAAATTGCTTTGGTTCTGTGAAACTTGGCAATAATATTTCATGTGATGTGAAAGGTATTGGAAAGGTTTTGTTATAACTTGATAATAACAAAACTCTTACTTTAAATAAAACCAGATATGTTCCTGATTTGAAAAGGAACTTGATTTCACTTGGTGTTTTAGATTCTGAATTCTTTGAGATTAGAATGCATAATGGTTATTTGAGTATTTTCAAAAATAACTGTTTGATTACTTGTACTCCCAAAATTAATGGGATAAATGTGTTGAATACCTTGCCTGTTTATGCTAAGTCCTTTAATGTTGTGTCTGACTTGAATAAGACTGTGTTATGGAATAAAAGATTAGGACACATAGGTCAAAAGGGACTTAAATTATTTGAAACCAAAGGTGTATTTGGTAATGATGTGTTGCATAAACTTGACTTATGTCAAAAATGTGTGTTAGGTAAACAGAAAAGAAGTTCATTTGGTAATGGTGTTCATAAATCTTCTGATATACTTGAATATTTGCATGCTGATTTGTGGGGTCCTGCTCCTATAAGTTCTGTTTCAGGTTTCAGATACTTTCTTCTTATAGTGGATGACTTTTCTAGGAAAACCTGGATGCATTTTCTAAAAACTAAGGATGCAACAGTGTCTGTTTTCAAAAACTGAATCACCTTAGTTCAAAATTTGAAAGGAAAAAGAGTCAAAACTATTAGAACTGATAATGGTTTAGAATTTTGTAACTAAGAGTTTGATTCTTTTTGTAGCACCTTAGGTATTCTTAGGCATAGGACTGTTTCCTACAGTCCACAGCAAAATGGGGTTGCTGAAAGGATGAATAGGACACTCCTAGAAAGAACTAGGTGTCTCTTACTTGATTCCAATTTGCCTAAAAAATTTTGGGGTGAAGCAGTCAAAATTGCTTCACATTTGATAAATCTTTCTCCCTGCAGTGCCATTGATTTTAAGAATCCTGGTCAAATCTGGAATAATTATCTTCCTGACTTTTCAAAATTAAAATTTTTTGGGTGTGCTGCCTACTCACACCAGTTTGAATCTAAACTTGACTCCAGATCTTTTAAATTTATTTTTCTTGGGTATGGAGAAGGGGTCAAGGTTATAGATTATAGGTCAGGGAACAAGGAGGTTATAGGGTCATTTTGAGTAGGTCTGTGGTTTTTAATGAAATTTTTTTTCCCTGCAAAGATGAAAAATTACTTGATCCTATTAAAGAAAAGGATTTTATAACTTTTGAGCTGAGTGCAGACCACTTAGGTGATGAAAGTGGTCTGTCCAATACTCAGTTTCAGGTGGAGCAACCCCATAGTCTCCAAATGTCATTTTTGAACCTGAACCCGAACTTGCGACACTGAGCCACAACCTGGTGATATCCCTGAAGCTGAAACGGACTTAGAAAATTATCAACTAGCTAGGGATAGACCTAGAAGAGAGATCATACCTCCTCCTAGGTTTGAGGATCCTAATTTTGTGTATGCATTCACTTATTCTGATCATTTAATGTTTTAACCCGAATCTTTTGAAGAAGTTGTTTCTTCTAAAGATTCCAAACTTTGGCTTATAGCTATGCAAGATGAGATAGACTCACTTCTGAAAAATGGTACTTGGATTTTAGTCAATAGACCTGTAAATAAAAGAATAATTGACTGTAAATGGATTTTTAAATTGAAAGAAAGTGAGTCTAAGGACATGAAACCAAGGTACAAGGCTAGACTTGTAGCCAAAGGTTTTTTTCAAAAGGAAGGAATTGATTTTAATGAGATTTTTTCTCCTGTAGTTAAATACACTTCTATCAGAATTCTGTTTGATTTGGTTGCGCAATTTGATTTAGAACTTGAGCAAATGGATGTGAAAACTGCTTTCCTTTATGGTTCCTTGGATGAAACAATTTATATGCATCAACCTAAAGGTTTTGAAAAGGGCAGAAATTCTGATTTGGTTTGTTTGTTGAAAAAATCCTTATATGGCTTAAAACAAGCCCCTAGCCAATGGTATAAGAGATTTGATTCTTATATCCAAAGCCTCAATTTTTAGAAAAGTAAATATGATTCCTGTTTTTACTTTAAACTTGGTAAAACTGATTTTATTTACGTACTTTTATATGTGGATGACATGCTTATTGCTGGGTCTAATATGCATGATATAAATGATCTTAAAGGTAAACTGCATTCTGAGTTTGAAATGAAAGACATAGGAAATTCTAAACGGATACTTGGCATGGATATTTTTAGGGATAGACAATCTGGAAAATTGTTTTTAAACCAAAAACATTACATTGAAAAGGTTTTAAACAGATTTTGTTTATCTGAATCTAAATCTGTGTCTTTGCCTGCACGTTTTAAATTGTCTGTTGAACATTGTCCTAAGACTGATGATGAAGTGCTTAGAATGAAAAATGTGCCCTATTCTAATGCAGTTGGATCTGTTATGTATTTGATGGTCTGTTCCAGACCTGATATAGCTTTTGCAGTAAGTGTTTTAATGAGCAATCCTGGTAAGTTGCAATGGGAAGCCATGAAATGTCTTCTGAAATATTTGAAAGGTTCTGCTAGACTTAGTCTAATATTTTCTAAAACCAAAAATGATTTCAAACTTAAAAGTTTTGTAGATTCTGACTTTGCAGGAAATGTTGATAACAGGAAATCAACATCTTCTTACTTTTTTACTTTAAATTCTTCCTGTATTAGCTGGAAATCCCAGCTACAAAAATTGGTTGCCTTATCATCAACTGAGGCAGAATACATAGCTGCCACAGATGTTGTTAAGGAATGCATGTGTTTAAAGGGTTTATCATCTGAAATTTATTGCATTGATGATTTCGAAGTTGAATTATGTACTGATAGTCTGAGTGTATTACATCGGTGTAAAAATCCTTTTTTCACAATAGGTCTAAACACATTGATGTTAAATTCCATTTCATAAGGGATATTATTGAAAAAGGCATTGTTAAACTTATTAAAATCCCTACACAGGTTAATCCTGCAGATGCAGGAACTAAGATAATTCATATTAATAAGTTTAAAAATGCTTTGAGTTTTTTAAATTTGGTTGAATTTTGATACTTCTCTGTTTTTGTTTTGCAGGTGCTGGAAACAGCCAAATTGAGGTGGAGAATTGTTGGATCAATTTACTGTTCAAGCCTGCATTTGTTTTCAGTTGGATCAATGTATTTCAGCCCAATCATGGCAACAGAGTCCATTTCATATTAATCTGCTCTGAAGCCCATCTTCATATCCGGTTCTTGAGCCCTATTTTCACTTGAAGCCTGATTAAGTGGAACCGGGTCAAAGCCCATTTATTACCACCACTTATATGAAGCCATTGGATCATACTGGTTTAATCTTGGCCGCCCACTTGTGATCAAAAGAAGGCTGAGTTATCCAAAATGTCATTCCATACTCTTCATACACGTCAAACCCTACTTTTCTCTCTGAAGAGGCGATTTCATCTCCTTCATCCTTTTCTTCAGATTTTCTTCCAGAAATTCATATTTTTGCCTTGTTATTCTTAGTGGTTGTTGTAGATACTGATATATTGAAAATCAGTATACATTTGTATGAGTTTTCACAGAGTTTTCTGTAACTCATTTTGATCTTTGTGGTTATATTGTGCGATTTCTGAGATATCTGAGAAGATTTGTACTCTTATGTATAAAGGTTTGTGCGATTTCTGAGATTTCTGAGAAGATTTCTGAGAAGATTTGTATTCTGTTTTTGTACTCTTATGTTTATTCTATAAAGGTTTGATTCTTTTATGTTTAAACGATTTGTACTTGTTCTTTGTGGTGCGATCTTGAGCCTTTAATCCTAACAGTGCTTATTAACAGGAAATTGTTGATAAAAACGCTATAATTATTTTGATGTTCCCACTTACTCCGATACTTGCTTAGTTGACTCTAACTTGGATGATTTTGAAATGAACTTGCTACTTATTTATACTTCCATCTCGTTAGAATGGATAGTATAGGAGTTAGTACTATCCACAATCCTATAACTACAATTCATCTCATCCTATAGAATTCTTTACATAATTTGTCCATGACAACCTTCTAAAAATTATACGAGCTTCCCCTACTTGTGACAATATAACATATAAGTATTTTTCACAAGGTTCTACTATGTTTTAAAAAATCGTAAACCCATTTGAAGATCCTCCAAAGGTGTTGGTTGTCTACTATATTTTCGACTAACCATTGTATCTGATCACATTTTAATTTAACTTCAAATATAGACCCCTATAATAATAATAATAATAATAATAATAATAATAATAATAATAATAAATTTTTACTTAACAAAATATTCAAAGTAACTAAATAATAATGAAAACTTTCAAATGTCAAATTTTTACTTAACAAAATATTCAAAGTAATTAAATAATAATCAAAGCTTTCAAATGTCAAAATTAAATTTTTTAGATTTTTTTTTTTATAGAAAATCAATAGTTACACTACTAAAATATACATTGTGGCCAATTCATTAAAAAAAAAATTATCAAACATTTTACCTAAAAGAATTTTATCAAATTCAACTTTGAGAAGCTCCTTTCTGCAGATGTAACTGTAACTGATATTAGCAGTAATATTTGATTACAATCGACACATTTAAAGAACAATATTAGTCCATCATTTTTATATAGTCCAACAATTTAATTGCCTATTTTAAATAAAGAATTATTTTGCTAACCGCGCGATCGCGCAATTTTCTACCATGTGGCCGAGCAGTTGTTCTGCTTGGGCTGATCTTCCCTTTATTTAACCTAATTTCATCCTAATTTCGGGGGCAAAAAGGAGAGGCACAAAAATCAGATTCTAAATAACCTCTCTTACACAAAATACACATTCAAATCTTTGGGGAATGAAGTGGAGAACAAGTTAGGGACTTGGAAGAACACACCAAGCTTGAACAGATTCTTGGTGCAAGAAAATGTGTAGCCTTCAAAACTATCAATTCTGGGTTTTACTTACTTTGGTTTGGTTTGGTTTGTTTTTCTTTCCATGAACATGAGTAGTTAAATTTCTATTCGGGATTGACGATGTAGATTTAATATTTTTTGTTTAATTTCAATTCTCAAGTTGGGGCTATGTTTTGAATGTATTGATTTTACTATTACTTTTCATACATGAATTAATTAGCTACTAGTTCATTGAATTTATGAATTATAACAACTTGAGAAATAAGTTTTTTATTTAGACCACGTAGTAAAATTTGACAATTTCAACAAAATGATAGAAATATGAATTTGCGGTTGTATGTGATTGATTATGAATTCTTAGGTGATTTTATGCATTTGGCATAAGGAAGAATTCTGACTCAACATAGAGATATATGGTCGATTTAGTTAAATAGGACTAATTAGAACTCTAAAGAGATAAATTAGATACGTGAGTGAATTCAATTAAATACAATTTTAGAAAAAAACTTGAGATGCAAAATTAAGCTAGATTATTACTTCGTGATCTTTAGTCTCGATATTCATTTATTATTAGAAAACTCACTGTAACGATCTGACTCCCTCGCTGGGGCCTTCTCCGTGTCGTACTCATGGTCTTTCCGCTCCCCTCTGGTCGTCCTGGTCCTCAAGGACTGCCATCCTCGTTTCCAGGAAGTGGATTTTTGTCTTCCATGGGTTTCGAACCTTGTACCTAGATGTTAAGTACAAAGATTCTTAGAAATCCACTACCATTAGACCAAATCTTTTTCCGCATCTGTCGTATTCGGGAAAGCTTGCTTCGTGACGGAGCATTTAGCAATGCCAGCAGCCTGGTGAGGGCTGGCTGTCTGAGGACAGGTTAAGGCAGGGCCTGCTGGGCTTGCTGGGCTTGCTTCTCATGAGATTGGGTGAGGGAGATTTGGTCTAATGGTAGTGGGTTTCTAAGAATCTTTTTACTTAACCCCTAGGTACAATGTTCGAAACCCATGGAAGGCAAAAATCCACTTCCTAGAAACGAGGCTGGCAGCCCTTGAGGACCAGGATGACCAGGGAGGAGTGGAAAGACCATGAGTACGACACGGAGAAGGCCCCAGCGAGGGAACCGGATCGTTACCAAAAAAGGCGCATTTTTTTAGCGTACCCAGTCCTCTAGGGATACCGGCCATCTACTCATGGTCTTTCCACTCCCCCCACCGGTCGTCCTGGTCCTCAAGGGCTGCCAGCCTCGTTTTCAGGAAGTAGATTTTTGCCTTCCACATGATTCGAACCTTGTACCTAGGGGTTAAGTACAAAGATTCATGGAATCCTGCTCCCATTAGACCATGAGTAGACGCCCGGCAACCTTAGAGGATCGGGTACGCTACTCATGGCCTTTCCACTCCCCCCTGGTCGTCCGGTCCTCAAGGGCTGCCAGCTTCGTTTTCAGGAAGTGGATTTTTGTCTTTCATGAGTTTTGAACCTTATACTTAGGGGTTAAGTACAAACCCATGGAAGGCAAAAATCCACTTCCCGAAAACGAGGCGGCAGCCCTTGAGGACCAGGACGACCAGGGGGGAGTGGAAAGACCATGAGTACGACACGGAGAAGGCCCCAGTGAGGGAGCCGGATCGTTACACTCATAGTTCAAGTTCTTTTTTTTTTAATTTAAAATTAGTTGCTAGTACTTTAATTTTATATTTCTTATTTATTTGAATTGTTTGCGTTTTTTGAATTTCTAAATTTATTGTCGTTCTTGGATTCTTTTGTAATTTTTGTTTCTTAGAATAGTTTTTGCTTTAGTCTAGGAATTCTCGATCAAAGTGAATTGATAAAAAATAAATTAGTCCTTGTGAAATCGATAAATCGGACTCAAAAGCCTACTATATTACTTGTTCACGATACCGTATACTAGCTATACATATTCAACCGAACAACTGCCACATAAAAAAAATTACATTTTCAATGTTTTTCTGATATCTCTTTTTCATGTCAATTAAATCATATAAACATTCATTTTCATCATGTACTTCATTTGTATCACCTTCACAACGTGCTTCACTGTGACCATCTTCATTATTATCATTGTCATTGTGTCCGAATTCTTCCTCATGATTTGGTTGATGGTCATTAGCTAAATCTTCCATTGGTGTGTCAATTATAGTGTCTTTAGCTGACATTTTTCTAACCACAAATCTATCAAGAACAACTTTTGAGATTGAATTAAATCTTGACATTTTATATTTTCCTTTCGTTTGTCACATCCAGATAGTTGTTTTCTATGATGTATTTTAATATTTTTGTGGCAAACAAAACACAAATGAAAGAGAATATAAATATTATTGGAAAAATATAACGTGGTTTATTATAATAGAACTATGATATCATTATTTATTAAACACTAGCAAAATCGGTGACTCGCTAATGCTTTAGAATTTCAATATACCTAAGAAATCAAAGAAAAATCACAAATTATCATGCAAGTAACAAATTCGACAACTTGAAAATTTATGCAAAAATCAGACATTCAGTAGCATAGTTTCAATAAAAACAGTGCACCAAAATGAATGAATGAATGATTAATTATCATGATACATGCTTCTTCCCAACAATAAAACAACAAAGATAATTTGTAAATTATAATTATAATATTTTTTTTTTTCATTTATTTTTAAATTATGGGATGTGCAACTTCCAAATCTATTTTATAAAAATTCAACGAAAGATATTTTATATAGTTATAATTTTTATGAACCGCCTCAAGCATTAAAAAAAATTGTTTTATAAGACTTCAAGAGAAATTAGACAAATGAATTGAAAAAATTACCGAGAACTTGGAAGAATCTGGAAAGTAGATTACAATGATCTGTGTGTTAATTTTCGTTTAAGACAAGAGAATGATGAAGTAGAGAGAATTTTGAACTTTGAAGAGTGATTTCTAAAATTAAATCTAGGGTTAAGTTTATGCTATTTAGAAAATGGGTCAATGAGCCATGGGTGATTGTTTGATTGTTGAAATAATTGCGTTGCACGCTGTAAGAAAACACTAAACTGAAAAATACTGTTTGTGATAAAAATTGAAAAATATTGTTTTAGGCCAAAATATCATAAACATTTGATGAAGTTTCAGGTTATAATACTAAAAATTTGAAAGTATCATAAGTATCATGTCATGATACTTTTAAGGTATCATAATATGATACTTATGATGAAAAATGTATTTTTCAATTTTTTTTAAATGACTTAAATTTCAATTATGATACCAAAGTTGGTATTTGTGCAAATGCCCCTTTATTGTTTACAAGATGGTCCAATAATATAAATTACTTTTGTTTAAGAGCTAAAAGCAAAAATATTATAACCTAATAAATTTTTCATTTTTGATGTCCTGTTCATCGCACCTCTCGTACGGCCTCAGGACCGCCGTCACCACCCCAGCCCGCCGTCGTCAAACAACAAAAATAGTAGAAATTGGCTCCTCAATAAAGAATCAGAAATTTCAGCCACGACCATCAACCGTCACCACTCCAACTCAACCAACCACCAAGACCACCACAACCAGTCATCCCCGAACAACAGAAAAATCAGTAACCGGCGTCTCACAACAATAGAATTAGAAATAACCTCCACCATTACCAACCTTGATCACCCCAAACCAACCGACCAAAACCATCACCACTATCCCACCCCCAATGCGCAGCAGTTGAACAACATAAGCAACAGAAATTGGTACCTTACAACAACAGAAAGCAGAAATCACCATCGAAAAGTAAAAAGAGATTTGAGATTTTGTGCGCATATCTGAGGCTTTGTGCTAAGATCTGAGAAGGTGACAATATGAATTTAGCCCTCTGATTCCGGTGATGGTAGGGTGGAGATTGATGGCCGATTCATTCTTCTATTTCTCTGAGTAATAAACTACAAAGGGGGTGGAAAGATGGGTTGGATTAGTTTATAGGATATTAATTAGTATAACAATATTATTATTAACTAGTTCCGCACCCGTGCTATGTACAGACATATTCTATTGAAAAAATAATAATAATGTATTGATACAAAACAATGGAAAAAAAATTCAACAAAAACTTACAAAAGTCTAATGAAACGAAACCAAAAAAAAAAAATTAAGAGAGAACGAAAACTAATCTGTTTGGTTGTAGAAAAATCGTAAAGAAGAAAATATAAATGATTTCCATGAAATTCCATCTTTGATCTGTTTGATTGCGTTTTTGTTGGATCAAATTCATTTTCATTCTTCTCTATTTTCATGATTTTCTTTAAAAAATAAATAAAATATTTTCTTTAGATTTAGTTGAAAATTCATTTTTTACACTTACCACACTATCAATAAAACAATTATAGTACTAATTGTAGTGATCAAGAATTTTTACGCGATTAATAATTATTTTAATAGAAAATCGTGTCGCTACTATTTCACCCATTATTTTGAAGTTAACATCCGCGACGTGTTCGTCTAGCCAAGTCAAGAAATATCGAGATTGTTCGATTTTAAATTAAATGTCCGAATTTCTAAAATTATATTATTTGAATTAATTATTCAAAGTATTATTTTCAAAAGTATTCATTTTAGTCCCTCAACTTTCAAAACATCAATTTCAGAACTCAAATTGTAGATTTAGGGACTTAATTGGATGTTAAAATTTATTTAGACCTTAATCATGACAAATTATTTTTATTTTTGAAATTAAGAAAATATATGCAAGCATGAGAGGTTCCATTATATGTAATCATGAAGAGCATAATATTTGTATAAATATGGAAAAGTATATGAATGGTTGATAAGATTCCATTATATGTAATCATGAAGAGCATAATATTTGTATAAATATGGAAAAATATATGAATGGTTGATAAGACTCCATTATATGTAATCATGAAGAGCATAATATTTGTATAAATATGGAAAAATATATGAATGGTTGATGAGACTCCATTATATGTAATCATGAAGAGCATAATATTTGTATAAATATGGAAAAGTATATGAATGGTTGATAAGACTCCATTATATGTAATCATGAAGAGCATAATATTTGTATAAATATGGAAAAGTATATGAATGGTGCTTTACTTTAAGAAAAGGATGTGTTAAAATTAATAGAATTGAATGATGATGTTTACATTATGCCAACTTTACACATCTATATAAATCAATCTCTTTTACATACAACTCTACACATATACACTTATTTCCAATCTCTTGACAAAATCCACAAGTAAGAGAAATTCAAGGTGGTCAAGAAAGTTTTGGTCTATTTACTACTACACTTCATTTTAATCTTTTAAAAGGTAAGTATATCTTATGTTTTTATGAAAAGTAAGTATGTTTTTATGAAAGGTATTACCTTATGTTTTTATGAAAAGTAAGTATGTTTTTATGAAAGGTAAATACACCTTATGTTTTTAAGAAAAGTAAGTATGTTTTTATGAAAAGTAAAATACCTTATGTTTTTAAGAAAAGTAAGTATGTTTTTATGAAAAGTAGATATACCTTATGTTTTTACGAAAATGTTTGGATCATTGCTATGAAATCAATCTCACAAGATTGCTATGGGTCCCATATGATATGTTTATGATTATGCTAAGGGGACCGGAGTTTAGTAGCGCTACACATAAGAATTCTTGCCATCTAAGTTCGGTAAAATTCTTGTGTCTCTTTATGTTTATGAGGATTTCGATCCTATCCTATGTTATGATGAAAATGATCCCTATGCTTTCAAAAGAAAATTATGCTTGGTATACTTACTGGGATTTTATAAATCTCACTCCACGATATTTATCATTTTCAGATAATTGAAGGTTCGAGGCGGTCAACATGGAAGTGGCAAAAGTGGTTAAGATTGATGAGATAATTATGTTGAACTTTATGTAAGAAAATTATGTTCTAATTTTTTTTCACAAATAAAATTATGGGATTCTAATTATTCTTTTGAATAATTTTACATTACTATTTAAGCCTCGATAATATGATATGAGTCACTTTTAGTGACACTCGAATGGTCGAGAATTCGGGTCGTCACACTAATAGTCTGCTTAAATAGATGAAAAAATTCAATTATCAGTACATCACCAATTAACCGTTAAAAATTATTGAGAAGTCTATTCCATAATATATGCATAGTCTTATTCACAATTAGAAAGCCAAAAAAATTTCCATAACTTAAATACTCCCCAATAAATTGGCTGACGCAATAGTAACTGCTCTACTGCAAGAAGTAGAGATGAAGTACTCTGATTCTGCTATCCAGCATCATGATGGCACTATGTATGTCGGTAAGGTGAGCAACAACTAGAAAGGAGAATTCATTTACAAGTCTATACATCCACTATCCACAAAGTGGGGGAAGCATGAATCCAACCGAAATAAAATATATGTCACCATACTTTTATGTGAAGCATACAAAGGCAGCTTATATGACTAAAAAGACAAAATGAGAAGAGAGGCTCACATCGAGTTGCAGCTAAACCACCGTCAGATGGTTTAAGATGAGCAACATGATCAACGGAGATTCGTTCATCTTCAACTGTTTGATAAGTAAGCAAAGAAGAGAGTCAGCCACTTGCATGGAATATGCTTGTAGAAGAAGTGAAGTGGAACAAACCTCTATTGTATAGCTTGATTGTACAAAGATAAGCTATGGGATGCCATCAATGACATGCAACACTTGAATGATGATAATTGGTCCCAAGCAAAGAAAGAACAAAAAACAACAAATCTTGCAAGTGAATTATAAATAACAAATATTTAACCAGAAATTTTAGGAGCACGTGGCTCATGATTGCATTTGGAAACAAAATAAATCATTAAATATGTTGATAGGTGACCACAATTTTAGTGACAATGTGACGACGTCAGCCGAAAACTTCTATCCAGACTGGTTATGACGACCCGAACCGGTGTCCGACCTGAGATCATCAGGTCGGATATTATTACAACGAACTATGGAGATTACAGGCGAATTACCCAACCTAATTCCGATGTGGTCCAGTGAGGTCGGTTACTGGTGATAATTCCGATGTGGTCCAGTGAGGTCGGTTACTGATGATAATGCCGATATCCAGTGAGGTCGGTTACTGATGAAGATTCCGATGTGGTCCAATGAGGTCGGTTACTGATGATAATGCCGATATCCAGTGAGGTCGGTTACTAATGATGATTCCGAGTTGGATCTCAGGTCGGTTACTGATGATAATGCCGATATCCAGTGAGGTCGGTTGCTGCTTATGTGAAACAGGACCAACTACCTTCTTACACGCTAGTTGAGACAGTTATTCAGACATAGTTAGTTAGGTTTAAGTAAAACTCAACTACTTTGTACTATGTAAGAACTCAAATAGTTCAGTTATGTACTTATGTCAGATAGTAAAGTATTGTAATAAGCCAGCTCACCCCATTTTCCCTATAAATATAGGAGAGGGTAGCTCACAAAAGGGAGACAACTTTGGCTATTCAAAGCCAATACTATATTTATACAAGAAATCATACGTGGAGTCCAGGTCATTCACACGATCTGGGATCCACCTCTTACAAACCATCTTTTATTACCTACGTGGAGTCCAGGTCATCCATTACGACCTGAGGTCCACCTCTTTCACATATAATTTTCGATTACATAACTAACATCCACTAATTTCTTGCTGATTTGGAATATTTCATATTTCAACCGTCAACAAAATATCTTCAAATAAGGTCTCATGGCTAACTGAATGTCAATATACAAATGTACAAATACAATTATAAATAAAGGTTTGATCTAAGAAACACATAAGAACATTAACCTAGCCTAGAGATATATAATCAAGCTGGCCAGTGCATACCACTTTTCTTGTTTTCCTAAAGTAAACAAAATTTTTTTTTTGAAGTGTTCAAGACCAGCATGGGACTGAAGTCTCATGTTTCATCTTAAGTATGTAAATCAACCAACATATTCACAACATATCAAACCTTTTATTAGAGATATAAACAATAAGAATTACATAAACAACTACATGTGGATTTTGGTGGACAACATGGTTTTGAGGGTATCAAGAGGTAATATTGGACACATACCACTTTCATAAACAGTAATTGGAAGATGTTTCTGTGCATGATTGATAGAAGGATTGAGAAGAATATATACAGAGCTCTCATTAATATCCATCAGCTGTCAGAAACGAACAATTGCCACTAAGAGAACAAACTAATTTGTTGTCTTCAAATGCCATTATTGTTGGAAAAATTGGTTTTGACCAATTTATGTGATTATTTAAGTGGAACTATTAATAGTGAATGAAAAATTAAGCTACTTAAAATTGTGACAATATTGGAAAATTAAAAGAATATTATTGAATATTCTAGAATTAATTTAAATGAAAAGATGTGTCTTTTCATATGAAAGATTGTGACTTTTGAAATTAATAATTTCCAATAATTGTGTCTCTTTAATTAGAGACAAATTTGAAAGGATGTGTCTCTTGTAAGGGTTGTGTCTTTTGAGATACAACTTCCCAACATCTATATATAGACCTCATATGCTTGTATTATTTTTTTCATTCATCAATTCATCAATTCATCATTCATTTATTCAAATGATTTGATTTCTTTCATTTCATCTTTGGAGTACATAAGCCTAATTTTGGTTCGTTGTACTTGTGTTTTGGAGTGCTACAAACACAAGTGTTGCCGTTGTATCTTGAGAGTCGATTGCCGTTATCCGTAGGCACCGTTGCGGGGCAAATTCGACTTAAGGACAAAGAGTCCAACTCTTGCCTCGGCATTGTTCCTTCTTTTCTTCTTTTTCTTGTTTCGTATTTTCCTTGCCGTTACTCTGTCCAAATTTCGGCACGGATTTACAAATTTTCATTATTTGGCGTCATTATTCTCAAATCCACCCAACAATCTTAAGTCGAATTTTCTATATTTTGTGAAAGTGACATTCTTGTTTGGTTAAACTTGTTAAGTTTAACATCTTCTTCATTTCTATTTTGTTTTGGTTGATCTTCTGTTTTACGTAAACGGAAATGAATACGGTTCTTAATACCGATACTACTTCGAATGAAACTTCAAATATGGGAACTTCTGAAGGAATTGTTCCTACCGGTGTGATTCCTCCCGTTGTGAATACAACTACTACTAATGTGATTCCTCCGGTTGTGGGTGCCCCTACTATCTTACATTCAAACTCCGTTTCACATGGGGAAAAGCCGGAGAAATTTGTTGGGGTTGATTTCAAAAGGTGGCAACAGAAAATGTTGTTTTATCTCACAACCCTCAACTTGGCGAAATTCTTGAATGAAGATCCTCCCGCCATACAAGAAGGGGAAAATAATAGGGCATCGTTGATTGCTTTGGATGATTGGAAACATTCGGATTTCTTATGCAAGAATTATATTCTTAATGGCTTGGACAACGCCTTAAACGGTGTATATTGCTACAAAAAATCTGCAAAGGAACTATGGGAGACTTTGGAAAAGAAGTACAAGACCGAAGATGCCGGAACCAAGAAGTTCATTGTGGGAAAATTCTTGGACTACAAAATGGTAGATTCGAAAACCGTCATCAGTCAAGTACAAGAATTGCAAGTCATACTCCATGATATTCATGCGGAAAATATGTCCGTGAGCGAATCATTTCAAGTGGCTTCAATTATCGAGAAACTTCCACCCATGTGGAGGGACTTCAAAAACTATCTCAAGCACAAGCGCAAGGAGATGAATATTGAAGAACTTGTGGTCCAATTGAGGATTGAAGAAGACAACCGAAGTTCGGAAAAACGAGTTGGGAATGGCATACCACAAGCAAAGGCAAATGTGGTGGAATCTAGCAGCAACAAAGGAAAGAAGAGAAAGCATTCCGTTGAATCTACAAAGAAGAGTGCAAAGAAATTCAAGGGAAATTGCTACAATTGTGGAAAGGCTGGACATCGCTCGGTTGATTGTCGCAAACCGAAGAAGCAATCCCAAGCCAACATTGCCGAATCTGATGCCATATCAAATGGCATGTCCGATATGAATTTATCGGCGGTTGTTTCTGAATGCAACCTTGTTGGAAATCCCATGGAATGGTGGGTTGATACGGGTGCAACCCGTCACATTTGTGCCGATAGAACCGAGGGAGAAAAATTGTTTATGGGGAACTCCTCAACATCCAAAGTGGAAGGACAAGGCAAAGTGGTCTTAAAGATGACGTCGGGAAAAGAACTTAGCCTCAATAATGTCCTTCACGTACCGGATATTCGTATGAACCTTGTGTCGGGTTCTTTATTAAGCAAGAATGGCTTTAAACTAGTCTTTGTATCGGATAAGTTTGTACTTACCAAAAATGATATGTATGTAGGCAAAGGCTATGTAAAAGATGGACTATTCAAAATGAATGTCCTAACTGTTGTACCAAATGCTACAATCAATAAAACGTCATCTTCAGTTTATATGCTTGAGTCATGTAATCTATGGCATCATAGATTAGGACATGCAAACTTTAACTCAATACGAAAGTTAATGAATTTAAGTTTACTTCCGAATATGCATTTCAATAATGGAAAATGCGAAACATGTGTAGAGGCAAAAGCGGCCAAAACACCATTTCATTCGGTTGAACGAAACACCACACCATTAGAACTAATTCACACGGATGTGTGTGATTTGAAGTTCGTACCAACAAGGGGTGGTAAAAAGTACTTCATCACATTCATAGATGATTGTACAAGGTACTGTTATGTGTACTTGTTGAAAAGCAAAGATGAAACTTTTGAAGTGTTTAAACACTACAAAAATGAAGTTGAAAATCAACTTGGAAAACGAATTAAAATGATTCATAGTGATAGAGGTGGAGAATATGTTGCACCGTTTGAAGAATTCTGTGCAGAATCTGGAATAATTCATCAAACAACGGCACCATATTCACCACAATCTAATGGAATTGCTGAACGCAAAAATCGAACGTTAAAGGAAATGATGAATGCAATGTTGATAAGTTCGGCTTACCTCAAAACTTGTGGGGGGAAGCCATACTTTCTGAAAATCATATCCTTAATAAAATACCACACAAAGATAAGGTTGAATCGCCTTACGAATTGTGGAAAGGTCGGAAACCTTCCTACAAATATCTCAAAGTGTGGGGGTGCTTAGTGAAAGTACAAATACCCAAACCTAAACAAGTTAGGATTGGACCAAAGACAATTGATTGTGTCTTTATTGGATATGCTATCAATAGTAGTGCATATCGATTCTTGGTTCATAAATCCGAAGTACTTGATGTACACGTAGGTACAATTATTGAATCAAGAAATGCGGTCTTCTTTGAAGACAGATTTCCGTGTAAAGAAAAGGAAATAAGTTCAAATAAAAGAACTTATGATAATATACATGGAAAGAATGATGATCTTCAAGTAAATGAAGAACCGAGACGTAGTAAAAGGCAACGAATTCCAAAGACATTCGGTCTAGAATTCGTAACCAATTTACTCGAAAATGATCCTAGGACATTTGATGAAGCAATGTCCTCTCCCGAAGCACCTTTTTGGAAAGAAGCTGTACGCAATGAAATTGAATCCATCATGAGTAACCATACTTGGGAATTGGTTGAACTCCCTCCGGGAAACAAAGCTTTAGGCTGTAAATGGATCTTCAAAAAGAAATTGAAGTCGGATGGATCAATTGATAAATACAAGGCTAGATTAGTAGCTAAAGGGTATAGACAAAAATAAGGACTAGATTTCTTTGATACCTATTCACCCGTTACAAGAATTACATCTATACGTGTCTTGATTGCAATCGCAGCATTGCATAATCTCGAAATACATCAAATGGATGTCAAAACCGCGTTTCTAAATGGTGAATTAGAAGAAGAAATCTACATGGAACAACCTGAAGGGTTTGTTGCACCAGGAAATGAAAAGAAGGTGTGTAGACTTGTAAAATCATTGTATGGATTGAAACGAGCACCGAAGCAATGGCATGAAAAGTTTGATAAAACGATGTTGTCAAATGGCTTCAAAATCAATGAATGTGACAAATGTGTCTACATTAAAAACACACCTAATGAATATGTAATCATATGCCTATATGTTGACGATATGATAATTATGGGAAATAACTCCAAAGTCATTTCCTCGACTAAGAAAATGTTAACAAAACATTTTGACATGAAGGATATGTGAGTGGCGGATGTAATATTAGGGATTAAAATCTCTAAGACATCCGATGGTTTGTCATTGTCTCAATCACATTATGTTGAGACTATACTTAAGAAATTTAAGGCGTATGACGATAAACCGGTTAAGTCACCAGTTGACTTAGGTATTCACTTAGCCAAGAATAATGGTGAGCCCGTATCTCAATTGGAATATTCGCGTGTTATTGGTAGTTTAATGTATATTACCAACTGCACAAGACCGGATATAGCATACATAGTCAACAAGTTGAGTAGATTCACTAGTAATCCAAGTGTTGTACATTGGAAGGCATTAAACCGAGTTCTTAGATATTTAAGACACACGGTTGAATATGGATTACACTACTCAAAATATCCTGCGGTGTTAGAAGGATATACTGATGCAAATTGGATATCTGACACTAAGGATTCAAAATCCACGAGTGGTTATGTGTTTACCATTGGAGGTGGAGCATGTCCTGGAAATCGTCTAAGCAAACGTGTATTGCTCGATCCACGATGGAATCTGAGTTTATTGCGTTAGACAAAGCCGGTGAAGAAGCAGAATGGCTTCGTAATTTTCTTGAAGAAATTCCATGTTGGGAAAAGCCAGTTTCTGCGATTAATATACATTGCGATAATCAGTCGGCAATTGCAAGGGCACAAAACAGTATGTATAATGGCAAGTCTCGACATATCCGTCGGAGACATAATACCATTAAACAATTAATATCGAATGGTATAATCTCTATTAACTATGTGAAGTCAAAAGAAAATTTGGCTGATCCTTTGACGAAAGGACTTGCAAGAGATCAAGTATACCATCTTTCGAGGGGAATGAGCCTAAAACCTATTGAATATAATTACTATGACGGAAACCCAACCTTGTAGATTGGAGATCCCAAGATCTTGGTTCAATGGGACAACTAAGTCATAAATGATTCAGAATAAAGCACTTATACCCATTCCTAAAATTCAAAGTGCTATGTAAAATGTGTATAAGGATAAGTATACATATATACTTTTAATGATTAATAACCTTAAGATAGAAAGGTATGAGATCACCTATATAAGTGTGAAGTGGGGCCGCTTCTACGAGAATTCGAGGCTTAATTCTCTTAAGAGCACTTATGAAACCAAGAGTAGTCCATGGCCAAAATGGACTCAACCATGAGAACCGAATAGGTTACATGAGTCATGGTGTTGGTACAGTTGTTTGGTTTTACACGAACGGCTGGATGGTTCAAGACATCGCGTTCACCAACTAGCCTAGTAAATCTGATTGCATTCAACTAAAGAAGGTTCAAGACCACAAGCTACCTATCTTGATGCTATGACTTGTCGTGTGTACTCCATTTGTTAGAGTCTGCATTTCATTCGCATTGCATTTGCATTAATTTTCATTCATGTGGGGGATTGTTGGAAAAATTGGTTTTGACCAATTTATGTGATTATTTAAGTGGAACCATTAATAGTGAATGGAAAATTAAGCCACTTAAAATTGTGACAATATTGGAAAATTAAAAGAATATTATTGAATATTCTAGAATTAATTTAAATGAAAAGATGTGTCTTTTCATATGAAAGATTGTGACTTTTGAAATTAATAATTTTCAATAATTGTGTCTCTTCAATTAGAGACAAATTTGAAAGGATGTGTCTCTTGCAGTGTTCTAAAATGCGTGAAGCGTGACGAAGCGTGGATCCCGAGTGTCAAGCTTTACAAGCTTAAGCGCGCTTAGGCGTTAAAAAGCGTTAAAAAGCGTTTTTCAATTTTTTATTTTTTTTTAATTTTTAATCAATCTAAATCATTAAATATTTGAAATAATGCATACTAAACAAATCTAAAGGCAAAAACTAGACAATTCCTTAAGAAATGTTTTCAAAAAGGCAAAAAAGTAAAAACTAGACAATCTAAAGGCATACTAAACAAATCTAAATCATCAAGATAAATAATTAGTAATTAGTAATTACTTAGTACTTAGTACTTAGTAAGTTAGTAGTAACTAGTCTACTAGTACTATACAATAGGAAATGTTTTCAAAAGGCAAAAACTAGACAATTCCTGTATACTAGATTGACTTTACACATACTTTCGAAATTGCCAACAAAAAGTTAGTCTCAAAAATCAAAATCATATCATAATCACAAAAATTAAGATTTAAGATAGCACAATTGCTAAATCTTGTCTAGCTCTTTATCGGACTCCAATTCAATATCTTCTTCTTCTTCTTCTTCTAATTCATCTTCCGTGTCATCCGATACAAAATCATTTTCTTCGGGCTCCCTTATTTCAAATTGCGCATTTCTAGCACGTATATCATAATTCACCCCATCATTCTCCTCTTCCTCACCTTCCTCATCACAACCCTCTACAATCCAATGTTGTGCATTGCTAGCATCACTTGCTAATAAAGTCTCCATTTTCCCCTTTCTCTTCTTCTTGTTTCTCAATCTTGCATTGAATTGGACATAAACAAGATTGTTCATTCTTGTGGTATCAAGTCTATTCCTTTTCTTGGTGTGTATCTAAAAAAAGAAAGAAAAAAAAAAGAGTGAAAAGTGATAAGTTAGATAACTTTAGTATACTTAATAAGTTATTAAACTACTACCAAATTACCTAAGTAATAACTCATATTTAATATCAAATATTTAACAATATAATTACTAATTACATTAGTACTCACCCCTTCAAACGTACTCCAATTTCTTTCACAACCCGATGAACTAGTTGTCAAACCGAGGATCCTTTTTGCCATTATCTTTAGATCTGGTGTTTCATTGCCATAGAAGTCCCACCAATTCACTAATAATAAGAAATAAATTATTAAATATAAATGAAAGAGAGTAAAATGCCATTAAAAGTTTCAACATTCAAGTAATCACTCATTCAAGCAATGTCATGAAAGAAAAATGAGAGAATAATTTTAATTTTTAACATACCCGGATTGTAATTTTCATTGTTGTACTCACATCCACTTATTGCTAGCTTTCTTCCAAATGAACCTTCTTTTTGAACATACTTTGGCAACTCGACATTTATCACATGATGTTGAATTTCTTCATCGGGAAAGAATTTCTCAACACAAACAATCACATTATTCGTTATCAAATGATCATCCTTGATACTTGGATTCTTGAAGAAATAAAATGGATTCAAAAAATAAGCCGTTGTATGAAGTGGACTATTAAGGCGATTCTTGCTTTTTACATCAATAATGTCCAAGATTGGCTTGTAGTCACCCTCTTTCTTCAATGTATTTTTGATATCATCCTTTGCCTTTTGTAGCTCACCAAAAACAAAGCCCATTGAAGGCTTCTCTTCTCCATCAACAAGTCTAAGTACTTTCACTAGTGGAGTAAACACCCTTATACACAACTCCATCAAATTCCAAAAATCATTTGGAACAACAATATTAAATGCCTCTTTCCCTTTTTTGCTCCTAGACCATTTTGTGTTGTCCCATTCATTGCTAGTCATCATATTTCTCAACTCTTGTTTTTTATCAAGCAAACTTTGCAATGTTAGGAAAGAGGTTGCAAATCTAGTGACTCCCGGCCTAACTATCTCTCTTTTTGTGAACTTTCTCATCAATGCCAAAGTCTTGTGATGGGCATAGATGAAAATAGTGAAAGCTTTTGCCTTGTTAATCACCCCTTTGAAGTTAGGAAGTTTAGATATTCCTTCAAGCATAAGGTTTATGGTATGAGTTGCACATGATGTCCAAAAGATGTTAGGTCTTTCTAATGACAACAAACTTGCGGCGGCCATATTATTGGAAGCATTGTCGGTTACAATTTGAACCACATTTTTAACCCCAACATTTTCAATACATTCGTTGACGTAGTCAAATATGTATTGACCGGTGTGAGCATCATTTGAAGCTTCCTTTGATGAAATAAATGTGGTCCCCAATTTACAATTTACACACAAATTCATAATGCTTCTTCTTTTCCTATCACTCCAAGCATCGGTCATGATTGAACACCCATTATTTTTCCACTCTTCTTCTTGCTTTTTTAGAGTTTCTTTTGTTCTATCCACCTCTCCCTTTAAAAGTGGCTCCCTTAGTTGGTATTGAGACGGTGGAGGGTAACCGGGGCCATATTGACCAAGAGCTTCAACAAATTGTTTAAAACTATCATTATCAATAGCATGAAAAGGAATTCCGGTTTCATAAACCCATCTAGCCAAGTATTGATGAACTTCTAATAACCTTTTCTTAGAAATTGCATCGATGATATTTTGTTGTCTCAATTTCTTATGTGCATTCTTAGAAGCATCATTGACCTTGATAAACCGTGCAAATTGATCTATAGGTCCTACATTATTAGGCTTTTTCCTAGACCCCCTTTCAATGATAGAAATTTCATCTTCTTCTTCCTCACGTAGTTCATCATCAATAGTAGGCAAAGATATAACCACATCATCCCTCAACCTAACATCACGCACTAGCTTCTCTACCCTTTTGGCCTTAATCCCTTCAATCGCCTCAATACACTTGGATTTTTGTTCCTCATTTGCTTTAGGACATGGTGCAACTCCTTTTCCTTTAATCCCAGCAATATGAATTTTATGTCTATGAATCCCCCCCGTAGTAACCTTTTCACATAAAATGCATTTCACTATAGTAAGTTTAGAATCATTTACCAGCACAGCAGTTTCCCATCCGACATCTCCAGAATCTCTTTTCGGGTGATTAACGTTGGAATTAGATGATTCTTCTTCTGGTTCCATTGGTCCTACAAATCGCTCAAACAATATAAAAAATTGAAGAACTCAACATTAAAGAACTTTCAATGGCAGTGACTACACCAAAGTTAGCAAACATTGATAATCTCTTTCACACTTTTTAATTTTATCAATCACATTTACTGGCCAGTGAGCATCAACGAATTTAGTTAAAAAAAAAAATATGGAAGAACATGAAGATGCAGTGCCAGTGCCAGTGACCGTGTTTATGTGATTCACCAAGAAGATTGCTAATCTCTTTCACTCTATCTCTTTCACACTTTTTAATTTTATCAATCACATTTACTGAGCATCAACGAATTTAGTTAAAAAAAAAAATATGGAAGAACCGAAGAACTCAAGAACATGAAGATGCAGTGCCAGTGCCAGTGACCGTGTCTATGTGATTCACCAAGAAGATTGCTAATCTCTTTCACACTATCTCTTTCAGACTTTTAATCAAACACTTAGCATCAACCAAATTGCAAAGTAAAGAAAACATGGTCGCTCAAGCTAGAAACCGTGTCTGTGAGTCTGACTCTGGACTGTGCTGTGTACACTACCAAGTGACCAAGGTAGAACCGTAGTAGCAGTGAAGAAATACTGAAATAGGAATAATACCTTGATAAAAAAGGAGAAAATATGTTCGATTTCACGCCGAGTTCTTCACGCCGAGTTCCTTCTTGCTGCCCTAGCTCCGCTCGCTGGTTGAAGATTGAAGAACAACACAGGAATAATGGAAGAAATCAGAAAATGGGTTCGATTTCACTTCTTCTTCTGGGCTCAATCTTGTGTTCGACTTCGTCTCCCCAGTCCGGCTTCTCTTCTCTCTGTGTTTCGAACGTTTCTGATGTGTGAGTGTGAGAGAGTTTGCTGTGAAATTTTGTTTTAATGGAAAGATTAAAAAAGGGTTAAAAATTTCCAAGCGCGCCTTTGCGCTGTGAAGCACGCCTAGCGCGCTGAGAAGCGCGCTTTTGCGCGTGTTCTCGCGCGAAAGCGCGCGTTCTCGGTCAATGAAACGCGTTGACCGCGTTTTTCGCGCTTCCGGCCAAAACTTCGCGTGGACAGCGCGCATCACGCACAACTCGCGCAAAAGCGCGCGTTTTTTGCGCGTTTTCGAACACTGGTCTCTTGTAAGGGTTGTGTCTTTTGAGATACAACTTTCCAACATCTATATATAGACCCCATATGCTTGTATTATTTTTTTCATTTATCAATTCATCAATTCATCATTCATTTATTCAAATGATTTGATTTCTTTCATTTCATCTTTGGAGTACATAAGCCTAATTTTGATTCGTTGTACTTGTGTTTTGGAGTGCTACAAACACAAGTGTTGCCGTTGTATCTTGGGAGTCGATTGCCGTTATCCGTAGGCACCGTTGCGGGGCAAATTCGACTTAAGGACAAAGAGTCCAACTCTTGCCTCGGCATTATTCCTTCTTTTCTTCTTTTTCTTGTTTCGTATTTTCCTTGCCGTTACTCTGTCCAAATTTCGGCACGAATTTACAAATTTTCATTATTTGACGTCACTATTCTCAAATCCACCCAATAATTATGCCCACATAACACATTATTAAAATAACAATATCAGACAAATAAACTTGTACAATTAATTTTAGAACGTAAATCAAAGCAGAATGTAGCTTTGAAAGCTGAACTCTACAACTTAATAGGAATGTTGAGTGATTATCCACAATAGGAATAGCCAAGATATTGGAGGGTGAGTAGTTTGTTGTTCCTTTTTGTTTTAAACGAACAACTGCAAGATGGAAGGAAGAACAGAAATGCAAACAACAATTATAAATCAACTTTATGTGAAGAATGACACTTGAAAGTAAATGAAATCAAGGACTTTACCTCCCTCAGCTCCCTTCATGCGTCTAGATTCAAATATTTCTATGCTCCAACCACGACCAAATCAGCCCTATTTTTGTAGTTTATTTGCGGGATTTTGGGCGTCATTGGGTAGGACGGTGGATTGGGAAATTTGGGGTTGCAAGCCTTCGTGAATTGGGGATGGTGGAAATTGGAAGATGAGATTATATTCTGATTATATTCACGAAGGTTGCAAGCCTTCGTGAATTTCATATGTCTGTAATCGCATTTTACATCTTTAAATTTCTGTTTAGTGAGTCTGTTACCAGAACCATAAGTAGAAGACTTCTTCACTTTGATAAATTTGAAGTATCATTTGAAGTTTGTTTCAATCTTTTTCCCTCAACTTTATCAAACACAATTATGATTTTTATTTCATGAGAATGTATTTCCCCCCAATGGATTAGACTCATTTTTTTATAAAGAATTGATCGTATTGAAGGAGAGCTGTAATCACTTGAAGTGGAAGAAATGCAGTTGCTATTTACTATTTTGTAGATTTTCTCCTTTCCCCCTTTTAATTAGCTATTATTTAGGTTTAGCAGGGTAGAAAATTGGTATTTTTTTGACAATTCAGCACATATCGACTTAAACAAGGTATAAATAGTTCTTGGAAAAACTTTTAATTGCATTTGTAAACATGCACCTATGTATCAATGAAGGAGAGAATGTGTGTTGTATTTAAAGGAGTGCAGGATCCCATGAGTGTTCCAGGTATGCGGGAAAAATTCTTTCATTTTCTTTCATTTCACATGCTCACGTGATCCGTTGTATTTAGAAGTAGTTAATTGTATAGAAATCAGATGGCTACTTAACCTCCCAAATTTATTTTATTATTTTTATTTTTATTTTGCACTATTGGCATTTGCAATTCATCCCATGAATGGTTCGCATCCCCATTGTTCAAATCCAAATCACTCTATGCATTTGACACTATGTTTAATATATTATTCCATGCACCAAACTCCAATTTGCAAAGACTTTTTTGAGGTGGGATTTTGGTAAATTTTGTAGTCACAGATCAAAATTGTGTACTAGACATGCATTTTTGCCTTTTAAATTTCTTAAAATTCAGGTTACTGATACTTCGATAATTTTGCTATAGTTGAATGGATATGCTGGCTAAATGAACAACAGAAAAGAGTTCCCCCCATCAGAAGTAAGATTTTCTTTTTCTTTACACTTTTTCTATATAAAATGTACTTCTTCCCGATTCTTGCAACTAAAGGCCTACTTGACTTTTCAACATTTGCTCTTTATCTCCGCTCAAGAGCCTTCCCAAAGTTTAGTAAGAGTATTAATAAAGAATGTAATACATTCATTTCAGTTAATGATATCGAAAAAGGTACAAATTCTGGATGATTCAGGTGACCCAACAACGCAGTCGCAGTCATTGATCAACAAGGAAGTTCATAAATGGTAACATTAATGTGCCTAATTATTAATTCAAAATTTTACTGTTGCACTGATTTTTCATTATATGGTTTCCTAATTATTAATTTAATATTTTATTGTTCCCCTCATTTAATTGCTCTCCTTTTCATTATATGGTTGCTTCTAGATATAAATGTATATGGTTGCCTAATTATTAAATCAATATTTTATTGTTCCCCTCATTTAATTGATCTCCTTTTTGTTCTAAGATTTATCAATTCTTAGTTGAATGTGAAGAGATTACACTATTTTAGAATTAGATAACTCATATTATAATATAAATCTTGAAAGATGCTGAATTCTTTTCATAAAGATAGTTCAATTGAAATTTTGTACTTGAATTTTGTAGTGACAATGTCAAATTAGAATTATTTTTGCTTAAGAAAACAATATGAAAAAGTACTCTTTAAAGGAAAGTGAGCATTATAGACATGTAATCGTTCACCATTTTCTTCATTCACAATTATTCAACGTGTTTTATACGAGGAGCGGATTTCTTATAGACATGCAATCGTTCAAAATATGAGGTAACATTATTTGCTTGATTGAAACATGACTAGTTCATTCTTAATCCATTACACTCATTTAGTTTTACTTTTGTTGGGAAGTAAAAGTGCAACCGCTTACTTATATATAACTAATCAGCTTATCAGGCTTCCATCTGTAAAAGTTGGAATTTAATGATGTTCTATATATGAATGCTTTTGTTTCCTAGCAGTGGTGCAGAATTTGTGAGAAATGAAATACCTCTTCATGTACTGCCAACCCTGTCCCATTTCAATCTAGATTCACCATTGTCGTCATTCTATGAGGGGAAGCGTACTGCTTATAGACATGCAATCGTTCAAAATATGAGGTAACATTATTTGATTTGATTGAAACATGACCAGTTCATTCTTAATTCATCACACTCATTTAGTCTAACTTTTGTTTGGAAGCAAAAGTGCAACTGCTTATATAAATCACTAATCAACTTATCGGGCTTCCATTTGTAAAAGCATGAAGTTCTGAATTTCCTAGGCCCAGGGAATTGTTCCTTTTGTGTTTGCAAAAGAATACAATGTACATCCAGATATATTAAGCACTACAGTTATTTTTGGAATGCTGATTGCCTTGCCCATAATAATTTTATATTATGTGCTTCTAGGGGTATAAGTTTTGGCAAAGCAAGATCCATATAAAGAACATGGGGTTTGAGAAATTCAAGAAGAAATAGTAAATTGAAGATGCAGGCATTGGAATCAGTGGACAACTGGGGAAATCATATGATGTAGCCTGCATTTGCATGTTCTTATTGCTTCTAATTTATATACTATTGATTTTAGTTTTTTTTTTTTTAAACTATGGACAGGTCCTAAATTTTTCATTTTTTTCTCCTTTGTGCATTCTCATCTAGGACAAATAAATCTTTAGTCCAATTGTAGTGTTTATGTTTGTGGTTGTCTGATAATTGTCGATTGTGTTATACAAGTTATGGGAGATTTTGAAGTTATTTACAGTTCAACTGCCCTAATCTTTTCTTCTCAACATAAATAATGATTTTTATGATTAACTTACAGGGATAAGGTTGTCAACTTTGAATGGGCTCATTAACCCTGTGGAAAGTTATCAGTGTGTCCAATGATGGTGAATAAGTTGGTGGAGGAGGTACTTTACAGGGAACGACTAATTTTTTTTTTTCCCCTTCAATTGTGCTTTTTTTTTTTTTTTTTTTTTTGTAATTTAGTTTTGGTTGTCTTGGGATGTATTTTCTCAAGCTCTGCTTACTACTTTTTGATGTCCTAGAGCATTTGCATGGGGATTTTCTTGGTGAAGACAATGAAGAGAGTTCTTTTTACTGAAGTGAGGAGTTATGATTCAAGCAGACATCACTATCTCTTGCTCTTCATTACCTTGGCACAGTTCCTACTTCTCATTTGGCTTGACAATATTACTCTGAATTCACTTTTTTAAACTGTATGACTTTAGTTTTTAGTTAGATACATCTACTGAAGTGTTCAATGAAGTTATATCTTTGCTAAAAAGAGCTATAAAATTTTCCGCAGAGGGTTATATCATAAAGGTCAATCTATTGGAGAGAAACAAAATGACAAATTTCATCACTTTTTTTTCCAGTCCATCCACCTTGACATAACCTATTATCTGTCCACATTCCATGTACACATCTTCTTTGACGTCCAAACATTCCTTACTTCTCTATCTTCTCTTGATGCATCCACGTTGAAGTAAATTTTTAGATTTCTTCATTCCATGAACATTCTTTGATTTACAGAACAATCTTTTTACCGAATTTTTCAACCACCATCATTTATAATACAATGATCATTTACCCAATTTTTATCGGCTTAATACATCAATCAAAAATAAATTTATCAGGACGTTTCTTCATTATATAACTAAATTTTTGAAATACTTGATGTAGTTTAAACAGCTGTGAAGTAGTTGTTAATGCAAGTAAGAGGTTTACCATTTAATACAAGTAAGAGGTTTACTCTGAATTGGCTTTTTAAAACTGTATGACTTTAGTTTTTAGTTAGAAATTGTTTCGTGTTAAAATGACAGTTTCAAGAAATTATGCAGGCTATTTTATTAATTTGTTTGATTTTTGGGTACTTCTTAGGCTATTGGAAGAATTCCCATACATGATTACTATGACCTGTATACATAACCGTTTCACTTTGATAAATAGTTCTTATAATTGTGGAAACAAGGTTTTCTATGCTTTTTTTTTTCCACACTTTCTAAACATTGGAACCCCCTTATAAAGACACCGGACAACTTCCAATGTCACTTTCCATAGTTTGTGAAAGTCTCTAAATCATGATATGGTTGATTTCACTCTTTTCCTTTTTCAGATTTCATGTGTAATGTAGAATTTACCTAGATTTCATGGAGTTGATGATCTGTTTTGCTAGCTATTGCAGAGACCAACTCCAACATGTGAGCTATGTGGAATCCAAAAACCAAAAGATGGTTTGTTGTCTAGTCATGAAACTTTGTACTCCTGGAGTCTGTAGAATAGTACGAAGTTAGAAATTTACCTCATGTAAAGAGTGAAAATATTATTACGGTCCATGTTTAGCTACTCTAGCACCGAATCTTGGCACTTGAAGTAAACTCAAGTTCTTGGAATACTTTTATCGATCCTTGTGAACTGATTACTTTTACTGGTGCACCCAAGATCTTAACACGCAACTCATTAATCAATCACTTTCCCAATTCAAACCCTCTCGAACTCCAACAAATGTGACGACAAATGTTGTGTGTAAGGAGGTTTTTCAAAATTTGTAATACTTAATATATCCGTGCATCGCATGATTGTGAAATTAGTTGTTTAAGACTCTCTTTTGAGTGGAATTAAAACATATTCCTATATGTGACATGCGTATATACCTATAACGAATGTGAACACATAGGAAAACATTAAAGATTTATGAACAATTAAAAATCACATAAAGTATAGCTATATATTTTTATCCTCTGTTGAAATTTTTGACAATTGAAACAAGTCCAACGAATTTCTAGTCTTTCGATTCTAAAATCTCTCCACAGAAAATCACACAATCATTGCATATATAATTGTAAAAAAGGAAAGAAGAGATTTAATTGCCCAAAACCATAAATTATCTTAAATTAAATACAAACCAAAATAATAAATCATAAAATTTAAAGTTTTATCATGATCCTAAAAGAAATTATTTTAGCCTATATACATAGTTGAAATTAAACAACAAGAGTTTATGTGATTCATCACTCGGATGTAGAAAATAAAATTGTTGGAAGAACAATATTAATCTTGAATCTTGAATTCCTCTCTTGTTGTCTATCGAATCAATGTATAATTCTCAATAATATGTTGTGGTTTTTCTCAAATTCGTGTAGCCCCTATTTATAGTTAGGGTAGAGTCCTTATTGAAACCCACAAAATATCCTAAAATTCGGAATAGAAAAGAAAACAAGATCTTTCAATGTGTTTGGCTAAGCGATTGCTTGGCAGAAGCTAAGGTAATCACTTGGTATAATTGGTTTGGGTTTTGCCTTGTTAAACTAGGCTTGGGCGATTGCATGGCATACACCAGGCAATCGCTTGGTCCATTTTTGTGCCTTCAATTTTTGCTCCGTCTTTTAGATTCGCAAGTTGGTCCTTCCTCCCCTTTTTGATTCATTCAATTTGATCCTTCAAATTCTGATTTCCTTCAAATTGCTTCAACTTGACACTCGATTTTCTTCATCCATTTCCAGGTTGTATAATTTAGTCTATATTTCACTTTAATTTGCCCTGATTCGCCTCGATGCACCCATTCTCTAGAATTTGGGTAAAAACTGTAATAAATACATTTTGCAATGAATTAAGTATATCTTATTCTCAAATTGACTATTCAAATGCCTAGTTTTAATATCTAAGTAAGTGTATAAAATTCATCTATCACATGTACTGAACACATAAAACTGAAAATGAATTCAAAACTAAAAGATGAAATACAAAGAGAATGACTTATCATTTTAAGTTTATAAGCATCTCATTTTTTTAAATCACGTTTAAACCATACATATTTATCAAAATCAATTTTTAATCATACATTTTACCTAAATACAAAATATTTTTTATAAATGATTTTGGGTCACCAAACAACGGCTAAGGCCATCTCCAACCATAAACACCAATTTGGTACACCATTTGCACCAAAATGGTGCAAAACTCACACCATTTCTTTAACCCATCTCCAACCATATGGATCAAATGTTACACCAAATCTAAAATTCATTATTTTATTATTTGTTTTCAATTAATTTAAATTGTAATTCATTAAATGAAATCGCACACTTATACACTACATAATGCACATATTTATAACATTTAAAAAGAGATCATACGTAGTGTCACATTTCACGCGTCGTTAGTGTTCAGTAAGTGTAACGTTTGTGTCATGCACTTTTATTCTACTTGTTCTAGTTTGAATTAGTGTGTTATCTACTTTTATTTCTTTTGTTCGATTCTTCATTTTTACCAATTTCATTATTTTTCTATGTATAATTAACACAATATAAGATATGTCAAAGTGGGAGACACAAATTTATAGACCAAAAAATAGTTTCAGTCACTTCACTAATCTTTTGGCATAAAATAAAATAAACTGCTAATAAACAAAAAGAAAAAAATAATTAAAAACATAATTATTTTGTTCAATGGCAATCTTGTAAATAATGAAATGGCAATTTTGTAATATATGGGATGGCATTTTTGTAATAAATGTTGGTACACCATTTGCACAGTAATTTGGTGTGTTACTGTGCAAAACACCATTTTAGTCCAAGAAAATTGGTTTGCATTGGAGATGATTTTTGGATCAAAATGATGTTTATGGTGTTTTTGGTACATGGTTGGAGAAGGCCTAAGGAAATTTGTCAAAACACATTGTCCCCTCTTCTTTGTCCCATGTAAATGATTCTGATTTATTATGCATTGTGGGGCAACATATCCCATCATCTTTTTTATTAGGATAGCATGAAAAAAGCTTTTATTGTGGATTGGTGGTGTCAGATTTAAAGAAGAAAGGCCATACTTAAAAAATATGATGTGTTGATGCATAATATGATGTGAAACACAAGTGATGATGACACATGATCAGACGTGGCGTAAATGATGAAATTAATACGGTTTCATGCCAACCTCATTCATGGAGCACTATGCAAACACCATGTCAAGAAAATCACGTTTCTTGTCAATATTACACATTAATTAATGGAAAATAAAGTCGACTGATAATGGAAAATGACAAATAAAAAACAAATTTCCCAATGGTTTTCTCGTCTTGACGAGCATTTATTTATTTATGACATAGACAAAATTCATGAAGCTGCAATGCTGGTTTTACTCTGCCTTCAATGATTTTGCGATGTCAATAACAAACCGGTATCTCACATCAGATTTCGCAAGGCGATCCATGGCAGTATTGATATAATCAATGGGTATGATCTCCACATCTGGTAATATGTTGTGTTTTGCTGCAAAATCGATCATCTCTTGGGTCTCTTTCATTCCTCCTATTCCACTGCCAGCTATTATCTTTCTACCTGTATTCAATTGTGGATGTTTAGCAATACCGTCAATTGCCAAAAAGACCAGACAAACTGGGAACACTTCAACTCATTCTCATAAGTTAACTTTTTATCCAAACATCAACTGAATTGCTTACTTGAAATCAAGGGAAACACTGGCAATTCGAGTGGCTTATCCGGAGCACCAACCAGTACCAACTTTCCATGAGGCTTCAACAAACTAATCAAGGGTAAAAGGGGGTGTGTAGCAGCTACGGTATCGATGATTCCGTCCAATGTCCCAGCTGCAGCCTACACAGAAACTAGAGATTAATGTGTGTTCATGAACAATGAAACAAAGCAAAATCTTGATTCCTCTCACCTTCATCTCCTCCGGTTCACGGCTAACCAAAAAAGAGTCTGCACCGAGTTGTTCAA
The DNA here is from genome assembly GCA_963555705.1 of Ligustrum vulgare. Taxonomy (NCBI): domain Eukaryota; kingdom Viridiplantae; phylum Streptophyta; class Magnoliopsida; order Lamiales; family Oleaceae; genus Ligustrum; species Ligustrum vulgare. Next base: position 44,688,677 of record OY743173.1, on the reverse strand, counting down.
TGGCTTCCTTCTTCTTATTAATAGATGTACTGATAACGGTAACCTTAGTCCCAAAAGCCTTAGCGAACTTCACGGCTACATGGCCAAGCCCACCAAGACCAACGACACCAATATTCATTCCTGGCTTGTCAAGTCCGAAGTACCTCAAGGGGCTGTAGGTCGTAATCCCAGCACATAAGAGAGGAGAACCACTGTCAATGGGCAAGTTCTCTGGCCAACGAACGACAAAGTGCTCATCAACAACTATAAAATTTGAATAGCCTCCATGTGCAAGGGTACCATCAGTGTAAACTGAGCCATAGGTCCATATCAGATTAGAACAGTAATTTTCAAGATCACTGGTGCATTGATCGCACTGGCGACACGATCCAACCAAACATCCGACTCCCACTTTGTCCCCAACCTTGAATTTCTCCACCTTGCTACCAACCTCAGTTACTTCCCCTACCATCTCGTGCCTGCAAAAAACAGATCAGTTCAACATATGTGCATGTGATGCTTTCCCTTTCAAAGATACGTTCGAAAAGATTCAAATAGACTAGTAGAAACTACCACAAAACAATTAGTATTACCGTCATGATTCAGTTGATTAGATCGCATAAGGAAAATGCAAAATGAACAAACATTTGAACAACCCACTCACATACATAGGTGGTGGGGCCCACACACACCCACCCACACCCATGCGAGTGGGTTGTTCAAATGTTTGTTCATTTTAGTTGTTCAGGCATAATTGAAAAATCCGTGAAAGACACCTTAGAATCAAGCCACTATTACTGCATCTGTTGGTACCCAAAAGCAAAGACTGTTTGATTTTCATTGACATGGGAGTGGGATGGACTCCGCAATACCCAAAGTAAAATCATTTTACACTCGAACCCATAACTTTTTACTACTTTTTAACCCCAGATTAAAAAAAAAAAAAAAAAAAAACCCTTTCACAACACCTTCTTAAAGGATCTCTAAAAACAGGGGCTTATAATCTAGTCCATCCAGGATCACTGCTGTGCTAATCAGTTCTGCATTCAAGTTTCTTTGGTAAGTGTTCTTTATCAGTGTTTTATTAATAACATTTAATCCAAAAATGTGACAAGAATTTACCACTTTCTCTGTTCTCTGTCTTAAAATCTAAATTAGAATAATAACTGATCCGATTAATACTAACAAAAAAATTGTGCGTGAGACAGAGCTGGAGATCTTACCCAGGGATAAGGGGATACTGGGTGAAGCCCCAATCGTTCCTGGCCATATGAAGATCCGTATGACAGACCCCGCAATACAACACTTTCAACTGCACATCACACTCTCCCGTCTCCCTAGCACATCAAATACAATGTGAATCACATAAACTAGAAAAATTCAATGCACACGTATTACCAAAAAAAAAAAAAAAAAATCTCAATGAAAGTAGGTTCTTCATCTCATGTGTAATGAAAACAAATCAAAACAGAACCAGAAATCCGTATCTGTACCTTCTGGAGAATTTCACAGGTGAAAAAACCCCAGATGTGTCTCTTGCACCCCATCCAAAAGCCTTGAGTGGGTGCTCTGTTTCTGGAGATTTCGCCATTTCTGTAGTATTCTATATTTGAGAGAGAATTTAGAGAGTAGTGAGGTATGCCGTAGCCAGACCATCGTTTGTGCTGTCTCTCTCTCTCTTTTAATAATTGCAAGACTGTGTCTGTAGGACTGTCAAGTAATCCCTTACGTGGCAGTGGCACCGCTAAGGTGCACCGTTGATTCCATGACATCTCTCTTTTCAAGATTTGAGATTTTGTGCGTCAGATCAGGCCCTTTATTGGAGAGAGGAAATTGGTCAAATAAAATAATAACTCACATGTTAGTCTCTTCTGATTGATTTATAAACTAATTTATTATTTATAATTTTGAGCTAAAATATAATATTTAAAAATTAAAAAAAAATAAATGTAACTTAAAAGTGGTTTGATAAATAGTAAGATTTATAATTTTTTGATTTTTACCGGACACATGCTTAAGCCTCTATTTTGTAAAAGTTTTTTTGTTTATAAACAAAAAATATTGTGTTTTCGAGATAAAATATATGATAGAAAAATAATTTGAAAAAATATGTATTATTAAAAAGTAATTTAAAAAAATGTGTTATTTAGAAATTTATTTATAAACAGTTTACCAAACGGAAGCTAAATCATAATTAATGAAAATTGTAATCGTATGTTCATAAAACAGTGAGTTGTGCCGATGATGGATCATAGATGTTGTTAGGCGAGACACCTGTCTGCTACTGATTGTTATTATTAGTAATTAATTATTTTTAGTATAAGTCTAGCTTTATACATTACATTGGCACCTAACAAATAAATATTACTAGAAAGTTTATCAAAATTACTTGTGAAGCATGTGCAATGCACACTTTGATTTATAATTAAGAATTTAACATTGCCAATACAAATTTCACAGCATTTTCAATCGAAGCTTTGTTTGGTAACATTGTTTGATTTATAAATTAGTTTATTTATGATTTTAAGATAAAAATAATTGTTGAAAATTAAAGAAAAAAATATGTATAATTAAAAAATAATTTAACAAATTATATAATTTATAATTATAAATTGATTTATAAATTAACTTATTTTGATTATCAAACAAAGGTGCGAATTGTATATATCACATCACTTCAAAATAATTGCATGAGAAGAAAAAAACATGAAGCGTGGCTAGCACATCATTACCATTTTAAATTTTATGGTGCATTCTTTAAATAATGATTGTTATCACAATCCTCAAATTATTTTTTTATCACACACATTACCAAGAAAACACAAATAAATCAATTTATAAACAAAATCAAGTTGCCGACCAGTCCCTAGAATAAGTACTAACATAGTAACATTTCACGTCTAAAGTTCCATATCACATGGCGCCAAAGGAGTTGCAGGAATTGAAGGTTCAGTTAGAGGAATTGTTAGAAAAGGGTTTTATCAAACCGAGTGTATCTCCATGTGGAGCACCTGTGTTGTTTGTGAAGAAGAATGATGGAAGCATGATGATGTGTATTGATTATAGAAAGCTGAATAAATTGATAATAAAGAATAAGTATCCCATTCCCAGGATAGAAGACTTATTCGATCAGTTGAAAGGTACAACCATATTCTCGAAGATCAATTTGAGATCTGGCTATCATCAGTTAAAGATTAAGTCAGCTGATATACCAAAAATCGCGTTTAGGACTCGATATGGGCATTATGAGTACATAGTAATGCCATTTGGTCTCACGAATGCACCCGCAGTGTTTATGGATTTGATGAATAGAGTCTTTCATCAGTATCTTGATAAATTCGTAATCGTTTTTATCGATGACATACTGATTTATTCAAGGGACTCTGAGCAGCATGAAGAACACTTGAGGATAGTATTGGAAACACTGAGAGTAGAAAAGTTGTTCGCCAAATTCAAGAAATGTGAATTTTGGCTTGAGAGGGTAGCCTTCCTAGGTCATGTTGTTATAGTAAATGGCATTGAAGTTGATCCGTCTAAAGTTGAAGCTGTAATGAATTGGCCAACACTTACCAATGTTGGAGATGTCAGAAGTTTTCTTGGGTTAATCGGATATTATCGGCGATTTATAGAAGGCTTTTCTAAAATAGCAGCTCCTATGACACAGTTAACCAAGAAGGGAGTTAAGTTCCAGTGGACAAGTCAGTGCGAACAAAGTTTTCAGGAACTGAAGAATAGACTTGTATTAGCACCAGTATTGACTATACCGGATGGGTCGGATGGTTATGTTATTTACAGTGATGCATCCAAGCATGGATTAGGTTGTGTATTGATGCAGAATAGAAAAGTAATAGCATATGTTTCAAGACAATTGAAGCCACATGAAAAGAATTACCCGGCGCATGATCTAGAGCTTGCAGCTGTAGTGCATGCTTTAAAGATTTGGAAACACTATTTGTACGGGAGTAAATGTGAGATTTACACCGATCACAACTGTAACGCCCCGAATTCCGCGGAGCCCGGGACGCCACTTCTTCATTTAAAATCGATTTCATTGCGGAAAATAAATTTAATTCAAAGCATCACATTCATTATTTGAAACATAAGCGGAAACTTAATTAATTGAAATATAGAACAATACATAAAAACTTGTGTCTCAATTATTTAAATGAAGTTAACGATAAATAATCCAATCAGTAATATTCGTAAAATTGACTAACAATTTTCATCATTTATTAAATTTATCACCGCTGTTATTTCATTCGCCGCCTTCTCCGAGATCTGCAAAAACTGGTAAAATAATGGAATGAGTATTTCGAAAAATACTCAGTAGACTCATCGCCAATAATTAATTTACAGAATAATTGAACACGTAATTATGCAATCATACGGTGACATCATCATCATATTCTTGGGCTCTTGTATTTTCAAAATCAAGGCTGTTAAAATCATAGGGTGTGGGTAGCCTCGTCTCGTGCACTTAAGGCACATAAGTTATGCATAACATCATCATTTTTCATCTTATCTCATCTTAATAGATATTCTTTTCTCGTCTCATGCATCAAAGCATGTAAATCACGTAATTTCACATAAGACATGCAATTATAATTTAAACTAATTAGTGGGGGCGAGTCTACCTTAAATCCGGTGTTTGAAAGATGAGCGAGAAAATCACGTTGTTCTTCTAAACGTCCAAGCGCCTCGTCTAGCCAATAATAAATAAACCTTAAAGTGGTATTTGAAAATTTAATATTTTTGAAACAAAAGAGTTTTAAAATAAGAAAATAAAAGTTTAGGGATTAAAGTAAAAATCAAACATAGTTGGGATTTATAAATATATAGATATCATTTTTAAATCAATATGGACAAAATTAAAAAGACTTTAAAAATATGGGGGCTTAAATAATAATTTTTGAAATTTAGGGATGAAGATGGGCTTAAATAATAACTTTTGAAATTTAGGGCTGAAGATATATCTTTTTGAAACATAAGGGACTTAATTGGTAAATTTTCAAAAATATACAAAATATATATATCTATATCTCTCAACTCTCTCTCTCACTAAATTCGTTAGAGAGAGACAGAGAGAGCTGGGAGAGAAGAGGGGCGACGGTGCCCCCTTCCACCGCTCCAATCGCCGGCGAGAAGGTCGGGACAGCGCCACCTTCATGTGGTGGCGCCCGTGTGGGAGTGGTGGCTGGGCGATTTGGTGCCGGAACTAAAAAAAAGTATACGAGGCTTATAGGTTCGGTTTGTGAATGTTTCTCCAACGAAAATCCGATCAGAGGTGCGGCGGGGAGGTAAGTGTCTTGGGTAAGTATATATTCTTGGTTTTGGATTTGATTTGGGTGTTGATTGTGGGAGGGGGTTTCGGAAATGGAAGTGGGCGGTCGTGGGTGATAGGCGGCGATGTGGTGGTGTTCGATTCTGATGATGGTGGTGATGTTCATGATTCAATTGGCTTTGAAGGTGGCAGCTTGGTGGTGTTGATGGTGGATTGGCCATGGCTGATGTTGCATATTGGTTTGATCTATTTTGGTGAACGGCGGTGACTACTTTGGTTTCGACAATGGCGTGCTGGGGTGATTGTTCAACGATGGTGGATCGGAAATTTAGGAGTCAAGATTTGGAGGTGATGGTTGTCGATGAAATGTGATTGTGGTTGTTCGGCTGTGGAGGTTGTGAATTTTTTCAAATGAGGCAGTGGTGGTGAAGGTGTAGTGTGATTTCAGTAGTTGGCTATGGTGTTGATAATGTTGAATTGGTTCGAGAATGCAGTGATGATGGCTGTGGTTATGGAGTTAGGATTATTGGTTTGCTGAAGTTGATTGGGATTTGCAAGAAAATGAATTTTGTAAATGGAGGAAAAATGTTACCAGAATATTGCTTGCAAATTTCTTTCTGAGTGAGTTGTGAGCAGATGGAATGATATGAAATAGAGGAAATATTGTGGAGAATTAGGTAGGAAAGTGAGTTGTGGGAGAGAAACGTGTGGGGAATTGATGTTTGATTAGTTAGGATAAAATTAACTAAAATTAGAGTAACTTTGATTAGGAAATGATGATGGAATTGGTGTGAAGATTAGTTGGAGATGCTTTGTGATTGGATAATGAGATAGAAAGATGAAGAAAGAAGGAGCAAATGTAGGGGAAAATTAAGTAGAATTAGTTGGGTATAATTTTGATTAGGATAAATAACTAAAATTGGACTAACTTCGATTTGGAAACCGAATTAAAATTGATATATATATATATATATATTGGACTGAAAATAAATTTGAGAATAAATAAATTTTGAGATAAAATTGGATTTCGTATTTGGATTTAAAATAATTTAATAAGAAAATTGAGATATTTTTAATAAATTTGGAATTTAAAATGATTTTGAAAATAATACTTTGAATAAATAATTAAAATAATATAATTTTAGAAATTCGGAATTAAAATTTAAAATCGAAAGAACTCTATATTTCTTGACTTGGCTAGACGAAAATGTGTTTAAAATAAATAGGTAGAGTCGTAGCGACACGTTTTAAATAATATTTATTTAAATAAGTCATGGAAAATTTTTGGTCGCTACAATCCTACCACCTTAAAATAATTTCGTCCTCGAAATTTAAAATTTTCTTGATTTAAAATAATTGGATATTTGATCAAAATTTCTTCTTTCTTAAACCGGCAGCTTTATCATTACCATGTCTACCCCATTGAACTTTAAAATAAAGAATGAAATTGGGACAAGTTTAAAGTCAAAATTTAGACATAAAGATTTAAACGAATTTAAATTCCTTTTCTTAAAATCTTAAAATTATTAATATGACTAGATGAGAGCGCTGGTTTGAATAATAATCGTTAAGGTTGGAGAGTCGTAGCGACAAGTTTGGTAAAACAAGTCTTTTAAGTTTAAAAATTTATTGATCGCTACAACCTTCTCAACTTAAAATAATTTCGTCCTCGAAATTTTAAACTTTCGTGATCTAAATATATCTGGGTATTAAGCCAGACTAATAATCATCAATCATGTCAAATATACATTAACCATTTTCGTCTGATGCAATATCTACGTACATAGTCTGATATCCTTTTGATAAGAGCATATACTAGATCTAAATTCTTCGGTTGACTTCTTGTGAAATGTGCCATGTCCTAAACCAATTATGCAAAGTTCAATTAGGCGGGGTTTATCCATTTCTCTTAGTTAAAATTACGATGACGTAAAAATATTTAAAAACTCATTCAAATTATGCTTAAACTCATTTTCTTTCTTTATTTCTTATTTCGGATACAAAAATTTCTCATTCTTTCTCATCAAATTCTCAAAATACTTCATTTCTCATGTATCCAAAATCATCATAACATAAACTTCATGATAAAATCATTTACCTTCGGAGTTGGCAGAGCGAACGATGGCAGTGGCAAAAGTCGTCAAAACATTGTCGTCAAAACATTATTTATTATTATTTTTTTTTTAAAAAAAATTCCCTTTTCAAAATTTGCAAGTCTACAGAAACCTAGACCCGCTCTGATACCACGCTGTCACGCCCCGAATTCCGCGGAGCCCGGAACGCCACTTCTTCCTTTAAAATCGATTTCATTGCGGAAAATAAATTTAATTCAAAGCATCACATTCATTATTTGAAACATCAGCGGAAACTTAATTAATTGAAATATAGAACAATACATAAAAACTTGTGTCTCAACTATTTAAATGAAGTTAACGATAAATAATCCAATCAGTAATATTCGTAAAATTGACTAACAATTTTCATCATTTATTAAATTTTTCACCGCTGTCATTTCATTCGCCGCCTTCTCCGAGGTCTGCAAAAACTGGTAAAATAATGGAATGAGTATTTCGAGAAATACTCAGTAGACTCATCGCCAATAATTAAATTACAGAATAATTAAACATGTAATTATGCAATCATACAGTGACATCATCATCATATTCTTGGGCTCTTGTATTTTCAAAATCAAGGCTGTTAAAATCATAGGGTGTGGGTAGTCTGGTCTCGTGCACTTAAGGCACATAAGTTATGCATAACATCATCATTTCTCATCTTATCTCATCTTAAGAGATATTCTTTTCTCGTCTCATGCATCAAAGCATGTAAATCACGTAATTTCACATAAGACATGCAATTATAATTTAAACTAATTAGTGGGGGCGAGTCTACCTTAAATCCGGTGTTTGAAAGATGAGCGAGAAAATCACGTTGTTCTTCTAAACGTCCAAGCGCCTCGTCTAGCCAATAATAAATAAACCTTAAAGTGGTATTTGGAAATTAAATATTTTTGAAACAAAAGAGTTTTAAAATAAGAAATTAAAAGTTTAGGGATTAAAGTAAAAATCAAACATAGTTGAGATTTATAAATATATAGATATCATTTTTAAATCAATATGGACAAAATTAAAAAGACTTTAAAAATATGGGGATTAAATAACAACTTTTGAAATTTAGGGATGAAGATGGGCTTAAATAATAACTTTTGAAATTTAGGGCTGAAGTTATATCTTTTTGAAACATAAGGGACTTAATTGGTAAATTTTCAAAAATATACAAAATATATGTATCTATATCTCTCAACTCTCTCTCTCACTAAATTCGTTAGAGAGAGACAGAGAGAGCTGGGAGAGAAGAGGGGCGACGGTGGTGGCTGGGCGATTTGGTGCAGGAACTAAAAAAAAGTATACGAGGCTTATAGGTTCGGTCTGTGAATGTTTCTCCGACGAAAATCCGATCAGAGGTGCAGCGGGGAGGTAAGTGTCTTGGGTAAGTATATATTCTTGGTTTTGGATTTGATTTGGGTGTTGATTGTGGGAGGGGGTTTCGGAAATGGAAGTGGGCGGTCGTGGGTGATAGGCGGCGGTGTGGTGGTGTTCGATTCTGATGATGGTGGTGATGTTCATGATTCAATTGGCGTTGAAGGTGGCAGCTTGGTGGTGTTGATGGTGGATTGGCCATGGATGATGTTGCATATTGGTTTGATCTATTTTGGTGAACGGCGGTGACTACTTTGGTTTCGACAATGGCGTGCTAGGGTGATTGTTCAACGATGGTGGATCGGAAATTTAGGAGTCAAGATTTGGAGGTGATGGTTGTCGATGAAATGTGACTGTGGTTGTTCGGCTGTGGAGGTTGTGAATTTTTTCAGATGAGGCAGTGGTAGTGAAGTTGTAGTGTGATTTCAGTAGTTGGCTATGGGGTTGATAATGTTGAATTGGTTCGGGAATGCAGTGATGATGGCTGTGGTTATGGAGTTGGGATTATTGGTTTGCTGAAGTTGATTGGGATTTGCAAGAAAATGAATTTTGTAAATGGAGGAAAAATTTTACCAGAATATTGCTTGCAAATTTCTTGCTGAGTGAGTTGTGAGAAGATGGAATGATATGAAATAGAGGAAATATTGTGGAGAATTAGGTAGGAAAGTGAGTTGTGGGAGAGAAACGTGTGGGGAATTGATGTTTGATTAGTTAGGATAAAATTAACTAAAATTAGAGTAACTTTGATTAGGAAATGATGATGGAATTGGTGTGAAGATTAGTTGGAGATGCTTTGTGATTGGATAATGAGGTGGAAAGATGAAGAAAAAAGGAGCAAATGTAGGGGAAAATTAAGTAGAATTAGTTAGGTATAATTTTGATTAGGATAAATAACTAAAATTGGACTAACTTCGATTTGGAAACGGAATTAAAATTGATATATATATTGGACTGAAAATAAATTTGAGAATAAATAAATTTTGAGATAAAATTGGATTTCGTATTTGGATTTAAAATAATTTAATAATAAAATTGAGATATTGTTAATAAATTTGGAATTTAAAATGATTTTGAAAATAATACTTTGAATAAATAATTAAAATAATATAATTTTAGAAATTCGGAATTTAAATTTAAAATCGAACGAACTCTATATTTCTCGACTTGGCTAGACGAAAATGTGTTTAAAATAAATAGCTAGAGTCGTAGCGACATGTTTTGAATAATATTTATTTAAATAAGTCATGAAAAATTCTTGGTCGCTACAACAACAGTCACAAGTGTTTCTTTGCTCAGAATGAATTAAATATGAGGCAGCGTCGATGGCTAGAGCTGGTGAAGGATTATGACTGCACTATTCTTTACCATCCGGGTAAAGCAAATAAGGTTGCAGATGCTTTGAACAAGAAGAATGCTGATCAGTTGTGTGTTTTGGGAACAACGCAAGACCAGTTGATTCGAGACTTTCAGAATTTGAAAATCGAAGTACGAGCCCCATCAATTCGAGGATCTAGCAGATTGACAAATCCGACTGTTAAACCAGATTTGAGGGATCGGATTGTGACAGCTCAGGGAGGTGATAAATTTTTTGAGAAAATCAAATATGAAGTTGGGACTAGCAGGAGGATAGGTTTTGAGATTGCCTCTGATAAAGCACTTATGTTCAGAGGGCGTATTTGTGTGCCGAAGGATGAACAGATCAGGAAGGAGATTTTAACTGAAGCTCATTCAGCACCTTACGCAGGTCACCCTGGTGGGACAAAAATGTATCGCGATTTACACAATAATTTCTAGTGGAGAAATATGAAGTGTTGTATTGCGAGGTTTATATCTCGATGCATGACCTGTCAGCAGGTTAAGGCTGAACATCAGAGACCGTCAGGATTGTTGAATCCTTTGGACATACCAGAATGGAAATGGGAGAAAATTCCCATGGATTTCGTTACTGGGTTACCAAAATCAGTCAGAGGAAATGACGCTATTTGGGTTATTGTGCACCGACTTACAAAGTCAGCTCATTCCTTCCGGTCAAAATGACTCTCAGTATGGATCAATTAGCCCAGTTGTATGTAAGAGAGATTGTTCGAGTTCACAGGGTACCAGCTTCCATCATCTCAGATAGAGATCCGAGGTTTACTTCTAGATTTTGGAAGAGTTTGCATATTGCAATGGGTACTAAATTAAATTTTAGTACTGCATATCATCCGCAGACAGACGGGCAGTCTGAGCATACTATTCAGACACTGGAGGATATGCTTAGAGCTTGCGTACTAGACTTGAGTGGTAGTTGGGAGAATCACCTACCATTGGTGGAATTTGCCTACAATAATAGTTTTCAGGCTACTATTGGTATGACACCATATGAAGCAATGTATTGACGATGATGTCGATCGCCACTTTATTGGGATGAAGTAGGTGAGAAGAAATTGTTGGGACCAGAATTAATTGAAAGAATAGTTGAGGCTATTGAGAAGATTAGACTGCGAATTAAGATTGCACAGGACATACCGAAGAGTTATTCAGATCAGAGAAGGAAAGACTTGGAATTTCAGGTGGGAAATAAAGTGTTTTTGAAGGTAATCCCAATGAAAGGTACTTTTCGTTTTGGGAAAAGGGGAAACTTAAGACCTCGATTTATTGGACCATTTGAGATATTAGAGCAAGTAGGGAATGTGGCATATCGTTTGGCCTTGCCACCCGAGCTTGCAGGTGTTCACAATGTTTTTCATGTTTCCCTATTAAGAAAGTATGTTTATAATCCTAGTCATGTGGCGAATTATCAGTCAATTTCATTTCAGAAAGATTTGTCTTATGAGGAATGCCCATGTGCATTGTAGAGAGAAAAGTCCATGTCTTAAGAAACTAAGAAATTTCCTTAGTCAAAGTCCAGTGGGGTAGACACAAGGATGATGAGGCTACTTGGGAAAAAGAAGACGAGATTTTAGTCAAGTATCCAGATATCATTGATCAAGTGAGTTTAATTTCGATGACGAAATTATTTTAAGGGGGTAAGGTTGTAGTGACCGAGAAATTTCTGAATTTATAATAAATAAATATTTTTTTTGCTAAAAACCGTGTCGCTATAATTTAACCCATTATTTAAAGTTCACGTACGTCGTTTAACCAAGTTATAAAATTTTGAGCCGAAAATAATAAATTTTCAGTCCAACTCGATTTTACATCCAAAATTAAAAAAATCTATTTATTTTAAAACCCAATTTCATTTTTATTCAAATTAAAATTTCCAGATAATCTTATTTCAAAAATTGGAGTTTATCATTCTATTAAAACTTCAAATCTTAAATTCGCCATTTTATCTTGACAATCACGATCATCATCCTATCAAATATTCATTCAACCAAGTCTATCACGAGAAATCTATCTACAGATACAATTTAAATTCAAACCAAAGAATTATCTATCCAGCTATTTTAAACTCCTCTTCACGATCAGAATTGTTCACGGCACTACCTCAGCTTTCAGGTATAATCTTCAAAAAATTTCTGTTTCAGTATCACCATCATCACCACCATGACCAACCTCCACCGAGACAACCCAAAATGACCATGAACCACCGCCTGCAACTTTCATCCACCAATTCACTGTCATTCCCAATCACAGTTGACACTCACGCACCAAGTTCTTTGGCCAGACCAAGTACCACTACCATCCACCACCTAACGCCATCACGAGTCCGCAACCACACCAATGAAACCATCAACATCACCACCACGGCCAGCCCCATGCCTACGAACTTCGAACCATGATCCACCCCTCGACCGCACACCACAAAGTTCCCCAAAACTCAAATCAAAAGTCCAGACATATAAACCCATAAACCCAGAAATCCATTACTTACCTCAATCACCGGTTCTTCGTCGGAAAACCCACGAGCACTGCCTCGGTTTGCCTCGGAACCGCACCCAAACTCAGCCTAACATCCATTCTTCTGGCATACCCAGGTTCCCCCCACTGCCTCTGCTTCGCGCCTGTGGTATTATCGATCGTTCGTAGAGGAGGGTGTCCGCCCTCCCATCGCTCTCCTTCTCTCTCTCTCTGTCGTGATACATAGAGAGAGAAAGGAGAGTGTATATAAATATTTTTATATATAATCTTTTTTTTTTCGAAATTTACTCTTAGGTCCTCAGGTTCTTCTTTTTAATTGTTTTAGTCCCTAAACATGTTTTAAATGTATATAGTTCAGCATTAAGTTCCAAACTCTTTATTCCAGTCCCTGATTAGTTTAAGCAATGTTTTAAATGAGTCCTTTAATTTTCAAAAAAACTCTATTTTTGTCCCAAGATTTTAAAATTTTTCATTTTAAATCCAAACTTTAGTTTTTATTTCAAAACTTTAAATTTCAAGAAACTAATTTAAATTTTATTTTATTTTGGTTAGACGAGATGTACGAAGATCTAGAGAACTGAAATATATTTTCCCACTCAACCACACTCGTAAAAAATTGAGGTAGACTCGCCCCCATTAATTTTTTACAATTATGCTTCATGTGACTTATGTGCATTATTTGCATAAGACGAGACGAGAATTTATATTCTTATGAAATATTTGTGTTATGAGCATGCCATAACTTATTGCATCTTAAATGCATGAGACAAGACGAGATTATGATTTTGTTATGCTTGACATAACTTATGTGCATTTATTGCATGAGACGAGACTACCCATACCCTATGTTACGAAAGCCTAATATTATGAAGAAGTTGTCACTATATGATTGCATGTTTATGTGTTCAATTTTTATGTAAATTTATTAATTGGCGATGAGTTTACTGAGTATTTCAATGAAATGCTCACCCATTTTTAATAACAATTGTAGATGTTGGAGATGGAGGCGTATGATAGGCAGGCCGTGGCATTAATAATTGAATAATCAAATTTTATTCTTGTTTTAGTTGAATGTTCCTAACTCGAGAAATTTTGAGATTTTGAACAGTTTGCTTTATTTGAAATGTTTTAGTAAATATTATTTCCGTAAATTGGAGAATATTTAAAATTTATCAGTTTTTGAATTTATTTAAATAAATCTTGCCAACTAGAAATGTTATTTTATTCCGCTTAATATTATTTCAAAAATTAGACGAGACGATGACGTGACGAGTCGGGTGATTGGAACCTGGGGCGTCACAATACCAAAATGTTAGAAATGTAAAAAATAACAAACTACTTGAAGACTACCTCGCCAAAAACACCCGACGAATTTCCACACCCCGTCGCGAGAAAGCCCATGCGTCTTTGATCGTGAAAACACGTTGGACTAGTATTTTCGCCTCGACCTGCTGAGTCTGTCAGTGATCACCCTTTCACAAGATGACTTCTGGATGGTCGAAAAACTCGTTTTTCAGTTCTAAAAGTAATGCAAAATCTAGACAACTTGTTTTTTGCTGATTCCCAATCTTTTTCTTTATCGTTTTTGAGTTGTTTTCTACCCAAATCACTCACCAATAAGCTCTGATACGATGTCGAATTTTTGGGTTGATTAACACCTCGAACGAGCTCAATTACACTTTCAAATGAACACGAAATACACCAAAATTCGACTCAATCCCGACACATTTTGATTGTCTCACTATACTCCAACCCACATAAGGATTGAGAGTGATGAACACAATATCACAAAGGGAGAAGAAGAATTGAATAAATTAGCAATGACGATAGACCATGTTGGCTGCAACTCACTTCCTTCTCTTTATTGTTTTCAAAACACAAAGCACACATCGAGACAAAGGTATGGTATATACATTTAGGTTGTGCTGAGTCAACTATTAAATTGGTTACTTAACCAAACTAAACAGCCTAACCAACCAACCAAAAGTTTAGACATGACTAACTTAATTGGAAAAATATAAGTGAGCCTCTCCAAGTGGTCATGAGCAACTAATTAATTAAGTTGCTTCAATGACCCGAATTTCTTATCGAGTCGAGCTATTCATTTAGATGTCAAAACATTTTTTTCACAAACATTTTAACATTATCATTCGAATTTATTGAGTATCAAAAAACCCAACATATTCTTTATAACAAATGTTCTGGAAAATGGTCATGGTAAGATCATATGTAGATGATCTTATTTACCCTGAAAATGATAGTGCCATGTTTGTACAATTCAAAAAAGTCAAAGCTGTTTAATTTTGATATGTCAAATCTTGGAATGATGCATTATTTTCATAGTAATAATTGTACAACTTGGAGGTGGAATATTTATTTCACAAAAGTAACATGTGCAAGAAATTTTAGACAAGTTTTCTGATCAAGAATTGCAATTTAGTTAGCAAGTCAAATGAAAGCAATTTGAAACTTATTATCATGGATGATTAAAGAGGGTTGATATTGTTGGAATAGTGTCCAAGCCCAATTAGTCGGATTGAACTTGGGTTGACCCAGTTCATTATCTCTACCCTAATTAGATTTAGCGTAAACCTATACTAGATAAGTTACAAGATAATTAAAGTTCTGAGTCGTCTTGGGTTGCTAGCACAACTTCCTCCAGATCCTAACTTGCTGTGTGGATTACTATCAGAGGCTGGACAATTGGATGACGAGGGTGACAAGATTCCTACATCCTATGCCAGAGCTTAGATCCACAAATGACATCAAAGGTACAATTCTAATCAAGGATTCTATCTAAGTGCAAGGTTTATCCAAGCTTTGGTTTCGAGTCTTTTAATTTTCTCTATGCATGCATGACCCGAAACCTTACAGATATAACTGTTGACGGGAAAAATCGCCGTCACTTGTCAATAGATCTCCAACCACTCCATGTTGTCTTATATTTATAGTCTTGAAGGATCTTTCCCAACATGACTAATTATAAAACCAGCATTGATGGCGTGATTACTTGCCATTAACCCCACGAACCATTTTGAGATATAACCAATCAATCGCTTGGTTATCCGATATGATCCTTGGACGACTTTGAACTTGATTTTTCTTGCACATTTTCATATATTACATGATTTTTCGTGGAAACTATGAACCATGAAGTGTTGTATAATCTGTAAATATTATATCTATTGACAATAAACATCTTGATACTCTATATAAAATATTCATTGTTAGTTGTTTTTAGACACTTGAATTTCTCCTCTTTTCTATACTTGCTTTTATTTTCTTGCATTAAAGTCATTTTGTTTTCTTGCATACAAACTTCTAATATTCATTTACTGGAGCTTTGAATCACTAGTACAGAAATACCCAAAAAAATTAACACATTTGCGTCGTTTTTAGATAAATCCGACGCCTATATAAAACATGGTGGCAATTTCGTAAATAAAACATAACAATAGACGTCGGTTGTCATGTATTGACCAACGCGAAAAGGAAAAACAAATAAAAGGTGTCGGTTCTAACGTTAGAACCGACGCCCAAAGATATGATTATAGGTGTCAGTTCTACACAAGAACCGACGCCTATAAAGTCAAGACTTTTTGCGTCGCCACCATACGCGTCACCTTTACAATCGACGCCTTTTTGTTTGTACAACCGATGCGAATGACTCTTCTGTACTAGTGAATACTAGACTCTCTTGTGTTATTTATATACTCTTTGTGTTCAAATTTGTTGATAGATATTGCACGTCGTCATAAAAAAAAATTCTGATTCCATTTTATCCTGGAGGCTTATTTGGATCCCTCGTGCATACTATTCGGTGGGACAAATAAAGTTTAAAGAAAAGCGAGTGTCGTGCCTTGGAATCTTCAAAATTACTTTGAGCTTTGTCATCACACCACCAACGTTTGTTTCAACATTTATGTCACAACTAAATGTGCCCGCCAAGCTATTTGGTTGAAAAACATTCTTGGAGAGCTTCATTTTAAACAACATACCTAATAAGGTTGGGTGCGGCTGGGCCATCATTGCCCATTATAATTCAATTTATAATGGTCACAATTTTCTAAACCACTTTTTAACTACACACATTTTCTTTTTTCAATTTTTAACCACACATCTTACCTAAAAAATCAAAATAAATCAAAAACAAAATAAATCAAAATTATAATTTACTTGGGTAGCCGGACGGACCATAAATCAGGTTCATAAATTAAATTCCTTAAAAATCTAGTTATACAGGGAAGATGTGAATGCTTACTTCTCTTTATCTTTACATACAAGAACCTGTGAATCAATGCACTGATCATAATTTTCATTGTGGAAAATTGAACTTGGTTTCTCAGGTTTAAAATTGTCGAGAGCCATTCAAATTCTGTCCTAAGAAAATCGCAAATTCTACCCTTGAATCGTAGCCTTGGCATCCTTCATTTCGATAAACAAGGAAAATCAGAAGAACAAATTAAAGATGTCTCTGGAAAAATGGTGGCCAAAAAGGTTTATGATGCTTGTTGAATAATGATGGACTTCCCACGAGTTGGCTGCTCGGAAATATGAGAAGTGCTTAACATGATCATGGATAAAAATAAGAATAATGCTATTCATACATAATTTCATATACATAATACACATCATGCCTAATACACACAAAATAGTAAATAGTGCTTGACAATTTTACCCTTGTTATTAATTTTGTAAGCTTTGTCCTCTATTTGATCTGTTTCTTATATTTTTAGCCTGAGATTCTAACGATTCTATTCTTTCCCAAAATCTTTTTATATCTTCTGGATTTACGTTATCTTTGTCCATTAATTTCCTAATTTCAATTTTTATTTCATTTAATCTTTTTCTAATAAATTCAATTTTTATTTCAATTTCTCTTTTAAAAGTTAATCCAGACATTATGATAAACTGGTTTTATCTTGTGTTATTTTGGATCTTATTATACAAATCCATTTTACAGTCTACTATATTAGAATAATTTATCATAAACTGATCATAATTTTCCAAGAGTATTATATTATATTCTTTAGATGATTCATCAATGTTTTTTAAACGAGATACAATTTCATCCATTTTTTATAATATTTTTCTTAAAAGATTATTCAATCCTTGAAGAGTATATCCTGGCATTTTAAAGTAAAGCTGTAAATTTGCAGACTTAAAAATATAAAACAGGTATGAATTTATAATTTATAAAGTTTCAACTTTCAAGTAGTTTTTCAATTTCAACTAATGTTTGAGAATTGATAATATCTATATCAGTTATGATATCTATACTAGGTTCAAATGGTATATTATATTTTAAAATGTTTTTCTTTCTTTTTTCTAATTTATCAATGATATTTTGAAATCTTGTATTATTATGGTTCTAACGGTGCCTCTAGCAAAGTTTTCCATCATATTTTCTTTAAAACTTCTTAATATTTCTTGTGATGCATAAAGTTGTTCTTGGTATCCTATCTTATCAATTTCATTTTCATATTCGATTACTTTTTTATTTTTGACATTTTTATTTTATTTTATATGGTCCTCTCTTAGGTCTGAGTTTTTTCATGATATACTTTCTTTCATTCATGATTGTTTCAAATTGTTAAAAATTGGTAAAGAAAGATTCATCTCTTCCATCACTATCATAGTCTAATATGGGATCATAATCATTATCACTGGTGAATACATAATTTAAATATAATTCATTATTTATTTCAGTATTATCACTGTCAAGCCAGAAAGTAAATGATTGATTTTGTAATCTCTAGTCCGAGTAATTCCTTTAATTTAGGGAAAATAACTAGTAAACATGGCATATAAACATGATATAACTTTTTTATTTCATTGTTAGGTCTATTAAATTGTTTATATATAAATAATGGTTCCATTATTTTGTGGTATTCATCTTTATAAGGATTATTTTGATAATTAAACTTAATAATTCCGAATTCTTCCATGATATCAAGATATTTCAAAATGTTCTTCTTCCTCCTAATTCCATAAAGATAGACATATTAAGAATACTAACCTCTCTTCCTGTTCTTTGTACCTTTATATTTTTCTTCCGGTGTTAGTGACCTTCAGGTTCACAGGATTCTGCTATCACACCCTTCAACGGCTTCCTGCCTTCACGGGTAATTAGCCTCTCCCCTGGCTTCATACCTTCATTGTTTAACACTTTGATGAAAAATATTTCTGGACAGAGTATAGGGAGTTTTCTTAATAATATATCTTCTTATAGGAAATAGGATTTAGAAGAGAGGAATTTAGAAACTCATCATATTCTGGTAAATCGATCTAAATTTTATTGATAATATGAGTATTGAGACAAAATTGGTAAGAGGATTTTTCAAAGGCAGAAGATTTCTTTGGCTTTCTCACAGGTTGAGTGCTCCAGTGATCTCTACCTTATCTTAGCCCGGAGGCCTCTATTTATAACACTACATTGGATCTAATTACATCATTGATTACATCAGATTCAATAATATCAGACTTAATTATTAATGCTTTTGGTTACATCATAGGGACACCTGTCCCTCTATTATATTCAGCTTCGCATGGTCTTCACATGGCATTGTCTTGGCATTTTTCAAAAAGCAGATTCTATTTTGTCATTTCTCTTTTTGTTGGTATTTCTTTTTCAAAAGCAGCTTCCAGCTGTCCATCATTGTGGCTGGCATATAGGGAAATTCCTGGCTATACATGCCTCTTGTAAGGTTGTGGGGCTTCCCTGAATCTGATGTCTATCAAATTTATTGATGTATTCCTTTAGAATGGTTGAATTTTCTTTCCCTCCATTGGTGACAAGAGTCCATTGTTCATATTGGCATAAACATTTGAATTTTTTCTCATACAATTTTTTTGCAATAGTGTAAAGGACCTTAATTCCTAATATCCTGCGGGATTGGAACCATGATCTTGTAATGTTTGGTACTGGCCTGGTATTTTTTCCAACTTCAATTTGGAAAGTTTTAACAACGTATCCAATTGTGATAATATGTTCAGTAGGATAATATATCATTCTATCAATTTCAGGACTAATTGAGTAAAATTTTAAATAAATCGATCTCCCTTAGGCGAACTTTGAAATTTCTCCCTTTATTAAATTCTAAAATCTTTCAATTTCTTTTAGATCTTTTCCAGGGTAGATTAGATCTAAAAATCCATAGTCCGTTGCCATCTTTGTCATGCTGGGATCTCCTCCTTTGGTAACGATTAGACACAGGTAAACATGGTCTCCTGATGTGATGAAGTAACAATCACAATCCTGAAGTTCATATATGATTTGGCAAAAAATTTTATACTCGTCTTCTCTTGATAAAAAAGGGGAATCATCTTCCTCTTCGGCATTGATTTTGATTACTTTGGTATGATCATCTTTGACATTTATTGTCAATTTCCTAGGACTAGTTTCATTTATTATCACCTTCTTTGAACTTGGACTTGGTTCATCTCTCTTTATCATTGGTCCACCACTGCTTCCAGAGGATGTATCTATTTGTATTGTACCTGTTGGTATATTTGGTAAAACCTGTTTGGCATTCAACGACTCAAATAGTGATTTGATTTCACTAATTCTGTCGCTCAATTGTTTGATATATTTGGTATGAGAGACAGAAAGTTCTATCAAACATTTAACATTTTGCTGAAGGTATTCTGCCATTTGTTCAATTCCATCTTTTATATCCCTAGCTTCCTCTATGAGGAAGTTCATTCGCACTCTGGCGTCCATCAATGATTCTTCGATATCATTCATCTGCAAATTCTATATTTCAGCTTAGAAAATCAGCAAGATAATTATTAATTCCTTTAATATGAATTATGTAAAAATTATAGAATGCTAAATAGGCCTGCCATCTATGAAGTCTTCTATATTGAGGTTCTGATGGTAATTTATTTTTTATTAATCCTGCAACTTGAGAATTGTCAGTTTCAACAATGATTTTTTTAGATAATAAAAATAATGAGAACTTTTTTATTCCTTTAATAATTTCTAATAATTCTTTTTCATGAGTAGTATAACTTATTTCTGCTTGGTTAAAGGTTCCATTGGAATATCTGCAAATTTCATTAAGATCTGTTTTTAATATTGCTGCACAATATTTATCCGAGGCATCAGTATTAACTATTAGATTATCTTTTTCATCTGGTAATCTTAATTTTGGTAAATTTTTACATTCCTCTTTTAGTGATTTAACAATTTTTGTATGTTCATCACTCCATCATTTAGTATTTGTTTTCCTGAGTAAAATCTGTATTTTATATCTCTTTTTCGAAAAAATTTCAATAAATCCTTCTACATAATTTAAACATCCAAAGAATTTTTGTATTTTTTCCTTTGATTCTAATTTATCTAGAAAGTTTTCTATCTTTTTAGATATATGAGTTTATAATTTTATTCCTCTTTTATCTATTAATAATCCAAGAAAATCAATTTTTTGTTTTTCTATTATTACTTTCTTTTTTGAAAGAACAATTCCTTCCTTTTTGCATTCATTTATAAATTTCATTAAATGGTTTCTATGTTCTTCTTTATTATGAGAGCATATTAATATATCATCAACGTAAACAATTAAAAATTCATCAATTTTTCTAAATATGTTGTCCATTTTTCTTTGATATATTTGTGGTGCATTTTTTTTTAAACCAAATGACATAACCATCCATTCATACTTACCTTGAGGCGTACTAAACGCTGTATATTGGATGCTATCTTCTTCCATTTTGATTTGCCAAAATCCTGATTTACAATCAAATTTAGAATAATATTGTTTCTCTTTTACAAGGTTTATTAATACTTTTTTGTTAGGTAAAAAGTATCCATCAAACTTAGTATATTTTTTTAATTATTTATAATTTATAACCATTCTATTTTTTCCTCTTATTTGTTCAGAATGTTTCATTACTTTAAAGGCTGGACTGGTATGAGGGATCCAATACTTGGTCTAATAAGTTTTTTATCAAGTAAATCTTTTATTAGAGTTTTAAATTCTTGTGTATCTTTTACGGTATATATCATTGGTCTAACTCTTATAATAACATTTTTTGTTAATTATATTTTAGCTCTAGGATGATATGGTTTCCAAAATGATAATAGATTTTCTCCATAAACTTTTTCTAATTGTTCTATGATCTTTGCTATACTTATTCCCGTTTTTAAGAACGTTTTATATCTTATGTTTTTATTCTTATATCGTTTTGTATAATTGATTTTTTCTCCCATTTATCACCACGCCGAGCTGGCTAAACTCTATAATGTCTAAATTCTCTTGGTATTTTTAATAAATGTGCACATGGTGTTTTTGTAACATTATAATATAATTATTTTGTTTATAATATTGAAATTGTTGGATAAAGTCATTTCCTAATAATATATCACATTCTAGTTTATCATAACTATATATTTTGTTTATTATAACTTGTTTACTTCCAAGTATTGTATCGACTTTATCGACACTATTAATTATATGAGTACTTTCTCCTATTACTTCTGTTATTTTTATCTTATTATTGGTATTCCATGAGTTGATTAAGAAACTCTTAAATATTGATATATCACTTCATGTATCAATTAATGCACAAGTTGTTATATTTGTTTTAATTATGGTAACTTGTATATAAACAGCTAATGGAAAGCTTATTTGATTATTCATTCAGCTTATCTACATAGTATACTTTGACCATCATGAGTTATATATAATCCTTCTCTTTTTATACTGTAATCTTCCAATCCATTTAAGAAACTCATTCCTAATAGTATATGAGGTCCTATGTCCATACTATTGTCTATGTAACATGGTACTAAAAGGTTAATTCCTCCTATCTTTTTTGGTACCTTAGCCTCTAATTCTATAGTATGTAGTTGTCCATCAAAATTAACATATCTATATGGATTAGTTCTATGAGTTATTAAACCTTTATTCTTATTTGAAGCTATGTGACATTCACTGGCTCCTGTATCTTTTAATATATTTGATCATTTTATATGCTCTTTTCCATTGAAGTATTCTCCTTCTATTTTCATATTTCCAGCATTTCTATAAAGTTTTATTTCTCCTGTATTACTAGTCTCTCCTAATTGTCTTCTATTAGGTAGACTTAGACTTCTTGATCTTCTAATTAATCTGCCATTTTCAAATGTTATGTTATGTAATCTTCTTCTCTTAATTCTATAATTTTTGGTTTATTTTTTTGTTATAGTAAGTTCGTAATTTCTTGGGTCTAGACTTATTTGTTTATCTAGTTCCACAGCTCTACCAATATCTTTGCATTCTTTATGAATTTCAATATATGGTTTTTTAGAATAAATGTTTCCATAATTAGAATTAGTAAATGTGTATAATGCTCTATATTCTATAGTCATAATTTTATCTCCTGATTCCATTATATCATCTTTATGTAATTTGAAATGTAGTCTTAAAACTTCATTAAAGTTTCTGTCTTTTAATGATATACAATATTTTGGGTAACATGTAAATATTAGTTTCTTATATGCTAGACTTCCTTCTATTGTTCCTAAATGACGGTCTTTTAAATTTATTATCCTTCCATCATGTAAACTTAGAGTCAAAGGCGAATCTTGTAGCGATCGAGAATTTTTACGAAATTTAATAATTATTTCAAAGTTTCGAAAAGCGTGCCGCTGCGATCTCACCCATTTTTACGTTAACGTCGCGACGCGTTCGTCTAGTAAAGTCGAGAAATATCGAGTCAATTCGATTTTAATTAAATTTTGAATTTCTAAAATTTTATTATTTTAATTATTTATTTTAATTATTATTTTCAAAATAATTTTTAAATTTCCAAGTTCATCGATTTCATTTTATCAGTTTCATTCTTCCGACCCAGTTGATTTCGCATGTGAATTTTCCTCGAACTACGTGCATGCTTGTCTTGATTTTCACACTCTACCAACTCCCATCTATCCTCAAAATCAACCCATACCTCCACCCACTCCCACTAACTTCAACCCATACTTCACCAACTCCATGATTCATCCTCACACTCCCTATACATCCTCCCTCAACACAACCAATTCACCAAATCACAGCCCAACCCAGACTGCATTTCCCCCAAATCCTGATCAAACCACCACCACCTCACCATTTATCATCATCACCACAACCGAGCCACTACACAACTCCACCAATTCACCACCACTTCCAAGTCAACACAACAAACCAATTGAAGCACCACCATCCAATGCCAGCTTTCTCCCAGTTCATTCCATTTCAATTCCACCCAAACTGCCTCTGCTAAATTTGAACTCTAAACCACCGAATCAAGTAGCAACCAACATCCATTGAACCATCACCTTCGTCCCATGAACCCAAAACCGAAACAACCATTAATCATCTTCATCACAGCAACGTAATGCACCACCCGCAACCACAGTCCAGCCACCACAGAACCACAAGCTGCACTCAATTGTAACCAATCTGCCACCTACTGCCCATTCAGAACGTGAGCAGCCACTGCCCAAACCACCAATTCACTACCAAGATCAAATCTGCAACCGCGACCACCGCCTACAATCCCACACCAACTCCAAACCATCACCGCACCCACAGCCGGTCGCAACCACAACCCAAATCAAACCCAAAGAAAAACCCATGAATCAACAAGTTCATTTCTTACCTCAACCACCATTTTTTTGCCTGAAATCGCTCACCTTAAATCACGATTTTGTCTCGGTTTTTCGCAACCATCTCGCACCAAACTCCTTCAAACCAGAAACCCCTCTTGAACCACCACTTTCCGCCACCTTTCCCGACGTTTTGCCGGTGAACTGCCGGCTCTAGCACCTCCGTCTCTCGCCTCTCTCTCTGATCTGAAACGTAAAGAGAGAGAAGATATATTTTTTTTATATTTTGATTTTTTTTTCTAAATTACAGCTTGGGTCCCTAACTTTTAAAGTTATTTCAAATCAGCCCCTTCGTTTTCAAAGAAGTTTATTTCAGTCCCTCAAGTTTTAAAGTTTTGCATTCAGTCCTGTTAGTTTTTAAAACATCAATTTCAGTTCTCAAATTGTAAATTATTATTTTTAAACTATAAATTTCAAAAGACTAAGGTAACTTATGGGCTAGACGAAGCGTACGGAGAATTAAAGAATGAAAGTCGTTTCCCGCTCAACCACACTCGTCAAGTTTAAGGTAGACTCGCCCCATTAATTGATTTAAATTATAATTGCATGTGAATGTGTATGTTACGTGATTTATGTGAAATTTATTTCATGAAATGAGATGAGAATATATTTCTTATGAAATATTTATGTTGTTATGCTTGTCATAACTTATATGCTTTTATGCATGAGAAAGAAAGAAGAGAATGTCTTGCAAGATAAATGATGATGTTATGCATAACTTCTGTGCCTTATGTGCACGAGAAGAAAGAGCAATCTATACCCTCTAATTTCAAAGGGCCTATGATTTTCAAAGAGAAGCCATGTGCTTTAATACACTAGAAGAGCAACCCACACCCTATGATTTCTAAAGAGCCTATGGTTTTTTAAAGAAGAAGCCATGTGCTTTAATGCACGAGAAGAGCAACCCACACCCTATGATTTTCTAAAGAGTCTGCATTTATGTGTTCAATTATATTGTAGATTAATTAATTGGCGATGAGTCTACTGAGTATTTCTATGAAATGCTCATGTCTATTTTAACAACATTTGTAGATCTCGGAGAGGGTGGCAAGTGATGGATGATTGTGGCAATAATCGTTAAATGGTTGAAAGTCTTACTTTAATGATTTCCGTATTTTCAAACATTGAATAATTTTGAGAATTTCAGTTATTTGAGAAATTATGACATTTTAAATTGCTTTACAATATTAATGGTTTGATTTACTATTTCAAATTGTTTCATAAATGTTTTCAATTTTATCGACCATTACAGTTTACTTAATGTTGCCAAAAATGAATTTCAGTTATTTCTTCCGCAAAAATATTATTTGAAAAGTTAGATCAGACGATGACGTGGTGAACCGGGTATTTAGAACTCGAGGCGCTACAAATCTAATCATTCTCTAAACAAGGATTTAAGCAATATTTGGATACCTACTAAATAAACATATTGGGTTTTTTCACTTTGTTTTTTATTGATCTTTGTTAATAATTCTGTAACCGTATTTTTTGTTAAAAGATTTAATTTGTGTGTTCCTTTAGTAGTTCTAACATCTATTACTTTTTCAATCTTATGATATTCATTTATTGCTACTCTTTCTATTCTCCATATTCTGTCTAATATTTCCAATTTTCAAATATAAAGATAATTTTTGTATTTTCCTGAACTTATTATTATCGAAAGTTACTTTTAATCCATAACCTAGGGGTGGACGTCGGGTGATTCGGTTCGGGTATCTCAAGAACCGGAACTAACCATACTTTTTCGGTTATTGTAAAATGGAACCATTCGGTTTCATTGAATCACAAGAACCAAACTAGAACCAAATCATTCGATTTTGGTTCGATTTCGGTTCTAATTCAATTCTATAATAATAATTATTTTTCGAGAGCCTTATCGAGGAGCATCAAGCCTAGGGAAGTGAAACAACAACCTGAAATAAACTTCTACCGAATATACCAAGATCAAGAATTTCGAAAATTATTTCACCCCAAAGAAAGTATAGGATTCTCCATGAAACGAAAGATATTCATAAACAAAAATAGGAAACAAATTACGCAAAAGGTTTTTTGAGCATGGCAATATAGTAAACTTGTGGGATGAATCATGAGTTTTAAAAGCATTATTATTAATTATTTTATATTTGTATTTAATTAATTACATCGTGATTATTTACAACTTCGCTTATTAATAAGTTAGTCTCATTCGATTTTCATTTACTGATAATTTCAGTCCGAGTGTGAAATTAAAGGTTATAATGAGGTAGAGATGTAACAAATTTCAGAAAAAGAATTTAATCATTTTCACTTTACCCAAAAAATTACAAATTCTTTTGATTTTTAATTTTAGAACAACCAATTAAGACCATAAAAATAATAATAAACAATGATCAAAGACCGGTTCTAACTTCGGTTTTTTCGGTTCTAAAGGCGGAACCGAGAACCGGACCGAAAACCAATCGGTTCTCGGTTCCAAAACCAATTTCCTATTTTATTTTTTTAAAACCACACGGTTCCGATTTTTTCGGTTTGGTTCGGTCATATCAGTTCCGATTATTTTGCCCACATCTACCATAACCTTCTATTCCTTCATATTCTTGTATATTTATGTTTTTTTTTCCTTTCTTCTATTTCTCTATTCTGATTCCGATACATTGCTTTCTGAATCTGTTTAACTTATATAAACTTCTTGATCATAATATTATTCAATGTCAGATATTTCACTTAGTTCATTTTCTATTTCTAAATATTCTTTTTGTAATATTTTGACTTTTTCTTGGTACAATCAGGACTTATATGTCCCATTTCTCCACAATTTCAACATTTGCATTGACTTTTATCCTTTTTTTAATGTTTATTTTTCTTTTTTTATTTGGATTATATCTTCTTTTATAGTATATTCTTTTAGGTTTTATATATTTTTTTCTTAAAATTTTTAAATTTTTTAAACTTTCTATTTTTATATTTTCTCTTAATATTTCTTCTTTCAGGATTACATCCCCATTGTGTAGATTTTTTCATATCTTCACAACATATTCTAGTTAATTTTCCCGATTTCTTTAATAATTGTCTTTGTTGACATATATATGCTAATCTTTTAAATAAAAATCTTATCCTTGATGCTAATGTCCTAGGAATTCCAGGGTTATCTCTAGCAAATAATTCAAATTTTATCTTGAAATATTTTCCCCACGAACCTGGTAATTTATTGTAATACATATCTTGAAATACTTTTTGATTTTCATTACTGTAAAATTGTACATAAAAGTATTCTTTAAATTCACATGTGTATTCTTTAATCTTACACATATTGCTAAATTTATCAATTTGATTCTAGCATTGTCTTTTTCTCTTATTGATTTTCGTTCTCTATCTCCTATCCAATTTTCTCATATAAATTCATCTGCAATATATTCTGTTAATTTTTCTATACCTCCTCTATCTTATTTTATTATTTCTGTTTGTACATTTCTTCTTATTAAGGCTTTTGTATCATTTTTAATTCCTTCCGACCAGTTTCTAACATTCCCTTCAAAGGACAAAACTAGGAAGTTTATTCTTCTTTCAGTACTTTCCCATGCATCATCTTTATTATATAAAAAGAATAATATCATTGAATCTACTCAAGTTAACAAGGCATTTTTGGTATCTATTTTGCAATCTATATCTAATTTTGCTCCTCCATGGTTAATAGGGTAGTTATAATTATTATCTGGTTTATATCTATCTTCGTACTTATTCCCCTTAAGTTGTTGCCTTTCTCTGATTCTATCATAATATTGTCTTTGTGGTTTGCTATATAAAGGTGTATAACTTTCATCTGGATCTGATAATTTGGAAGTTCCTATTGGAGCTAGATTAATACTCCTCCAGTATTCATTAAAACTTGGTATTCATCTAAATTTTCTAGGCTTAATTGATCAAAATCCTCTATTAGTAAGTCTAGCTCTTCATTCATCTTTGTTTTGTTTTTATTCAGTTTTAAGTTTTCCTATAGTTTTTTCTATGGATCTTTATAATTCTAATTCTTCTTCTAGTATTTTTGATAATATATATTTTTAAATTCATCATCCATGCTTCCCGATTCTATTACAATTTTATCTTGTTCAAAGTGTTTCTTTCCTATTCTAACTATTTCTTTTTCTTTAAGTTTTTTGTCTATTTTCTTTTCTATATTTTTATTATTATCTTTTAACTCTCTAATTTCAAGTTTTAATATATTTATGTCATTTCTTGCTTCTTTTAATTCATTTTTAACTACTTGGACATCACTTATTAACAATTTTATTAATACTTTTAATTCTTCAAAACATTCACTCATTGACATTTTATGCTCTTGGTTTAGTGGTTTGTGATATTTATACTTTAAATAGTCTATTGTATATATCATCAATCTTTGTTTCTATTCTCATGATTCTTTCTTCTATTGATATGATTCTTTCATTATTTATTTTTTCACTTATTTTTTCTACAATCATTCCTATTTTATCTTGATTAATTAATTCTCCTGATTTTCTTTGGAATTCTTTTATAATTTCTTCATTTATATTTTTAGCCTTTCCTTTCCTATCATATCTTTTAATTCTTGAAATTGTATTGTTAGTTTGTTTTTGATGTTTTGTAATATTTCTTTAACATTCTTATCTTGTATATTTAATTGTTGAAGTTCTTCAATAGCTATTTTATCTTGTACATTTATGTTTTTATATGTCTGCCATAAAAAAACACTTATCCAATTTAACTGCAAATTGAGAAATCCATTAGATTCTCCCCATGAGCTTAAGGGTTGAAACATGGTTGTATTGACTCCTTTTATTTGATAAGATCCAACTGGTAATTTAATATTTTCTATTATTTGCTTTTTAAATTTTATTTCTGGAAATTCTGTCATTAGAACCTTCCTTTAATATGTTCTATTTCTAGTATAAGTTTTGACTGATATTTTGCTTCTTTACATATCCTTATATTATATTCAGAGAATTCTTCTATTGATTTTAACAATTCTTTTTTTCTTTGTATTCTAAAAATTTCCTTAGTCTTTCTATTTCTCTAGTTTTTTCATATTTTTTTATTAATTTTTTCTTTGTTATCTAAAATTATTTGTATTTTGGCAATTGTTTTGAGATTGTATTAAAATATTCTCTCCTTTTTTCTAATAATTTTAATCTTAAGACTTCTTCTCTTTTTATAATTCTTTCTTCTCTAATCATATCACTTAAATTTCTTCTTTGTTCAGCTATTAAATCTAATTTTTCATTTGTTTCTATGTCTAGGTATTTTTCTAGTATAGGATCTGCTCTATGATAATTCATTTCTATAATTTTTATACAATTCTTCTAGTATATCTTTATGAATTAAATATAATGTTTCGTTTATGATAAAATCTTCTTTTATTATATCAAAATTTATTAGATCATATATATCTCTTCTTATGTCTTTTTCTAAATCCCTTAAGGTTCTTAAGATTTTTAATTTATAATTATCAGGTAGTATTAAAGTATATATTATAACTCTAGACTTATGTATTTTGTATTCATTTTTATATTTTGTTATGTAATATTTGTCCTTTAGATCTGCCATATGACTCTGATACCAATTGAGGGGGGTTTATAAATAAAATCATTTATTAACATCATTTAAATTTTTCTTTACTTTAAAGTTCAAAATATAAAGCTATAAAGACTAGTATGTTGAAATATATAACAAAGGGGTATTTTGGTAACTTTATTCATTATGTATGGTTATGTACTTCCTTTTTATGTGCAAGTAGATTTTTCTTAAAAATAAAGGGAAAAAAAATCATAGTCATGTACAAAAAAATGTTATAAATTTTGTACATTATATTGTTGAAACTTTGAATTTTCAAAATTCAAATTAAATATCATCAAATGAAAAATATTGTGCCTTGCACATGTGAAAGAAAATTTACAATTGTAGCTCTTCCAATTAATCTGGAGTTTCCGAGCTAACGTAAGATTTTCACTTATTTCCTAGTACTAGAAAAAAATTACTAAGCAGAGCATGTAAACTAGTTTAATTGATCAGAGCCTAGTGATTGACTTCTGGTGGCCCTTCAAAGCGAATATAGTCATACATGACTCCATTGTATGGACGTCCGCCTCTTGATTGCCTTAGATATAATGTATTTCTTCCATGCACAAGTCGATATCCTGGTACACTAACGCTATATAACGAGTATAATCCATGAAGTCCGTGTCTTGCAATTGCATTATCCCTTCCTATCAAACTTGTAGTAAAGTGAGGGCGTGGGGTAAACGGATTATTGAATCGAACCTATAAGAAGAATCGAATCAACATTAAATAGATATATTAATCATTATTCTATAAGAAATGAAAAAGTTTTTAAAAACCATACTTGGATTTCGGCATAATTGGCAGAAGCTATTGCTATCTGGAGCGTATAAGTTTGCGTCCTCACGACATTTGTTAAATCAAATGAAACTTGCCATGTCGTCGACTCATATGTACTATTTGTTCTCCTGCAAAAATTTGGAATTAATTTGCACATTTATTTTTATCTTATTAATAATTCTAGGGAGACATCGTGATGTGACATATTTTTATTCGTAGATAAAAAAGTAAGTGGTGGAATATTTATATCCATTATTCAATAAAATTGTGTCACCTCACAATGTTTCAAAAAATGTCTAATTAATGTCACTCTAGAATTATTGTTATTAAACGAAATGGTCATAAAGTGTGTGCTAAATTATACCTGTTGACATGAGCAAAGAACCAATCTTTTGTAAAATCACTTGTGCCAACGGTGTAAACTAGATCTTGATCTGGATATAAATCTGTATATCTATCCCACAATCCGTACTGTCTATACCTGAATATAACAAAAGTGATTAAATGAAATAGATAAGAATGTAAAATCAATGGTCATCATCATTTAATGGGAGCTTACTTCTGATTTTGTTTAGTAAATAAATGGTTCCTCAACTCCGGCAATGGATCAGGCACGTAGAACTCAGCAGGAGTACGATCAGGGATCCCAATTTCCCATAGGGTTGGGCCATTTCTTGGAGGTCTATATACAAGATTTCCCAGTTGGATTTCACTTCCTATATAAAAAATCATAATTTGAGTAAAAAAAAAAAAAAAATCTCCATAAAATGCATGTAAGAATTATTTTTCAACTTTGAAATATAAAATTCAGTTGGCATTGAGATTAAAACCTGGTGTGATGACAATATCAGTTTCATATTTATAGTCCCCCATCACTCCTGCGACCCAACCATTCAAGCTGTAACTACCTCCTCGAACGCCTCTTATAGTGAAGTAACCATTTTCATCAGTTTGATTCCAAAATTGATAGCCCTGGTAATAATATTAAGAAAAATAATTAATATGCTATGTGAAATTAAATCAGAAGCTTATTAAAATTTAAATTAATTTAAAATATTAACCTTAAAGTCTGTTTGCCAAGATCCCACGTCCCCTGGTGGAGCCAATCCCACATATGCTGATTTTGCAGGCACGAAGTCTCGACTGAGATATCGGTCACGAACTAACAATCGACCGCTAATGGTGGCCCGTTGATTGGCCTGAGGGAAGTCTTCTGAGCTTGGAAAATCATATGGCCACTTTTGGGTTTCCTTTTGCATCTGATGAAGTGAAATGATTAAGTTAAGTTAGGGAATAAAAATGAGAAATAATATCTAAGTTTTCAAATATTTATTTTATTTTGTTGAATGTAAGTTACTTGTTCTTTAGCATCTTCCCAAAGTGTACTGGGCTTGTTGCTTGAACCTGAGTTGAGGTATATAAAAACAGGGCCGAAGACCTTTTTCCACGGCTCTCCATTGCGTAATCTGACTCCAAAATTTGGACCAGCATAATGACCACTAAAAAATACCTGGATGTGGATAATTTAAAAGGAATTAGTGAATAAGAAAGTGTGAGTCAAATGTTTATATATGTAAGATTGTAAGGTGTATTTTTGAAATCAAAGTGATCTTTACTAAGCCCTCGTTTGGTTTTCATTAATTTTTCCTAATTTTATACAGTATTCAATTTCAATCATTCATTAAAAGTCAAACCTACAATATTTGACTTTTCAATCAAATTTCAACCATATTTTCTCCTAAAAATCATTATTCATTTAAAAAAAATTCATTTTAAACAATATCAAATACACTCTAAATAGGATCTACTTACGGCTAAAGAGGTCGGACCGACATGAGATGTAAGATCATTTTTCACAGGCCCACCAGCTCGAAACTCATTGCTTGGTGTTATCACCCAAAATCCTATGTCTTGATGATTGCTAATCCAACCGTGCACCAAGCTATCCTTATTGTCATACGAGTATTGGTACTTGTCGTCCACCTGATCAGTAGATTTACAAAGTTAAAAGATACAATATCACTATAAGCCTGCATTTGATAGCAGGGGTGGAATTGGGGTAGAAAGAAAATGAATTCCAAGAAATTGAATTCCTGAAAATTGAAAATTTAATGTATTTGATTGATTGATTTTTCTAGGTGGAAAAAATGGATAATTTTTCAACTTTTGTTGTTTGATTGACATTATTTTTCATGATAAATAAAGCAAAATTTAGCTATTTCAATCAATTTTTTTTCCACACATTTGTACTCGATAGTAATAATGTTCTTGAAAAAAAAAATTAATTAATAATAAAAAAAATGATCAAACGCAATGCAAAATCAATTCTCATTTGCTAGGAAAATTAAATTCTAGTATATAGGTAGGAAAACAATTTCCTTATTTTCCAAGAACTCAGGCGCGTGATGGACAAAGGTGGAAATCATTTTTCAAGTAAAATGTTGACAATCAAACGGTACAAGGTGGAAAATTTGGGGTGGAATTTTGCTTTTCCAAGGAAAAAAATGTGGTTTCAAACGCAACCTAAGTGATTCTTTAAGTATTTTATGACATATACGTACCTCGCCTTTGAGCGATGGATTGCTAGGATTTGTCAACAAAACTGCTTCTCTATAGTTGAGAACTTGGCCTCGTGTACGATCAAGAGCTGTCGGCATAATCCTTTGTATGTCGTCCGATATTGCCATGTAATGGAACCTATATTATACATATAAAATATTGTTAAAAGTTTACGATTTCACACCGAGAATGTAAAGTTTATAATTCTTATATCTTACGTGGCATCGTCAAGTTTGAAAGTAATCCTTGCTTCATCAATATTTAAATCTGGCCATCCTTCTAAATGTTCCATTATAGCATACGAATAGAAACCAGAGCTTCCACGCAACATTATGTACCTGCGAAGAGTTTTATTATTTAGGCAGACTCTATCAAGTTGTTGAGTATATATGTTGTCCACATTAATAAACTAAATTCCACCTTATATCGACGTTCAAGGGGTAAAAGTAACGATCGGAGGAATTCCATGTTCTCGTGAATGAAATTTCGATCATATCTTCGGTTTGTGCTATAACTTTGAATCTTTCCCCTTCAAGCCTGCATAATTCAATGAAGTTAATTAGTATTTTTCATTACATAAAAAGTATTCTTTTTCTGGATTTATAATGAGGGAATCACAGTCGCTATCCACTGGGTGCGCACTGTGTAAGCTCTCGGGTTGACGCAATAATCTAACAACCAAGTCAGCCATGTAAATAGTACTAGGCAAGTTCGGTATGATATGCTCGATTGAGAAAATATTGATAGGAGGAATCGAAGTCGTGACCAAAGGGCTTTGCGCTCACCCTATGAGAGGTCATAAAATAGTATTCTTGAATTTTCAAGTAATGAAATTTTTAAACTTACTCGTAGAAAAAACTTTTGCGATCTTCTGGCCTAGTCCATACAATGTCCCAATACCTAAATTAGCAAATCCATGTAAACAGGGGATTATGTAAATTGTTTTGTAACTTCATGAAGAATGTGTAGCATGAAATAAAAAATTTCTTTTCAAGAACATATTTGACAACTTTATTCGAAGTATTTTGTATTATATTCAAAGCGACTCACCCTCGTCTATTTTCTCTTAAGTGAAAATCGAGGACATTCTTATCTCCTTTGTATTGAATTCCAGCGATCAAACCACTTGGAGATAATAATGTGAGTTTAACAATGCCATTGTCCAACATCACCTGCAAAAAATACTTCTAATCAATTTGGATATATATATACACGTACGTACGTAATTGTCATTTATGTTTTATTGGGTTAATGTAATTTTTATGCCAATTTTTCTTCTTCATTCTTTATTTTGGACATCATATTGGAAACGTGTATAATAATAATAATAATAATAATAAAATAAAAAATAAAAAATTGAACTTCTTTTTGTTCCTCATTGCCTAGTATGAAAATTATATAGCACCCAGTAGACATCTTATGGTGACGTAGGGGAGGCAGGCCTGACACCCAATAATGGCCCACTCACTAGGTGACGGGTGGGCATTTTTAAGACCCACCATAAAAGGACTGCAGTCTAATAATGTCTATTTTCATATATCAAATGTGTGAAAACTGAAAAGTATTAAAGATCAGAAATAGTGTTTGTAATTAGGCTTACATGATCTTTCCATTGATTCAATTTGACTGGAGAAGATGGTATCAGTTCTTGATCTTCGTTCTGAGGCATCCATCTGCAGATTTGATCATTAGTTACTTAAGACAGCAATTGAAAGATTATACATAGCAATATAAAGATGCCAACTAGGGAATTCTGTATCTTCTGTTTGGGCTCCATTTTTGTAAAACAAAAAAAGAGTTCTAATAATAATTTTTGAATAATATATGTTTAAAAACTAGTAAAAATTTTGGATTTTGGATGAAATTATTTTATTGAAAGAATGTAGGGTTGGAATTGAATTTTGAAAAAATAAAAAAAAATAAAAAGAAAAGAAAGAAAGAGAGTTTTTAAATAATAAGGCTCAATCACTAAAGGGGGCAGGGACAGGGAAATATCTATGGACTTATTTGAATATTTTTACGAAGTTGAATAGGATAAAAATCAAAGTTTTTGTTCTTGGTCCGAGAAGTTTTGACAACTTTTTTCCTTCAAATTCATTTTCAACCACACAATTTTATGAAAACTCACTATTTTCATATTTTTCAATTACACATTCTCAAAAAAATTCAAATTTAGTCCAAAATATCCTACACCAAAATAGAGACATGTATTATGGTGTATTTGGTTCACCGGTAATAAGGTCAGTTGACTTAATGGAGCTGGCAACAAATCAATCAATCAAGAAAAATAGTAATAATTAATACAAATCAATCAAGAAAAATATAATTATATGCCTATGTTTAGTGCAATTAGAATCGGTATTTAAATAGATTCTAATAAAAAATTATTGAAAAAAATATGAATTCCATAAAATATATAATTATAATTAATAATTGACTTTAGTACTAAATAGACTTTTTTTCTTTTTCTTTTTTGATAATAGTTCCTTTTGTGTTTTCTTGAATACTACCCGAAGGGCGAAAAGAACACGAATAATAAAAATCATATTACGAGAGTACAGCGTAGTTCTTACTTCAAGAGAAAGAAAAGATTGAGAACACCATTCCCATTACATAAAGAGCTTCTAATAAAAACTAATTCATATTCAAAATTTCAAGTTGAACGCCTTACATAGTTATATGCACGAGTTAAGGAAAATATGATATATTTTACATAAATTATGATGCTCAATATATTTACTTAAAACTCAAAAGTATCAGAAACTAATAAAATAAATAATAAATTATAAACTGAATTAGCAAAGAGATAAGTTTTGTAATGAACAAACCTGTTTGTGGTATTGGCAGCAGAAGCAACATGCAAGAACAATGAAAAAGCAATCGCAAGAAACCCTAAAACTAAAAACCTTTGTGTCTTGTCCATATCTGCAACAACAAAAGAAACCTGCTAAACAACAATGTAGAACACGTTTCAGATTTTATATAAAAAAAAAATTAATAAAAAGAATCGTCGCGCATCATACACGCCTCGACTCAGCATATACAAAATCATGCATAAGAAAAGAAATCATTAATCAAGAATTAGATCTACCTCAAAGAAAAAGGAGGAGTCGCCGGTCGAGCAG
This sequence comes from Ligustrum vulgare, assembly GCA_963555705.1. Lineage (NCBI taxonomy): Eukaryota > Viridiplantae > Streptophyta > Magnoliopsida > Lamiales > Oleaceae > Ligustrum > Ligustrum vulgare. The sequence continues at coordinate 44,652,422 of OY743173.1, read as the reverse complement.
TTCGTATCAGAAGCTTTATATTTATATTATAATTATTATTAATGGAGCAGTTCTTATGAACTCAATGGAATATAAAGGCTCTTATATATATATTAATTTTATATATCCTAAATTCTAATACTAGTAGTAAATAAATTAACAAAAGAACACAATCCTACATGGAATGGGACTTTGACTTAAGGTAAGAAATATTTTATTAGGAAAGTAATTTAGTCGTATGAATACAATTCTTAATAGTCGAACTTTAGTATAATTGAGACAATTTTCTTCCTCACGTTATTTTTTATTTAGAATAGGAATCCTAATTTCTTTTGTGTACAAATACTATTAAGTGAAGAATCAAACAGAAATATTTGGCCACCAACTAATTGTCAAGTAATTTCTGGAAGTCTATTGGTGGGTTTTTCAAACTGAAATTTAGGTAGTTTCTCCAACATTTTTTTTGGCTGTTTTCCCGTAATTTGTTCGATATAGTCAATAATCTGGAAATTAATGAATAGGAAAATAACTACACGTACCAAAAGATTGATCGAAAATTTAGAATTTTAATAATGAAATAAAATTAAAAGATATTAATTAATCAAGACTTATTTCAAAACATACCGAAGTTAAAAAAAATAAATAAATAAAATACGTGCCTATAAGCAGAATTTATATCTAGAAACAGACGGGTAATTGAATTGGACGTAATACGAGTAATCGAGTTCTTTGTTTAGTGATGGTGAGTTAATATGAAGCTCATATTTAAATAAAAATAATATTTCTTAAACATAAAGAAAAATTAGTGTTCAATTTTTTGAAATAACACAATTTATTTGTACAGTCTCACACCTCTAAATTAATGCTTCAATAATACCGTTCGATATTTTCTATAGGCATAATTTAATTTACTGATATATAATATTAAATATATTATTTGTAAGGCTTATGCTAAGTACTGATATATAATATTAAATATATTATTTGTATAGTCTCACACAATTTATTTGTACAGTCTTATGCTAAGTACTGATGATATATTATTTCATTCACACTTGAAACGTGTTTCATATATAATACTCTTTCGTATCTCTAATCTCTCGAACCCTTCTTGTATTATAAAAATCAATTTACTTTAGATCATTGGTATCAAATGACACAATACCATTCGTTTGAATACGTGTTAATAAATGTCAACAATAAAGAAATTATTTTCATTTTTTGTTAAGATGCTTTGAACATCGGAAACAAGGAAAAGAAAAACGTTAATCCACGATCCAAAATTTTATGGAACACATCGTATTGACTACTAAAAATATCTATCTAAACAATAAACGTGGCTCTATTAATTTCTCTACATCTTATGGTCAAATTTAGGAAGAGAAATCATGACTTTTATTTTATTTTTTTGTTGTAGATAATAAAAAAATCAAAGTTAAGAAAACGAAACGAGGTGAAATGTATTATTATCAAGTATAATAACGACATAGAATTCATTCCATCTGCTTGCCAAACTTATTGGAGAATTTTATTTGGGGAAATAACATCCTAGTTTGGAGTCTTGAATGAATCAAAATTGTCCCAAAATTGAGTTTAAGTGTAGACATAGGTACTTTAGGGCCAACATGATATGGCTTTTGAGACTTAAAAACTATTTTATTTACCAGTTTTAATAATTTTGATTAAAGAGTATTTCAACCAATTAAAAAAACTTTTAAAGGAAGCTAATTTAGTAAGGCTTCATTTAAGAGCACTAGGGATGACAATAATATTCACGAACTCGCAACCCGTTGGGTACCCGACACAAATGGGTAGAAATTACCCAACTCAATGAATTTGTGGATAGGGTATGCGTGTAGATTTAGAAACCCGATATGGGTATGGATAGGGTATGAGTATTGTAGAAAAACTTATACCCAACTCATATACCCAATATTTTTTTTTTAAAAAAAATTATTGTATTTAAATTTTAACACTACATAATTTTGAACAAGTGGATTCTTTGATATTTTCTTATTTTTGGACAATTGGGGTTTATTTATTTTTGGACAATGAATGTTGTTATACTTTTATTTTATTTTGATATTTTTATGCTACGCAGGGATTGTTAATTAGTATATTACATGTAAAATTTATGAAAATTTTATAATTAAATACTTATATTATAGTTGAACAAATATTCTATACACACACACACACACACACACACACACACACACAAACACACTACCAATGCCAAAAAAAAAAAAAAATAATAATAATAAAAAATTATTAAAATTAAAATACGTAATGTGTTTTAAATGATTATAAAAGTGTACCCGCACCCTACCCTACCCAACTCGCAACTCTTAAGTATATATATGAGTAATGTATGGATATTATAAATATTTAATGGATAGGATATGAGTTTTTAAAATTCGATCCATACCTTACTCATTTTCATCTCGAAAGAGGACTTACAATGTCTGAACCGATTGTACCCAAATTTTAAGCAAAAATCTGAACGTTACACTTTTAAATACATCCGTAACAATTGACCAAAATTTGCTGAATTATGAATATACCCTTATTGCAATTAGTTCACTTTATCACATGGGAGAATAGAAATGGTAATTCCAACATGAGTAGTAAAAAATAATGCTTGGTGCAGCCCACACTACCTTTCTAACTGCTCATATTTTGATTAAAATCCTGAAAAGATAATAGATGAATGCAGTCCGATTTGAATGGTTTGTAACATATTTTCAAATCAAATCATTTTAAGCACATTTTTCACATCAAATCAAATTGTTAACTTATTTAATTTGACATTTTCTATTTTTCTACATGTTTGTAATTTAAGTAAATTTAATTTAATTAATTACCAAATACGTGTATTTAGTAATTTATTAAATTAAATTAAATTACTTAATTATTTCTTGTACGTAATATTATTTTTATCCCCTATATGTTTGTGATAATGATTTAATATTTGGAGATAATGTTTGTTACTTATCTTTTGTGATAAGGATCAAGAAATATTGTGATAATATTTTACTTTGCCTAGAATTCTATCACTTATCACTCTTGATAAAGATTCAAGATTAGGAATATTTTGTTGGCCGAAAATCTTTGTCCTATTCTTGGTATACAAGTTTGATTCTATCACTTATAGTAAGATTGTTGAATTTATGATTATCTTACCTTATCTTCATTTATGGTAACATTCTTGAATTTATGATTATCTTACATTATCTTCACTTATGGTAAGAATCTTGAATTTTTGATTTCTTACTTTATCTCTATTAATTTGTAATTATCTTCGATTTATTACAGGTAATAGAGATCTTGCACAATTAGGAATCTTGGAAGTCAAACAACTCGTGTGCTATATATATATATAGAGAGAAAGACGAAACGTTTTTCTCTTAAGTCTTGAAGCTAATATTTTCGTGAAACGTTATTCTCTTAAGTCTTGAAGGTAATATTTTCGTGTGGTGCTAATTATACATGGTTTCTTCAACATTCAAACTTTGATTCTTTGGGAGGAGTTCTTCAATCACTAAGAGATGAAAATAATTCAGCCAGAAGATCAAACGGGAGGTTTGGATTGAGATCGAATGGGAGTTCAGATTTGCTGAAGATTGTTGCAGTTTCAAAGAAAGTTACTGAAGAGTGATAGGACGCCGCTCATATTACACGCCAAGAAGGATCAGAGAGTGATTTATTTCTTAGGTGTTTGATAAGTCTATGCGTAGATTTATCATGTAGCTTAGATTGATCTGTGTAAAACCTTTTCTTATATAGTGATTGATTTTTGTTCGCAGGGTGCGGGCACGTGAGTTTTCCCTGTTAGGGTTTTTCCCACGTAAAGCTCAAATATTGTGTTCCTGTCTCTTTACAATCCTGCATCGCTTATACTATTCTGTTCACGTTTTATAATCCAAACGAATCTGGCGTAACAGGATTCATCTGGACCTGTGCTAAAAACAAAAACTTCACGTTTCACTGTTAATCCGTAACTTTCCAGACAAATATGTGACAATCAGTTGTGTCTTAATTAAGAATTAGACAACTTTAAATTTTCGCAAACTATTTAATTTTACAAACCAAACCAAACCAAACCATTTTTTGCAGTTTGGTTCAGTTTTAATCCACGGTTTACTTATGACATAACATATTTTAAATGTAAAATTAATTCTGCTTTTTAATAAATAAAGCTAAAATAAGTTTATGTGCTCCGATGTACTCATAAGAAAAATATTCAGTTTTAAATACAAAAACATAAAAAAAATAAAAATTTAAAAAAATGTCAATCAATATCAATTTATAGCCTATTTAAGGTGATTATGTTTAGAAGTTAACATCATTGTAATGCTATGAAATCATTAAAAAAATTTATACACAGCAAGAACAAAGTATTATAATTTTCTTCATATAAACGAGAATTTTATTTTATTAATAGACTATCGATGCATTGATAGAGATTTCTTTCAGTATAACCTTTCACAACTTCATTAGAAAATTATAAAATATGCAAAGAAGTTTGATTTATGCAAAAATTCTCTATCCAACACAAGTATCTTAAAGCAAAAGAATCACTCTAAGTTACCAAAATCTTACACTTACAAATCAAAAGGAAACCATTATTGCAATGATATGAAACCATTAAAAGATATAAACACAGTAATAACATAATATTATAATTTTTTATTATATAAACGAGAATTTTATTTTATTAATAGACGGTCGATGCATTGATAGAGATTTCTTTCAATATAACTTTTTGCAATTTCATTAGAAAATTGTAAAATATCCAAAGATGTTTGATTTATGTTAAAAATTCTCTATCCAACATAAGTAACTTAAAGCTCAAGAATTACTCTAAGTTACCGAAATCTTACACTTACAAATCAAAAGGAAACCATTATTTCAATGCTATGAAACCATTAAAAGATAAAACAAACACAGTAAGAATAGAGTATTATAATTCTCATTATGTAAACAAGACTTTTATTTTATTAATAGACGATTGATGCATGGATAGGGATTTCTTTCAGTATAACCTTTCGTAATTTCATTAGCAAATTATAAAATATGCGAAGATGTTTGATTTATTACAAAAATTCTCTATCCAACATAAAGATCTTAAAGCTCAAGAATTACTCTAAGTTACCAAAATCGTACACTTACAAATAAAAAGGATAAACTCATTAAATATCTCAATAGGCAACACGAGCAAAGTATTAAGATTTTTTCAGGTAGCAATCATGGAACAAATTATAATAATACGAGGCCGAGTTCAAATGGTTTCGGAGCATTGCTTAGTCGATAGTTATATAGATAATAGTATAGTTGGCCATCACCTTATCCAAATTTGAGTTCCTTTAAAAAAGACTAATTTTCCATGACATCCAGTGCATTAATGATATCAAAATCTTTCCGATTTGCAATAATAAATGCATCATTCATCAGTTGAAGCAGTGAAATTCTATTAGAGACGTTATAAAAACTAACAGCTGCTTTCAGAATTAAGCTATTTTTGTTGTTAAGGATGAATGACAAAAAGGGGGATAGACACTTATAAAATTTGTTATTTTGCTAGTGTAAACAAGAATTTTATTTTATTAGTTAAATTGGACTTTTTTTATGGAAAAATTGTAAATTCAAAATAAAAAATTAAAAGCGGTTTGGTTCGAATTTTTACGATTTTTGAAAATTAAAACTTAAATCAAACCATTTTGAAACGGTTTAAAAAAAATAAAATCTCGGGTCAATGCGGTCTCAAACCAGCTGTTTCAAACCAACGAGTTAGGTTGCGGTTTAGCGATTTTTTTGTGCAGTCCTAGAAAAAATATCGCCCAAATAGGGGCTAAATTAGTTTTCAAATAAAAATTAAGATAACTTTTCGGTAAGCTCATCTACATGAAACAAAAGCCGTGCCAATCGGACCTTAGTAAAAGAAAGAACATATTGTTGGAACTTGCATATAGAATTGGCTTTGATCAATCAGTGTGATTATTTATGTAGAAACCATTAGTTGGTGAATGAGAAATTAAGCCGCTTCAATACGTGACAAAGCTGAAAATTTAGATGAATGAATATTCTAGAATTAATTTGAATGAAAAAATATGCTTTTTCATATGAAATATCATGACTTTTTATATTTTAATTTCCAATAAGTACGTCTCTTCAATCTATCTATACATCTATATCTATATCTATACATATATTTATACATATATAAAAGTAGAAGTAAGGAGAGATGATTATTAAATTTTATTTTCTCTCCAAAATGTATTTATACTTTTTGGGGAAAAAAATACTAAAATAAAAATGCTTTGTTTTTGTTTATAATATAAGATGTGTGGTTTAAAAATGGTTTAAAAAATGTGTACAGTTAAAAATTGGGTGAAAAATGTGTTGTTTGTAAATAAATTTATACACAAAGTTACCGAATTGATGCTAATATTTTTAATCATTCTTAATTTTAATAATTGTGTAAAGATTATATGGTATAGGGTTTTCTGATAATTTTTTTTGGATGAATGTTGAAAAAACAAAATGTTAAATACAAGAGGCAAATGTAGAAATCGTGTAAAATTGTATTTTCAATGAAGTTAACAATAACTCATAAAAACTATTTAAACTTACGATCATTTATTATTTAAATTTATAAATTAACATTTTATTATTTAAATGTCAATTTCCCATCAAAATGCACTTACAATTTTTGGGGGAAGAAAACTAAAATAAAAATAGAAATTAATAAAAATCAGTGTAAATAATATTTATTAGCCTTTAAATAAAAAAAAATCATATTTTCTAAAAAATATATTATTATTATTATTATTATTATTATTATTATTATTATTATTATTATTATTATTATTATTATTAACTATTTAATAAATTAAAATATCCGTTCAAATGCTTTGTTTTTGTTTTTAAATAAAAATATTATCATTTTCGAGATAAAATGCATGGTTGGAAAATGGTTTTAAAAATGTGTATAATTAAAAAGTGAGTGAAAAATGTGTTATCTGTAAATAAATTTACAAGCAAAGTTATTGAATGGATGCTAATATTTTCAATCATTCTGAATTTTAATAATAATTGTGTAAAGATTATATGGTATAAGGTTTTCGATATAATTTCTTGGACTCCCACGTTGTCTGATTATTATATCATGATAATTGAAGATTTTTCATAATTATTAATTTAACTTCTTTATTTTGTAAATAAAAATATAAGTTTATTGGTTAAATATTTGTAAATATTAGTTGCGTTGAGAATAAACACACATTTATAATTTTTTTTATTGAATGTTGAAAAAAAAATGTTAAATACAAGATGTAAATGCAGAAATCGTGTAAATTTGTATTTTTAATGTAGTTAACAATAACTCATTAGAACTATTTAAACCTACCATCATTTATTATTTAAATATATAAATTGACATTTTATTATTTATATATACAAATTATTATTTACTGTCCAAATAAGTTTTAATAATTTGTATTAGTTATATTTTTTATGCTTGATAACTCTAATATTTTTGACTAAAATTCAATTCAAAGTTAACAATTAATTTTAACTACACATTTCTTAGATAATTTAACTAATTTTTATCAAAATAAAAATAAACGCATGTAAGCAAACTCATAATATTTCAAAATAGGGTGTGGTTAAATACATTTATTTAAAACGTATAAAAATAATTTTTTTGGGTAACATAACACTTTGACTGCTCGGTGGAAAATGAAAAGTCATATTGTGTTGGAAATTATAGAATAAGTTTTGAATATTTTGATAGTTCGTATCTATAATTTTTTATCTTTTTAAAATTCTGTCATTGTGGTGGTTTCAAGTCTTAGACCGGTTTATATGGAATTTAACTATTTTATTTTGATCTTTTTCTTTTTGTTTTAATAAAATTCTAAGCTTATATCACAAATATATCTATTTTTTTTACTTATTACAAATTCTATTTGAATGTAATTTTTCCTTTTCATTTTAAGTTAAATCAATTCAAATTAGAATATTTAAAGAAATTCTTGGAATGATAAACATATGAACCGTAAGAAAAAATTAAAAAAAATTAAGGTATGTGTAATGTACTTTTTTTGTAATTAATTGTCTTTCTTCGTTTTCCATTTTTAATTAAATATTCATTTCATATATTAGCATATAAATTTAATATAAGTGAGTAATAAATCATCGTGCATCGCACGAGTGTAACATTAGTTAGATATAAAATCTAGAAGTTGCATCTTTTGAAAGGTTTGTGCCTATTGAGACACAATTTTTCAACAACTATATATAGAGCTCATATACTTAGATTTTAATTCTTTCATTAATTCATTTTTTAATGATTGCATTATCATACTAAATCAAGTTCATTTTAAAATATTGTGCATTTATTTTGAGTTGAGTTTCATATGAATATAGTTGAAAACATAAGCAGGTTCACTGATCTATGTAATTTGAAGTGCTCCTATTGCATGATGTGATCGTTGTATCATGGAAGACGAATGTCGAAAATCGTTAGAACCCTTACGGGACATTATCCTCTTAAGGACAAAGAGTCAAACTCTTGATTCGATCGAATTTATATATTCATGCATTTTTTTGTTTCTACTTCATGTATCCAATTTTGATAAGTCGAAATTGTTGGGTTTTTGACTTAAAATATTACGGAATAAAGAATTCTTATTTGACAAGAAAAGAAAAGTGGTTTGATTAGATTAAAAGTATTTTCTTTATATATATAATACCAATTGAAAAATGAATAAAATATTATTGGTATTATTATATAAGGAAAATAATTAAGGAATCCTAATACAATTAGGAAATTAACCTAAATTGTAATTAGATAAGTTTTTGGACATATTTTTATTATATATGGAGACGATCTGCAGTTGAAGAATAGAGTATCCAAAAAAGATTGACGTGAGAGAGAAGACGAGCAAGTGAGAAACAGAAGAGGGAAAAAGAAGGCGCTTGCCTTCGGGCACGTGAGTTGGTGAGTGATGTTTTTAGTTAAAGTTGCTTTGATTGTTTTGGTGGAGTACACATGGGTAGATAATGAGATTCGTCGACTATGATGATGATGACATACGGAAGAGAGTTCAAAGAAAGAGTCTGAGTGCACATGTACTATTTCGTGTTCTCGAGATGGATTGCACATGGACGGTAATTGAGAATTAACTGTCGTGGTGAATTCATTATCGAAGGGAGAAAAATTGTGGTGTGATGAATTGGAAGAAAACTGTACGAGTGGAAATGAATATGGGGTGCCATATACCAATAGTTCAAATTTAATGCGTATCGAAGTGAATGTGCTCAAAGCCCACTACGTAAGGGTATTTGTAATTGTAACCCAATCTTGTTGACCGGAGATTCTAAGATCTTGGTTCAATGGGACAACTAAGTTATGAAGATTCAATGAGCACTTAGGAGTTAAATCCTACACATGATCACCTATAAAAGTGAGAAGTGAGGCCGCTTCTATTAGAATGTTTAAAAACTTAAATTCTCTAAATCTTGTGATTACAATGGGGTGGAGAATCCTCAAACCCGATGGAGACTTGCCTTGAATGGGGCAGAGAATCCCCAACAAAACAATGACGAGGATGAGACAAGGACGGGAATGAAAAATTATACTCGACCGGGGATGGGGCGGGGATGGGGATTGCTATCAAATCTCCAGACTCGCCCCGAAATCATCCCCGATTAATAAATTCAATTAAAAACAAAAATCGAACAAATTAAAAACAAAAATCGAACCCAAATATACAATTTCAAAATCAAGCCTTACATTTCAACTCTATACTACTCTTCATCTCTCACTCTCAAGTCTCATCTGATTCTCCAAACATATTTCTTAAAAATTTGTACTACTCTATAAAAGCTATTATGAGTTTTTTTTTTTTTTTTATTAATGTTAATCATTCTTTAGAGCTATTAAATGAGAGTTTTGTAAAATAATCATACTTTAAGAAAAGAATTTGTATAATCAAAACATTAGATAACCATTATAAAAAAAAATTAATGGACAAAAGTGTATACATAATAATAAACGATGATGTAAATGAGAATTATGAGCATCCCTATCCCATCCTCGTTTAGACGGGGGAAAGGATGGGGATGGTAAATACCCAAAGGTGCGGGAATGGAGATTGGCATCCTTGCCTTGTTGCCATTCCTATCTAAATCACTTATGAAATCAAGAGTTGTACAGGGCTAAAATGAACATAATCATGAGAACCGAAAGTGTTAGGAAAGATACCGTGTGAGTACTATTATCTTGTTTTACACCAATGGCTGAACAATTCAAAACATCATGTTCACTATTTAGCCAAGTAAATCCGATTGTATTTCACTAAGACATGTTTAAAGCCAAAAGCTACTTCTCTTGATGCAATAAGGTTTCTGTCTATACTCTCTTTAGTGTCTGCATAGTCTTTCCATTAGTTTTCATTAATGTGAGAGATTGTTTGAACTTTGCACATAGGATTGACTTTGACCAATTTATGTGATTATTTAAGTAGAAACCTTCAGTTGGTGAATGAAAAATTAAACCGCTTAAAAAATGTGACAAAGTTGGAATTTAGGAGAATATTAAGAAATATTCTAGAAATAATTTGAGTGAAAAGACGTGCCTTTTCATGTGAAATATCACGACTTTTGATATTTTACTTTCCAACAGGTGCGCCTCTTCAATTAGAGATGAAATCTAAAAGTTGTATCTTTTGAAAGGTTTGTGTCTGTTGAGACACAACTTTCTAACGACTATATATAGACCGATATGCTTGAATTTTATTTCATTCATTGTTATTCATTTCTTCATAATTGCATTATCATACTAATGCATGTTCACTTCAAAATATTGTTTATTTATTTTGAGTCGAGTTTCATATGAAGAGAGTTCAAAATATAAGAAGGTTCACTAATCTACATATTTTGAAGTGCTCCTATTACATGATGTGGTCGTTGTATCTTGGGAGACGAATGTCGAAAATCGTAAGCACCTGCGCGTGACATTATTGTGTTAAGAACAAAGAGTCAAATTCTTACCTTGACTGAATTCATATTCATGCATTTTTGATTTCTACTTCATATATCCAATTTCGATAAATCGAAATTCTGTCATGTTTTATGCATGTAAAAAGTATGTTATTAGAATATATTTATGCATGTTAATTTTATCCAATGCATATAAAGTAGTATTTCCATAAAAATAAATAATATTCACAACGCGCTTTCCACAGTAACATAAGGAGGGTTAACCTAAATCAGTTCACATCTTAACATAAAACTACCCTTATGTATCCTCTTCTATATCCCCCTCAATGGATTTTAACTCTAAGAAGGGGATGGAGAACCCTGGAAAGCAATAATTTCCTTCTTAAATAGTACCCTACATAGGTACTTAACTACTTAGGGCTTTCTAATTGGAGTAGATACTTTTCTATGTTTTCGCTTTCCCTTATCGATACTTTCAGATGGCCCTTCAAGACGAATATAGTCGTACATGATTCCCCTCCAAGGGATTTCACCTCTTGACTGAGTGAGAAAAATTATGTTCGTTCCGGTGAGAAGTAGGGATCCCGGTATGGTAATACTATATAGCCAATACAAACCATGAATGCCATGCCTAGCAATTGAATTATCTTTACCTATCAGACCAGTTGAAATAAGAGGAGTTTCTGTACTTTGATCATTCATCCGGACCTAAACATCCAGTTAATTTGAATTAAAGAAAGAACTCATCACTTACAAGTGGCAAAAAAAAAAATATATATATATATATATATATATATATATAAAAAAAAAAAAAAAAACGAAGGCATGAATGCAATCGAGAGCATACCTGCAATTCAGCATCAGTAGCTGATGCCAATGCCAATTGAAGCGTGTAATTTCCTTGCTCATCGATATCATCGAGATCAAATGAAATTTGCCATGTGGTAGGAATGTATGTTTTATTTCCTGTATTCCTACAATGGATGTTTAATAGTAGAACAATTAATAATATTCCCTCCGTCTCGTGAAAATAAACTTTCTCCTATTTTCACATATATTAAGAAATGTCAATTAACATGATTGGAAAAGTAAATCTTACACTCATTATTCCTAATATACCCTTATTCGATACTCACTCATTAATAACAAAGAACATTAAATAAGGACATATTAGGAAATGAGAAAATTAAATACACACTCAATAAGGTAAGTAGACTATAATTTATGACAAAAAAATAAGGTATATAAGTCTATCTTCACGGGATGGAGGGAGTGTTAATAATTAAGAATTCAAAATGCTTTATACTATACCTGTTTACTTGAGCAAAATACCAATCTGTCTGATAATTGCTGACACCTACTGTATAAACTAAGTCTTGCTCAGGATACAGTTCCGTGTAGCGATCCCATAAACCGTATTGCCTAAACCTGTTGAGTTACAAGCGATTTAAAGATGCTTGCATACAATTGGAATGGAAAATCATTGGAAGTAAAAATATATATTGATGCATTCCTACGTACTTTTCACCATGGTTAACATATAGTTGATTCATAAGGGTTGGGTTTGGATCAGGTACAAAGTACTCAGCAGCAGTCCGATCAGGGATGCCAATTTCCCACAAGGTAGGACCATTTCTTGGAGGATCATATACAAGATTGTACAATCTAATTGTGCTTCCTTTATACATAAAGAAAAAAATGAGATGTACGATATCTCGTTTCTCTTTATCAAAAAAGATTATATAAGAAAGAACAGATCTTATGAGTTCAAACCTGGTTGGACGTTGATATAAGAATTATATTTGTAATCACCAATAAATCTAGGGACCCAAGCATACAAACTATAATTTCCCACTCGAACACCCTTAATTATGAAGTACCCCCTATCATCAGCTTGTGTCCAGAACTGATAGCCCTGTTAAAATAGAAAGGGGATAACAAGAATCATTAGAAAAGCTAATCCTCATAAGCCAGTCTATTTTAAATGCAAATATATGTATCAATAAGAAAAACCTTATTTTCTCTTTGCCATGAACCAGTATCCCCAGGAAGAGCCAATCCAATATAAGCAGAGCTTGCACTTATAAGCCTTTGATTGATATAACTGGAACAATATATTTAAATTTTTAAATTTTCCATTTGATTCATTTAGCATTCCATCAAATCTAAGGAGTACAGAAGTCATATTTTGCATAATTAAATTGATAGCACGTGTCATAAGATATGACAACGATGCCTCTGTAGTTAACAAAAAAAAAAAAAAAAAAACCCAAACAATATTTTTAGCTAATTTTGCTTTATTTATTTGAATTTGGTATTAGAAAAAAATAGACGGATGTACCTGTCATGGACCAGTAATCGACCAGTTACTATACCACGCTTTTCAGCATAAGGGTAGTCCTCTGACATAGGGAAATTATATGGCCAGGTTTCTGTCTCTATGAGCATCTATTAAATATAATGGGCAAGTTTAGAATTAATTATATTAGTTATTCTTCTGGAAATCAAGATTGATAAAAGTATTAAGTGATACCTGTTCTTTAGCATCTGCCCAAAGTGTAAGTGGATCGTCATCATCATCAGAAACAGAATTTAGGTAGATAAAAATAGGACCAAAGACCTTTTTCCATGGTTCTCCATCAAGAAAGTTTATTATTAAAGGACTTCCAGCATAATGAGTGCTAAAGAACATCTGCATATGCATTGCATAGCAAATTAAATGGATAGTACATATAAATATTGGCCAAATTTTTATTAATAACTATTCAAGATTTAAAAAGAAAATTGTTCAACAACAATGCAATCTTTATTACATCAATTCTACCAAGTTCACAATCATTTCACACAAATATATGTCATATTAGATAAGACAAGCAGATAAGTAGGTCATAAGAAATACTTACAGATAGGGCGATTGGACCAGCATGAGAAGTGAGATCTTGCTTGACAGGCCCCGCTGTTTTGAACTCATTGCTTGGAGTTATTATCCAAAATCCAGAGGGTGGGTTGGTACTTATCCACCCATGGACTTGACAATCCTTATTGTCACTTGAATATTGATACTTGTCATCAACCTGCACACATAAAAATATCAAGTGCTTAGGAACAATTTGCCAATAATTGGCAACAGATCGAATGGTTCTTATGGTTTTTCTTCGACTTTTCAATAGTAGGAAGCACGAAATCTAATACTTCGAGACGAATCAATAAAAAGTTTCAATTAATTTATGTGAGCAATCTACCCACCTCTCCTCTGAGGAAAGAATTGTCTGGGTCTGTTAGTAGAACTGCTTCTGGGTAGTCTAGAATCTGACCTCTCTCACGGTCTAGGGTTGTAGGCATGATCCTTTGCCTTTCATCAGATACCGCCATGAATTGAAACCTGAACATACATCACATGATCATTTCACAGTTACTTAGTCCTCAATCATATATTTACATATGTAATTGTATTTTATAGAAAGGATGTCCGTACAAATTGGGTTTTAGCTTAAATGCTATTCGGCCTTGTGATAAATTGATATCAGGCCAACCTTCTAAGCGCTCAAAAATTGCATACGAGTAAAATCCAGCAGAGCCACGCAACATTATAAACCTGCTTAGTAATTTGAAGTTCAGTCAACTTCACTGGTAAATGAATAAGATCTCGATTCTCTGTAGATAAGTGAATAAAATGGACTTACACTGCACCTTTTGTCAATATTTAGTGGAAGTACATTGTTTGAAGAAGTCCATGGTTTCATGAATGACAGCTCTACTTGGTTATCATCTTCCTTTATAACTAGGAAACTAGTTCCCTCAAGCCTGGACCAAGATACGTCTTAGTTACTCAGCTAACTTAGTAGTAGTAATTTTTTGAAGTAAAATATCTAAAAGCAATAATACATCAACGGATTGGTTTTGAAAATGAAAAATCTTTTCAATTAGGTGTTTCTTAGATAAAACTTTTCTTAAATTTTATTGTTAAAGTTCAATTTAATCTCACATTTCATGATACCTACAACTTTTTAATGATACATTTCATTAATTTTTAATGAAATCTGTAAAAAACTTTTATCAAAAGCATTTTCAACAAGATGTTAGACATAAATTAGTGCATCTATTCACAAAGATTTCTTTAATATATTTAAAACACCAAGAAATCAACACTGTGATGCATGTACACTCCTACCAGGACGGTGTGTTCATGTCATGTTGTGTTGTAACCTGATACTCCTCTGACAATCAAGGACATGTATCAAATAATCAAAATGCCTTTTCCCCATCTTTTATATATTTTTTAAATTACCAATATTCGAGGGATACTTTAGAGACTGCCCTCGAACAAGTGTCAATCATACTATGTGTTGTGTCCTATATTAAAAGTGAGAGGAGTAAAGACAAACATTTTAAAGAATTTATATCAACATGTCAATCCAATTTTTCCTAAAAACCACACGATAGCATTTATGTGTTGTGCAGTGTAGTGTCCATGTCGCGCGTCTGTATTCGTGCAACTTAGATCTCTCATGAACACTAGAGGCCTTAGAGTGTTTGCATTTCTAATAATATTTACATAAATGATAAAGATGAAAGGACTTACTTGTCATAAATGTCACTGGGATGTTCTGGTTTACTCCAAACAACATCCCAATACCTACATTTATTTAACAAGAATTAATAAACAATTTGATTCTTGAGGCCATATTACCAAATAAAAATAAATAAATAAATAATGAAAACGGTATTACCCTCTATTGTTTTCTTTATAATCATTTTCCAACAAATTATCAATGCCATTGTACTTTATCCCAGTGATCATACCCCCAGGGTTAGACAAAGTAACATTGACAATGCCATTATCAACCACCACCTGCATATGTGGATTTATACAACAATTTTAATGATAATAAGAAGAAAATACAGAAAATGAAAGAAAATAGAAAAACTTAAAAATGCGATTTACGTATTCATCTAGTATCTTCAACTGGACAGGAGGGAAAGACGCTGCATCTGTAGCGTTTTTCTTTTGAATCCTTCTGTATAAATAACAAAGAAAAATTACGAAAATGAAATGCTCATGGCTAAGCCCAGAAGAGGGTCTGACCCGTATTCGAGAATCAAACACTTCACAATGTGCCTGTTAACTTATGGGACAATCGCATACATACCCTAGATTTTGGAGTCAAACTGAGATATACGCCATTCAAGAAGTATTATACCATCATACTTTCAAGAATTTTATAATATTTTTGATTTACTGAATTTTAAGTCATTGTAAAGTAATACTTTAAAAAATTTATGATATTTAGGACCTAAATTTTAATATCACATTGATATTTATGATATCTAAGATGTAAATTCTGGTAATAAAAAGATAGACTTACATTTCATTGAAATTTTACAATGGAACTTATTTCAGTTCATGAAGGAAAAAAAGGTGCGGGTAAAATTACCCCTTAACTTATTTCACGTGGACTTCAAATGGTACCTAAAATAAAAGTGGGAACCCCTATTTTTTAAGATCATTTGTAATAATAAGTTGATGAATTTTACATTTTTAAATATTAATTAAATATTTTATAATTAATCAACTATACTAACCTACCAGACTTCCCACCCACCGACGCGCCCGCCCCTCGTCTCTCCTCTCTCTCTACATCTACTGTACCAAACTTTCCCGCCATCGGCAAGGCTCACCGCTGTAGATTTGACCTCCAGCAGCGAGATTGTCCCTAGCAATGGTGAGTCTCGCTAGGGCTGGGCAAAAATCGACCCAACCCGCCCAAACCGACCCAACCCGATCGGTTTGAGTCGGTTTTTCATGAAAATTGGGCTGGGTTGGGTTTTTTTTTTTTAAATTTTTTTTCGGGTTGGGTGAATAACCCGACCCAAAAAAAATATACATTTTTTTTTTTGAAACTTGACTTATTTAAATATTGATTGAATATATTTTAATTTTATTAGCAAGTGTTGAATTTATTGAATCTTTGGTTATTGTAGTGTACATAATTGATTTGAATTAAAGATAGATTCATGAGTTTTTTTTTTTTCAAAAATTTTACTAATTGGGCCAAAGCCCAAACCGACCAACCCGACCCAAATTTGGTTGGTTGGGTTGGGTTGGGTTTGAATTCGTAATTGGGTTGGGTTGGGTTGATTTTTTATCAACCCGACCGTGGTGGGTTGGGTTCGGATTGGGCAAAAAACCGACCCAACCCAACCCACGCCCACCCCTAAGTCTCGTTGCTGCAACAAATCTAACAGATCGATCCACAGGTGGAGATGCAAGGAGGAGGAGCCGCAGTCGGTGAGTTTGGCTACAGTAAAAGTTCTGGCTGAAGATTTTTTTGGAATTTATGGTGTGCAGGCGGTGGGCTTGCAGTGGTATGTGCAGGCAGTGGGTTTCGCTTCTGCGTCTGCACGCGGCGGCCACACGCATAGGAGACACTCCCGATTGAAATGGGGAAAGTGGGGCTGCACTGCGTTCCTGCTGTGTGTGTGCCGATTTGCGTAGTGCGGCGGTAAGCAATGCTAGAAGCTGTGTTTTTTTTTGAATTTTTTGGTTTTTTTGTGATTTTTGATTCTGGTTGTAGCGGTGGCTGTGGTGCTTGGGGTGGATACTTCTTGTGGTGGTGTGCTATGGATCCGTGGTGGTGATGTGTGTGTACAGATGGTGATGGTTCTTGGGTGATGTTTCCTGTGGTGGTGGTGGTGGTGGTGGTGGTGGAGTGTGACTAGGTGGTTGTAGCGATGGTGTTGGTACTTGGAGATGGTGGTATTAGCAGCATTCGATGGTCAACGATGGTATGGTGGGCTGAAAATGGGGGTGGGTAAATGTTGAGATCGTGATAGTAGTCAATGGAATGTGATTAATAAATAAGTAATTTGTGGCTGGTATTTGACCTAAAAAAATATGAGATTGTGACTGAATTTACATAATTTACAATTTATTAAGTTGTGACACTTTAATTTTTTTACCTTGAAACAAGTTGTGACTTATTATTATTATTATATATTGACTAATTGTGACTTCATACATCTTGTAATGAGTACGTGATGTGATCAATTATATTAGAGATTTTTACCAATTCTGACTTTGTGTGACCATTGAACGATGACGACGTGATGTGACCTATATTTTGTCAAATATGACAATGTGTGACCGAGTTGTGAATTTGTATGAGTGGACTGTGACTTTATGTGATCGAACTGTGACCACGTGTGATTGAATTGTGACCTCGTTTGATCGAATTGTGACCTCGTGTGATCGAAGTGCGACTGAAATGTGACATTGTGTGACAAATTGTAACTTTTTGGGTGGGGTGGGGTGGGGTGGGGTGGGGTGAGGTGGGATGGTGTGGTGTGGGGTAAATTTTGCAACTAAATTTGTATTTGTGATCGAACTGTGACTTTGTGAGTTGGGTGGTAGTTAGGTGAAATTTGTGATTAAATTTATAATTGTGACCAAACTGTGACTTTGTGCGACCAACCGTGACTTTGCGGGGGTGGGAGGAGGTGGGTGGGTATGGTCGAGGTGAAATTTACGACTAAATTTGTAATTGTGATTGAACGATAATTTTGTGTGACCAACTGTGACTTTACGGAGTGGTGTGGTGTGGTGTGGTGTGGAGTGGAGTGGGATGGGTCGGGTGTGGTGGTGTGATGGGTGGGCAGTGTTGAGGGACATACAGATTTTGTGATTAAATTTATAATTGTGACTAAAATTTGATTTTGTGTGACCAGCTGTGACTTTAGGGTAGGGTTCGCTGGGGTCGGAGCGGGATGTAAGTTGCGATAAATTTGTAATTGTGATCGAACTGTAACTTTGCGTGACCAACCGTAACTTTGCGTGGTGGGGGTAGGTGGGGTGGAGTGTTAATCTGCAATTAAATTTGTATATATGACCAAATTGTGACTGTGTGACTAACTGTGACTTTGTGGGTGGGGTGGGGTGGGATAGGGTAGGGTGGGGTGGGGATAGAGGTATCAATTCGGGTAATCTGGATTGGGTTGGCCCACCAACTATGAGCCCGATAACGGTCCGTGTGGAAAAAAACCCGCCCGTTGCGGGTTTATGGGTCAGGATAGAAATTTTGAACTACAACTCAGGCCAGCCGTTGGCTCATAGTGGTTCATTTCGATTTGGCCCGTATAAATAAAAACATAGAATTTTTCATATTCTTTTATTAAATTGCTAAATAAGAAATGAACAAAATAATAAATTCATATTTATAAAAAGAAAAATTTACATATAATTCAAAGTTATATCTTATGTTACATAAATTATTTCTAACTTTACAAAATTAAATACAACATATACAAATATCAACTAAAATGCATTTATAATTATTACTATCAAATATTTATAGTTTAAATACATTTCAACTAGGATGACATTTACTTTACATTAATTTAGCTTTCATTTGGTAAAGATTAAAATCAGATTTTTATAAAAGCTAATGTGATGTGTCGTTGAAAAGTTGTGGATCCATAAAATATGTGATATAATTGATTGTCGACGTTGACTTATATTAAAATCTATATTTTAATTGTTACCAAATAGGGGCTTATAGTTTAAGTACATCCTAACTAGGTTGATACCTACTTAACTATAATTTAGTTGTTTAAATTTAAAATTTTTAATTATTTCACGGGCTAGTAGGTTAATTGCGGCCTGTGAAGATGTGACCTGCAAAGCCTGCGATTCACACCTTTTTGACGTATGAACTGCCAACTCGGGTCACACTGGTCGGCCCGCAGTTCCGGGTCAATCAGGCCCAGTTTTCACGGGTCCGATCAGCTCACCCGTCTTGACACCTCTAGATGGGAACGAAAATATTAAGTTTGGGTAAAATTATATTACCTTTAATTTAAAATATAAAAGATAATTATTTTAATATAATATAATATTATATTATATTTATTTATTATTAATTATAACCTGATTTTTAGAATGAAATCTTAAGTTTGTTAACTTTAAAGAATGATGATAGTTTTAGGTTTATAGTTAGGGAAAATTACACAAAATCATGCACTTAAAAATTACAATTCAAATTTAATTGGACGCTGAAAAGTTTTTCAAATATCAGGTGCTAATTAAGATTAAGATTTAAATTAATACATCACTATAATTCCTAACCCTTACATAAGCAAGCAAACACGCAGAAAATACTTTCTCTCTCTACTGTCTCCTCTCTCCTCACGCCTCTGCTATGCCTAAACCACTCTCTCTCTCTACCTCCAACGACATAGTGGCACCAGGGAGAGCCGGGCGTACAATGGAAGCAGAAACGCACAGGGGACTTGCTACAGCCGCGCGAGTGGTGGCGCCTGTGCGAGGCGCTACACCATCGCGCAAAGGGGTGTACTTTTTAGTGCCTCTGCTGTAGCAATTCCTCTTATTTTATGGTTTTTGTGGTTCTCTGGTTTGATGTGATTTTCATGTGCAGCCAGTGGTTAAATTTTTATGTGCGATGGCCGGTTTGGGTGTGCGGTGGTGCAGGAGGTGCTGCTCTTCCATTTTGGAGGCGGCGATGTTGATGCGATGACATCTGTGCTGCTCTTCCTCCTTTTTTTTTTAGTTATCAGGTTGCTTTTTGTGGTGTTTGTTGGTGAGGCAGAAGGTGGTGGTGAGTGAGTCGGGGTGGTGATGCTCGTGTGCAGTGTGGTGTTGCTCGTGTTCGCCTGTCAAGTGTGGTGGTTATCGGCTGTGGAAAGAGGTGCTGTGGTGACGTGGTGGTGATGTGCCGATGGAGGTGATGGTGGGGGTGGTAGCCGGTAGTGTCGGTGGTGGGGGACAGTCGAATTGGGGGAGAAGTAAGGTTTAGGTGGGGTGGGTGGATGTGTGAGAGGGTGGGGTGAGGTGAGGGGGTTGGGTTGGGTTGGGTGAATATAGTGTGATTGATTATGTGTAATTGACTAATTGTGACTAATTATTAAGTAATTATGACCAAAATATTGACTAAATGTGACTTTATATGACATGTGAAATGTACAAAATGAGACCAATTATTAATTAATTGTGACCAAAATTTTGACTAAATGTGACTTTATGCGACTTGTGACAAATATGGAATGTGACCAATTATTAAGTAATTGTGACAAAAAATATTCACTAAACATGATCAAGAAAATAAGTAAGTTGTGACAAATAAATAAATAATATATGACCAAATGTTTGATTAATCGTGATTAATCAATTTGCGGATTTCACATCTCAATCTTGTAGACTACAAGAAAAAATATTAGGTAATTGTGACAAAAAAATATTAACTAATCTTGAAAAAATATTAGGTAACTGTGACTTTGCGTGAGTGAATTGCGACCTTGTGTGACAAAACTGTGACTTCATGTGATTGATCTGTGACTGGAATGTGACCTTCTGAACAGACTGTGATTTCATGTGACCTAACAATGATTTTGTGTGACCGAACTGTGACCAATTGAGACTTTTGTGTGACCAACCGTGACCTAAACTGTGACCTCGTTTGACCAAACTGCGACTTTGTGTGACCTAAATTTGACCTTGTGTGACCAACTGTGACTTTGGAGGGGTGAGATTTTACAACTAAATTTGCAATTGTGACTCTATGTGACCTTATGTGACTTAACTACGATCTTGTGTCATCTTACGTGACTGACTGTGATTTTGGGGGTGGGGATGGTGGGGTAGAGGTCGGGTGGGGTAAGAAAAAGTAGAAGAAATCATTTTCTGTGGTGAGGGTAGGGTCGGGGTGGGGTGGGGTGGGGTCGGGGTCGGGGTCGGGGTTGGAAAAGTAGAAGAAATTTTTTTTTTCTTTGTGGTGGGGGTAGGGTGGGAAAAAGTAGAAAAAAAATCATTTTTTTGGAGTGGGTTGGGTGGGTAGGGTGGGGTGGGGTCTAGGTCGGGTTGTGGGTTGGAAAAAGTAGAAGAAAAAAATTATTTTTTGGATGGGTGGGTGCTTGGGTGGGGTGGGGTGAGATGAGGTGGTTGGGGTGAAGTGTGAAAAAATAGAAGAAATGTTTTTTTTTTGATGGGTTATGGTGGCTGGCGGGGTGCGGTGCGGTGGGATGGGGTGGGCGGTTGGGGGGAAGTGTGAAAAAATAGAAGAAAAATCATTTTTGGGTGGAGTGAGAGTGGTTGGGTGGGGTGTAAAAAATAGAAGAAAAATCATTTTTGAATGGGGGTAGGGTGGGATAGGATGGGACGATTGAGGTGAAGTGTGAAAAAAATAGAAGAAAAATTATTTTGGGGTGGGGTGGGTTGTGGTGGGGTTGCTAGGGTGGAGTGTGGTGTGGTGGGTTTGTTAGGGTGGGGTGTGAAAATATAGAAGAAAAATCATATTTGAGTGGGTTAGGATGGGGTGGGTGGGTGGCGAGGTAGGGTCGGGGTGGGGAAAATTTGGAGAAAAAAATTAATTTTGGGTGGGGTGGGGTTGAGGATGGGTGGCGGGGTAGGGTCTGGGCGAGTCGTGAAAATGTAGTAAAAAATCATTTTGGATGAGGTGGGTTGGGATAGGGTCTGGGGTGAGGGTGGTGGGGGAGTTAAAAATTAGAAGAAAAAAATTAATTTTGGTGGGGTGGATGGGGTTGGGTGGGTGGGTAGGATAGGGTAGGGTTGGGTCTAGGCGAGTTATGGAAAAGTAGTAGAAAAAAATCATTTTGGATGAGATGTGGTGGGTGGGGTAGGGTTGGGTGGGTGTGATGGGATGGGACTAGTGGGTGGGTGACTGGGTGGGTGGGGGGAGAAAAAATAGAAGTAACATCATTCTTGTGGTGTGGTGTGGTGGGGTGGGGTTGGGTGGGTGAGTGAGGGGTGGCGGGGTGGGTGGGTGGGTGGGGGTTGGGGAGGAGTGTTGGGTGGGGTGGGTAAGGTGGTGTTGGGGGTAGGGTAAGTGTGGAAAAGTAGAAGGAAAAAAGTTATTTTATGGGGTCGGGGTCGGGGTCGGGGTGGGGTGGGTGCCGATGGGGTGGGTGGGGTGAGTGGTGGTTGGATTGTGATAGAATGGTTGTGGATTATGTATTGTTTTTATTTTATTATTTAATATTATGCATTTGTTTGACAACTCATTATAATTATTATACTATTGTATTAATTAATTAACATATTAACACTTGATTTTTTACAACAAAAATTTAAGTTTTTTATGTTTAAAAAGTGAAAGTTTTAGTTGTATAGTTATGTACTTTTTCCTTATAGTTATGTACTTTTTTCCTAATAAAAGGACTATAGTAAATGGGCTACTAGGTCCAAACTTATTAGTTGCTAAGATTTTCAGAGGCCTTGGGATGGGTAGGCCTCGTAAGCATGTTTTAATGTTTTTGCTATTTTCTCTGAAATTAATAATTAAAAAAAATAGAAATTGTTGAGTCCATAATCCCTCAAATTTGAGCATTGCCCACAAGTCACGTGAAATTTCATGTTTTTGATATGAGTGGTGTCAACTGTCAAGTCACCTCACAGGACACTGCACTCTTCGACTTTATAAATTGGTCATCGATGTTAAGTTCAATTTAAGGTTTCAACTGATCGCATTATATAACACTGAACTAGGATGTTGTAAGGTACGTTGAGAATGACAACTATGGCTCGATTCTCTTATTCTTATATGGACTACGACGGTCAATTCACAATTGACACGAGGCAAGCCCTGATAGGTTTTTGTCCTCGGGACCAACAGTTGTTCACCACCGTTCCAAGCCCAACCAGTCAAGTGGACCCCTGGTGCTGTGAAATTCTGTGATGAACTGGCATCGTGAATGAACAGATTGGGTTTTTGGGGCGTACGAGAGACGTCAACAGAAATTCACGGGTGGCGTACGTTAAATAGCGTTTGGTTCCTTTAGAATTATTCCAGGAAAAACCGTGGTTTAGTTCATTCTGTACACACGTGAATCCAAGAAAATCAACACTGACATCGGGAACCAAATTTCTGCCCTGTCTTCCCCCTCATAACTTCTAGACGAAGATCCCACCCTCATGTGAGTATGTGAGTGTGTGAGTGTGTTATCCACCTTGTTATTCATTTTTATTGTTTATGTAACTTACAGTGGCATTGTTCCATAATTCAGTACTTACAAAGTACAAACAAATGTCTGGACTTGGTTTTAGTGGAGAAATAAAGAAAAATAAGAGGAACCCTTTATAACTTTATTGGGACCATGATCACGGATTCACGGGGAGCATATGGTGGAGTCACATCCCTTTCACTTTGCCACAACTAAAATCCATAAAGCAACACTCCCAGAATCGAATATGTATCGTGTGTGTGTGTGTGTGTAAGTCGTAAGAGAGAGGTCCGAGAAAACAAACATCGAACACCCTGGACCAAGGACTGTGGTAGACTACAGTTTTCGGACATATCAAGGTAACTAAAAACTTAAAAAAAAAAATTCAAGAATAATAGACCAAAATAAGAATAAAGAAGGAGAACTTAACTGCCTTTTCACTGCACATTCAGTAAGAACAACTAATTGCAGAAGAATTCCTAGCCATCCCAAAACCAAACCCTGTTGTTTCTTCCAAACCATCTTCTTTCTCCTGCCATACATGAATTCCTTTTCACCAGCGTAAAAAAAAAAAAAAAAAAAAAAAAAAAAAAAAAAAAAAAACACACACACACACACACACACTCTCTACTGGTGTCAGGGATTGTGTGTAATTAATTACCTTTCTGAAGAAGCAAATGAAATGCCTTTATACTATTCTGTACAGGAGAAACAGAAGGCTAGCTGGCGGTGGAATGTGATAATTTGATGGTAATTCCAATAGGCTGCAATTGACTGGAACAATATGAAACGGAATTAGGTAACACTGTGTGTGACTGAACAACTGTGAGTCCGTGAAGAGGAGTTAACAAAGAACGGTAGTATAAAATTTTATGCTTTCAAAACGGCCCAATATATATATACCAGTAAATGGGAATGCGTGACCATTTTTTATTAAATTTTGTTGAAATAAAATTCCTATGATACTTTTCCATTTCTTTAGGTTACTTTGTAATCTATCAAGACGGACTTTTTTTTGTTTTAGGTGGTATCACTACCAGCTACCTAATTATTTGTAAAGTAAATTTTATTTATTATCTGCCTTGACTCTTGACCATTTTTTTTATGGTACATGACCGAAATTTATTAAAATTAGATAATGCTTCCTACCTAAACCAAAACAGTTAGACAACAGCCTATGTGTCAATTAAATTACATTAAATTTATCGTTATTTTTTCTCATTATTGGTTACCAATAAAGCTGTCATCATGTCATTTTTCATATTTCTGTTAACAATTTAAAATCATACGTTATTATTAGTAGATTTTAAGTCTAGTTATATTTTACATTGACTTAACATTGGATAGTTGATATTCGTATATTAAGGCAACTATTCAATATTAACCGTGTAGGTCACGGTAATATTCTTACAGCATATTAAGAATTTTGGAATTTTAGGAGATACAATTTATATGAAAATAGATTCTTTGATATCTTTAGTATATTTTTCCTTCACTATATTAAAAAAATCTCGTGGAACATGTACTACTATAAATCACTGTGTGTGTCTAGCATATTTTCGAATTAATTTTGCTTATTTTCGCTTTACGATTGAGATTAGAGTTTAATTACGGTAACTCGTGTTGATAAGGTGTACATTGGGTTGTTAGCTAATTGATCAATTCGTCAATTCCCCATAGATAGGTGTCTAACCTCTTCTTGATTTATTTTACTTATTTCCTGGGGCGGAACCAACCAAAAAAAGTTGAGCTGAGCCACTTTTAATAATATATATATATTTTTAAATGGTAAGGACTTTTGATGAATTTTCTCAAAATGAGGGGGTCATGGCCTAGTTGGCCACCCCTAGTTCTGCCCCTGCTTATTTTACCTTCAAAATAATTGATATTAAAGTTGAATACATAATTTACACGGGACTGTTTTTTTCATTCAACTTTGTTTATCTTCATTTTAGTGACTGAGATTAGAGTTCATTACGTAAAAACGCATAGGGGTGTTTTTTCTACATTTAATTTTGTTATCTTTTCACTTTCAAGATGAGATTTCAGGTTAATGTGTAACCTTATGGAGCTCATGTTGACCGGCCGTATGGTAGTTCTCACCTAATTGGATCTTTGAATTTCCTATAAATTTTTGCGTGTTTAGTGTCGTTTCGGTTTCGGTTTAGTTTTGCATATATTTACTTTTCACGATTGAGATTGGAGATTATTTTGAGAATTTAAGTCAATTTCTCCTCTACTTAACCCTCCAAGAACATTCAATGTTCAAAAAATAATTGAGCAAACAAGAAAATAAAATAACAACATAAAATTTTGGATCTTCGAAGCCTTTTCCACTATATAATAAATTGTCAAAATTATATAACATTTCACTCACGAACCCAATCCTCACAGACTATAGAGAAAATATTAATATCGAGCTTTTATCACGTACAAATTTCTATCATTTGACTTACACGACAAAAATGTTGCAAAAAACTACAAAAGATTAAGTTCACGATATTCTCTTTAAGTCACATATATTTGTCATACTTAATTGGCTCCTTGATGTATGTATTTATAGGAAAAGAAAATCCTAAAAACGTGTAGAATTCGTGTCCCAAAAGGTTTCCTTATTGAAGTGGAATCAATAAAATAAGGAAAGAAAATAACCAAAACAGTTCGGCTCAAAATATCCCAAGCAATCGCTTGGAAGAATCCCAAGCAATCGCTTGGGCTTCACGTATTGAACATTGCTTCTCAAAGCAGATGCCAAGCGATTGCCCTTTAGAAAGGTAACGATCGCTTGGTAGTACATGTGGCATCTCCTTCCTTCCTTCCTCCCTCACAAAACCCTAGTGTTTTAACCATAGTCCTAATGGCCAACCTCAACCACGACCTAAACTCCATAAATTGAGTCAATATCCGAGCAATCTCCTTCTTGACACAAATTCTTCCAAGCCAAAAAGTTAAAATTCAATCATTGGGTAATCAGGCATGCATTTAGCACACTTTGATGGTCTCATACTCTACCATATGAGTATAATCACTCAAAATTATCAATGACCTCCAAGTTTTTCACTGGATCATGTTGAAACAAAGTTGCTGAAAAATTATGGTGCAATTCCTATGTCTGGTTTTTCTTGAGAACTCATCAGGAATCAACATCAATTCCACCACACACCATGCATCAATACTAAACCAATGCTCTATGAAAACACATGGACTTGCCAGTAATAACACATGCTCTATCATGGCAACTAGTGACATACCATAAGGATGTAACCATCTTACTCGTAGTACATCATCATCGCCTTCCACCACTAAAGTTGTATTGTCCAACTTCGAACAGCTAGCCGAGTTTACTCCACCATTTGAACAATTTCTTTTCATGTGATTAGATTGTCCATAGTTCCAACATGTTACATTCTTCCTCATGAACTTGTCAATAACAATCAACACGTTTTCAGATGAACTATCACGTCCATCTTTTTCTCCTTTCTTCAGAGATCAGCTTACTTGTAAACTTCTACAAAATCCGAAGCTCCCTTTTCGTAAATCAAAATAGGCTTGATGTGCTCAAACGTGGATGAAAGAGACCAGATGAGCCTTAATGCTTTATCATCATCCTCAATCTTAACTCCATTAGATTTCTGTTTAGAAACAATCACATTGAGAATACTAAGATGGTCTGAGATTTTTGTACATGCATTCATTCATAAAGAATGAAAATCCTTCTTTAGATACAACAAACTTGAAACTCTTTGTCTCATACTGCTCTTCTTGTTTTTTCCGAAGTTCCTTAGTAGCAATTATTCCATGGATATTTGCAAGAACATTCTTTTCCAAACAAAAATCTATTGTGATTGCAACCTTCAAATCTAACTCTTCACAATCTTCACTATTCTTACTGGGTTCAATATCTTTGTTAGAAATTGGGGTTGATTTTCCTTTCAAAACTTTGTGCAGTCTAGCCTAAACAAATACACAAATACATCACTGACTTATACTTGTCACAAGTCAAAATTAATCTTCTAATTAAATTTCTTCACGTTGTACCTGACAGAAATATTTTATTTTACTCCAATTATTTGAATCACCTGATACTCTGATATCATTTGTTGGGAATTTAATGTCAATTGACTCTCTACTTAATCACATAGTAATATTGAACAAACAAGAAAATAGAAGAACACAGCAAAATTTGGACAGTCAAAACCTTTTTCCACTATATAATAAATAGTTACAATTATATATCATTTCACTCACCAACCAAATCACATAGACTATAGAGAAAATAATAACAATGAGCTTCTATCACACACAAGTTTCTACCCTTTGATTTACACCACAAAAGGTTGCAAGAAATTACAAAAGATAAAACTAATAATTTTCTTTCTTTAGTCACATGTACATGTCACACTTAATTGGATCCCCAATGCACATATTTATAGGAACATGCAACACCAAAAATATGTAGAATTCGTGTTCTAAAATGTTTCCTTATTAAAATGGAATCGATAAAATAAAGAAAGAAAATAACCAAAACAATCCAACCCAGAATACCCAAAGCGATCTCTTGGAAGAATCCCAAGTGATCAATTGGGCTTCATGTATTGAACACTACTTCTCAAAGCAAACGCCAAGCGATCGCCCTTCAAAAAGGTAGTGATCGCTTGGTAGTCCATGCAGCGCCTCCTTGCTTTCTTCTTTCCTTCCTTATTCACTAAAACCTCAATGTATTAACCATGACCCTAATGAGCCAACTTCAATCACAACCCAAACCCCATAATTTGGGTCAATATCCCAACAAATTAACGTTTAACTCATAGGATTCATGTTGACAAGTCATTTGGTGAGTTGTCACGTAATTGAATACTTGAATTTCCTATAAATCTTTATGCGTCCAATGTCTTTTAAATTTAATTTTGTTTATTTTTATTTTTAAGATTGAAATTATAGTTTATTGCTTAATGTTCGGTAAAATTTTGCAAGTGTGTGGGATCGTTGACAAGTAATAATTGTAATGAGTTTAAAGTTATTGTTTCCAAGTGGAATAAGTTTTAGTTCTAATTATTAGTTTACTTTCGATTCAATTAAGAGCCTGTTTGGTGAAGGAGATTTTGGAGAAAATTTGGATATGTGGGAGAATGTGTGGTTGAAAAGAGACTGTAAAGTCCGAAAGTGGTAGGTCTTACAGAGATGTGTGGTTGAAAATGAGTTTTGCAAGAAAATTTTCAAAAAAACTTCAGGACTAAGTCAAACAATTAAACGGATTTGTTTGTCCATTCTAAAATTTGCAATAATTAAAGATGTTAGGTTGTATATATGAAGGGGAAACATTTATTGGATTCCGAATCAACCAATTATTGGCTATCACAATTCAACAATTCAACCAATTATTCATGCATAGCTTGACGATCAATAATTCTCATACAATTAATTTTCGTTTCCAAGATAAGTTAAATCTATCCTAAACATGATCCGAATCTATTCCTAGTCTTTATACGAATGTTTAAAAATATATTAAATCACACAATTATCATAAAGATTGCACATGTCATAGTGTTATTCCTAACATCTAGTGTTCATTTGTTTATCATGCATTATTCTAAAATATTGTAAGTTTTCCAACACTACAATAAGAAATAATATATCCAATTGGTGGCTAATCAACCAAATAATAACAATAAGCATGGAAGATTAATCAAGAAAATACAAGAAAACCCTAAATTAATAGTTCTTGAATTGAAATAAATAAATAATGAGTATAATCTTCATCCAATACACGAGATAGTTGTAGTTGAACATGTTTCTATGTAATTCATACAAAATTAATGGAGAAGACATTACCCGTTTATTAGAAATAATGAAAAGAATGCAAGAATGAATCATTCGTTTTAAATCTTGAATATGGATGTGTGGATCTTCAAAATTGATGTATGATCTTGTTCTATTTGCCTAATCTCTCTTAAGTTGTGCCTCTCTTTGATGAATTATGAATGAATACGATCTAACCCTAATGAATTTTGTGCTCCTAGTATTTATACTTAGGGTAAAACCTTTGACTAATTGCACTAGGTTTAAAAAAACCTGATTAAAAACGAAATTTAGCAGCACCCAGAAAACAACCTTGCGTCTGCGTGGAATTACGAGCCGCGATCGCTCGATTATGCTCATTATCGTTTTGTTTATTGAATAGAAGAAATGGCAACCGCGTTATACATAATGGAGCGATCCTCTGGTTGAAGCATTTTTCCATCTTTTGGCTACTACAAGTTTGTCCTTCATTTAATTGCATGCTCGGTCCTTCAAGTTTCTATCTTCTTCAATTAAGTCATTATAGTCTGATTTTTATTTCAATTTGACCCTTTTTATTTGTATTTCAAGTCCTTCAATTTTGGAAGTTTTCATTTAGTCCCCACTTTTGTCCTTTTTTGTACGGTTTGTTTTTTTTTCTTCATTTTATCTCAAATTACATCCAAAATTAGTTTTTTCTCAAACAAACAAAATCAACACATAATTTAGCAAAATCACATCCTAAAATATTTACAATTATCTAAATTTAAGGCCAATATAAGTATGAAAAACGTTCTTACTTTTGTTCGTACTCGAATAAGATAAAGCAATACAATCAAGTTAACATAACACATAAAAATTAACTAAGTCTTTTAACACTAACACATGTTAAATAAATTGCCATATTTGCTTTAGGATTTAAAATCGCTATTAATCCCTGAACAGTATACAAACAACTTTATACAAATTTTAATTCAATCCATGTCGACATGTGTGTGTAGTCAACCAAATCATCCTAGTGCGCCTAGTAGGTGATTGCCTAACCCTTATTGGACAAAATTTCACTTTCTCTCTCATGAAATGAACTCCCTCCAAACTTGTTATTTTTTCTTTAATATGTGGCATAATTTCTAAGGTTGTTTTCTAACTCATTATTCCATTCTTGCTCAAGTTTGGGTAAGTCTAAACAATAAAAGCCACTATCCAGGTTTGTGAGGATTCTCCTTTATTTTAAGTGTCCCAAGCTTCAAATATCCACTAGAAATTCAAACCTACTAGCCATTTAAATCCCCCCAATGCAAAATATCAACTACACACTATGTTTGTGCAATATCTTTCTCCATTAATTCTTTAGAAGACCCCAATAACGAGCTTTGAACCAGAGGCTCCCAAGTCAGATGATCATAGGGCACCAAGTATTGAAATACACATACAGGCTTAATGACCCGTGCCAACTAGACTTCGAAGAAATGTGTCAATTGTATGTAATATCCTAACAACATTTTTTTTTTTGTATTTATCTCTTTAATCAGATGACTTTAGGGAACCATGTCTTAAAATATCCTTACAAACTTACTAACCCAAGTCTAAAAGGCTATAAATATAGGTAAAATATGTATGTTCCTGTTTAATGCAATAATTCAAAAATTAGGATTAGACTACCAGCATTTGACCATTACCAAGTATCCAACGTCAGTCAAGATCCACTAGACATTTTTTTTTTCAACACATGAAATCAACACATCCCTAACTAGTCACTACTACTAGTTTAAATTCCCCAAACTTATCTATCAAATTGGTCAAGTGAATGAGTAATATTTGTTTTATGGATATGCATAATTAGTTTCATAATAACAATCTATTTTTCTATTCATGTGCCGCCTATATACACAATAATTAAGTTGACCACGTACTCAATATAAACCTAGCATGAATCAAATTATCATAAGCATAACAAATATGTCTACAATTCATAAAAATGCATTTTCAAGTAAATAATGTTCACTAAAATAGCACCACAATTGTACGGGTTGTGACAAGTAATATAGTGGACTTTAAGAGTCCGAGTTATCGTACCTATGATGATTTAGATTAATTACTAAAGTTATTTTAATTCTCACTTTATTTGAACAACAAATAATTGAAGATGTGATGATTCTAAAATTTAAGCTAAAAACAATAAACAATGAATAAAAGTGTGTTTTTAAATCAATTGATGTAGAGTTGAGATTTCACGTAGTCAATACCTTTAACCTCACCACTCAAGTTTTAATCTCCTAATGTGATCAGTTGAGCTCATTTATGCACATGAAATTCACTTCTCGGGCTTAAATCAACTCTACCTAATCAGTCAACCGTGTTAACGAACAGCTGGTTGTAATGATTATGTGCATGGAATACAAGAACTCAAATAAGACCGCAATAACAACGAACGTATATTCTATCACTCATTCAATTACTGAGTTTTATTCCTAGGTCAAGATCATTAGCTCACCTCTTGGATTATAAAAATGATCCAATTAATCAATGAATTAGTGGCCGGTTAATTCACACATTGAACACAAAATAAAACCATACACATGTAATCAAATTGTAAAACTTGAGTAATGAAATTAAAAGCGTAAAACTACGCTACATACTTTGATGCCAACAAATAGTTTAGTTATTCATAATGAAAATAATAAGAACGAAATAATAATCTGATCTACACATCATGAGTAATTTGAAGAGAAAGTAAGAAAACTCTTGCACCAAGAATTGTCTTCTACAAATTGATCTCCAAATCTTCTTGCCCTTTGTCTCAAATTGAGCATCCAAAATCTCCAAACTTTGATGGTGAATTATGCCTCTAGAGTATGTTCGCAAATGTCTCTTTTACGTGCATGATATGTTGCTTAAATAGATTCCCCACAAAACCTAGGAGAAAGAATGTTGAAATCTGCGCATGGACTTTTTCTTTCACTGGGCCAGACTACTACGCGGCCACGCAAGCTAACTTGTGGTGGCCGCGTAGTAGACTGAAAACATGTTCTATTAATTAGAAGATTTTACCGGTGCCACTAAGTCTCAGGTCCATGGCAGCGTAGTTCAAAACCTGTAGTGTGATTTCCATCTTTTCTGGTACGTTTTAGTTGGCCCCTGAGCTTTATTTACACGCAAGTCCTTCATCTTTTGATTGTGACAACTAGGTCCCTGAACTTTAAAAACTTCTTCCAAACTTCAATCCATCTTCAATTTAAGCTCTCGAACTTTGATTCTTTTACTTAGCTTTCCTTGGAAATTTTGATCAACAATTTCATCATCGATTTTGCTCATTTAAGTTTCAAATGACATCCAAATGTTCATTTTTCCACTTTAGTACTTTATTCCTATGACTTCGGGAGAATTCCTACAATGTAAACAAATATAAATGAATTAAGTAGTAATTATTGAAGAATGACAATAATATAATCTAATTTAGACATATAAATAAGTGTATAAAATGCACTTATCAAATAATATCATGAGCCGGCATGACCATTTAACTTAACACACAAACATGCAAAATACTCAATTTTTTTTTTCTTTTGGATGCATGCTGAATAAAAATGAAAAAATGAGTAAAAATGGGATTACCCACCCCCCCAAACTTAAAATATACACTTTCCTCAATGTATCAAGTCTAGCAAAGCACAAATAAAACACATAAAAGTATAACCGGGAAAGAAGTAATCAGTCTGAATGTGATTGAGGTGGAGACATGTATTCCCAAAGTTCCTTGAGTATCTTCCTATTACAAAATCAGTCCTATAAAGGCAAAATTGAATTTCAGATATTAAACATGCGTTGGACGAAGATGCAAAAATAAATTAAACACAAAACTAATGCATATAAAGTTGAATAAATAAAAGGGAAGAAAATTGTGTAGCCTCCCAAGAAGTGCTTCTTTATTGTCATTAGCTTGAATTTGATGTTTTAGCTATTCATGGTGGCTTAAAAAGAGAGTTTTCAACCTTGCACTTGCTATATATGCAGCCATTCTCTTGATCTTCTTGACTCAGATCATCAGATTTCCGTTGTTGTCCCTTCTAAGTAATCAATCATATCTTTTCTTGTTCTTGTGACTTCTCTTGTCCTCATCTTCTACGTGGTCGATATTTTTGTACTCCTCAAGTTAATTAGGTTGATTGAGTGAAGTATTCATCTAAAGCTTTGTTGGTTACCTTCCACCCTCAATATTATCTCACTTTTTTCAAAGTCCATCATAACCCGTCCGGTTGTTGGAATGGTCTTACTAAATTCACCTAAATGTTCTGATCTTCTTCTATATCAATGATGATGAAGTCACCTAGAAAAAAATTAGATTTCCTACTTTGACTAGCACACCTTCAACCATTCATAAGGATGCTTGATTAACCAATCCGCCAACTGTAGACTTATATATATATATATATATATATATATATTGGATTCTCTAATCCTAATTTCTTGTAGATAAAAGGAGCATCAGATTAATACTTACTCCGAAATCAATTAATTATACTATGTGAATTTCCTATAAAGCAAGGTAGAGTGAAGCTCCCCGGTCTTCTAATTTAGGGGGAAGCTTGTGTTGTATGATTTTGCTGCACTCTTCTATCAATATTATGTTTCATCTACCGGCAATCTCCTCTTCTTTGTCAACATCTCCTTCAGAATTTTAGCATATTGTGGAATTTGCATAATGGCGTCAATGAAGGGAATGTTGATGTGAAATTGTCTGAGGGGATCCAGGAATTTCTGGAATTATTTTTTTATCTTAGGATTCTGCAACCTTTGAGGAATTGAGAATGGAGGTGTGTTTTGATTTATAGAAACACGTGTCTTTCCCCATGGACTCTCTGATTGTTCTTCTTTCTTGACTTTTGTGGATTCTTTACCCATTATAGTTACCTCAGGCAATTGAACTCCACACCTTGTAGTAATGACATGAAGTTACTCATCATTTGGCTTCCTTCGAAGCCTTTAGGTGAATGAAATAGGCGGCACATAAGCTTTAATAGGTGGTGCAGTTGTAATTGATGGGGTCTCGGTTACTACATAATTTATAGTTTTAATTGAAAGTACATGTTCCTTAAGATTGGTCTCTGTTTTGCTTGGTAAGGTTCCTTTATTTCTGCTTGTTAATGCCACAATCATCTGTCCTATATGAGTTTCCAACTTTTTAATCGTTACCTGTTGATTTTGAAAGTTAGCTTCTTTTTTTTTTTTTTTTTTTTTTTTAAGAACTTGTTCGGTCTTTGCGATATATTGTGCAAACATATCTTCCAATGATGACTTCCTTGGTAGTTCTTTTTGTTGATGTTGAAAACCCGATGGTTTTGCTTGAAAATTTCCTTCATGGTCCCGACCTTGATTGTTAGACTAAGAGAATTAGGATGATTCCTCCACCCTGGATTACAGTTATTGGAATAGGGGTTATTTTAATACTTGTGAAAATTTTGGGCATAACTGATCTCCTCATGTTGGATTCCATGTGTTGAGGCAAAATGATAGCTTGATGTAATATGATTTGCCCCGAATCTTTCACATACTGGAGTTGGTGGTTGCACCATGTGCATAAGATGAGTTAAATTGTCCAGTTTCTTTGATAGAACCCCCATTTGAGTTGGCAATTGTGCAATTGCATTGACGTTGTGGATACCAGCTGCCTTTCTTGGAATTTCCATTTCAGTAGGCCACATTGCCTTATTTTTCGTAATTCTCTTATATAACTCATGTGCTTGGTCAATGTGTAAGTTCATTACTGATTCGCCCATCAAAGCATCAATCATACTTGAGCATTTTTGGGAATGTCTAAATTTGGACATTTTTAAAAAATATTTTTTAAATATCGCCCATGTTTCAGGGTAACTCTCGAGATCTCATTGTTTGAAAGTGTGAACTTTGTTTATGATTTGGAGAACTCGAGAAGGAGGGAAAGTTTTCATGGTGGATTTTTGCACCATGTCATTCCAAGTTACAATACTTCCAGTGGTAATGAGCATAGCCACTCTCGTGCATTTATCTTTTAAAGTTTAGGGAAACATCATTCAAAAAGCTTCTCCTGACATCCCTTCATAATTGATTACTTGGCATAGCATTAAAAAGGCTTTAATGAGCTCATGCAGATTTTTAGCTGATTTTCCAATGAACTTGATGTCTTGATAATTTTAAAATAAGTTAATGACATCATGTCTAAGGTGGTAATTTTCCCACCCGAATGGTGGATATAAAATTGTTGGTTTTACTTGCACATGCACATGATTCACATAATCTCCAATTAGAGCTTGAGCATCATTAACTACTGCTCTTGGTGACATTGACACTTGTTGGCAGGAAGAACAAATGGCAATTGGCTAGGATTAAGATTTTGATTATTTTCCATTTCCTCTTTGTTTTTTTTTTCTATGTATTCTAAATGTTCTTTTGATTTCAGGATATATATATATATATATAAGAATAGTTTAGGATCGTTAAAACATTGCATATACTACTTAATAACCAAAATGAAAAGAAAACAAGAGATTACGAATAATCAAAAGAAATTAAAAAAAAATAAAAAATTAATTGAATTAAAGGTAAACTAATAATTATGCTAAATTTGCTATTCCCCAGCAATGGTGACAAGATTTTGTTCGGTAAAATCCTGCAAGTATACGAGATCGTTGATAAGTATTAATTGTAATGAGTTTAAAGTTATCGTTTTCATAAGGAATAAGTTTTAGTTCTAACTATCAATTTATTTCGATTCGATTAAGTGAAATAATTAAAAGTATTTGTTTTTCTATTAAAAAATTCACAATAATTAAAGATGTTGCGTTATAAATATGAAAGGAGAAACATGTATTGGATTCCTAATCAACCAATTATTACCTAACACAATTCAACAATATAATTTAAATTATTCATGCATAACTTGACAATCAATAATTCTCATGCAATTAGTTTTCTCTTTCAAGACAAATTAAATCTATCCTAAACATGATCGGAATCTATTCATAGTTCGAATACAAATGTTTAAAACGTATTAAATCACACAATTCTCATAAAAATTGCACATGTCATAGTGTTATTCCTAACATCTATTGTATGTGTTAAATCATGTAATATTCTAAAATATTGTGAGTTTTCCAACACTACAATAAGCAGTAGTATATCCAATTGGTGGCCAATCAATCAAATAATAACAATAAGCATGCAAGATTAATCAAGAAAGCACAAGAAATCATTAAACTACTAATTCTTGAATTGAAATAAATAAATAATGAGTATCATCTTCATCTAATACATGAGATAGATTGAGCCTAACATGTTTCTATATAAATCATACAAAAGAATGCAAGAGATGAATCCTTCACCTTGAATCTTTAATCCTAATGTGTGGATCATCAAAATTGATGTGCCCAAAAATTAACCACGCGATCACGTGGTAGTACGAGCCGCGATCGCGCAGTTATGCTCATAACCATTATCTTGACTGAATAGATGACATGGCGACCGCGTTATACACAATGGAGTGATCGCGTGAAGCATTTTTCCATCTTTTGGTTACTACAATTGGTCCTTCATTTAATTGCAAGCTCGATCCTTTAAGTTTCTATCTTCTTCAATTGAGTCCTTATAATCTGACTTTCATTTCAATTTGACCCTTTTTAATTGAAGCTCAAGTCCTTCAACTTTTGGAGGTTTGCACATTAGTCTCCACTTTGAGTTTTTCCTAAAACAAACAAAATCAACACATAATTTAGCAATATCACATTCTAAAACACTCACAATTGTTCAAATTTAATGCTAATTAAGATAAGTACGTTTTTTCTACTTATTACTTAACCGCATAGGACTCATGTTTACTAACTCTATGGAATGGGGTTATTAGCTAGACGAATTCTTGAATTACCTAGAAGACCTGCCTGACTTCGCTGCAATGATTTTATTAGATTTCTTTCGGAAGCCTTTGGGTTGGTTGCCAAATTTTGACTCTCACAAATTTCATAACGTATGTTGGGGTTGGAGATTATCTAGTCTAGCAAATAAAAGTAAAGTGAGTTGATCATGTTCGAGTATAATAATAATTCGATGGTTAAGAAATTTAATTTTGAATATAAAATTGTGATTAATGTTTTAAGACCTCTCTAAATATAAGTTCATAAGATATTTTATAATACATCGTCATTTCATTTAAAAGATTGTATTAAAAATATTTAAACTTCTTAAGGAACACCTCAATTTTTCTTCTTCGAACTTTTCAATGAAGATACCATGTCCATTGATATGTCAGTCGACCGTGGCTAAAGAGGGTCAGGTAACATGCACACAAATGGCTGAATTGGGCCTTTTTGTTTGAATATTTAAGTACTATTCGAGTAAGCTTTGCTTGATTTGTACTCAAAGGTGCACTTCTGTTCCTTTTTTTCCTTCTGGGTTTTTTAGTGGCCATTTATTTTTTTCACTTTAGTGGGCGACTGTTTCCAAAGTATAATTTTTAAATATAAAATTGTCTCATTGATGACTGAATTATTTTACTTATTGATAAATGGAGAGTTTTTTATTTATGTTTTAATTCTAATATCAAATTGGCTCCAAATAATCTATGCAAAAGAAGGAAAAATAAAAGTATTTAACACCCAACTTACAAATTTTAAAAAGATCATTGTTACAGAAATAAAATTTATTAACCCAGTTTTCCATGCACGCTACAATGTTAAAAGAAGATTGGTATCATGTGTAGAATTCTTGACGTTATTGTTTGACATGCCAACTTTCCCTTCTCATCATTTTAATACATTTTTTTCCAAAGAGAAATATAAAACAAGGTTGACTTGGACGGGACATTTGAACTAAATGAAAATTCTTAGTAGTCTCAAATACACGAATTACTTCAATTTCCATCATAGAGGTCATAGATGTCGAGAAATAGAGCAACATTAATTCCATACCAATGTCCTATAAGTACAATAAAATTGGCTAAAGAAATAAAGACGCAAAAGAACATGCAGAGTTTATAAAAGTCCACTACAATTAATATGAGAAAACTTGCACGTATTGCCTATTTTCTTTAACCTCTTACTCTTTTAGTCTTTTTTTTTTTAATAATTTTTTTCAAAATCCTATAATGAGGCTCCCTATTAAGAAAAATTAGGGCAAAATTGAAGTTACAACTGTGAAATTCCCAAATATACTTAAATGAAATTTTTGTCCGAAGCTCCATCTTGCATCCTCGGGATGGAGTTTACATTTCCCCCCTATAACAATCGCAAGCTTACTATAGAAGTCGATCCGTGTACAAAATCTCCACAACAACAATAATTAAGCCCTTGTTTGGCCCCCATTATTTGTAAATTAAATTTATTCAATACTCAATCTCAATCATCTATTTTAGTCAAGCTTACAATTTTTAACATTTTAAATATTTTTTAACCGCACGTTTTCCAAAAATACTATTTCAAACCATAATTTTAATTTTCCCAAATAATGGGTCTCAAACAAGAGCTAAGTTTCAAAACTTAACAAAATACTTCTAAATGCATATAACAAAATCTTATATGTATGTTATATGACCTACATCTACTTAGCATATATATAGCAAGATGGTGACTCGTATGAGTAGAGGTGGACAAAAAAATCGAAATCGAAACGAAAAAATCGAAATATTTCGGTTCTCGAAAAAAAAAATTCAAAACTGAAACCGAAACCGATTTTTTTTTTTTTAAAAAAGAAATCGATCGATTCTTAAAATCAAAACCGAAAACCGACATCAAAACAGATAAAAATATTTTTTTTTGAATTTTTCATTGAATTATACAACAAAATATATTTATATTCACGCTTTAATGTGTAGACAGTGGGTCAGAGGAATATAAATTTACTCACAATTTTTTTATTTGAGAAATGTTGTCTAAATTGGTAGTATTTTAATTAGAAGTCAATGACTCACAATCTTCTCCAAGTAGAACCACACTTTAATGTATAGACACTTAGACAGTGTATGAAATGTTGTCCGTTTGATACACTATTATTATGGAATTTAGTAATTTACTTTCAAGTCATTTCATACACTATTATAGTATTATTATTTTATGAAATTTAATTTTAATGAGATTCAAATGTTCTTGCTTTCTCGACGTGACTTCCTTTTTAAATAAGAATAGTTTTAGAGCAAAAAAAATTTCAACTATCAAGATTCTAAGATTCATATTCGTGGTATATCATATATGAATTTGGACTTTAATTTTAATTGGAAGCTTTATTTGGTTGTATTTATCTTTAATTTTTGTAAACAATTAGATTTTTTTTCTATTTGCATCAAATTTGATTTTTTTTAATTCGAACCAAACAAAAATCGAAAAATAACCGAAAATCGAACCGAAATCGAAACCAGTTGGTTCTTGTTTTTGAAGGAACCGGTTTCGGTTTCATTAATAACCGAACTGAACCAGTAAACGCCCAGCCCTACGTACGAGTACATAAATGAATGCTTGTTTGGACTTGTTTGGTTGAGATACAATATTTAGACTTGGGTCCATCTACTCAACTTAGATTTTCAAAATCTTATGTAGGTTATTTATTTTATGGGATTTATTTTAAATAAATCTAGCTCCCGAAATCGAAACCAGTTGGTTCTTGTTTTTGAAGGAACCGGTTT
This sequence comes from Ligustrum vulgare, assembly GCA_963555705.1. Classification (NCBI taxonomy): domain Eukaryota; kingdom Viridiplantae; phylum Streptophyta; class Magnoliopsida; order Lamiales; family Oleaceae; genus Ligustrum; species Ligustrum vulgare. The sequence goes on along the minus strand of OY743173.1, from coordinate 44,612,047 downwards.
CAGTTTCATTAATAATCGAACTGAACCGGTAAACGCCCAGCCCTACGTACGAGTACATAAATGAATGCTTGTTTGGACTTGTTTGGTTGAGATACAATATTTAGACTTGAGTCCATCTACTCAACTTAGATTTTCAAAATCTTATGTAGGTTATTTATTTTATGGGATTTATTTTAAATAAATCTAGCTCGTGAATATATTTGGTGAAAACATTTGAATCTCATCGAAAACTTAAAACTGTTTTAGAACTATGTTTGACTTTAACACATCCTCTCAGTGGAAAAATGAATTCGTCTTTATTTTTCCATTAAAAACCTTCAACAGAAGAAATAATTGATGACGTGACAATTATTAAGTGGTTAAAGGAAAAACTCATTTATTTGATTAAAGTCTATTTCGGAACACAACAACCCATTGAAAATAGGATACTTAGAAGAAAATAATCAAATATCGAGATGACGTGTATTCCATTAAAGTTTTACAAAGTCCCCCCCCCCCCCCCCCCCCCCGGCCTCCGTGTTTTTTATGTCAAAAGTGTGGGAAAACAAGAAATAAAGAATCTAAAATTGAGGTACTCCTTTGCAAGAAAAAAAAAAATTAATTAGTGCACATAAAAATAAATAGAACGATTGTGCTACATGTACATAAAAATTTATATAAACGTGACGTGATAAAATATTATTGGATTAGAATTCTTCAACTAAATAAAATAATTCTCCACTCTATTTTTGATACATCATCGAAATATAAATCATTATATAACTTTATTAATTATGTATAAGTAGCTTTTTATTCTAAAAAGAATGTATGCTTCTTTCTCAACTTTGATCACGTTTAAAAATACTTACTTAAATATAAGTGGTCAACTTTTCAAATAAAAAATTATATGACTATCATCCGTTCGGTAAATCACATTTTTTTTAAGAGCATCCACAGTGCATGTGTTAAATTGCTTGTTAATGTCATATATTAACTAATAGTCAATTTTATATCTACATTGAATATGTTAACTTATTTGCTAAATGAATCTTTTTAAGAGCATGTTTTGTGTTCTATAAAAAAATTTCAATTTTTTCTCACATTCATTTTCAACCATATATTTCTATGGGACCCATCATTTTTCACATTTTTGAATCACACATTCTCTCAAAACTCCAAAATAACTCAAAACTTTGAAAATTTTGCATGGGACCAAACGGGCTCTAAGTTTATTGTTAACTAATTCATTAAAGTTAACAAATATTTCAACACCTGACATGATAATTTGTGTTGAAAACAAGAGAGAGAAACTAGGGAGAGAAATATTAAATAGCTACTCATATATAAATTTAGCATATCCAAAATGACATTCAAATAATATTTAAAGTTAACATGTAGATATAGCACTTATCATCTACTTTATTGTCTAAGTGGCAATTAGGGATGGATAAAATAACCGAATGAAACCAAACCAAATCATACCAAACCAGAACTGAACCAAACCAAACAAAGCGATTTGATTCGATTCTACATAAAAAAAAAAAAAAAATTAATTGTTTGGTTCTTAGAATCAAGTACCAAACTCAATTATATATATATACAAATCAGTGGGTATTCGTCTCACCAAAAAACTCAAATTTGAAATTATAAAGGTGAAATGTACAAAAATGTTATTTACCATACATTTTACCTAATTTTCTGTTAGACATATTTTAAACAATAAATATAAATTCTAATTCATTTATCTTCTTTTCAATTATAGAGATATATTCACAGTACTTTACTTGTACTCCTACAACACAATAATCGTTGCGCTCCTTAGTCACCATCGACGTCTACGACGTTGATGTTTATTTTTTAAAATTTATGTATTTATAAACTCCAGCCAATTTCGTCGAATTCTCAGAAATTAACTCAAACTCAAATTGCAAATTTCATCCCTAATTCACACGACATCATGATAGAGTCGACATAGTCAGACCTTCATCGTAACTTGTAAATATAAGTATAAACGACATTTATATTCGATTCTCTAAGTTTCGACGAGTCGGAGAGCTCCCTTTAAGTGGGTTTCTTTTTCTTCTTCGATTTGGAATAATATGTTACTTTTTCTAAACTTTTGTTTTATTAACTAAAAACTCGTATTTCACCTGTGCGATGCACGAAAGTTATTATCCGCAATATCAATTTCAATAAGTATTCGTAAAATTTTAGTCCTTATACATAATCAACACATATAAATGCATAAAAAAGAATTCTCTATTACACTAATTAGAATTTTAAAAATAACATAAGTAATTCAAATTATTAAAAAATTCTTTGAATAGTAAACGTCAAGTTATTTATTTAAATAATAAATTATTATTGATTTCAATAATTTTTATGAATTATTAATAACTTCATTGAAAATATAAATTTAGCAGTTTTTTAATGGTATATCACATTTGATGTAATATTATGTGCACGATTATTAATGCATGTAAAAGGTATTAACATATTTCTCGTAACTTCTACGTTTGCATATTGTATTTAACGTACTTTTTAATTTTCATTCAAAAACATCAATCACAATAATTAAAAAATAAATAATCAAAATATTTTAATTTAACCAATAAAACTTTATTTGCAAAACTAAGTAGTCAAAATAATAATTTTGAAAATCTCGTGATTATCATGATAAGATAATCGAATAAAGTTGGAGATTACGAAATTATACCCTATAATCTTTAAAAATTATTAAAATTAAGAATGATTAAAAATATTAACATTCTATTAATATTATTAACAAAAATAAAAATAAAAATCATAGCATTAACTCTTCAATATTGACATTCGTTCAATGATTTTTTCTATAAATTATTTATAAGTAGCACATTTTTCAACCCACTTTTTAACTACATATTTTTTCAAAATTATTTTTCAACCACACATTTTACCTCGAAATAAAAATATAGTTGCTTAACAGATGCTTAATATATTAAAATATTTAATAATAATATATAATATATATTTTAGAAAATATGATTTGTAATATTAAAGATAACAAATGATTTGACCATTAATAATTAAAATAAAATTTAATTATTGACGGCTACACATAGGATTTATATTATTAAGAACAACAAATAAATAAATAAAATCAATGATTAAATAATAATTTTAATGCTGACAATTAAAAATATTGATTTAACTCATTCAGTATTAATGTTAATAATAAAAATAATAATAATAATTATAACCAGAATATACAAATAACAATAACATCATATTAATTATTTACTATAATACTAAAGCATAAAGAATTTAAGAATTAAATTCTGCCAAACTATCTTATTTTTATATATAGTATAGATTTCAATCAGTGTGATGAACTGAAATTGCTATCCACAACATCGGTAAGCATTCATAAAATTTAATGATTATACATAATCAACACAAATACAAAAGTTACAAAAATAATTTTTTATTACAACAATTATTAAATTTAAAAACAATATAAATAATCCAAATTATCGAAAACTTTATTGAATGATAAATACAAATTTTATAGTTTTTAAATTTTATATCATCTTAAATGTAATTTTATGAGTACAAATATTGATGTTTGTTCAAGATATAAATATATTTATTATAATTTTTGCATTTCCCTTCCATATTTAACTTTTTCTCAATTTTCGTTCAAAAATCACAATAAACTATAAATATGTGTTTAATCTTAACTCTTCAAATATATGACAATTGAACAACATTGAAGATCAAGAAATTATTATATATCATATAATCTTTGCACAATTATTAAAAAAATATTAACAAATGTTTGGTATTCACCATAAAATAATATTAGTACTTATATATATATATATATGCATTCACACTAATCCACGTTGCACTGATATTAATACACTATTCTCTCTTTATATATAGTATAGATTCTCATTTTCTATTTAGTAATGATGTAGATGGATTCTAATGAAGAAGCCAATATAAACAGATTTTAATTTGCATTTATTATTTAAAAATTCAAGTAATGGTCCCAGAATCAAACTGTTTGGTTCCATATCTTTATAAAAATCAATTGGTTCCATTAGTAAAAAATCATCGATTCCTGATTTGGTTTAATTTTTCTAGAACTAGAATCAAATCTAACCACCTCCACCCCTAGTGGCAATGGTAACTAATAAAAGTTAACACATTACACATTTTCTCTCTCCACTTCTTAACTATATATTTTATCTCAAAAAGTATAAATAAATTAATTTATAAACCACATACTTTATTACCAAACAGAGATAGAGCTTTTGAAATTAGTCCCTTTGAAATTGAGATGTTATTTTAGAATATGTTTGGATAATAAGAAAGTATTCTACAAAATCAAAAGTAAAAACCTTAACAAAGCGCCCATAATTTCATTGAGAAATTACATGAGCTGCTATGTTTAAAAATCACATTGTAAAAATAAGGGGATGAAATCTAATTCTCCAGCGGCGCGACGAAATTTGTATCTCGCCTTCCTCAGATTCCATCTGCTTATGCTGTGACGTGATGATTGGAGGCGATGATTTGTGTTGATGATTGGAGATGGATCTGCTAGTTGTGGTGTGTGTTGATGTTGTTGTTGTTGGTGGTGGTGGTGGATTAAGCCTTATGCGGTGGTTGGTGTGTTTATGGTAGGGGTGTAAACAGATCGGATATGGATCCGATCTGCCTTTATCCGATCCGATAAGAATAATTCGTAGATTCGATCCGGTCCGATCAGATAATTCAACGGATATTTGATAGTTAAATCTATATCTGATTTACAACCTTATCAAATATTCGATCCGAAATTATTTTTAGCATAATTTTTTTTAAATGTTTACATATTAATGAGTAAAAATTTACTCATATAATTAATTATAATTTTATATCATTCATAAAAAATAAAATCGTAATATCTCAAAAAATTATAACAATATTTATATATTACAATTTTTAAAATGAATATTATAATGTATAATAATTTTATATTAAAATTATACTTTATAAAATACATTATGAGATTTAAAATAAAAAATTTATATGGAATAAAATTATATAATAATATATAAAATATATTGTATTATTATAAAAAATTTAGATCGGATTGTTATCGGACCAAATTGACTTATATCCATATTTGTTCTATTTAGTTAACGAATTATTGGATTTGGATCCTTATCGGGTTATCGGATTGAGACCTTAAATCCATCTCCCGTTAATTTCATCGGATTTCAGATCAAGTTCGGATTAAAATCCAATCCATTGACAACCCTAGTTTATGGTGGTGGATTGAGGCTTCGGTATTTTAATGATGATCTGTGGTGTGGTGTGTTGGGGTTTCGGTGGGTTGTGAGTGTATATGAAGGAAGTAGGCGGCTCCTGTAAATGAGAAGAAAATACGTAGGCAATAGGCGATTGTGTTTAGATCGCGTTGAGATCAGTTGCTGTGGTGGTACCTACGTAGTTACGCCGCCTTGCACTAGTCACAACATTAAAAACCAGGTGGCACCTGCACTTGTGCCGCCACATGGTGGTGATGGAGGTTGGTGCGGTAGTTGTTTTTATGGTTTTGATTGTGATTGTATTGTGGTTGTTGTGGTGGTGTGCTGGTGTGAAGGTGATGGTGGTGGCCGGCTATAGCAGCGCTAGCTTAATGGTGGGAGTAAAACAGCCAGGTTCTGGGTTTGGGAGGCGATGGGGGTGGTATGTGAGAGTTCTGGGTTACCCCAAAGTTCGACCTTACGTGCGAAAAAGTCACTATTAATAATGAATGCGTCAATTTTAATAGCTTATAGATGATTAAAACGTACAAGTCCAATTTTCTTAAGTTGAATTACCAAAATTGCAATAATGAAAAGTAATAAACAATCAATGCAATAATATGATGACAGAGAAACCCAACGTTGAAAAAACTCCTAGACCAAGCTAGTTACCTCCACTATAAGCAATTTCGGTTATAGTTAGATTTATCCAACTTCCCTTGCTAGACAAGGAAAATCTACCCCTGTTAACCTAAGATACAGTTATCTTCAGCAGCTTCTATATCTTGATGCTTCTTCTAAGTGGATACCCCAAGAACTCCTCGTTCTTGTTAATTTCTTGCGCTTGTAGTCCAACCTTCTTCAACCTCCAGCAGCTCCGAAGTTTCACAATTGAAGAAGTAATCCCTATGTTAAATGATGCCAAGTGTTTGATTGGAACAATTGATGTTTTCCTAATTCGGGTTGTTGGATCAGAAGAAGAATATGGATTAAATCAAAGGTGAATTTGGTTCTTGGATCATCAAATCATAGGATCAAGTATATGATACGTGTATATGTTAAGGCTCTAAAAACTAGACAACAACCACCCCGAATTCGTGCATAGGCTTGGTATATATAATAGATGATATGGGCTAAGAAAAATGGGTTAAAACCTGACTTAAGGCGCGTTTTGGCTATTGACCGCTTGAGTTGAATTCAAGCAAGATTCGAGCGTGCTATTTCTGGGCATGAGCCGCTCGAGCATAATACAAGTGTAACTCGAGCGACAGGGTTCTGGATATCACGCTCGAGCATGAGGTGAGCGCGATCTGTTGTTTCCGAACCTACCTTATCAACTATACAAAATTGCTCCTAAGTCTTTGACTTTTACAAATGTTCAATTTAGTCCGTTGTTCACAGAATTACCAAATACAAAATCCTAGCAAAATCCCCCTTTAACATTCTATGACAAAACAACTCAATAAGACAAGATATTAAAAACAAAAATAAAACTACCTAAGCCAAGCCAAGTCCTTTTTCTTGTATTCTCTGTTTCCTAAAATGAAGATACTAAAACACTTAGGTAGCGTTCTGTTTGTATTTTATTTTGTATTTTCATTTTGAAAAATATTTTGTATTTCCTGTTTTTATTTTTATTTTCAATGTTGCTGAAAACGCGTTCTGATTGTCATTTCTGAAAACTGTTTCTGAAAATGAAAAGCTGGAAAACGCGTTCTATTTGAAATTTTGCAGAATACTACTTATACTATTTTCACTGAATTTGCTTCTGAATTATATTAAACAATCTATATTGTTTAACTATTTTTTTGGACTAATTAATAATGTCATTAATGTTCAACTCCAAAAAAATATTATAAGAAATTAACAACATAATATTCAAGTCCAAATTACTTCCACAATACATGTAACTCTAATCACTGATACAGAGTTTGACTAAACTAAATAAATTTAAAAGTCATCTTGACCTTGTGGAGTAATCAGTCCACATTTGATTAGCAATTTCTTCGAGCACTTGTCCCATTTGAGGTGTTTGGCTCGCATTAAACTGTATGGGTTCTCGAGCATCACTTGATTCAGGTACATCATCAAAAATCATATTCTCCACTGAATATTCTGTGAACAGCTCGTTAAATGCATGTTCTTGACGAATGAAGTTATGTATTGTGCAACACGCAGTAGAGATGTGCATTTGCCTAATAAGAGGAAAATTGCTAATTAACTTCAGAATAGGAAACATGGCCTTCAACACTCCAATACTACGCTCGATTATGTTACAGCACGAGGAGTGTCGATAACTGAATAACTCTTCCTTTCCTCGCAGTCTTCCTCTCCCAGCATAATCACGTAAATGATAGCGACGTCCTCGATATGGGGCAAGAAAACCAAGAATGTTTGGGTAACCAGCATCAACTAGGTACCATTCATCTACAATTATAAAATTAATAAGATTTAAAGTTATGTGTGAAGCATATATTCCTAAAAGATGTAGAAAGTAATATAATATACCTTCACGTGGCATTGGAAATCCGCTTGCGGGATTTGTAACAGCGTCAATGAATACTCGGGAATCATTAGCGGTACCTTCCCAATCGGCATACACAAATGTGAACTTCATGTCGAAATCGCATGCTAGCATTACATTCTGTGTAACACTTGTTTTCCTTCCTCGAAAAACTGTCTGCCTCGATGCCGGTGCCCAAGCGGCCACATGTGTCCCATCAATTGCACCAATACAATTCTTAAGTATGGATACTTTTGCAATATGCGCTCATGCACAACTCCCTGATTCGTCGGGCGTATTAACTCAGTGGCCAACTGACAAACTGCACGTAAGACTCGCTTAAACCACTTGTGTATTGTGTGATTTCCATGATGAAATCTATCACCAACTAGCCTGTAACGAGTACTGTGCCCTATAATCATTAGAAACATTGCTACCCATTCCTCGATGCTCACCTTCTTCCCATTTGTCAGGAGACTGTTGACCTATGGTTAACTTAACCTTATTATTTTGATCATAAAAAACAAGAATATATTGTGGTATTAACAAGTGTGCTACAAGTGTTTCATGTAATGATAAATATTCAAAGCACTCTATGTTCAAATCGTCTCTCAATGATATAAATCAAAACTATGTGATCAAGCACATGAGACGCAAAGAAGATCATGAAAGAATTGAAGATATTCAAAGATCAAAATTGAAGTTGAAAAGCATGACATGAAGATCAAGAATTCAAGCATACAAGATTAGAGTTCAAGTTCAAGAGTTGATTTAACCTATGTAAAGGTATAACACTCTCAATCTTTAGCGATGACATTCAACGAACTCGAAAATGATTTTTATACATCAAGAAACTTACTTGAAAATTCATCACTTGCATAAAATATTTTTATATAAGTCAATATTTCTTTTCAAATGTCATTTGATCTTAAATCATGATTATACTATGTTAAACTACTTTGAAAAACAAGTTAGCAACCTAAAAATCCTAAATTTTCATGTTTTTCAAAAGTCAACTTTCGGTCAACCAAAAGTCAACTTTCGGTCAACCGAAATTGGTCAGCCGAAAGTTCAACGGTTGAAAATCTGTAACGGCTATATGCATGTTTCGGTCGACCGAAACTCCAGAAATGGTCAACCGAAAGTTGCTGAACTTGAATATCTTGATCTATAAATAGTCATCTCATTTATATTCATTTTCAAAAACATAGAAAATATTTTATAGAAACTTTCTTGGAAAAATTCATTGTTCTTACTTGGTTTATATTCATCTATTATTATTATAAAACTTCGATTGATCTAAACTTTGTTTTATCAAATCATCAAAGTTTTTGGAAGAAAGTTTTGTGAAGATTCTTGGTTTTTATATTGTTTAAACTTCTTCAACATCTTCACACTATATTGGAATTGAAGTGTAAGTCTCTCTTTGTTCTAAACTTGTTTTAATCTTTTAAAAGAGAGAAATTCCAATTAAGGAACTTTGATTATTTGTGCTACATTTTTCATTATCATTTGATTCATTAAAGTTCCATTGCCTAAACACTTTGAACTTAACTCATTGTTAATTATTCAAGTGTGGCATCTCTTGGTACTTAATTTGATTCAATATTTTAACAAGAGATTATTTGAAAAACTTTGTTTGATTGCATTGAACTTTTCATTATCATTTGCATCAAAGTTTTTCTATAACACTTGAGCTTAATTCATTTCTATCTATTGAAGTGTTAGCCTAACTCTCTCGGTACTTAATTTGAGTATATCATTTGTCAAGAGAGTTATTTCAATTGTAAATTTAATTCATTATATCTTGTGGTTTCGAGAGCCTTGTGAAAACTCGGTTGTTGGTTAAGGGTAGGTGCTCCTTGTTGTAAGTCGCCTAAGGATTTGGTACTCCTTGAGGGGCATTCTACAAATCGTCCTCCTTTCTTTGATGGTACACATTATAACTATTGGAAGACTAAAATGATGATTTTTGCTCAATCAATAGATTATAATATTTGGGAAGTCATCGAAGAAGGTCCTCATAAGCTTACTAAAGTTATTAAGGTTGATGGAAAACTGGATCAAACTATTTCAAAACCTAGAGAGGAGTATGATGATAATGATAGGAGAAAATTGACTTTAGATGCTAGAGCCAAAAATATACTTTATTTTTCTTTGGATAAGAATGAATTTAATCGTATTTGCACATGTGATTCCGTATTTGATATTTGGCATACATTAGAAATCACACACATGGGTACAAGTAAAGTGAAAGAAACTAAGACAAATCTTTTATTTAAAGATTTTGAAAATTTCTTTATGAAGCAAGATGAGCCCATTACTTGCATGATTACTCGTTTATCGATATTCTCAATGGTCTTAAAGGCTTTGATCATAAATTTACTAACGGTGAACTTGTGAGTAAAATTCTTAGGTCTCTCTCCCAAGATTGGAATCCATTGAGAATGTTAATCGAAAACACAATTGACGTCAACACACATCCATTGGAAGAGCTTTATGGAACATTGATGACTTTTGAGCTCAACAATGTCGAAACAAAGGAGAGGACAAGAAAAGGAAAAGAAGAGGCCAAACGCGAAATTGCTTTTAAATCATCACATGGTAAATGCTCATCAAACTCAAACATAAGTGATGAGGAACTTGATGATCTTGCTATCCTTATCAAGAAATGGAGAGGCGTACGCAACAATCATCGAATCCAAAAGAGAGACGAAAAAGATGAAAAGATTGTTTGCTATAATTGTGACAAACCCGGTCACAAAAGTACCGAGTGTCGAAGCAAAAAAATATTTTTCAAAAAGAAAGCTCTACAAGCCACTTGTGGTGAAATTGATGATGAGCAAGATGAAGATGAGAGTCAAGATGAAGTGGCTAACATGTGCTTCATAACTATTGAGGATGAGGTAAATTTCTTTGATACCTCTTGGACTTTGAATGATCAATGATTTAAAGATCTATTAATTAACATATTTGATTAAAACCTCTTGCACTTCATAAAAAAAAATTTCTTACATTGAAAAGAGGTATGAGTATAAATATGAAACATGGTGCTAATATGTGTGTTATTCATAATTTTATGTTACATACATGATTTAACCGAAATCACATGTAAATTTCAATATTTGCAGATTTCGGTTGACCGAAACTATTCGGCCGACCGAAAGTGTCATTTCGGTCGAACAAGTGTTCAACCGAAAGATATTTCGGTCGAACAACTGTACGACCGAAACCAGGTTTTCAGTCGACCATTAGTCAGCCTAAAGTGACTGCAGCTACCTGTTTTTTTACTCCTGCAGAGTTTCGGTCGACCAACATACTTTCGGTCGACCGAAAGTGGCTGGACTCAGGGATTTTCTTTTAATTTCAAAATTTTCATGCACAATCCCTAAATAACTTGAAATCATCTTCTCCTCTTCATAAAAATCTTGAACTACATTACTTTTGATCACTTATTTTTGTCTTTGATTAAAAGAGTGATATGATTGTTGACCAAAATTGTTTTGATACTTTTAAAAATCTTAACTCATCCACACATGATCCACCTATTCAATGAGTTGAAAATATTTTGATACTTTGACAATATGCATTATTATACCCTTTAAGTCATTTCACACTCTAAATATTTTTCTAAGGGGGAATGCTTTATTAAGGGGGAATATGATTACAATCAAGATATTCTACTTGTGCCCCATTATTATGCTTATCACACCTATGCTCATGATTAGGGGATAGATGCCACCTTTTTGCTTATGCCAAAAGGGGGAAAATATGGTGATGATTTGTTTTAGCTTGACTTTGGATAATCTATATGCATAAAAAGGATCATATTATATGCTAGATTATGCCTCATTGGTTTGTATAAGATAGGGGCAATATATACTAAAATTGAACTTATCAATTATTCTCATTTCCCTATGCTTCAATTGCTTATATTATCATTACAAATCATCTTGTTTGTCATAATCAAAAAGGGGAAAATTGTTGACCTATGATTAACTTAACCTTATTGTTTTGATCATAACAAATAAGAATATATTATGTTATTAACAAGTGTGCTACAAGTGTTTCATGTAATGATAAATATTCAAAGCACTCTATGTTCAAATCGTCTCTCAATGATATAAATCAAAACTATGTGATCAAGCACATGAGACGCAAAGAAGATCATGAAAGAATTGAAGATATTCAAAGATCAAAATTGAAGTTGAAAAGCATGACATGAAGATCAAGAATTCAAGCATACAAGATTAGAGTTCAAGTTCAAGAGTTGATTTAACCTATGTAAAGGTATAACACTCTCAATCTTTAGCGATGACATTCAACGAACTCGAAAATGATTTTTATACATCAAGAAACTTACTTGAAAATTCATCACTTGCATAAAATATTTTTATATAAGTCAATATTTCTTTTCAAATGTCATTTGATCTTAAATCATGATTATACTATGTTAAACTACTTTGAAAAACAAGTTAGCAACCTAAAAATCCTAAATTTTCATGTTTTTCAAAAGTCAACTTTCGGTCAACCAAAAGTCAACTTTCGGTCAACCGAAATTGGTCAGCCGAAAGTTCAACGGTTGAAAATCTGTAACGGCTATATGCATGTTTCGGTCGACCGAAACTCCAGAAATGGTCAACCGAAAGTTGCTGAACTTGAATATCTTGATCTATAAATAGCCATCACATTTACATTCATTTTCAACAACATAGAAAAGATTTTATAGAAACTTTCTTTTAAAAATTCATTGTTCTTACTTGGTTTATATTCATCTATTATTATTATAAAACTTTGATTGATCTAAACTTTGTTTTATCAAATCATCAAAGTTTTTGAAAGAAAGTTTTGTGAAGATTCTTGGTTTTTATATTGTTTAAACTTCTTCAACATCTTCACACTATATTGAAATTGAAGTGTAAATCTCTCTTTGTTCTAAACTTGTTTTAATCTTTTAAAAGAGAGAAAATCCAATTAAGGAACTTTGATTATTTGTGCTACATTTTTCATTATCATTTGATTCATTAAAGTTCCATTGCCTAAACACTTTGAACTTAACTCATTGTTAATTATTCAAGTGTGGCATCTCTTGGTACTTAATTTGATTCAATATTTTAACAAGAGATTATTTGAAAAACTTTGTTTGATTGCATTGAACTTTTCATTATCATTTGCATCAAAGTTTTTCTATAACACTTGAGCTTAATTCATTGCTATCTATTGAAGTGTTAGACTAACTCTCTCGGTACTTAATTTGAGTATATCATTTGTCAAGAGAGTTATTTCAGTTGTAAATTCAATTCATTATATCTTGTGGTTTCGAGAGCCTTGTGAAAACTCTATTGTTGGTTAAAGGTAGGTGCTCCTTGTTGTAAGTCGCCTAAGGATTTGGTACTCCTTGTTGTAAGTTACCAATATAGTGGATTTGGCCTTGCTCGTGACGGAGAGCTCGGTAACGGGGGACGTAGATCACGTTGGTTGATTGAATCTCCATAAATCGCGTTTGCATTCTCTTATCCCTTTTACTTACTTACTTACATTGCACTTACTTTATTCTATCAATTTATATTGTGCAACACTATATCTAAGTGCTACACTTGCTTTATCAATTAAGTTTACACATTTATGGCACACTACATTGATAGTTAAGTTACTTACAACACTAAGTGCTCATACTTGTACACATTGATTTCTAAGTTTGAGATTATTTATCGAAAACGTTTTATAAACCAATTCACCCCCCTCTTGGTTAGTTTACTGTTGGACTAATAGAGACCTTTTCCTTTCAAAATATCACAAAAATTTTGAAAGACGTGCTTTTGCATTCGAAAATTACTGTAGCACACAGTTGGATGACCATTCAAAATCTCATAAATGTACATCCTCCCCGTCAGCATTGATGTTCTACGGGGTGTCTTGTGGATGATATCTCTTCCAGAAAAAGCTACTAACATCTGGCATCCCATCATGTCTGTAGATAAATCGAAATCTTCCTATATGAATGAAAATTTATCTTCGTCACTTGAGTCATCGGAGAAACTACACTCCAAGTCAGACATTTCTTGATCAAATCGAACATAATCATTATTCAATTTGATGGTCAAAACAAAAGAATATTAAAATAAGTACTATAAACAAATCAGAATCTCAAATAGAAAATAATTACTGAAACAGATGGTGAACACAAAACATAAATAAAAGAAGTACTACATACTCCAATAAGGATCCCAGATCACGTTACGAAAACATAATGTTCAAAATAAATTAAGAAAGTTTTCACCATCAACATCAACGCCGACAAGGATAACATAATTCATTACCAACCGAAACACCTTCAAACACATAAAATGCTCACACAAACATAATCCTAAATAAAATAAACTGCTAACATGACTACAGGAGCTCTAGCACAGGCATCCTCCTTTCTTCAGGCACCATCACAAATTGCTACCTGAATTCTTGATCCTTGAATGCCTTCATAACTTTCACATACATCTCATTACTTAATCCTTCCATGTTGTTCAGGATTTTAATGCAAACAGATTGAGAAAATGGATCCTGGCTACTTGCTTCGTTATCACTGGTACCAGCAGATGATTTTCCTTGGAGTCGTGCAAGCTTCTTTCTCAGGTAAACCTGACGCAGTTCACTCTCATCATTTCTTGCACTCATTGTGGACGACCACTGCTGCATACAAGCCTCGAGCTTATCCGATTTACTGATCTTAGGTTCCTTACAACGTCGACCAGGTTTTGCTATTTCATCATCATCAATGTTTTCAGCTCGTACATGCACGCCCTTGGTCAGAAATGCATCCTCTATTTCTCATTCTTCGTTCGATGTAGGGGGAGGTTGAGTGGAGGCATTACCCAGTGCACCTATTGCTGTGGTTCCGCCGAACAGCTCTCCAAGTGTTTCATAATGTGGACATCCCTTACTCCTGATGATTTTGTACTCCGTCTTGTTTAGCTGCAATAATGTAAAAAAATAAAGTCAACTAATATTTATATGTGTATGAAATTAAATTATATATCATGTTCTACTATGTGTGAAAGAATCACCGTATAAAAATGTTCCCAAACTTCATCTGGAGCATTTACTTTATTCGTATGTGGATCCCACATGACGCTAGTATGCCCGATAATTTGAGAAAAGCACCGATGAGTAATGCACAGACGATTCCATTTACCTTTTAGTCGTGCTATTCCATAATCTTCATTTGTGATGCGAAGCAATTCATCATTGATCTTGCCCCAATCATCGGATTTGAATGTAGAACATTGTAATTTTTTCGCTTTCACGAAATCATACAAAGTTGAATAAATGCAGTCTCATTTCTATCGGACCATTGCATTGGTGTCGTAGTAGAACCTTTGTGACCACCCATTTTCTTCACGCAAATTAATTCTATGAACAATATGTAACTTCTAAAGAAATTAAAAAAAATTAACTTGACTACTTCATCAGTACAAAACAATCACAATATTACTAATGTATATCGTGTTCATTTTTATTAGATATTGTCCTATCATAGGAATTGACATTAAACTCCATTCGAAAAAGGGTCCATATTTGAGCATGCCCCAAAAATCATTTGCAAAGGTCATTAGGAGATCATAATGTATAGGTTGTCAATGTTCTAGCTAAATCGAATTTGTACTACTCATCATCATAGTAAAATCCGTAAGTATCAAAATAAATCAAGTACATTCTCAAAAACAAGCAACAACACAAGCACAAACTTATATGAGGCCACAAATATGAAACTAATTTAAAGTTATTATTGACTTTAAATGCATAATAAGGCCACATCATTTCCCCTACCACCTCATACTGAATATATACAATGGAACTTATAGCAAAATTAATACTAAAAAAATTATTGAAATGCTAAGTCCATCACTGTCTCACTCTCTATCTCTGAAATATTTCTCTTGGAAGCAAAGAATTTGAAGCTGACACATTTTTCATACAGTGGTTACCAAATTAAATAGACACGTAATACATGCAATTAAATAAATATCTTGATTATTCATATGAACCAACAAGAGTTTGCTCCAAAAACAATGCAGTGCTTATCCAACCTCAGACATGTTAGAAACACACATTAATTTTCAGAAAGACAACATTTTTTCACCTTGGAAGATATATATCCAAACATAAAATTAGTGTTCAGACCCCCATAACTAACATCTTTGATAACTCAAAACTTACATCACTCTTTAACTCTTTAACATGGCTCCAAATTTGGAATTGTAAGCAGTCAAGAATAAAAAGGGAAATCTAAACACAGTAGGCAACCTATAGCAAAAATCAAAAGGGAAATCCAGATTGCCCAAACTTGTCTTAAATCCATTATTCCTAACCTCAGGCGGTCACAACCTAATTCCTATATATACTCTGTTCACCAGTGTCTTTCGATGCACAACTGCAACAATTCAGAAAAAATCCTATTCTACAGCACTTTTCTCCTCTCATTTTCTCTATCTAAAAGAAAACCTAACCCGAATTCTCAATCACATCCTCAATTTTTTGACAAAAAATGATGGAGTATTGGCCATTACACATCACGGTGATGTCGGCAGAATACATAAAGGATGTAAGTCTTTTCTCCAAGAAGATGAATATCTGGCATTCAGTAATTTTTCTTTTCGATATCCTGAATATAAAGAACACATGAAGGGGAGGGGGGAAAGAGATGGTGCAGTGCTAGGAGGGAGATGGGACAAGAGGACAGGGGAGGGGGAAAGAGAAGTGCCGCCGGGTGGAGAGGAGAGGGGAGGGGAAGGAATGAGTACCTGAAGTTTCTTCTCCGATCTGCTACTAGTGAGCTGCTTCTGACGATCGGTTGCAAGCTAACGGGGGAGACAGGCTGGGAGGAGAGGAGAGGAGCGGTTAGGGGAGGGAAGGGAATGAAGAAAATGAGGATGCGGCTGGGAGGGAATGGATAGATTTAGGTCATAGAAACTGGAAAAAAAAAACAGAAAAAAAAAACGACAAAAAAGATTTTGTGAAGTCTCGAACACCTGACCTGTTATACAGCAAGAGTGTAGTCCACCAATTCAGCTAGACCGATTCTTGGCAACATGGTGCCTTTTCCGCGTTTTGAGATATTTTGCTTTGTTTTATTAAAAATCTCCAAAATGATGTTTCTTGCCTTTTCCGTTTTCTTTGTAAATTTTTTCTTTGTTTTGTAAAATGTATTTTGCAAAATGGTAAAGAGAACGCGTTTTTAGTATTTTCGAAAATAAAAACAGAAAACGACCTCAAAACAGCAAAGAGAACATTGACTTAGTGTAAAAGCATGTGATACAGGAGCAACCATAAGATAATTAAGCATGCTAGTCTGAGACGTAATATAAATGCTAATTTAACACCAAAACAAACATTTATACCACAAAACATCAAAACTCAAACAGCTATATAAAAATGGAATGCATGCAGTGCAAACACAATAAATGCTTCTCCTTACTACAACACATAGAATTTTTTAATGCAGTAGGATAAAATGTATTTATGTATTTTCCCAACGACTCCAAAAACATAAAGTTCATGCAATGCCAATGTAGAATTGAATTTCATCCAACACTTTTTAATTCCATACATTTTCTCCCCCTTTTTGTCACAAATGACGAATGGTTCAATTTTCAAATCATTTTTTTTAGCATAATTATGGAACAACTTGAAAATGATGTAGTTGGCTTGCATAAGTATAATTAATGAATTCAAATTCTTTCCACGTGCTTAACCCAAGTTAAAATGGAGTAAATTGTATAAACAACTCATGTGTGTAATGTGTCACTAATCCTTTGTAAGTAGGACTCCACCTTAAATTTGTGAGAAAAAACATGTAAAACATCACCGACAATAAGCTTATTCCCCTACTTATGAAAGTCAAAAAATTATAATGCAAAGTAGGACCTTAAAATTTAAGCTCATTTGAAAATTTATATCAAGCTCCCCCTTATTTCAAGCATATTTTTCAAATAAATTTCAAGCATTATCAAGTTCATTATTTTTCATCTTAATTGCAAGTTCCCCTTATTATGCGACTAAGATGATCCTTGTGGCGAGCTTTCAGCCAGTTAACCCAAGTTAGTTGACTATAGGCACCATGTGATAAAGCATCTCTCAGGATTAATAACTCGAGTCAAATAGGCCCCGACGAAGAACATTAAGATATGGACATTTTTATTACAAAGGGATTAATAAGAGCTTAGGA
The DNA here is from genome assembly GCA_963555705.1 of Ligustrum vulgare. Lineage (NCBI taxonomy): Eukaryota > Viridiplantae > Streptophyta > Magnoliopsida > Lamiales > Oleaceae > Ligustrum > Ligustrum vulgare. The sequence goes on along the minus strand of OY743173.1, from coordinate 44,594,064 downwards.
CTACTAAAATTGGTCAAAGTCATCTTACCAACAAGTGACTGCCATCCCAATTCTCGCACATGTGGTTAAGTACCACTTACAAGATCATACTGTGTGCAGTGCAGATGATTCATGTAGATACCTATACAAAGTAATTCACAGTAACCTAAGAAAGTAATGGAAATTATGCTACAATTCATTAAATAAACTTAAATATGATCACAACACACAAGTTTAAGTAAGTTTCACGTTATACTGTATACATACCCAATTCAAACAATCCGTTTTAGTTATTTTTTCAAATTTTCAATGTTTTTGTACTTTTCAAATATTTCAAAGTTTTTTGAATTTTCCAATGAGAAAGTATAAGATTGCATCGCACACAAAATAAAATAAAATATATCGAGCACATATTAAAAACAAAAACATGCAAGTGCCAAAGCAATCATTAAAATGCACTTGCAAGAAATAAAATAACTACCTAAAAAGTAGGTAAACAAAAAGGATGCATGCAACAACAAATACTGATATAAACACATGCATGCTCCAAAAATACTCAATCAGTGACTTTGTAACTAAATATGTGACTTTTGGGGTGGGTGGGGTAAAATTTGCAACTAAATTTCTAATTTTGATTGAACTGTGACTTTGTGGGGTGGGCTGTGATGTGACCAATTATTAGGTAATTGTGATAAAAAAAATTGATTAATTGTGACCAAGAAACGCGTAAGTTGTTATTAATAAATAAAATAATATGTGAACAATTATGTTAGAGTTTGTGAACAACTGTGACTTTGTGTGACCATTGAACGAGGGCGTGATGGGACATACAGTTATGTCAAATATGTCTGTATGACCAAGTTGTGTCGTTGTTTGAGCGAACTATGACCTTGTGTGATCGAACTGTACCTTTTTGTCACCGAACCGTAACCTCGTGTGACCAAACTATGACCTTTTGTGATTGAACTGTGACTTTATGTAAACAAATTGTAACCTTTTGTGATCGAACTATGACCTTGTGTGACAGAACTGTGACTTTGTGGGTGTGGTGGGGTGACTTTTGCCACCAAATATGTAATTGAGACTAAACTTTGACTTTGTATGATCAACTATGACTTGCTGATGGGTAATTGTGATTGAAATGTGACTTTGTATGACCAAATATGACTTTTTGGGTGGGGTGGGGTGGGATTGGAGGGATTGGGGTGGGGTGGGGTGGGATGGGGTGAAATTTGCAACTAAATTTGTATTTTTGATCGAACTGTGACTTTGTGGGGATGGGGTGGGATGTGACCAATTATGGATAATTGTTGTGACCAATTATTAAGTAATTGTGATAAAACAATTGATTAATCGTTACCAAGAAAAGCGTAAGTTGTGACTAATAAATAAATAATATTTGACCAATTATATTAGAGATTGTGACAAATTGTGACTTTATGTGACCATTGGACGACGACGTGATGGGGACATACAGTTGTGTCAAATATGACTATGTGTGATCGAGCTATGACTTTGTTTGAGCGAACTGTGACCTTGTGTTATCGAATTACGACTTTATGTGACCGAACTGTAACATTGTATGACTGAACTATGACTTTGTGGGAGGGGTGTTGTGACTTTTGCAACTAAATTTGTAATTGAGATTGAGCGGTGGCTTTGTGTGATCAATTGTGACTTGCTGATGGGGTCGGGTTACGGTGAAATTTGCGTTAAATTTGTAATTATGACTAAATGTGACTGGGTGATCAAATGTGACTTTTTGGATGGGATATGGTGGGGTGGGGCACGACAAGGCTGGATGGACGGACATACATACAGATTGTGTGATTCGGGGGTTTTTTTTTTTTTGAGGGGGAGGGTGGGGGGGGGGGGAGGGTTTATCATTATAATTATACTAGTTTTAATTTAATATATATAAGAAATTATTATTTTTATATTATATATAATATTAAATTTATTTATTATTATTAAACATATGACGCTTTAAAAAAAAATCTTATGTTTATTATTTTTAAAAAGTGATAGTTAAAGTGTTGCAGTTATGTACTTTTCCTAAATTTTAGCATGTATTTGGTAAAAGTAAAAAAAAAAAAGCTTAATAAACATGTTTATAAGCCACATAATTTTCGAAATCATTTTTAACCGCACACATGTTCTTTCTTCAATTTTCAATCATTACTTTTTACCCAAAAATTATAAATAAATCAGTTTATAAATCAAACAATATTATCAAACGAAGATATACATAAGAGCAGTGGGCCGGTGGCCACGATCACATGATCCCAACTCTTAATATTCTCCCTTTTGTGAGTTGTTATGTTATACAGGCAGATCAATTGATTACAACTTTCCTCACTCGGTCGTCTGAAAATATTATATTTATGTGCTAATAAGGTAGTTTAAGTTAATGAAACAAATATGTCTCCACTCACAACTTGAGTGAGTGCGGGCGGTGAACTATAAATCTTTAGAAACTTTGTTTGGTTTTCGTTGATCAAAATGGGTACTGCATTAGTGTCTAGAACAAAAAATTAGTTCAAAATAACGGAAAAATATATGTCGAGGTCTGTTTAATTTAATATATAGAATATTTTAAACCATATATATCTTCTAGACATAAATTAAAAAGAAAAACTTAAAACTATACTTTAGTGTAATTTTTTTCAACTTAGAGGCTTCGTTGAATATTTTTTTACCCTTCTGCAAATTAGGGTTTGGACACGCGCGGCATGATTTGGTCAAGTGTGAAAGACAACTAAGACATAATGTGAATCTTATAAATAAAACCATTGATTTTCAAATGTATTTATAAAATAAAACTCAATTAAACCGCACCGTTTGATTCCATAATCAAAGCTTCATAATTACAATGTGTAAGTTTCATAAATGACTGAACAAAACACATTAAAAGTCTAGACAAAAATGTTGACAAAAAAAATCCCGCCCTCACGAGGGGTGGGCCCCTCAAAAGCACCATGGGAAGGGGAGTAAAACCCAAAGTTAAACTGTTTAGAACATTAGCAGAACTAGATCCAACTGGCCCGTTTTGATCATGTTTGTTGTAAAATTGATACAAGTGAAAGTTGAGGGGTCAACTTGCAAAGCCACATTCTTTGAGAACGGGCCTTATTACTTGACAAAGGTGTGTTTTCTTGGGCTTCCAGTCTGGACCGTTTGATCTTGGCTGATTAATCCTAGTCGTTGACTGAGTATTATACGCTTGATTTGACTTTTGAGTCTTCCAGACTCTTCTGATTCTTGAAACCCTACTCTCTCTCTCTCTCTGCCTTTTCAAACACTCTATTGATGCTCTTGCCTTTTATCCGGCTCTTCTTAGTGAAAATCTTTAGTAAATCCTTGATTTATTGAGTCTTGAGCACGTTGTTGTAGTGAGGCTTTTGTGTATTGTTTATCTGAGTGATTTGTGAGGGTTAAGAGTGTTTGAGTTTTTTTGGTTTGTGGCATCTTGTGCGATCTTTACAGATCTGTTGTAAAACATTTTTATATTCTTTGTGAATTGATCACTAATATCTCGCAATGCGAGATATCCCCGCAAGTGTACGGGTCGTGAGAAGTAATAAAGCGGACCTAAGAGTCTGGATTATCGTCCCACGAGGACTGCTATTAAGTACCGAAATGTGTTAGTTCCTAACTTTATTTGAATGGGCGAATTTGTTTGAGATTGTTAACTACAACTAAAAAATTAAACTAAAGAAATAAAATTGCGAAATTGCTTTTGTTTTTAAGTACGATTGTAAAGTAGTTGGGAATCCCGATTTCACCTAGCCAATTATATTAATTCCAATTCAAGTTTTATTTCCTAATTATGCATTCGGTCGAATTCACTAATTTAAATTGAAATTACTCTCTCGAGTTTAAATCAATTCTACCTAAATAAGTCAACCATGTATCTCTACAGAGGGTCCGAATATTCCTTATCTAGATGCATAACACACAAGAATTCACACACGACCGCAATAATTACAAGAGTATATCTCTATCTCTCGTTCAATTACCGGATTTATTACCACGTTCTAAATTATTAACTCACCTCTCGGATTATGAAAATAACTCAATAAATCATGAATTGGTGATCAAGCAATTCAAGCATTAAAAATAATAATAAATCAATACATGCAACAAAACATTAAAACAACGGAATTTGGAATTAAAATAATATGACTAGGCTACATCGTTCATCCCAACATAGAATTTAGTTACACATCATCAATAAATAACAAAAAAAGTAAAAATTAACGTTCATTAAAGATAATATAAAGAATGGAAATCTTGCACCAAGTTTTGATTCTTCAATTATCTTCAATTTACGCCCCTTTGCGATGCTCGATTCCCCAAGAATTTGATGTTAATTTCTCGATTGTGGCTCGTTCTATGGAGAGGCAAATGTCTGATTTTCGTGCAAAGAGGTTGTATTTATAGTTGGTGAAGAGATCAAGTTGAAGAAGGAAAGAAATTCATCAAATCCGCGCGCGAGTCTTTTTTGGTATCTGCACAGCGTTCAGTATTTCGATCATATATTTCTATTTCCTTATCCGATTAATATGATTCAAATTTCCTTAGAAAGATAACTTAAAGTGCTACAATTCTTCTTGAAATAGGATTTTCCTAATTCGAACGTTTACTACCCCAAAATTTGGTCTCAAAGTCCGACTAGAATTCTGTCCAGAATCTTCTAGGATTGGAATCAATTTTATGGTAATATTCTTATCATATTCCATTCCTTTTTAACTTATACTTGCATCCAATTAACTCCTAAAGATCCTCAAAATATCTTCTTATTATCCAAATCAATCATTGGATATTTGCAAGTTGGTACCTCATGTTTAATTTGCTTTTCAGTCCTTCAACTTCCAATTGCAACAATATAGTCCCCATACTTTGGAATCTTCTCAATTCGCTCGTTTCAACTCTCAATTCCTTCAACTGGGTCCTTCAACCTCTGATTTGTTCACTTGAGCACCATGAACCTTCCCGGTTGACGTTACAAACTCCCCACTTGTCTAATTTAGCTCCAATTAGCAATCCAATTATGCGTTTTTCCCATTGATTTCATCATTCTTCATCTTTTGGGATATTTTCTGAAAAGTAAACGATAAACACAAATTAAAAAGCAAATATTCCTAAATGACAATAATTACACCTAATTTAGACATACAAATAAGTGTATAAAATACACTTATCAAATACCCCCAAACTAGAATTATTGTTCGGCCTCGAACAATGAAAAATAAACTACAAAAATCAAAGAAATAAAAAAGAAATTATTTTTGTTGTGTTAACATGTTTACCATATGCCTCCATAATTCAAACCAATTTAAGCTTTAAGCAAGCGTCTTGAACAACAATGCAAAATAATTTCTGGTTATATCCTGCCGAGTCTCAAGTGTGTGTGTGAATAGCCAATGTCAAAAGCATACTTGTGCAAAAGATGTGCTCAACACTGTGTGACTCATTATGCATAATCAGATCGAGCTTTCAGATCGACAACTCCCAAACCAGACGGCTTTAGGGTACCAGGTTCAAAGAACCTCTCAGACGTATTTGCCCGAGTCATAAAGGCTTAAACAGAAAAGTTAAAGATATTATAATGTCTTATGTGTAAGTCCACTCTCCGTACTTGCTTTCTAATTGACCCCTGTAGCGAGCTTTAGGTCGATGACTCCCAAGCCAGTTGGCTTTAGGGCACCAGGTTTGAAAGACCCCTCGAACTTACTTACTCGAGTTAAAAAGGCATTTGAAGAGCAGAATAAGACCTTCAGCATTTTTCTGTTTTTATGCTGGAAATGGTTTATACCCATTGACCAAACTGTAATGACTAAAGTGAAAAACCAAGAACCACGGACCTCCAACCCGTCAATACACACAATTTCCAACCATTTTACCCCCAAACTTACCTTTTAGCATGATTGGTTCTAATTTAGGGGTGGGATGTCTAACGATCTAAGTTCAGGGCTTTTTGAGTCATTCCTAAGTTCAAATTGCATAAAACTTTGCCCCACATGCATTAAACAACATCCCTCACACAAGCAATTATCCAACACTGGCTATGTGCGCAATAAGTATGAATCTAGCAAAACATAACCAGTTCAAGATAAGTTCATGCTTTCATGTTTTCCAATTTTCAAACCTAGGCACAAATTTATTCATACCATATCCTAGGCAATAAATATGTTAACAAAGTTTTCAATTTTTTTTTCCCAATAAAATCGAATGGAAGCATAGAATGAATATCATGAATATGGAAGCGATTTTTTTTTTAAAGTGTGAGATTTTCCACCCCCAAACTAGAAAGAAACATTGTCCTCAATGTTTGTCAAAAAGATTCATCAATGTAAAATGAGACAAAGAAAAGAGAACGAGAACTACCCAAGTGTAGAAGATGTATTTCTTTGAAGCTTCTTGTAGCACTGCATTGGATGAATCGACCCTTTGTTTTTATTGTTCAAATTGGGTTGGCGTGTTTTGACTGGTGTTTTCCATGCAAATAAGAAATAATTAACATCAGAAGTCATAAACATCAATAAGAAATAATGGAAGTTCAGTACCACACCCCCAAACTAAAGTTAAAGCACAATTTTTTAATTTTCAACAATGGTAGACCACACATATTCAAGCCTTGATATAACCTAGAAAAACACAACTTTTTCCGAGCCATATTTTGATATGTTAAAGTTCACAGCATGGTCTACAACATATTAAAAATTTAGGTCATTTGGAGTTCTATAGAGTCATGTAAAACTATGGCAAAGTTGATGACGTGAGTGGATTTTCAGGTGCAATGGCCTGCAGTGGCCTTGCATTGAAGCTGCCATGGTGCTAAATTTGTTTTCATGAATTCTGTGAAATGAAGTGAACTAATTCATGAACTACACACATATAATCAATGAGAAACATATCATGAAGATAAATGCTCGGAAGGATGTCTCAAATTAGCACTAGAATGTCTTTGTGGCATTTCATCAAATACATGGTGTGCAGTGCAAAAATCAAAAGGTATGCATAGGTTTGGAGGCATGAATGAACTAAAATTTTTTTCTACTCAACCACAAATCACCTTCTCCAACATCTAACATAAGCCCAATCTTCACCATTCACAATTTCAGAATCCAAGATCTCAAAGAAAATTTCAAACTTTTGAGTAAAAATTGATTTAAGTGAAGAATTACGTACCTTTCATTGATTTGGATGCGGGAAATAGCAATGATATTGATGCAACTAGGTGTTGATGACATGCACACAAAATGTAAGATCAAATATGAGGTGTTTAGGGGAGAAAAAACGAGTTTATAATGTTTGAAATTGAAAACATGAGGAACAACACTTAAACTGCCGAATTTGGTCCCAGAAAAGCCATGCGATCGCCTGGTTGGAGTGCCAGCGATCGCGTGGTTCAATGTTTAAAAATCTGTTGATTTTTTAATGCAAATTCGCGATCGCCATAGCCTATTGGCACGCGATCGCGTAGTTCCCGGCTGTAATGAAATTTTTTCCTATTTTTGATTTTCAAAATCGTTTTTAGCCCCCTAATCACTTCATGATTTATGTAATGATTTTTCAAACATTAATTTCATGATCCAAACTAGTGTGTGTGTGAGTTGGGATGACGATAAAAGTTTTGCCTAATGAAAACACGTAAAATCAAAAACATACCTAAATATGCACCAATAGACTAATATGCAAAAATGTCCTAACATGTATCAAGCTAAACACTCAAACACATTTCCTACCATGCATATATCTAAAATTTCAATAATAAAATAAATAATGAAAGAGTAATAAGTGAAAGGGAAGAAAAGTTGGGTTGCCTCCCAACAAGCGCTCCGTTTATAGTCTAAAGCCCGACTTTTTACCGTGATTGTTCAAGGAACTCTAAATAAAGCTTTTGATGACCTTCTTTGTTTGTGCCGATTGAACTTGCTCCTATTTGGATTTATGTACCAAAATTCCACTTTGCCCATGTCATGTATGTTGACATCTCCACTCAATTCAAACTTCAATATGAACACTTCAATCATCTCTTCAGCGCCAATGATGAAATCAATTTTTCCCCAGTGATTGAAGTTAGAGGATTGCAGTATAAAGTATGCACTTTTAAGTGTCTCCTTATTTATTTGCTCTTCTGTGATCAACTCCTCCGTTTTTATTGAAGTTTCTTTAAGCTTGATGTCCGAAATTTGAGTTGTTGACATTTGGACAAAGATATCTTCATGGCAGTTATTTTCTTCTGGTTGACCCACTCTTTTAGGTTCTTCCTCTTTTCCTTCAGTTGTTTCAACCATTTTTTCTGGCTCATATGATCTTTTCACAAAAAACTGTTCTAGTGGATACCCCTGCTCTGTTAGATAAAAATTCCCCACACAATCAATACTCCACAAACCATCCTGGGGTGCAATAGGACAATCATATAAAGCATGTTTTTCCCAGCAGAAGCCACACATCAGATAAGTCTAAATTGCAGTTCGATCAAAGAGCCATTGATTATTGTTTGCTGCCATCTTGCTATGTTGCTTCCAACTGTCTGAAAATTCATTCAATACCTGAATAGGAAACAAATCACAGCTTAAAAAAAAAATCCCAAACAAAGACTAAGAAATAAAATAAAAGTAAAAACAAAAAATAAAGTTCAAACTAAAGTAAGAACTAATTGGTATCGATATTAATTAATAGTCCCCGGCAACGGCGCCAAAAACTTGATCACTAATATCTAGCAATGCGAGATATCCCCGCAAGTGTACGGGACATGAGAAGTAATAAAGTGGACCTAAGAGTCCGGATTATCGTCCCACGAGGACTGCTATTAAGTACCGAAATGTGTTAGTTCCTAACTCTATTTGAATGGGCGAATTTGTTTAAGATTGTTAACTACAACTAAAAAATTAAACTAAAGAAATAAAATTGCGAAATTACTTTTTTTTTTAAATACGATTGTAAAGTAGTTGGGAATCCCGATTTCACCTAACCAATTATATTAATTCCAATTCAAGTTTTATTTCCTAATTATGCATTCGGTCGAATTCACTAAAATAAATTGAAATTCCTCTCTCGAGTTTAAATCAATTCTACCTAAATAAGTCAACCATGTATCTCTACAGAGGGTCCGAATATTCCTTATCTAGATGCATAACACACAAGAATGCACACACGACCGCAATAATTACAAGAGTATATCTCTATCTCTCGTTCAATTACCAGATTTATTACCACGTTCTAAATTATTAACTCACCTCTCGGATTATGAAAATAACTCAATAAATCATGAATTGGTGATCAAGAAATTCAAGCATTAAGAACAATAATAAATCAATACATGCAACAAAACATTAAAACAACGAAATTTGGAATTAAAATAATATGACTAGGCTACATCGTTCATCCCAACATAGAATTTAGTTACACATCATCAATAAATAACAAAAAAAGTAAAAATTAACGTTCATTAAAGATAATATAAAGAATGGAAATCTTGCACCAAGTTTTGATTCTTCAATTATCTTCAATTCACGCCCCTTTGCGATGCTCGATTCCCCAAGAATTTGATGTTAATTTCTCGATTGTGGCTCGTTCTATGGAGAGGCAAAGGTCTGATTTTCTTGCAAAGAGGTTGTATTTATAGTTGGTGAAGAGATCAAGTTGAAGAAGGAAAGAAATTCATCAAATCCGCGCGCGAGTCTTTTTTGGTATCTGCACAGCGTTCAGTATTTCGACCATATATTTCTCTTTCATTATCCGATTAAGATGATTCAAATTTCGTTAGAAAGATAACTTAAATTTATAAAATTTGTCTTGAAATAGGATTTTCCTAATTCGAACGTTTACTATCCCAAAATTTGGTCTCAAAGTCCGAATAGAATTCTGTCCAGAATCTTCTAGGATTGGAATCAATTTTATGGTAATATTCTTATCATATTCCATTCCTTTTTAACTTATACTTGCATCCAATTAACTCCTAAAAATCCTCAAAATATCTTCTTATTATCCAAATCAATCATTGGATATTTGCAAGTTGGTACCTCATGTTTAATTTGCTTTTCAGTCCTTCAACTTCCAATTGCAACAATATAGTCCCCATACTTTGGAATCTTCTCAATTCGCTCGTTTCAACTCTCAGTTCCTTCAACTGGGTCCTTCAACCTCTGATTTGTTCACTTGAGCACCATGAACCTTCCCGGTTGACGTTACAAACTCCTCACTTGTCTAATTTAGCTCCAATTAGCAATCCAATTATGCGTTTTCCCATTGATTTCATCATTCTTCATCTTTTGGGGTATTTTCTGAAAAGTAAACGATAAACACAAATTAAAAAGCAAATATTCCTAAACGACAATAATTACACCTAATTTAGACATACAAATAAGTATATAAAATACACTTATCACGAATCTATATAAATCGAAGCCGTAATTCACTCTGTGTGGATCTTCAATGAGAAGTAGCCAAAGGTTGGGCGAACTCGGGGCTTCAGGCACAAAAATTCATGGTTTCTTTACTCAATGTCTGTTTGATAGTGAGGGTGAAATTTGAGTGGAAAGAAAATGAATTACGAGGAATTGAATTCACGTGAATTGAATTCCTTGAAATTGAAAATTTAATGTGTTTAATTGATTTAATTTTCTTGGTGAAAAAAGTGGAGAATTTTCTAAGTTTTATTGTTTAAATAACATTATTTTTCATTGCAAATAAAACAAAATTTAGCTATTTTAATCAAAATATATATATCACATGTTTGAACTTGATAATAATAATAATGTTAATTTTGGAGAAAAAAAAAACAATTAACAATAACAAAAATGATCAAATGAGATGTTTATGGTTTTTCATGTAAATGTGGAAACCAATTATCATATATTAGGTAAAAATTCATTTGCCTCAAAAACAAGGAAGTACACAACTTTCAACAAAAATAGGAAAACCAATTTCAAGGCAAAATTAATCTATCGAACACCAAAAAAAGATGAAAGTGGTAAATGAACTCCTACTTTCTAGGCAAATCTCAGTTATCAAACAAGGTCTTATTCTTGTTTACTTGTTGCTGCGCTTCCGCGTTTGGGTTATTTTGCGAACCCTTCTTATTGTAACAATGTTTCAGTTCGATGCTCGTGTCCACTTTTTGTGGGTTAATTCAATACAACGCCTTCTCTTTAATATTGATTGATTGTAGCTGCTTACTTTCAGGAAATACAAAATAATGTAAATAATTTTAGCTAAGTGTTTGGAGAGAGTTATTGGAGAGAATGCCAAAGAATTTTGATAAAAGTGAGAGAAGAAAGAATGGAGCAAGTTTCAATCTATTTCTAATTATTTTCAACTCTGATAAAATGAGCAATAAAGTTCTACAAATAGAAACCTCAGTTGCCAAGCTAAACCGAACTTCAGAAAAGGATAAAAAATGCGCCTTATGGAAAAGTGCGACTATGACAAAAGTAGACAAAAAGAAATGTCAGCATAAGTTGAGCATATATCAGCATAGGTTGACCATTTTCACACCCGCACCCGTCAAGATGGAGCTTGATGGAGATCTACTAAACCCAGCTTGGACAGTAACGCAGAAAATTGTGGACCAGCTAAAATCTTGGTAAAAAGATCAGCAAGTTGATCCCGTGAGCTGATAAACTGAGGAAGAATAAAATCCTGTTGGAACTTATTTCAAACCAAGTGGCAATCAATTTCTAGGTGCTTAGTACATTCGTGAAATACAGGATTCGAAGTGATATGGAGAGCAACTTTATTATCGAACCCGAGTGGAATTGGTAAGGCAAAAGGAATGAGTAAATCTCAAAGCACATATGAAATCCATTGCATCTCACAAACTGTGGAAGCTAAGCTACGATATTCAGTTTCCGCAGACGAAAGAGAGATGGTTGTTTGCTTCTTGGACTTCCATGAAACCAGAGCATGTCCAAGATATATGCAATAACCAGTAATAGACCTTCTAGTATCTGAGCAAGAGGCCCAATCAGCGTCACAATATGTTGTCATTTTAAAATCATCAACTACTGGATAGAAAAGATCCCTAGACGGACATCCTTTAAGGTACCTCAAAAGATAAACAGCTGCATCCCAATGCCCTTTACATGGTGAATTAATAAACTGACTGAGTTACTGAAATATTTGGCCGTGTCAAATTTAAATATAAAAGTCTGCCAACAAGCCTTCGGTATTGATCTGTTTGAGAAAGAAGTGGGCCAGAATCTAAAGTCAACTTAATTCCTTTAGGAAATGGTGTGGAAGCAGGCTTTGCTCCCATAAGACCAGCATCTTGTATAATATCTAATGCATACTTCCTCTGATTAATGTAAGTTCCGAATTCTGACCTTGCAATTTCAAGTCCCAAGAAATACTTTGCATAACCTAAATCTTTAATGGTAAAGGCCTTATACAAGAATTCCTTAACTCCCTAAATTTCCTTTTCATTACTACCAGTTACTAAGACATCATCAACATAAACTATTAGAGCCAAAAAGGAATTTGGACCATGTTTAACAAAAAAAACAATGATCATGGGCTGATTGAATGAAACAAAAAAACAAAGTTTCTCAAAAAACTCCACATTCCATTGTCGAGAAGCATGTTTTAAACTATACAAGCTTCTTCTCAATCTACACACTTGACCAGGCTGCACACCTTCTAATCCCTCAGGAGGTGTCATAAAGATTTCTTCATCTATGTAACCATGCAAAAAAAAAAGCGTTATTTATATCAAGTTGATGCAGCCCCCAAGATTTGGCAGTGGCAACAGCAATAAAAAGTCTTACTGTGACTAATTTCTCCACAAGAGAAAAACTATTAGTGTAGTGAATTCCAATAATCTGATTATAACCCTTAGCCACCAATCTTGCTTTGAATTTGTCCACAGCCCCTTCAGGATTTAATCTCACCTTATAAACCCATTTTGACCCAATGGCTTTCTTACCAGGTGGAAGTGTAGTCAATTCCTAGGTTTGATTACATTCTAAGGCTGCCAATTCTTTCTTCATTGCTTCCACCCAATCTGGACATTTACTAGCTTGATAATAGGAAGTTGGCTCCTGCACAGTTGACACATTTGCTAGAAAAGACATATATGTGCTTGTAAAATTAGGAGATGTAATATATGGAAAGGTTGGTGGTGTATAAGGTGTTTTGCTGGAAGATGCACATAAACTGGGAATGTTTATTGATGGAATCTACTTTGAAAATAAATGTTGGTTACATAATCTTGTAACCATGAAGGTTTTGTTGTAACCCTTGTGCTTTTTCTAAAAAAATGTATCTGGATATGTAACAGCAACTGGAAGATCATGATGATTATCATGCGATTCGGTTTCTGGCACATTTTGAGATATATCAGGAGATAAACTTTCATTAATGTGAAAATGTTCCATTATATTAGTAGGCACAGAAACATCATGCATGGGAGAAGCTGGAAGATGATCATCATTTGGAAGAAGTGTAGCTTCAACAGATGGAGTATTATAGGAAGAGGAGTCATTGGAAATTATGGGCAAAGAAACTGTCTCTAGAATATTTTTTTGATTCTGGAAAGGAAAAATATTCTCATAAAAGTGAACATCTCTAGAGATATATATTTGATGAGTGCTAAGATCATATAACCTGTAGCCCTTTTGACCTTAATTATATCCAATGAAAACACATTTTGAGGCTCTTGGATCAAATTTGTCTTTGAAGGGTTTGGTGTTAGTGGAGTAACAAAGGCATCCAAAAGGTTTGATTAAAGTATAGTCTGGTTTGTGTCCATAGAGAATCTGAAAAGGAGTTTTCCATTGAATAAGAGAGCAAGGCAATCTTTCTATTATGAAAGTGGCTGTGAGAATAGAGTAAGACGAGAATTTATTAGGTAGATGTGATTGAAACATTAGGGAACGGGCAATTTGCAAAAGATGTTTGTGTTTTATTTCTACCACCCAATTTTGTTGGGGGGTACAAACACATGATTTTTGATGCACAATGTCTTGATTTTTGAATAAGGTTTGACAGTCCAAACTAGTGAACTTTGTGCCATTATCACTCCTTACACATTTGACTCATTTTTGGAATTGTATATTGACCATGATGAAGAAAGTTCTCAGAGTTTCAGACACTAGGCTTTTATGAACAAGGAAAAAATTCCAAGTACATCTACTAAAATCATCCACAATTGTCAACATAAAAGGAGTACCAGTTAGGGATGTTTTTCTGTATGGTCCCCACACATCCACATGAATTAAATCAAACACATTCTTTGTATGGATAATACTAGAATGAAAGGGCAATCTTGCTTGTTTAGCTTTATGACAAACCTCACGTCTCAGTAGACTGTCAAGTGTATCATTACATAAATGTTTTAAAAAAATCTAAATGTTTCAATACAAAAGGAGAGGCATGACCAAGTTTAGCATGCCAAGGAGAAAATGAGGAAATATGAACTTTATTTGTGCAACATTTTGTATCAGAAAAGACTTGAAGAGGAATACAAGGATCATGAGCAAGTGCTTCAGAATCTTTGACTTTGAAGTTGAGGCTGGTTTTATCAAGTAGGTAGAGCTTTCCAACTAACTTCCCCACTGCAAGGATCTGCTCATTCTACAGGTCTTGCATAATACAATGAGTAGGGAAGAAAGTGAATTTGAGGTGTGATGTTTGAGCAAGTTTTTTCACAGACAGCAAGTTAAATTTGAAACTAGGAACATTAAACACATCAGTAAGGCAGAGTTTCTGGTTTAGCTGGACATGACCTAAGTATTTTACCAATTTATTTGAACCATCAGCTAAATAAACTAGTGTAGAGTGATTGATTGGTTAAGGATTTATCAAAAGATTGAGATCAGTACATATATGACAACTAGCCCTTGTGTCAATCACCCAGGCACCAGATTGCAACTTATCAAACAAAGTAAATGCATGATGTAATGAATTCATACCTCCATACTCTCCCAAATGTGTCATACTGCAATCACCATTATTTCCATCTGCAATTGACCTTTCATTAGCTTCAAAAACTCCTGCTAAATGATATTTGAAAGCCCGAAATCTTGTTTCTCTGCTTTGTCCTTAGGAAGATCAAGTGGTGAATCAACTATATTCACCGTTGCTCTCCCTGCTGATCCTCTGATTCTTTAATCCTTCACGCCTTTGTACCAATCAGGATATCCATGTATCTTAAAACAAATATCCTTAGAATGACCTCTCATATTGCAATAGTCATAGTATTGATTTGATTTATCTTCATTGTTGAATCTCTTGAAGTTTCCCCTGCCTTGCCCAGTAATATCCCTACCGACCCAGTTACCTCTTCCATATGTATTTCCATATCCTCCTCTAGAATATCCAGTTCTTCCAATACCTTGAGATTTCACCATCATTGCACTTTGTTCATTTATCTCAGAATAAATGTTGTAGACTGATCTTTGCTTCTCAACTCTTGAAATCATAGAATATGCCTTGTTAACACTAGGTAACGGATCCATCACTAAGATCTGATTTCTGACATGATCATAAGGTTTCATTTAATCCCATTAAAAAAGGAATCAACTTGTGGAAAGTGTTTTCATCTGTTACTTCTTTTGCTGCACCACAAGTAGACACTGGAGTAGGCATTAAGCATGAATACTCATCCCAAAGCTTCTTCATCTTAGTGTAATACACAATCACAAACATGTTACCTTGTGTCATGCTACTAATTTCACGTTGTAATTGATATAGAAGTGGCCCTTTA
This sequence comes from Ligustrum vulgare, assembly GCA_963555705.1. NCBI lineage: Eukaryota > Viridiplantae > Streptophyta > Magnoliopsida > Lamiales > Oleaceae > Ligustrum > Ligustrum vulgare. The sequence goes on along the minus strand of OY743173.1, from coordinate 44,578,370 downwards.
CATTCTCCGAATCTCTCTTCTAACTCCTTCCATAGATCTTTAGCCGAACCAGTATATAAAAATGCATCAACAATTTCCTTGGAGATTGAATTCAAAACCCACGAAATTACCAAACAGTCAACTTGTTTCCACTGATCAAATTTTGCTAAATTCTCACTAGGTTTTTCCCATTCCATTTAAGAATCAAATCCCCCCTGAATAAGTATGGTAACCTCTCAATCTCGTAGTGATCGGGGTTAACTCAATGAGAGTAGACGGTTTTCCAACTAGATACCCCTAGGATGAAAAAGGCGCTAAAGCCCTTATAGAGCTGGGTAGGCAAGAGAGAAGCTGGCGAACTGAGGTTAGATCGTCTTCTTTCGTAGGTAGTTATATAGCTTTGTTTGAACTTCTTCCTGTTCTGGTGATTTCTAATATGACTATGAGGAATTCTTGGCCCGTACTCTCTAATCCTATTCGCCTGGTCTCAATAAAAACTCCAAATTCAACTCGTTCTTAGGTGGCTCGCTCAGTGCCTACCTTTGCAGAATAAAGAAAAAGTCAAGCCCACTAACCTGGTATTCAATCCCCTTCTTTCCAGAGTGACCAAGAGTACATTCCTCGCTTGAGACATTCTACGCCAGTCCAGGACAAGTGAGATCTTCCGGTCTACGTGCGTGGGAGCTGCTCAAACAAAGAAGAGTCTGGTCCGGTTTGAATTCAGGCACGGCCCGAAACATGGCACAAGAAGAAGATTTTGATTCGTGCTTGATTAATCAGGCCCAAGTGATCTAGGCTCTGATACCATGATAAAAGTGAGAGAAGAAAGAATGGAGCAAGTTTCAATCTATTTCTAATTATTCGCAACTCTGATAAAATGGGCAATAAAGTTATACAAATAGAATCCTCAGCTGTCAAGCTAAACCGAACTTCAGAAAATGATAAAAAACGCGCCTTATGGAAAAGTGCTACTATGACAAAAGTAGATAAAAAGAAACATAATTTGAACTAAAATAAAAGGAAAGAAACTTGATATATCAGCATATATCAACATAGGTTGACCATTTTCACAAATTTTATTAAAGGTTTTGTTTTTGTACACTACAATTAATAATCTGTTTTTATAAATACACTACAATTATTTGTCCAATATAGCCTTATTAACAAAAAGAAGAGGGATAAAAATGTATACCACACCACAAGCATATGCAATAAGACATGTTCATCATCCAATTAGCTTCACCCAGATTTATCTGCACCACCTCTTCAAATTCATGGCCACCTTCACCACTGTCTTTGCCCCCACCCTTTTGTTCAACTCCAACAAACACAATACATATACAAATATCAGGAATTTTTACTTTTAGTTTTTAGCCCCCTGCCCTCCCTTCCTCCCTTCCTTCTCAATACATCAGAATACATATTTTTGTTTGATCCTTTGAATTCGAGGTGGCATCATGTGGAGCCTCCGCTCGTGTGGCGAATTGAGATTATGTGGTTGTTGTCGGTGGTGTTTTTCAATTTGAGGACAATCCATTGGCGGTTGAAGTTTATGACTTCAATACACGTGCATGGAGTATGTACAAGTCTATGCTGGGGAGTTGAAAGCAGTCGACAGCTTCTGTGACGCCCCGAATTCCGCGGAGCCCGGGACATCACGTCGTCCTTTAAAGCTGACTTTATTGCGGAAAATCAATTTAATTCAAAACGTCACATTCATTATTTGAAAACTTCAGCGGAAACTTAATTAATTTAAATATAGAACAATTCATAAAAATTAAATCTCAATTTTTCAGATGAAAGTAACGACAAGAAATTTAATCTAGCAACATTCATAAAATTGTCTAATAATGTCATCATTTATTTTATTTTCCAGGGCTGCCATTTCATTCGTCACCTTCTCCGAGATCTGCAAAAACTGTGAAAATAATGGAATGAGTATTTCGAGAAATACTCAGTAGACTCATCGTCAATAATTAATTTACAGAATAATTTAACACGTAATTATGCAATCATACGGTGACATCATCATCATATTCTTGGGCTCTTGTATTTTCAAAATCAAGACTGTTAAAATCATAGGCTGTGGGTAGTCTCGTTTCGTGCACTTAAGGCATATAAGTTATGCATAACATCATTATTTCTCATCTTATCTCATAAGAGATATTCTTTTCTCGTCTCATGCATCAAAGCATGTAAATCACGTAATTTCACATAAGACATGCAATTATAATTTAAACTAATTAGTGGGGGCGAGTCTACCTCAAATCACGAGTCTAAAAGTTGAGCAAGAAAGTTCACGTTGTTCTTCTAAATGTCCAAGCGCCTCGTCTAGCCAATAATAAATACTTTGAAACTAAGGGACTAACATGAATACCTTGAAAATTGAGGGACTAAAATGAATAATTTGAAAGTTGAGGGACTAAAATGAATACTTTTCAAAAGTTGAGTTGAAACTCAAAATGGATTTTAAATTGTGGGGATTGAGATAAGAAATTTTAAAAATGAAAGGCTTATAAAAATCATTTAAAAACTTAAGGGCTGAAATTATAAGTTTTAAAGCTATAGGGGCTGGTTTAAATCATTTTTACGAAATTGGGGACCAAAGTGCAATTTTCAAAAATTAAAATATTAAAACATATCATTACTCCCTCCTCCATTTCAGTCAGAGAAAGGCAAGAGGAGAGAGCGAAGTGCGACGTGGCTCCGGTGGCTCATCTCCGGTTCGGCGGTTCAAGCGGCAATAGCGCCGCCGACACATGGCGGCGGTAGGAGTGGTGCGGTGAAGAAAAGAGGAGTATTCTTGGTGTGAAAACGAAGGTACACCGAGGCTCAAATATGTGATTTTCCGTTGTAAAATCCGGTCTAAATCGCCGGCGGTCGGAGGTAAGTTTATGGGTTACTTTGATTCTTATTTCTAGGTTCTAATTTGGGCATTTTATACATGGGTTATGGCCGATTGATTGGGTGGTGGAGATGGTTGTGAGTTGTGAACATAGGGCAATAGCGATTGGCGTGGTGTGGTGGCGATCTGAGTAGTCTGCACGGTGGTGTGGTGGTGGTTTGGTAATTACAGTGGGCTATGGGTTCACTCTTGGATTTTGTGGTTGTTTGGGTGAGGAAATGGCGATTCCGACGCGGTGGTGGTTCTGAAATGGGCAGTAGGTTGTGGTTGAATTGATGCAGGCGATAGAGATTTAAATCTGTGGCAGCTGATTATGGTTGGGTTTGGAGGTGATATAATGGAGTTATAATATGCATAGCTTGTCTGTAGCAAAATGGTAATCGATGGTAATTGGGGAAGGATTTTTGGGTTGATTGGGGGAAATTGCTGAGAATGTGGGGTGATGATGATGGGAAAGGAAAAATTGTGTAAATGTAATTATGAGATTGAAGTTGATTAAGATGGATTGAAGAGTGATCATGAGGAAGGGAAAAAAAATGTGCTGAATATGAAAATGGAAGTTGGGGAGGAAATTTTGGGATTAAAATGAATGTGAATTGGAGATTTTAAAAATAAATAAAAATTTGAGAATGAATTTAAATTGGAGATAAAATATTTTGGATTTAAAATAATTAAAGTTTGGACTAAAATTTATCATTAAAGATTCATTTGGAAACTTCTTAAAATTGAAATTGGACTTAAAGATAAATAATGAAAATGAGAGACTTTTGAATAAAATTTGAAAGTCGAAATAAGATAAATTTGAAATAATTAATTTTACTTCATTGGCTAGACGATCACGTTTTCAAAATAAATGGACAAAGTCGTAGCGACACATTTAAAAAAAAAAATACTTATTTAAATAAGTCGTGGAAAATTCTCGATCGCTACAGCTTCAAGTTGGCTTTCAATTGTTGCTACTATAAAGTATAAAGGGGAAACGAACAAGTGTGACTCGAAAACAAAATTATGATCGAGGGTGTTGCGAAGATTCAAGATTTGGAAATGATTTTTGTATACAAAAGTTGAAATGAATGTCAAATTTTTTTACTATGAAGACATTGAAAGATTCGGAAGCGAAATCATTTTTGTGTACAAATGTTGAAAGATTCAAGATTTGGAAATGAATGCCAATTTTTTTTACTATGGTGTTGAAATGAATGGGAGGTGGAGGAGGTAGTGGTGTGTGAGATGGCAACGAGCTAGGTTGAAGATGGTGGCGTGTAGAGAATGTATTGGTGTTTAATGGTGCGTGAAGGAATGTTGAAGGATAAACCTTTTCACTATCAGAAGTTTCAAGATAATTAGTAAATAAAAAGATTAATTGTGAGATTGTGGTGTACATAATAAAAAATAAATAAATAAATTAGTTAGAGAAAATTAAAAGGTTATTTATGTAATTTTATTTATATCTATTTTTGTAAATATAAAAACTATTTAAAAATGTGGTGTAAAAATTAATTTTTATGGTGTGTATTGGTGTTTAATGGTGCGTGAAGGAATGTTGAAGGATAAACCTTTTCACTATCAGAAGTTTCAAGACAATTAGTAAATAAAAAGATTAATTGTGAGATTGTGGTGTACATAATAAAAAAAAAATTATTTAGAGAAAATTAAAAGGTTATTTATGTAATTTTATTTATATCTATTTTTGTAAATATAAAAACTATTTAAAAATGTGGTGTAAAAATTAATTTTTACGATGGCAATATAGCCACCATTTTATTAATGCTTATCACCTTTTCTGTACATATGACCAGTGTTTGTTAAACTATATAAGCTATTTCCAGAGGCATTCTTTAAAACATTAAAACTAAGTCTCTCATTAATAGTCCCCAGGAAAGGCTCTTTTCAGGTTGAAGAAAGAGAGGCAGACTGTCGGGGGGGTGGGGGTGGGGTTGGGCATAAGAAAAATAGAGCACGCGTAACGAGAGTTTATTAGATGTAGGGAAATACTCTCTCTCTCTCTCTCTCTCTCTCTCTCTCTCTCTCTCAGGTTAGTGAAGATATATGTCTTCCATTGTATGCGTAGCAAAATACCAACCAATCTCGATTTAAAAAAGGAATAAACACACCTTACAAGAATATTTTAATAGCTTATTAATAGAATCCTATACATCACTTCCATATGAACTGAATACCAGAACATGGCTGTACAAAACAACTTTTATCTATTGCAGAATGTTGGACTACCTTCTAAGAGAGTTATTGAGTACAAGAATCAAACACTACAATCTCGAACTATGTTCTTCTCAATAACCGACTACAAGCTCTTCTCCAAATCATGAAATCAGCACTCAAAAATAGCACAACTACACTACCAATCTAGCTTACAATATGACCCAGATTATTGTACAATTATTTCACAAGAGCAGCCCCAAAAAACGCACAAACAGAGAGAAGAAGAGAACTAGTGTCACGAGAGAGAGAGAGAGAGTCCTCTCTGCTTAAGCCAAGCCAAGAATATAACAAAGTGCCAAAATGATCTCAGACATAGGATGGATCTAATGGTCAGGATTAAAGGCTTTAACCCAAGAGTTGTATCATAAGTCCTCCTAGTTTCAACTGGTTGCCAAAGAGGCCGTCATAAGCCCTCCAAGTTTCAGCTGGTTTCCAGAGTGGCCCTCCAAGTATAGAAAACTTCAATTTGGGGATCAATTTTACACAAAATTCTACATTCATTTCTTCTAGAGAGTTCTCGTTTCTTCCTTGTGAGGATGTGGCTCTTAACTGAATGTGTTGCTACTTATTTTGATTCACCAACTCAACAACTCTATTAATTTCCAATAGCCTCCACAAGATGGAAAGTATATGTCCATTACTCACATCTTGAGCATACATAAGTAAAAAACTTGAGAACTAAAGGCTTTGGTGAGGATGTTTGCTATTTTTGAATTACTAGACACATGCTTAGTAATAATGCTTCCATCTTGGATTTTATCTCGAATTAAATGACAATAGAGTTCTATTTCTTTGCTCCTTTCATTAAAGACTGGGTTTGAAGCAATGTGAACAGCGGATTTATTATCAAAATATAGAAAATAAACTTGAGGATGATCTACTTGTAAGTCTTCAAATAAATATCTGAGCCATGTCAATTCACAGCATAAATTGGCCATGGCTCTGTATTCTACCTCTAAAGTTGACCTAGAAGCAACATGCATCTTCTTAGACTTCCAAGACACCAATGACTCTCCAATCAAAACACAATAACGATCGCATGGTATTTGGACAAACACACAAATATGAATCACTATATCTATGTAACTATAGTTTCAAATCTTTGGATTAACTAACACTTGTCCTGGAGCTCTTTTGACATATCTTCAAACCTTGTGTGATGTGTGCAGATGTGGAACTCGAGGACTTTCCATTAATTGGCTCAATAATTGGACTGCATATGAAATATCAGGTCTAGTCATTTTAACATTTTGATCCAAAGGAATCCTAGCAGGTGCTGAACTAATTGCTCCCGACTCACTTAAAATGTCCAGAGCCTTGCCTACTCATCTTTAATTGGCATATTTGTACCCGCCTACTATCTATTCCCTTAGGCCAAAGGGCCCCTCGGCCAATTCTCACTTGACAACTCCGTCCTTGCTTAGGCGAGCTACACTGCGTTAGTTGAATGAAATGAAAATTCGGAGAATGTCCATAGTTCTCTTCCAGATCAGCCAAATTATGTTGTTCCCGGCTTCTCTCATACTTGCTCTGGCATATATGAATACCATGTGCAGGCTGGCTACTTCTATGCTTTGATTCTAAACTTTTCATGAAGAGAAGCTTTAAGATGATTAATTGTTTCAATGCAATCACCAGCCACAATTATATCATCAACATATACTAAGATAGCAATAAAATCATTACCGGTACTCTTAGGTAAATAACCTATAATCCACCATAGATTGAATATACATTTGCTCAATAATAAACTTAGTTTAGTGTACCATTGACGTGATGCTTGTTTCAACCTATGCAATCTCCTCACCATTTGAATAGCAAGGGAGAATTTCCATATATACTTTTTCATCTAACTCGCCATGCAAGAAAGCATTATTAATATCAATTGAAAAATATTTCATCCTTAATTGATGTTACAACTAACAATGTTTTGACTATGACCAATTTTTTTATGATAATCTAGGCCTTTTTGTTATGTATACCCTTTAGCAATTAGTCTTGCTTTGAATCTTTCTATGCTACCATCATCATCGAATTTAATTTTGTATACCCATCTACACCCTACTGCTTCATTACCAAGAGGTAAATCAACTAAAACCTAAGTGTCGTTAAATTCAAGAGCTTCAATCTCAGCATTATGGTTGCACACCACTTGAGGGATTTTTTTAGCTTCTTGGTAATTATTAGGTTCAAATTGTGAAGTGGTAGAGGTTACAAAGGATTTATGTGGAGATGATAATTTTTCATACGAAACACTAGCATTGAGAGGATAGTGATTACCCAAGGAGTCTTGTCCCTTTAGATTGTCTGACTATTGAGATGGGTGAAGAGAGGTAGTAGACATATGAAGTCCCCGAGATGTGCTGGTGCCCTTCGAGTTCTTATTGACTTGCGGGACAAGTAAAAAAAGTTGTATTTGATGGTTAGTTAGAGGTATTAAGGTTTTGAGGATCACCAATAGAGTTTGATTGAGGTTATCATGGTTAGAGGTTTGTGGAATGTCTTCCACAGCTTGTGTACCTTGAGAATCTGTTTCTAGCGAGACAAGATTTGGAATTGGAGTGGCAGTAGTAGTTTCATTGTAGATGATAGGGTTTTGAGTGAAACTAATATATCATATTATTTGTTTATTAACAAAAACTAGTTACCAAATAGAGGCTTAAAGAGCAGAATTAACATCATATTTTTAATATATATGTCCAAATACATTTGCTCAAATCATCCACAATTGTTAAGAATTATCTAGAACCATCACCGCCAATTTTATTGCAAGGACCCCAAATGTTAAAATATAATAGCTACAAGCATTTTTCAGCTACATGAAAAAGTAATTTGTGTAATTTAGCTAAATGACATATAGAACAAGGTTTGTCACTAAAAGAATTAGGAAAATGAACATCACCATAGATACTAAGAATAGAATACGAAGAGAGTTCTAATCTATAATGCCAAACATCAAAGTTTCAAGCATTATTGGTCACTAAAGCAATAAAGTGAAATGGGAGGTAAAATATTTAACTTATTCAAGAGATATGTAAAAGCTAAAGAAGAAACCTCCTCTCATATCATATGGTACAACCCTCTCCTAACTTCACCCATGTCAATCATTTTCCAAGCTTAAATGTTACAACCACCTTTTAAATTTGTCAAGTCAATTATTTATTTATTTAATCAAGTCAACATTTATTTGACCAATTAATTGCAAGTAGGGACCAGTTTAAATTAATAGAATTTGTGTTGATCATTCAAATTTTATTATAAATTGAGGGGTTAACTTATTATTATCATTTATAAGTGGGAGACCAAGCATGCAATTCCAATTAAGTTTATTTGCTTTGGTTTGGAGACAAACACAAACCAAACACACACCCACACTCACTCAATATATTAACAGAGGCACAGAGAGAGGACGGTAATGATAGAGAAATCGGTGGAAAAAAAGAAAGAAGAAAAAAAGGAAAAGAAGGAGTGGGGATTTTCATTCAAATTTCATCTTCTACTCCAAGTGTTCTTCAATTTTGGGAGGTAAGTAAAACTCATTTATTTGAGATATGATTTTAAATTAGGGTTTTACTTATTGAGTTTAATCCTTGATTTTTGGATAAATTTATAGTTGATTTGAAGACATTTTGGTTACATTCAAGGGTTTGCATAAATAGTAAATTAAATCCAAAGTTTGAGTATGATTAAATTATGGGAAAAATACATAACTACAAACCTAAAACTATCACTTTTTAAAGTTAATAAAGTTAATATATATATTTTTTTAAAATCAGGTGTTAATAATAACAAATAAATATAATCTTATATAAAAATAATTAACTAATATATTGGTAATATAATTTTATCTAAACAACACCCAAACTTGCACCCCACCCACCTCGATTCCCACCTCACCCACCACGACCACACTACCCACCCAACCCCAACCCACCCACCACACTCTACCCACCCCCACCCGCCCACAAAGTCACAGTTCGATCACATATACAAATTTAGTTATAAATTTTGTCCCTTCGCCACCCTACCCTACCCTACCATACAAAAGTCGTAGTTGGTATCATAATTTGGTCAAAATTATAAATTTATCCCAAATTTCAACCCGCTCCCAAACCCGACCCACCCCACCCCACCCCGAAAAGTCACGATTTGTCACACAAAGTCACATTTTATTCACAATTACAAATTTAATCGCAAATTTCGACCCATAAAGTCACAGTTGATCACACAAAGTCATAAATACAATTTTAGCCACAAATTTCACCCCACCCCAACCCCATCGCACCGAAAAAAGTCACAACTGATCGCACAAAGTCATAATTATAATCTCCAATGATGGGTTACAAATACTATTCAAGTCACTCACGCCCAACTTGCCCCATTCCCACCTCGATCATTTCCTCCACCACAATTGGGCATTACCCATGATCACATTCTGTACTCGTCACAAGTCACATAAAATCACAATTACTCAATATTTTGGTCACAATTACTTAATAAACTGGTCACATCTCATACTCATCACAAGTAGCACAAAGTTACAGTTGGTCACACAATTCAGTTACAATTTAGTTGCAAAATTCACCCCCACACCACCCCAACCCACAAAGTTACAATTGATCACACAAGGCCGCAGTTCGATCATACAATGCCACCACCATCCACCTCGCTACCGCCTCCCCAACCACCACCACCAGATCTACAAACTACAGCCATAGCAACACCAACACCACCACCAAACACCAACTGTACAGGGGCTGCCCCACGCTAAACGGGGCATCACCGCCCACTGCCCACCACCACCGGAGCACCACCACGACACACCTCACAGCCACTGCTACCCCAAGGTCCCCAACAACCACCCGCTGTGGAAGAAAACTTAGCCACCACCGTAAACCAAAAAAATGCACCATAGGCCACCATTTCAACCCGTAGGTAAATTATCACCAACAAAAACATCCCATATTTTCACCCTAAGAAAGCTCAAAACAGCAATCCCACCATATGTACAGCTATACATTGCATCGAATAAGAATTGGGAAACCTAAAATAGGACAAGAGACAAAATAAAGCAGCAGAAGAGAAAGATTGATACCCTGTTAAGAGATATATCCAGCTGTTTTTCTTGCCTTCTCAAATCTCAACCGAGGGCTACCATTTCCAGTTATGGAGTAGGAATTCAGATAAGGAAACAAAATACTCTCTGAGCTCTCAAACATCCTAGTGAAAACTACACGTAGAAAATCTGCTCCGATCGCCGCTGCAAGATCTAAACAGCGGTGTCGCTGCTACGATGTAAGCATCAGTGAGATGCCGGAGGAAATGAAGTTCGACAGGCTCAGGGGTGGTGGGCAGAGCAACTCCGGAGGTACGGTGGTGGATGCCAGTCTGAGAGAGAGATCGCCTCTAAGATCTCGATTGTAGAGAGAGAGAGAGAGAGAGAGAGCTTGTCTGAGAGATGGTGTGAGATATATGATTTTCAAAAATAAAATATTAAATTAATAATGTTAATTAGCATCTTATTTTTAAAAAAGTAAGCTATGTCGAAAAAAAAAAAAAAAATTGTAGTTTTTTAGGTAGATGGATGGTTAAAAAGTGGAGAGAGAAAATGCGTAGGGTTAGAAATTGATTTAGGAAATTGTGTAATTTAAAATTTGGTTTAAAAAAAAAAAAAAACTAAATATGCGAACAGTGGCTAAAGTTTATCATGTTATTTTTAAAATTGAAATTTAGAATGTAGGGTTCTATATAATTTTCACTTAAATTATTTGGAGTTTGTTGATGTCTCTTTTTGTCAACAAATAAAAGTGGTATGAACTTTTGAATTGATAGATGAATTGTATGTCTTTGATTAATTTGTCTAAGTATGCAGCTCTTTAATTTAATGATCGTCGTTGTAATAAAGTTTGAGATATTATAAGAAATAGGAAAGGTAACAGATCGAAAGCGAACTGAGATCAAAGTTACACAAATTCACGTCCAGTTCGATACCGATTTGATAGCCAGGTCGAATCAACGAAATCAAATAGCAAGAGTTTGGAGAGGTTTTTTTTATATTACATGCCCATTAATGAGCATTTACCCCCTCTATTTATAGTAGTTGGGGAAGTTAAACATAATCATTACAACATATCACGTCTGCAGCATGTGATTGACAATGACTACTGAAATTGCTGATAACATGTCACAGATGATTATACTGACATTTCACAAACAATCATGATTACTGACACATAAATACAGCTGATTTGATGTTTCAGCAGCGCCGCTAGTCTCACCACGCTCGGAATTCACCTCGGTCAACATCACCTCGGCATCAAGTCACCTCGTTCATGGCAAATCACATCTCTCTTTAAGTGGAGGTCGGGTGAAAATTACCTCGGCAACTTGTCACCTCGGTTTTGGGAAATCACCTCTCCCTCCAAGTTGAGGTCGGTCACAAACTCGCCTCGGCATCAAATCACCCGTCATAAAATCACCTCGATCTTAATAAACCAGCTGCCATTTTAAGTTGAGGTCGACATATTTAATCCACGTCAGCACGATAAACAACAGAGTTCATTCCATGTTTAAATACTCAATTTGGTGAAGTTTATTTGGAGTTTAAATTACCCATACAACTAAGTTCAGGATTTAGTCAATTATTAGTTTCTTTGGAAAGGGGTTTTGATGTTATTGTACAATTACTTGAAGAATTGGTTAATTGGAGGATATATTAGAGATAATGAAGATATATTTCACATAAGAGAAAGTTGGCTAGCTATAAAATTGGAGGTATAGGAGATTTGTAGCTATTGTTTAGGGTGTTCTTTCATTTTGGACATTTGTTAGATAATTTTAATTATTAAAGTTGATCCAAACTCTCTTCTATATTTCAGGAGGTAGCATTGTAATAGGAAAAGCTTATTAGCCGACCTAGCTACAATTCCTAACTCTGTGAGTAAAAATCTTTATTTTTCAGAAAAAAGTACTTTTTAATTTATTTCAATTCCAAAGTTTATATGGAATATTTAAAAATTATGGTTTTTATAGTAAGTTACATAGCAAAGTTACTTATTTCAGAAGATTGAGTTATATAACATGATTTTATAGTAAAGTAGATATTTATAAATAAGTATTTTAATTATAAGATTTAGTTCAGTCTAATCATGTCTTGGAAAATAATATACCTGTATTTGATGTTTCACTATATGTAAAGTTATTTTAAAACCACCAGAAAGTACCCATGTGATCTTACTTGCTATGCATTGATGTGAATCAATTTTCACAGTGTATGACCAGGAATGTTATTTTACTCGCTCTGCACTGATGTGAATTCGTTTCCACAGTGTATGACCAGATATGTTATTTTATCCACTCTGCACTGATGTGAATCCGTTTCCATAGTGTATGACCAAATATGTTATTTTACCCGCTCTGCACTAATGTGAATCCGTTTCCACAGTGTATGACCAAATATATTATTTTACTCACTCTACATTGATGTGAATCCGTTTCCACGGTGTATGACCAGATATATTATTTAACCTGCTATGCACTGGTGTGAATTTGTTTCCACGGCATATGACCAGATTATCAAATTATCAGTAATAAGATTTGGATGGCTTTGTCTTGTACATGAGAATACTCTGTACATGAATGAGACTGTTCATTGGGTAGATTTTGGTGTGGTTTTCAGTATTACTTCAGTTATTCAGGTTTCAGATAATAGACTTCAACCTATTAGATTTCAGATAACGGTTTTCAGTTTGTTCAGTTTGCAGAGTTAAGTTTTAGCTTATAGTATGGTGAAATAACAGTTTAGTTTGATTTTTATTGATATCAAAATTACTTACCTTCCGTATTCTTTACTTATGTCATTTAGAATCAAGAATAAACGATTTTTATAATTCCACCACGTTCAATAATGAAGGTAAATATCATAATATAAAATTCTATAAAGTTATAACCGAGTAAATAGGAATTCCAGTAAATTTGTATAAATGAGAAAAATATATTTATTTTCGAGAACTCTCCACTCACTGAGTTTGTAAACTCACATATTTTATCATTTTTCTATTTTAGGATTTATTGTGTTCTGAGCAGTCTTTTGGAAGATACTATAATAGATAGAACCAGAGCCACGTGACCTAGTAGTGTGTTTGATTCCACTCATTAAACAAGTCCTATTTATTCATGAGTCACATGTCGAGTATTTTGTATATGTATTTTTGCATCACATTGGACATGTTGTAGTTGATGGGCTTCTTGTCCATTTTTATTGGGTTCATACGCATTCGGGTTATTTTTTTAAATGATGTTAAACAGGTTGCTGCATTTTATTCTATTTATGCATATTTTTGGACAACTGGTTTTCCAATTGATATTATATAATATACGTTTTGTTTGGGAGTTTGTTGCTTTTCAGGTCGGTTTAGTCAAAGTTATAGGAAAAATCCTGTCATTTTTTTTTAAATTAAATTATTACATTCAGAAACAGGTCAAATTGCCTTGGTGGTGGATCTGGTATCTAGTTGGCAAACATCATTAACACACATCACGTCTCGAGTACACTAGGATGATTCGAGACGGGTCGTGACATTAAATGTCATGGATATTAATAATAACGAAAAAAGAAAACCAGAAAGCATAAAGCACTTGAGTTATTTTATTAGGAGAATTCAGATTACCAAACGAAGGCATTGTTTTAGCTTGATCCAAAGCTAGTGTGATGTCTTCACGTATGTAGTACTACATTTAATGTCGATGGCCATTATATTCTGCTTCCAGATGATCAAGGTATCGTAGTAAAGCAACCAATGTTCAATGAGAGGGTCGTCAGGGATCTTTTAGTTCACATTTGCTCCCGTCCATGAACCCTAACTTATTTTTTATCCATAATGCTTTCTTCATTGATCGAGCCCATGCATAATAGTTATTGGCATCCCACATATGAGTAACGAGCATGGCACCAGTAAAGTCATTGCTTCCAATGAAATATGGACTGTTTGGCTTGGTAGGGTCATGAACAATAGCATTTGCACCACTGGACAAGTTTTTGTTTAAATTCTAGCTTTCGGTTTTGTTTGAATTTGGGCTGCCATCAGTGGCGGATCCAGGATTTCACGTTGTACCGAGCTGGACTCTAAAAGTTGTGGGGGGTGGAGGGGGGAGGCCCCCCTCCCGGGGGTTCGAGGGCGGAGCCCCCGAAATTTTTTTTTGACTAAGAGGATTGAAATCAAGAATATTGAGTACCAAATCTAATATAAGGAAAATCATAAATAATAATACATCAAAAATCCAATATATATAATCAAAATATAACTTGAATCACTATTACACTTGAATTTTCAAACAAAGTTAATTACATTCTAAGCCTAAAAACACGTTCTAATCCTAAAAACATATTTACATAATATTAATATCATTTTTCACAAATCACATTTACATAATATTAATATCATTTTTCACAAAACACAAGATGTTGAAGGATTTAGCATAGAAGGAATCGGAGTTGCTTCATTAGTTGCTTCACTAGGTTGATGATCCTTTTTTTTGAAAAATGAGGATATCAATAGTTCCGATTTCTTACCCATTTGGTGTCGTTCCATTTTGTAGCTAAGTTGCAACGAAGTTAATCAATATTAAAACTAAAAATCACATTCTCAATTCAAAAATTAAAAATCAATATCATATTCTCAAATAGACAAATTAAAAATCTGATAAGGCACTAACCTTTTTATGATATTTATCATGCTCAGGCTGCTCAGCAAGACTAAGACAGCAACTTTGCCAAATTTGAAATTTCTAATTTCTGATTTCTAACTCATTCTGCCTGCAGCAATTTCAATTTTCAAATTGATATTAAGTATTACCAATTTACCATAAATAAGTTAATAACAAATTAACAATATAACATTAAACTAGCAAGTAGCAATTACAAATAACAAATTATAATTATTTCATTTATTTGTAATATTGGGCCATTGGCAGAAGAACTGAAGCACAGTGCACAGAAGCAGAGCAGGCAGACGGCGAGCTGGGGAGAACTGGAGAAGCACAGAAGAACTGAAGCACAGAACTGAAGCACAGCTGGGGAGATTCGGGAGAAGCACAGAAGAACTGAATGCTGAAGCACAGAAGCACAGAAGAACTGAAGAAGTGAAGAAGAAGAAGAAGAACCTTTACCTCAGGTCCTCACTCCTCAGTCTGGCTGGTGCTTGCGCAGCTGCGCTGGAGCTGGCGCCTGGAAACCTGCGGGCTGCGCTGCTTCAGAACTGAATCTGGTGATTGTGAATTGTGATTGTTGCTGCAGGAGGCGCTGAGGGCGGTGGCGGTCTGGTGGGGTTGAAGTCTCGAAGGAGGGGTGATTGGTGAAGGCTGACCGGCGACCACTGAAGCCTGAAGGGACTCAAGGGAGCTTACTGCTTAGTGCTTGCTTAGGAGTTAGGGCGGAGCCGCAGGGAGTTTCACTTTCACCTCAGTGGTTCAGAGGAAAGGAAGAAAGGGAAGGAATTGGGCCGAGCTGGTAATTATTTGGGCCGAGCTATTAACTAATTTTTTTTTTTTAACAGAATCTGGCCCATACCAACACTGGGCTTCAGCCTAGTATGGGCCAAGGCTAAATCCGCCCATGGCTGCCATCATTGGAATCCTACATTTCATGCTCTTATAACATTTCAAGAATTGGAGAGAATGCCAAAGAATTGCATTAATCTCTCTCTCTCTCTCTCTCTCTCTCTCTCTCTCTCTCTCTCTCTCTCTCTCTCTCTCTCTCTCGTTACAAGAATATTTCACGTATTAACAGAATGCTATATATACACTGCCATATTAACTGAATACCACATATATCTATATAAAAAAAAAATTGAAATTTTATCTATTGCAGAATCCTTACTTCATTTCTCTAGAGAGTTCTCGTTTCTTCCTTGTGTTGATGTGGCTCTTTATTGAATGTGTTTCTACTTATTTTGACCCTCCAACTCGACAACATGGGTGGATCTAGGCGGTCAGCCGCTCGTGATGGATCCGTCAAATTTTTTTAGCTTATAATTAGGCATAAATTTCTTCCTCCTTATCCATAGGTGGTTACTCGTGCTGACTCGATATCCTATATTTGTCCCTGTCAAGCAGCTCTATTAACTTCTAATAGTTATTCTTACCAAGATGAGGTTGAGTTTTCTCTAATTTGATGGGTCCAAGTGATTTTTTTAACCTCATATGAAAATGGATCTTGCTAGATGCACAATTAGGATGACAATTAGGGTGACAATCCCTACTAGAAGACAAAAAATTTAATTGTATAATTACTGATAAGTGTGTTTTTACACACTTATTTAATTCCTAAATTCGTACTTTAACTGAAGAACTGCGAAAATATCTACATATTTATTCCTTTTATCGTGTGCAATTTAATAAAAATGCATTTTTAAATAAATTGTAACTATTTGATGAAATGTGTGATATATATATATATATATATATATATATATATATATATATATATATATACACACAAAACAGGAGAGTATGGGAAAGAAAACAAAAGAAAGTATGGAATCAAAGCATGGGGAGAAGACACAAAAGCTGGAAACATGGGGAGAGAAAAAGAAAAAGAGGAACAAGGCATGATGGGAGGCAGCTGGAAATGGAGAAAAGGTGAAAGAGAATCTGCAAAGGACAAGAGAACGTGAAGCATTGGCTGGAAAGTGATGGAAAAAGTAACTGGAGAGACAGAGAGAAGCCGAGGGATGCTGCTGAATACACATATATATACACACAGAGGAAGAGCAGCTCAAAGAGAGTCTTGGACTGCAGGTGACAGCTGCAGTTGGGGCTGCCATTTTTATCAAGAGAGATAGATAGATAGGCAGGGGGAGGTGAGACCGGTGGATGCTTACTGCTGGTGACAGCAGCAGTGAAGAACCTGGAAGGGAGGAACCGGGGCTGGTGACAGCAGCCTGGAAATCAAGTTTCATTTGCTGGTTCCAATTTTTTAGATAGAAGAAGATACATATACAGAAAACTGGGGATAAACCAGCGGAAGCAAGGTGACAGATTGTTGTAATATCACTGGTTTACTGCCGGAGGTTGCGGTAGGAGAAACACAGCAGAGAAAAGAGGCTGCTGGAGCGAGAAGAACAGTTGCTGGAATTCTGCTGGAAGTAGTGTTGATTGCTGGATCAGCCTGCTGATCCGATTTTGCTGCTGTTACTGAGAGTTAATTGCTGGAGAAACTGGTCTGTTGCTGCCTGCTGCTGGAGGACTGGTCTGCTGCTACCTGCTGCTGGAGAAGCTGGGAGGAGCTGCTGGTTGCTGGTTGCTGGGAGAATTGCTGGTGCAGTGCTGAAAATCCAACTGGTTTACTGTTGGAACTGCTGGAAATGCAGGGACTGAATTGCACATAAATGAAAGTGCAGGGACTGAAATGCACATTAACCAAAAGTTGGAGGACCTTGATGCAATTTCCACACTACTTCAAACTCCGGGTTTTTATTTGAACTGCTTAATGTTATTTTTATTTTCTTCCATCATGTTTAGCTAATTTATTGTGTTGGGATTTATGGCATGAATTTAACCTAGCTTCAATTAATTTCAATATTTGCCTTTTGATAATTAAATGCTTAATTTCATGTGTATTTGTTATTGAGATTATTACATGTGTTTGATTGATCACCAAATATATGTTATGTGAAACGTATGATAATCGAGAGATATTATGCATTTTAGACCAAATAACAAATGCTCTAGGTTCTTGTTAAGGATAGAGATATACCTTAAACCCTAGATGATCCATTGAGCTATTTTCACAAAGAGTTAATGCAATTGATTGGGCCTTAATCGACATAGAGATATAGTAGGTTAGACCAATTGATTAGGGTTGATTTCACTCGAGAGAGGTAATTGACTAAGCTTGGAAAATCGGGTCTAACATTGTAAATGAGTAATTTGTTAATTTGCATGTTGAGAAATTAATTAGGCGACGGTTAAATGAAATCATGAATCCCAACTATTTTAACTTTCATTTTCCTTATTTTAATTCGGTTTAAAATTATTTTCTTTAATTTAGAATTTACAAAAATCCATCTTTTAATTGTGTGTTTCTCTTTGTTGTTAGAATTAAATTAATTAAAGTTTTATAATCTAAAGTAAACATTCCTCGTGGGATCGACAATCCGGACTCAAAAAGTCCACTTTATTGCTTGTACGCGACCCGTGCGCTTGCGGTACACTATTTTGAGCGAACAATTACTATAGCTAGTTATAAATCATTTAGTTTTCTGATGATATATCTATATCTCTAAATTTATTGTTAACATAAAATGCGTAAAATATAATATTATATTTTAGAGTTTCTTCTTCAATAATTATATCTAATTCGTTAATTTTTTTGTCTAAATCACTAATTATTCTTCTTCTATTAACTATACTTCTAGTAATTTCTGAAAATCTGTAAATGAGGGTTTCCTTATTGCATAATCTAATAAATTATAATATCTTCCTAAATCTTCTCTTTTAGTTTCTAATTGTTTAATTGTTTGTTCTCTTTAATATTTAAAGTCATTTATTTATGAAGGATTTAATTTTATTAAAGGTTCTAAATTCATAAGTTATAAAACTAAATATTTTAATTTAAATTATTAATTCTATTTATTAAATTTTGAATCTTAGATTTTAATAAATTTACTTCCCCTTGAAGCCTTCTTATTTCTTCTAAATTTATTTTATTATTTCTAGTTGCAAGCTCTAATTCTTCTAATATTTTTTTAGTAATTTCAAATTCTCTTCTAATAGTTAAACCTGGCATGGTAAAAACAGATTTCCAACATATGTAAAAATATGTAAGAAATATCATAAACAAAATGATAAATTATGATAACAAGATTTGAACGGTATCAATGATAAAGGTGATATATAATCCACCATAAATAATTAACAATACTTTTTTCTATCTATGGGTCTATCACGCTTCTTTGTACATCTAATTTAAAAAGATTTTTGACCAAATACTCTTCAGTTATTTATTTAAGTATTAAACACAACTTCATAGGAGATCTTTGCTGCTCGAAAGACTCATGCATTAATGGATACTCAAAAGACTTACTCCAATACTTTCTGTTTAACATTTAAACAAATACTTCAAAGAAGTTCAGTACAATCCAGTTTCATTTCCTATATCTGGATGTACTATTTTAACAAAAGTTTTATAAAGAATAAACTTACGGACTCATAAATAAATAGAGTATTACCAACTATTTAATAGCTTTATATATATTTAGATGAAGTTTAGTTACTCATACCTTCTGCTAGTTGTTTCTGGATTGGTTTGATGAAAATAAATTTTTGAACTAATAATGAAAAGAAAGACAATAGATAGAGAGAATATAGATTTTTATTACTGAAAACCAATATGATTTTCAGATGCTTACAATGAGGAGAGACTCCCCCTTTTATAGTTGATAAAAGTTAAGTTGAGAGATAAGATAAGATTCCCTAACTTTTGCATACATGACTAACATTTAAAGTAGATAAAGTAAAGATAAGATTATAATACTTTTTGCTATTTTTCTAAAGTTTCACATGGGTCTGGACCCCCATGCCTTGAATAATTCATGTTCAGACAAGATAATCTTCCTCTTCATTGTAGTTGAGTAGGTCCCCACAGTTTTTACACTTGTGGCCCGTTTCTACCTCCGTTAGTTGATGTAAATATTCATAAGCTTCTCTGCGAATATCCAAATTGCTAATAAGTATATTCTCAGCATATTCTCTTAATTTTCATAATCGACTATTAACTTGATTTATTCTTACAATGCTGTAGATTAATAATAAGTCATCGTTAGATTCATATACCTAAACATTAGTTTGTGTAAGTGTGTCTCTTAATTCAGTGTACATGACTCTAAATCTCAATGCCCTTTTTTCGAGAATGGCTTGGATCTGTTCTTCCTTGTTAAATGGTTTAATTTATGACTCTGAAAGGATAGCTTTTCTAGTTACTTCAAGTTTTACAATATGGTCTGCCTTTAGATAGTTCTCATCAATAAATTATGGAATGGCTTATTAGATCCTGACATAGATTTTTTTCAGCTTTGGTAATCCCAAAGTATGTTTTAACTTCTGTTTTGATAGAATTAGGTAATAATGATATTTTCTTCATATCCTTGCTAGGGTAGATACACTGAATAAGTTCTTGATCAAACAGTCCCCTGGCTGTTCTTGGTTCTGCTCCTTGAAAAATAGTTGCTTTATTTATTTTTTGATGGCTAATTTTGCTTTGCCATTCTCCTTCTTTTGGCCCCTTATTTAGATACTCTACATACTTCAAGAATGTTTCTAGTTTCTTCACGATTTTCTCCCTTTCTGATAGTTCCTTTGTTACAATTCCTGGCTTCTTCACATCTTCTAAAAAAGTTTATTTAGATGGTTCAATAGATTTACCAGTGGCTTTGGAAGATGAACTTCCAATAATTGATACATTAGATACTTCTTCTTCAATAGGAAGTTCTATAGATAAATTCTATCAAGAGATCCTCATTTGTACATTTCCTTAAGAGAATTAACCCTTGATTTGTAAAAAAGTAGTTCACTGTTAATTTGTACAATCTACGCCATGTAAGTGTTTACATGGTTAAATAGATTTGAATAGTTGATAATCATTTGATTCATGGCCAAATTAAGTTCTTCTACTTTCTTAAGTAGTTCTTCCATGTTTGGATAAATAATCTGCAATAACATTATCAGTACCCATAATATGAATAATTTCAAAATCATAATGACTAAGTTCTACTTGCTGTCTAATTAATCTTTTATTAGCAATAGTTGGATCAATCTCCTTAGTTAACCAATATTTAACTTGAGTATTATCGGTTCTAATTTTAAATTTTGTGGTAACAATAAATAATTCAAACTTTTTAATAGCAAATTTTATAGCTAATAGTTCTTTCTTGTTAATATGATAATTAGTTTGAGTTTGAGTAAAACTACCACTAATGTATTGTATAATCCTTTCATCATCCTCTTTTGGATAAATATACTTAAGTACTGCTCCCCATGTTGTTTCACATGAATCGGTTTCTATAATCCAATCACATTCTTTTTTGGATAATTCTAATTCTGGTAAATCTTTACAAATGTCTTTAACTTTTTGTACTTTTTCTTCTTCATCATCTTCATCTTTGGACTATGGTATCCATCTAATTTTTCCTTTTAGTCTTTTTTGTAATGGAATTAAATATTTTGTTAAGTTAGGTGCATATTTCCTAGTCTGGTTCACAAGTCCCAAAAACCATCGTAATTGTGTTTTATCTTTTATATGATTGCCAAATTCTTTTATTTTTATTCCTACGTATTTTTGGAGTTTAATTCCTTCTTGGCTAATTATAAATCCTAAAAATTCCACATTTTCTTTAGCTATTTCCATTTTTGTAGCTGATAAAATTATTCAATTATTTCTTACAATATCTATAAAAATATTAAGATGTTTTATATGATCTTTTCTAGTTTCAAATAAATAAGAACATCATCAATATATACTGTAATAAAATGATAAAAGTCTTTAAATATTTTATCCATGTATATTTGGAATTCTCCGGGAATATTTTTAAATCCAAATGATAAAACATTTCATTCATAAAATCCTTGTGGTACTGTAAAAGCTGTTAAATGTCTAGATTCTCCAGTTAACATAATATGATAATAAAATCTTGATTTTAGATCAAATTTAGAGAAATATTTCTTTCCTCTAATTTGGTTAAATAATACCTATTGATTTGGAATTGGATAACTTAATTCTTTTGTATAAGAGTTTAACCTTTTATAGTTAATTACCATTCCAGATTTTCCTCTTTTTTGTTCTGAATGTTTTATTACTATAAAAACTGGACTACTATGTTTACTATTAGACTCTCAAATAAATTTCTTTTCTAACATTTCTTTTATGTGCATTTTAAATTCATGTAATTCTTCTGATGTATGTTTAATTGGTTTTACACTAATCATCTTAGTGTCGTCTTCTAATATAATTTCTATCGTAGATTTATTTATGTGCCATTTTTTTAAAGGGTTATCTACTAATAATTTCAATAGTTCTTCTATAATATTTTTTATTGCTATTTGATCAAAATGTTCTTGTACTAGGGTTATCCTATTTTATTGGGCATAAATTGTATTATTTGTGTTAATTTTTTTTCTATCGTCACCACGTTTAGCTACTATATGAGGCATTTTTTCTCTACAATAAGGATCATTAATTCTAATTGCTATTACTATATGGTGACAAAGGGTAGATAAAAGTATTACTTTTTCATCAATAATTATATGATTGTATTGTTTTATGAAGTTATTTCCTAATAATATATCCCATGTCATATCATCAAATTGATATACATAAGGTATTTGTAGTTTATATTTTCCTATTTTTATTTTAACATTCCTTGCTACTTTAAATATTAAATTTGAACTTCCATCAAATCCTGCTAGTATGACTTTTTCTTCATTATCTTTTTTATTACTCCACATTTTTGGGGGTAATACATTTTCTTTAAATAAACAGGATGATACTCCTGTATCAAATAATGCATGATAATTTCTACTGAGATATCCATTATAATTCATTTTAGTTAATATATAGATATGTTCTCTGCCTCATTCTATTTTATTCATAATAACATTGGTTCTCATTTTGTATTGTTAATAGCATTCTATCATCTTTTATATAATTACTTGTTCTAAGAAATCTGTTTCTAATAACAATTCTATATTTACATTTCTTGTATGTTCTACATTCATATTTATGATTATTTCATTTCTTTTATTTATTTTTAATGGTAATTCTACATAGGTATCCATAGGATGAATATTTTCAAAGTAATCTTGTATTTGGATTGGATTATTTGTTACTTTGAATTATAAATTTCCTATTATATTTTCTTTTATATGAGATACAGTTGATCCAGTGTCTATTAATACTTTCTGCTCTTTCCATTCTCCATTTATTTTAATTTCTATCATAACTTTAAATTTTTTTTTTATCATTTCTTTTAGATAGGTTTATTTTAGGTATTTTTCTATGTATTTTTGTCATTATTTATTTTTCTGAATCATTTTTATTTTCTATTACAGGTAATGATCTTATACTACTATTTCTTCTTAAGCTAATTGATCTTCTTCCAAATTCTATTTGTAGTTTATCCATATTTACTAATTGTCTAGCTTGATTAAAATATATTTCTATATCTTCTGGTATAATCATTCTTGAATTTTCTTCAGCTGGTTTGTATTCAAATAAATTTTTAAATATGGGTTCTACTATATGTGTTTTTCTAACGTTCTTAATTTTTACTTCATGTTTTCTAGTAAAAGCGTATATTGTCCTAGTAGTTAAACTTATAGTTTTACTTCCTTGTTCTATATCTATTCCTTTTAATTTGTAATATAATGTTAAAGTTTTATTTTTATTATGTTATCTCATACTTATAATAAAGTTGGGCCTTATTGTAAATTTTACTTTTTGGTCTATTAAATTTCCTATTACAATTCCTATTAATGCATCTTGTACTGAACTTACAATTCTATCATCCATGATATAGAATTCTATAGGTGTATCAATTCCTTCTCTAAAATAGGTTTTAGCAATAATTTGTACGACTCCTAAATATATGTTTTTTATTTTTCTTTTAATTCAGGATTCAATAGATTTATTTCTTGTCTCATAATTTCTTCATTTATTATATGTATTTATGTATTTCCTGTAGTATTTTTGATGTCTATAGGATGACTAAGGTTTCTTGTTATGTATGCTATTTCCTTATTCTTCAGCTAAAATGATATATTAAATATTTCTTTTGGTTCTACATCTAATTTTGATTTTAAAATCTTTTCGTACATTTTTGGATTAAATATTAATCTTTCATTTAGTTGTTTTTCATTTTCTTCTAGTTGGTATTCATATTCTTTAGATGAACTTTCTTCACTTATTTGTCTAACCATATTTATAAATAAATATTCTTCTTCACTAGATTTAGTAGATTCACTTCCTTCACTTTTTGAAGATTCTATTTCCATAATTGAATTTATTATTTCATGTTTTTCTAGTTCATACATTTCTTCATCATCAGAAATTTCTTCTCATTCTTCTTGTTCTATAGGTAATAAGTTGTAATTTTCTTTTTCTATTAATGAAATATACATCATATTTTTCTTTTAATCTTTTTTGGGACATTTTGGTGATATATGTCCTACTTCTCCACATGAATAACATTTACATTTTTTAGGATTTTTAGGATATGTTCTAGTTTTGTTTTGTTTTGTTTTTATCTTAGATACCTTTTATATGACACTCTATACCTTTCAAATTATTTATTATATGGCTTTTTATATTTATTAAAAATTTTAAACCTGTCTCTAAATTTATCTTTTCTATAATATTTCATTTTCTTATGTTTTCTTTGTAGATGGCAACCCCATTGGGTTGGTTTATATTGTAATCTATCACAACATAATGATTTTTTACTTGTTTTGTGAAATTTTATTATATTATTTGCTTACGTACATTTTTCTTTATGTTGCATTTCTATAAATTTTATCCTTGCTCCTAAACTATTATTACTTAATGGTATTTCTTATTTTTTCCATCTCTAAATAATTCTAAATTCCATGGGTTTGGTAGTTTAAAAAATATTTGGTTCATAATTTTCATACCATATGTTTGTTGATTATATTCTGCCTTTTTGAAATATTCTCTAAATTCATATGCAAATTGTTTAAAGTAACACATGTCACTATTGATAAATTTTCTAATAAATATCTCTTAATTTTGAGCTAATTTTAGTATCTCTATCTAATACTAATGTATATTCTCTTTTTAATGCATTTTCATATCTGCTAAGTATAGTTCCTATTTCATCTTGATCATTTCCTCTAACTTGTTTTATATAAATTTTTGTTAAATTTCCCCGCCATCTTACAGTGGTTCCTATAAATGTATTTTCTGACATTAATTGGAAATTGTTTTCCTGTTAATTCTCTAGTATAGGCCATCATGGCCATATATTTCATCCATAATTCTAATTAATGATCTACATCTTGTACACATCTTAAATCTAACCCTCTTCCTTCTGAACTAATTTGTGTTTCCATACTTCTCTATAGTGTATATTCTATAGGATAATTTTTACTTGGCTAAGTATAATATTTTTGTTGGAGTATAAAATTGTTAGTTCTAAAATTTTGATTTTGCCTTTGATTCATATAAATATCTGGTGTATTTTGTGGATTAGTATTACTAGTAGTTTCTCTTTTAACTTGGTTAGTTCCTAGTTGTTGAATATATTCTGGTGAATGTTGTCTGTTGGTATTAAAACTTGTTGTTGTTCATTCATATTAATTTTTTCTATTTTAGATTTTTAAAATTTTCTATATAATCTTCTTCTATTATGTTATCTTCTTCACCTTCTTCTTTAGGATTTTACATAATTTTTTCTATTTGTTCAGTAATCATATTTATTCCTAATATATTGATAGCTTTAAATTCTTTATCAGGTATTATTCTTTTAGGTTTTCTTTTTTCCATTTCGTCATAAATTTTTGTTATATTTTGATTTATAATTTCAATAATTTGTTGTATATTATCTAGTCTTTTGTTTAAAAATCATTTTTCCCAATTTCTTCCTCTTTAATTGTTCTAATCATATTTATTTGTTCTATAATAGTTTTTTGTTCTGTAATTTCTATTGGGTTTTCATATACTCTTACCATATTTCCTATTTTATTTATTTTATCAGTTATTTATTTTATTTGGTTTCCTAAGTTTATTAATTGTTTTGATAGGTTATTTACACATTGTTTTGCTTCTAATATTTGTATTGGTATATTTTTGTTAATATCTTTATAGTCATTTGTTATTTTTATCATTTGTCTTATTTCTAATGGTTAATTATTGATAATTTCTTGAACTTGTTTTTGGTTTTTAGCCTATTCTAAATTTTGTTCTATAGTTTTATCTAAACTTATTCCTAATTTATTTAGTAAAAATAAATTTGTTCAATTTAATTGTTTACATTCTCCAAATCCTTCTTCTCCTAATAGTATAAATGGTATAACTTTTCCATATGTTTCAGTTATTAATGGCCAATAGCTATTATTAGGTAAATCTATAGATTTATAATTATATACTCTAGGTTCGATCATTTGTAATTTTTTAGACATTTTTTAAAATAAATTTCTAAGTGTAACAGCTAGCTCTGATACCACACTAGACCGGATCATAAAATTCAATTTTGCGGAATTATAATCGTTGTCTAATACTTCTCAAAAATCTTTCTTCAAATTCATCCATATATCTAATATCTTCTTGCCTAATTTCGTTTTCTTCTTTTAATCTTAGATATTCATTATGTTGTTCCACTAATTTTTTAATTTCTCTATGTTTTTCTATAGCAATAGTACTTAAATCTCTTTCTGTTCTTATTAATTCTAAATATTCATTATGTAGATTTCTAATTAGATATTTCATCTTTTAATGAAATAGATGAGGGTCATAAACAGTCATAGATTAAATATAATTAATTTATTATTTGTTAATCTTATTATGTGTAAGATTTAAATAAATTCTATGTAAAATAAGACTTTAATTTATATTTGATTCAATAAGGGATATTATGATAATTTTCTCACCAATTGTCAACTAAATTGTGGTCTACCTTGTGAAAATGGCATTAGCCTACGAAAATTGGTTTGGTATCTCTATTCAGAGGTAACAAGACTTGCAAAATAGAGGGGTTAATCTGGTTGGCTGTCAAATGTTTGAGGGGTGGCCTTTTGGACATTTATATTTAGGTTAGTTAATTTTTTTTTGATGGTTCCCAAAATAAGTCAAACAAAACCCATCGTGGTTGCAACCTTTAAATCAATATCTTCCCAATTATCAACGCTCTTATTGGATTTAATATCTTTGCAAGAAATTGGATTAGATTTTTCTTTTAAAGCTTTGTTTATTTCAGTCTCAATGAATACATCTCTAGCTTGTACTTGTCACAAGTCAAAATAGATCTCACATCAAATTTCTCCACGCCGTATTTAATAGATATATTTTCATTTTACTTGCCTGATAGTGCTTGTTTGGAATCGAATTAAAATCTCTTTAATTTACTTGCATGATGTTTTTTTTCTGTCCAAAGAAAAATATAAATATATGATGAAAAATTCATGTATCGTCAAATCTTTTCACCATATGAAAAATCCTTATAATCATATGGAATTTCACTCATCAAATCCCAAGTATTTTAAGAAAAATATACAAGTTTTACCGCATCTATAAATTTCTAATTCTTTATATAACACAAAGAAAACAAGAAAAATCAAGATGTAAGATTATAATTTTTCCTCACAAATCTCTCTATCACAAACCAAAAATAATGAGAACATCATCTATATGAACATTCATTACATAGAATAGTCTAATTTCAATTCATCCAAGTTAGAAGAAACTCTTTTCTAATACTTAAAGGAAATAATCAAGTTTATTCCAAAAACAACCCAACCTTTATTTTAATTGTTTTTTGCAATAGAAGCCCTTCAAAATTCAAAATAACCCTAATTAATATAATTTCCAAACACATGGCACAAACATTCAATTAGAACTAGAAATTGTTTGATGCTATTATCCCAGCAATAATGATACTCAAGAGAGCATTATCAATATTGTATGCGTAATTTTTATTATTTTATATTCTCGATATAAAAATAATTCGATCAAATATACTAAAGAATTGTAGCCCCAAGAAGAGATGTAGGACTTGCAACATATCAGTGAAGTCGCAACAACATGAGACGTAATATCTTATTTAATGGTTCATCACTACGAAACTCATTAGGGGTTCAGCCACTGGATCACTGCTTACCCTGTAAGGATTTTAATTGATCATGTGGGCTTATATGTGAATTATTGTGTACTGAATAAAAAGATATCAAATTTGGTTAAGCTCATTTAAAGTAATCTAATAAGAATTTGGTATATCGGGCTTTAATGCATCTAATTAATGTATAGGCTTTTATTTGTAGATACTAGGTCATTACCTAATTTCATGATGGTCCGAATTAGGTTAACAGACAATTCAGTATATAAAGTCGGTTATGATCCCTGAATCATACGTATTGTTCATTCTGTCTGACATCCCATCATCAGAGAGAAAATAAGGACTACGTATTGATTTGGAAGTTCCAACCGCCGAATCGTCCATCGTGAACCATATCTGATTAAAGTACGCTTCCACTTCAATTATTTTATTCTTGATAATTCAGCATGATGATTTTGGATCGTAGATAAATAATTATCTGTGATAAATTTTTCAACAAGTGGTATCAGAGCCAATCATCGTGTTGATTATCATATCACTCATGCGTGCATATATGAGTATAATAATTAAAAAAAATTATGATTACTGCTGCATATATGCGTGGATTAAGATTCAGTATAGGCATAAGTATCAGTAAATTGATTTTCCAAATCTTATTTTGAAATCGATCATTACTGTGCATATGAATATAGATTTTGAAACCTGTGATTATGTATGGATTTATGTTGAAATCAGTTGTCTATTATGTCTGGATTTTCGGATTATTGTATATAAAATTTGTATGCATATGCCTTCAAAATCAGGTTTGGATTTATGTTTTCGATTCATTGAAAATTGGGTATATGTATATATGAATATTTTCGAATCTGGTTATGTGGTGAACATGGTTTCGAAATTGAATATATGGATTTCTGTTGGATTTTTCGATTTGGTTTTGGACGGTTTTGAGATGGATTCAGTCGCCGGCAATGGGCACGCAGCGGCGGGATTTTTGTTGCTTGTGGCGCTACAGGCGAGCAGCGCCTATGAGGCGCTGCATCACGATGGACGCTGCAGGTCGCAGCGTCCGTGACGGGCTGCACGTTGTTGGGGGTTCTCTGGTAGTGGCTTCGGGTTCTCCCGTAGTGGAGCCACGTTCTGCTGGATTTGGGGAAGGTGGCGATTAAGGTTAATCCGAAAACCATAGCTGCTGAGAAATGAGTTTTTGGGACAGGGGCTTGTCTCGAAAATTTGAAGTCTTCAAGGGCTTCTTTGCAATTTTGGATAATTATTCTTATTTGCACCTCCAGTCCTCCCTGTTTATTTTGAATTAAAGCTTAAGCCCTACAGTTATGGAATTTACAACTTCAGCCCCTAAAGTTACAAAACCATTTAAGTTGAGCCTTTTAAAGTTCCTAATTTTCTAATCCAGCCCCTAAAGTTTGGAAATCTTCTAAATTGATCCTTAAAGTTTAAGAATTTTCTAATTCAATCCATAAAGCTTGAAAATTCTCTAATGCAGTCCCTTAATGTTTGAAAATTTTCTAATTTAGTCCTTAAAGTTTTCAAATTCACTATTTTGGACCTCTAAAGTTTGATTTTCTTTCAAATTGGGACCTAAAGTTTGGAATTTCTCTAAATTTGCCAATAAAGTTTTGGAAAAATTGTAATTTAAGTCCTTCAAACTTAAATTTTTTCACAATTGGCCACCAAAAGTTTAAGAATATTGCAATTGACTCTTCCAACTTAAGGATTGCTTCATTCTAAAGTTTTGAATTCTATAATTCAAATCCTAAATTCAAAATATATGCAAATCAGTGATTTCATTTTCAAATCTTGGTACATTGGAATCTTTTGAGAGATATAATATTCGAAAGTAAGTTAGTTGAAGCAACATGTTTCCAAAACAACCTCTCTTGTGGATATTAATTACCTTAGAATATTAGAAGGTATTTGTGTGTGTGTGTATTATTCATTGTGGATGTTGATCGGCCCAAATGAAGGTCAATGTTTGGCTCGAACTTCACATGCACCTGTGGTGATGAATACGTGTAAATTATTTGGTTTAACATGTGATCAATAAATCGGTCCAAAGAAAGGTTTATTGGTTAACATGTCTTTTTACCAGTATTTGATCACTATACTAAGGGAAAATTAGGTGTTTGTGTGTTATTCATGCGGATATTGATCGGCCCAAAGGAAGGTCAATATTTGGCTCGAATTTCACATGAACTTGTGGTGATAAACAAGTGATGGTTATTTGGTTTAACGTGTGATCAATAAATCGGTCCAAAGAAAGGCTTATTGGTTGACATGTCTTACTATCAGTGTTTGATCACTACACCAAGAGTACCACTTACAAGTCAATATTTCTGTCCAAAGACTAACTATTGATGTTGTGCTAGGTATCTTGTGATGGACCCTACCATTATTTGAAAGTATGATTTGCATAATAAGGTACTTATGTGAGCTATTTTGTTTAGGTGTTCTCTATCAGTTTCAAAATTCTGCTACCGGTATCTCTACTAACCTAAATTTAATCCTTGTGTTTATGGAACAAACTTCAAGGATTGGACGGAGAACATTAATATTGTTCTTGGCTGCATAGATCTGGACCTTGCACTAAGGATTGAGCAACTTACTCCTCTTACGGATGAAAATTCATATAATCAAATGAGGAACTTTGAGAAGTGAGATTGCTCATGTCGCATGAGTCTAATGATCATTAAGCGCGACATTTCGGAAGCCTTTAGTGGAACAGTATCTGAGGAGGTAAATGATGCCAATGAGTTTCTTGCCGAAATTAAGAAACGTTTTGCGAAAAACGATAAGGCTGAAACAAACACGCTCATGCAAAGCTTGATTTCAATAAAGTATAAAGGCAATGTGAACATAAGGGAGTACATCATATAAATGTCTCAAACTGCTAACTACTTCAAAACTTAAGGCACTAAAATTTGACTTGTCTGATGACTTGTTCATGCATTTGGTATTGATATAGCTTCCTGCACAATTCAGTCAATTCTTGGTCAGTTATAACTGTCAAAGGAGAAATGGATTCTCAATGAGCTCATTTCATAGTGTGCAAGCTTATTGCACAATTCAGTCAATTTAAGGTCAGTTGTAACTATCAAATGGAGAAATGAACTCTAAATGAGCTCTTTCTATTTTGTGTGCAAGAGGAAAAAAAGTTGAAGCAGGACAGAACTGAAAGTGTTCACTTGGCAAACACCTCTAAAGATAAGGGCAAGAAAATAAATAAAGAACATAAAGTTGCTAAGGGTCCAAAACAAAAGAAACCACATAAAGATATTGAGAGTTGTTTCTTTTGCCTGAAATTTGGACATTTAAAGAAAGATCGTACATAGTACCAACTAAAGCTACTGCTAAAATACCTTAAGAGCTTTTGACAGGCAAAAAACCTAGTCTAAAGCATTTCCACATTTGGAGATGTCCAGCTAAGGTTAGGCCTTATAGGCCACATAAAGAAATTGGACTTCAAAACAGTAAGCAGCCACTTTATTGGTTATTCTGAGCGATCGAGGGGTTATAAATTTTATGATCCCACACTTAAGTCAATTTTTGAAACGGGAATTGCAACATTTTTTTTTGAGGATGTTGAGTTTGGGGGGAGAAATAAGGTTAAGATATTATCTTTAAGGAAGAAGTTGAGGAATGATCGGTTTCGATTCCTACTATTAATTTTGATAATGTGCAAGTTTCTATACATGTCATTGATCAAGAAGCATATTCGGAACCTCAACTAGATAATGTTGAAGAACCTCCCATCCAAAATAAGGTAAATTTCAGAAGTACAAACTCAATAACCTCAATAACTAAAGCCATTAAGGAGATCCACGAGAGAAAGGAAAAATGCTATTCCGGATAATTAAATAGTATTTCTCCAAGAACATAAGGAAAATAATGGAATGGTGGAAGATTGTTCAATCAATTTCCATCAGGCCATGCAGGGTTCTAATTCTCAAAAGTGGATTGATGCCATAAATAAGGAGTATAAGCATATGCAAGACAATAAAGTTTTGGATCTTGTCCTATTACCAGAAGGTGCGAAGCCCATTGGTCTTAAATGAATTTTTAAACCAAGGGGGGATTCAAAAGGTAATGTGAAAAGATATAATGTTCGTCTTGTATATAAGGGCTTTACACAGAATGATGGCATTGACTATAAAGAGACTTTCTTTTCTGTTTCGATGAAAGACTCTTTCAGGAAAGTTAGGTTGTTGCACATTTTGACTTCGAGTTACATCAAATAGCTATTAAGGTGGCATTTCTCAATGGTGACATTGATGGGACGATATATATGGTGCAACCAGAAAGCTTTGTATCAGGAGACCCAAAGCAAATGGTTTGCAAATTAAAGAAATCCATTTATGTGCTCAAGCTAGCTTCCCATTAAGGGTAATACAAATTTCATCAAGTAATTATCTCATTTGATTTTGAGATTAATGATGATTGTGTCTATTACAAGTTATGTGGGAGTAAGTATATTTTCCTGGTTTTATATGTTGATTATTGCTTGCCACCAATGATATAGGCATGTCACATAAAATAATGAGATTTTTTGTCAAGAAATTTTGAGATTAAAAATCTTGGTGACGTCTCTTGTGTATTAGGGATTCAGATACACTGGGATTGCTCTCGAGGTATTCTTGAATTTTCACAAAAGGGTTATATCGATAAAGTACTTAAGAGGTTTGGCATGCAAGACAGTAAATCAGAGAACACCCCTATCGTTAAGGGAGACAATTTAGTCTCAAATAATGCTCGAAAAGTGATCTTGAAGTTAAGGAAATGCAGAAGATCTCATATAGTTTAGCTATAGGAAATCTGATGTATACTCAGGTTTGTACGCGTCCAGATATTGCGTACATTGTTGGGATGCTAAGGAGATATTTAGGTAACCCTGGGATGGATCATTTGGAAAGTAGCCAAACATAGGTTTAAGGTATTTAAAGAGAACAAAAGATTACATGCTCACATACAGAAAATCGGATCAGTTGGAGATCATATGGTATTATGATTCCGATTTTGCTAGATGCCAAAATAGTAGGAGATCCACATCAGGCTACATCTATCTGCTAGTTGGAGGAGCTATTTTCGGAAGGAGTGCTTAGCAAACACTTTAGCTTCTTTCACCATGGTAGCAGAATTTGTAGCATTTTTTGGGGGTATCTAATTATAGAATATAGCTGCGAAACTTTGTCACTGGGCTGCGTATTCTGTATGGTATAGAAAGACCACTAAATTATATTGTGACAATAACTCAGTAGTTTTTTATTCCAGTAACAATAGGAGCTCAACTAAATCAAAATATATTGACATAAGTTCCTGGTTGGGAAGGATACAGTTCAGAGTGGACATGTGTCAATAAGAGCACATTGGGACAAACTCCATAATTGCAGATCCGCTTACTAAGGTATTACAACCCAAGGTCTTTCATGAGCACATTGCTCATATGGGTGTTGTATTTCTTGAGGATATTTGGTTTCAGTGGGAGTTTGTATTTTGGGTGCTTTAGACACATTTACTGGCCTTTCAGATACAGTTTAAAGTTAAAGTTATTTACAGCTTTAAGGTTTCAGGTTTATTATCTCTGAACTCGTTTGAGGATGATCTCACTAAAGTTGGATCGGTTGAAAATATGCATGTTAAAGATCACATTACATGTAATTTCCATGCTACACATCCATACTTGATCCATGTCATTCAGTTATGTCGATATACGTGATCATTGATAGGTTTAGTTACGATAAATGTAGCGAAAACCGCTTTGATCCTATGTTGATATAATTGATGGGCCGGATTATTTGGAGATGCATTCAGTAATGATAGCAAAATTCTGAGTACTCATAAGGTTTGATTGACACACAATTGTAAGGTTACACATATAGCCCAAGTGGGAGATTGTAAGGACTTTAATTGATCATGTGGGCTTATATGTGAATTATTGTGTACTGAATAAAATGCTATCAAATTTGGTTAAACCCATTTAAAATAATATAATAAGGATTTGGTATAACGGACTCTAATGCATCTAATTAATGTATGTGCTTTTATGGGTAGATACCAGGTCATTACCTAATTTCATGATAGGCCGAATTAGGTTAACAGACTATTCAGTATATAAAGTCGGTTATGGTCCGTGAATCATACGTATTGTTCATTCTGTCTTACATCCCATCATCAGAGAGAAAATAAGGACTACGTATTGATTTGGAAGATCCAATCGCCGAATCGTTCATCGTGAATCATATCTGATTAAGGTACGCTTCCGCTTCAGTTATTTTATTCTTGATAATTCAGTATGATGATTTTGGATCGTAAATGAATAATTATCTATAATAAATTTTCCAACATACCCATCCATGAACCTTGTTATCTTTGTTAGAACAAGTACTCATCATCCACCTGTAGTATGTCATCTAACAATTTATAAGCCATATATATAAAATAATAATAGTATCAAGAGTATAAATTCATAAGACTAGGTCAATAAAAATTGTTTGTTAAAAGTTTTGTATTTAAAAATATTTTTTTATATATTTTCGAGGTAAGATATGTGGTTGAAAGATGGAGAAAAAAATATGTATAGTAAAAAAATGATTTGGAGAATTGTGTTGTTTAAAAATATGTTAAAAACAAGTTTACCAAACAGAAATTACTCAAGTATATATATACAACTATAATAATACCATCTGTAGTATGGAAACGTACTAGGTACTACAACATGCTAGTGTATTGATAACAATTTTGCAAAGAAACTATAGGTTCATTAAATTAGATTTAAGACCCAAAAAATAAAAAATAAACTTATGAAACGTTGACATGTTAGTACTTTGTAGTAAACATGCTTATTGGTAGTTTGTTTCGTCAAAAGAACAGATCTTGGTAATCAAGAACCTGACAATCTTGACGATCCACAGGCACTGGCCCCTTTGTCTCTGACCCGACATAGCCATGTAGTGAGACCTTTATATATATATACACTAGTATTTTCACCCGTGCGTTGCACGATCATCATGTCTTTTCATATAATTACGAATACAATATTTTTCTATTTTTTATAAGAACAAACATATATATGTATAATTATATAAATAAAGTGAATAAAACATAGTGAATATTTCTGTTTATTTGTATTATATTGTTTGTCCATACACTCCGCATACCAAAAAAAAGCTCTGCAATTTTCATAATTAAATGTAGGATCACCAAAATCCAAGTACTCTACAACATTCGTATAAGAATTAGATAAGAAAAATACATCATTATATTGTAAATGAATAAAAAATACTATCGCATGAGAGAAATAATTTGAAGAAGTTCATAGTTTAAATAATGATAAATGAATGGATAATTTTTAGATGGAAAATAATAAGTCATATATAGGAAAATCATTTATTTATGGAATTTAATCCATATAATTAAAAAAAAAAATTGTAAACTATAAAAATTAAAAATTATTGTATTGTAATATTTGAATAGTAAAAAAAAAAAAAAACAAAAAATGACAAATAAAGTATCAAATAAATAATAGTATATAACAATTACTACCCAATTACTCCAAAAAAATTTATTCGAGAATTATACCTTATGATGTTAGATCACCAATATTCAAGTACTCTGCAATGTTCGTATAAGAATTAGATAAGAAAAATAGATCATTATATTTTAAATGGATAAAAAATACTGTCGCATGATAGAAATAATTTGAAGAAGTTCATAGTGTAAATAATGATAAATGAATGCATAATTTTTAGATGAAAAATAATAAGTCATATATAAGAAAATCATTTATATATGGAATTTAATCCATATAATTAAAAAAAAAAAAATTGTAAACTATAAAAATTAAAAATTATTGTTTTGTAATATTTGAATAGTAAAAAAAAATGACAAATAAAGTATCAAATGAATAATAGTCTATAACAATTACTACCCAATTACTCAAAAAAATTTATTCGAGGATTATACCTTATGTTGTTGATTAAATAATAGTGTCACGTCAAGCATGAATAATAATAATAAAAAAACTGTAAATAGATAAAAAAAAAAATATTCGCATGAGAAAAATAAATAAGAAGATAATAAAAAATTAATTTTAAGAATTTCATATTTTAAACAACAATAAATTAATGCGTAGTTTTTCAAAACCACCATTGATTATCATAAAAATAATAAATGTCATTAATTTACAACATGTGTTTACATTAAACCACTTACTCAAAAAAAAATAAAAAAAAAATAAATGACAAATAAAGTATCAAATGAATAATAGTCTATAACAATTAATACCAAATTACTCAAAAAAAAAAAAATATTCGAGGATTATACCTTATGCTGTTGATTAATAATATTGTCACGTCAAGCATGAATCATTAAAAAAAAACAGTAAATGGATAAAAAATTCGCATGAGAAAAATAAATAAGAAGATAATAAAAAAATAATTTTAAGAATTTCATATTTTAAACAACAATAAACTAATGCATAGTTTTTCAAAATCACCATTGATTACAATAAAAATAATAAATGTCATTAATTTACAAAATGTGTTCACACTAAACCACTTATTCACAACATGTGTTCACACCAAACCACTTCCTTACTTATATATATATATATATATATATATATATATATATATATATATATATATATATATATATATATATTAATACAGTTGAAATATATTAATACAGTTGAAGACACAAAAAAAAAAAGACATTTTAGTTAAGGTTTTATTATACATAACCAATTTCTGTTCCTAGAAAGAAGGGAAAAAATGAGGATGTTATATGCTTACTCCTTTATTTGAACACAATTCTTCCTTCCTGAATTTCAAAAATAGGCCATCATTTTCGTTGCTCAAGCACATTATACGTCTAAATTCCAGGTGAATCGCGCAGCATTATGATAAGTGTAAAATTTACAATTATTAAGTCATCAAAAGTGGGTTTTGTTAGTAATAATTTGAATGCGATACTTAATTTATTTATTTATTTTGCTTTGTCAGGAGAAAACTCGAGATTAGAGCAATTATTGATCAAGAAGGACGAAATTGAATAGAATATGCAGTTTTATGATGAAACCCCACAATTGAAGCAAATTTAATTGGAATGGAAAACCTTTTTCAATACAAGAAACCGGACCATATATGGAGGAGGGGTTTTGGGACTAGGAAATAGAAGGAGATTATTCTAAAACCACCTAAGACATATCATCTTGAACATGATTCATTCTTATAAGGTTACCACTGACACTCCCTTACAAGATTCCTAGGTTAACTAACCCTTTCTCCAGTACTTAAGGATTCAAACAGGCTCACTCCGGCCAACAATCCTATTCTTCTGGGTCACTCAGGATTAACCTAAAAACAGTATGGCTTCTAAAAATCAAGTTATGCTTTCATGATGTGCATAAGATGAAATGATTTATATCTATCAACAAAATTTAAAGCATAAAAACTACTGAAATCAAAAACATGAATACTAAAATGTAAAACATAAATGAAGATAAATTTTTGGAGATTTATTAAAACATCTTAAAGATAATACAACTAAGGATTTCCCTTTCGGGAATTCCCTGAAAGGATTAAATAAAACTGAGGGAAAGGACTACCTCAAATGTTTCCACGTTTTTCTTTACAAAGCTTTTTGGATTGAGAATTTTTTTAGTATAAGTAAGGTTTTTTAAGAAAGAGAGTAAGGAGATCACAGATTGAAAACTCTTGCCTCTTCCTTATGAAAACTAATCCTTATATAGAAAAATTATTGGGAGCAAAATTACAAGACTACCCTAAAACGTGTCTTTCTTTTTTACAGCTGTCTTCCTATTTTTTGCTTTCTAAAAGTTGTCTTATTCTTTTTTGACACGCGTTTCTCCGAGCAACTCTGGTCAAAAAAGTTTTGGACAGACTTATTCTAAAAGCATCTTCTTTTTTAAAAAGTCTTTTGTCTTGAAGCGTCGGCAGCATCTTTTTTCTTTATGTGTTCAAATTATGTTCTGCAATTGATGAAAAGGACATCCCACTGTCTGAATTATTGTAACCTTCTCCTTCTTGGTCTTCAAATCCACTGTTATCTTGGCTAGATCCGTCTTCATTATCTTCTGGCAATGGAGCTTTCTTATCCTGTGGGCATTCTGAAATTTCTTTTTCATTTTCCGTTTGATTCTTGGAAAAAATTCTTTCAAAAACTTTTTCTATGACTTCATTCATTTTTTCTTGAATCTCTTTTTCTTTTTTCTTTTTAACTACTAATTTTTTCTTTCTTTTTGAGGACTCTTCTTGGCTAGATGTAGACTTTTGGAGTTTTTGGATTTGTGAAAGTAAACGGTTGATGGAAACCCCGTCATCTTCTGGGTCTTGGGCTTTTTGCATGATTTCCTTTCCTTTGGAATTCTGATTACTAGACTCTTCTTGGGTACCATGTATTGGGGTAAAATTTTGAATTGGGCTAAAAGATGGTTCTTGAGAATATTTGACTAAGTAATCAAATTTTTCACTAGGCTGGCCCAGTGTATCCCAAATTTCTTTGGTCTGAGAAGAAAATTGCTGAGTCTGATCAAGATGTAAATGGGCTTGTGTAGTAGGGAAATCAACAGTTCCCTGAGTCTGTTGGCTTTTGGCAAGTCCATAGCCATCAACGGATTTGATAAGTCTTTACCGGCTACCGTTTGAACCGGACCCGGACTAGCTACTGACTTCTTGGGCTCAGTAGTACCTTTTCCTATGCTAAGCTTCAAACTGATTATTTCTTTTTCTAACTCTGTAATCTTCTTTTGTAATGAGGTTCTTTCTGAAATGAGGTTCTGGTTGGCTTCATTGATAACTCTAAAATGGTTCTTCATACATTCACAATGGTTACAAAAAATGTTCTCATCTCTGCTGGGCGAAAAGTCAAGAGGAGGATCATGGTAATTTTTTAAAGAAGGGGAAACAAAGAAGTTAAAACCAATGAGTTGTCTAGTTGAATCAAGGGCTTCTTTCAAACTAGTAAAACCTTTATAAAGAGGATCTTTGAAATTACTAATGCTTTCTAACACTTCTAACCATGT
This sequence comes from Ligustrum vulgare, assembly GCA_963555705.1. NCBI lineage: Eukaryota > Viridiplantae > Streptophyta > Magnoliopsida > Lamiales > Oleaceae > Ligustrum > Ligustrum vulgare. Next base: position 44,539,375 of record OY743173.1, on the reverse strand, counting down.
ATGAAAAACTCCTAATTTATGACCTTTGATAACAACATAAAATTTAAACTTGGTTCTGTTCTGATTAAAATGTTCTGACAATGCATTCATGCATGTAAGAAAATATTTCTGGTCTTTTGGACTTTTGTTATATGCAATCCATAAATTGTCCAAAATACATTTTTCTTCTTTTGAAAGTGAAACATGTGCAAGTGTTTTAAAAGAAATATTACTGCTAGGAAAACAAATAAGTTCTTGATTACCAAATCTTAAACGTTCTGAGTAAAATGGTCTGTTCTGAGTAGATGGAGTCTGAAATGATGCAAAGGAATTTCCAGGGGGAATCCCAGGTCTTGGAGGAGGTCTAGACATTTGTAGAAAATAAGATCAGAATGAGTTTCTCTCAAAAACTTCTTTACTTTCTATCATCCTACTAAGGATATCTGCTGCTTTATTATCTATTCCTTTAATGTGCTCAAACTCTATATTTATTCCTGTATTTTTAATTCTATCTACAAAGTTAAGCCATCTTCTTCTGCTTGTTTTCTTAGAATCTAATTTTAATTTATTATAGAAAGATACAATGGCAACACAATCTGTTCTTATTATAATTTCTTTCTTTGAAATAATAAATAATTCGAAACTATCTAAAGCATAATTTACAGCTAAAAGTTCTGCATCTATGCTACTCATATTTCCTTTTTCTTTATAATTTCCACTATTGTATCTGCAAATTCTCTCTGTATTTTTGTCTGCATATCTATTTGGTTTGCAAAGTAAAATAGCTCCCCATCCTAATATACTTCCATCTGTTTCTATGATTAAAAAATCTGTGTCTAAAGGCATTGCAAGTTTTGGCAAATTTTTTATTTTATCTTTTATTTCTTGTATAAATTTTATATCTTCTTGATTAAAGAATCTCTGTCCTGTTGGAGAAGTTTTAGAATATAAAGGTCCTGCTATCTTTCCTAAATCCTTTATAAATGGTCTTGCATAGTTAACCAATCCTAAGAATTTATGAATTTGTTTTAAATCTTCTAACTTAGCTGGAAATTCTAATGCCTTCTGAGCTATATGAGGTTGTAACTTTATTTCTCCCGGCCAATATTAACTCCTAAAAAATCTATGTATTCTTTGAATAAAATCATTTTCTTTTTGCTTATAATTAAACCATGTTTTATAAATTCTGAAAACACAATTTGTAAGTGTCCTCTGTGTTCTCTTCTATTTTTGCTAAAAACAAGAATATCATCAATATATGCTAAAATGAACTTACTGTGTTTATTAAAAATATCTTCCATTTTTCTTTGAAAAATACTAGGTGCATTTTTTTAAGCCAAATGGCATAACTAACCATTCATAATGTCCTTCTGGACAAGTGAATGCTGTCCATTTAATACTGTCTGGGTGTATCTTTACCTGCCAAAATCCTGATTTTAAATCGAACTTACTAAAGATCTTACAGTCTTGAATTTTGTTGATTAAAACTGTTTTGTCTGAAAACATACACTATTTACTCCAACACAAACCATACATTATCCATCAGAGTGCGCTGAGAAGCGTGGTGGAAGCCCTAAAGAAAAAAATTGCCCCTGTAATAAAGAAAGAGAATGTCAACTTTTAGAAGAAAAAGAAGAAGATCCAAATGAAGAAGAAATAGAAGAATTTGGAATAGATTATGAATCGTTAGAATTCTTAGATAATGAAAAAATTTATGATATGTTAATCACAGAACAAGATATAGAAAATCTGATAAATAGATTAGAGAAAATGGAAATATTAGGAGAAAATGTTTTAAAATATTGGGATAAAGATAGAATTTTTTGTGAAATAAAAATAAAAAATTCAGAATACATTATAAGAACTAAAAACATTGAAGCAACTAATTTAGATTTAGAAGATTTTAAAATGCATATTGAAGAATTAATAAAATTAGGAGTAATTAGAAGATCAGATAGCCCACATAGATCAGCAGCCTTTATTGTAAGAAAACATTCAGAAATTGTTAGAGGAAAGAGTAGGATGGTTATTAACTATAAAAGACTTAATGACAATACAATAGATGATGCATATAAAATCCCAGATAAAACAGTTTTGATCAATAAAATTCAAGACTGTAAGATCTTTAGTAAGTTCGATTTAAAATCAGGATTTTGGCAGGTAAAGATACACCCAGACAGTATTAAATGGACAGCATTCACTTGTCCAGAAGGACATTATGAATGGTTAGTTATGCCATTTGGCTTAAAAAAATGCACCTAGTATTTTTCAAAGAAAAATGGAAGATATTTTTAATAAACACAGTAAGTTCATTTTAGCATATATTGATGATATTCTTGTTTTTAGCAAAAATAGAAGAGAACACAGAGGACACTTACAAATTGTGTTTTCAGAATTTATAAAACATGGTTTAATTATAAGCAAAAAGAAAATGATTTTATTCAAAGAATACATAGATTTTTTAGGAGTTAATATTGGCCGGGAGAAATAAAGTTACAACCTCATATAGCTCAGAAGGCATTAGAATTTCCAGCTAAGTTAGAAGATTTAAAACAAATTCATAAATTCTTAGGATTGGTTAACTATGCAAGACCATTTATAAAGGATTTAGGAAAGATAGCAGGACCTTTATATTCTAAAACTTCTCCAACAGGACAGAGATTCTTTAATCAAGAAGATATAAAATTTATACAAGAAATAAAAGATAAAATAAAAAATTTGCCAAAACTTGCAATGCCTTTAGACACAGATTTTTTAATCATAGAAACAGATGGAAGTATATTAGGATGGGGAGCTATTTTACTTTGCAAACCAAATAGATATGCAGACAAAAATACAGAGAGAATTTGCAGATACAATAGTGAAAATTATAAAGAAAAAGGAAATATGAGTAGCATAGATGCAGAACTTTTAGCTGTAAATTATGCTTTAGATAGTTTCGAATTATTTATTATTTCAAAGAAAGAAATTATAATAAGAACAGATTGTGTTGCCATTGTATCTTTCTATAATAAATTAAAATTAGATTCTAAGAAAACAAGCAGAAGAAGATGGCTTAACTTTGTAGATAGAATTAAAAATACAGGAATAAATATAGAGTTTGAGCACATTAAAGGAATAGATAATAAAGCAGCAGATATCCTTAGTAGGATGATAGAAAGTAAAGAAGTTTTTGAGAGAAACTCATTCTGATCTTATTTTCTACAAATGTCTAGACCTCCTCCAAGACCTGGGATTCCCCCTGGAAATTCCTTTGCATCATTTCAGACTCCATCTACTCAGAACAGACCATTTTACTCAGAACGTTTAAGATTTGGTAATCAAGAACTTATTTGTTTTCCTAGCAGTAATATTTCTTTTAAAACACTTGCACATGTTTCACTTTCAAAAGAAGAAAAATGTATTTTGGACAATTTATGGATTGCATATAACAAAAGTCCAAAAGACCAGAAATATTTTCTTACATGCATGAATGCATTGTCAGAACATTTTAATCAGAACAGAACCAAGTTTAAATTTTATGTTGTTATCAAAGGTCATAAATTAGGAGTTTTTCATACATGGTTAGAAGTGTTAGAAAGCATTAGTAATTTCAAAGATCCTCTTTATAAAGGTTTTACTAGTTTGAAAGAAGCCCTTGATTCAACTAGACAACTCATTGGTTTTAACTTCTTTGTTTCCCCTTCTTTAAAAAATTACCATGATCCTCCTCTTGACTTTTCGCCCAGCAGAGATGAGAACATTTTTTGTAACCATTGTGAATGTATGAAGAACCATTTTAGAGTTATCAATGAAGCCAACCAGAACCTCATTTCAGAAAGAACCTCATTACAAAAGAAGATTACAGAGTTAGAAAAAGAAATAATCAGTTTGAAGCTTAGCATAGGAAAAGGTACTACTGAGCCCAAGAAGTCAGTAGCTAGTCCGGGTCCGGTTCAAACGGTAGCCGGTAAAGACTTATCAAATCCGTTGATGGCTATGGACTTGCCAAAAGCCCAACAGACTCAGGGAACTGTTGATTTCCCTACTACACAAGCCCATTTACATCTTGATCAGACTCAGCAATTTTCTTCTCAGACCAAAGAAATTTGGGATACACTGGGCCAGCCTAGTGGAAAATTTGATTACTTAGTCGAATATTCCCAAGAACCATCTTTTAGCCCAATTCAAAATCTTACCCCAATACATGGTACCCGAGAAGAGTCTAGTAATCAGAATTCCAAAGGAAAGGAAATCATGCAAGAAGCCCAAGACCCAGAAGATGACGTGGTTTCCATCAACCGTTTACTTTCACAAATCCAAAAACTCCAAAAGACTACATCTAGCCAAGAAGAGTCCTCAAAAAGAAAGAAAAAATTAGTAGTTAAAAAGAAAAAAGAAAAAGAGATTCAAGAAAAAATGAATGAAGCCATAGAAAAAGTTTTTGAAAGAATTTTTTCCAAGAATAAAACGGAAAATGAAAAAGAAATTTCAGAATGCCCACAGGATAAGAAAGCTCCATTGCCAAAAGATAATGAAGACGGATCTAGCCAAGGTGTAGCGACCAAGAATTTTTACGCGATTAATAATTATTTTAATAGAAAATCGTGTCGCTACTATTTCACCCATTTTTATTAAGTTAACGCCACGACGTATTCGTATAGCCAAGTCAAGAAATAATCGAGATCGTTCGATTTTAAATTAAATTCCGAATTTCTAAAAATATCTCCATTCTCTTGATTTAAAGTATATTAAGTCCAAGTACTTAATTCAATGTTATCCCAATATTTATTTATACAAAAATTATTTTTATTATTGAAATTAAGAAAATATATGCAAGCATGAGAGGTTCCATTATATATAATAATTATGAGAATCTTAATTTAATAAATATGGAAAAGTATATGAATGAATTATATACTCCATTATATGTAATCATGAAGAGCATAATATTTGTATAAATATGGAAAAGTATATGAATGAATTATATACTCCATTATATGTAATCATGAAGAGCATAATATTTGTATAAATATGGAAAAGTATATGAATGAATTATATACTCCATTATATGTAATCATGAAGAGCATAATATTTGTATAAATATGGAAAAGTATATGAATGAATTATAGACTCCATTATATGTAATCATGAAGAGCATAATATTTGTATAAATATGGAAAAGTATATGAATGGTTGATAAGATTCCATTATATGTAATCATGAAGAGCATAATATTTGTATAAATATGGAAAAGTATATGAATGGTGCTTTACTTTAAGAAAAGGATGTGTTAAAATTAATAGAATTGAATGATTATGTTTACAATATGCCAACTTTATACATCTATTTAAACCCATCTCTTTTACACACAACTCTACACATATACACTTATTTCCAATCTCTTGACAAAATCCACAAGTAAGAGAAATTCAAGGTGGTCAAGAAAGTTTTGGTCCATTTACTACTACACTTCATTTTAATCTTTTAAAAGGTAAGTATATCTTATGTTTTTATGAAAAGTAAGTATGTTTTTATGAAAGGTAAATACACCTTATGTTTTTATGAAAAATAAGTATGTTTTTATGACAAGTAAGTATATCTTATGTTTTTATGAAAAGTAAGTATGTTTTTATGAAAGGTAAATACACCTTATGTTTTTATGAAAAGTAAGTATGTTTTTATGACAAGTAAATATATCTTATGTTTTTATGAAAAGTAAGTATGTTTTTATGAAAGGTAAATACACCTTATGTTTTTATGACAAGTAAATATATCTTATGTTTTTATGAAAAGTAAGTATGTTTTTATGAAAGGTAAATACACCTTATGTTTTTATGAAAAGTAAGTATATCTTATGTTTTTATGAAAATGTTTGGATCATTGCTATGAAATCAATCTCACAAGATTGTTATGGGTTCCATATGATATGTTTATGATTATGCTAAGGGACCGGAGTTTAGTAGCGCTACACATAAGAATTCTTGCCATTTAAGTTCGGTAAAATTCTTGTGTCTCCCTATGTTTATGAGTATTTCGATCCTATCCTATGTTATGATGAAAATGATCCATATGCTTTCAAAAGAAAATTTATGCTTGGTATACTTACTGGGATTTTATAAATCTCACTCCACGATATTTACCATTTTCAGATAATTGAAGGTTCGAGGCGGTCAACATGGAAGTGGCAAAAGTGGTTAAGATTGATGAGATAATTATGTTGAACTTTATGTAAGAAAATTATGTTCTATTTTTATTCACAAATAAAATTATGGGATTCTAATTATTCTTTTGAATAATTTTACATTACTATTTTTAAGTCTCGATAATATGATATGAGTCACTTTTAGTGGCACTCGAATGGTCGAGAATTCGGGTCGTCACAGTTGGTATCAGAGAAAAGAGTTTTAAAAACGATTCTGTAGATTTTTGAAATTTTATTTCTTTAAAAAAAAAAAAAAAAAAAAAAATCACTATTCACGTGAACAGTAAAACGACGTGCTATTCATGATGAACAGTGAACGAAATCACTATTCATTATAAAAAAAATTGAATTTTCACATGTCAAGTATGGTTATGATTTTGAAAAGCATGATGAAATTTGATGTGCGAATTTCAAGGACAAAATTCATTTTAAGCAAGGGAGTTTGTAATGTCCTGAAAATTTTATGGAATATAATTAGTTAGTGATATGATGTTTATATTGATGTCTTTGATAAATTTCTAGAAGTTCGGGGACTAAAGGAAAAATAAGATTTGACGATAAATTTTATTTGGGTTAAGTTATTAATTATTGATGGGGAGATAATTACTATATCGATATTGGATTTGTTTTGAAGACTGTGATTAATTAGGAATTATGATTCAAGAAAATGTTGATTTGGATACAACCACATTAAATTATTGTTGATTAAAGGAAAATAAGATTATATGAAATATTTTAACTCATCACTCTACTATGTCACTCTCCACGTATTGACTCCTCGAACCAGGTATGTTATATGCTTTGCAAGTCATTTACGATTTTATTAAGACATGTTAAGTATGAAATCTTCATATGTTATGAATCTTTATGTGTTACACATAATATACATGTCAAGTATGATATAAATTGATAGAAGACTCAATTTTTTTATTCTTTTCAATGTAGAATCATGAGACAGAGAGGATATTTATATGAATTTTGGTGCATATTAAGCTTAGTAAGATTGACTCAATTAGAAATTAAGTTGGGTTGTAACTTTTGCCCAAAATATATGGAATAATATATTAAACAAACAAAATTGATAATGAATTCGTACAATAATTTATCCCTTTATCACTACCTTTGTGTAAAAACAAGGGAAAAACTGTGGATGGTTATTAGTACTTCCTCTTCAAGTTTCAATTTTCGGTTCAATAATTTATCCCTTTATCACTACCTTTGCTTAAAAGCAAGGAAAAACTGTGGATGATTATTGGTACCACTCTTCAAGTTTCAATTCTGAAAAAAAAAAAAATTCAGAAAGAAAAGAAAGAAAGAGAACGGGTGTTGAGCATAATGGGAATAATATGACTTAAGAATGATTTTCAAAATAATTGTTGTCCTCGAGTTTAGAAATGATAAACCTTAAATGGACTTTGCATAATTGATTTTAGACATGGCATTAAGTATGAGAAGTCAACAGAAATGATTAGAAATATGTTCAGATTATCTATCATTTAGATTTAATGAGAAATAGCGAGCCAATTTTATGAATTTTTATGAGATGTTAAGATTATAAGTGATATGATTTTAATGAGACTTTTATGAGAAGCATTATGAAGTTAGAGATTTAAAGATTTGGTTATTGGGAATTAAGTAATGGATATTATGTTGAGTAAGTGAATTATGCCTCTATATTGAAGAGAAATTTATTATGAACTTTGGCCTTGTGATTAAATTTTGGGAATATGATTTATGACTTATAAATATAAGTATGAGTAATCTTTTGAGCCAATTAAGGTATTGAAGGAAGTGATATTGTGATATTGACGACTATGATTTGAAATTTCTATGTTGAGGAATTATGAATTGATTTTCTGGAATATTTTTTTTATGATATTGAAGTTTGATGAAATTGTGGTCAATTTTTAGATCGTTGTGATCAAATGTGGAATTATTTATTATTGTGAGTTATGAAGTATGCTTACGGTTTGAATAAGTCCAAATTTCAAAGAAAACTCTGCTTAGAATTTTATCGTTTGGAATTAAGAGCATAGTATGGTATGCAATCACTAAGAGAATTGAGGTTAGACATGCAAATTCATTTACATCACAAACGAGATTTAGTAGATGATAACAGAGATATTTATTATTTTCTCGTAAGGAGAACACACAAGAGTCACATTGGAAAGAAATACATGAAACACGAAAAATCAAAAGAAAGCAACATGGGAAATTCCTCAAATTGAGAGATGTGTTTCCGGAGTAGCCGTATCCTACCACCTCTGACCTTTTGAGGAAATAAAGAAACCTTCAAAGAGGTGTGTTTCGAGAGTAAGAATACTCCGTAATCTACCACCTGGAACCTTTGAGGTACACACAAGATTTAAACATTAAGGAAAATCCTAGGAAATTAGAGGGGTGTCTCGAGAGTAAGAATACTCCGTACTCTACCCCCACCTATTCTAAGATTCATAAAGTTAAGTTTACATTAACCGGACTCCATTTTCGCTTGATTCCCCTTCCTTGCGACCAATCTATCTTAACCCCTGCTGGATCTTGTATTGAGATATATGACTGCAGCTTATCCAGTAGTTCATCAATAGTAGGAGCAGAAATAAGGAGCCTTCTGGAAAATGGAGAGATGAATCCCTGTTCCACAGCATAATCAAGAAAGGTTAACAAACCATCAAAGAAATTGTTAACATTCAGAAGCCCAATAGGCTTAGTATGGAGATCTAGTTGAGCCCACGAGGTAATGTTAAAGATTTCTTCTAAGGTACCAAAACCTCCGGGCAGGGCTATAAAGGCATCAGAACCATATAGCATACAAGTTATGCGTTCATGGATGGATAAGGTTTGAACTTCATGCCCTCGTGTTTTGCCTGCAACATCTACCAAAGGGACAGGTATGACACCGATTACTTTTGATTTCTCTGCAAGAGCAGATTGGGAAACACAACCCATTAGACCACTGCTACCACCCCCATACACAAGAGTGATACCTTTTTTCCCCAATTTCTTTCCAAGATCTACGGCCGCTTCTAGATAACTGAAACCTTTCCCCACTTTTGATCCACAAAATACACAAATAGTTTTGATCTGTCGAAGTTTTGGTGCTTCCATCTTTGATAGTATAGAAGAGAAAACTTACGAAGAAGATGTGATTTTGGGATGCCTGAACTATGAAATATGTTTGGCTATTTAAAGCCGGAAAAATTTACTGTTTTTGATTGATTATGAAAAAGTAAAGATTTACTTTTGACAAAATCGGCCAACTCTTGACTGTTTTACCAAAGATATCACCTTTCGGTGATTTATTTCCAGCTTTATCAAAACTCGAGAAAGGAAAATATATTTTATTTCCAAAACGCGTGAAAGAAAACAGCAAAATATTTTAAATGTGTATCAAGAGATTTACCTTATATCATTGTTGAACTGCCAGAAGCCTCATTTTGTAAAACATACTGGCAAACAGGATCTTTTGCTATTATATTTTGGAGACTATAACGATTTTTGTCCTCGTTAAACTGAGCGTATAAGAAGAGAAGTTCACGTTGCACATAACCACTTGGGTGCGTCTCAAGAGTCAGTCGAATATCATCCAAAGACTCCTTACTCAGTCCACCCTTTATGAATTTGATTTTATCATCCCGATTAGTAGAAGAATATCCTACTGTTTTGCAACGAGTATCACAGTTCCAACGAGCACATTTGTAGCAACCATTCAGCCTTTTTGCTCTTCGTTTCTTTGCGAAGGTGCTTTTGCCTAAACCAGGCATGTGCTTTGGAAATGTCATAGGTAATTCACCAGATAGTCGAACCTTTGCTTCGATCAACCAGCGAACATCTTCTGAAACACCATGAGCCATCAGCAACCTCAATCTTTCGAGTCTTATTCGATAAATTTTCCTCAGATCATTCATTGGAAGACTGGAATAATACTTGCGAATGTTTGTAAGAATGATATCCATGTTTTTGATGGATCTAACCTCTTCCCAGCATGAACTATTTAAAAGCATTAAGGATCGGAGGAAATCCGCGTGATATTGATTCCAGCAAGAAAGCGCGGAATAGAATAATGGAAAAGAGGGAACAAGAGTTATGCGCCGTTTACTTTCTTGATAAAAGGAAGATTTGATGATGACGGGATTTGAGATATGGAATATTTTCTTGGATTTTGGGTACTGATATTTTGATATAATAATCAAGGTATAGAAATAATACGGGGATACGTGAAAGTGAAATAAGGACTGTATTGAATCAGGATTAATAAATTTGTGCAAGTGAAAGGAATACCTTACGGGAAATGTTATGATATTTGAGTTAAGAATTTTAATTATTTGGGAGATATTTGTTTATTGAATTTTGCAGAAATTTTGGGTTACAAATATTGGAAAGATAAACTGATGATTATGTTGATATGTGAATAACATGTTTGGGTATATTACATAGAAAATATTTAGGTAATCGTTTTAATTATTTTGGGATATTTGGTGATAAGAAGAAATGACAAATTATTATGGTATGATATGTTAGTAAAGATTTATTGAAATTTTAGAGATATTAATACGAATATTTGAGGTTACATGATACGATGATAAGTGACAGGTTACATGAGTACTACAAGATATGATGAAATATCACATACGATTGGAAATTTTCATTTTGAGTCAGAAGAATTTATGAGTAGACATATGTCTATTATTGATAGAAAAGTTCATGTCTTAAGAAAACAAATTGATGCATTTAGTCAAAGTCCAGTGGGTTAAATATGGTTGGGTTAAATATGGTAGCGATGATGCTACATAAGAAGAAGAAGAAGAAGAGATTCTGATTAAGTGTTCAGAAATCATAAGATCAAGTAAGTTTAATTTCGAGGACGAAATTATTTTAAGGGGGTAAGTTTGTAGCGACCAAGAATTTTTACGCGATTAATAATTATTTTAATAGAAAATCGTGTCGCTACTATTTCACCCATTTTTATTAAGTTAACGCCACGACGTATTCGTATAGCCAAGTCAAGAAATAATCGAGATCGTTCGATTTTAAATTAAATTCCGAATTTCTAAAAATATCTCCATTCTCTTGATTTAAAGTATATTAAGTCCAAGTACTTAATTCAATGTTATCCCAATATTTATTTATACAAAAATTATTTTTATTATTGAAATTAAGAAAATATATGCAAGCATGAGAGGTTCCATTATATATAATAATTATGAGAATCTTAATTTAATAAATATGGAAAAGTATATGAATGAATTATATACTCCATTATATGTAATCATGAAGAGCATAATATTTGTATAAATATGGAAAAGTATATGAATGAATTATATACTCCATTATATGTAATCATGAAGAGCATAATATTTGTATAAATATGGAAAAGTATATGAATGAATTATATACTCCATTATATGTAATCATGAAGAGCATAATATTTGTATAAATATGGAAAAGTATATGAATGAATTATAGACTCCATTATATATAATCATGAAGAGCATAATATTTATATAAATATGGAAAAGTATATGAATGGTTGATAAGATTCCATTATATGTAATCATGAAGAGCATAATATTTGTATAAATATGGAAAAGTATATGAATGGTGCTTTACTTTAAGAAAAGGATGTGTTAAAATTAATAGAATTGAATGATTATGTTTACAATATGCCAACTTTATACATCTATTTAAACCCATCTCTTTTACACACAACTCTACACATATACACTTATTTCCAATCTCTTGACAAAATCCACAAGTAAGAGAAATTCAAGGTGGTCAAGAAAGTTTTGGTCCATTTACTACTACACTTCATTTTAATCTTTTAAAAGGTAAGTATATCTTATGTTTTTATGAAAAGTAAGTATGTTTTTATGAAAGGTAAATACACCTTATGTTTTTATGAAAAGTAAGTATATCTTATGTTTTTATGAAAATGTTTGGATCATTGCTATGAAATCAATCTCACAAGATTGTTATGGGTTCCATATGATATGTTTATGATTATGCTAAGGGGACCGGAGTTTAGTAGCGCTACACATAAGAATTCTTGCCATTTAAGTTCGGTAAAATTCTTGTGTCTCCCTATGTTTATGAGTATTTCGATCCTATCCTATGTTATGATGAAAATGATCCATATGCTTTCAAAAGAAAATTTATGCTTGGTATACTTACTGGGATTTTATAAATCTCACTCCACGATATTTACCATTTTCAGATAATTGAAGGTTCGAGGCGGTCAACATGGAAGTGGCAAAAGTGGTTAAGATTGATGAGATAATTATGTTGAACTTTATGTAAGAAAATTATGTTCTATTTTTATTCACAAATAAAATTATGGGATTCTAATTATTCTTTTGAATAATTTTACATTACTATTTTTAAGTCTCGATAATATGATATGAGTCACTTTTAGTGGCACTCGAATGGTCGAGAATTCGGGTCGTCACACAAGGTAACAGTGGATTTGAAGACCAAGAAGGAGAAGGTTACAATAATTCAGACAGTGGGATGTCCTTTTCATCAATTGCAGAACATAATTTGAACACATAAAGAAAAAAGATGCTGCCGACGCTTCAAGACAAAAGACTTTTTAGAAAGAAGATGCTGCCGACACTTCAAGACAAAAGACTTTTTAAAAAAGAAGATGCTTTTAGAATAAGTCTGTCCAAAACTTTTTTGACTAGAGTTGCTAGGAGAAACGTGTCAAAAAAGAATAAGACAACTTTTTGAAAGCAAAAAATAGGAAGACAGCTGTAAAAAAGAAAGACACGTTTTGGGGTAGTCTTGTAATTTTGCTCCCAAGAATTTTTTTATATAAGGATTAGTTTTCATAAGGAAGAGGCAAGAGTTTTCAACCTGTGATCTCCTTGCTCTCTTTCTTAAAAAACCTTCCTTATACCAAAAAAATTCTCAATCCAAAAAGCTTTGTAAAGAAAAACGTGGAAACATTTGAGGTAGTCCTTTCCCTCAGTTTTATTTAATCCTTTCAGGGAATTCCCGAAAGGGAAATCCTTAGTTGTATTATCTTTAAGATGTTTTAATAAATCTCCAAAAATTTATCTTCATTTATGTTTTACATTTTAGTATTCATGTTTTTGATTTCAGTAGTTTTTATGCTTTAAATTTTGTTGATAGATATAAATCATTTCATCCTATGCATATCATGAAAGCATAACTTGGTTTTTAGAAGTCATACTGTTTTTAGGTTAATCCCGAGTGACCCAGAAGAATAGGATTGTTGGCCGGAGTGAGCCTGTTTGAATCCTTAAGTACTGGAGAAAGGGTTAGTTAACCTAGGAATCTTGTAAGGGAGTGTCAGTGGTAACCTTATAAGAAGGAATCAGGTTCAAGATGATATGTCTTAGGTGGTGATGAAAAAAAAAAAAATCAGATTTGTTTTATAGAAATCAATTGCGTTCGGCAAGTTATCAGGATATTTAAAACACGCAAGTCAATGAAACGAATGACATCTTGTTGGGATTCGTGTGACAAATATAAACGAGGGGTAGGAGTATTTTTATCTTGTTTCTTGTAATTGAGAATCCACTGGTGACTTTTATTCTTGGGTGAATAGCACAGAAGGTCACTAACATTTGTACTTCTTGTAGAAATCATCTCAAACGTTTAAATTTTGGCATTTACATCCTTAAAATCCCATTTCTTTGCAAAAATAGCCATTCCGTTTCAATTTTGACATTTACACCCTCAAAATCACATTTCTTTGCGAAAATAGTCATTTTGTTAAGCACCGTTAAATTCAGCAGTTAGAAAAGATGGGTAATTTGCACATTTCGTCCCTAATGTTTAGAAGTATTGTGGAATATATCCCTATCCTTTCGTTTTTTGTGCAAAACATCCCTAAATCACTTAATTATTGGTAAATACATTATTTTTATTATTTTCCATATAAGACGACAAATTTACACTCTTTTTAAGTAAAAAATAAATGTAAAAATTAATTGTACTCACAAAATCAAAATTTTCAAAAGTGCAAATGGACCATAATTGAACAATTATAAAAATAATAAATAAATAATAAATATAGCAATAAGGTATTTACCTATCTTAATTTAAGATCATATAAATATATTAACAAGATCGTTAATTTAATAAAATAATTTACTTCATTATTTAATGTAACTTTGAAACTCAAAAGACTTTCTAATGATTTTTTCTTCTTATTGAACTAGACATTATGATAATTTTCACATATAATTTGAATTTATCTATTATTGATCGAATAAATAAAATCCTGATTACTATGTAAATTGTTATCAATCGAATAATCAATTTTGGATCAATGACCATTGAATTCAAAATTTTTAGGATTCTATGATAAATTTAAATTATATGTAGAAATTATTACAATGTTAAGCTCAATAAGAATAAAGGTCCGTTAGAATTTTCTGTTTGAATTTCAAAGTTATATTAAATAATGAAGTAAATGATTTTATTAAATTAACGATCTTTTTAATACATTTATATGATCTTCAATTAAAATACGTAAATATCTTATTTCTATATTTATTTTTATTATTTATTATTTTTGTAATTGTTCAATTATGACCCATTTGCACTTTTGAAACATTTTATGTTGTGAGTTTAATTAATTTTCACATTTCTTTTTTTATTTAAAGAGAAGGTAAATTTGTCATTTTATATGAAAAAATAATAACAATAATGTGTTTAGCAATAATTAAGTGATTTGGGGATATTTTGCACAAAAAACGAAAAGGATGAGAAAGTATTCCACAAAACTTCTAAACTTTAAGGAATAAATGTGCAAATTACCCATCTTTTCTAACGGCTGAATATAACGGTGCTTGACGAAATGACTATTTTTGCAAAGAAAGATGATTTTGAGAGTGTAAATGCCAAAATTGAAACGTTGGGGACGATTTTCACAAGAAGTGCAAATGTTAGGGACCTTTTGCACTATTTACACTTTATTCTTTATTTATTTAATTCCGACATTATGAGTGGCTAAATTGTTTTTATATGAGGATGAACGATGTAGCTTAGGAATTTTAATATTTATTTTATTTTATTTATTGCATTAATTGTCTAGCCAACAATAGATTGCTTTAGGGGTAGTACTGAAATCGAAATTTAATGTATGATTCTAGCTCATGCAATATATAACATAGGTAATAGGAAATCAGAAGTTCATCATAGGCTGTGCAATGTTGATAGAATTCCTAAAATTGAATGTGTTTGCATGTGTGAGAATTTACATAGAAATATAGTAATTTTGAACATGTGAATAAGATTAGTGTTACTCAAGAAATATCTCTAGTTATCATAGGTTAATTCAATTGTTGACACATATGTAAAGGGGTTGAATAAATTGGAATTAGATGAATGTTAAATAACCTAAGTGAAATCAGAAATCCTAACTACCTAATCTCGTAATCTTCTCAAAACATATTATAGTAGTTTACCGTTACTATTTTAGTTACAAATCACATCTTAAATTGAATTTTTATTACTAATTTAATTTATATTGAAGCTAGGTTACTTTAAAAATTGATAGTAGATATTGGTCTCTGTAGTATGATACTTGGATTTCAAATCCACTTTATTACTTGTCACGTTCCGTATACTTGCGGAATCAATCGAACAAGTTTTTGGCATCACTGTCGGGAACTGATTTATTTGCTTTAGTTTTATTAATTAATTCCAACTTTGGTTTAAATTCTCATTTTTGTTCTTCCCCTTTTTAGGTTTCCTTGCATGGTAAGATCGAGAGATTGTAATCTTCTACCTTTTAATCTAGAAATTGGAATGTACTTTTTAATAGATAATTAAACAACAACAACAACAATAGAACCTCATGATAGCACAAAACATGACATTGTAGCTGACCTATGTTGAACAACCAGTTGAAACTGATGAAGGTGACTTGCACTCTGGAAACTCATCACACCACACGTTGCCTAAAATCAATCCAGCATTGTTTATCATGCATTTGGGAACCGAACATTTAGCTGAGGAAAGATATCAGTCTACTGTTCCAGAATGGATTGTCATTTTATGGGGGAAGTCTCGTGAGAATCCACATAATAATGTCTCACGCTTCTTGGACATATATGAAAACTATAATTTTCATGATGTATTGGATGAAGCAAACAAATTGAGATTCTTTCCACATACAAAGCCAGAGAATGTTGGATTCTTTGGCTGTGGGAAGCATACGGGCTTGGGATGATCTCATAGATAAGTTCATCGCAAAATACTTTTTATTGTCGAAAATAACTAAATTGAGACACGAGATCTCCATATTTTAGCATGATGATTAAAAAGTTTTCATGAAGCACGGGGAAGGTTTAAGGACTTGATCGGAAATGGTCATAACCATAGTGTAAAGAAAGCCTTGCAAGTTCAATACTTCTACACTAGATTAAACCCATCATGTCGTATATTAGTAGATGCAGCTTCAAGTGGGTCTATCACACTGAAGTCACCAAATGACGTTGAGGAATTATATGAGACCATGGCAACAAATATACTTTGTGGCCTTTACAAAGAGCTACTCACTAGAAACCTGTAGGTGTACATGAGATAGATGCATTCACCTTATTATCAGCACATATGTCATTCTTAGAGAAGGATGAGCTTATAATAGTGGAGAGTTATAGATTGCATCACAAGAGACAGAGGAAATTAACTACGCACATAATTATCAAGGTCAACAAAATAATGCATACAACAAAACATATAATCAAGGCTGACTCAATCATCTTAACTTCTCTTGGTATATTGAGTAAATTTATGCAGAAGACTGATCAATACATGGCAAAGACTAAAACAACATTGCAAAATCATTCAGCAGCTCTTAAGGGGTTGGAAACTCAAATAGGCCAGTTGGCCCGTGTTATCTCTGAAAGGCCACAAGGACCTCTACCTAGCAACATAGAAACTAATCCGAAATGAGTAGATATTAGCAATCGTATCTATATAGGAGAATAAGGATTACAAGACTGTAATCAATTTTGGTCCATGTGAAAGAGAATATATGCCACCT
Source organism: Ligustrum vulgare (assembly GCA_963555705.1). Lineage (NCBI taxonomy): Eukaryota > Viridiplantae > Streptophyta > Magnoliopsida > Lamiales > Oleaceae > Ligustrum > Ligustrum vulgare. The sequence goes on along the minus strand of OY743173.1, from coordinate 44,522,192 downwards.
ACTCATTTTTCCCCAAAGACTTCGAAAGTGGATAGAGGGGGAGAGTATCAATGCAATTAAAACAAGAAGTGAGGTACAATTATCTAAAATAACTATTAAAAGACCATTTTCGAAGACAAACAAAGTGCCTACTATCGATGATGATCAAGTGGATGAATATGAAAAACCAATTAACTGAATATTGAAAGAGAATTCAAACAACGCACTGGTTAAAGTGGTTGTTCCTATCATAGAATATGCATCTCCAATTCCGTTTCCACAAACATTGAAGAAACACAAATAGATCATCAATTTAAGAAGTTCTTGGAAGTGCTAAAGAAGCTCCACATCAACATACAACATACTATTCATTGAGGAAATTAGACAAATTCCAAGTTATATATGCAAAGTTCTTAAAAGAGATGATATCAAAGAAAATAAAGCTTCCTGAATCTAAGATTGTGGCATTGATAGAGGAGTGCAAGACTACAAAATAAACTACCTCCCAAACTCAAGGATATAGGGAGTTTCGATTTACCTATTTCATTTGGTGAAACATGCTCTTTCAATACTTTATTTGATGTATGTGCCAATATTAATTAATCTAATGTCTTTATCAAGAAATTATGACTTGGAAAAGTCAAAGAAACAACGATATCACTACATCTAGCTCATATAAATGCTAAACATCTATGAGACGAGGTTGATGATGTTCTCATCAAGGTTGGAAAATTGATATTTCAAAAAGGACTTCTTTATGCTAGATATAGCAGAGGATAGGGATAATCCAATAATTTTGGGATGGCCTTTATTATTTACTATTTGAAACTTAATTAACATGGAAAAGTGAGAGCTAACCCTAAGGGTAGAGGATAAACAAGAAATTTTTAATTTGCACACCCCGTCAAAGCAACCATCAAACAACAAAGAATAAAATTGTATTGATGAAGATGATCTTCCTACTCAACAAACCTGGTAGAAAAGAAAATAAAATCTTGGTGGAATTATTGGTAGAGAATAAAATGGGGAATTAAGTGAGACTAAAGAGAGAATGCAAGACTGAAAATTGTAAGGAATGCAAGGTCAACACATTTCGACTTGAGCCACCATGATAAATATTCTTGTAAAGTCTAACTTTGGACCATAAACTAAGAACTTAATGGGAATCAACCCATTTTTCTAACCCACATGCTTTAATTTTAGTTAATGCATGGCATATAGGTAGTGTGATTACATTTAGTATTTAAGCACGTTTGATTATTGTTTAGCTTATAAAAAATATGTATTGATTTTTTCATTATTTTTAGAATTGTCATCTTAATTGCACTTTGGTTGACTATGAGTTGATACTCGAATTTACAATTATTTGAGAATCCCTTTATTTATACTTAGCTTTTGAAAAATTTGAGCACACACTTATTCTTAAAAGGTTGAGCCCCAACCTTGAGGGCCCCCACCGACCCTACCCTGGGCCTTGATGAATGATGTAAATCACAGGTTATGCCTCCCAGAGTGCAGGGTGAGGGCTTACCTTTTTAACTTGACAAGGGCCGGATTCAAACCCCTGACCAAGTGAGGCTGGTCTTTAAACCACTATCCCTTTCACCGCTGGGAGATATGCTTATTCTTGATTGCACTTCTGGTTGACTATGAGTTGAGTTGTGCAATTTAGCTACTTTAGAATCTTTTAAGACTTTAGGAAAATGTTTATTATGATAATCACCCCCAAGTAGAACCATATTGAAAACCTGTTTAGAATAAGTTTGGGGTGGTTAGATGACCCAACACTAAGAACATCACCACTTGATTATATTTTAGTTTCGTATGAAAAAGTTATCTATATTGTAATTTTAGTTAGTCTTGAGTAATTTAGCCATATTCATCACCAATGTTTAAGAGATAATCTACCAGGAAAGAAGGTTGTCTACAATATAGAGTGAAATCTTCCTTCGAAAATCAGGACGATCCCAAAAGTAAAAGAAAATCGAAACACATCAAAGTGTGTTGAAGTAGTAGCAAAAAAGCTATAAGTGCTACCTCTACGCGGCTAAATCTTGGACATCAATAGGAATTGAAAGGTGATTGAGTGATTAATGAAAATAAGTCATGTCTCATTCTTAGTTTTCCCTAGGGGATATTAAAAAAAAAAATTAAAAAAAAAATAGCCACACGAGTTATGAGAGAATATATTGACATTATTCGGAATTGGTTTTTTTAGGGAAAAGAGACTTAGGAAGTTGAAATACATCGTTCGAGTAGTATCGATAGAATTGAGAATATTTAAAACACACACACACAAAAACACTCAAGATCTAGATACACGATATGTTGAGTTCTAAAATAATTTTTAATTTGTGTGTTTCATTTAATTGTTTAAACTTTGTGATTTTGATGTGAATTATGAGGGAACATTGAATTGCTTAACTCTGAGTTGAGAACTATTGTTTAAAGTCCAGTCAAGTATCTATTATGCTTTATTCTAGGACGAATAACAGTCCAATCAAAGTCTTCCATTTATGAAGTTTCAACTTTTCCCCCAGCAGAGGATCCCCATATCATAGTCTTTTGTTACCTAATAATTGAAGAATCATCATCCCAGGATGAAGGTTTGACTCTGGTATCTTATGATCATAACATCTAACATTCTCATCCACTAGTATTTAAGACAGGAGGTATTGTTCACTTCACTAAACATTACCTCTTTTGATATGTGACTTCCTCATGTTTAATACTTGTTCTTTGTAGCATCCTTTGTTAAAACACCATCTATAAATAGTCTATTCACCTAGATGTCAAAGGGAAAACCCCTATTAAAGTATCTTCTCGCTCGGATGTCAAAGGGAAAGCTTCTATAACACTTGAAGATCCTACCAACACTACCCACTTCTCCTTTGCCTAAGAATGCATCTCCTTTATCCAAGTTTGCTGATGAGTTATATTTTGCTCTTTCTTTTTCTTTCTTTATATTTTGTCATTATATTGATCATGCCTTGATGCTTTACATTTTTCTCTCAGGATGTTGATGCAGTCTCATGCTCCATTCAGAATCTATTTTCTTCTTGGCAACAATTTAGGACGAGTTATGTGCGATGTCCTTTAACCGCAACTCTCACTTCCACTTCCTCTATACATTCTTAATAAGACATGGTTGTCCTTGTAAGGTTTCGGGTCATACATGCTGATGAGATTCGAAGCGAGGAAGAAACGCCGGAAAGTTTCGAACTCAGGTTGGGGTTGGATGGATGAATCATGACCCGACATTCACGACGCGATGGCTCGACGATGCGGAATAAAGAACCACGACTTTCGAAACGCCACAAGGATTTTCCCAATCTCCTTGATAAGTCTCTGATTTGAACTCCACAAATATTCTAGCAAATATTTGATAAGTTCGGTATCTGAACGCCATAAGAAATATTCTTGATAAGTTCGAAAAACATAGGAATCCACCTATAACTTTTATTGAATCCTCAATAAAAACTGACATGTTTGACTGGATTGCACTTTTATTTGGCTTGAATACTTAACTTTTTCCGTCAAGCCTGCTATGACTCAGATTGTCGAGGGTCCGGAACACATCACATGCACAGCGGAAATTAAACAGACACGAATCCATAACCAGGATCAACCTTGTACTTAAGATAGAATTTGTGATTAAAATGTACCTTTGATGAATCTCGTGGATCTGAAATCTGGTACATGATGTAGAAATTTTGTCACCAATAGCTGTCCAATTGTCCAGTCTCTAACAGAAATTCATACAGCAAGTTGAATCTGGAACTCCATCAATCTCCAACTATTGGAATGGATTCGAGAGAATATTGTTTTCAATCTCCAACTATTGGAATGGATTCGAGAGAATATTGTTTTTCTCTTTGTGCTAGCAAGAGAAAAACCTAATGTTTAGAAAAGTGACTCTCTTAATTTCTCTACAATAGTGCACATATTAATATGTGCACCTCAAAATCCTAACCATATTCAAAATAGGGCCATTAACATGTTTGATTAATTAATCATATTAATTAATCTAATTGTAAAGTCCGGTCCAACAATTGGGTTTGTACATTAATTCTAACAGTCCTTAAGGAGGTTGTGTTAGCTTACAATTCATTCATGGATCTGGATGTGGCTAGGGAGAGTATGCCCAATCAAGAGGAAAATTTCACTCATATTAGTGAAAATATGTCTTATGCTTTTAAAATCCCATCCCTTGCACTTCCAACTAATATTAGATTTAATCTATGAGAGATTTACGAGGAGGTTAGCCTTTCACTATGTAAGAGTAAGGAGCTAAGGGGTAGGAAGAGTAGTTTTAGACAAGCCATGAAAGAAAAGAAGTCTCTGAATCTTGTGATTAATAAGGCTAAATCCACCTTGAATGATCACTCTAGTGAATTTATTATTAAGAACTCTTTGTTGATGAATTTTAAAGATGAGTTGAGGGAGCTTCAAGCTGAAATAAGTGATTGTGAGATGAATTTGGTAGCTAAGAAGTATGATGCTGTATAAGAGGTTGAGAAAACTAAATATTTGATGGCTCACTATGAAGAAGTCCTCGTAGATGAATATGATTCGATGTACTTATGTCCATTTATGGAAAGCATTTGGTTTGATATCCTAACACATACCTTTAATTGCATGCATTATCAATACCTATTTGTTCATCTTCTCATATTGAAGTAACATACTTTTTTTTAAGTATTTTCCATTAATATATTTCATGTATTTTGTTTCATCTAAATCTTCTAAGTGGTAAGTTCTATTAGACAATATATTTCTTACTCTATATGGGCCTTCCCAATTGTATGATTATTTTTCATATTTTGGATCTTTGCTATCCAAATGGAGAATTGTTTTCCAACACCCAATTCACCCAAACTAAAGGACTTGGCTAGAACTTTATTGTTATAATACTTAGCCATTTTTTGCTTCTGAATTGTAGTTTATCTAGGACGTCCAATTTTAATTCGTCAAATTTTAGCAAATTTTGGATCATGGACTCTGCATACTGTTCACTATTCAAGTTATTTTGCAAAGTCACATTGATTGATTGTACATTGCTTTCCATATGAAACACTTCTTCTTTCCCATAAGTAGGGATGGCAAAACGGCTCGTCGGCTCGGGCCACTCGGGCTCGGCTCGAAAAAAGCTCGGGCTAAGCTCGGCTCGCAGCTCGAGATTTCGAGCCAAAGCTTGAGCCGAGCTTTTTTTTTAGAGACAGGCTTTAGCTCGGCTCGAACCAAAAAAAAGCCCGCTAAAAAAGCTCAAGGGAGCTTGAACAATGAATTTCGACCACGAGTTCGGCTCAACTTGCTATATATACACATTTTCAATAAAAATTTTATGAATTTTTGCTATAAAAATAAGAAAAAAAACTAAAAACTCGGGACTGACTCGGCTCGGAAAAAGCTCGAGTCGGGCCTTATTTTTGGGGACGAGCTTTAGCTCGGCTTGGCTCGGGCCAAAAAAAGCTCGATCCCAAAAAGTTCGAGCCAAGTTCGAGCCTTGATCTTCGGCTCGTGAGCCGGCTCAGCTCGGTGACATCCCTACCCATAAGTGACCTGGAATGGAGTGATTCATGTACTAGAAACGTAGAGACGTTCTAGATGTACATAGAGCTTCGATTAAATATTTGTGCCAATTTTGAGCACTATCATCATACATAATTTTTGCCAGATAGCATAGTCATCATTTCCTATTCTCGTTCTTTCTTTTTTAGTTTTTGATGTCAATCTACAAAAATCCTTGCTAGATTGGGTATAGACTTAGCAGGCGTAGGCTCATTCATTTTTATAGGAGAAAAGAATAGCTTTTTCATAGTAAATTAGGGGGAGTTTAGGAAGAGCTCTCGATATGGGGACTATTGGAGAATCCTTACTAGCCTCAAAATCATAGATATATTTCAGAATTCTCATAGGATAGCCTTTAGGAAGAGCTATCGATATAGGCTTTCTGCCTTGAGTCACTCAGCACAAGACTTCCCCTAGCTCAAAGGATTCTCCATCTTCAATACATAAGGGGATCACTTCAGTCAGATCTGTCTAATACATTACATAGAATAGGAAAGATCCTCCAAGTCAACTATCACTCAATTGGAGAATTCAATTTAGATCACGAATTGTTAAACTACAAAGTAACATGGGTAAATGCAGCTCACACAAATTGTGTGTTTTCGCATCCCAACTATGTGTATTGGCGGGAGAGAAAATTTACTTGCTTTATCTGTTTGCTTATTCTAGTTAATTCGGAAAAACTCAAAATCAAATATAAATCATTAAATTTGTATGTTCTTGTTAAATTTAGTTTTTTTAAATTAAGGTGAAATCAATAATCAATTCTGGTGAAATGACACTCTTCTCATTTTATATTGCTTGTATATGATACCGTTCATTTGCATGATAAATTCGCAACAATCATGACCATAAAGAGAATTCAGTTTTATCTTTAAGATTTATGATAATAATCTATGGAAAAAAGAAGAAGAAGGTAAATACTATAATAACTCAGCATTATTGAAGATTGATTACCCCACTTCTTTTTCCAACAATAAAAAATAAGAATCCAATTTTTGATATCCACGTCAGAATATGACATTCTATTAAATATTAATTAAATTAACTCTTTCATTACAATAATTAATTGTTGGCATTACTATTTGTCATAGGCTCCATTAGTTTCAATGGGATCTATCAACCCACCAATAATTTATAGATATCAATTACGATTATCAACTTGAAGATACTGACACATCGACTAAATTAATGAAGCATTGATTAGAACGATTTATTAGTATAATTATTTGGTTATTCTGATTTTTTTAATAATTATTGCATATAAATATATTTTATCCAGCATTTTAGAATCATCAAATGTATCTTAAACTATGAAAACGACAATGTTGCGTTTCGATTACGGCTGAAACTTGTTTTCTGATTTTCTAATAGATTGATTAATTGAAAATTAAGTAGAAAAGAACTGATTTAAATTAGCACCTACAACATTTCATATTAAATTTTCAAGTTATAAATGAACGGTGTTTCTGCGAAGTGCTTTGCAAAAACACTTAACATGGAAACTAACGTATGTTTGAAGATATAAATATAATAAATAAATAAATTTATTTGTTTTTGATATTTAAAATTTTGCTAAAACTTAGTACCTATATATAAAACTAGTAAGAAACACGAGCTTTTTTAAAAACATTGTAAAGTTTTTGTGACTCGCAGAGTTAGGAAGAGACGATGGAGAAATCCATTCAATGGCAAGATGCATTATTAATTTATTATATGTCTGATCTATCTATGTACTTGATCAACCAAACTTTCTTTTAAAAAACTTTTTTATACATCTAAGAAGTCAGACATGGTGTCGACATTGAAATAAATTATAAATAATTTGTGCCATCTAAAATCTCTTTTCTACTTGATTCAATAACAGACAGACTTCGATTACTTTTATAAAACCCAACAATTCATGAAGATTCTCTAAATGGCAGCTCTGGTGCATTTTCTAATGCTCTTTAGCAATTTTTTTCCTTTTGCAAGTTTACAGATCGCACAAGTAATGAAGTAGATTTTGAGTCCGAATGTCATTCTCATAGAGATGTACTATTCCAAACTCAACTTAATTTTGTCTTAACTGGTACATAAGTTGGGGCGTATGAGTTTAAATTAATTAATTTTGAATAACAAAACTAATGCAAGATTACGATGAATATAATTAATGCATGCAAGAGATAATGATGAATGCAATGTTTATGATAATAATCTAGTTATACAAAATGTAATAGGATCTCGAATCCAATTATACCACTCTCCTTTAATCCAAACATTTGAATTTGATAACAAAATTCAATTATGAAAATCAATATTCCTATTTTGCTTAACAAACTCTCTTGAATAGAATTAAACATATTCCTATATATTATTCAACCATACCACTATGACGGATGCGAACACACAAGAATGCTTTAAAGATTTGTGAATACTTAAAAATCACATAAAACGTAATGATATATTTCTATATCATATCTAAACTTAAGACAATTGTTATCATGTCTAACTTATTTGCAGTCTCTCAATTCTAAAACCAAGTCACGATAGATCATTCAATTATTTGTCAAATAATCATAGATAAAAGAAAGCTCGTAATAATCTTTCAAAAATCAAAATGTGTCTTAATGTAAAACAAGAATCAAGAATTGTAGTTTCATAATACAAGATTCATTGGAAATCTAACATAAAATTAATCTAAACTAGCATGATAAAGAGACAAAAATTATTACAAAAAGTTAGAATTCATAACTAGGAGAAGAAGAAAATCAAATAATCTAACTCGTTTTTCGTACTTGATCTTCAACACGGATGAACTCTCAAATGAAATCCTTAGTTTTTGTTCCAAGATGATGGATTTTTATGAATGGACTGGTATGTGGATCAATCCTTTTCTAATCTCCAATGGATCTCTCTTTATTTGTCTATAATAATGTGTGTATATATAGGACCTTGAAGCATCCTAAAATTGTGTGAAAATCGTGTCCAAAAAGGTTTCATGGTTGGTGTAGAACTCAAAAAGTAAAATAAGTCAATAGTACACGATTGACCGAGGCGTTCCCCCAGCTTATAGATTCTATTGTCGTGTTTGAACGTTGGGCTGTCACCCCAAAACTACATTGTTTGAAAGCTTAGTTAGCGTGATTCTGACAATCTTTCTTCAAACGAATATAACTTTTGATTCACAACTCCAATTTGCGAATCATTTTTTGTTTTAAACTTTCAATTCAATTATTTTTCAATGACATATTACAGGCTTCATATAGATATCTATACTAAAAGTTGTACAGTTATTTCATTACATGCTTTGCAAAGGATTTCTTTTTTCCTTCTCCGAGCTTCTGGTACTTGATGGCTCTTCACATCTTCCTTGGTACTTCAAAGCACCTTGTTCAATTCCTTAACTTTGATACCTTTTTTTTATGTCCAAGTCCCTGTACTTCCGTCTTTCATTGTTTGCGAACTAATCCCCATACTTTCGATTACCTATCAATTAGTCATATTTTCATCATTTCTTCTCCAATTACTTCTAAACATGCCCAAAACTGAAATAAAGAAAAACTATATTAATTTAAGTGGAAAATCAACAAGATGACAAACTAAGAGCTTAGTTTTATAGCCCAAATAAGTCCATAAAATGTACTTACTTATCAGCACACGAAATGATTGGACATGAGAAAGTCATTTTCTTCCCACGTTGTTATAGGTTTTTTAAAACTATTTTTTAAAACTCATTTTCAACTATACATTATTTCAGAAAATAGTGTTATATGTAAATTCATAAGTTTCCTATTCTTACTTACATTCTCCAAAAATATCACTTTTCATAAAATATATTCTCGATAAATCTACATAAAACATACTGTAAATATTAGGGGTCAATTCAAAATTTTATATATGAGCGATGGTATTTTAGTTCAAAATATATTCTCCCAATTCTAAACTTTTAGATATGGATATAAATATAGATTCAATGTCAATTATTCGACATGAATTCCATTAAAAATTTCAAGTTCCTCATTATAATTATTTGAAATAATCACCCAAGTTTCACTTGACGTGTGTAAGGTTTTTCAAGATTATTGTTTGATCTTATAATATGATTTCACTTATTGGCTTAAGTTTCTGTGAGAATCTCCTTGAAGAATTTGTTACGGGATCAAATACTATAAGCACTACTTCAATTTTGTCACGTTGAATGAGCGAGTCCACGACACAGGAAAATAAGTTGGTTCATCCTCAACTAATTAATGATCCTGCGATCCTGCCACCAATTTTTTAAACTAAATTTATGATCTTGTTTGCACGTAGTTTCTTACAAGATTATTTAAGTTAGACGATTGTGTAGGAATAAACTTCTTGAGAAAATGTCTCAAAAACGGGTGCAATTGAGAATTAAATTCAGTCTCCAAGGGCTCAGGCCCACAACTACAAGAACTAAATTGTTCTAAAAAAGGAATAACATAAAGAAAGACAAATATATTCTCTAATCGAGAGTTTGATTTTTCGGTCCTTGTAAACGTCCTGATTTTTTTTTTTCCTTTTATTCGCCTTTGTAACCACACCTTTGAAACAGCTTTTGATCTTGTAATTGCCACGTTTTGATTGATTGGTTCATCACTCATATTTCTTCGCTAAGAACCTCCCAATGGTAACTTGGTACTAATAACTACTAGATAATGGGCAATTGGACAATTATGTGTGATACGTAACTCATTACTCCATTGAACACTATAATTATGTTCCACATTCTCCTTTTCCTTTTTCTTTTGGAACACGTTCGACTGAATTCTGGCCCAAGATGCCTGTTCTCCTTTTGCTTTCCTCGCTCTGATGGGGTGAATTCTACTTCACTATTTTTTGCCTAATTGTGGGTATTTGTTTCTTGCATGCCTGTTAATTATCTAGATGTACGTCCAGATGTCTTCATCTCAATCTTCTTTACTTTTGGGCGATTTGTATGTCAACAATTATCTCCTTATACAGATTAATTAATTTAATCATTAACTTAGCGTTCTCTTCATTTTGCAATGCAAAATATACCCGCAAGTGTACGGATCGTGAACAGTAATAAAGTGGACAAACGAGCCTGGATTATTGTTCCCACAATGATTGATATTAAGTATCGAAATGTTTTAGCTTCTATCCCTATGTGAAAAGACGAAAATGTTTGTTGTTTTAAGTTAAAACTAAGGAAATTAACTAAAGAATTAAAAGTGCAAGATTCTTCTGTTTTTAAAAACGATTGTAAATTAGTTGAGATTCACGATTTCACCTAATCAATTAAATTAACTCTAATTCCAGTTTTATTTCCTATATATGCATTCGTTTGAATTCACTAATGTATATTGAAATTCTTCTCTCAAGTCTAAATCAATTCTACCTAAATAAGTCAACCATGTATCTCTACAGATGGTTCGAATATTCCTTATCTACATGCAATAAATATAAGAATTCGCACACAACTGCGATAATAATAAAAGTATATATCTATCTCTTGTCTAATTATCGAATTTATTACATTGATCTAAGTTATTAACTCATCTCTCATATTATGAAAATAACTCTTTAAATCATAAATTAGTGGTTAATTAACTCATACATTAAATACAATAATAAATCAATACATGCAACAAATCATTAAAACAAAGGAATATGAAATTAAAATAATTAACTAGGCTACATCCAAACATATAAATTTAGCTACACATCATGTTTAAACAACAAAAATAGTAAATAATAGTGTTCATTGAAAATAACAAAAGAGAATGGAAAGCTTACACCAAGTATTGATTCTCCACGTAATATTCAACTCTCGCCTCGTCGCTATGCTTGATCTCCTAAGATTTGAATGTAAAAATCTCAATTGTGACTTGTTCTTAAGCGAGGCAAAGGTCTCCAATCCATGCCTCATATGTTGTATATATCAGTGTTCTAAAATGCTCCAAAATGTGCCGCCTAGGCGCGTTGCGCGGCCAAAACGCATCGAATAAGAGGTATGTGTGTAAAAATACGATCAAACTTTTTGTTGACCACCTAGGCGTAATTAATCCCACCTAGGCGCGTCTAATCTCGCCTAAGTGCCGTCTAAGCGCATTTAATCCTGCCTAATCCTTTTTTTTTAGGTAAAAAATCTATTTTTTATGATATAGTAAAAAATCTTTTTTTTATATAAAAATATATTTAATATCTTAAAATAATTAAAATAATATTAAAAATACGAAAAGCATTATGACGCTTATTCTTCGCATTGACAAGCCTAAACTTGTTATTCTTGATTCTCGACATCTACGCCTCGTAACAAATTATGCCTTTTAGAACATCGGTATATATAGGTTTTGGAAATTCCTAGTGAAAGAAGAAGAAAAATCAGATGAAAATCGCGCAAAAGCTCAGAATTACGGTCTAACTGGAAGCCTGTGCAGGCTCGCATGCTAAGCATGTGCGGCCGCACAATAATAGCTTTCAGTGCAAATTTCAACCTTAAAATCTGTACAAGTTGGTCCTCTTTTATTTTCACCTTAAGTCCTCCACTTTTAATTTGAACATTTTGGTCCCCCGAACTTCTAAATCTTCTCGATTAGCTCATTTCAACTCTCAACTTCTTCAATTGGGTTTTTCAACTCTTAATTTATTCAATTTAACACTATGTATCTTTCCCGATTGACGTCATTAACTTCTCAATTGTCCAATTTAGCTTCAAATGTCATCTAGTTGTGCATTTTTCCCATCAACTGCTTCATCCTCAAGATTTTGAGATATTTTCTAAAAACTAAACAAATAAATACAAATTTAACAGTATTTATTCTAAAATGAAAATAAAATATTCTAATTTTGACATATAAATAAGTATATAAAATACACTTATCACTTAGCCTTATTTATTAGTAATAAAGGTAAACATTCCCTTATTTTATTCATTTTAGCATCCAAGTTGTCCTTCCAAATGCTGGATTAAATGCTTTAGTACCTATGAAACACCATTTATGAGAATGTCTCACAATTTCACTATGATTATATGGTATTATAATGTGAACTATTACATGACATGAACTGGATTTTCGATAAATACTATAAATAAGAAAATATAACTATTTTAGAGATTGTTCACTCACAAAGCTATCAACTCATTATTTTTTCACAATTTTTCTTAACAGGTAACGGTTGAGTTTTATAAGCCTAAAGAGCCTATTGGTTTTGGAGTCACATTCGTGTGACATGTGTAGGCTACTGTTTCATTGAAATTAAGCATATAGATATCATTTTTAAGCCCACATTATTTTAACAAAAATGAGTTGTCTTTTATATTGCATATGATTGTAATAGATTAGAAGACAGTTAGGGTGATTTTGGGACGGGTCGTTTCACCATTACAAATATTAATAGCTTGCTTGTCAGATAGTCAAATTACAGTGTCTAACTGATTGTAATGTGAACTCGTGGAATTGCAACGTCTTTAAAGAAAAAAAATAAGCATATTCAGTTGAAATTAAGCATCTATTTGGAAATCAATTTATAAATTCAATTGAAATAAAAAATTAATTTGTATTAGTTGATTGAGCGTGAAAAGAAAAATCAATTTTTTTTATAAGATAAAATGATGTAACATGTTATTTTCTCTTGGAAAATGCTATATATACCAATTGATCAACTACAGACACAATGACAGATGCTGACATAATAGATGACATGGAAATTTATTGATTTAAAGAAAAAATACAGGTTCCCTTCATTAATCCTTCTGGGTGCAAAAAAAAAAAAAAAAAATCGCCTGACTCCGATTTTTTGTTCTTCTTCGGCAGCTCAAAATTCTTCCATTTGGACCTACTTTTTTGTTTCTCTCTTGCAGTGAGCATCTTCTTTGGCGATTTTCATTTTATTTAGAGCTTGGATTCTCCTTTTCAGTCAAATGTTAGCACATCTTACCTTCATCTTCTTTGTAGCTTCGAAGCTCCATTTCAGTCGATAAGTACTCACATTGAGCTCACAATCAAGTATTGAGGAAGCATCTCTCATCCATCAATTTCTGAATAAGCTCCTACGATTTTCAGAAAATCATTGTTCTTAATGTTTATCAAAATGTAATTATAACGATTTAATTTCCAGCTACCATCGAAATAGATCCATTTTAATGCTATAATTATGATGAAGTTGTTAGCTTTGAATGGGATTTTAAATGAGTTTGATTATGATGTTTAAATTGGTTTTATTATGATGATTTACAAATAATTTTTATATAGGTTGTTTTGATATTATCTCTAGGTTATGACATGGAATGTGTTAATGTTAGAGTAGTTGATGACTTTGTGGTCGATCAAAGAAAACTAAGATGCCGGAGGTTGGGACGATGTTTGATGATGTAGTAGCAGTGCTCCAATTTTACAAACGATATGCTTACCATGTAGGTTTCCCAGTTAGAAAGCGCAACTCAAAGAAGGATAGCGCTGGTAATTTGAGATATGTGACATTCACTTGTACTCGAGAAGGAGTAAATGTACTACGACAACCACATGTTTGATTGATGCCTCAACCAACCATTCCAACTGAATGTAAGGCTAGAATCAAAATAGTGGCCAAGTGCATTGGAAAATGGAGGATTAACTCAGTTCATCTAGAGCATAACTATGAAACAAGTCCATCAAAGTCCCGTTTGTATCGGCAAATTAGTTCTAATATGAAATGGGTGCTTGCATTGAATGACATTATCGGGATTCCATTGTAAAAAAGTTTAACTCCACAGTTGTTGAGACTAGTGAATATGATAACTTGACGTGCATTGAAAGGATTGTAGGAACAACATTGAAAAAGTCAGACAACTACGATTAGGGGAATGGGACACTGTAGCCATCCAAACTTACTTTTCAAATATGCAATTAAAGTCTCTTGGTTTCTACTTTAGCATTGATTTTGATGAAGAATCTCATTTTGAAAAATGTATTATGGGCAGATAATAAATGTTGGAAGGCATACAAGGAGTTTAGTGAAGTTGCCACTTTCGACATAGCATATTTGACCAATAAATATGATGTCTTCGCACCATTTTTTGCAGTCAATCACCTTGGGGAGTCCACACTGCTTGTATGTCAGTTGATTTCGAATGAGGACATAAAAATATTTATTTGGCTCTTTCATTCATGTCTAATGTAGGCACCCATCGAAATCATTACCAGTCAAGATTAGGCCATGCGAAATTGGATTGAAGTAGTCTTCCCAAATAGGAAGCATAGGTGGTGTAAGTAACATTCTCTAACAACAAATTAATCACATTGATTCCAGTAATGGAGCCATTGAGAAGATAGTTAATTACCAGAACATTTTCAATCTGAAATGCATGGGATGCAAGGTTTCCCAAGGAAGCTTAAGATCAGGGGCGCACTAGAACGCACAGTGAAGAAATCTAAGGTACCATTTCTATATCTCCAACTGAGATTGATAAATTTTTCATTTTATTTAACTATTAAAAATTTTTTATTTATTGTTTCATGGTTAATGATGCATAGGTTAGTACAAAGTTGAAGACACGTAATTTTCCTCAATTGATGGATGTTGGAGTGTTCAGTCTATGGTAAAGAAGGTTGTGGAACTAGTAGGATATGTGTGTTCCTATATACAAATGATCCATAAGAATAATTTGTCTGCAATCGTTATTCAATGTTAACAGGCTCCGACATATAAGTGAGAAAGATGGAATCTGGGCTGTTTTGGCTTTGCTATCTATTCTAGCCTACAAGAATAAAGATACCATTATGGAAGAGAAGCTTTATACTGTTGAAGACATTGTTCGCATCATTGGGCTACTTATGGACGCCATTATTTTTGCTCGATATGAATATAAGTACGTATAATATGCACTTTTTCCTACTTAGTATTTCTATTAATAAGAACAGTGTTATATTTGTTGAAACATCATTTTAAGTTCAAATTTTGTTGCTTATTCAAGAATGTTGATGCAGATAGTGCAAAGGAACTGATGGGGCATTTTGGTCAAGTTGCAATCATCTCTTGATGAAGTTAACAAGTACGCTAATGATAGTTGGTAACTAATGAATGCATATAACATTGTTAGTCATGTAACTAAGCCTCTGTTTGGAAATGGTAGTCACAATTTTCCAAATCATTTCTTAACCACATACATTTTCTCTCCCCAATTTTTAACTACATATTTTACCTAGAAAACCCAGATAAATTTTCTCTCTCCCGTTTAATTGGCTGCCAACAAATCCTAATGTGTATTTTTTAAGTTGAATTCTCTCAATTTACAACAAGATGGCTTACATTCTAATGAGAGAGCTACTGATTGTTTTGGCTAGCAGTATGAGTGGATCCCTTGAGGCTTGCATTGTACAGTTTTTCCAAAAATGCTAAAGAAATAATCATTTTCAAAAATTAAGTTTTGACCTTTTGATTGAACAACTAATGCATGAATGATAATACTTATGTGGTTATGTTGTGATTGTTAACAAAATACTATAGCATAAAACTCATACATCTCACTACTTATTGTTGCGGATTAAAATTTCCATTTCCATTGTCGTCGTATTTTCCTTTACGCTTGCGAAGGGTCATGTTAAGAGCAATTTCCACGTCGCACCAGTATGTGATTCAGGCAAGATTCTAAAACATGCGAGACAAACTTTCCACTTCACTAGATGTTGCAGCTTTTTTCGACGTCAAGCGACCGTTTTAACCTTCATTCTGCAAACCGTCAATCCACTTGAAATAGTCATAGTCAATAGTGCACGAACAAAAATACTTCCCTTTACTTTGAATGTCGTTCACAACCTCGAGCCTCTTCATTATGCCAATTCTACAATCAAGACAAGGTCTTCAATCCGGGAAATTCCACAAGTAATGTCCCGGCAATCTACATCCCCAACAAACATTTCTAGTGTGTGCATCACAGTTACTTAAACATACATTAAAATTAACATTGTTTGATCATGAGCGAAAAGTCATTTCCATCACAATTCCATTCACAGCAAAGAATCCATCAAAGCAAAAAATCATTAATTTTCCAATTGTGAAATAAGAAATGAGCATCAAAGTTACATAAATCGTTAATTTCACATTTCCCCTAATAGCATAAAATTTTCAAACTCGAGCTTTGTGCACAATAGTTGACCACCAATTTCAAATTTTTTAAAACCAAATTTCGTATTTTTTTGTGTCAACGTGATGGATTCTCGAAGCAATTTTGGCCCTCATCGCCAATTATTTTCTACAACAAATCTGAAACCCTAATCGACGGATGTGACAAAGAACTCATAATTTCTGTGTGATGGTGAAGTTACCAACCTCAAATTCTTATGCTCACTAAGAGGAACTCTGGTGTGATCGTTAGAAAACCATTCTTCCCCAGGAAGTGGCGCCACAATGGAGAGGAACTGGTCGATTTTAGTGGTGGAGAAGAATTGGGTTTTGGTGTAGAGAAATTGGGTTTTAATACTTTAATGTCATGGGCCAATTTTATATATAGATAAATTTAGAAATTAATATGCGTAGGAGCAGGCCTGGGCCCAAAAAATCGCAGATCGAGTAATCGACCCGACCCGACCCGAACTGAATTGGGTCAAGTTGGGTCAGGTCAGTTTAGTTTTGAAATTGGACTGGGTACTCGAGTCGATCGGTTAACATATTTAAAAAGAAAGAACCCTAATCGTTTGCTTCCTCATTTCTTCTGGCGAAGACGGCTGCACTTCTCCACAGCTACAAAACCCCAGCTGCTAAGAGCCATTCCAAAAGAAGTCTATTTTATCGGGTAACAGTGTTGAATCTTGCCCTCAGTTACAATGTAAGAAAAGTGAAATTAAGAGTCATTTCATACTGGCCATGCTAGGAGTCGAACCTTCGCTACTGGTGAAATACTTGTGTATCTAAAATTTGAGATTATTTTTGTGTTTTTGACTCCTTCGAGTATTATAAATAACGAACCTCATGAGCATTTTGTTTGTATAGATTTGCATCTTCTTGTTTGTGTTCCTAGATAAGGATTCGGATGACATGATTTCTTTAACAATTTAAAGAGCTGATGTAATAATTTGAGAAATTAGTTTAATAATTTTGAGCTAGGATTTATATTTTAAAAATGAACATAATTGACCAGGTCCGAACCGACCCGACAGCGTTCGTTCGGTTTTAGAGAATAATAAAACCCAAAATTTTCGGTTAGGGTCGGCTCGGGTCGATTTTGGGCTGAAACTGACCTAACCCGTCCCATCCAAATTCCCAGCTCTATGTAGGAGTAAAATAGTCATTTTGGATGGCATCTGTAAATAGTAATCTGTACGTGTAGTCGGACCATTTTCTCTTACAATATTGCAATAAATCAAGTCAAAGTGGTTTGTCATTTTGAAAAATGATACTTGTACAACTTTTGAAGATAACTATGGTTGACAACCCAGATATGGCAAATTGTGATGTGTTAATTTAAAAAGTGATGTGATGTGCAAGTTAGCAGGATCTTGCCACATCTTGAGTTGTCAACAATAGTTGTCAACTATAGTTGTACAAGTAGCATTACTATATCATATTACTAAAAGAAATGTAGGTTAATTTCCTTTGTTTGACATGGTCTATCTAAAAATTATTTTTTTCGAACTTTTAATAGTGCATTCTTCAAATATAATAATTTTAGATGTTGATCTATAATTTTTTGCTCTTTTTTTTTTTCTACATATTTTTCAGAAAAAAAAAATCAATTCAAATAATCTCTCCAATCACCTCAAAATCTGATCATCAAAACTTTGAGGTTTGATTTCTGTAGTCAGATCAGATAACTCCAACTTGTTGGTAACTGTACAACCAGAGCTGGGGGCCGGGGGTAGGGGGTAGCATTGTGAAGTAGTGTCATGTCAAACCACTAAATTTTGTTGCCAAATAAAGGAAAAATGATGAGATTCGAAGCGCGGAAGAAACGCCGGAAAGTTCCGAACTCAGGTTGTGGTTGGACAGATGAATCATGAGATATTCACGACGCGATGGCTCGACGATGCGGAATAAAGAACCACAACTTTTGAAACGCCACAAGGATTTGCCCAATATCCTTGATAAGTCTCTGATTTTGAACGCCACAAATACTCTCATGAATATTTGATAAGTTCGATTGTCGAACGCCCAAGAATCACTCTTGATAAGTTCTAAACATATAGGAAATCCACCTATAAAATTATTGAATCACTCGATAAACTGTTTATTCAAAATCAAGTCTGAATTACAATGAATGGAAAAAGCGTATAAATAAGCAAATAAAACCTATCAACCCTAACTGGCTCAAAATAGAATTCTAATTAAAGTAAAATACTAAAATAACTAAATAAAAGAAAAGGAATTAAAATCTGCAAAATATGATCCGCAGCCTAGTTACGGCAGTAAATACCGGGCTTACGACCGTGACGAAATTGATTACGACAGTGATGAAATTGATTACGGCCGTAAGTCATGTTGTGTCCAAAAATTGCGATTGCTGCGTTACGGCTGTAATTCCAAAGGTTACGGCCGTAAAAGGCCTGCTGCTTAATTTTCTGGTTCTTTTCGACACAGTTTTATCTTCAAAGCTCGTCGAACCTATTGAATTCTTGTTTTGACTTGAATATTTAAATTTTCCCGTCAAGCCTGCTATGACTCCTATTGTCGAGGGTCCGGAACACATCACACCCTCCTTCTTTAGGATGATTCGTCTCGAATCATAGCTTTGTTCCTGTTGTTTCACTTCACCTCCTGGATCAAACGGAAAATTATTGCTTCCATGCCATGAGTTCAATAAATTATGCTCATTTGATTGGAAAACATGGAAGAGATGGAGCTTGAACTTCCTTTGCCATATGTAGTGTGGTTGAAGCTCCAAAACGTAATTAACCTGCAAAAAAGATTTAAACAAAATGGGGAGGGACATGTTAGCTTCATGAGGTACAAGGTATGGATTCTTGTATTCATGATAAACCATCATCAACTCCACTTCTTGAACCATGAGGCTCTTCTCTTCTCCTCTTTCCTCCTTTGCACTTTATTGTTCAATTTTTTTATCTTCAAACTCAACCACATCTCCGACCTCCATATTTGTATCACCCTGTTCATGTACTACCTCATCACTACCAAAATGTGGATCTTCCAATTCAAAGCTCAAAATTTGAATTTCTACCCCAACTTCCAATTTTTCTTCATCAAATTTTGGAGTTTGATCACCTAACTCCACCTTTTCATCTCCTACCACAAAATTCGGGTTCTCTTTAACTACTTCTAATTCATGTTTCAAGCCTCCATCCTTCTTTTCAACATTCATATCCCGATACCCAACTATAACATGTATTTCAGTCTCCTCTAGCCATTTAATCACCGCCTTTCGTTTCTCCTCCTTCCTTTGTAATTTAGCCAAAAAAAAAAAAAAATTCTGCCTCCCATTCACACCTCAATCTTTCTTCATAAATTTCTTTTTGAATTTTCAAAATTGCTTTTGGATCAATCTCGGCTCCTCTCTTAACCCCGATTCCATCCCTAGGTTTAGGATCACGCCTATAATGACTCTCATCACTACGATTTGCTTGAGATCGCACCTTTTTCAATTTCCCCTCCCTTTCATCTAGTTTTTTCCAACCTCATCAAAGCATCATTCAAAAATCTCCACATACGATCTTTATCATTATCGTTCTCCTTTCTAGATGAATATTTTTCTTGAAAATTGGACATTATAGAATTTATGTGGAATGAAATGGAAAAGAACAATAAACAAAGGATTAACGAATTCAAGAAAGTGGTTCTTGAATGGACTCTTTTTTTTTGATGGATTTTAGAAATTAAAAAAATAAAAAATAAAAAAAATTATAAATCCTAAAATTCGACAATGAACACGACAAAATAAATGGAACTTAATTCGGATAAGAATTAAGCAAAACAAACACTTTTGAAATGTTTTTGGAACGATTTTCTAAATTTAAAGACTCAACAAACTCAAGAACAAGAAGAACGCAAAAAACTGAAAATAAAACACTCAACAAGATATGGATGATTTTTATAGGACTCGATGATAAACATAAAAATCAAATTGGATAGGAAAACCTGAATTCAGAGTCCAGCTCTGATACCATATGATGAGATTCGAAGCGCGGAAGAAACGTCGGAAAGTTCCGAACTCAGGTTGTGGTTGGACGGATGAATCATGACCCGATATTCACGACGCGATGGCTCGAAGATGCGAAATAAAGAACCACGACTTTTGAAACGCCACAAGGATTTGCCCAATCTCCTTGATAAGTCTCTGATTTTGAACGACACAAATACTCTCACGAATATTTGATAAGTTCGATTGTCGAACGCCACAAGAATCATTCTTGATAAGTTCTAAACATATAGGAAATCCACCTATAAAATTATTGAATCACTCAATAAACTGTTTATTCAAAATCAAGTCTGAATTACAATGAATGCAAAAAGCCTATAAATAAGCAAATAAAATCTATCAACCCTAACTGGCTCAAAATAGAATTCTAATTAAAGTAAAATACTAAAATAACTAAATAAAAGAAAAGGAATTAAAATCTGCAAAATCAGATCCGCCGCCTAGTTACGGCCGTAAATATCGGGCTTACGGCCGTGACGAAATTGATTATGACCGTGATGAAATTGATTACGGCCGTAAGTCATGTTTTGTCCAAAAATTGCGATTGCTGCGTTACGGCTGTAATTCCAAAGGTTACGGCCGTAAAAGGCCTGCTGCTTAATTTTCTGGTTCTTTTCGACACAGTTTTATCTTCAAAGCTCGTCGAACCTATTGAATTCTTGTTTTGGCTTGAATGTTTAATTTTCTCATCAAGCCTGCTATGACTCCGATTATCGAGGGTCCAGAACACATCAAAAAATAAATGGTTGCACGTTAATTCTAATGGCAGCCTTAGGTGCTCCTTCAGCCTAACCATACCATATATATGAAAGCAAGGTGCAAGCCGATCAGTTTTTAGGCTATGGTAAAATAAATAAACTACAAAGTGTTTGGTAAACTTTATTTATAAATAAGTTTATATATATATATATATATATATATTTCTCAAATTCACTTTTTAATTAAATACATTTTTCAAAATCACTTTCAATCACACATTTTATCTTAAAAACTTAAATTCTTTATTTATAGACAAAAATCAACTGTCAAATAGAGCTAATGCAATAGACATAAGAGTTTTTATTTGATTGTAATTTTGATTTTACAAAATGTAGGGATAAAAGTGTTGATTTTATTGCGATTATACAACTTTGAGAAGAAGTGTGTAGGGTCACTGATCGATCTTCAATTTTATGCAATTAGATCACCAAACTTCAATTTACTCATCTACGATTTGATACAATAAAATCTATCAACTTTGAGTTGCTTGAAGATATAAAGACATGCTATATGTACATCACGATTTACATAATCATTTACAGAAATTCAATTTATTGTATTTGAGCTTATTGTATTGTACATAATTTATTTGAGTTAATAGTTGATTTATGGGCTTAATTTTTTAAATTTCAATATTTTTTTCTAATTAGACCAAAACTCAAATCACTCAATCCGACCAAAACTTGATTGGGTTGGGTTTGAACTCATGCTTGGATTGTGTTGAATTGATTTTTATCAACCCGACCATAGTGAGTTGGATTCGGATTGGGCAAGAAATCAACCCAACCAAACCCACGCCCACCCCTAGGTCCGATAAATAACAATAACATCTAGCTAAAGGAGTAAAGCTATACGAACATAGCCCATTACCGATTACCTTACCAAAGCCTATGTGGATTGATGAGGTGGCAGAGAAATTGATTTCAAATATGATTTAATTTGTTTTGACCGGTTAAATGAAATGCACATGAAATGAAATTCAACCCCCAAACATAAAAAAAGCAATTCGGTGTCTTTTTGCTTTATTCACTCAGAAAACCTCTCAGATTTCTTCGAAGGTAACTTCAAACTAGTCATATGTGGAGTTCTCCGTCCAACATTACGCTTAGAATACTGTTATTTCTTCGAAGGTAAGTTCACATCCTACGATTCCTTCGTCCAAAAAAAAAGGGTTAATAGCACAAAACGTCCTAACGTTTGACATGTATTGTGCAAAACGTCCCAACGTTTTGATTTTTGACGCTAAACGTCCAAACCTTTACAATTTTTGGTAGAAGACATCCTTTCTGTCAATTTTAACCCAATTTCACAAATTGAATAGTAAATGTCAAGGGCATTTTCGTCCAAAAAAAAAAGCAGTCCATTCATACTTGGGTAATTGGCACAAAACGTCCCTACGTTTGACACTTATTGTGGAAAAACGTCCCTACGTTTATTTTTTTGGCGAATAACGTCCCTACCTTTAAATTTTCTTGTTCATTAGTCCCCAAATTTTACTTTTCTTTCAATTTAGTCATTCCGTATTTTATTTAAAGGTAATTGTCTTCAAACGTGTATAACTTTTGATCTACAACTCCGAATTGCACTCCGTTTTTTGCGTTGAACTCCAAATTCAACCATCTTTCTTATGATGTATCATGTGCTCATTTATTAAACATTTCGTTTTGACTTTTGTATAGTAGATACTTATTTTGTTATGGCATAATTGATTGACGTAAATTGATTTCTGTAAATTTTATTGAAACAGTGAAATTTTAATTTTAGTGTGTGTTCGGAGGCCAGCGGAATTTATAAATTGGATTTATTTTACTTTGTAATCTTTTTAAGGTAAAATATTTGGTTAAAAATTGGTATGTTTAGCCCCTGTTTGAGCCATGTTATAATCTCTAATAACTTTCTGAACAACACACATTCTCTCTCTTTCTCCAATTTTTAAAAAGTGATTTGAAGAGAGAGAATGTGTGTTGTTCAGAAAGTTATTAGAGATTATAACATGGCTCAAACAGGGGCTAAACATACCAATTTTTAACCAAATATTTTACCTTAAAAAGATTACAAAGTCAAATAAATCCAATTTATAAATTCCGCTGGCCGCCGAACACACACTAAAATTAAAATTTCACTGTTTCAATAAAATTTACAGAAATCAATTTACGTCAATCAATTATGCCCTAACAAAATAAGTATCTACTACACAAAAGTCAAAACGAAATATTTAATAAATGAGCACATGATACATCATAAGAAAGATGGTTGAATTTGGAGTTCAACGCAAAAAACGGAGTGCAATTCGGAGTTGTAGATCAAAAGTTATACACATTTGAAGACAATTACCTTTAAATAAAATACGGAATGACTAAATTGAAAGAAAAGTAAAATTTGGGGACTAATGAACAAGAAAATTTAAAGGTAGGGACGTTATTCGCCAAAAAAATAAACGTAGGGACGTTTTTCCACAATAAGTGTCAAACGTAAGGACGTTTTGTGCCAATTACCCAAGTATGAATGGGCTGCTTTTTTTTGGACGAAAATGCCCTTGAAATTTACTATTCAATTTGTGAAATTGGGTTAAAATTGACAGAAATGATGTCTTCTACCAAAAATTGTAAAGGTTGGGACGTTTAGCGTCAAAAATCAAAACGTTGGGACGTTTTGCACAATACATGTCAAACGTTGGGACGTTTTGTGCTATTAACCCAAAAAAAAACTATCATGGTGAAATTAATTTTTTCTATGTACGTAGCCCTGATTTGAAGTTCGTTCCTTGCCCAAATTCGAAGTTCGTACAAACACCACGGCCAAAAGCCTATTTTGATGAAGGTAAGTTCATCTTCAGTGATTTATTCATCTAATTCGAACTATCACACTGATTTTACGATTTTTATATTCTATGAAATTAGGGAATCGAAAATTTAAATATTTCAAATTTTGTACTCTGAAAGTTCCTTGGGCTCTGTACGTCTTAAAATTTCTTGACTTCGAATTGCAGTTTCTGTGTAACTGAGCGTTTATATGATGCTATCATTATGAAAAAAAATTCTACAATTTCTATATAGCTGGCTTTTGAATTTTGCCTTTTATTTTTTGTGTGTACTGATACGTGAATCTGCCTATGTGGGGGATGATGAAGAAGCCGGTTTTGTTGATTTTGCGATTTTTATATTCTGTGAAATTAGATTCGAAAATTTAAAATTTTCAAATTTTGTACTTTGAAATTTTCATATGTGTAATCAGCTATGTTCGAGTAGCTTTACTCTAAGCATTTATATGATGATATCATTATGAAAAAAAAATTCTACAATTTCTATATAGCTGGCTTGTGAATTTTGACTTGTGTATTTCGTGTGTATCCATACGTGAATATGCCTATGTGGTGGATGATGAAGAAGTCGATTTTGTTTATTGTGACTTCCATGTAATTTTGATTTCAACTATTACTATGACATTAAATTTCAGTTTAAAATTCTTATTATTAGGATGACAAAAAACAAATCAAAGAATGTAGGAATATGCCATGGATGTAGATTGGCTGGTCACTTCTTTGGGGAATGTCCAAAAAAATCTCGATGCCCATGGTGCGCTATTGGATTCCTTAAATGTTTTGAGGTGGAAAGAGAGACTGACAACAAAGGGAAGTTATTTA
Organism: Ligustrum vulgare; assembly: GCA_963555705.1. Classification (NCBI taxonomy): domain Eukaryota; kingdom Viridiplantae; phylum Streptophyta; class Magnoliopsida; order Lamiales; family Oleaceae; genus Ligustrum; species Ligustrum vulgare. The sequence goes on along the minus strand of OY743173.1, from coordinate 44,497,146 downwards.
AATGTTGCAGTTTAGACTGTGGATACTTCGACTGGATCAAACCAGCAGAAGCAGAATCCAATGGAGTTGCAGGCCATGATGATTTCAATTCTGGTACTGTGTTGGGCATGATGCAGCTGAGGACTTATCTGCATGTTCCACAATCTAGCTCGGATTTCTACTAAAGAAGAGGTCGAGATATCATCGAAAGTAACAATTCGCAAGGGAAATGGAAGTACGGAAGGCAATGTGAAGGGAAAGGGCCGGCATAATATATCTTCTGTATTGTGCTGATGTTTTTGGGATAGATTTTAGGATGCTTATTAATTTCATTTTGATGTAGTGAAATCATGTACCCTCCATTTCATATTTATGTAATCAAATCGTTGTATGAATGTTTCAATTTTAATGTTGTACTGTTGTTTCACTTCTAGTTTAATACTTCTACTTATAGAACTTGGCTTAACGCACATATTGCATGACTCCATTATGGAAACAGGCAACTAGGTATTACAAGTTTTAATTATGCAGATAGATAGTTACTAAGTTTGGAAACAAGGCATTATGCTAAGTTGTAAACTGGCCGAGTACCCAATTTTGAATTTCACAATGTCAACCAACCAATTTACACGATATTAATATTTCCAACTAATGATAATTAAAGCTTATCTGAGACATCCAAATCAAAATCCATTGTTATAAAATAAAACATAAGAGGAACATTGTGATAAGTTTTCTATAACACCAAATCATTACATCTTCCTCAATCTGCTACAAAGCATTATATCACACATGATAGTTTTGCTGTGAAAATCCATTGCCCAGAACACATTTCTTAGCCAAGACTCTTCTTCTAAATCCATACTAAAGTAAAAGCCAGAACAGTTCGCTTACATCTTTGAAAAGTAGGATTGTATTGCTACAACATCTCTTTCTCTAAGACTTAACCTCCTCACCTTTTCAATGTAGTTTTTACAATCCTTTTCCATACTTGTGATATTCTCATATCCACCTACTTCTACAACAGCAGAATTGTAGCTTTTATGCAACGAAATTCCAGCCACATCATTAATCTCAAGCCTTCGTTTCACATGTGCACTCAATTCTTGGTTGCATCGATACAATCTGGACTTCGAAGGACTTGTTCTATGATTATATTGAAGATAAACTTTGTTAATCCTCCATGTTCCATTCATATCTGAAGAAGCTGTCATCCTGGCTTTACAGCCAAATTGAATTATGGCTTGCGGCTTCAGCGAACCGATTACAGTACTGCTTCTTTTACCTTCACGACTACATGTGTAGATCACATTTGTTAGAAATCCGTCATCTCCCCATTTTGAATTTCTTTTTCTCACTGGAAAGCCTACTTGATAAGCATACTTTTTGTAAAAATCAAACATTTCATTCTCATCCTTAAATTTCATCCCTTCCTTCGGAACATTTTCAACATCTCCAACTAACACATCATCTTCCGTTACACTCAAATTTTCATGACCTGTTTCTCCCACTCCCACATTCCCGAAGTTGAAATCTTCCAAGATTCCCCCTGGAATAATTTGAAGGTTACAGGGGAACAATAAATTTATCACATCTATTGAGATACAATAGTTTGAATACTCTAAAATACATTGCAGACCCAGTAATTACAACTACTTGAAGATACGGTTAAAGACATTTCAAACCTAGTAGCTTGTTTATGAAATAATGAATTTCATTCTTCCATAAAAAGCACAAATTATTACTGCATTGATTCTAAACATGTTACATATCTCTTCCGCACACAAATATAGCTACACAGATTAAATATCTGGTGAGTACAACATACCTTTGTCCGTCGTCACGTCCATGATCTTGAATACCTTGAGTTGGATCTTGATGGTGGAAATCGTGAAGAAACAAAGCAATATTTGAGGTGTCGAATTTTTTGACGAATGTACCTTATTTTTGTTCGGAGATACAGTTGTTTGGTGCTGAGATATGGTGGTTTGGAGCAGACTGCAGAGATAAATGAGGCGGGTAAAGTGAAATAAGGATTTTTGGGGGTTGAATTTCATTTGGGTTTATTTTCATTTCATGTGCATTTCATCACCATTTCATTTAACCGGTAAGAACAAATGAAATCAGTTTTTAAATTAGTTTCTCTGCCACCTCATCAGTCCACGTAGACTTTGGTAAGGAAATCGGTAATGGGTTGTGTTCAAGTAGCTTTACTCCTAGCTAAAGTTCATTCTTAATCAATAGCAGTGATAATTGACCATTCACACAACTGAAAACAAGATAAAAGGATAAGGCATTGTGCCGTGCAGGCTATAAATCCCTGTAGGGATCCTAGCCTTGCGTGAGTCGCTGCGAACTTCAGAACAAACTAATTACCACTTTTCAAATTGAAACCTTATAATAAATCTATGACATTATTAATTTTATTTCACACGGTATTACTTATTATGCTTAATTTCTAATACCTAAACATAGAAAGAACTAATTAAAGTTGTGTTCGGGAAGTGTATTATAAATATAAAATTTTGTTACCCTCCCCGTGGCTGAGAGGGTAACAAAATGCCTGCCCCTAGGGGGGTGGCAGTGGGGCCCGCCCCCTGTGAGGAGGTGGCAAATTAATCCCCTCCCCGCCACGGGGAGGGGATCAAAACTGTATAAATATAAGATTTTTAGTACCATTTTTTAATTTCACACATTTTTAAGCTATTTTTTACCACAAATTAGACATAGAAAACATTAATAACACAAAAAATAATAGTGATTGGCGCCGCCTAACAGTGGCTAATACAGTGTTTAAAAGTTTTGATCGATTAAAGGGTATTATTAAAATTGTAATTTCCCCAACTAATTAATCCATGTCTTACCCTAAATATTGTTACTTATAATTCATTAATTTAACTCGTACAAGCATTACTTATGAAGCTAACAAGCCTGTGCAGACATGCAATGACGACTAATCCAAGGAATAATTTAAAAGAAAAATAAATAAAAATAAATAAATCCGTATGTTTATCTTTTTCTTTAGTAGGACGTGCGGGTTGGACTTGTGTTTATAAGTTTCTAATTGAATAGATTATTTTTTTGTTGTTTATTACTCATAAGTGATCGGTCTATCTATATATATAATAATAGAGTACATACATACATGCCAAAAAAGAAAAAGCTCAATTTCCCGCCTAAACTCATTTCTAAACTTAGAAACTTTAAAGAATCTTTCAAGAAAAATTTAATTAATGCAAAAAAATAATGTAATAAGTATTTTAACAATTATTATTGTGCATAACATTAGAATTCGTGCGATGTTATTAATGACATCAAAATTTTAATTTATTTTAATGAATAAACTATTTTTTTGTTTTAATAGTTATTATTCACTTAAAGATAATTATTTTATTATATTTAAGTCGAAAAATACTTAATATGGATGTCAAATTAAATATCTCAATGAGAAGTTTAATAAGAGCTAACAAGTGATAATAAATAAAATATTGCCTGTAAAATTCTTTCAAAGATCAAATGTAAAAGCTTTTATATTTTTTAATTTTACTCAATATTTCATTCATTTTAAATTATATCATTTAAGTTCTTTAATATTATATTATATGTAAACTTTTTTTGTATTAATTATTATTCTGTTTTAATAATTATCATATTATTTTGAAGTCGTGAAAATATGTAATATGTGTGTCAAATTGAAGATCTCTACTAGAAGTTTAATACAAGATAACATTGAGATTAAACAAAAAATATATTATTCGTAAAATCATCTCAAAACTCAAATCGTCCCGAAATTTTTTAGTTTGTCTTCCCTCTCTAAAATCAATTATAATTTTTTTTAATTCGTAAAAAAAATGCTGTCAATATCACATAAATATTTTTTTTTTCAAAAATAGAAAATGAAAGAGAATAAAATAGGAACGTTCATCGATTTATTTTTCTTTCCTTTTCATTTTAATAAAATTCTGAGAGTATATCATGTTGGGCTTTTGACCCAAAATATTATGGAATAAAGAATTCTTCTTTTACAAGAAAATAAAAGGTCGTCATATTTGATTGTGATTATTTTCTTTGCATATATAATAATACCATTTGGAAAAGGAATAAAATATTTTTAGTATTATTATACAGGGTAAAGAATAAGAGAATCTAATTATAATTATGTAAGTTTTTGGACATATTTTATTATGTATGGAGACGATCTGGAGTTGAAAAAAAAAAGTGTAGTCAAAAAATTGACGTTAGAGAGAAAAGACGAGCAAGAGAGAAAAAGGAGAGCGGAAAAGAAGGCGCGTGCCTTTGGGCATGCGCGTTGATGAGTGATGTTTTGTTGTGTTGGAGTATACATGGGTATAGAATGAGATTTGTCTACCATGGTATTGATGACATTTTTGTGGTGGAGTGTACACATGGGTAGAGAATAAGATTCGTCTAACATGGTGTTAATGGCAAACGATAGAGAGATCAAAGAGACTATCGGGGTGCATGTTGTGTGTTCTTGTGTTTTGTGTTCTCGAGATGAATTGCACACGAGCAGTAATTGAGAATTGACTGTCGTGGTGAATTCATTGTCAAAGGGATAAATTGTTGGCGTGATGAACTGGAAGGAAACAGTACGAGTGGAGGTACTACGTGCGTTGTTCTTCTAGTTTTATTTTGGGTAGGGAGAAGTTGTGAGAATGAAAGAAAAAATTGTATGAGTGAGTTTCTTTCATTATCAATAAAAGTGTTATTCTCCCGTGGTTGTCAGCGGTCAGCTGAACCACATTAAATCCTTGTTCTTTTTCTCTTTGTCTATTATTTTGGTTTATGTTGTTCCATTGTGTGATATGTTTGGGAAATTGATTATTGTCCCAACAATTGGTGTAAGAGACGTGGGTGGAAAAATTGATATTTTTTTCCCAACATATCACAGATATATATATTTTTTCACTTAGTACAAATTTAATCAAATGTAATTTTATTTTCTCAATTTAAGCTTTAAGTCAATTTAAATTACAATATTTACAGAAATTTTTTGAAACAGTAAACATACTAACAAAAAAAAAAAATTAATGTATGCATTATTGTACATTTTTTGTAATTAATTGTCTTCCTTCGTTTCTCATTCTTAATTAAATATTCATTTCATATGTTAACATATGAAAATTAATTATAATTTTTTTTTAAATTCGTAAAAAAAAAAAAAGGTATCAGTATCACATAAATATTTTTTCTTTAAAAATAGAAAATGAAAGAGAATAAAATTAGAGCGTTCATCGATTTATTTTTTTCTTTCCTTTTCATTTTAATAAAATTTTGAGCGTAAATTTCCTAGAATGGTAAACATACGAACCGTAAAAAAGTTAAGGTATGTTTAATTGTACCTTTTTGTAATTAATTGTCTTTCTTCGTTTCTCATTTTTAATTAAATATTCATTTCACATATTAATATATAAAATCGATATGTGAGTAACAAATGACCGCGCATCGCACGGGTGTAATACTAGTAAGTAATAATAAATTAATAATAATGAACATTTTGAGAAGCATGTGAATGAGAAGTGAGGTTAGTCGGCTGTCAACTTGGCTCGGTCATGCTAGAGGTGAGCGGGTCGAGCTAAACAACAAAACCCTCATTTGAGCCAACATTACAAATTAATTTTTAATATTTACTTACAAATGAATTTTGTCTTCGATATTTTGAAAAGTAAAGTGCAATTCTCAATTCTTTTTTTTTATTACAATGAAAATCTCCCGGTGAAGATCGAACCCAGGTGTGTCACCTCGTAAGGGTGGTGCCTTTCCACTAGGACCACCCTTGACTTCATTGCAATTTTCAATTCAATTTCAAAAAAATAATTACAAAAGTCGCAAGCTGCTCATGTCAAGGGTCGAGCTGAATTTGGTGATTGGCGATTCAATTCGTTGGATCCATTTAACACCCCTAGAGTTTTGGATTTTCCCTAATAATTATTCATTTGTCCTCAAACTTACTAGATAAGTACTTTAGGATTAGCCAAGCATCTACTATTAGCTTTATAAACAAGGCTTTAATTTTTATTAGCCAAGCATCTACTATTAGCTTTATAAACAAGACCTTAATTTTCATTAGCATGAGAAATTTATTGATTTCATTTTCTTAACGCACTAATTCCATGTTTGGATTATAATATTTCAATAAACTAAATGAAATAATTATGCAGCTATATAATCAACAAAAGCTAACCTAATAAAGCTTCTATTCTTTAATGCAATCATTATAATTTATAAATTAATTTTTAAAATTTCTCAAACCACTTTTTAACTACACAAATTTTTTCTCTCCACTTTTCAATCACACATATTGCCTCAAAAACATAAATTTATAATTGTTATATTGTTACCGAATAGAGTCAAAGACAAGATGATTCACTTCAATTTTGTACACGACCCCACCTGACTCTTTGCTTGTAAACTAATTTTATTTTAAGTACTTACGCAAGCACATATTTTCTTAAATAGGCACGACGAAATCTGAACCCCAGAACTTGGTTTTCCATTAGACGTACTTTAAAGATTTAAACTATTAAAAAAAATTAATTTTATTTATTTAAAATTTAACTTGAAAATTGTTGATGCACGATCTGAACTGAATAGCAATGCATCGGAGTAATTTTCCAAGTCCTCGCTTTTGGTACGACCTGTTCCAGGAATCCTATTTAGATCTAGAATCCAGGTCATCCAATGACGAGGCTGCCTAAAATATTTTCAGTGCGATATTCTAAGTATTGCAGATTTGGACACCAACGCATGAGGTGGACTCTTAAGACAAGGACAATTAAAATTAGTTATTTTGATATAACAACATAAGTTATTGGATTATTCTACTTGTACTAACTCTGGTTGACAAACTGAGTTACTCCCTTTCTCACATGGAGGGGGGTCCACACATCTGTGAGCCCTCCTCCATTTGAGAGAGGAGTAACCAAGTTTGTTAACCAATTTGTACATGTAGCAAAATCCTAAGTTATTTAGGAAAAGTCAACTAATTCCTACTTGTAAGAACTCTTACACTTCAGTTAGATCACTCAAGTGAATTTGTTGTAATAAGTCAGCACACTCTCCCTCTTTTCTATATAATATAGATGGAAAAATTGCTCATAAAAAGGATCCGAGTTTGAAGTTATGAGTGTTTTGAAATCTCACCTGTTACACCTAGTCTTGCGTGAAGTCACCAACCAATCATCGCATCACATTGGGATTAAGTTCTATCATAAGCTCCTAGCGTTTACTTTTTGGACTTCGACCAATTTTCTTGGCCCTTCAATCGCTCCACCACAGAAGACACATATCGCTGATGACCATGTCTTTTTTAGCATGTTTCAAAGACATTCTAACTCTGCTTCTACACCAAGTCCCGTTGGGCATGCCAAATTGTTCGTGCGTGATTTTGTGCAAAAATAATTAAACTCAGACGATTGTGTGTAAGAACAAATTTCTTAAGACAATGTCCCAAAAATAGGTGTAATTGAGAATTGAATTTAATCTCAAGGGGACATAAGCCCACAATTACAATAAGAAAATTGTTCTGAAAATGAAATAACAAAAAAAGGAAATTACATTCTCTGTTTGAGAGTTCGTTTGTTCGGGTCTTCTAAATATCTTGATTTCTTGCTTATAGACACATTTGTAACTACATCTCTGAAACAGTTCTTATAATTGTCATGTTTTGATTGATTGATTACGCTACTCGTATTTCCTCAATAACTGCCTCCCATCATCAAACTAATAACATTCCTTACTAATAACTATGTGACCATGGGTAATTAGGGATAATTATGTATGATAACTACTCCAACACTGGTCATTTACTCCATTAGTCACTGTAATTAGTGTTCACGTTCTCTTCTTCTTTCGCGACACGTCCAAATGAACTTTTGCCCACAATGTTTTTCCTCTTTTTGCTTTCTTGGCCTTGATTGGGTGAACTATTCTCCTTCTTGCCCTAATTGGACGTTTTTACCTCTTATGTCAAGTGTCATATCACCCTATGTTTCGATTATCTCAATGTCCATGTGTTTTTAATAATTAATACCATTATATTTATTTCTGCACGATTTTGTAGTCAACAATTTTTAAAAAATAATTAGTACGATTTCCCTACTATTTATGTTGCCTAATATATATATATATATATATATATATATATATATATGAAGGAAACTGGTGTTTAATTAACTATCAAAGAGAAAAGTAGCAATTAATAAATAAATAAAAGGTTAAATAGATAGATTTTAGATAGATTAGAGAAATTAGAGAGTTTAAAATTTTAAAGCCCTATAAGATTACTAACTAGCTACTTACCCTTCATAATATCCACTTGAAATAGGGGGAAAAAATTAAAACGGAAAAGGGAGGTGTTTATATGGATTTTGTTTTTCTAAAAACTTATCTACGATATTATACCTCTATGTACTCTGTTTTGATCGAACAATTTTCCATTTTTGGGAAAAAAGAAAGGTATAACGGAGTTAGCTTATCTGGCATTTTAAGTTGTTGGTTGAGTCTATCATCACGATCTCTAAAAATAGTGAAAATCTGATGCATCTCCAGTTCTATTTTTTGGAAAACAACAGTTTTATTGGCCATTACCCACGTGAATAGAAGCATTGCTATGGAATGTGACTTATGTACTAGTGAATAAACATTAATATCCAGAGAAATGTGTAGTTGAAAAATAGTTTTGAAAAATGTGTTGTTTATTAATAAATATACCAGACATGAACTAAATTATCCATTATCGCACCTAAAGTACAACAAACTCAGGACCCACATTCACGGAATTTAGGATTCAAACGACAATATCAGTTGCACGAACAATCTTTCCATAACTTTATAATGAATACTTGACTGGAATCAACATTGAGATATAAATCATCAAAAAAAAAAAAAAAAAGGTGTAGCCTACACCCTGAGGGCCCGAACCGACCACGCCCAAGGCCATTGGTTCGGGAAGGTAAATCCAGGTTATGCCTCCAAGGAGCCAGGGTGGAAGGGCTTATGGTAAGCATGAGAAACGCTCAATAACTCCCGCTTGCCACAAGGCCAATTCCACCTTGCGGGGAATCGAACCAAGCACACAGCTGCGCTGAGCACTTACCACCCATCTCATTTCCCACTTGGAGATGTGCCCTGGGGGCTGAGATATAAATCATCAACTTGCATCCTAAAAACGTATTCTAGCCTTGAAAAATATGAACTCAAGTTTTGCATATATAATATTTTATCCCAATTTTCTAAGCATTCTTGAACTTCTCTCTAACTTGTAAAAGATGAAAAAGAACTCGGAGCCCCCAAGATATATCTCTCAGTGACAAAGGGGAAGGAGGATAGGGCTCAGCGCAGCGGGGTGTAGAGTTCGAATCTTGAAATACTGGATTTGTGCCTTGTCGCAAGTGGAAATTACCACGGTTAATAGCCGGGCTTATTCATAAGCTCTTCACCCTGGCTCCTGTGAGACACATACTGCGATTTACCTCCTCCACCAAAGACTCAGGGCAGGGTCGGTGAGGCCCTCAAGGTTGGGGTTTAACCTTCTTTTTTTTTTGGAAAAAGAACTCGGCCATCATGACTAAAAATAATGATCTGATTATCTTTTGTTATCCAAAAATCAGTAAAAAAAAATTCATCATTGAAATTCTTTCATTTTTCTCTATTATATTTCATATCTTAATGTACTATAAATCTTTAAATTTTATCATTGAAATACTTTTATTTAAACCTCAAATCCGAAATTCATAAAAATGTAAGTTTTTCCAATTACAATTTGGTCCCTAAAGTTTTCAAATATTGCAATTCAGTACTATTTTTCCATCCTAAATTGACTTATAATATAAGAGATGGAACTCAAGCACAGCACTCCTTAAATTAAACCTCTGTTTGTTAAAAGTTGTATGTTTAAAAATATGTTTTTTTTATGTTTTCGAGATAGAATATGTGGTTGAAAAATGAAGAGAGAAAATTTATGTAATTAAAAAGTGATTTGGTGAATTGTATTGTTTAAAAACATAAAAAAACATTTTTTGCCAAACAAAACTTTATCTTCTTTTCAAAGTTTTTGCTATGATCCCTCAAGAATTGAATGGATCTCAATCTAGTCTTCAAGTTCTCAAACTTCACTTTTAAGCCAGACTAGTAGTTCTACCCATGCGATGCACGGGAGTATGTTTGTGATAGTGATTTCGATCAAAATTTATGAAAATATTTTAATTATACAATCATATTAAAAAAAAAGAAAAATAGTACAATAACATTTTAATACTAAATATTACTGAATTCAAAACTTAAAAAAAAAAAAAAGATAAAACTAATCAAAATAAGATATGTAACATATAAAAAATTAATCAAAATTAGGGAATCCTAATCTTTAGAGCATCTCCAATACACTTCATGGATTGAGAAAAAAGACTAACACATCAGCAAATAGACGAATTGTGTTAAAAATACTTCTCCAATGCACAATGTAGATTACAATGTTAAACTGACGTGACTTCAAAAAAAATAGACATTGTGGGATGCTCCTTCTACATCTAGACGGTCCTGGGGCATGATGAGTCAGTATTATTTTTTATTTTATAATTATTTAATTATTATAAATAAGGACGTTGGCCAATCTAGTTGTAAGATACAAATTATTTCTATATGGACTCTTCATACAATGAAAAATCAAGCGGTTAAGGCTCAATTTATGTATAGTAATTAATTTTAAAATTTTTAAAAAATGTCACATAATCAATATTATTTAAATGTAAAAGACAACATTAGAAAGTAAATTTTAGATTTCTCTATCTATTTATCCACATTCTCTAGAAGTCCGTCTATTTCATTGTCACATCAATCACAATCCACGTAATACATTTGAGATGCTCTTATGAGACTTTACTTCCTCTTCTTTTTAAAATTGTTTCTCTTTTAAAAAGTATTTTTATTTATTATTTATTATTTGTTTATTTGTTAACTTTATTCTTCTAAATAATTTTTTTTATCTTATTTTTTATATGTTAAAATGTTTTTGAAATATAATATAATATAATAAATAAAATTGGCAATCGTAAATCTATATTTTTTTGAAAATGATAATTTTGAAATTAAAAATATTGCTGTTATATTTTTTATGTATTTAATTTTATTTCAAAATGAGTAAATATTGTTTTATTTGTAAGATATTTGTTTTATATAAAATTTTGTGATCTTTGAAATAATTATTAATTTTTAATTAAAATAGGTTCGACCCGAACTCGGTCCGAATTTCGGACCCTTGACCTATTGCTTTTATTGGGTCGAATCGATTTCAGATTTTCTGAATACTATTTAGTATATAATTTAGTAGTTCCACCCATGCGATGCACGGGAGTATGTTTGTGATAGTGATTTCGATCAAAATTTATGAAAATATTTTAATTATACAATCATATTAAAAATAAAATAAAATAGTACAATAACATTTTAATACTAATTATTATTGAATTCAAAACTTTAAAAAAAAAAAAAGATAAAACTAATCAAAATAAGATATGCAACATATAAAAAATTAATCAAAATTAGGGAATCCTAATCTTTAGAGCATCTCCAATGCACTTCATGGATTGAGAAAAAAAAACTAACACATCAGCAAATAGACGAATTGTGTTAAAAATACTTCTCCAATCCACAATGTAGATTACAATGTTAAACTGACGTGACTTCAAAAAAAATAGACATTGTGGGATGCTCCGTCTACATCTAGACGGTCCTGGGGCATGATGAGTCAGTATTGTTTTTTATTTTTTAATTATTTAATTATTATAAATAAGGACGTTGGCCAATCTAGTTGTAAGATACAAATTATTTCTATCTGGACTCTTCATACAATGAAAAATCAAGCGGTTAAGGCTCAATTTATGTATAGTAATTAATTTTAAAATTTTTAAAAAATGCCACATAATCAATATTATTTAAATGTAAAAGACAACATTAGAAAGTAAATTTTAGATTTCTCTATCTATTTATCCACGTTCTCTAGAAGTCCGTCTATTTCATTGTCACATCAATCACAATCCACGTAATACATTTGAGATGCTCTTATGAGACTTTACTTCCTCTTCTTTTTAAAATTGTTTCTCTTTTAAAAAGTATTTTTATTTATTATTTATTATTTGTTTATTTGTTAACTTTATTCTTCTAAATAATTTTTTTATCTTATTTTTTATATGTTAAAATGTTTTGAAATATAATATAATATAATAAATAAAATTAGCAATCGTAAATCTATATTTTTTTGAAAATGATAATTTTGAAATTAAAAATATTGTTGTTATATTTTTTATGTATTTAATTTTATTTCAAAATGTGTAAATATTGCTTTATTTGTAAAATATTTGTTTTATATAAAATTTTGTGATATTTGAAATAATTATTAATTTTTAATTAAAATCGGTTCAACCCGGACTCAGTCCGAATTTCGGACCCTTGACCTATTGCTTTTATTGGGTCGAACCGATTTCGGATTTTCTGAATACTATTTATTATATAATTTAAATGATATAATTTAAAATGAATGAGATATTGAGAAAAAGTAAAAAATTATAAAATAAACATTTACATTTGATATTTGAGACTTTTTTACGAACAAAATGTTTATATATAGTTTGGTTTCACTTGTTATCTTGTATTAAACTTTACGTTGATCTTCAATTTGACACTTATATTACATATATTTCTTAACTTCAAACTAGTACAATAATTATCAAAAGAATAATAATTATTACCAAAAAGTAGTTTATCAATATTTTTATAAATTGAACTTAAATGATATAATTTAAAATGAATAGTACAATAACATTTTAATACTAAATATTATTGAATTCAAAACTTTAAAAAAAAAAAAAAGATAAAACTAATCAAAATAAGATATGCAACATATAAAAAATTAATCAAAATTAGGGAATCCTAATCTTTAGAGCATCTCCAATGCACTTCATGGATTGAGAAAAAAAAACTAACACATCAGCAAATAGACGAATTGTGTTAAAAACACTTCTCCAATACACAATGTAGATTACAATGTTAAACTGACGTGACTTCAAAAAAAAAATAGACATTGTGGGATGCTCCGTCTACATCTAGACGGTCCTGGGGCATGATGAGTCAGTATTATTTTTTATTTTATAATTATTTAATTATTATAAATAAGACGTTGGCCAATCTAGTTGTAAGATACAAATTATTTCTATCTGGACTCTTCATACAATGAAAAATCAAGCGGTTAAGGCTCAATTTATGTATAGTAATTAATTTTAAAATTTTTAAAAAATGCCACATAATCAATATTATTTAAATGTAAAAGACAACATTAGAAAGTAAATTTTAGATTTCTCTATCTATTTATCCACGTTCTCTAGAAGTCCGTCTATTTCATTGTCACATCAATCACAATCCACGTAATACATTTGAGATGCTCTTATGAGACTTTACTTCCTCTTCTTTTTAAAATTGTTTCTCTTTTAAAAAGTATTTTTATTTATTATTTATTATTTGTTTATTTGTTAACTTTATTCTTCTAAATAATTTTTTTATCTTATTTTTTATATGTTAAAATGTTTTGAAATATAATATAATATAATAAATAAAATTAGCAATCGTAAATCTATATTTTTTTGAAAATGATAATTTTGAAATTAAAAATATTGTTGTTATATTTTTTATGTATTTAATTTTATTTCAAAATGTGTAAATATTGCTTTATTTGTAAAATATTTGTTTTATATAAAATTTTGTGATATTTGAAATAATTATTAATTTTTAATTAAAATCGGTTCAACCCGGACTCAGTCCGAATTTCGGACCCTTGACCTATTGCTTTTATTGGGTCGAACCGATTTCGGATTTTCTGAATACTATTTATTATATAATTTAAATGATATAATTTAAAATGAATGAGATATTGAGAAAAAGTAAAAAATTATAAAATAAACATTTACATTTGATATTTGAGACTTTTTTACGAACAAAATGTTTATATATAGTTTGGTTTCACTTGTTATCTTGTATTAAACTTTACGTTGATCTTCAATTTGACACTTATATTACATATATTTCTTAACTTCAAACTAGTACAATAATTATCAAAAGAATAATAATTATTACCAAAAAGTAGTTTATCAATATTTTTATAAATTGAACTTAAATGATATAATTTAAAATGAATAGTACAATAACATTTTAATACTAAATATTATTGAATTCAAAACTTTAAAAAAAAAAAAAAGATAAAACTAATCAAAATAAGATATGCAACATATAAAAAATTAATCAAAATTAGGGAATCCTAATCTTTAGAGCATCTCCAATGCACTTCATGGATTGAGAAAAAAAAACTAACACATCAGCAAATAGACGAATTGTGTTAAAAACACTTCTCCAATACACAATGTAGATTACAATGTTAAACTGACGTGACTTCAAAAAAAAAATAGACATTGTGGGATGCTCCGTCTACATCTAGACGGTCCTGGGGCATGATGAGTCAGTATTATTTTTTATTTTATAATTATTTAATTATTATAAATAAGACGTTGGCCAATCTAGTTGTAAGATACAAATTATTTCTATCTGGACTCTTCATACAATGAAAAATCAAGCGGTTAAGGCTCAATTTATGTATAGTAATTAATTTTAAAATTTTTAAAAAATGCCACATAATCAATATTATTTAAATGTAAAAGACAACATTAGAAAGTTAATTTTAGATTTCTCTATCTATTTATCCACGTTCTCTAGAAGTCCGTCTATTTCATTGTCACATCAGTCACAATCCACGTAATACATTTGAGATGCTCTTATGAGACTTTACTTCCTCTTCTTTTTAAAATTGTTTCTCTTTTAAAAAGTATTTTTATTTATTATTTATTATTTGTTTATTTGTTAACTTTATTCTTCTAAATAATTTTTTTATCTTATTTTTTATATGTTAAAATGTTTTGAAATATAATATAATATAATAAATAAAATTAGCAATCGTAAATCTATATTTTTTTGAAAATGATAATTTTGAAATTAAAAATATTGTTGTTATATTTTTTATGTATTTAATTTTATTTCAAAATGTGTAAATATTGCTTTATTTGTAAAATATTTGTTTTATATAAAATTTTGTGATATTTGAAATAATTATTAATTTTTAATTAAAATCGGTTCGACCCGGACTCGGTCCGAATTTCGGACCCTTGGCCTATTGCTTTTATTGGGTCGAACCGATTTCGGATTTTCTGAATACTATTTATTATATAATTTAAATGATATAATTTAAAATGAATGAGATATTGAGAAAAAGTAAAAAATTATAAAATAAACATTTACATTTGATATTTGAGACTTTTTTACGAACAAAATGTTTATATATAGTTTGGTTTCACTTGTTATCTTGTATTAAACTTTACGTTGATCTTCAATTTGACACTTATATTACATATATTTCTTAATTTCAAACTAGTACAATAATTATCAAAAGAATAATAATTATTACAAAAAAGTAGTTTATTAATATTTTTATAAATTGAACTTAAATGATATAATTTAAAATGAATAGGATATTAAGGTTATCTTATATTAAACTTCTCGTTAAGATTTTCGGTTTGACACACATATTACATATTTTTTCTACTTCAAAATAATACAATAATTATCAAAATAATAATAATTAATATTAAAAAAAAGTTTATAGATAGCATTATAGAACTTAATGATATAATTTAAAATGAATGGGATATTGGAGAAAAGTAAAAAATATAAAAAACTTTCATATTTGATCTTTGAGAGGATTTTACGAATAATATGCTTACAATTTGCTCTCACTTGTTAACTTGTATTAAACTTCTCGTTGAGATCTTTTACTTGACACTCATATTACATATTTTTCGACTTTAATATAATACAATAACTATCAAAAAAATAATCATTTTTACAAAACAAAAAAATATTTTATACATTAAAATAAGTTAAAATCTTCATGTCATTAATAGCATAGCACAGACTCTAATGTCATTAATGACATATGTACCATAATAATTGCTCACACTTGTTAGCTTTTATTAAATTTGTCGTTGAGATCTTCGACTTGATACTCATATTACATATTTTTCAACTTCAATAGAATAGCATTTCCAATCGTGGTGTATATTTGATGTATTTGGTAATTTAAATCTCCAATTTTTTCGGAAGCATCTCCAATGGAGATGTGTAAATTATATGTAAATAAAAATTTCAGCAGAAAATGTGTATTTAGATGGAAATTTACATCACACCACATATACCTTTCTTGTAATATATTACCCTTTTTATTCCACCCCACCCCCACCCCCACCCCCACCCCCACCCCTCTCCTCACCGATTCTTTCTTCATACACTATCATTTGACAATGCATTCCATAAATCAGCTTTTTGCAACTCATTTGCTCTCTAACAATTTCACCCAAATTTACTAATCATCATTTTCTACCTACATTGACTTTCTAATAATACTATCCCAAATAAAAAATAATAAGTCTACCACAACAATTTTACAAATTCGATCTACAATAAGACTTGAGATAGTTGAGATTATTGAACTCTTTTTCATTATATTAAAAAAAAAAAAAAAAATTACTTTAAGTGAATAATCGAGTATAGAGATTTTTTTATAATTAAAAAGATTTGTTGGTTTATCAAAAAAAAAAAGGAAGATTTTGTTGGAAAAATTTTCATTTACTTTTTTAGTGATTAAATTAGGAATTGGAATAAACTTCCTTCACCAATATCACATGGAAAAAAATTTATGATTGAAATTCTTGTAGTAAAGAGAAATAGTTCCCATGAATTTTACATGTAAAATGTTATTTTTTTAATGAAGTTAAAAAAAATGACTGAAATATGGAGATGCAAAATAAAATGCTCATGGAGCACTACAAGAATTTTACATTCCGCATACAAATTAAATTTGTAGGGAAAGACTTTTCGAGACAAAAAAAATTTGTAGCGACATTTGTAGCGCAAACATCGTGGGGAAAGGTATTAGAAGACAAATATCGAAATTTCGTATGCTAAAGTCTCTCCCTACAAATCCTTTGGAGACAAATAAAATTTGTGATCGAAGTGATTTCCCTACAAAATTATTCGTCTACTAAAATGAATTTGACCTACAACATAGATTTTGTAGGCACAAGATAAAAATAAAATCGTACATTTCCCTACAAAACTATTTTGTGTCAAAAAATATTTGTAGGCTTAATCATACATTTCCCTACCAAAAAAGATTTGTGGAGGAGGCAAATTTTGTGGGCAAAACATATTTATCCCAACAATAATTTAATTTGTAGGGAGAAATTAAATGCTTTTAAATTTTTTATTTTTTATTTTTATTATATAATTTTTGTTATAATTATAGAAAATAAAAAAAAATAATTAAACTAATTAAACATTTAATTAATGTCAATGAATATTCGAACCTGAAATAACAATTCACCAAAATGTAACTAAAAATCATCTAATATAGCTGGCAAACATTCTTTCTAACTTTTTCAATCCAATATTTAAAAAAAAAAAAAATCATTCATCATTACAAATTAGATGTGTTACTCATCGTCACTGAAGTAAACCTTCAATTTTTTTTGCATTCTTTGCTCTGTCTCAATTCGAGCAGCATCAGCTGTCTTTCGAGCAGCATGTTCTTCTTCTAACTCCTTCTCCATACGACTTACATTGGAAGAACTCCCAATATCTCGAAGACGACCATCACCCAATCCACGAATTTGACGTCCGGGCTTCACACCTAGAACGAACGTCATAATTTTAAGTCCGGCATCTGGATCATCAACAGGGATCTGCTCTAAAGGAATATCCTCTGGAAATTGTTGCTCCTTTGCCCTCTCTGTAAGATATTCACCAGCTTTAGCAAGCATCTCATCCTACAAAAAATCAACACAATCTATGAAACATTACATAAACAATAAGTAGAGAAAGGTAAGTTGCACATTAAAATTTGGGAAAAAATTCATATATATTGAAAGAAAATTTCAGAATTTTCACATGTTCAAAACTAGCATGATGAAATTAAACAAAAATTGCAAAGTAGGACTTTCTTACATGTTGAGCCTTAGCTGCACTATCATTCCAACACTTGTTCTTTCCCGCATAAGCGAACTCAAATGCATCTACTTCAGGGAATTTTGAACCGTCCTAATATTGAAAAAAAGGACGTTTGCAACACATCAAACTAATTAAGTATATGTTATACTATAATGTTCATTACCTCTGTCATCTCCTCCACTATGTATGAGAGAGGACGCGAACCGATGCGATGATTGTACCTCTTCTTTGATCGATTTTCTACGTTTTCTAATGATGCCTTCTGTTACGGGAGAATATACATATTACATAACAAAATTAAGAGTAAATGCAATGAAAAGAGACTACAAAATACCTTGAACTTCTCGGAGTTGAAATGATTACACAGTTCTACCCATTGATTCTATCAAGCATCTCCAAAGGAGGGTTGGTTAAGGCATCCTCATGTGTCTTGCGCAACTTATAGTATGTACTCAACTCAGCCTTGAACTCCCTATATCTCCCATTGTATAGTCTACTAACATAATTTTCCAATCTCGAGTCTTTCAAATCTATCTCGAAGAACCTTCTCTGGACCTAAGCTCGTGAGCTCTTCCACTTCCTGCAATTTGTAGCACCATTCTATAATTTAGGCTTCAGTGAATTTGGTTAACATGTTTTGGTTGAGTTTCTAACCTTGCTAACATTAACCAGTTCAACAAGTTGTGGAGTCTTCTTCAAATTCAGATCAGCCCAAAAATTGGATCTGGTATTTCAACATAATCAAATACAACAAATGTTAAGAAGATTAAAACTTGATATCCTCTGAGTATATAGCAAAACTAATCAATTATAGCATTATACCTTGACTATTTGAGAAATCAACCGGTGGACCATATGGGGCTATACAATATTCAAAAACACTTCCATCAGAAATGCAAAATAATAATAATATTTTGAATGGCACTAGTTTACTTACTCTAACTTCAACTAGGTCTTGAGTTCCAATTTTCACCACGATGCATTCAATTGCCTTTGCAAAATTGAGCCACGATGTGTGGTTCTCATTCCTCTCCCACAGATTCAATACATGATTGGTACTGGTAGCTCGCTCGTCTATAGTAATAAGAAATAAACATAAAAGTATTATAGCAAACGTGATCTCTATGTATTATTATGCATCTAATAAAAAATTAACTCTTCATCATGAATTTGATATGCTAATCGTCCTAACCAAGGGTGATATTAAAAACAAGGATAGCAGTAGATGCGTAGGCACCTAGAGGTGGAAAAGGGCATAGTACCTTGGCTCTGACTTGAGCACTGGACACACAAAATAACTCAAGGATCATAATGAATCTTCTTTGCTGGGCTAAAACTCTCTTAGCAAGGTATACATGGATGTGGGTGGAAAAAAAGCATCTAGGAACAACTTTACAAAGCAGCACACTATATTAGAAAAGGCAATGACAAAGAATTTCCACCCCAAGATCCATCAAAAAATCGGCTCTCCAACATGATTACATCAAAATTGTTTCTACGGACAAATTCTTTTCAATCAATATAAGAGTCAATTAATCCTCCCTTTTTTTAACACTAAGCAGTAAATTTAATAGACTACAGTTTGCTGTTTCTGTCATGAATTTGACAAACTCCCTGGACAAAAAATACATATATATGAAAAACCCCACAGGGCAAAACCAATTCTGTCATGAATTATAACCAATACTTGAATTGAGAAAGATTATAACAAGTACCGACTGTGAATAACTTCAGTGGAGGTGATAGGTTGGTCGGCGGTGAATGGTGTCAGCGACGGGGAGTCGATCGGCTTGTGCAACTTGGGCGAAGGAGAGACAAGAGCGGCGAGAGGCAAGAAAAATAAAAACTGGGGGAAATGGGAAAGTTAAATTAATATTTTTAGGTTTTGTTATTTTTTTATTGCTTATGCTTATATTTTTAAAGACTTATTTTTTAAGTTTTTTTTTATCTTAAAATTAAATAAAAAAACTTTAGACGCCATTCTTTCTATCCCTAATTATAATAAGTGCCACACGGACAAAATTTTGGAGCCAATTTTCCCTCTCTTGGGAGAGATTTTTTGAAAAAGTGTTAGGGGCATTTTTATCCGTCATAATTAATGTCAATAGATGCCAAACATATTTTCGCCCCTAATTAAGTATTAATAGGGGCATATAACTTATTTTGCCCCTAATTTGGTGCCCCTAATATTCTCAATTTTAGTATTGCCTCATGGGCGTCGGCAATTTGGAGGGGAAACATGGACGGCGACGACTCAACGGGAAGAGAGATGGGTAATCAGGTTTGGGGCTTGAGTTGGAATGAGAGAATTCATACACTACGGACTGTGGTTGGGCTTGGTTTTGTGTCAATTTAGGATTTTTTAATTTAAGTTATTTATTTATTGAAAAATAAATAAAACTCCCCCTACAAATCTAATTTTGTAGGCGGAAAATTTGTAGTTTAAGTATAAATATTTTAGGAGTCAAATTTTTATCCCTACAAAAACTCGTTTTGGAGGAAAAAATCGACTCTGCATACAAATTTTATTTGTATGCGGGAAATTTGTAGTTTAAGTATAAACATTTTTTGAGCTGAATTCTTATCCCTACAAAAACACGTTTTGTAGGAAAAAGTAGACTCCGCATACAAATTTCATTTTGTATGCGAAAATTTTGTAGGATAAGCCTAATTTTCTTGTAGTGGAGAAACCAAATTTATTGAAAAAGTTGAGTATAGTTAATTTTTCCAATTTGCATATGATTCGTTTTTATTGATAGATATTTTTGTAAGAAGATGATTTTGAAAAAAATAAAGACAGAAAAATAAAAGAGATCAGATGGAGAAGATAATTAATATTAAAAGTTTTAGTGTACTTAACATTAATAAGAGAAATTAGATTAGAAAAACTAAAAGGATATTTATATCATTGTACTTGTGGTGTGAAAAATAATTTTCATGGTGACAATATAGCCAACCATATATATATATATATATATATATATATATATATAATTTCTTAACCAAATTTTAAAAAATTTAGATTGATTTGTTCGTAATTTACATATAAAAAGATATTGCCTAAAATAAAAGAAGTTAAGAAATTTACAAGCAAGAATATTTGTGCTAATTAAAAAATAATGAAACTTGTAAGTTTTAATTTACAACTACTATTGGAGCACAATTTTAGTTTAAATCCTCCGGGATGTATATTGGAATGTAAAAGTGATTTTCGGGGTGTTAATTTGTACCTAAATATACACCACAGTTGGAGATGCTCTAATACAATAATTATAAAAAGAAGATTAACTATTACAAAACAAAAAATTAGTTTGTACATTAAAATAAATTAAAATCTTGATGTCATTATTAACATAATAAGGATTCTAATTTCATTAATGACACATGTATCATAATAATTGCTAAAATATTTATTATTATTATTATTATTATTATTATTATTATTATTATAGATTTTCAGATTTAGAATGTTATTTTAGACGGGAAACATGTGTGTGTTATTTTTTGCATAGACTTTGTTTTTATACTAGTAATCGCACTCGTGCGATGCACGAAAAATATAATTGACAATTATTTATTAAATAAGTTGTAAAAATACAATGCGCGACAAAAAAACACAATGAACTATAAAAATTTTACTTGCATACAAAAATTGTAGATAATTTATAATTTCTTCTCTCCCTATAAGACTTCTAACATACTTGGTCTAATATCCTTTTATGAATAACAAAAGTTTTCTTAGCACAAAATGAAATAAAAGAGGCAAGTAACTTGCATGTATAAATTGTGCATTCATATATAATGTAAAAAGAATAATGTTAAACACACAAAATACATGACACACTGGATGACACACTACTCACATGCAAGGGGGCCCACAGTGTGCGGACCCCCTCCATGTGAGGGTGTGTCATCCAATGTGTAATCCATTTTGTGTGTGTAATGTAAAATGTCCAGAAAAGTAAAACATAAAAATTGCGACTTCCATATTTCTTTTAATAACTAATTATTCATTCTATAGTTTTTAGTTTACTTAGGCAAAGTAAGATTTAAACGCATGACATTCTATACTTTATCATTTTGATTTGATTGATTTCTATACTTGTTTGAGCACTCATTATCTACAAAATGAGTTTTATAATAGTAATTTTTTGGAGAATGTGTAATTAAGGCTTAAGCCACTATTTGAAACCTATTATTTCAAATAATATGGTTTGTAATAGTAATTTTTTGGAAAATGAGTTGTTAAAAGGTACGATTTTTTTGAATTTATGTGTAGATTATTTTATTAATAGAATGTTGGTCTAAAAAGAATTTTAAAAAAAAAATGAGGTTTTGAATAAAAGTTACCTAATAGGGGCTAACTTTTTTACCAATTGGCCACAATTGTAATAGTTAGGAATTTGAGTGACTTACTATTAAAAAAATAAAAAAATAAAAAACTTCAATGACCATTTGCATAACTATTCGATTTTAATGATTATTGACATAATTAATCTCTACAAAATATAATTTTTAGATTGTCACAAATTAATTTATCACTACATGAATAGTACTATTAAAATTGATACTAATTATTTTAATACAATATTTTATATTTAAATAAATTAAACAAATATTTCATTTCATATTTACTTTAACATTACAAATAAAATACAAAGTCCTAATTTAAATGAATGTAACTAATTAAGCAACATAAATGTTAGTTTTAATTAAAGTTTATCGAATGTATATTGCAAATACATTTGTATAATAAGAAATCATCAATGCATCTCAATTTATAAAAGCGATGCAGTTATTTAACCTACAAGACATAATATTTTATCACTTACCTATATGGAATTGATTTTTCAAAAATCAATTTTTTAAAACATTCATTTTCACTCACACATTCTTTAAAAAATTATTTTTACAATTTTCCATACTACTTTTTAACTATACATTCTATAAAAAAAAAATCATTTTTCATAAAATCAATTCTCAAAAAATAAAAAACAAATAGTTAGGTTCAGTATAAATCGGTTTACAACGTGAAACCACAATCAATGACAACAATTAAAAAAATTACAAAAAATCATAGATAGGAACTATCAAATATTAAAAATATTCAAAACTTATTCAATAATTTCCAATACAGCCTGACGTTTCATTTTCCACCCATTAATTAAAGGGTCATGTTATCAGAAAAACTATTTTTATATGTTTTAAATATATGTGTTTGACCACATCCGATTTTAAAATAGAATAAGTTTGCTAACATGCCTTTAATATTTTTACTTTGATTAAAATTAGTTAAAATAATTGTTAAAGTCTGTAATATATATTTAGGGTATTTTGATTATTTAAATATATAGTCTTAAACAAAAATGAATGAATAAAATGAGTAAATAAATAAATAAAATTATATTTAAAATGACAAATGAATTGATCGAGATATGAAGTTGCAAAAATTATTCAGATTTAACTGAATTTACTAAAAAAAAATTGGATATTTATTTATTTTTTATTTTTTTGGAAAATTATCTTAGCTTGAAAATTCAAATCTAGAAAAAGATTTATTACAAAATAAATAAAATAAATAAATAAATAAATTATTACGAAGATGGGGACATAGGGCAGAACCTCAAACCACACTTACAAGACAAACATCAAACTAAGAAAAAATCGAAAACAAACTAAGAAATGACATTAACTATTTAAAAAACTCTCATGGAAGGAAGACCTTATTTATCAAGCCGAACAATTCCTTTTACAATGCCAACACACTCCTCTTCATACATCAATTTAAAACTTCTTTCTTTGTGTCCTATAGTTGCCATCCAATCTGCCATCCTGTTACCTTCTCTCCATACACTTATAGTCGCCTTGAACTGTATCATTATGCTCTTTATAGCTTCCAAGTAATATTTTATATTCCATGTTCCTTTATAAGTAGCTTTACATACTGAAAGTACCATCATAGAAACAACTTCAATCTAGATATTTTGGTATCCAAAGTTTGCACATACTTTTAGATCCATGTCTAGGACTCTTATCTCAGCTTCCATAATGTTGATAATTGCATAAAAATCGTAGTATCCCCATAGAACCTTGCCTAGATGATCTCGAGCAACTCCACCACCAGAGATTTGTCCATCATTTTTAACAACTCCATCGGCATTGAATTTTATCCAAACTTCATTCTGTTTATTCCATCTTACCACAGCATATCTGCCCTTTTTCAAGTTTTTTTTTTTCCAACTATTCCTCGCATTCACCAAGTTGGAGATAATATGATGAGTTCTGGCAATGATTCTGTGAGAGCTCATTCTCAATTCAATACTTTGCATAATTCCTATAAATCCAAATGAACCATATAGCAATTAATGGGATTAAAGATATCAGATTACCCGGTTTTGATTTTGTCGATTTTATCCACCATACTATCAGATCATTGGGAGAGTTGCTTGTATAACTGGGAATACCAGCTTTATCAAATATAATTCTCCATACAACCTTTGCAATTCTCCCTTTCACTAAGAGATGGTTAATAGATTCTTCTCCCCTGCAGCAAAAACATTTTGAAGTCATTTGAATTTTGAACCTGCTTTGTAAAATTTTGTCCACCAAAATGTTATTTCCCCAAAGTTTCCAAATGAAGAACCCAATTTTAGGAGGTAACCATTTATCCCACACAAACTTATCAAGCATTTGAGAATTCCCCTTTTCTCTAAATTGTTCCATACAACTTTTAGTAGTAAAGTCTCTCATTAAGCCAAGTTTCCAATATAACTGGTCATCTTCTTTATTCAGGTGGGTTAGTGAGAATTTCCTGAGTTATTCCATGTGTAACACTCAATAGGTTGATATCCCATTCTTTACCATTTTCCATTTTGTACTCCATCACGTGCTTTAATATGACAGTATTAGGAAGAGTTTTTCCAGCCATAGTACCAGATCTGAGCCACTAATCGAGTTGAAAATTAACTCTGCCTTTTCCAATTTTCCAAAATAGATGCGGTTCAACATACTTCCTTATCTGTAACATTCTTTACCATAGTGGAGAATCAAGGTTTCCAATCTGCACTTGTGATTCATGTATGCCTTGGGAGTACCTAGATTTCATTACCCAGCTCCATAGTGTTTCTTGTTTTCTGAAATTCCACCACATATTACAATCAAAAGAAAGACTGACATCTTTAAGAGATTTGCAGCCTAGTCCTCCTTCCTCAGTAGGATAACATAATTTTTCCCAAGACATCTAGTGTATATGTTTTTCTTGATTTGAATCTCCCCATATGTAGGCATTAAAAATCTTGGAAGTTTTATTGATTATTTCCTTTGGAGGGTCTAGCACTTAGCGCAAATGAAGTGGCATGGAGGCTAGTACATGCTTAACAAGAACCATTTTCCGTCCTATTGAGATCCAGCTGTGCTCCCATCCAGTTAGTCTCTTTCTGATTTTTTATATTAGTTCCTTAAATAGGGAGAAAAATTATGACCTTCATCTAAAGGTACCCCCAAATATATAATAGACGACTGCATTTGGAATCCAGTGGCATCGTTAACGATTTGCTTGTGTTGATGCTTGGAATTAATAAAGGAACTTTTATTATGATTGATAGCTTGACCTGATCCTTTGGCATATTTCTCCAAAAACTCCATTATACACTTTATATTTTGCCTTTTTCCATTGATAAATATCATAATATCATCAACAAATGCAAGGTAAGATAAAGGAACAAGGCCTCCATAATCAAAATCAAACCTGGAAGTCTTGTAAAGAAATTATCTAATCCCCTAGATAGTGTTTCTGCCATGATAATGAATAAGGCTGGGGATATGGGATCACTTTGTCGAATTCCCCTACTTGTTTTGAAAAATCCTTTTAATTATCCATTGATCATCACTGAAAATTTGGGACTACTAATGCATCTGTAGATCTTTTCCACTCATTCTTCATCAAACCCAAATTTACACATCACTTTTTGTACGAATCCCCAGTCCACTCTATCATATGCTTTGGCCATATCAATCTTTAGCATAAAATTTCCACCTCTTACTTTTCTGTCCAAATGATAAATCAGTTCGTGGGCAAGTAAAATGTTGTCTGAGATTGCCCTTCCCGGTGTAAATCCACTTTGAGCGTGTGAAATAATTCTTGGTAAGACTTTGTTCAGCTTAGTAGATAATATTTTGGTCAAGATTTTGCTCATCATGTTACATAAGCTGATAGGCATAAAATCCTTCCAGTGACATGCTTGTTCTTTTTTTTGGAATTAGGACAATTGCCATTATAAAAATCAATAACTGCCAGTGAGATCACTTTTAATGATTTCCCAACATGATTGGTAAAATGCGCCTCCAAACCCATCATGACCTGCATCACTGTCTTTATTTATTGAAAGAAAAAAAAAAACTACTTCCTTAATCTCTTCCAGTGTTGGTAACTTATTCAAAGCGTTATTATCTTCATCATTGATAAGTTTGGGTATCGGTTCTAGAAGTCCTTCACATTCTTCAGTGTGTTCCGTGGTGAGTATCTTTCTGCAATATTCAACAACAGATTTTTGAATTTCCTCAGTTTCATTCAAAATTTCCCTCTCCCCTGTACAGATATTTGATATTCGACTCTTGCTTTTATTCTTCTTCGCAACAGCATGAAAAATCCTTGTGTTTCTATCCCCATCACATAACCATTTTATCCTAGATTTCTGTTTCCAAAACATTTTTTCTCTGCTAAGCATCAAATTAACAACAACATATGCTTTATTCATTTCAACTCTTGCCTCAGGTGTTTTATTTCTGTCAAATTCCTTATCTTTTCTCAACGCTTCCTTCTCAGCATTTTTCAGCTTCTCAAAAATATTACCAAAGTTTTCTCTATTCCCGGTGATCAGCTCTTTTTTCAGTCGTTTAAGCTTATAAACAAATTCGAATATTCCTCTAGAGTAAGGAGATAAAGGCTTGTTCCAGTTCACCTCCACCATTTTTTGAAACTCCTCATGTGACATCACATGCTCTGAAATCTAAATGATGATTTGATTTTTTCCACAATATCACCGTTCTTTGTTATCATAGGACAATGATCAGATGTATCTCTATTATGGCAGAGAGCTTTAAGTTCTTCAGATTTTTCCATCCATATTTGATTAGCAAATATTCTATCCAACTTTTCCCACATGTTGCAATTAGTCCAAGTGAACCGAGTATTATTCATTTGTATTTCATCAACTTAGCACTTGATCAGAAATTCATTGAATTCTTCCATAGATTTAGTATTAGGATGGCTGCCTTCTTCTCTTTCCATTTTATTCAAAATGGCATTAAAGCCACCTCTAATCAACCAAGGTTTATCAAGATTTTCAGAGAATTTTAATAAATTTTGGATATTTATTATTTCTTTTAATTTGATAAGAAAAGCAACTCGATTTGGAATTAATTATTTAGGACCAAATTAAATTTAGTTAAGAAATTATAATATCATTGTAGGATTTAAATAAAATAATTTTGAAATAGTTGACATTGAGAAAAAGTAAAATGTACAAAATAAAACTTTTACCTTTAATATTTAATGTGATTTAAGGGACGAAATATTTATAATTGGCTCTCACTAGTTAGTTCGTATTAAGGTTCTTGTTGAGATCTTCGATTTGACACCCATATAGCACATTTTTCAATTTTAAAATAATAGTATAATTATCAAAATATTCTGATTCATTAAAATACTTACATTTTAAGAAAAACAATTTAGGCGAAAAAAGTTACGAAGCTTGTTTTTGAAAAGTACTCTCCCTTTATATAAAGTATGATAAAGATATAGATATATAGATAAAAATTTGGGATATCACAACCCTGCCTCTAAAAATATTTTTTCCCTCAAATTCATTAGCTTTTGAAAACTACATGACCTAAATCTAATATTTTTAACTTGATCTCATGCAGCCTCTATTGAACATTAACCGGAGACATTTCCTTAGTTCATAAAATTTATACCTTTAGATCTAAGATAATTATAGAGGTTCGTTGTTAATTAGGTTTTGTCATATGTGACCATGAGATATTGACATGACTAGGATATGATGAATACTTTCTAACGTAGAGTTATGGAAAGCATCAAATAGCTGCTAAATTTGGAGGTAGGGATAATTTATAAGCTTCATTTCTCACTTTCCTCAAAATTTCCTAGGGACTTATAAATCTTGGTAGGAACTCTTCTTTCTTGCAAAATTATTGCAATCCCGTCATTGGTGCTACTTCGAAAAAACTTTGTGCTCTTACGTTGTGATCGAACTACTACGTGTCATCAATTAGATATACGATAAAGCTCTACCCTAGTTTATTGTAACAAGTTTTTGCATCCTTAAACCAAACAATAACGATGGGATTCTACACTCAAGATTTATAATTGGACTTTTTACCCATGCATAAATTGACAGTTAGAACGTAGCGGTTACAAGATCAAGAGCAATTTGAGAGATACAGTTATTAAATTGTACAAAAGTAAGAAATCAAGATATTTAGAACCCCGAAAAAATCAACTCCAAAATAAAGAATATAATTTTCTTTTGTGTTACTTCATTTTCAAAACAATTTACCTAATGTAATTGTGGGCTTGCATCCCTTCGAGGCCAAATTCAATTCTCAACTACACTTCATCTTGGGACATTTATCTCAAGAGGTTTGTTAATTTACATAATCTCCCGAGTTTAATATTTTGTATGAAATCATGTGCGAACAATTTAGCACACCAGGTGGGACCTAGTGTAGAAACGGAGTTGGAATGTCTCCAAAAAATGTTGATAAAGACATGATCGAACAACGCTACGTGTCTTCTGTGGTGAAGTTGGCCAAAGTTTAGAAAGCAGTCGCTATGAAACTATGACGGTGCTTAATCCTAATGTGATGCCGGCCTTGCTTGGTAACTTTACATAAGACCTAATTAAACATGTAAGACTTCAAAACACACATAACATTGAAAGAATTGTTCAAACTGGGAATTCTTATTATGATCACACAACTAGGAGACTAGGCACATTGAAGGAATTAATAACCAAATTGGTAAGCCACGTTAACCAATCAACTAAATCTTTTTTGGCGTTAGGAGGCGTTAATAATACCAAAACCAGAAATATTGACCTGGTGGGTAACAATCTCCCTTTAGGTTATTCCCCTAGATTAATTCAAGGTAATGAAGTGCCACATGTTGGTACCTCTAATTCTAGAGGTATGTTAAACATGGGGCATTGCGACCAAAATGAAGGTCAAAATAACAATCGTCCAATGAATGGAGGAAACTAAACGTCCAATCAAATGAATGGAGGAAACGGTAAAAATAGGGGAATACCTACAATCAATCTTGGTCCAAATAATGGAGATATCCCAATTCTTAGACCACCAATGGCACCCTATATACCAACCAACATGTATGCCCTATAATCCTAATGCCTTTTTAAGAGATCAGATAGTCGAAATCTTCCAGGACCAGATTGTCATAGGAGCAAGGCCTATTACAAGACCAACACATAAGAAATCTTATCTTGATTGGGTTGACAAGGTTACCCATGGGTAAGGAGTTATAGAATCTCATAATTCTTGTTGTTTACGAGTTTAGGAAAAGTATCCACCATCGAACACATTAGAAGGTTTACCCTTCAATGTGGGGAGGTTAGTGATTATCATAAATTGAGAATATTTTACTTCGCTAACCAGATATCCTTCTCATGGTTCATCAATTTTCAGTCTAATTCAGTCCAAAATTGGTATCAAATGGAACAACTTCCCTTGCCAATTTTATAAATTTGAGTCAAGGTTAACCTTAGCAGATTTGGCTAATTTTAAGCAACTTTCAAATGAGATGGCCAAAACTTTCCTTCAACAATTCAAAATGGCTAGGAGCAAGACCTTTGTGCCTTTACCCGAAAATGAGTTTGTAAAAATCACCTATAGTAGCTTAGGTTTTAATTTGAAAAAAAAAAAATCAAGATAGAGAATTTTTGGATATATTTCAACTGAGTAGAGATGTTGTTTGATATGAATGATTGTTGAGGAAAAATGAACTAATGAAAAAGTCTAGCAAAGGTACCTACTATAAGATCTCAATTACGAAATACGTGAAATTGATGCATGACATGCCGAAGCTAAAATATGCTTGGTTGAATTGGTTGTAAGGAAAGCTTACACGTGCAAAGCACTAGTTAAGCTAGAAATAAAAGCTTGAAATGAAGGCTGGAATGAGGAACTAGAAAAGTCAGAACATTTTCGTTTAATATGACTAAGACATTCGCAATATTTGACCACTTCTATAAAGACAAGTAAATAAAACAAAGTGATAAACATAAGGTACCAAGCCTACAATAAATTAAGGGCAAAGAATTTTGTAAATGACATAATGCTTGGTCAGATACGACTAACAATTATTTGGTATTTCGAAATATTTTTTAGAATGCCATTGAAAATGGAAGTGGACAAAGATCGTTCCCAAATCCTGTGGAAATGAATATGGTCAACCCAAGCCTTACCAAGTTGAGTCTGTCAAAGTTCAAATTTGTGTTAGATGAAGAAGAGGACGTGGCTTGCATTTAACTGACTAGAACCCAAGTGTATAATGGTAGTTGATACGGACGAAGCTCGGGAATTTTGTGTATACGCTTCCAGAAGAGTATTAATTGGGAAATAAAGATGAAAGGGATGGTAGAAACTTGTGAAGAACAAGACATATTTTGACAAACCAAAAAGGCCACAACAGCCTAGGAGTTTCACGTCTGGTTCTACAAGGAACCCTCTAATTTCGTTCAGAATGTGAGGACTTTAGACCACAATTTTTTAGAACCAATGGCACTCTTACTATAATCAAACTGGAAAATATGTCCCTTTCAATCAACTAACAAGACCATCATGAGATATTAGAGTAATTATGGTGAAATAATGTGTCACAAATATGGTATGATTCTCCCAACGGTTCAGAGTGAAATCAATGTCATTGATTGAATTGTTCCTGAAGACATGATTGAAAATGAAGAAGAAGCTACAAAGCTATGGACAAGGATGGAGAATCCAAATACGGAGATAAAGCAAGGTTTGAAGGCAAAAATAAAGACAGAGAAGAGGAGGATACTGACTGTCCAATTATTATTCAGTTTATCATGGTTCCCCCAATCATGCCCAATAACTACTTGTTGGCATGAGAGTTTGAAAAAAAGGAAGAAGTTAATGCAGATGATGATGAAGAAGATGTTTATGCTTAATAGGAAGCATCCTTCACTATCACTCATGTTGGTGAAGATAATGATATAAACAATATAGAAGAAAAACATGACTTGATGGCAGAAGTCAAAAGAAGAAGAATCTCATATAACGGACTATTAAAAGAGTTATACAAAGCTGGTAACCAAGCTATGGGATTCTTGGGCTAGCCATCAGGATGTGCATTAGATTATTATGTGATGTATGAGAACCCTAAAGTTAAAAATAAAGTGTCACTGGCAGTAAGGTATGGGGCACAGCCCACAATAGTTCCACAATCTACAGGTTGGGTAGAATCTTTAATTGCAATTCCACCACCTAAAGGTTGAGGAGAACCATCCAGAGAGATTTCATCATCTTTTTCATCGGTAGATGCCTATAGAATGTGCAAAAAGGACTTGCTTAGAGGAGAACGATTAGGAAGGAGTTACTCCTACTATCACCAAAATCAATAACAAAAAGACAAATTTAGGACATGACTGATGTGGAAGAAGAAATAGACCTAAGAGCTAAGAGTTGAAGCAAGAAAGGGGAAAATATCTTATAACATGTTGTTGAAAGAGCTACATGAAATAGGAAATCTGGCTATAGGCTTGCTATACGAACCTTAGGGGTTAATATTTTATTACTACGCATTATATGAAACACCCAAAGTCAAAAGGAGAGTTCCCCGTGTAGAAAAGGATAAGACACTTCCCCAATGAAAGAGTTTTCAGTGCCATTATATCATATGTTAAAGGAAAAATGCCTAGTACAAAACCAACAATTATTGAAGGATAAACTAAATAAGGATTGGAAATGGGTATAATAGAAAAGGTGAGGCTAAATTTGAAGGTGAACAGAAAGAGGAAATAGAATCAGCTAAGAAGGCGACCATTTTATGCGATGCGAAGTGTTAAGCGCATAAAAGATTCGATGATCATTTCACTATCATACTCATCAACGTAGGGAAGAGAGAACAATAGCAACGAGAAACCCTTAGGAAAGTGGTCCGAAGAGTCCTCTTTAAGCCACCTCAGAAGTTGACCAAGCACTTGAGACCATTATATGTTCGTGCACTGGTCAATGGATACCAATGGTGAAAGTTCTTATAGATAACAGAGAAATAATCAATATCATTCCTTACAGAATTCTAAAGGAGTTTTCCAAGTCAGAAGAAGACCTCATACCTTCCGAAGTTGTTCTGGCTAGCTTCGATGTTAGGGCAACGTGATAATATGAAAGGTTTAGATGGTGATTTTCCTGAGCGAGTTGGTCTAGTTAGTTCAGAAACAAATTGTGATTGCTAGCCTTAAAAATGACACATAGAAAAAGTATAGGCTAGAAGAAGGGATCTCTTGAATACTTGGATGAATTTGGCTTAGGGTAATCGGCTAAGGTCTATTACTAGAGAAGGAGGGATCCATTGATTTGAACCAACATGGCCAATTTCTTCTTTTCGCTCCTTTCCAGAACCATAACCAGAAAATTGCAAAGATGCACTTTATCATACCACACGCCTCTAAGGGTTGGTCAGCCCCAGATTCAGAACTCTCTCCTGGTTCTGGGATATTCTATTTTTGGGCACTTGACGGTTTTCCTTTTGCAGCAGTTGAAGTTAGTCCAGCAATTTGGGTAGAGGGCGATGTTGCACTCTTAGACACTGTCTTTATTTTAAAGGAGCATATTTAGGAAAAGCATTAGGTACAAAAGCGCTCTTAGTTTACATGACACGACTAGTTTTCAAGGAAGAACTAGTTCTAGAGATTTTAGACGGATGAGATTTAGAGAATAGAATACCTGATGCATAGAAGAAGAAAAGAGCATAACTCTAATAGGTGGCAATAATCTATCGAAGATCAAATGGTGGATGAGAAATGAGTGAAAGAAATGAAATGACTTTGCCAGAATGTTGGCATAAGTTTTAGCATTTCTAGCCTTATCGACATTCACTATGAGGAAGCGGCATAAGTTTTAGCATTTCTAGCCTTATCGACATTCACTATGAGGAAGCGATTATTAAAGTGAAGATCAATAGCATGGAGTAAATGGACTGTCCAAGATTGTACTAGGCCAGGTGGACAGGCTGCAAAATTGGAAGAATACACTTCAAAACTTGCTATGGCAATAGTGTTAGAAAGAAAGTCATGGAAAATCCCACGCCCAACCAGAAATTAAGACAAACACGGAATAAAATGATCATCCAAAGGAAGCTATACAAAATCAGGACATCAATTCATAGGAAAAGGAAATAAAGAAGGCAATGACTCCAAAGTATAAAAGTAAGAAAATTTCCTGAGAGTCTGGCTAACTGAAACCAATATATATATATATATATATATATATATATATATATATATATATATATATATATATAACATTGGTCTATAACAAACATAGGGGCGAGGGATGCTATTAGACTAAGAGTTGGGAAAATACATCCTAAGTCAAAGTTGAGCAAGCTACAAAGGACTTGAACCAGAAGGGAAGATGACTGAATAAAGTTGTTCCTGGAGAATGTCCAGACCCCTATAAATGGCAATCAAAGCAAAAGAACATAAGTCTAAAATCCGGTCATCTACTATTTCATAAGAGAGGGGGAAATACCTTATGATAGGTTTGCTGCTAGGAAACTTGGATAACCAATAATGATTGAACACTATTCGTTCAATGTCAGAAGGAGTATATTTGTCCTTTTGGAGGAGTTTATCAAAAGACTTATAGGATGAGAAAAACATCTTATCAATGTTGGGGGGTCCTTGACGCAAAGGTAAGGTTGGGTGAGATGATTTTTCCATTAGGAGAGAGATTGGATATAGCGTTAATATCTTGAAAAGTAATGGTGATAGGACAAGAGGGAAGATGATTAGATGAATGTGATATATTCACCAGAACATAAAACTAGAGTGATTGAGAAGAGAGAAGGGCCAAAATGTTGGGCTTGGATTGAAAACTCAAGGAAATCTAAAATACCTTATTTCACAAACCTTTCCCTGGAAGGTACATTAGCAACTATACGCCTAAGCCATTTTTGGAAGAATGTATCTGGTATTGGCCACGTCCTGATTGAACTCTTAAGAGAAAATCAGACCAAATGCCAATGTAATTGAAAAAGGGAGAGCCTGGCAAGTTGGAAATATTTGTGTTGAGAAACCCTATCAAAGGCATCCTCACTTTAAGTGAGGGGCACAAACAGAAATGGTTAGTGCCAGAATTAAATGGAAAAGATAATCAGCGGTGAAGAATGGTTCTTCTGACAAATCTTGGTAATCTCTAAGGTAGGAATATTTGGTGAGGCTATTAGTGTAGAAGTAAAGTACAGAAGAATAAAACTTTGGAAGAAAATATATGGTTGCAGAGAAGAAATCGGAGAACTTTTGGAATAACAGAAGGTCAAAGGAATGTGGACGTCCATTTTTTAAGGATACAACCTGCCACGTGTTATTGCATCAGTGGTAAACCAAAAGGCATCATTTGGCTTTTTAAACTCAAGTGTTGTATTTTGTTGAAATTGAAAGTTATGACATATGATTGGAACATCAAATGATGCGTATATGTTGATAGTGGCTTACTATAAGAATAAAAGCATTTAATGCAGCCTGCAGTTGAAGGACTCTGAAGAGACAACTTGGATGTTAAAATAAATAAGAGAATGGTGTTCGGCTAAAGTGTTATAAATATATTTATAACATGTTATAATTCCCAATACCACTTTTTAATCCTATACATTTTTAGAAATAATTTTTTAACCACAAATTCTACCTAGAAAACATAAATAATATAGAACATAACGGCAGCTGGCATCGTCGAACAGAGGCTAATAAATAAAAAAAAAAGTTAGTGATTAAAACATTAATTAAGCCATGGTAATTGTTGACACACAAAATCGCCCAGAAATAGAGATGATTGTAATAAAGACTCTTGGATATTGAGGTACTGAACATGTCAAGTGATCTTCCATTTGACATTGGCGGTAAAAATGCCCAATTAGGGTGAAAAGGAGAACAGTTCAATTAGGTCGAGAAAAGCAATAAATAAATAAAGGAAAAACATTGTGGGTGTTCATTTGGACGTGTTCCGGAAGAAGAGGATAGTGTGGACGCTAAATACGGTGACTAATGGAGTAAATAACACCGATTGGAGTAGTTATCACACATAATTGTCCATAATTGCCCTTAAACTGGTAGTTATTAGCAAGGAAGTTTTCATTTTGATGGTGGGAGACGGTTACTGAGGCAATGCAAGCAGGAAGATCAAATCAATCAAAACTTGGCAATTTCAAGACCAAGAGAAGCTTGAGAGACGTAGTTACAAATGTGTATAAAGTAAGAGATTAAGACATTTAGAAGGCCCGAACAAATCAACTCTCAAACAGAAAATGAAAATTTCTTTTATTGTTATTTCATTTTCAGAACAATTTACTTGTAATTGAAGGATTGCACCCCTTGAAGGTTAAATTTGAAATTTGGCTCGGGCATTGATATGAAATATGAAAGGGTCAAGGGTCAGAGAGTTAACCCGAGATCGATCTGATGATTTTAAAAAGTACGTAAAAAATAATGAAAATAAAAGACAATTTATTTCCTGTCATAAAATTCATTTTCAACATCCTCATCGATTCAAAATCTACAATTAGAACAAATATTAAAAATAATAAACAATCAATCATGTACAACTAAATTCAGAGTAAAAATCATTAACTACATCAAGGCATAATATGCAACTCAATTCAAAGTTCAAAATATTAACTACATCAAGCACTAGCAACTTTACAAAATAAAATTCATTTTCATCTATATAAGTTCGAATCATTGGTCACTATATGATGACTTGAACCACAAAAACGATGAATAATATCCAATGGATCTAAATCATTAGTCTCTAAAATATGATCATCTTTATTTTCATCGTCATCTAAAATAAAGACATAAAAATTAGATTAGATAAAAAAATGCCTCTTATACTTTAAAAAAATAAAAAAGTGAAAAAACTAAAAAAATACTCACCTACTAAAACTTTAAGTTCGAGATCTAGTTAGCGGGTTGCCATTATACTGAGCAGATCATGGAGTTTGGGCTCTATTCGGTAAAATAAGAAAATTGTTTTATAAATCAATTTATAAATTACACAATTTTTTAAATCATTTATTAATCGCATATACTTTTTCTCTCTTTATTTTTCAACCACACATCTGAACTCAAATACATAAATAAACTAATTTATAAATTACATTCTTTTATCAAACAGAGGCTTGAATTTTTTCCAACCGGATTTTTAGCATTTTGCAACCCAATGGTAATTTTACAATTGATCTAGTCGGGTAAAGGTGTCAATGCGAGTGGTCTGAGCCGAGTCGGCCCGCCAACATAAAAGCTCGAAAACAACCCACTTGAAAAAAGCTCGCCCACTGCGGTTCCGGGTCAATCTACAAATTTCGAACTACAACTCAGGCCCGCCCGTTGGACCATCCGGGTTGAGCCTATATGGGTCATAGTTCGTTCTGATTTGGCTTGTATGAATAAAAACATAGATTTTTCATATTTACAGCAATTTTTTGTCAAATTTCTAAATACAAAATGAACAAAATGATACCATAAAATGTTTACATAAAATTTAAATTTAAATTTTATGTTATATAAATTATTTGAAAATTTGAAAATTTAAATAAAACATAAACAAAAAAGATTTATTAGGGAGAAAAAAAATAAGATTTTGCTTTAAAAATTGTATTAGAATTTTTAGCCCCTATTTTCCAAAAATTAAATTT
Source organism: Ligustrum vulgare (assembly GCA_963555705.1). Classification (NCBI taxonomy): domain Eukaryota; kingdom Viridiplantae; phylum Streptophyta; class Magnoliopsida; order Lamiales; family Oleaceae; genus Ligustrum; species Ligustrum vulgare. Next base: position 44,460,080 of record OY743173.1, on the reverse strand, counting down.
ATTCAACAATCAATCTCAACCATACATCTTAGTTACGTCCACCATTTTTTATTTTTCAAATATTTTTTAACCACGAATTCTCCCAAAAGCACTATTCAAAACCAAAAATATTTCCAATAACTAGGGACCAAAAATGGGCTTAATAAAAACAGTTTTTTTTTTCATGTCTTGGGTCAGAGAGTTAATCGTGGCTCGCGAAAGTTTGATTCGGTGAACCGCCTACACGTCATGGGTCGGTCCGTGGTCCCAGGTCAATTCAGGTCTATTTTCAAGGATCTGATCAGTTCGTCCGTCTTGACACTTCTATAGGGTCGGAAAATACCGAAGTTTTTTCATCTCATTGAACGTGTATATCAGTCGCAAGAAGTCGCGCGTGCATTCAACAGGAGATGAAAAAATAAAGGGGCCCACCAATAAATTCTTAGCACCTGATATCGAAATGCATGGCCATTCCCACATAGACCACTGCACATTATCAATGTGGTATCTTTTTAGCATTGCGGTACTGCCACTGCTCTTTGATGCTTTTAACTAGCCACGACCCTATGGAACTTTACTGTTTATATATACATTTGAGCATGTTTGGAAGTGATTATAGTATTTTCATAAATTTAAATTATTATAATTTAAAATTGCCAAACATGAACTAGGCTGCAAATAGTTGCCAATAATCGAGGGTTAGAGGCTTTAGAATTAATACAGGCGCCAAAAATTGGCACATAATTAATCAGTATATGCTTCTACTGCATGATAGTGAAATAAAGATGTAATAATATTATTATTGTTGTAAGAATTAAAATAAAAAAAGAAAATATAAAATTCATGAATTATTACGTTTATGGCTGGATTCGTCTTCATTATCTCCTCCAGTTCCTCTCTTGAAGCTTGCGCCCTCTTCACGAGGTCCCTTTTACACCACACTTCATCACCTCTATTTTAATACAAGGTTTTGAAAGAAAATTCCAATTTACCAATAAAGTGATACAAAAAACCAAGCAAAACCATGACTTTCAAGTTTCAACCCGCCCAGTTGGGTTGATCCATGTATCTTGAAGCAATTGCCCATCAAAATCCAGTTCCCTAAAACAAGAACAAATCCATTTCGAATTAATTTTTTTTAAAAGAAATGAAAAGAGAACGTGATCTTGGCAAAGCAGATGCGGCAGCCGCCGGGAAAATGAAGATTTGGGAAGAAGGGCAGCCGCAGGCGGATGCCGGAATGGACGAGCTGTTTGCTGTTCTGGGCTACAAAGTGAAATCTTCAGATATGGCAGATGTAGCTAATAAGCTTGAGCAATTAGAGATGGCTATGGTGACTACAATGGAAGATGGAATTTCCCATCTTTCTACTGATACAATCCATTACAATCCTTCTGATCTATCTGGGTGGGTCGAGAGCTTGTTGTCCGAGTTTAGCAATACAGGTAATTTCGATGTGCTCCCACAACAAATTGGAGCTCCAGGTGAATCTTCCAGTAATCTTATTAGTTTCTCCAATGATATGCCAACACAACAGAACAGTAAAGTCATAAATGATTATGATTTAAGAGCAATTCCCGGTGGGGCGATTTGTAGCAGTGGGAGTGATGAAGAGAACCCAAATCATGAACCAGATAGTGGCATTAAGAGACACAGGTCTTCTCCTGGATCTGAATTTCTTGATAATGCTCCATTGGCGGCGGCGGCGCGGCCAGTGGTTCTGGTGGATTCTCAAGAAACAGGTATTAGACTGGTGCACACTTTGATGGCTTGTGCAGAGGCTGTTCAAAGAGAGAACACGAAGCTAGCAGATGCATTGGTGAAGCATGTTGGTATACTAGCAGTTTCTCAAGTCGGAGCCATGAGAAAAGTCGCCACCTATTTCGCCGAAGCTTTGGCCCGGAGGATTTACAAGATTTATCCAAAAGATACCCTTGAATCATCCTATTCCGACGTTCTTCAAATGCACTTTTACGAATCTTGTCCATATTTGAAATTCGCGCATTTCACTGCGAATCAGGCAATTCTTGAAGCCTTTGCAGGTGTTAATAGAGTTCACGTGATTGACTTTAGTTTGAAGCAGGGAATGCAATGGCCGGCACTGATGCAGGCTCTGGCTTTGCGGCCCGGCGGTCCACCAGAATTCAGGCTAACCGGAATTGGGCCGCCGCAGCCCGATAACACAGATGCCTTGCAGCAAGTAGGATGGAAATTGGCTCAATTGGCTGAGACAATCGGTGTGGAATTCAAATTCCGAGGCTTTGTAGCCAATTCACTGGCTGATCTTGATGCCACTATGTTGGACATTAAGCCCAATAATGTGGAAGCTGTGGCAGTGAATTCGGTTTTCGAATTGCACAGATTACTTGCCCGGCCCGGTGGGATCGACAAAGTGCTGAATTCAATCAAAGCCATGAACCCCAAAATCGTGACTATTGTTGAAGAGGAAGCTAATCATAATGGAAATGTATTTTTGGACAGGTTTAACGAGTCGTTACATTACTATTCGACGATGTTCGACTCGTTGGAAAGTTCCGGGTTGACTCAGCCCAACAGCGAGGACTTGGTGATGACCGAGGTGTACTTGGGGAGGCAGATTTGCAACGTGGTGGCGTGTGAAGGAATGGACCGGATTGAGCGTCACGAGACATTGACTCAGTGGAGGGGAAGAATGAACTCTGCCGGGTTCGAACCGGTCCACCTGGGTTCCAACGCGTTCAAGCAGGCAAGCATGTTGCTGGCACTGTTCGCCGGCGGTGATGGGTACAGAGTCGAGGAAAATGATGGGAGTCTCATGCTGGGTTGGCACACTCGGCCGCTAATTGCCACCTCAGCTTGGCAGCCGAAACCCCCAGAGTAGAGTTGACTGGGTGGGTCAACTCGAGGTCAACTGAGTTATAATTTCTTGGTGAGTCGAACCAACTCAAACCCGCTGACTGCCACCACAAAGAGTGCTATCTCTGAGTTGGTTTGAGTTTGATTGAGATAGAAAGAGAGAGGTCTGAATTGAGTCAAATTCTGTCTTTTTACTTTTACCTTTTACTTCTCCAAGTCAGCATTTTCTTTTCTTTTCTATTTATTTTATAGTGTTTTTTAACTCTCAAAATTTTACTGTTAAATATTTCCCTTTTTAGTTTTCTTGTACTTAGGCTGAATTTTCCTCTTTTACCTGCCTCTCAATGGCTAGTGTGTTTCAGTCCGTACAATGCTGTAATATGCTTAAAAATAAAAGATGGGAGTTTTTATTTACTGATGGGGAAATTTTACAATGCTCTTTAATCTAATTTAGAGCCAGTTTGATCCATGTCTTTTTTTTCGATTCTTTGGAGAATTTTGGACTTTGAGAAAAATATGTGGTTGAAAAGTAATTGAAAAATGTAAAAAATAGTACTTCAATAAAAATATGTAACTGAAAATGAATATGAAAAATACATGAAAAAACACATAGACCAAATGGGCCCTTAATGTCATTATTCAAAAGAATGGTGAATTAAATTTGGAAGAAAAGAAAAAATTAATCGATAAATTTGGTAAATTTGTTTATAAATAAGTTTATTCAAAATAATTTTTTAACTACATACATTTTCTCAAATCACTTTTCATTCACATTTTTATTTCGAAAATATTACATTATTTATTTAGAGAACAAGGGCTCTGTCCAAGTGGGGTGACATCCCTTATCAAGATTGAGGTCTTGAGTTCGATTCTGGATTTGAGTGGATTTGTAGTTATATATATAGGTATTTGTCAAAAAAAAAAAAAAGTTTTAACTAAGGGAGACTCGTTTTCAGTTATTGTCGTTCATGTTATGAACACTCAAGTAATCGAATCTTTCTCCAGCTTGTTTTCGAGCGATTAATCCAAATAAATAATGGTAATTAGTGGCCTGCATGCCATTTTCTCAGGAGATATTCAAATGATAAAGTTTGGAGGTTGGCCATGAGGATAAGATTAAAATGCTTGTCATAATAATTAATGACCCTAATTATCAATCAAAACTCTGATTACAATTTGGTAAGTAGTCAAATTTTTACCAAACATTATCCTTACTCCACTTAAAATAAATAAGTTTTAAGGCTTTAAGTCGATCACGTTAGATCATTAAAAGCATGTTTTTTAGTCATTATTAAATAAGACTGAACCCTACAATAAATAACATTTTGTTATAAAGTAGAGAGAGAAAGAGAAGAGAATATAGAAGTTCAAAGACTTGTGTGCTATTAAGAACTCGAGCCTCATATTTAGACCGAAGAATTAGAGATAAAAAAAGGTAATAATATTTAAGGTTATAGGAATATAAATGCCATTCATTAATACATATGATATTCACAATACTCTTCCTTGAATGACATGTTACAAAATATCCACCCGTTAAAATCTTGTTTGATAAAAATTCAATGAGACAAAAGTATCAAACAAAGGAAAAAATATAGTTATTTTGAAATATTAAAATAAGTGCTACTTCATTAAAACTTTGTTCGTAAAATACAATGGACAAAATCTAGATTAAGGAAAAAGAGTATAACTACTTCTTATCACTGTAAATCATTAAGTCGACGCATCCAATCTTGTGAATCAAGTTTCTTGAATGTAGACGTTGACAATACTTTTGTGAATAAATCAATATATTGTCACTTTAGCGAATTAGTTAAACATCAATATCATATTTTCAATCATTTGAACATGCTGCATCAAGACATCACTACAAGAAAAAAGGGCCTTTTGCAACATGCAAACGGCAACATTCGTTAATTGCATGTTGCTAAAAGGGGTCTACCACAACATTCAGTGATTGCATGTTGCCATTGGTTGATTTATTTGATATTTAGCAACATTCAGCAAGTGAATGTTGCTAATTATAGGCTTTTGCAACGTTCGTTGCATGTTGCAAAAAGATTAGCCTTTTGGCAACGTGCAATGAACGTTGCCAAAGAGTTTAATTGGGGAAAAATTCATATTATCTAAAATTATGGGACTAAATTGTAAGTGGGGGCTAAATTGTAAATTTCAAATGATAACAAAATCAAAAACCTAGTATACCAAAATCACTCTCGTTCTCACAGCTTCTCTCCCTCTTGATCACCTCTCACGCGCAGCACTCTCAAGCCTCAATGACACCACTCCGGTGACTCTACCACGTACACTCATCACTCATACACAGCACTCCCAAACCCCATCCAGTTCCGCGTTCTGTTGTCTGCAATCATCATGCGTTAGAAGCGTTGCCGCGACTGGAGTCTCAATCTCAACTCTCGTCTCTCAACTCTGCTCTCGAGTCTGGACTTTCTGGAGATAACCAAGTAAATAAATGGAGTTAATTTCATCATTTGTTGGCTCGTTGCTCACTGAATTTCTAAATCAATGAATCTGATTCATAGTCAATGAGTCATTGAAATCCCAAAAATTGGGAATGGTGGACTGCCAGTGGGGTGAGTGGTCGATGATAACAGTGGGTATTGGTTGGTCAGAGGTAGCTCAGGTGTTGCTGGAGAACGTGGGCCTTGACCCCTCCCTTCAACACTTTGGCCCTTGATCCCTCCCTTTTTTAGGCCAATGTTCAGGTCAGTCTATAGGAATTGGCATTTTCGCTGCTTAAAATATGGTCTATTCATATGAGATTGGGAATGGAACAATCCTGGGATATATTTTCCCATATAGATGGATTTCCTAGGGAATAAATGTTCTAGGAGTCGATTTTATAATGAGCATGATTGGGATTGTAACTCAAATGTTGCTTCCATTCTCTTATACCAAGTATTGCCTTCCTATTTCTATGACAGTAAAATTCCAATTTTAACAAACAACAAACTGAAAAATATTGATGGCAAAGGGTAATTATTGAGGAAAAAGGTGAATTTCCAATTGTTTATCCCATAAAATGTGAAAAGCACTCAGTATCACTTGAATGATGTGGTACTACATTACTCACTTATAATGAAGTAAAATATAAGGACTAGATATAGTTCATGAAATTCATTTCCTGAGTCTACTGCTTAATTTTATGTATCAGTCTTTGTGATTACTATGAAATTCATTTGTAGGCAGAAGCTGATGAACTTGGTAAGGTTAGACACAATAGACTGGTGAACTTATTCGAGTCTGGGTCAGTGATGAGAACTTTTCATTCACAAGTTACACATGGATTGGCGCGGTGTCGGTGTTCATTTCCAGATAATCATAAACCAAGAAATTTTTTGTTGTTGTCACTTAGTACCAAGTAGCATATCTTGAAGGTAAGGTATGTTTTACTATATCTTTTATGTTTGGAAGCACTATTAAGGATTATCTATCTGAGTTTACTAAATGAAGTTTAAAAATTATCTATAGTTGATGATTCGGCTTTTCTTTTGGAAGCGAAAATCACCATGGCTATATTTTAGCAAAAGGCTTAACTTATGTTTTCTTATAATTATCAATTAAGTGATGATATGATTACTCAATAGCCAATCAGGAAGAGTGTAGACCTTTTAAGGAAAATATTAGAAAAAAACTTGCCTGAACAAACCAGCTCTGAATGTGATGGACAAAATCTTTTTTCTTGAATTTGAATAGAATAGGCTTTTTGTGAGTTTAAAGGATATGGGTAACCGCACGTGAAGAAGTTTACTGATTAAAGTGAAAAAGACCATGCTCTGGTACATGAAAAAGGAAGGAATTAACATTAGTTAGATTTTTGGACTGGTGGTATATATGTGAAATTTCAGCCAAAAAAGCGTCTCTTTAGTAGTCACGAATGATGTACTTTTACTCATTAGGATACAAGTTCAAAGAGTGAAGCAATATTAGAGCTGAAATATACATCACAAAAGGATATTTGGGTTTAAGCTCAACAATTCATAGAGATGAAAACTTGTGCAAGTGGAATTTAAACAGGCCATGGAGAATTTTTCTCAAGTGCCTTTTAAACTATGGAAACCCATCAAGCTGAAAGGAAAATTATGTCATTTGCAACCAGGAAAGGCAATATCATCAAATTGAGAATGTTTTATGTAACAAGAGCTAACTGAGATAGTGCTGTTGGCATAGGTAATTGATCAAACAGGAAAAAAAAAAAAAAGATATCAGTATTAGCCTATCCTTGAAATGGTAAAAAACCTATAGAAGATAAACAAACTGAAAATTGATAAGAGATTATTTCAAGATGATGAACTGAATAATTTTTGCACAATTAAGGCACAACTCCAAGACATGCCCTTAGACCAAAATGGAAGAAATAGACATGATCAGCCTAATATTTAGTATGATTTATTTCTACATTTTTGCATTCAGTGCAGTTGGAGTCCTGATGATTAAACTTTTATAATGTCTTTGCAGGTAAAAGTCAATTTTATAGTTCTCTCACAAGATGGTTTGTCATCTGCACAGTTCAAGCTAAACTTCAGAAGCCAGGGAAGTACTCATCTTTAATGATGATTCGTGTTGAAAATGGTAATACTAGCTCCTTTTTGTATGGCTGCTGGTCTGCTAGAGATATTGTTGCAATTTAGAGGGATAGCAAATGTCAAACTTTAGATGTGCAATCAAATAAGTGAAAAACCTATATTGCAGATTTTGTTTTAATGTAGGAGAACAAAGTACTGTAATTTTTGATAAGTATTAAAATATATGTGGTATAATTTTCTTTAAAATGCCATTGCATTTTATTTTGAATAGTTGATTTATTTTTATAGCATGCATGTTTCATATTTTACATATTACATATATGTTTGAGAAATTTGTTGGTTATTAGTGAAATTATCTATATTGATTTACAAAAAATAAAAAAAAATGTTAAAGATCAACGGCAACACGCAATGAGTGTTGTTAAAAGTATCAATGACAACGTACAAAGAATGTTTCCAAAAGTCTCAACGGAAACGTACAAAGAGTGTTTCCAAAAGTCTCAACGGCAACGCACAATGAGTGTTGCCAAAAGTATCTACCGCAACATGCAAATAACGTTGCTAAAGGTCTACCGCAACACGCAATGACCGTTGCCAAAAGTATCAACGACAACGCGCAATGAACGTTTCCAAAGGTCTATCGCAACGTACAGTGAACGTTGCCAAAGGTCTACCGCAATGCGCAATTCATCCTTTTGCAACACGCAATGAGCGTTGTCGTATCATTTCCCTCTACGGCAACACTGCGATTTGCAACATGCACATGAACGTTGCAAAAAGTCTTTTACAACATTTTTTTGCGCGTTGTCATAGGATATTTTTGTTGTAGTGCATGTTCTATAATAAATATTCATCAGTGTATTTAATGAAGTTCTCAAATTTTGAAATACCTTATTAACTTCAATGAACATTTAACTTATTCAATTCAGGTGAATAATTAATCATCAATCTGTATCTTGAAAATCAACTGCATGGATTTTCAAATATTATTCACAATAATGATGCATCCCAATTTCAATACTTTGTCATATAGAGTCATTTGTATCATTCTTCATATAATCTAATTTTATACGTCCAATCACATTCTATTACAAAATGATTTTATTCTAGACATATTAAATATCCAATGATTATACTTGTATATTCCGAACATCATTTATATCGCAATTGCCAATTGATTGGAGCATAATCAATCATTCTTACAAATATTAATTTGTAATCATTTCGCTTGAAATCTCAACGCACCGCGATCAACAGATACATCAAAGAATACTTTCAAAGTAATGAGATGAGAATCAGACATTTTGATCTCACTCATTAGTATAGCAAAGAGCTTAAACTGGTGATTAGATTATAATTTCTTTCACTAAATGTCATACTAGTTATTTGAAAATTTTTGTTTGCAACAAGTCGTATTTTACGACTATATATATATATATATTTCATTTGCATAAGTACTCAGTGGCTTTACATTTTTAAGTGTTTTGGACTACGAGTCCTATAACAATAATTCCTATAGTGGGATTTTTATCTTTGATCAAATTTTTATGGATTTATCATTCATGTTTTCATAATAGAGCTCTATAGTGTATGTTGTCGACTATTATTTCTTTTCTCGATTTCATATCATCTCAATATAGATATAGCATATAGAAATCTCTTTATCATCAGGTATTTGAATATCTTTCTATGTATTTAGTTACGTCTCTTTACTCTTCATGAGTATTTAACCTCCAAGAGATTATCATAATTGTTTTAGAGATGTCAATTTTGGAATCAATTACCATTACGTTTTAAGAGTGCTTCATCACACTTATATATATATATATATATATATATATATATATATATATATATATATTACGGCATGTAAAACAACATTTTCACTCAAATTGTTATCATCGAATATTATATCAAATAATTGGAGGTGTTTAATTTTGCTAAAAAAAAGGCAGTATAATGTACTATTATTATCTCAATCAAAACATAAAAGCATTTAGTGATTTTAGAATATGAACTCACTGGCATATATATCACTTTACTCACAACGCTATAACTTGAGCAAATAATATCTTATACACCGTGTATAAGTTTCAAATCACAATCGTAACCATTTATTGTATCCATTTTTCAAATCTTCAATATGGTATACGTGGAAGGTGAGTGAGCATATGTAATTCACCCTTAAATTATTTCAGAGTCATCAAATACCGGGAGCCCAGCTTTATATTTAGCTAGTGAGATAATCTATTTTTCTTTTAGAACAAGCAACACATGAAAATTTATCGGCCTGAAGAATCTTCTAGTTAATCAATGAATGTCTTTTTGAATTATCAACAATTCTTATTATTGAACCGAGATGATCTAGCAGGTCAAGTCAAATTATAAAATATTGAAGTTATTGAACTTCTAACTCAATACAATGTTTGTTTCAAGTGTACTAATACTAGTAAAGTGTACCAATTAAAAAAATTATTATAAACTTTGTACGTTTCTCTTTTATTAATATTGTTCAAATAATTTTGATCAATATAAATTTGTGTTTATTCAGAAACATAATACAATATTCTTCAATAATACTAATATATTTTATGTTTCTTCAAGAACAATAAGTCAATATTCTTTTGGAATATTAAAATTGTTATACGACTTTTCAAGAGCAAAAAATATTCTTCTAGTATAGAATAATGAAGTAGCAACAATAATTTATTATTTAGAAATATTAACTCTTATGGAGCATGTTTTGTAGCAGGTTGTTAATATTTGCATGATGTACTTCTTCAAGAATAATAATAAATATTCTTCTATATTATTAGAAATTCTAATATCATGCATACTCTTCATGAGCAAGAATAGCTTATTGTTTAGAATAATAAACTATGTAACGACGTACTCTTCAGAAGCAACCACATAATTTATGTTAAATCTTACATTATTATGCTCTTTCAAAGAAAGTAAAATTTAACAAGATATCAATTTATATAAAATTGTGCTACTTCATGAGCTGCATGATACATTTAAAATTTATACAATACTAAAAATTAATTAATCAATTAATATTACAATGAATTTTTTGAATAACAATATATAATTCACGGTATAATAAAATGTATTATAATAACCAAAATGATTTTGTATGTATCAATCTATCAAATCAACTGAATATATATGATTTGATGGCAATGCAAAAAACATGGACATGTTGTATAAGTGAATTTAGTACAATGTAATCAGAAATAATACAAAAAATTATGCAAAATTGATTTTGACAAACTTACAACAACCAAACATATACACAGAGAAATAATACTTATATGAAGATTTTTCACGATTAATAAATTATTGTTTCCGTCTTTTTTTTTTCATAAACAATTGATATGCATAATTTTATACTTTTCTAAGAGTAATTACATATTATCCTTATAAATAGAGTAGTACTTTTTCAAGAGTACCGACAAGTTATTCATTTAGAATATTGGTACATTACAATTTATGTTTCTCCAAGTATCATAAATAAATATTCTTATAGAATAAATGTTTAAATAAAATTGTCATTATCTAGGAATCGTGAAATAATATTCTTCGAGAATATTAGTATATAAAATTTTATGATTATTTTGAGACATTAAAATATTTTTTAGAATATTAATATGTATAAAGTCGTTATTTTGAAATAACCAAATATTCTTTTAGGATATTGAATTATTTATATATAAATTATGCTTCCTAGGATCGTTATATACATTTTTCACTGTAAAGTTAATCTTCGAGATTAACATGATATATTTAGAACTATTTATCTATATAGATTTTTGATTTATCTAAGAATAATAAAACAATATTTTTTCTTGAATATTTATGTAATTGAGTGATCTTTCTTCAAGAACATCAACTATACTTCTTAAGGAGTATAAACATCATTGAATATTTGTGACTTATTCAAAGAAACTAGTAATATTACATACTATTCAAGAATATTAAAGATTACAAATTGTGCTCTTGAACTTCAGAAGCAATAATATCATTCTAGAATATTAATAATGTTGTGCTGTTTTAAGAGAAACAATAAATTATTCTTTATAAAAATAATATAAGGTTTATTATTTTTTTAGGAATTATCCTAACTTGAAAATCTAAGTCTAGGATAAGATTTCATCAAAAAAATGATTTTTTTTACAAAGAAGGGGACATATGAGCCTAGCCTCAAAGACTTATCACTTACAATGCATTAAACTACTCTAAATGAGCATGAATGTGTGGAGTACTACTCCAAATTACACACAAAACAGAATTACAATGCAAAGAAACTCACCTATAACATATCACTAAAATAGATTTGATGTCTAATTATCCTTAATGAAGGAAGTTCAATCCTGTCAAGCCTAATAACATCTTTAACTTTTTCAACAAGATCCTCTTCACTAATCATTTCAAAGCATCTCTCCTTGTGCCCCAAAGTTTCCATCCAATCCGCCACCCCATTCAGCCATTCTCTTCTCTCCATATGTGAGTTATTGTTGCCTCAATTTGATTCATTCTGAGTTTAATAGCATCCAATTTATATTGTATATTCCATGATCCTTTATTTGTGGATTTGCATAAAGAGTAGGGTGCAATGGAATCGGTTTCAATCCAAACATTTTGATAGCCATGATTAGCACATGTTTTTAACCCTATGTCCAGTGCTCTTATCTCAGCCTCCATAACAAAAATGGTTCCATCCTCAGTGCATATCTGGGATATTCAATTTTTATTTATTTTCTTCTTAACCACAGCATGAAAATGTTTGGTATCCCTATCTCCATCACAGGTCCATTTAATCCCAGATTTCTATCTCCAAAAAGTTTCTTCTTTGCTAAGAATAAGGTGGACAGTAGAATAAAGTTTGCGTACCTGAGCTCTAGCCTCAGGAATTTTTATTTTATCATATTCCTTCTCTTTTCTAAAAGCTTCCTTCTCTACCTTATCAATATTAATTTCAAATATGTTACCAAAAGTTTCCTTATTCCAGATAATAAAATCCTTCTTCAATTTCTAAGTTATCGACAAAGTCAAAGTCCTCTATTAAGATATAAAGATTTAAATCTTTCAAACTTTTCTATCCATGTAGAATTAACAAATATTCTATCTAGCTTTTCCTACCTATTGCCATTTGTCCAGGTAGACTAATGAATTCCTCCATGGATTTATAATTAGGTTGGATTCCTTCATCCCTTTCCTCCCTATTCAGAGTAGCATTAAAATCTTCATCAATCAATCCAAGCTCTCAGAGAGTTGTATTAAATCATTCTAAAGTGATCTACTTAGTTGTACATAACATTTGACATATACTGTAGAGACATAGGCATCCTCACCCTTCCACTTGACTTGAGCCGCAAGGACTTGTTCTTTATCATCAGTGATGCTACACATCATTTCATCCTTCCAAAAGCCCAAATATTACAATTACTATTACAATAGCAATGATCATATATATCCCAACCTCATTTTAAACTCCTGAATTTTACTTTTATCAACAATAGGTTCAACTACAAATATCAATCCCGGCCGGCTTATTTAGGTTAGATCAATTTAAGTCTCTTGAAGGAATTAGAGATTCCTCTTAAATTCCATATAATTATCGAATTCATCATCTTGTTTTTACTTCTTCAGGAGTATTAATACAATATTTTTCTAGAATATTATTTAAAGAAAGTCACATTCACTAAGAACATCGATATGAAATTTGTTTAAAATATGATATGCACATATATTACACATTTTTTAAAATTATAATACAATATTATTATATTTGAATTTGTGCTTCTATTAGAGCAACAAAATAATACAAATATAAAAACAATGCTACAATATTCTTCTAGAACACTGTTTTGAATTGTTTCTTTTCAAGAATAATAATAATACAAATTCTTTTGGAATATTGTACTGAAATATTGAATGAAAAAATTACATTCAAGTAAATATCTATCTATTATAAATTAGTATAGTCAAAACAATACGACCATATCGAATAGTTATACTGATTTGTTATGTAATTCAAAGTTAAAAGAATTTTGATATTTTCTTTGAACAAAAAGTTTATTTGCAAATTTATTTGACAAGAACTTCTTGAATTTTTTGGTTGAAGAAAAAATAATTTTTCTTGCCTCGACTATGAACAGAAAGATGAATAAATTTTCTAACTCGATTGGCCAGAATTTCGTGCTGATAAAATGTTATAAATTAGAGAGAGAAAAGAGAAGAGAATATTTCTGTCTATATACTTTTGTATTATTAAGAGCTAAAGCCTCATATATATATATATATATATATATATATATGAAAGAATTAAAGATACAAAATAGAATAATATCTTTTGCTGCTATTAATCACTAATACATATATATGATATTACAACACATTTCGACTTTTTATTTTAGATGCCTATTTTTGTTCATCTTAATGAACATGTATGCTTGAGATTAAAATGAAAATTTTAATACATATTTATAAAAGTTGATGAGGAGAAAGATTGAAAATGTGTGACTCTAAAAAAATATGTGATTGAGATTGATTGTTGACTTTAATTTTAAATTAAAGTCTAGATTTTAACTTGTACCATTAAGAGGCTATATTATCTATTAATCAATTTACTTATAGTTGATTAGACATGATCCCCTCTAGTCAAATTAGTTATTACTATAATTAATGAGATGTTGATTTCTTATATTTTAGATTTTCAATACGATGCAATTATGTTGCATCAATAGTCCATCAAGATGTTCTTCACGTTCTTTACAATAAAAAGTAGAGAAGAAGAAGAAAAGAGCTAAAATTTTGCCTTTCTTAGTATCAAGTTTTGTCGACTACCTAACTTTAGAGTTGTCAATTTTCATTTTACTAGTTTTTTCTCCCAGGTAAATTAGGCTAAAATCTAAACATCCTAAAGTTGTTGCTCAAGCATGTAAGTAAAAAGATGAATGAATAGTTGGAATAGCAAAAAAACATCACATCATAAGCAAGTTGATAGGAAAAAACAGTAAATGACTTTAATGGGATCTTAGGACACTTCCCATGTGCCTCATGTTCTTTACATATAAAATTATTTGTTCAAATACTATAATTTTAAATTAAATTGATTTACTTATATTTTCGAAATAAAATGTGTGATTGAAAATTGAATAGATAAAATGTGTTAATTAAAAATGATTTGAGAAATTGTGTTGTTTTTATTTATAAATTATAAGGACTGCGTTAAAGAATAGAGACTTAAACCTTAAAGTGTCGTTCCCGTTTTTTAATGAGGCTGCGTTTGATAGCGATGACGGAATTTATGTTGAAAAAAATTGAATTTCAGGGAATTGAATTTCTGGGAATTTGAAGTTTAATGTGTTTGATTTGTTCAATTTTTTACGTGGAAAAAGTGAAAAAAAAATTCAACTTTTGTTGTTTAATTAGCATTATTTTCCATGGCAAATAAAGCAAAATTTAGCTATTGTATTAAAAAATAAAAAAATTTATTTTTTCACGCATTTGTAATAATGTTAATTTTTGAAAAAAAATAAATTAATTAGCAACAACAAAAATAATCAAACGTGACGAAAATGGTACGTGATTTTCCCTGAAAAATAAAATCACCTAGTTGGGCTGGAAAATGAATTCAACGAATTTCAGGAAAAGGAGCGCATGAGTTGAAAAGTGGGAAAACGTTTTCCCTAGAAAAAAGAAGCAATCAAACGACTTAAAGATGAAAAATGATTGGAATTGAAATATTTTTCATAGAAAATAAAAGCTATCAAACGCACCAAGGTCCCAAAAAAATTGGTCACATATTTTTTTCTTCACAGTTCAGTCAATCCTAACCCTTTTGCCAATGAAAGAGAAAATATACTTGATGGGATTGTGGGCTACGGTCCACTATTTGAGGACCCTTCGTTGCTTTTCACAAAACAAAGCCCACATGTCACTTGCATGTGAAGGTGTATGTGACATTGAACATAGAATGTATATCTATATCAATACAACTATCTAATAATAATTAGAGGATTTTGAAAAAGAATGTTTAAAATCGGCAAATTGGGAAGGTTTCGATCAAGTGGTGGGATAAAAGTTGGTAAGGATTTGATTAGGTGCGCCACTGTCTGCTGGGAGCCTCAAGCTCGGTTTGTAAATGATTTGGATCGATGATTAAACTTTAACTGTGTTGGCACAATAATGTAACCCAACCTGGTGGCCCATTTGTTGACTTGTAACCCGACTGCCCTTTTCTTCACATGTGCAAGTTTTGCGCTTTATACAAAATGACTTCAGATATTATATGGCTTGGACGGCTGATATGTTAGGTTGATGGTAGCCGTTGGATGCAGAGTTGAATCTTGTTGCAGGGGAATAGGGATGATAAATTGACAATAATACTCATGAACTCGCAACTCGTTGGATATTCGACACAAATGAGTAGAAATTACCCGACACAATGAGTTTGTGGGTAGGGTATGTATATAGATTTAAAAACTTGACATGGTTATAGGCAGGGTATGGGTATTGTAGAAAAATCCATACCCACCCATATACCCATTAATTTTTTTTTAAAAAAAAATTATTGTATTTAAATTTTAACACTATATAATTTTGATTAAGTGGATTCTTTGATATTTGTTTATTTTTGGATAATAGATGTTATACTTTTACTTCATTTTGATATTTTTATATTACGCAGGGATTGTTAATTAGTATATTACATGTAAAACTCATGAAAAATTTATAATTAGATACTTAGAATATTGTTGAACAAGTATTCTACACACACACACACACACATACACATTACCAATGCCAAAAAAAATTATAAAAATACGTAACTGATTTTAAATGGGTATAAAAGTGTATCCGCACCCTACCTGCACCCGACCCACCACTCTTAAGTGTGTATATGGGTAGGGTATGAGTATTATAAATATCTAATGAGTATGGTATGGGTCGACCCATTGCCATCTCTACAGGGGAAGCAATAGTAAAAGTCAAGTGAGAATATAAAACCCAGAAAATTAGAGAAAGAAACTTCTTTTTATTAATTGAAAATTATCACTTTCTTAGTTACAAAACAATGACGAGACTTGATCCTATTTATATAGGATTTCAATATATAACATCTATAAATGAAGATATAAATGAACTTAATGGAGAATTGCAATTGTAAACTTAATGAAGACATAAATAAAGATAATAAAACATAAATAATAAATGACTTCAATCAAAAGATAAAATCTCATAATGACTCAACACTACTCCTTGAGATTTTTCTTAATCAAACTGAACTTGTATCACAAAAATTCAAATTGTCCACACGGTAGAGCTTTTGTGAGGATATCAGTGAGTTGCAATTATGAATTACAATGAGTGAGCTTGATCTCTCTTTCTTTCTCTTCTTCCCTTAACAAATGAAACTTGACTTTAATGTGTTTTGTTATGCTATATTGTACAGGTTTGAGGTGATAGCTAAAGCAGACTTGTTATCACAAAACAATTTTGTATGTTTTTCTTGTTCATATCCCAAATCACCAAGCAATTTGCGAACCCATATTACTTGATTAAAAGCTACTGCTATTAAAATATATTCTGCTTCAGCGGTGGATTAAATCATAACTTCTTGCTTCTTTGAATTCCAAGGGTTTTCCAAGAGAAAAAAACATAACCATAACTGCTTTTAGAATCATCAACACAACCAACCTAATAACAATCCGTATATCCAACCAATTTCAAGTCAACAATGGACTCAAACCAAATTCCAAAATCAAAGTACCCTTCAAGTATCTAAGAACTCTTTTAGCAATACAAAAATAAACTTCACTAGGAGAATTCATATATCGTGAAAGCATCCTCGCAGCGAACATTAAATTCGACCTGGATGCTGTCAAATAAAGCAAGCTTCCTACCAAGTTTCTAAAATTAATAGGATTAGAGAGTTTCTCACAATCATTCTTGGAAACTTTTAAATTCAATGCTAGAGGAGTGGAAACATCTTTACATGTGTCGATTTTGAATTTCTTTAAAATGTATGTGGCATACTTTTTTTGAGAAATAAAAATACCCTTTTCTTCTTGATGAATTCTCATGCCAAGAAAGTAATGCATGTAACCCAAATCTGACATGTCAAATATCTTCTCTATCTCATCTTTTAAATTTGGTAGCATTTGATGATCATTTTAGGTTACAAGCACATCATCAACATAAAGAGAAAGAATGAGATGTTTAGAATTTTCACTACCCTTCACGTAGCAAGTAGCCTCACTAAAACTCCTCCTAAGTCCCCGATGAATCAAATAAGAATTAATTTTACCGCACAGGGCCCGTGGTGCTTGTTTTAATTCATAGAGAGAGCATTCTTCAGACGATACACTTTGTCTTCATTGCCATCTTCTATGAAACCTTCAGGTAGCTTACTTAGATCTCCTCCTCAAGATCACCATTTAGAAAGGATGATTTGACATCCAAGTGGAATATTTTCCATCCCAATTGTGAAGCTAGAGCAATAATTAACCTTATGGTGTCATGACGTGCAACTGATGCATAAGTGTCTCCATAGTCAACTCCAAACTGTTGTTTCCTTTTTACTTATTTATAGAGCCATCAAAGTTATACTTCAACCTGAATAACCATTTCATGTCAATGATGCTCTTGCCCTGAGGTTGAACTACACACTCCATGTATAATTTTTTTGATCATCTGCATTTCAGATTCCATAGCAACAATCCAGTATTGAGATTTTGAAGCTTCATGATAGCTGTTTGGTTCAAAAAAAAAACTACATCTTTCATATACATTGGCAAGATATTTTACTTTATAATTTGAAGCGTCTCCAATGGCTTCAACTAAGGCGTCATCCAAGGGAGGTTCTTGGATATTAGAATCACTGTAATCAATTGAGTCAAAAGAAGACTCAACAAATTTCAAATCTTTGGTGGGGGAGTCTTGCTCGATTTTTCGATTCTCAAAATTCCAATAAGAGTCTTCATCGATGATAAAATCACGGCTCAAGATAATTTCATTGTTCAAATAAAATATTCTACACCACTTTGAATTAGGAGTATAGCCAATAAAGATTCTTTTGATTGCCTTCTCATCATGTTTGGATCTCTTTATAGAAGGAACAATATAATAGCAATTATATCCAAAAATTTTCAATTTTTTAACCAAAAGTTTTATACATGACCAAGCTTCATAAGGAGTCTTGCCTCCTACAGCCCTTGTGCGTAGTCTGTTGAGCAAGTATACATCAATACAAATAGCTTCTGCTCAGAAACTTTTTGGAAATTTCTTCCCAAAAAGTAAGCATCTTTCCATCTCCATCATAGTTCTGTTCTTCCTTTCAGATACACTATTTTGTTGTAGTGTGTAGATAATGGATAGTTGGCGCTGAATACGGAAATCTTCAAAAAAACTTGTCAAATTGCTTGGAAGTATATTCCTTCCCATTATTAGATCTCAAAGTTTTAAGCTTACAGCCACTTTGAGTTTCAACTAAATTCACAAAACTTCTTGAAGACATCAAAAACATGAGCTTTCTAGCTAAAAAAAATAAATCCAAGTCATCCTTGTTAAATCATCAATAAAAATGATGATATATTTACTGTTGCCAAATGATGTGGTACACATAGGCCCACAAACATCATTATGCACCAATTCAAGCTTCTCTTTACTCTCAAATCACCACCTTTTATAAAAGGTAGCTTGTTCATCTTCCCCTCTTGGAAACTTTCAAAAATATCACTAAAGGAGTCAAAACTAGGAAAATTTTCAACCATGTTAGAAGAATGCAAGAATTTCAAAGATTTATCATTGTAGTGGCCAAACCATTGATGCCATCTTTTGATTTCTTCCACTTTGACCTTTAGAGCATGATGACATATAGAGTCATCATTCAAAGAAAAAGCATTGTCAACCATATTGACCATTGCAATCTTTGCTCCTTGTGGGTCATAAATAGTATAAACATAATCTTTGAAAAATACAGAAAATTTGCTATGCAACAATTGAGTAATACTAAGAAAGTTTTGAGATAATCTTGGAACAAATAAAACATTTGAGATTTTCTTTTTACCTTGCTTAGTATGTATGATGACAGTGCATTTACCTTTAGCTAGTACATCTATCCATGTCCAAGGACCATCTTTGTCCTTGTAGTTTCATCGATGTGGCTAAAAAGACTGATATCTTTAGCCTTTTGGATGGTACAACCAATGTCAATAAGCCATGAGTTTAAATTTATATCAACATGAGAAGCCATAAACAAGAAAGATATTTCTTGCTTCTGATCATCTGCACGATTTGCTTGATGTGAGGGTTGTTGGGAGGTTTGTCTCTGTTTGACATTACAAAATCTCTCAGTATGACCATCCATATCACAATAATCACAGTAATAGACTTGCTTGTTTTTGGACCAACAATTTTCTTTCTCCATCCATGGTTAGGTTTTTTGCAAAAATGACGAGTAGATTTTCATTTCTTGGATGCTCCTCTTTTTTCATTGCTCCCCTGATATTTAATAAATACAATAAATAAATAAATAAAGCTAAAATTTATTTTTTTATAAAATGTTATTTTATTAGAGTAAAAAATATATATATGGACACACAACCTAACAAATCTCCCACTTGTCCTAGAGTACATGTGTCATGTTTGGTAACCTCATGTCTAGCAGATGCTCTTGAAAACCTTAGCTGACAAGCTCTCAGTAAACGACTCTGCAAGGCTATCCCTAGTAATAATCTTACTGATACCCAAATTTCCTCTATCAATTATCTTTCTTAAGCTATGATATTACCGTTCAATGTGTTTACTCTTCTGATAACTTTAGCTCTTTAACATTTTCCATAGTCCCACTATTATCCTAATATAATGTCAACATGTGAGCAAATTTGGGCACCACCTCAATGTCTATTAAGATTTTCTAAGTCATATAGCTAATTTAGCAACTTCATGAGTTTTCAAATGATCGACATTTATTGGTAGGATTAGTCATAAATGATTGCTTGATACTTCTCCAAAAATTCCACCACCATCAAGTGTAAACACGGTTCTGATGTAGACGTGTGATAGTCTTTATCAATCTGAAAGCTCGAACCCTTATAACCCATTCGAACAAGATTTCGTTATGAGCATACAATTCCTTGTTTTCAAGAGGTATTAAAAGATATTCTTTATCACTAATCACTGTTCTGATACTAAGGTCAAATAGACATCGACTCACCACACCAACTTTATAAGAAGTTTCAGGCCTATTACATAGCAAGCATACACGAGACTACGTACTGCTAATGCGTAAGGTATCCTACTCATGTGCTCCATCTCTTCAGGAGTCTTAGGTGACTAATCCTTAAAACTTGGATTTCATATCTGAAGGGGAGATTACCCTTCTTAGAATCTTGTCGACAACAAAATTTCCTCTATCAATAAACTTTCTTAAGATATGATATTACCGTTCAATGTGTTTACTCTTCGATCTTTAACATTTGCCACAGTCCCACTATTATCCCAATACAGTGTCAACATGTGAGCAAATTGGGGCACCACCTCAATTTCTATTAAGATCGAATCTCTCGAAGGCATCGTGCCTTGTGCTTGTCTTTGTTGATTTTGCATATCTCTTTCTTGTTCTTGGGGAAAGCTGCTCTTGCTTACGAATCTGTTGTTCTAGCTCAAGGCTTACCCCCAAGCAAGGTTACTGTAAATCGGTGCCAAAGATACACTTACTTCAGAAAGGTTGGATAGATTCCAACTTTAGTAAGGCAGGCTATCTTGGTGCCATTTGTAGGGTCCCGGTTCACTCTTGACTTGTCCCCTTGGTCTAAGTCATACAGCCAATTTAGGAACTTCACAAGCTATCAAATACTCGGCATTTATTGGCAGTATTAGTTATAAATGATTGCTTGATACTTTTCCAAAAATGCCACCACCATCAAGTGTAAACACGATCCTGATGTAGACTTATGATAGTCTTTATCAATCTAAAAGCTCGAATCCTTATAAACCATCAGAATCCTTATAAACCATTAGAACAAGATTTGGTTATGAGCATATAATTGCTTGTTCTCAAGAGGTATTAAAGGATATGCTTCATCACTAATCATTGTTCTGCTACCAGGGTTAAATAGACATCAGCTCACCACGCCAAATGTATAAGAAGTTTCAGGCCTATTACATAGCAAGCATGCATGAGACTACCTACTGCTAATGCGTAAGGTATCATACTCATGTTCTCCATGCTTTTAGGAGTCTGAGGTGACTGATCTCTAGAAAGTTGAATTTCATATCTGAAGGGGAGATTACCCTTCTTAGAATCTTTCCTAGAAAATTTGACTAGTATTTTATGAAGCTTGAGATAAGCTACCATCTTGTTCTTTGAATCTCTTAAGACCTGAATATCTAAAACATAGCTAGCTTCACCTAAGTCCTTCATATGAAATTGTTGGGACAACCACACTTTCTTAGATGATAATGCTCTCATATTATTCTTAATGAGCAGAATATCATCAACATCAAGCACCAGAAAAATTATAATATTTCCTATATCTTCTTACAAACACAATGCTCATCGAAGTTCTTATCAAAACCATATGTCTTAATTACTTTGTCAAATCTCTTATTCTAATATCTTGATGTCTGCTTCAATCTACAAAGGACCATTGCATCTACATCATCTATTACCTATTTGTTACAAAGTCAAATCATCGACTTGTACCACGGAGATTGCCTAATTGGACTCTTTGACCAACAAGTACCTAGTAGGTGGACTAGTGACCCTCTAACTTTTTCTAATAAGCTGTGGATCCAGGACCGTGACATTGTTTGGAATTGTAACGTTTTCATCAATGCAGATATCATTATGAAGTGACTCAATTACCTTCTCATTACACTTTCTCTTGATTTGTGAAATCAATTGATAACTCATCTCTCCCACTTAGATCACATTGTCTAAGTATTCTTGATACCGCGAGCTGTCTGTCATGAGGTTGTGTTTCAAGAACCAATGAGTGAAATATCTCCCACACATTTCTTCCAACACGACCTTACTCTAGGACTCACATTCATTAATATAATTATTCTCAATGAAGGTTGTATCTATGCTAACAAACCCCTTCCTACCTAGAGGACTGTAAAAATGATATCTCCTGGCACCTTTAGTGTAACCCACAAGCATGCATATATTTGATCTAGAATCCAAATTTTCTACGTTTCCTTTCATCACATAAGCTGGATATTCCCAAATTCAGATGTGATTCAAATTGGGTTTTCACCCATTCCACAATTTCAGAGGATTCTTGAGAATAGACTTAGAAGGAACTAAATTAAAAACATATGCGGATGTCTCTAGTGTATATCCCCAAAATGAGATAGATAGAGTTGTGAACTGTATCATTCTCTCAACAATGTCTAACAATGTCATATTAGTTCTTTCTGAAACACCATTCTTTCGGGATGTATCAGGTGCACTCAGTGGAGAAACAATGTTTCGATCTTAACCGAGTTGAGAGGACTATCTCTAGTCAATCTTTGTATTCTGTTAGATATATTTGTTTTGGAATCAATTACCATTATGCTTTGAACTTGTTACAAATTTATCAATTCAGCTACTTAATTTCTCCCCTATAATATTGAGAAATCTTGTATTATATACCATGTCGTATAACATCTCATCCTTCATGGATAATTATGATTAATGATTCAAACCCAACCACTTGTTCTCCACTTTCACTTATTTCCATCTCATTGCATTGTGATAGAAAATATACTGCACTTTTCAAAATTTTAGATGAAAATCATATGGCTTCATAAGCCAATCGTAGAGTTATCATTGTTGCATGTTAATAAACAATTATTGCAACATGAAATAAAATTTTCACCCAGATTGTTCTCATTGAATATTACAGCAAATAACTAGAGACATTTAATTTTGCTAAACAATTAGCAATACAATGTACTATTATTTTCTTAATCAATACATAAAATCATTTAGTGATTTTGAAATATGAACTTAGTGGCATATATCACTTTACTCATAACAACATAACTTCAGAAAATAATGTCTTATGCCTCGTGTATAAGTTTCCAATCACACACGTAATCATTTTTTGTATCCGATTTTTACATTTCAATGTGGTATACATGGAGAGTGAGTGGGCCCATTAAATTCACCCTTAAGTTATTCCAAAATTGATAATATCACGAACTCCGTTCCATATTGAGCTAACGATATTGGCAGTTTGCGTTTATGAACAAATCGCATATGAGAATTTGTTAACCTGAAGAATATTTTGGTTCTTCGATGAATGTCCTTTTGACTTCTCATGAACAACAACAAATTGAAATATCATGCTCTTTAGGAAAAAAATATATTCATCGAAATATTAATAATAGTGTACTACTTCTTTTGGAAAATTAATAATGGTGTACTACTTCTTTTTGGAATATTAAAGAACGAGTAATATTCTTTTGTAATATTAGTGATTTTTTATTGAAATGATTGATTTCTGCTGCTTCATGAATACAATGAGATATATACTCTCTTGAAGTAATAGATACAATATTCTTAAAAAATATTGATCGAATATAATGTCGTTCTTCTTTTAAAGTAACGACACAATACTTAATAATTGTAATTAATTTAAATAACTTTAAGTATTCTAAGAAAATATGAAAAGTTTTGTTCTCCTCACGATCACCAACTAATTCAAAATTTAGTATTGTTTGTATAGATATTTCTCACAAATAAACCGTTGGATATTGATCTTAACCGTTGAATATGAAGAATAATGAATTAAGAATGTCCTATCTAAATTTCATGATGATCGGACTATAATTTTTTGAGATATCAATGTCTGATCATAGCTATTGTAGGCTATCCAGATCCTGCGAATTTTTGCATTGTTGATTATGATATAATAATACAACTTTTATAG
Organism: Ligustrum vulgare; assembly: GCA_963555705.1. Lineage (NCBI taxonomy): Eukaryota > Viridiplantae > Streptophyta > Magnoliopsida > Lamiales > Oleaceae > Ligustrum > Ligustrum vulgare. The sequence goes on along the minus strand of OY743173.1, from coordinate 44,435,785 downwards.
TATATAAAGTCATTTTTTTCACGAATATCAATCTAATATTCTTCTGAAATAATGATGTTTATAAATTCATAATCTTATTTAGGAATCAACAACAGAATATTTTTTAGAATTTCAAGACGTATAATGTTTATACGGAGTATTAATACAATATTTCTCTAGAACATTATTTGAATAAATTCATATGTTTCACAAGAATATTGACATGAAATTCATCTAGGATATGAGTGCTCACATATTATACTTTTAAAAAAATAAAATAAAATAACGGAATTGGAAAGCTCAGTCACCACCAGCTACTCAGGCGGTGCGTGCCGGAATTTTCTGCTGGAATCTAGTGAATCAATCAGTATCATACACTGATCACTTTCATTGGACCTTTGAGATGGAGCCTCCCCCAATGGGTCGAACCTTCACAGAGACAGTCTTACACAAACTAGAGCCAGTCCCACAGATCGCCAAATCTTTCGAGTAAATCATTATTGATGGTAAATCTGATCTTGTTGCAAATAAAGGTGTTGAAGTTTATAGGAATGAGCCCTATATACCTGTTACCAAAGAAGAAATTGAAAATCTATCTGGATGGTTACACCACTCACTCATCAAAAATTCTCTCATAACAAGCACTCCAATCAAGAAGTTAAGTTTGCACTGAATGCTCTTGGAATTAAGGGCCAATTTATGGTAGGTACATTGGATCAGAAACATATTACCCTGAATTTTGAACTTCAAGAGGATTATGTGCGTTTATTTTCTAAACCAGTGTGGATGTTGAAAAGATTCCCAATGCGAGTTCTGAGGTATACATATGACTTCAATCCACAAAAGGAATCAGTTATTGTTCCCATGTGGATAGGCCTACCAAATTTACCCCTTGTGTATTTTGATAAAGCGATTATGTATTCAATTGCAACTGCCATTGGTAGACCATTGAGGATTGATGATTTGACTGCAAGCAAAGCTAGACCTAGCTTGGCAAGGGTATTTGTGGAGGTGGATTTGAGAAAACCAAGGTTGGAAAGAATAAGAATATGGCATGATGAATCTGAAATCTGGAAAAATGTGATTTATGAAGATGGTAAGAGGAATGGAAAATATCAATACTGCCAATACTGTCACCATTTAGGACATCAAGAAGAAAAGTGTTTTAGGAAAAAGGAGACTGTTATGAAGCCCCATAATTGATAGAAAAATTTCGATTCAACAGCTGAATAAGGGAAAGGAAAAATGGATTAAAAACAAAACAAAAATACAGTTGGTACATCAGGGGTTATTAAGGAGCCGATTACTGAAGATGTACAAATTCAAAAGATGAATGATGATATTAGTATGGTAGAAATAGAGGAGAATGAATAGAAAGAAGAGATGAAATTGGAACAAAACAATAAAGACGAGTCTGATATAGATTTTAAAAGGTTATCTAAAGGTAGTGAGATGCATCAAAATGATAACATTTTACTGGAACTGAGGAAATCTGAAAATCAATTTGCAAGTCTTGAAGATTTAAATGATGATAAACCACTTGAAACTGAGGATAAGGAAAAAAGCTTACACTCTGGGGAGAATTCTGTATCATCCAATGACGAGGAACTATTAGAGAATGAATTACTTGAATCAGGAACCACCAAAAAGGAAGCTGAGATTATAGCCTTAAATGAGGACGTGGTTTGTGAGGCTATGGGGTAAGTTAAAGAAATTGAACTGCAGGAATTATTGGTAGGAAAAAGAGAATGCTCTTCTGACGGTGAATGGAACAAAAGGAGTATTGATGATGACGTAGGCTTTCAACCAGTTAAAAGAAGGGGAAGGCCTAGGAAAGGTGGGAAAGAGTTAGATCTTCACTGATTATAATGGAAGTTAAAATTTTAATCTGGAATATCAGGGGAATATTTAAGAAGTCTACCAAAAGAAGGCTCAAAAAATTAGTTCAGTTGAATAAAATCCAATATGTTTTTATATTGGAACCAATTATAATAATCAAGAGTACAGTGGAAGAGTATTTTAAAATCCTCGGATTTGGAGAAGGAAAATCCAATTGTAGTGGTAAAATATGGATGTTCTGGAAAAATAAAGAGCAAGTGCAAGTTATAAAAGATTCAGAACAGCAATTAACTGTGCAAGTGGAGGTTGATGGACAGCAAGTTATTATAACTACAGTTTATGCCAAGAGCACATATATTTAGAGGAGGGAACTATGGGCTAATCTGATAGCTTAAGCGCAGTTTATGGATTCCCCATGGATTATAGGAGGAGATTTCAATGCCATTAGACATAGTGGAGAAAGATTAGGAGGAGGAGAACCTATTACTATATCAATGAATGAATTCAACAATTGGATTACTGAATGTCAAGTAGTTGAACCACAAACTGAAGGGCAGTTCTTCACTTGGAATAAAAATGAAATGGGGGGAGAAATTGGATAGGATATTGGTGAATAACAAGTGCATAAATCAGTTCAATTCCCTCCAAGCAAAGACATTCAATAGCAACACATCTGATCATTGCCTTGTCATGATCACTCTTCAGGGAAATCAACAAGTGCAAGTCAAATCATCATTCAAATTTCTAAATATTTGGTTTAATCATGAAGAATTATCCCAAATTATTGAGGATAATTGGAACCAGCCACTTAGACCATTTGCAAAAGGAGTTTTTGGCTTCTATTACAAGCTAAAGAGGCTTAAAAAACGCCTCAAGGAATGGAATGTAAATAATTTTGAAAATGTATTCCAGAAAATCAAACAGGCTGAAGAGAGGGCTAATAGAAAGGAAAAAATATATGTTGAGAATCAGACTCCGGAGGCAAGGAGTGAAGTATTTGAGGCTTATGCTCAATTGAATAAAATGTTATCTGAAGAAGAGAAATTTTGGAAACAAAAAGCTTGTGTTAAATGGCACTTTGAAGGAGACAGAAATACAAGATTCTTCTATGCCAAGGTAAAAGCAAATAGAGGAAGAAATCATATTCGTGGTGTTATCAAAAATGGCACCTAGACTGAGGATATACAGGAGGTTAAAGATTCAGCTATCCAATTCTTCTCTAAAATGTTTGTGGTTGAGAATAATGAAGAAGATCCAGAGTTTCTAAATTGTATTCCTAATATCCTGGGAAAAGATGATAACAGAAGGATTAATACTTTACCTTCAGAAGATGAAATCAGAAACATCATTTTCAAAATGGACTTTAATAGCTGCGCATGACCTGATGGTTTTAATGGATTCTTTTACCAGCAATGTTGGGGTATAATTAGAACAGATCTGACTGATGCTATACAAAATTTCTTTAAAGGGAGAATACTACTAGCTGGTGTGACTGCTACAACAATTATTCTAATTCCAAAAAAAGAGAAGCCAAGGGACTGGAAAGACTATAGACCAATAAGTCTGAGTAATGTAATAAGATAATTTCCAAGATCTTAAATACCAGGCTGCTTGGTATTTTACATAAAATTATTTTGGAGAACCAGTGTGGATTCACTCCTGGAAGGAGCATTATTGATAATGTGATTATAGCCCAAGAACTCATTCATCAGATCAATAGAAAAGTGAGGGGAGGCAACTTAGTACTCAAATTGGATATGGCTAAGGCATATGATAGATTATCTTGGAGTTTCCTCTACAAAGTTATGAACAGATTCAGGTTTGATGCTAAATGGATTGATGAAATTGCTAGGTGTATCCAAGGTTGCAATTTTTTGGTGCTCGTCAATGGTTAACTTGCAGGATTCTTCTTATCTTCTAGGGGTGCCAGGCAAGGTGACCCCATATCCCCGACACTCTTCATTATCATGGCAGAAAGTCTCAGCATAGGTATCAATAAATTGTTTGCTCAGTACCAATCAATGGCCTTTGTATATGGAGGAAGAATAAAGGTGTCTCATCTTAGATTTGTGGATGATATGATTATTTTCACAAATGGCCAGGAAAAATCATTGAAGAGAATTATGGAATTTCTGAAACAATATGAAAGAAACTTCGGACAACTGATTAACTGCACTAAAAGCTCATTTGTGATTGGATCAAAATTTTCAGCTGATGTTTAAAAGTATCACAGGATTTCAAGAAGAAAAACTGCCCATCACATACCTTGGTGTGCCAATTTTTGTTGGGAAGAAGAAGATATTCCTATTTGATAAACTTGTTCGGACTATACACAAGAGAATAGGAGGATAGGAGAATCTACACTTATCGGATGGGGGGAGAATCACATTAATTAAACACATGTTACAATCTATCCCTATATATCTACTACAAGTACTTGCTCCTCCTCAGGCTGTCATAAATAAACTTGAGAGTATATTCAATAGCTTCCTTTGGGGTGACAAGGAAAATGAAAGAAGAATACAATGGTCTACCTGGCAGAAAATTTGCTTTCCATTACTGGAAGGAGGTTTGGGGTGTAGAACAATTGAAGTGATGAATATTGCATTTGATTGTAAATTATGGTGGCAGTATAGGCAGCAGATGTCTCTCTGGAGTAAAATCTTGCACTACAAATATAGCAAAATTTACACCCCCATAATATGAAAGCCAAAGCATCTTATTCTGGGCTATGGAAAAGACTGATGAAAGTGAAAAATATCATGGAAAATCAAATAGCATAGAAGATAGGAACAGGGGAAAGCTTTTTCTGGAAAGATAACTTGTTATCAGTTGGAGTTTTGGTACAATATCTATCCTCAGAACATCTCAGTAGCAACAGAGTTAAATATTTTTATATTGAAGGGCAGTGGAATTTACAGCGTATACAAAATGTCTTACCGAACTAGATCATGGAACAGTTGTGCAAAATTACATTAAAAGAGGAGAAATATCAAATTGTTTGGATAGCTGATAATACTGGTAGATTCTCAATCTCTTCCTGTGTGGAAATGATCAGAAGGAAAGATACCATCCAAAAATCATACGAAACCATATGGTCTAAAGAAGTCCCAACCAAAATCTCCTTCTTTGTATGGAAAGTGTGGCATAATTGAATTTCGATTGACTCGGTGATCAGAAAAAGACTTGGAGTTCAAATGGCGTCTGTTAACTTATTTAAGTTGTCATGTTCTATTTTCTACATGTTCGTAATTTAAGTGAGTTTAATTTAAATACTAAATACGTGTATTTAGTAATTGATTAAGTTTAATTAAATTACTTGATATTTTCTTTGACCGTTGATTATATTTATCTTCCAAATTCTGTGGAATAATTATCTCGTGTAATTAATAATATTTGGAGATAAATTGTGTCGCTTATCTTTGATTGTGATAATGTTTTATTTGGGATAAAATTCTATCTTATCACTTATTATTGATAAGTATTGTGATAATATTTTAGCCTTGCTAAAATATCCTATTGTCCAAAAATTATGGTCATTATTTCTTAATGTCCAAGTTTGTGTTTATCACTTGGCTGGTAAGTGATCCACTTATGGTAAGATTCTTTTATTTCATAATTATCTTTGATTATCTTACCTTTTCTTTATTAACTTGTAATTATCTTTGATTTATTACAGGTAATAGAGATTGTGCACAACTAGGAGATTTGGTGAACAAGCAATCCGATTGTGCCTATATATAGAGAAGATTGGGACGGTGTTTCTCTCAAGTCGAAGAAGCTAATAAATTCGTGTGGTACAAAGTTCATACACGGCTTCTTCAATAATTTGACTTCGTTTCTCTGGGAGGAGTTTTTCAATCACTATGAGAAGAAAAGACTTTCCGCCGAAGATCAAATAGGAGATTTGGATGGAGATCGAACGGGAGTTCGAGTTTGCTGAAGATCGTTGTAGTGTCAAAGAAAGCTACTGAAGAGTGGTGGGATGCCAGATCATAGTACACGCCATAAAAGAATCAGGCAGTGATTTATTTCATAGGTATTTGATAAGTTTATGCGTAAATTTATCATGTAGTTTATATTGAACTGTGTAACGACTTTTCTTAATTAGTGATTGATTTTTGTTCGCAGTGTGCAGGCACGTGAGTTTTCCCTATTAGGATTTTTCCCATGTTAAACTCAAATATTGTGTTCTTGTCTCTTTACAATTCTATATCTTTTATTTAGACTGTTCACGTTCTATAATCCAGACGAATTTGGAATATAAGGATTCATCTGGATTTGCGCTAAAACAGAATTTCACGTGTTCTGTTAACACTCAACTGTCTAGATCAATCTCTGACGGTCAGTTCGTTTAAACATCAAATTTAGACAACTTTAAATTTTCAATTGGTATTAAAGCATATTCACTTCTAGAAAGTGAGATCCGGTTGTCTAAAATGGAAAATTTTGTATCTCTTAGGCCACCTTTGTTGAATGGTAATAATTATGTATATTAGAAAATTCGTATGGAAATTTTATTCAGTCTATTTATAAACGTTGTTGGACATCTGTCCTTGATGGCTACACAGCACCCACTGTCACTGTTGAAGGCGTTGTCACAGCTGTTTCTAGAAGTGCATACTACTGATGAATTAGCTAATGCAAATTAGAATTCAAAAGCACTTAACGCTATTGTTTCTTTGGTTGATCTAGGTCAATTCAGGCTAATTTCTTCCTTAAGAATCGCTAAGGAAGCATGGGATGCTTTAAGGGTAGCAAATGAAGGAATAAATGTTGTCAAAACCTCTAAGCTACAGATGACCACTCTTGAGTTTGAACAACTATCTATAGATGAGCGAGAAGACATCAAAAGTTTCTATGCCAGATTAAGTGATCTCACAAATTCGGCTAAAGCCCTTGGTAAAACATACTCCAACGAGCAGATTGTGCAAAAGATTCTCAGATCTTTACCAGACAGATTCCATGCAAAAGTAATAGCCATCGAAGAAAATAAGGATCTTTCAACCATGAGAGTTGAGGAACTTGTAGGCTCATTAATGACCTATGAGTTAAATCTGACCCGAAGAAATAAAGACAAGATACCAAGGATTGCTTTCAAAGCAAGCAGTGAGGAGTCGGGCGAATATGGCAAGACAGAAGATGATGAAAGCCTCGCACTTCTTACCAGAAAATTTAAGAAGTTCCTCAAGGGTAAAAAGAAAGAAAGATCTACAAGCCTTCAAGGACAAAATCAAAATCAACAAAGGCAAAGGAAGAAAAACAATTTCAATCCTAGGAACAATGTTAATTCATCTGAAGGATAGCCTAAGAATCGTATTCAATGCAGAGAATGTGAGGGATATGGACACATTGCAGCATATTGCCCCAACACTCTAAAGAAGACCAAAGGAAGGAAGGTCATTAATGTTACTTGGAGTGATGGGGACAGATGAATCTGATTCAGACAGCTGCAATTCTGAAAAACAAGCAACTACCTTTACTGTTTTACTGTCATCTGGTACTGATTCTAGAAAACTATCTCAGATGAATCTGGATTAACCACTGAAAATTTGAAGAAAGAACTTCAAAAAGCAGAAGAAAGGATACAACTGTTGGAAGTCGTGGTTAAACACAATAGGGAAAGTCATCCAGACAGTGGCGGACCCAGGATTTTTGTTCAGTGGGTGCGAAACAGAATAATGTAAAAAATAATTTCAAATAAGACAACGATAGTATTCAAAATGTAGTACATTTTTTTACAATTGTTCCTTACGACTTTTCATACTTTGAAAACGTCGTATAATAGTCTCATTATCAATTTTATTAAATACATCTTTTTCAACATATAACACTAAGCTATCATTCATCCATTGGTCTCCAATCCGATTGCGCAATCAATTTTTCACAATATTCATAGCAGAAAATACCCTTTCAACTGTAGCAGTAGCAACTGGAAGGGTTAATCCTAAAGTCACGAGCCTATAAACCAATGGGTACACTCGATTTTTTTTTTGTCATAACCAACTTGATTGCAAGTTCACTAAGGCCCCGTAATTCTTTGAACTCCTTGCTAGTGCGCATATCAACAATATAGTTTCGAAGTTGATCATCAAGTGACATAAGCTGTACTTTCGAAAAATCTTCAGGATAATGCTTAGCAAGACTGATTAATTTCTCCTTGTCAAAAGCATAGAATGAATCATCAGGACATAAACATGCTAAACAAAGAAGTAATTCTGTACTTGCCTCAGAAAAACGATCATTCAACTCTTGAAGTTGCATATCAATGATAGAATAGAACAAATCCACACGAAAACGATGAAGATTTGTTGTTTCTTCAGTATTACGCCGTGAGCGACCTGGGCGTATAAACACACTATCCATATCAGGAACACCAATATTATATTTCTGACAAAAAGTAACGACTTCATCCAAAAAAGAATCCCACTCTTTTTCCCTCATCTCTTGGAGCCTTTGTTTGCACACTGTCACTAAACTCATAGCATTAACAATATCCTGATCTTTTCTTTGTAATGCCTTAGACAATTCATTTGAGATTCCTAAGATGGTTCTCATAAGATGTAGATTAAACACAAACTCAAATGATTGCATCGAGTCTAATAAATTATCAGCCTCACATATTTGTTCACGTGTTGAGCCATCAACAGAAATCATTTCAACGACATCAATTATAGGTGAGAACATCAAAATCAAACTAATCAAAGTACGATAATGCGATCCCCAACGTGTATCACCACAACGTGCAATAGTACTTTGCTGATTAAGACCCCGTCCACTTGAAATCTCACCATTACCAATTGCTTCAGAAATTATGGCTTCTTATTTGTCTCAGAGAATATCACAACGCTTTGAGGAAGCTCCAACAATATTCACCACACTAGACACCAAATTAAAGAGTGACTGAACTTTCTTGTGCTTCTTTGCCACAGCTACAAGAGCCAATTGAAGTTGATGTGCAAAACAATGTACATAAAACGCACTTGGATTCTCTTTCAAAATAAGTGCTTTTAGACCATTGAACTCACCTTGCATATTACTAGCCCCATCATAACCCTGACCTCGCAATCTAGATATAGTCAACCCATATCTTGAAAATAATTTATCTATAGCCGTCTTAAGTGATAGAGCTGTAGTACTAGGAACATGTTCAATCCCAATAAAACGTTCAACTACATGTCCCGTCTTATTAACATAACGTAAAACAATAGACATTTGTTCCTTCACAGAGATGTCTTGAGATTCATCAACTAGAATTGAAAAGAATGTACCGGCAATATCATTGATGATAACATCAATTGTTTCAAGAGCTGCAGCACTTACAATATCCTTCTGGATTTTTGGAGATGTTAGTTTGTGATTTTTTGGAGCGTTTTTCAAAGTCACAGCTTTAATTTTCTCATTATGATCAGCTAAAAACTGTAATTGTTCAAGAAAGTTACCTTGATTATTTGACTCTTCACACTCATCATGACCTCGAAAAGCAAGTCCTTGCCGTAAAAGAATTCGAACACAATCAATTGATGCATTTAGACGAACTCGATATGCACTTCGTGCTTCTTTTGTCTGCTTGAAGAAAACTGTCTCAATATGTTGCTCTTGATTCATCAATGCTTCACAATTGTTTCGGGCTTGATTGTGTGCACTATTGACATCTCCAACATGAACCCCAAGTCTATTCTTCTTTCTGAAATTTTGGAACCCTTCTTTCACAAAAGCATCACCACCTCCTTGTTCCCCATTGTTTGGTCCAAACAAATAACAGTATAAACAAAATGCAGCATTTTTACTTATACTATATTCCAACCAATCACCATATTCATTAAACCAAGCAGGAATGAATCTCCTTGTTTTGTTTCGTGGAAACACATGACTCCGAGGTTGGCATGGACCTCTCTGGAAGTATGCTCTTCTTATTTGATCTCGAAGATTAACATTGTAATCCATAATTGGAGTTCTTAATCCGGGGTCAGTGGGAAGTTGTTCAACTGTAACATCAATAGGCTCAATATCCGCTTCCATTACCTCAAAATCTTCTTCAAAATCAGTTCCATGAATGTTTGCTTCATCGATTTCATCAATAGATGCTTCCTTTGCTATTACTTCATCGATTTCATCAATATCATCAATACTTACTTCATTAGCTTCAATGGTTTCATCAATATTTGCTTCATTTGTTTCATCGATTTCATCAACGCGTAATTTCTTTGCCTCAACCTCTTCTTCAATAGAATTTTGAGACATTCGTTTAAAATATCTCAACATTTCTTCCTGCGAAATCAAATCAAACAAAGATAACTTGAAAAATCCCCTTCAATCCATCCATCCTCAAAATTCAAAAAAAATTCATTTTCCATCATAATTCAATTCATCAGTAAAACCATATTTAATTATCTACTACTAATTTACTATTAGAATTTAGAAAAAGAACTTACAAGCTACAACTTACAATTTACAATTTACAAAATAAATGAAACTTAACAAATAACAATTCAATACTGGAAAATTGGAAATTGAAATTGGGAAAGGGAAACCCAGTTACTCAGTTAGACTTAGGCAGTTGAGTTAGCCGTAACCCATTACTGCATAATCTGATTAATCTCCATTAGTATTAATTAAGGAATCACCATAATCTCCATTAGCATTAATTAAGGAATCACCATAATCTCCATTAGTATTAATTAAGGAATCACCATAAAATTAAGGAATCTCCAGCAGTCCAGCAGAACCGTAAAATCGCATTATAACGTGATTTCTCTTTTTTGTACAGTGAAAAAAACATTAAAATATACTGATGCTACAGTGCCAATGTCAGACTTTTACTACTGGAGCAAAGAACCGTTGAAACCTTTTGTGAGAAATTCACCCTTTGCTGTTGAAATTCTCACTTTACCAAAATTCATCTTCCACATCTCATCCCCTTCGTGAAATCCAGAGCTAGAAGAAGTAAACTCAACTGAACTGAAATGTTTACAAATTACAATTACAAGTTAGTGAGTTACAGGCTTACAGTAGCCGTCTGGACTCTGGGTGGTGCCGTCAGCAGTGGCAGGAGGACGGCGATGGGTTGGAGGACACTTGGACTTCTAGGTCGATGGAGAGCGAGTATTGGGCGCTGCGCTGCTGAAGGTCTCTGGCTCTGCTGGACTGCTGAAATGAGAGGAAAAAAAAAAAAAAAAAACTGGGCCAAAAAAAATTTGGGCCGGATCCAGTGGGTGCGGCTGCACCCACTGGACCCTTAATGGGTCCGCCCCTGCATCCAGATGTATCTGCATTCCCAGATGACGAACGAAATGAGGTAAGTAGGTTGAGCACATAACTTGCTAAAGCACAAGACAAGATCAAGAAACTGGTACGTGGATCTGTCTAGCTTGATGAAATTTTGAATAGTGGCAGACCCGTTAGCTTGAAATGTGGTCTTGGATATGAAGGTAAAGGTAAAAATCATGACAATAAAATGAACTTTGTGAAAAAATCTGGATACGGATACAAGGAGCAAAGTAGAAACTATACAGATGCATCTACCTCCTACCATCATCAATTCAATACTACTGGAAATCAAAACTCACATCCATCCAAGAACCATATAGTTAGACAATTTCAACCGAATATGTACAAGCAAGATGAATCTGTCCATCAAACTCGCAGAAAATTTCAACCTCGTCAGAGTCGGCAAGAAATAAAATAAATAAATAAATAATAAAATAAATAAATAGAAATTAAAAAGAAATTAAATCTATTTAACACCAGTCCCCGGCAACGGCGCCAAAAATTTGATGGGTGTCGAATCCAACAAATAATAATTTCTTGCTCTCATTAAAATAAATTGCAATAGTGGTGAGCAAGGTCGAATCCACAGAGACTGGTTAGATTTAATTCTTCGGGAAAATTAAAAACAATGAATTAAAAACAAGGGGGGTTTTGGAATTTTGAATGTGAAATTAAATTATAAATAAACAATTGCGGAATTGAATTAATGAAAATATCAAATTAAACAAACATCCAGCCCAAGGTATAATCTCAGTATTGATTCACGGAATTGATCATGGATGCAAGAATAGAATCCTTAAATCATTCTCTAAATTGGTTATGGTCATTGATACGATCTAACAACCTATCTCTCCTTACTTTATCGATAATCAAGAGACGCTCGTTGATTATTTCCCTAATCAATAAACAACCCTAGATACGATCGTAGGATTTAATTTACCAATAGCATTAATTCCTAGAGAGACGACCAATTCTAACCAACAAATTCACACGCGTGATTTATTTAAGTTAGGTTATATATCTTCATAACATGAGTCAAAAATCAGTCTATAATTAACTATGTTATTTGCCATTTGTATTAGAAAACCTAAACAATTACGGATTTAGATTCCTAATTGGCTAAGTATCGTTTTGACAATTAAGACAACGTGCACTTTGTATTAACAAATCAAAACAACAACTTTGATGCAAACAAAAGATATATAAATAGAAAACAATCAAATGAACAATTAAATTAAATTAGATCTCACAATTCTTGGCGAATCAAAACTTCAAATATCCTTGAACTGGAAAAATAAATTTAGCTACCCATAAACATTTGAAAAATAAAAACTAAAAGAAATAATAATAGAAAATGATATCAAACTCTAGAAATTGACGAAACGCGTTGCAGCCTCCTCTTTCTTCTCCTTTCTTTTCTTTCTTTCTTTTCTTTCTTCCTTTTCCTCTTCCTTTTTTTCTTCCTTTTTCTCTTCTTTTTCCAACGTCCCCCCAAGTCTCACCAAAAATTGGATCCCTTTTTTCCATATTTTTCCTCCTCTTTCCTTTTTGTCTTCTTCCTTTTTAACGTGAAGTGTGTCCCAACAATTGTTATCTTCCCTCAACAATCCTTTTTCCCAGATCTTCATTCCTTAATTAAGTCTTCCAATTATACTTCCTTTCTTTTTTTGGTACCTTATTTCCTTAAACATATATGTCAAATTTTCTTTCTTCCAATTTAACATATTCCTTTAATCCACTCATAGGTCAAAGTTGTTCCACTTTTTGGCCCAATTCTCCTCCAATTAAATTGTGTTGTTGGGCCTTCAAATTTCATCCACCAAAACTGTGTAAAGCCCCTTAGTAATTTGAGACAGCTCACTTCCACAACAATAAGGCGTGCCCACGCCTTATGTCAAGTGCTCCTCTGATTGTGTGTTTTTAAGTTCCAATTTTCTTCTTCCTAATTTGTGACATTTGAGTCAATTTGATCTCAATTCCTCACCTAATTCACAAAACATAAAATATGATTAACATCCAAAATTTAAGCATTTAAAGTCATTGAATTAAGAAGAAGAATCACTAATAAAACAGCAATTATGCACCCTATCAACTTCATTCCACATAAATTCTATAATGTCAAATTTTCAAGAAAAATGTCCATCTAGAAGGGGGGACGATAATGATAATGATCGTATGTGGAGATTTTTGAATGAAGCTTTGATGATGTTGGATAAACTAGATGAAAGGGAAGGGAAATTGAAAAAGGGGCGATCTCAAGCAAATCGTAGTGATTATAGGCGTGATCATAAACTTAGGGATGAAATCGGGGTTAAGAGAGGAGCCGAGATTGATCCAAAAGCAATTTTGAAAATTCAAAAAGAAATTTATGAAGAAAGATTGAGGTGTGAACGGGAGGCAGAAAAAAATATTTGGCTAAATTACAAAGGAAGGAGGAGAAACGAAAGGCGGTAATTAGATGGTTAGAAGAGAGTGAAAATCATGTTGAGCCTCGGGATATGAAAGTTGAAAAGAATGAGGGAGGCTTGAGACATGAATTAGTTGAAGAGACCCCGAACTTAGTGGTAGGAGTTGAAAATGTGGAGTTAGGTGAACAAACTGCAAAATTTGATGAGGAATTAGAAGTTAGGGTAGAAGTTCAAATTTGGGTTTTGAATTTGTAGATCCACATTTGGTAGTGATGAGGTAGTGCACGAGCATGGCGATAAAAGTGTGGAGTTAGAAGATGTGGTTGAATTTGAAGGAAAAAAATTTGAAGAGGTGGATGAGCTAGAAAATCTTGAGTTAGAGGAAGTAATCGAGCTTGATAGAAAAGAGATAGAGGGGGGCGAGCAAGAAGTTGCAAAAGGAGAACGAGGTGAAGAGAAGGGCCTCGTGGTTCAAGAAGTGGAGTTGGTGGTGGTTTATCATGAATACAATGACCCATACCTTGTACCTCATGAAGCTAACATGTCCCTCCCCATTTTGTTTAAATCTTTTTTGCAAGTTAATTACGTTTGGGAGATTCAACCACACTACATATGGAAAAGGAAGTTCAAGCTCCATCTCTTCCATGTTTTCCAATCAAAGGAGCATAATTTATTGAACTCATGGCATGGAAGCAATAATTTTCCGTTTGATCCAGGAGGTGAAGTGAAACAACAGGAAAAAAGCTATGATTCGGGACGAATCATCCTAAAGAAGGAGTGTATGATGTGATCCAGGACCCTCGACAATCGGAGTCATAGAAAGCTTGACGGGAAAATTTAAATATTCAAGCCAAAACAAGAATTCAGCAGGTTCGACGAGCTTTGAAGATCAAACCGTGTCGAAAAGAACCGAAAATTATGCAGAAGGGCTGTCACGACCGTAACCAACATATGTCACGGCCGTAACCTCCCCTCGGGTTAAAATACAGAATTTCAAGATTTTCAATTTACGGCCGTAAGTATAAGTGTCACGGCCGTAACCTTAATCAAAAACACACTTACGGCCGTAAGTGTCATCTTTACTGTCATAACTGCTTAATGGATCAGATTTTTCCAGATTTCGCATTATTTTATTTCCTTATCAGTTTTAGCTATTTTAGGTTAATTAGAATTCTATTTTGAGTCAATTAGTGGTTAGCGTTTTTGTTTGCTTATTTATACGCTTTTTCCATTCATTGTAATAAGAGACTTTGATGATTGAATAAAAAGATATTGAATGTTTTTCAATTGTTTAATGTGTGGATTCACATTACAAACCCGAACTTATCAAGATTGATTATCTTGTGGTGTTCATCCAGAACTTATCAAATATTCGCGAGAGTATTTGTGGCGTTCAAAACCAGATACTCATCAAGGAGATTGGGCAAATCCTTGTGGCGTTTCGACAGTCATGGTTCTTTATTCCACATCGTTGAGCCATCGCGTCGTGAATATCGGGTCATGATTCATCCGTCCAACCACAACCTGAGTTCGAAACTTTCCGGCGTTTCTTCCCCGCTTAGAATCTCATCAAGATACATTTTTCTTTCAAGAGGTATCTGACCACCAAGATACACCAGATGCTGCAGAATCAAAAGTGTTGAAAAAACCATCTTCTAGAGTTCGAAAAGCTCATCTAATTGACAACATTCTCACTGATTTCTCCAAAAGAAATGTACCCGGGAGAAAAATTTTCGACGAAATGGGAAACATGTGCCATGTGTCCTTGATTGAATCAAAAAATGTCAAAGAAGCATCGACAAATGAAAACATGGTACAGGCAATGCACGATGAACTCAACCAGTTTGAAAGCCATAACATATGGGAATTGGTGCCCCGTCCAAAAGAAGGAAATGTAATTGGGATCAAATGGATCTTTAAAAATAAGTCAGATGAACAAGGGAATGTGATCAGAAACAAAGCCAGACTTTTTGCTCAAGGTTACACCCAAATCAAAGGGATAGACTTTGACGAAACATTTGCTCATGTAGCCAGACTGGAATCCATCAGACTATTGCTAACTTTGTCCTGCTACGTTAATTTCAGATTATACCAGATGGATGTCAAAAGTGCCTTCCTGAATGGTATACTAAATGATGAGGCTTATGTGGAGCAGCCACAAGGATTTACAGATCCATCTCACCTGGACTATGTCTTTAGACTCAAAAAGGCATTATATAGGTTGAAACAAGCTCCCAGAGCTTGGAATGAGAGACTCACATCATTCTTGCTGAGCAAATGATACAAAAGGGGAGGAACTGATAAAACTCTTTTCATTAAGTATCTAAATCCTGAACTAACTATAGCTCAAATATATATTGATGACATTGTATTTGGGTCTACCTCTTAGTCTAAAATTGATGAATTTATAAATACCATGAAAAGAGAATTTGAAATGAGTATGGTCGGTGAACTAACATTTTTCCTTGGTTTGCGGGTACAGCAAGATGAATCTGGTATATTCATATCTCAGACAAAGTATGCTAAAAATCTGGTGAAGAAGTTTGGACTTGAAGATGCAAAGGTTATGAGAATTCCCATAGCAACTACACTGAAACTTTTAAAGGAAGACTTGGCAAGTACATGGATCCATCTCTCTACAGAAGCATGATTGGGAATCTTCTGTATCTGACTGCTAGTAGACCAGACATATCCTTTAGTGTTGGAGTGTGTGCAAGATATCAGGCCAAACCCAAGGAGTCTCATGTAGCGGCTGTAAAAAAAAATCATCAGATATGTAAGTGGTACATTAAGTTATGGAATTTGGTTCACTAGAGATATCACTACCCATCTTGTAGGATATTCAGATGCAGATTGGGCTGGGAATGTTGATAATCGGAAGAGTTCATCTGGTGGTTGTCTTTACATTGGAAACAACTTGGTGGCTTGGCTAAGCAGAAAAAAAACTCTATATCTCTTTCGACAGCTTAAGCAGAGTATATTGCAGTCAGTAGTTGCTGTACACAGCTCCTTTGGAAGAAACATATGTTGGAAGATTATGAGATTTCTACATAACAAGCCACTTTGTATTATGACTACACCAGCGCTTTCAATATCTCAAAAAATCCTGTCTAACACTCCAAAACAAAACACAACACTCCAAAACAAAACACATTGATATCAGACACCACTTCATCAAAGAATTGGTGGAACAAAAGATTATCAATTTGAAGCACATACAGACTGGTCTACTGGTTGCAGATTTGTTCACTAAGGCCCTCGATACTGTCAAATTTGAAAATTATAGGAAACAAATTGGAGTTTCACCTCCTCCAGAATAGGAACATGCATTTAAAAAAATACATTTTTTTATTGCATATGTTACCCTATTCTTATACTAAGTGTAGATCATGTTTTTGCTTGCAGATATATCTGAGTGCTTGAGACTGATAATGAGATAGATATTTCTAACAGATGTCAGTCAACATGTCTCTAGATGAATCTAACTTGCACTCTGATAAGTGTATTTTATACACTTATTTGTACGTCTAAATTAGAATTAATTATTATCGTTTTAGAATATATGCTATTTAATTTGTGTTTATTTGTTTACTTTGCAGAAAATATCCCAAAAGATGAAGAATGAAGTAATTGATGAGAAAAATGCATAATTGAATGCTAATTGGAGCTAAAATGAGCAATTGATAAGTTTGTGACGTCAACCGGAAAGATGCAATGTGGCGAAGTAAATGAATAAGAAGCTGGAGGATCCAGTTACAGGAATTGAGAGTTGAAACGAGCAAATTGAAAAGACTCCAAAGTATGGGGATTATATTGTTGCAATTGGAAGTTGAAGAACTGAAGAGCAAATTAAACATGAGGGACCAACTTGCAAATATCCAATGATTGATTTGGATAATAAGAAGATGCTTTGAGGATTTTTAGGAGTCAATTGGATGCAAGTAGAAGTCAAAAAGGAATGGAATATGATAAGAATATTACCATAAAATTGATTCCAATCCTAGAAGATTCTGGACAGAATTCTAGTCGGACTTTGAGACCTAGTTTTGGGATAGTAAACGTTCGAATTGGGAAAATCCTATTTCAGGAAGAATTATATCCCTTTACGTTATATTTCCAAATAACTTTGAATCACATTAATCGGATAAGGTAAGATAAAGATATGGTCGAAATACTGAATACTGTGCAGATACCAAAAAAGACTCGCGCGCGGATTTGATGAATTTTCTTTCCTTCTTCAACTTGATCTCTTCACCAACTATAAATAAAACCTCTTTGCACGAAAATCAGACCTTTGCCTCTCCAAAGAATGAGCCACAATCGAGAAATCAACATCAAATTCTTGGGGAATCAAGCATCGCAAAGGGGCGTGAATTGAAGATAATTGAAGAATCAAAACTTGGTGCAAGATTTCCATTCTTTATATTATTTTTAATGAACGTTAATTTTTATTGTTATTGTTCTTTATTGATGATGTGTAACTAAATTTTATGTTGGGATGAACGATGTAGCCTAGTTATATTATTTTAATTCCAAATTCCGTTGTTTTAATGTTTTGTTGCATGTATTAATTTATTATTGTTCTTAATGCTTGAATTGTTTGATCACCAATTCATGATTTATTGAGTTATTTCCATAATCCGAGAGGTGATTTAATAATTTAGAACGTGGTAATAAATCCAGTAATTGAACAAGAGATAGAGATATACTCGTGTTATTATTGCGATCGTGTGTGAATTCTTGTGTGTTATGCATCTAGATAAGGAATATTCGGACCCTCTGTAGAGATACATGGTTGACTTATTTATGTAGAATTGATTTAAACTCGAGAGAGGAATTTCAATTTAAATTAGTGAATTCGACCGAATGCATAATTAGGAAATAAAACTTGAATTGGAGTTAATATAATTGGCTAGGTGATATCGGGATTCCCAACTACTTTACAATCGTATTTAAAAACAAAAGCAATTTCGCAATTTTATTTCTTTAGTTTAATTCTTTAGTTGTAGTTAACAATCTCAAACAAATTCGCCCGTTCAAATAGAGTTAGGAACTAACACATTTCGGTACTTAATAGCAGTCCTCGTGGGACGATAATCCGGACTCTTATGTCCACTTTATTACTTCTCACGACCCGTACACTTGCGGGGATATCTCGCATCGCGAGATATTAGTGAACACACTCAAATCTGGACAATCCAAGGAATATGTCACTACTGTCAAAGCTGTCTGGTTTGTTACTGGATGAGGTTTTATATTCTCTGTGTAGACCTATGATCTGAATCTTGCTTTCAGCATTGCACGCATTTTCTTATTGTCCAAAGACGGGGCCAATGGAAAAGAAGGCTGTCTATCCAAGCCAAGTTCATACCCTTTGGTTTCAAAAATTATAAGAATATGTGAAAAAGCTAAAAAATCAAAAGAAAAAAGGGAAATCTGTAAGATAACTTCTGGGGATTGTGTGAATCTACCAATCCAAGTCAAGTTCATACCTTTTTTCTAATCTAAAGGGGAAAATATAGTAAGATAACTTCTGGAAATTGTGTGAAGCTATTTCCACCTCCAAAAGACATTGCCACAATATTGAAAAAGTTGGCAAGCCGGATTTTAGAAAATACACTTTATATAGATATTGATCGGTCTAATTGTGCACTACGGTGACAAATCATAAGTCAGGACAATCATATGGTTTTGACATTATGTGGATGACTAAGAGTTGCTCAGATCACACATGCACTTTAATCAACTTAATCATGTACATGGTGGACTGTACACTTCCAGATGTATCTAGCTATAGATGCCAATAGTGCTCAGATGTGTCTCAGGTACCCTGATGTATCTAGATTTTTCATTAAAGAAATTTAGATGTTTTTATGAAAATCTTTATTTAAGGCAGTATATTGTGGGCTAATGTGAGTGAATCTTGCAGAATAAGACAACTAATTTGTAGAGCCCAATTTTTGGTAATTTTATTGTTACCCAATTCTTGAATTATTCTGTTTCTATACTTATCCTATTTTTTGAAGGAAAGGAAATTGACAGGAACTAGGATTCTTAAGAGATATCTGTTACCAAAAAGGAACAAATTTCTTGAACTCTTTTTAAACTCAAATTCCTCATTCAAATCGCTTACATAACTCACGCCTCCCAAACTCTCAAGAAAAAACACCCCCAATTTCCACACAATCAAGAACTAACCTTCCAAATTGTCAAGAATCTCTCCAATCTTCATCAATTGCTAACCATGGCAAAAACTAAACAATCTAGTAGGAGAAGGAATCCTAGAAATTCCAATGTTGATAAAGAAAGAGCGTCATACAGTAAAGGGGCCTTCGGGTCGGGCACTGTCGTAGTAATGGAAAAAATTGAGACAAGGCTCCTCCACCTTCACACTCTAAACCTTAGGTGTAAATCTGCCACCTGCATCTGGTAACCTCACTACGAGTCATATCTCATCTTTGGATATTTGTAGTGAGTTAAAGATTGCAAGAGAAATTGGTGGAAGAATAACAAGGGAAATTGAGAAAAAGGAAAAAGCAGCGAGAAATGTGGAAGAAGATGAAGCTAAAGATGCAGACGGATCTGGTGAATCTAAGTCTGAAGATGAAAAAGAGATAGAGGAAAAATTAGACGATCATGATGAGTCTGGTGATTCAGAGGGATCTGGTAGTGAAGAGGAATTGGATGAGGCTGAGAAATCTGCAGAAGGCAAAGAAGAAGAGAGTGATGAACCAGACAGAAAGGGTGAACAAAAGGTGCAATAAATTGTGACTGCCAAGAAGAAAAGGTCAAAGGCAGACACGTCTGTGGTTCCAGACGAATCTATGTATGACCCTTCAGTATTAGTGGGCAGTCCTATGCAGACTGCCAGAGGTATGTTCACACCCTTCAATTTCAAATTCTGGTCATCTGATTCATATGCAGACTTCCATAAACATATTTTAGGAAAAAGAATATATTATGAGTCTAGGATATCTATTGAAGAGTTTGACGATTTTGGGATTGAAGATATTGTGACTCATTTTGGGTTAGAGAGATTGTCTAGGTGTCAGGGGGATATCAACAAGACATTGGTAAAAGAATATGCAAACATTCCCATTGATTTTAACTCCAAGAAATTCTTGTTTACCACATCTTTATTTGTTAGAGGTCAGTTGGTAAAATTCACCCAGAAGGACCTTAGGAAATGGCTAGGACTGAAAGAAGAATTTGCAGATGAGGATGATGCAATAGAAGCCAAAAATGATGAAATCGCTGTGGAATTGACAAGGGGGAAAACTAAGTGGCCTGTCAAAGGACATAAACAATTGCCTAGGTCCGAAATGTCTAAGAAATACCAGATTTTGCATAAGATTGTAAAGGCAAATTTTGACCAACTCATTCACGAATCCAGCTTTAAACGTGAGTATGCTAGAACTCTCTCTCTCCTTGGTACTAAGAGGAATATTGATGCAGCTGCTCGTATTTGGAATTCAATTATTGGTCGATTTTCAGGCAGTGGTCCTCGACAAGGCAATACATACTTTTTGGTTTATCCATGGATTATCTCACAATATTTGATGGATCAGGGTGTGAAAAGATTGGAGGATGATTTGGTCATCACTCCCAAACAGCTAAACAGGGTTAAGTATAAGTAAACCCTGGACACTCAGATTCCTCACAAGAAGATAAATCTGGGGTCTGCAGATGAAGCTACCAAGTAGGATGCGTCTGGGCATTAAAGCAGGATAGTGCAGCTGTAGGCAGAGGTTATTGAGCTCAAGTCAAGATTGACAAAGCTTGAGGATATACTGGATAAGATGTTTGTTGGGTCATCCACAGACGTGACTGCAAAGGCCAGTGAAGAAAATAGGAAGACAGAGGCCAAAAAGCCGACTGGGACAAAGAAGCTGAGAAAGAACTAAGATCAATCTCAGTAGCCATGCGCTTGCCAGATGCCTCTGCTTATTTGTGCTGATTTTGAGACTATTTTTCTGATTTTTTTTTAAAACAATTGTTGTGTTCTGTAACCAAACAATGCCTATGGTCGTGTTTTTGTGCTTTTCTGGCAGGTTATAAGACATTGAAAGCTTCCCCTATTTGTTCCAAAAAGGAGGAGTAATATTTTTTCATCTTCTCCGGATTAATCGATTGATGAAGTAACTTTTGGTTATTTGATCCTCTTTTATGTGCTTATTATTTTTCTCTCGTTACATGCATGAAGTAGTTGAAGTGAGTTTATTATGATGCATGACTTGAGGGGGAGAATTTTGATAGAGGGAGCTTGAAAATTGCATGTTACTTCTATCTATGTTTGTGAAAAGATGATTAGGTGGCGTTCTGTTTGTATTTTATTTTGTATTTTCATTTTCGAAAATATTTTGTGTTTTGTGTTTTCATTTTTGTTTTCAAATTTGCTGAAAACGTGTTTGGTTTGTCATTTCTGAAAACTGTTTTTGAAAATGAAAAGTTGGAAAACACGTTCTGTTTGAAATTTTGCAGAACACTATTTAAACTATTTTTAATTAATTTGCTTGCAAAATACTACTAACTCCAACTCAAATTTCCTTTCACAATACACTAAAAATATGGTTACATGCAACACACTAATGTGAGCATTAAGAGTCTATATTAACACAGCTTGGTCAGGTTCGGGACTTGAGAAAACTCTACTTCTATTAAAATCCAGAAAATGCAACTTCTTTCAAAACCACCAAAATTCTCATTTAATTTTTTTTTGAAATATAACAACAAGAATTCTCATTTAATTTTTTTTTTGTAATGTTGATATTGAACTCAATAAAACTTTATTTAAACTAAGTTCAAAGTTAGGATAATTCTCAAAAAAAAAAAAAAAAAAAAAAAAAAATATTTATTTAGGCTTAGTTCCAAGCTAGGATAATTCTAAAAAAAATAATAAAAAAATAAAAAAAAATAAAAACTTTATATTAATCTTAGTTCTAAGTTAAGATAATTCTATAATAAAAAATAAAAAAAAAAAAAAAAAAAAAAAAAAAATTCTCAAAACGCGTTTTCCGCGTTTTGGACATTTTTTGTCGAAATACACACAAAACGCCCAAAACGATGTTTCGAGCGTTTTCCGTTTTGTGTACAAATTTTTTTTTTGTTTTCCAAAATGCGTTTTCGAAAATGGTAAAGAGAACGCGTTTTTAGCGTTTTCGAAAATAAAAACAGAAACCGACCTCAAAACAGCAAAGAGAACAGGGGCTTAGGTTTTGAAAAAATAAAAAAAGCAAAAGGGGGAGATTGTTAACTTATTTAAGTTGACATTTTCTATTTTTTTTACATGTTCGTAATTTAAGTGAATTTAATTTAATTACTAAATACGTGTATTTAGTAATTGATTAAGTTTAATTAAATTACTTGATATTTTCTTTGACTGTTGATTATATTTATCTTCCAAATTTTGTGGAATAATTATCTCATGTAATTAATAATATTTAGAGATAAATTGTGTCGCTTATCTTTGATTGTGATAATGTTTTACTTGGGCTAAAATTCTATCTTATCACTTATTATTAATAAGTATTGTGATAATATTTTAGCCTTGCTAAATATCCTATTGGCCGAAAATTATGGTAGTTATTTCTTAATGTCCAAGTTTTTGTATATCACTTGGTTGGTAAGTGATTCACTTATGGTAAGATTCTTTTGTTTCATAATTATCTTTGATTATCTTTATTAACTTTTAATTATCTTTGATTTATTACAAGTAATAGAGATTTTGCACAACTACGAGACTTGATGAACAAGCAATCCGATGGTGCCTATATAGAGAAGACTGGGATGGTGTTTCTCTCAAGTCGAAGAAGCTAATAAATTCGTGTGGTACAAAGTTCATACACGGCTTCTTCAATAATTTGACTTCATTTCTCCGGGAGGAGTTTTCAATCACTACGAGAAGAAAAGACTTTCAACCAGAAGATCAAACGGGAGGTTTGTATCGAGATCAAATGAGAGTTCGAGTTTGGTGAAGATCATTGCAGTGTCAAAGAAAGCTACTGAAGAGTGGTGGGACGCCAGCTCATAGTACGTGCCATAGAAGAATCAGGGAGTGATTTATTTCATAAGTGTTTGATAAGTTTATGTGTAAATTTATCCTATAGCTTAGATTGAACTGTGTAACGACTTTTCTTAATTAGTGATTGATTTTTGTCTACTGGGTGAGGGTACGTGGGTTTTCCGTATTAGAATTTTTTTCACGTTAAGCTCAAATATTGTGTTCTTGTCTCTTTACAATTCTGCATCTTTTATTTAGACTGTTCACATTCTATAGTCCAGACGAATCTGGAATATAAGGATTCATCTGGATTTACGCTAAAACAAAATTTCACGTGTTTTGTTAATACTCAACTTTCCAAATAAATATGTGACAGTCAGTTCATTTAAACATCAAATTTAGACAACTTTAAATTTTCAGCGTCAAAGAGTCAATGCTGGAAGTAGGAGGAAGACATGAACCACGTCTGCATTCACGGACCGATTGCTGTAAAGGTTTGGACCTTCTTCTTCTCTAAAATCGGGATACATTGGAGGGAGTACAGACACCCTATGCGTCTCTTTAATACTTGGTGTAGAAGTTGCAGCAAACTTCCGATGTTCTAGAAGTATTTATCCCTATTTGTCATGTGGAATTTGTGGATTGAGGGGAATCTATCAAAATATGAGAATAAACAAGTTTCAGCCTAGAGAATCATCAAAAATGTTGAAGGAAGAATGTTATTAATCCAAAATAAGTTGATCATCAGAGGGATGAAACAGAAGGAAAAATCGTATGCCTACTACTAGGGAAAACCTGCTGGGAAGAAGGTTAAAATTAATGTGGCTGTACATGAGAAGCAGGCGAAATTTGGGAGAGTAAGCATTGCTAGAAGCAATAATGGAGATATCATTTTTGCACTAAGTAAAAAATCAATAGGGAAGAATGAACTTGAAGCGGTAATTAATGTGATATTGGAGAGTATTAAAAAATGTGAGGAATTGATGTTAAAGGAAGTCAGTATTGCTACAAAAAATCAGGCAGCTATCTATGGAATCAATGATGTGAACTACAACCCTTGGCCATTGTGTTATCAATTAATTGAAATTAGAGAATACACGAGAAGACATGAAAGCAAGATGGAGGTTGAAAAGAAGACAACTAATAAAACAGCTGCTTGGCTAGCTGAAGAAGGAGTACTAAATGGTGAATGTAAATGGTATCTATCAAAAACTGTCCCAGACTGCTTCAGAACATTGTGAAAATGGATCAACAGCAAATATCTTTTATTCTGGAACCAGATTAACATTGAGTATGGATAGGTTTATACTAAGTCATCATCTAGAATTCATAGCAAAATTTTTTGAAGTGTATAGGGAGTAAGTACTCCTGGTTTACAGCTTTATATGCATTTGCATCTTGATTTAATGTTTTGATGGAGTAGTATTCCATTTTGCATACATCATAATAGAATTTAGATAGTTTTGAAGCTTGTATTATGCATTTCATTGGGAGGCAAGGGTCATGTCCTCCTCCTCTAGGTGTTATTGTTTGCTAAAAACACACCGCAAGTGCACGTATCGCATATAAGTGATAATGGACTAAATGAGTCCAGTTTATCGATCCCACAAGGATTGTCTATTTCAATTACACCCTAGTTTTAATTAATTTAACCAAGTAATACACGATAAAGTTTTGATTTTGGAAATGATTTAATACTAGAGCTAAAATTGCAATTGCAAGTAAATAACTAGGAAATGATGATAAATAGATGATAAAGGAGTGTTGGGATTCTTGATTCCACTTGACCATTACCTAATTGAATTCTCAACAAGCAAATAGAAATGCAATTCATTAATCATGTTAGACCCGATTTTCCAAGCTTAGTCAATTACCTCTCTTGAGTGAAATCAACCCTAATTAGTGGAATTAACCTACTATATCTCTATGTCGATTAAAAACACATCAATTGCATTAAACCTTTGTGAAAATAGCTCAATGGGTCATCTAGGGTTTTAGGTATATCTCTATCCTAAATAAGAACCTAGAGCAAATATTGTGTTGATCTAGAATACACAACAATTTCTCAATAATTGCACATCCCATGAAATCCAAGCATAAATGTGGCCACAATAAATGCAAGTCAATAAATACAACAATAAATGCACAAGATAATAAATAGCCTAAATTCTTAATACAAGCATTAAAATCATCTAAGCTAGGTCAAAGTTAATCAATAATCCCAACACAAAATAGTTTAGCCCATGATAAAATAACAATGAAATTCAAGAATTAAATACATCATTTCAACAATAGATTCAAGTATATGAAGAAATATGAAGATTTAAAATAAAAACTCCCCTTCAACAATGCTTGAAGCTTCAAAACATCAAAGTCCTTCTACAATGTTGTTGGTATTTCTTCCCTTCATCAACATTCATCAACTATACTAACTAATTACAAAAGAAAATGACAAGAAAATAGCAAGAATAATGAAGAACAATTGAGAGAAAATGTTTTTGGATGAAAAAGTGGAGTAAAAGTTGTGAAACCATAGCCAAAATCATCCAAAAATACTAAAAAATCGCGTAGATCCGTGTCCTTCAGCTTTTGGGCCGAACCGGGTCGCACCGGGTCGGCCCAGAATTCAGTTTAAATTTTTTACCACGCGGTCGCGTGGTTGGGCTGAAATTTCTCAGGTTGGATTTTTGGCCTAGTTTGCGAACGCGACTTGTTAGAGCCACGCGATCGCGTTGTTCACCTGGCAGCTCCGTCCTTCAATGATTTGCAATTGGGTCCTCTAACTTTCAATGTAGATCAACTTGGTCCCCAAAGTTTCTGATTTTTTTCAATTGAGCCCATCCAAAAGTGCATTTGAGTCCGTCAACTTTGGAAACTTGAAATTGAGTCCTTTGATCAGTTGCACATGCGATCCACAACTTTACGGAAGTGACAATTTGGTCCCCAAACTTTGACTCTTTGAAGGATTTGACTTTTTTCTCCTCAATTTCTTCAATTATTCATCCATTTAGCTCCTTTCTTGTGCTTTCTCCATGTATTTAAATGTTGAACCTGTTTAACCACAAAATATGCACAATTCAGTAGGTATTTTTCCAAATTACTCAAAAAGTACTACAAAAAATATATGAAATATGCATGTAAAATGCACTCAACAGTTATCATTTTCAATTTATTAATAAGATGGTAGGGGAATTCAAACCCCCCCCCCCAACACACTAGTTAAAGGAGGAGGGATAAAATCCACTCTTTTAACTCTTGAGAGGTTTTAATTAAAAAAAAAAAACATATTATACTTTTTTTTTCAAAGTAATAATACAATATTATTTTCAAATACTGTTATGTGTGAACTTGGGCTTCTTATGGAGTAACAAATAATTCAAATATAATATCTCTTTTTAATGACACTACAATATTCTTCTACAATTGATTTAGATTGTTTATTTTTTTAAAGAATTTTTGTACAATATTTTTCTGGAATATTGATTTAAATTCATTCCTTTTCAAGAAATATAACATAATATTCTTCTAAAATATTGATTTATATGGTTACCTTTCAAGAATTATAATATAACATTCTCTGGAATATTGATCTACACTTTTTTTTTCAAAAATTATAATACAATATATTCTTGATACAATATTTTTTGAAATTATTAATTTAGATTATTTCTTTTTAATGATTATAATACAACATTCTTTTGAAATATTGTACTAAAATATTGAACGAGAAAATTGTATTCAAGGAAATACTTATCTATCATAAATTGATATAGTCAAAGACTCAAAATAATATGACCAGATGAGACCACAAACCTTTTTTGTTTCGAAAAGGAAGAGAGAATTTCTATGTCGATTCAATTGATGGGAGCTTTGTGACTTTCAAAAAAAGAATTAGTTTGTTTGTGCTCAATTGGCTAGAACTTCATGCTGATAACAAGTTATAAAGCAGACTGAAATAGCGAAGAAAGTAGAAAAGTCAATAGGCTTGTATATTTTATTAAGAACCAGAATCACATGTATATAAGGAAGAATTAGGGATACAATGGTAATAATAACTAGGGCTATAAGGGTATAAATGTCATTCACTAATAACATATTATTTACAACACTTGTTTAAATTCATGTAAAGCCTTACATATCAAGAATGCTCTATGTGCCCAATTTCTATGCGCGTGCGCGCACACACAAAAAAAAGTTCTCCCTTTTCATTTCCATACGAGTTCTTAATTGTTTTCACAGATTTTAGACTCCAAAATTGGATAGTTTCTTCGAAAACATATATGATTTTTCAATGCAACAAGGACAATGCTAACCCACGTTTCAAACCAACATGATAATCATAAAAAAATTTAATACAATTTCCTAAAAACAAAAATATAATTGTAACATAATTCAATCTTATCTCCAGGGGCAAAGCCAAGATGATCTGTTGGGCTGGGCCAGGAGGTGTTGTTTGACTAGCCCATCAAAGATTTTTTTTTTTATAAGTAGGGATTTTTTTTTTTGGGAAAATTACACTGTATACTACGAAATCAACACTAAAATAATTTATACTATTTAGGAAATAAAAACTAAAAATTAAGTTCTTCCATACCACTGCACAACCATCGCCGATGCTGATGCCACTCGTCTTCGTTGATGAAGCTGCTGTCGCTCGTCTTCTTCGCTGATGCTGCACAACCAAAAAATACCACCGTCTGTGAGGGCTGAGCTGAGAAGTGAAGAGGTTGCCGATGTTCGATGAACTGTAGGTTGCTGAGGAGTGCGGCTGCTTGGTGATGGAGCTGGAATTGTGTGTGGGATGAGAGTGTTGTTGGCTGGAGTGAAGGTTGTGGTTGCTGTGCTGGTTGCTGCTGGTGAGAGAAGAGGAGGAGTTGTGCGTTGCTGTTGTGTGTTAGAGAGGTTGGTTCAGGGTGGGTGTGTGTGTGTGTGTGTGTGTGAGTGAGAGAGAGAGAGTTGGTTGCTGCTGTGTGTTATGGAGAAATGGAGATGCTGGTGCTCAAGGCTTCCAGCCGTTGTGAAGAGAAGTACTGAGTAAAGTATCATAAGAAATAGTGTGAAGTTTCAAGTTGTGATACTACAATTTCGTCCAAAGTATCATAAATATTTGATAAAGTTTCAAGTTATGATACCAAAAATCTGAAAGTATCATAAGTATCATGTTATGATACTTTAAAAGTATCACAACATGATACTTGATGAAAACAGTATTTTTACAAAAAGAAAAAAAATTTGAAGTATTTTTCAATTTTTTTTAAAATGTAGTAAATTTCAATTATGATACAAAAGGATAGGTATATATGCAAATGTCCCATTTTTTTTTTTTTTTTTGTTAGATTGGGGGGCTTGGCCAAGTAAGGCTCCCCTTGCCTCTACCCTTGCTTATCTATGTTCATTTCTTTTAAAAATAATGATCATCTTTCAACTAAAAACTGTGGTCCGTGTGATCTCTAAAATACTCAAGAGATGGTAGATTTACCATGTTACCTTTCGGTTGAAACTTTCCTTTAAATAAGCACCCCATAGTTAAAAATTCATGTTGCTGGTGCCCGGGAGGCTTTTTAACTCTTTTGATCATCTAGTTTTCCAAGTGCATTCTTCCACCATGTCTCTCTTGGAAAAACAGTAGATATTTTCTTAGTAGTCGATCCTTCCTCGAAATGGTTACTGAACAAAGGAGGGACAACACCCTGAAGCAGCACAAAAATATAATTAATATTTTAAAATAATATTAATCGTATCTGTAGATTATAAATAATTTGTTGTTACTCCTAAAGTAGCACAACGTTATGCCCCTGTTTGTTATAAATTAAAATCTATGTTTAAATCACAGTCAACAGTCAATCTCAAACACATATTTCTTGGGACCCACACTTTTTCAACAACGCATCTCATCATTTTTTACCAAGATCTGCTAAAAATCAAATTTTAATCTTCACCAAACATGGGCTATAATTAATATTCTACAAGAATATTACTTGAGTCAGTAAAATTTATTTTCTCTCTATTCACAAATCTCAAGTAAGTTGTAATTCAATCAAGGAAAGACAAGAAATTCTAGGTAATAAACTTTACAAATAATAGTTTCTTTTTCTGTTGAAAGTAAATGTCAGTATTCTCATAACATTGAATTTTCATAAGAAAATGGTACTAAATCAATAAATAATAAACATTTATTTGAATGTTATATTTCTCGTTCAATAATCCAGTACAATATTCCAGAAGAATAGCATATGACTATTTTAGAAGAAAAAAAATCTAAATCAATATTCAGGAAGAATATTGTAACATTATTTGAAAATGATTGTGTTATTTGGGTTATTTAGAACATTATTCCAGAAGGATAATGTATTATTATTCTTGAAAGCATACAATCTAAATCAATATTCCAGTAGAATATTGTAATATATTTCGAAAATAAATTTTTTATTTGGATTATTTTATTGCTCTTGAAGAAGCACAAATTCACACAACAAAAATATTTAAAATAATATTGAGATATTACAAATTTCATGTCAATGTTTTTAGTGAAATGTTACTTTATCTAAATAATTATAATAAAATATTGTGTTAGTACTCTTGAAAAGTTATAAACCATAATACATCTTATGTTACTTCTTAATTGATTAATTTTTTGAAAGAATATTGTATTGATATTGGTGAAAAAATGGGTAACTCTATGTAGTATGGAAGAGTTATATTATTATTTTTTTGAATCAATGGTGTAGAAATTCGCAGAATTTGGATAGCGTGCACAACACTGTTCAAACATTGATATCTCAATTATCCATAGTCCAATCATAGTGAAATTTTGACATCATGTTCAAAACTTATGAATCTTCAAATCTATTGATCAGAATAAATATCCGAAGGTCTATTCTTAAGTAATATTTATTTGAATATTGCCCTACTATGATGTATCCAATATGAAAACTATTTTCAAAAATTGGTTTGTTTTTATTATATAGCATAATATGGTTTTCCCTTAAGTGCACAATATTATAATGTAATTGTTATCAATTTTCATTCTTTGAAGAAAATGCAAAATATTGACATTCTCGAAGAACATTTTGTTTTTGCTCTTGAGAAAGCAAAATTTTATTTTACATTAAATAATCAAGTTTAATATGTTTAATTTGTTGTTGCTCCCGAAGAAGCATAATAATTATTAAAGAGTTTATCTTATCTTGAAGATTATGATATTAAAATTTCAATGTTTTAGAAGATTATTGATCCATTGCTCTAAGTAAAAAACATATTTTTATTTTAAATGGAAAAGAGCACAGCACATATATTTAATTATGTCAATACTCTTAAAGAAGAATAATTGAGAATTTTATTTTGTTTAAACGAATATAGTGTTGATTCTCCTAAAAATATACAACCAACATTATGTCAATATTCCAAAAGAATATTATTTTAATACTTCGGAAGAGTTAATAATGCATTATGTATTAGTAAGATAATAAGATTTTACTATTGATAGTAATTTGTTGTTTGCAAAATTAAAAACAAACATAATAAGTTTTTAAAATGTGTATCATAATAATATTGGTACAATTAAAATAAACATTGTATTGAATAGGAAGTTCAATAAGATGAAAAGATTATTGGTTAGCATAACCGGTAAGACCATACTGAATCAATAAAATGCACACGGTTATTGGGAACTCAAAACATATATTAAAAGAAGAACGAGGAGATTCTTCGATCTAGTAAAGTCTTATACGTCACTTGTTCTCAATAAGTTGGTTATAGATGTCATCAAAATAAATTGGTTATTAGACCACCATTAGCTAAAATTGGGATTGAATCTCAAATCTAATAGGAATGTATTAAGGATGAACTATGGGCCCACTCACCCTCCATGTAAATTATCTAGAAATATTATGATACAATTATATGGATCCATTAGAAAATCATGTTTCTATTTATTGAAACTCATAACAAGAATTTTTTGAGTTTATTTGCTTAAACTAATATAATATGAGCATAATTTTTCAGATTTTTAAAGTAAGATAACATTGTCTTTATATGATAATGATTTTACATCCCAAATATTTAAATATTACTAATTAGGATGATAGTTCAATTTCTTCAAGTTTAGCAAATTATTTGACCTCCTAATTTCTAAACTAATATTATTGAGAACAAAATTGGATTCAAGAATGGTAAGAATACTTATTTAGTTTGAAATCAAATGCTATGAAATAGCATGAACCTTAAAATGTGATACTTTATAGCATGATTTCTCAGTATTAGACGGAGGACTAGTAGCTAAAAAAATACATGAAAAATATGGCACACCTAAAGCGTAGAATATTTGATTCAAACAAAGATCCCCAAACAAAAAATGGAGCAAATAATTATGATAGTCCTATTGAGGAAGCATATACTCATGAGCGAGTATATATTGACATAACTAATTGTGAATCTCTAGAAGAGATTTAAGTACTTGAAAATTTGAAAATTGAGATCTCTATAGTCATTTTATCGTGAGGAAAGAAATTGAATTAAAATGACAATTGAGTCGACACACTTTATAAAGCACTTTTGCAAAAGCATATTATGAAATTGGCAGCTCGGTGCTTGAAATATTCAAGTCCATAAACATAATAAATCACTTCATAATATGAATGATAGTGAGGATAATAAAAGAAAATCTGTCGAAGAAAACCAACATTAATATAGTTGCCCAAAATATGCATCCAAGCTAAATTGAATATACTAGAAAAACCTGAAATTTTGGCACATGTAGTCTAAACACTTAGAAGTTTAAAGCCATAAAATACCGATTTGTATTTCCAAATGAAAAAAAAAATGTACATTTGTAATACACGATTTGTTGCACAATGAATGTTTCAAAGATCTAACATTGAATATGAAACGATATGCAGTAGATGTAATATTTTATTTACCTGGAAATGCATCATAAGTCCCAATAAATATATGATTATTATCAATGTAAATTGTGAGAAGATGATTGAGTTACCAATTAGTGAGATTAAAAAGGATAATCAATAACTTAATACTTTGGGATTACGTTGAAAGATTATAGAATTGTTACCTCTATTTAAAGTTTCACGACTTAAACTTGATTGTAGCAATTTGAAAGTTGTAACGTGAAACATATAAGATGCTTGAAGTATACAATTATAATCACTGAATGATTAAATATGCTCGAACCATATAATACAAGTTTATTTGATCAAAGTATAAATATACTTTGAGAACTGAGTATATACAATGTAATTGGCTTAGTGAATACACACACACAAGAATGACCAATAATGTCCATATAATACAAAAATCAATATTTATATTCGTTATTATCATCGTTGATATTTAAGTATGATATCTCTTGAAGAGCTTTCAAAGACACTTGACAAATTGATAAATATGTTATACAAAACACAAATAATATTGAGGCATATTCTTTGTACAATGACATTACACGGAGAGTGTATTTATGATTAATATGAATTACCAAAACCTACAAGTCATAAAACCATATATCTATTGTTATACTCTCTTATATGAGACTCCTGAAGAGATCAAGTGATGCAATTCCTTTTGGGAAAAGCGACGAAGACGCGAAATAATAACTATAATACTCAAGAAAGATCTAAATTCAAATAAATACAACAATAAACAATAAGAATAATGAAAGAATAGACGATAGGATTCCAACCTAAACCTCAAAACGTATGAAATCAAGCGATGTGGAAGAAAGAAATGGAATTGTTAAATGTCACAAGGATTTCCTAGTTCCTTAATAAGTTCAAAGTTTGAACGCCACAAAGAATTGGATTTCCATGTAGTATTGCAGCTCAATTACATTGCCTATCTCCTTATTCAACCCACTCAAGAACCTATCCATAACCCCTAAGTAAAACCCTATAGTCTTTGGTAAATATCCATATAATGATGATTTGAAATAAATATCTTTCTCATTATTGCCTTCAATTCACCCAAATTTTCCACCAGGCTCTCAAAATTCCTCCTCCTATCTGTCACCAATTGATCCCACCAAATAATTTCATAATCAGTAAATTTTATGACCACTAATTTTACCTTCTTTTGCTCTGAATAATTATGACAATCGAAGATTAGCTCCACTTTCTTATCCCAATCCAAATAAACCTTCGAATAACTCTTTCCTTGGAATGATAGTATAGTCATTTTAATATTTTCTAAGTTCCCTTCCACTACATCCCTATCACCAGGATGTCTCATATTATACCCCCTTTCATGTCTATCTCCTCTATCCCTCTCCTTCTCCACTAGCCAAAGAAGACTGCACATTTTCCCCTTCACTGCCCATTCCTTCTTCGTCAACACTATCTTGAGGCCTATTACCTCTTCTAGCTCTAGATCGATCCCTATATAATTGATCAACAATTGCATCCTCTCTATCGATTCTAGCCATCATCTTCTCGAATTATTCCTACGTAGTTGTCATTAAATCTACATTATGTCTACCCATCCTATTCATACCTTGGGGTTGTTTGTTATCACTCACCAGGGATGATGATGATGATGGAGATTCTTCCCTACAAGATATGGCTAGTAACAAGAAAAAGAAATTAAAGTTTATCACGTGTTTAACGCACATGTGTCACTCAATTTGGCTTTTATCCAATACTCACCACTTTGCCTTTTTCCAATATATCCCCTTTTACAAGTTCTCTAAGGAACAATTCAAGGACTAAAGTAACAAGGCAAATGAAGACAAGAAGAAAACGGAAAATTGAGAAATTTTGTGAATTTCGGATTTTTTACCAAAAAATTCGACCACGAATATGGCGAAACAAATGAAACTAACTTTGGATGAGAATAGAGAAAAATAAATACTTTTGAATTTTTTGGAACCTTTTTATGGATCAAAGACTTAAAGATGATGAAGAACATGAATAATGCAAAAAAAATTAAAGAAAAAATAAGAAAATCAAGAAATAAAACAAAAACTCGAATTCAGATCCAAGCTCTGATACCACTTGGTGCAATTCCTTTTGGGAAAAGTGAATAAGACACAAAATAATAACTAGAATACTTAGGAAAGATCTAAATTCAGATAACCACTACAATAAACAATAAGAATAATGAAAGAATAGACGATAAGATTCCAACATGAACCTAACGACGCAAGGACTCAAGCGATACAAAAAAAGAACTTGAATTGTTGAACCCCACAAAGATTGCCTATTTCCTTGATAAGTTTGAAGCTTGAATGCCATGAAGAATTGAATTCTTTGATAAGTTCTTGGTTGTTCTTAAAGAACAATTGAAAAGGGGGAAAATTCAACCTTTAATTGAATAACAATCTCTCAAATATCAAAGTTAATGTTTACAATAATGAAAAAATGATAATATAATGTCAAAAATGGGCTAAAACTAGGTTAGCCACAATTGGGCTTAAAAGGACGGAAAACAATTATTAAAAATGAAATAAACAATAAAAAAAATTGCGAAACCTTGATTCAGTTTAACCATATAGTCACGTAGTTTAATCTCACGAGGCCTCGTGGTTACTCATTGTATCTTCTACTTAATTCTGACATGGTCATGCGGTTGCACCTTATTTCCCCATGCGGCCACACAGGTCTTCTTCTAGCCCCCTTTTTTCGACTCCTTGAAGTGCCTTGATCCAATTTGAATCTCGACTCGGACCTAACATGAAACTTGCTCTTTTTTCCATGTAGATGGCTACTGCATTGCTTGTAACTTAACATCTCTTTTTGATGTGAACCCCTTCGGTGTATTAACTGAAAATTCCCACAACAATTTAATACAAAACCCAAGAAAGCTAAAGTGGTAAAATAAAGGATAAACACCTTAACCCAAGTTTAAATCTAACCCAAAATTTAAGGATTAACAAACCCTAGCCCAATGGGTATCAACCAAACAAATTCCAAGGTGGTGGAAAATAAACAACAACACAAGAATAATAATACTCGAACAAAGTTGATTAACTTCCAAGAAAATACAAGATCAAAGAGGTTTAACCTTACCTCAAAAAGGGCCTCTCAAGAGAGCATTTCACATTGAACATCCAAAGTTTTTTTACAAATGAAAAGGAAAGTGCATAAAATGTACAAAATGGGTAAAAGTTGCAATTTTGGAATTTACAAGAAAAATCACGTTTTTGTAAAACGGAGTGTTTCGGTCGATCACTGGGTCGACCGAAATGGGACTTTCGGTCGACCGCCACTCAACCGAAAGCGACTAAGGCTGAATCAAAATTCCTCTGCAGAAGATCGGTCGACCGGAAGAAAGTTCGGTCGACCGAACTTGGTTGAAACTCCAAGCTTCTCAATTTTGGCTCCAACTTGATTCTTGGCTTCTTTTCTTGATTTATTCACATTGTTTAGCCTCAAATCTTGAACCCTTCGACTTCGAATCTCGTCATGGGTCCTACGGGCACGTGCATCGAGGTTTGAATTTCCCGATTCTCATCATCCCCTCCCTCTTGAAAAGGATTCGACCTCGAATCTTGCTTGAATGCACTGTCGTGAAACTCCTTGAACTTTGATCTTGCAACATTGTGGATCACAGGTTTGTGCAATGAAGTTGGACCCTCGTGATTCTCATCATCTCCTCCATCTCAAAAGAGATTCGACCACTAATCGATACCTACAATAAAAATAGAAAATTCAGACACAATAAATGTAACTGAAATTTCATACTCACCGTGCAAAATCAATTTGTAGGCGTTGCGAAGAACTTGAGAGGTGCCAACATCGCAGGGTAGCATTTTGGATTTTATTCGATCAGGAACCCGTTCTCCCCTTGAAAAGAACCATTTCCAACCACCCGGATCAAAAACGAATTGCCTCCTACCATGGTTGGCATGGGAAGTACATTGTATGACAATCCCCTCAGATGGAGGCATGAGCCTCCTGCGAAGGGGCTTAACCAGATTTGCTTTGTTATGCCCACCTATACTAACATTTCCATCAATAAATAAGTGCATCAATCTCAAAAGAGTTAGTAGGCTAGGGCCAAAAACAACATTAAGTGGAGAAAATTTGCTACTAGGATAAACACTTTTATTGCAAGTAAATTTAACAACCACAAATTGAGTATCATTTTTATGAAAATGCACCACTCCCCCAAAGAAAAGATTCATCATGTTGATAGCAATGCGGGTTTCATGACATCTAGTAAAATGTGAAAGTTTAATATCCCTATCAACATCCACAAAATTAGCATCATTTCTTTTCTTTAGTCTAAGTAAACCCAACACAAACTCCATAGAATGATTAATCCAAGGTTTGCTCATGATGGGCAAATATGCACGGAATTCTTGGGGGAAAAACTTGAGTTTAGCCATTTTACAAGTTCGGCATTTACTACAAGTGCGAACATGTTCAACACCAATCTTCAAAATAGGCCAATAAAATTGATCACATAATACCCCTAAAACCCCATTGGTTTTAAATAGCCCCATCAAACAATCATCATGTGCTCCCCCCACTAGCAAGTCACGCATGACACATTTACAAGAAAACAATCAAATTTTCCAAAACAAATAATCATCATGCCCATAGAACCCATCAAAATATTGCTCACAACATGATTCATAAATGTTTAACAAATTCGGATAGTTAACATGCATGCTCTTACTATGTTCAAGATGGAATGAGGGAGCAGCTAGAAATGTTAGAAGCGAAGTCCTTTTATCATCAAGACATCCCCATAAATCTTTCGCATGGACTCCCCTAACTAGGAATTCCTTTAGAGAGTCAATATGCAAGTCAAGCATATTTTCACAAGATAAGGATTCAACATGCCCATGAAATGTACTATATGCAACATTTTCACAAAAGGATTTGGTACTTATGTAATTGGGCACACGCAAAAAGTTGCATTTACAAATTAGGCACTCATCATGACAATGACCCTTACCACATGTTACATTTTCACAAGTCGACAACACACTTGTCAAATCTACATCAAGATCATACAACCCTCTAATATATTCAAGACACAATAACCTTGCATTCAAGAAAATTTTAGGAGCATACCTCCTAGATGTTGCATCGGTTATGTCATTTTCTTTACCTCGGTTGTACTCGTTGTTGTAGGAAAATATTTTCATGAATTTCTTCCATAAGGCATGCTTTTGGAGTTCTTTGTTTCCTTGATAAGTTGGCCTCACAATTTTCTACAACAAAGAAATAACCAAACTAGGGAGAGAAGTGTTAGAATATTCAAGAGTAAAGAACATTTTGGGGTGATCTTTTCTCTCAATCTTCTTGGTGGCACTCATCACTCCCTCACCTTTTTCTGAGGTAGGAACCCCAACTCTCGGTTCTTTTCTTACCTCTCCTTTTTTTGGAATCGTGGCTCCAACCCTCATCGCTTCTCCTTTTTCTAGGGACGTGGCCCCAACTCTCATGCTCTCATTTTTATTTTCTTCAATTTTATCAATTGAAGGTTCTTTTATTTTCCTATCCTCCCTTTCTTTCTCTTCTTTTTCCTTCTCCTTCTCCTTTTCTTCCAAGAATTCCTTCTTGA
This sequence comes from Ligustrum vulgare, assembly GCA_963555705.1. Taxonomy (NCBI): domain Eukaryota; kingdom Viridiplantae; phylum Streptophyta; class Magnoliopsida; order Lamiales; family Oleaceae; genus Ligustrum; species Ligustrum vulgare. Next base: position 44,397,769 of record OY743173.1, on the reverse strand, counting down.
GCTTCATTTGGTCTTTGCATATTTCTTCCGGACTCAAGGATAGGATCACAACCTTTTTTTCATCCATTTGGAAGCTACACCGGTTCTTCCTCTTGTCATGTGTCACACTCCTAACACTTTGCCAAGGTCTCCCAAAAATTATGTGTGTAGTGTGCATGGGAACTACATCACGTATCACTTGGTCATAATAGGTTCCAATGTTGAAGGCAAGAAGACATTGTTCACTCACTCTCACTCCCCCATCATCACCCAACATTTGCAATACATAGGGATTAAGATGCCTCTTAACCAGTAACCCCAATTTCTCCACCCTACTAGCACTCACCAAATTCATGTCACTCTCCCCATCTATAATGGGACTACATGCCCTATCCCCCACAAGACATCTAGTGTAGAAAATATTATCTCCATCCTTCTCCTTCTCATTATCATGGACAAAAGATGTTGGTGGCCTAGCATTCATCTCCAACACTACTTCTTTACTTTCACTACCTTCCCTCCTATGGACTGATGAAGTCTTCATTTGCTCAATATCAACCTTCTCATCCATCCCATCTCCACTCCTATCTACCCATTCTCCTCTTTTCCTATGCATGCTCCCATTTTGTTTACTATCCATTTCTTCATCCCAAACATCCATTCTAATTTTCCTATTAAAATTCCCATTTTATTTTCTAACTCCATCCCTATACACAACGTTCCCAAATTTATCCCTCATCCTTCTTCTACTACACATCATTTCTTCACCTCCCCTATTTGATGTACTCTCCCCTCTTGTTCCTAAATTTTCCAACTCACCCCCAATCTCCTCAATTTTTCTAGCCATGGTGGTTGAAAGATTTTGTAACAAGTACTTCAAGTCTTGAGTTTGAGCATTGGAATTTGACATGGTATGCAAGTGTGAAAGTGTTCTCACAAGAATATTTTTCACTCGTGTTTCACTCAATTTAGGCTTTTACCCTCTAATGAGCTCACCACTCTTGCCTTTTTCCACTCAAAATCTCCTTTCTCAAGTTCTCCAAGGAAGGTAATCAACTAAACCACAAACTATAATTCTTGTGGAGTTAAAGAAATCACCCACATGGAAGAAAGAATTTAGAACAAGTAGACACAAATACCAAGTAGGATTTATGTGCTTGCTATACTCAAAAAGGAACAATATTTATGTGGGATAAGATGCTAGGAACACAATTTTAGCAATGGGATTAACAAACCACAAATATTTGGTAAGGCATAGATGTAGACCAAAAAAGCACAAGAGTGTAAATTCTCAATGTAGCAATTTAGCAAACACTTTGTACTCAATCTTTAAGTGGCCTTGAATGTGGATAATGTGGATGTATGAAAACTCCCAACAACTCAAATTGTGGTAAGGAATGAATGATCAATAATTACCCAATGTATGGAGCAAATAATATATGGGATACAATGTTGATAACACAATCTCAATAATGGGAATTGGATAGCCCTAAGTAATTAGCAATATATGAGAATTGAACAATAAAGCACTAAGGGAGTATTTTTCTTTGGGACAATTGATCAAACACTTTGGATAAAGTAGGAAAGTAAGTGTTTGGCTAATAGAACCCCCAACAAATTCAACAATCAATATACGCAATATGTAATGATCAATTAATACTCATGGGCATACAAACTTTCTCCAATTTTTCTTTTTCAAATTTTCGGATTTTTTTTTTTTGTATAACCACAAAAATAATGTAAAGGATAGGTTTACCAAATTAGAGTCAAGCTCTGATACCAAATGATGCGAACCCCTTCGGTGTATTGACCGAAAATTCCCACAACAATTTAATACAAAACCCAAGAAAGCTAAAGTGGTAAAATAAAGGATAAACACCTTAACCCAAGTTTAAATCTAACCCAAAATTCAAAGATTAACAAACCCTAGGCCAATGGGTATCAACCAAACAAATTTCAAGGTGGAGGAAAATAAACAACAACACAAGAATAATAATACTCAAGCAAAGTTAATTAACTTCCAAGAAAATACAAGATCAAAGAGGTTTAACCTTACCTCAAGAAGGGCCTCTCAAGAGAGCATTTCACATTGAACATCCAAAGTTTTTTTACAAATGAAAAGGAAAGTGTATAAAATGTACAAAATGGGTAAAAGTTGTAATTTCGGAATTTACAAGAAAAACCCCGTTTTTGTAAAACGGAGTGTTTCGGTCGACCGAACTGGTCGACCGAAATTATTTCGGTCGATCACTGGGTCGACCGAAATGGGACTTTCGGTTGACCGCCACTCAGCCGAAAGCGACTGAGGCTGAATCAAAATTCCTCTGCAGAAGATCGGTCGACCGGAAGAAAGTTCGGTCGACCGAACTTGGCTGAAACTCCAAGCTTCTCAATTTTGGCTCCAACTTGATTCTTGGCTTCTTTTCTTGATTTATTCACATTGTTTAGCCTCGAATCTTGAACCTCTTCGAATTCGGATCTCGTCATGGGTCCCACGGGCACGTGCATCGAGGTTTGACTTTCCCGATTCTCATCACTTTTGATCTCATACCTTGGATCACATCATCAAGATATGGATGACTCAATGCACTTTGAATCAGGGGAGTACCTGTACTCTTTTTCCTAACAAATTTTAACAAGGCACATCAAATTACTCACAAATTTTCAACAAATGTGAACAAGTGACAAAGTAGCTGATTTATCCATAAAAGGACTGCCAACATCCAAATTCAAAAAATTGATTCACAAGATTGTGATGCATTGACTCAATGATCTACAATGATCAACATCAGGGGAGTAGTTGTAAACATCAGGGGAGTAGTAGTAGGGGTGTAAACGGATCAGATATGGGTCAGATCTGCCTTTATCCGATCCGATCCGATAAGATTAATTCGTAAATTCGATCTGATCCGATAATCCGACGAATATTTGACACTTAAATCCATATCCGATTTGCTATCTTATCAGATATCTGATCCGATTATCCGATCCGAAATTATTTTTAGCAAAATTTTTTAAATGTTCACATATTAATGATTATAATTTCATATCATTCATAAAAAATAAAATAATAATATCTCAAAAAATTATAACAATATTTATATTTTACAAGTTTTAAAATGAATATTATAACATATAATAATATTATATTAAAATTATACTTTATAAAATACATTACAAGATTTAAAATAAAAAATTATATGGAATAAAATTATATAATAATATATAAAATATATTATATTAGTATAAAAAATTAGGATCGGATTGACTTAAATCCATATTTGTTCTATTTAGTTAAAAAATTATTGGATTCGGATCCTTATCGGATTATCGGATTGAGCCCTTAAATCTATCTCATGTTAATTTCATTGGATTTCGGATCGGGTTCGAATTAAAATCCGATCCATTGCAGCCCTAAGTAGTTGTACTCTTTTTCCTTAGTTTAGTTTTTGTCCTATTGAGTTTTCCTTACAATGTTTTACTAAGACAATATTTGTTTTAATATTCCAAAATAACTTTACTCTTTTTCCTTCATTTGATATTTTTTTTATTAAATCTTTATTAAACAAGGTTTTAATGAGACAAATATTCTGTCATTCACGGGGAGTGTTGTAAATATTATATGTATTAGTGAATGACAATTGTACCCTTGCAGCCCTAGATATTATTTTCTTATGTATCCCTAATTCTTTCTTATACATATGGGATTTTGATTCTTAATAAAACAAATATCTATTGACATATTTGTTCTTCTCTTCTTTTTTTTTTTCTCTCAAGTTTATAATACCAAACAACTTTGTTGTTATTTCCATTATCTCGAAAATAATGAACCCAGCAACCTTTTTGTTAGTTAATTTGAGAAACAATATATTACATTGTAGGTCACAATCATAATCTTTTCAATTAGGCACAAGCAATACCTACTTAATAGTAATCATATGGACTAAAAAATATTGGTCGATTCATAGCCCATAATCCAAACGAAAATAGGGGTGAATGGTCAGGTAACCCGGTCCACTTACCTGAAAGGTATTACCCTTTACAAAAAAAATAAAAAAATAAAATAAAAATAAAAATTTAAAATCTTTATTTTAGCATTTCATTTGACCCACAAAAAAATGGAAATCACATGGAAATCTACCTCACCGACCCAAAAATCAATATGGCCAAATATATTACCACTACAAATTGGACTCAACACACCACATTATTTTGTCGCCACTAATAAAACATAATTTTAATAAATACACCACAATACATATACAAATATACCCTTATCTAATTATATAAACAAAAAAAAATGGTAAAGATGTACACCACGATCCCAAGTTACTGCTGAATTCCCTTCCCCTCTCAGCTCACCCCTACCACCATTATCAATCCACCCTTCAATTTGTGTTAACAATCCCAAAATACCTTTGCATAACAAACTAAAGGGCTAGTTGTAAGGATGATGACAAGTTGATCGAATATGTCTGAAAACCCATGATCTCACACAGCACTAGATAAATTTAGTACATTTACCAGTCCTCTGATTTAGTAGAAGAGGTCTCTCTCAGCAATTGCTCAATACTTGAAGATTTTGGAAACAAAAATAAATGAAACTGGCTTGAATTTTTAAAAATAATGTTTCTGTTATTCAAACGGTCGTAATGTTCAACCATGTTCTCAAGGTCTTAATCTGAAACAATGGGGATTAATAAGTCCAAACTTCATTTAGGAGTTGGTATTTCAACGTGAAGGGTTGATTTTTTAACATGGTTTTTGAGAGACGGTGGTGGATGTCGAAAAGGGAGTGTGTTGGACAATAACAATCATAGAGGTGTCGTCGCCGTCCACCGTAGCTGCAAAAGAGGCAAAACTTTGACAGTGATGGATTGTTCCAAGAATCAAAGGAAGTGATGCTAGCTATTGGTTGCAAAGGCCTTGGATGTGGATCCTCCGTTGTGGTGACAGTGACCAAGAGAGTGTGGAGTGGTGATGGAGGCTCCATGGAAAGGGTGGAGTTGGAGAGAGAAAAGGCGTAGATGCAGAGGAGATCGGTTTCATTTTGAGAAATTGTGGTGTGTAAAAAAATTAGTGATGGAGAATTAAAAGGTTATTTATGTAATTTTATTTATGTTTATTTTTGTAGGTATAGAAAATATTTAAAATTGTGGTGTAGAAAATAATTCTTGTGGTGGCAATATAGTCACCCAATCAATATTTTGAAGTTCAATCTTAATCTTCTACGCTAATATTCAAGGTTATGTTCTTCATTAATGATTTAAATTCTTAATTTTGGAAATGCGTAGTTATAAATCTTTTACTTTTATTTATAATATTGATGATTTATATTATTTGTGCTTTAAATACATGTATTGTGGTGTAAATGGTATTACAATTGAAGAAAATTTGTTTACGATTTAGCGTTTTCCCGTTCAATTACCACAATAAGGTTCTCGATGCCCTCAATCACTTTCCTCGGCTTTGTGAAGACTTAATTCATCTCAAAATTATTCAAGATAACGACTATATCGAATGCATATGTAGTAATAATCAACTTGCCTTCTTATCTAGCTTTCAGAGATGTACCGTCGACTAGAATTAGATGTCGCATTGAACTACAAAATTCTAAAATGCTTTATTCGAGAAACGTGAAGAAATACCCGAAACGGTTGTCATCATCAACTCAATGTAGAATGTCGAGCCATGATTAATTTTCCACATATTACGACAATACCTAAGCAATTTAACATAATTCTACCAGATGAACGTATTAAATCCTCTCATGTGCAATCTTTAGCCGTCTAGTCCTGATGATAGCTCATGACAACTCCGAAATCTCGACGAATGTTGTTCTGTAGATCTATAAGTGACTGTCTATTTCCAATACCATGATGAAAGAGGTTATATTGTTGTCATCTCGAAGCCTTAATGAAATTTCTTGGAGAAAAAATGCATGTGATGTTATCTATTGCTACGGAAAGTATGAACATTTCTCATAAATGAAAGAGGAATAAGATTTTAAAAAATTCGCTATTATTTGATCAAGAAATATATTCGTATATATAATAGGAATAGATTTTCTTTTGTGTCAGTTCTACACGTTAGCATTTTCTTTGTTAACTCAAAGTTGTAAGCATATAAAACGGAATACAACACAAGAACACCTGATTTGCTTCGTCGTTAGGTTCGGATCTTCACCTTTTTTGCAAGAGACTACGTGAATCATTAAGCATCCACTTGAAAGTGGCACACATTCTGAAAATCTTCACTAGTAAAACCAGACTTACAAGCGTGCAACAAATTACAGCTAGAAATCACAATCGATCTCCCTATTATAATAAATCAACTAGAGTTTCCCTATGAATCTCCAAAACTGAAAAACCAACCACAAAATATTGTTCACTAGAAGAATAGAGAATCGAATCTATATTCTATTACACCATGTAACAAAGAACATGGAAGGAAGACGAAGAATCAGAGAGTGGTAAGGAAGAGAGAACCAAAAGATGTGTCAATAATACTGCTTGAGTAGAGCCAAAAGAAAAGGCATATCAAAGATCTCAATCGACTAATCCTTAGATCAATGGCTACAAAAAAATACACGTGTCAACATCCTGGGACATTTTAGCATAACAACAAAGTTTCCAAATCTAGTAACACGTTTTGTACAAGTGAATTGTAGTCGGGTTTGATCCATCATATTTGGGCTGAGTGAAATAGGCCCACATCATTTGGGCTTCTAAAATTGAACAACGTATCTTATAATCTCCAGCTTGTTGTTCCAATGCCAAGCTCTGTAAAGTTAGAAGATTATCCAAGAGCATCAAACTACTAAGTTTCATCTCTCCTTACCTGCAAGTTCACCAAGAATTCATATTAATGAGAGCCAAAAAGTCCTTGACTTTATTTTAGGGCATTACATTAGTTCCTATATCTGCATATTTACTTTTGTAGAAATTTTTTCAGTTCCCATAGTTCCCATATCAGCAGGATTTACTTTTGTAGAAATTTTTTCAATCTCAATAATACCAGTTTCAGTTACATCGTTAATAAAATGGAATTTAACATTAATGTATTTTGAACCTACCATGAAATACTAGGTTTCTACATAAATATATTGCACTTTGAGAATAAGAAATCAATAGTATTTCGAACGTAAGTTTAATTTATCTTTCTGGTACCTTATAAGCCATTTCATAGCTTCTCAATGTTCTTCCTCAGGTTTGCTCATAAATATACTAAGAACACTAATATAATAGGCCAAATTAGGTCTAGTACAAACCATAAATGTACATGATAGAACCTATGGATGGCGAAAAAACCCGAAGGACTCGAAACCCGGAAGACCGGAAACAACCCCCCCGAAAATGACCCGCCCCATTGGGTGGAGTATTTCGGGGCGGGTTCGGGGCAGATCCGCCCCGCCTCACGACCTTTTTTTATTTATTTAAATTGGAATGAGAAACTAAAAATAAATTTAATGTGGTCCAGAAGAATTGAACCTTGGTGGGATTTAAGAGTATGAGAATACACAACCACTATATCATTATGTTTTTTATTGATTTTTTTCCTTCAAATAAATACATATTATCTTTAAAGTTCAAACTTAAAAACTCTAACTAGTTTGACGCCTTAGTTTTCACCTAAAATTTCATTACCAATTTTGATGGAAAAAAGTAAAAAATTATTTTCGGGTCATTGGCGGGGCGGGTAGGTCGCCCCGACCACGGGTCGGGATAAAGGAATTTCGGGTTAAGGGGCGGGGTGACCTCGACCCGCCCCGAACCTGACCCATTGTCATCCATAATAGAACCTACATCATTAGCATAAATTTTCTATTCTGGCTTCTTCTCTATTTTTAGGAGATTGATCACATGAAAGTTTAAAATAATTTGCTAATGAAAGAGAAACAAAGGGATGGCAATTTTGAACCGTCGAACCAAAAATTGCGGTGAACCAAACCGAATGGTGCGAAAAAAATTGAACCGATGGGGGCAACGGGGCGGGTATGGGTTACAAATTTAGTGACCCGATTTTTAGTGGAGGGGGTATGGTATTTGTGCCGGTGAACCGAACCGAATACTCGATTTAAAAATTGATTTTGGGTTATATTTATAAAAATTAAAAGCTCAAAATTAGTCATCCATTTAAAACTTAATTAGCCCATTGTCCCAGCCCACTAACCACATGAGATGACCAACCAATGCCCAATAAGAATTCATTAACCTAGGGATATTGAATTCATCATTTTATTTCATATGAGATTCTATGAATACATTACCATGTGAGACTACCATGAGAGGCGATTAGGAAAATAGCGAACTTGACTTGCGACTCTCATTTGCTTGTCCTCCGTGCCGTGCCCAACTCGAAGGGACTGAAGTTCGAATTTGGATATTGTTTGCATTTCACATTCGAATTTGGATATTGTTTGCATTTCACATTTGAATTTTAGAATTTGGATATTATTTGCATTTCGCATTTGAATTTGAGATATTGTTTGCGAATTTTGCTTAGTATTGTTATGTTGCTTTTTTTTTTAGTTGTACTTACTAATTTATATTTAAATGGTTATTAACCGCATTTAACCGAATCGACACGTGAACCGAAACTGCACCGACCCGACTTAGGCGGTTATTGGGCAATTATGGTATGAACAGAAAATTGGTGGTTCGGTTATGGTTTTGGACGAACCGAAATCGAACCGAACCGTTGCCATCACTAGAGAAACATGTTTAGAATTTTGCTTAGAAAAACTTTTTTATTACTTTCAAGATGCAGTTTTCATGGTTTAAGATAAGTTTTCCAATCTCTTTCTCTCTTCTTATTTCCATACCTAATATCCTTCTAGCTAGTCCTAGATTTTTCATTTCAAGCTCACTTCTCAAATTCTGTTTTATTTTTAAAATTTCTTTTGGATCTTTCCCAACTTGAAGCATATCATCTAGATATAGTAAAAAATTGTAAGATCAGCTCCACCTTCTTCCTTATAATAAAAACAAACATGGATCATAAGAGCTTTACTTGAAACCAACTCCTTGAATATAAGAGTAAAATCTCTTATACCATTGCCTAGGAGCTTGTTTCAAGCCACATATGGATTTGTTAGGAAGGCACAAAAGTTCAGATTTAGATTTTTTTAAAAACCTTTTGGTTGAATCATGTAAATGATTTCATCTAAGTTTCCATATAAAAAACACTTTTTACATCAAGTTGATCTAATTAAAATCAAAATGAGCAACCAAAGAAAGTAAAACTATAATAGAGATATATTTCACTACAGGAGCGAAAATTTCACTATAGTAAATATCTTCCTTTTGAGTAAACCCTTTTTGTTGACGTGACAAATAATACGTTTCAATTGTATAGATTAGTATGCCACATATGTTCACTTTTTCAACAAAACATGACGGACTGTCATGTGAGATTCTCTTTGAGAGTTCAATGACCTTCTAGAAATATTTAACGAAGTGTGAAGGCAATGAGTAGGGGTAGGCTTGTTTAGGAGTGGCCTTTGAGCAGGTCGGGTCGATTTTTGGCCCAACTCGAAACCGAACCGACAATGGCTGATTTGCCAAATTCGAAATCGAACCGAACAGATTTACTCCTTAAAATCAAAACCGACCAACCCAACGGTGAGTGGGCGGGTCAGGTCAGTTTTTGGGTTGTTCAAAAAAAATTTTCCCTTTTTTCTTTTAAATTTAAAACTAAAACTTTTAAAATCCTGTAGGCTACATAATACTAAACGAGCTGCATTCATAAATAACATCATAAGAAAATAGTATTTATAGTTACAACTTACAATCATCCAAAAAGCATATATTAATTACATTTGCATAAACATAAATCGGTAATCAAAAATCAAAATATGAAGTTCTTTGTTTCTTCACTTTCATTTTTAAGTTTCAACTTTCACTTGCAAAATTTCACGAAAATGTAAAGATCAGAATTTGGATAAAAATGTAAGTATGTAACACATTTTCCCTATAGTCTTTAATTATAGAGAGTCCAACTTACCACCTAATACAAATAAGCTTCAAATTTCCTTTACTTGATTTCGCCTTCATCTAACATCCAAATTCTACATTAGGAAACAAATGAAATTAGCATTTAAATTAGATAGTATCAATAGGAAATAGAAAATGAAAGTGTCAAATTTACCTTACTCCAATTTATTGTAATGCTCCAAATCCTCCATGCTCAACCCTTCCAAATTTGGAGAAGCTTTGAGCCAATTTTGTGTGCACACTAGAACCTCCACCGTTCTAGTGGTCAACGAACTACGGAATGGGTAATTAATTCTTCCACCTGTACTAAAGGCACTCTCCGAGGCCACGATTGAAACTTGAACACCAACAGGTCTCTAGCTAATTTGGACAAGATTCCATACTTATTACCATTAACTTTCCACCAATTCAGAACATCAAACTCATTGTTGTCTATGTCTTCACACGCATCCAACAAATATCTCTCAACATCATTTTTCAATGTAACAATTGTGAGAGAGAGTCTTTGAAGGTTTTGAGAAAAGTAGTTTTTCAATGCTATCCGCTCATCTAAATACAACTGATAAATGTCTCTTACAAGTGTCCTACGAGAAGGAGGGCAAAAATGAAGATTCAAAACACTACAAAAGTTTCTACACCCCACTCCTTCAAAAAATTTAAAAGTAAGTTCATCCACAATCACCATCTTAGCACATGCAGCCCTACATTCTGTCTTAGTGCATCCTCTAGCTACAAGATTACCCCCACCTCCATCCATTTCACTTTCAAAAGATAGTTTTTTGGTTTTTTGTCAAGCAAGTGCAACCCAACCGGATACTTCCTCCATTGATTGTTCAAGTGCCCCCACAAAGTACTGGTTCCACATTTTCTACTATCATAAGCATAATCAGCTCCACAATAATTTCAATTGCATCTAGGAACTAAACCATCATCATTAGCAGGGGCATACCCACACTGGGGGGCGCTTAGGCACATACCCCAGTAAAAATCTGACACTTTTTTTTCAAAACTGGATCTGGATTCTGGCTTCTTCTAAAAAAAACAAAACACTACACAATTACACAACTCTCCAGCTCACTGTAGCGACCCAGAATTTTTACGCAATTTTATAATTATTTTAATATTTAGAAAATTGTGTCGCTACTATTTCACCCATTATTTTGAAGTTAACGCCGCGACGGATTCGTCTAGCCAAGTCAAGAAATATCGAATTTGTTCGATTTTAAATTAAAATCCGAATTTCTAAAATTATGTTATTTTAATTATTTATTCAAAGTATTATTTTCAAAATCATTTTTCAGTCCAAAATATATCTGTTTTAAATACGTTTCTTGATCGAAGTTAGTCAAAATTTTAGTTAATTATCCCACACTAATCCTAATCTATATCCAGCAAGTGCAACCCACGTTTTGCTCATCCTTTTCTTTTCTTTACACCAAACCACTCAATGAATTATTCCCCCTCCCCAAATTATTATGTCTCCCATTGATCATTTTCTATGATTTTATTTCCCTCACTTCTTCAATTTAAGTCTCCTTTTCCTTCCTCACAATCCCACAAATTCAGCCTTTTTCTTTCAACACCAAATTTATTTGAATCACCAACTGTGAGCTCAAGCAACCATAACCATCAACCAATTTGCAATCAACCACAGTATTCATCATTTCATCATCGATCCAATATCGACCAACCATGTTCAGCATTCATCAGAACACTACAATACACAAATCAATTTGCACCTCACCATAGCCAGGATCCCTTATCAACTCCACAAATCATCACTGCCTCCATAGCCACGGTCAATCCCCCAACATCACCATCACTGTAATACCACAAATCAGATCACCACCGGAAATTCACTGCCAACCGTCTGAAATCACAATCCAAACCTCACTGCAGAATCTCCATCATCCAATTTAACACTGCACCACAAGAAATCGAATTTCATACACCATAGCCATCTCAATTTTTCAACCAACACCACCATCCTCTGCATTCATCAATCACCAATTGCTGCCAAAAAAAAAAACCAAGCCCTCAATCCAGCCACCACCACCTTCACGTTCAAACACTACCACTGCAGAAACTCGCCACCACACAATCACAGAGAATCAAATCAGCGCCTCAATCCACCATCACTTCCAACATCTACACAACCTAAATCAGAAACCAGAAGTTCCGATCTGCAGCCTCGGTTTCACCATCGATTTCGCACCTAACTTCGCACTAAACTCCCTAAATTAGAAACCTCACCTTGACCACCTTTTTCTGCACCCTGCGCCGGCGTGGTACCGGCGAATCGTTGGCAGAAGCACCTCCACCAGTAAATCCCTCAGCTCGCGACTGTCCCTCGCAGCCTTCACCTCGTATTGGTCTGATTTTGAGAGAGAGATAGAGTGAGCCGTGAGAGAAAGAGTTAGATCTGAGGATATATTTTAATATATTTCGAAAATTGCCGTTTAGTCCCTCAGTTTCCAAAATGAGTTTTTCCAGCCCTTTTAGTTTTAAACTTATCAATTCAGTCCCTACTGTTTTAAACTTATCATTTCAGTCCTAAATTTCAAAGGTTATTAATTTAACCCTAAGTATCAAAACTATTTATTCCAGTCCCTGCTGATTTACTTTATTTTTAAGCTCAAGTTTCAAAAGTATTCATTTTAATCCCTCAACTTTCAAAGTATCTATTTTAGTCCCTGAACTTTCAAAAGTATTCATTTTAGTCCCTCAACTTTCAAAACATCAATTTTAGTCCTCAAATTATAATTTATCATTTTGAACTATATATTCGATAGACTAAAGTGACTTATTGGCTAAGACGAAGCGTACGGAGAATTTAAAGAAATTGAAGTCATTCCCGCTCAACTTTGCACTCGTCGGATTTGAGGTAGACTCGCACTTATTAATTGATTTAAATTATGATTTCATATAAATGTCATGTGACTTGTGAAAGTCAATTTTTAAGAAAAGCAAGTATGTTTTTATGAAAGGTAAATATACCTTATGTTTTTATGAAAAGTAAGTATGTTTTTATGAAAAGAAAATATACTTTATGTTTTTACGAAAAGTAAGTATACCCTATGCTTCACGAAAATGTTTTTTTGGATCATTGCTATGAAATCAATCTACCAAGATTGCTATGGGTCCCATATGATAAGTTATGATATGTTAAGGGGACCGGAGTTTTAGTAGCGCTACACATAAGAATTCTTGCCACGAAGTTCGGTAAAATTCTTGTGTCTCCTATGTTTATGAGGATTTGCCACGAAGTTCGGTAAAATTCCTATGTTTCCATATGTTTATGAGGATTTGCCACCTAAGTTCGGTAAAATTCCTGTCTCATATGTTTATGAGGATTTCGATCCTATCTTATGTTATGATGCAAATGATCCCTATGAATTTCAAAAATTATGCTTGGTATACTTACTGCATAAGAATTCTTGCCACCGAAGTTCGGTAAAATTCTTATGTTTATGAGGATTTCGATCTTATCCTATGTTATGATGAAAATGATCATTATGCTTTCAAAAGAAAATTATGCTTGGCATAATTAAAATGTGTTTTATAAGTATATGGTTTTCAAAGAGCTGTTTTCAAAGAGCTATTTTCAAAGAGCTGTTTTCAAAGAGATGTTTTCAAAGAGCTATTTTCAAAGAGATGTTTTCAAAGAGTTATTTTCAAAGAGCTGTTTTCAAAGAGATGTTTTCAAAGAGCTATTTTCAAAGAGATGTTTTTAAAGAGTTATTTTCAAAGAGCTGTTTTCAAAGAGATGTTTTCAAAGAGTTATTTTCAAAGAGCTGTTTTCAAAGAGATGTTTTCAAAGAGCTATTTTCAAAGAGTTGTTTTCAAAGAGCTGTTTTCAAAGAACTGTTTTCAAAGAGCTGTTTTCAAAGAGCTGTTTTCAAAGAGCTATTTTCAAAGAGATGTTTTCAAAGAGCCTATTATTTTCAAAATATGTCTCGTGCTGTAATGCACAATATGAGTTTTATCAAGAGCCGTTTTATAAAGAAGCTCTATCAATGCCCGTTTTATAAAGAGCCGGGATTTATGTGTTTAATCATCTTATAAATTAATTAATTTGCGATGAGTCTACTGAGTATTTCTCCATGAAATACTCACCCTACTTTTTAACAGTTTTGCAGATTTCGGAGACGGTGGCGAGCGATGAATGATGGTGGCAATAATCGTTAAACGGTTGAAAGTTTGACATTAATGATTTCCGTATTTTTCCAAACAATCGAATAATTTAGAGAAGTTCATTTATTTGAGAAATTATGACATTGTCAATTTCTTTACAAAATTAATGGTTCGATTTACTATTTCAAATGGTTTCATAAATGTTTCAATTTTATCGGCCATTACAGTTTATTTAATGTTGCCAAAAATGAATTTCAATTATTTCTTCCGCAAAAATATTATTCGAAAAATTTAGACAGAAAATGACGTAGTGAATCGGGTATACGGAACTCGGGGCGCTACACTCACTCACTCTCACCACACAGCACATCGACCTCACCGGCGCCACACGGACCTCACTTCTTCCAGTGACCCATGACCACATCACCTATGTCGTACCTCACTTCCTTCGGTGACCCACTAAACTTTCCAAAATCAGTGTTCGAAACTGACCTTCCTTTCTCATGCACTGCTGGTTCATTTTTCTGCGCCTGATTGATTCCCTGAAATCTGCTATTAATTTTAGCCATTTTACCGTGTGTCTGTGTTGTTGGTTCTGCCGTGCTTGATATTGGAGAATTATTAATTTATTTGCTTTGAAATTGAGATTGAGATTTTGGAATTTGGATTTGAGGTTTGAGAAATTGTTAAGTTGTTTGAATTTTTGTTTGTTTGGAATTTGAGTTTTGAGAATTTGAGATTTCAAGGCTAATACATGTTTACAATTATTTATTTGTTTGTTTGCATCGGTTATGGAAAAATATTTTAAGCATAGATCCATGTTTTCTTATGATGAGCAAAGTAATGAAAATGAAGTTAGGGTCCGTTTGATAGCGAGGGTGGAATTTGGGTGGAAAGAAAACGAATTTTAGGGAATTGAATTCCTGGGAATTAGAAGTTTAACGTGTTTGATTGATTTAATTTTCTAGGTGGAAAAAGTAGGAAAATTTTCAACTTTTATTGTTTGATCGACATTATTTTTCATGGAAAATAAAGTAATTTTTTGCTATTTTAATCAAATTTTTTTTTTTTTTACTTTTTAAATATATTTGTACTTGATGACGATAATGTTTGGAAATAAAATAAGTCAATTAACAACAACAAAATTGATTAAACGTGTCGAAAATAATTTTCCATGTAACATGGAAAATCTTTTCTTAACCAAACCAAGAAAAAATATTTTCCACAAAATCCTTGAAAATGGGCATGTGATGTAGGACCAAGGAAATTTTTTTCCATGCCAAATTTTTACAATCAAACACCAAAAAGTGAGAAAGTAGGAAAAAGTTTTCTTTTTCCATGGAAAATTTTACCTAATCAAATGGACCCTTAGAGATAAAAGGGTTGAGGAATTTGATGAAGAAACTGATGTTGAACTTGAAGGTGTTCATATTGAAACTAACGTCGAGGATAATGTTGGAGATGTTAGGAGTGACCCCCTTGAATTTGATGTAGCAATCCTTCCTTCAGATCCTGGATTAAGAGTTCCAATTAATGATTATGATTTTAATGTTCGGAATTTGATTCAAAGAACATATGTGCAAAGAGGTCTCTGTCAGCCTCGAAATCATGAATTCCCAACAACAAGAATGGGTGTATCATGGTATTAAGAGCATCCCAGCTGGTTGGAATATAGTATAGCAAAAGATGCTGTATTTTGTTTCTACTTTTACATTTTCGGCTCAATGGGTGGTTCATTTGTTCATGGTGGGTTTAGGAATTGGAAGAAGAAAGATTTGCTTAGAACACACATTGCAAAATCAAGTAGTGCATACAATCAAGCTTGAGTCAAATATGAATCATTCAAGAATCAAAGCAATGGCATTCGGTTTTGTCTTAATAAGCAATCACATCAAGTTTGACAAGAGTATTGAATTCGTTTG
Organism: Ligustrum vulgare; assembly: GCA_963555705.1. Lineage (NCBI taxonomy): Eukaryota > Viridiplantae > Streptophyta > Magnoliopsida > Lamiales > Oleaceae > Ligustrum > Ligustrum vulgare. The sequence goes on along the minus strand of OY743173.1, from coordinate 44,381,739 downwards.
AATGCCACAATCGACTGTATTTGATTTCTTCTACGACAAGGGCTGGCATGTCGTGGTCATGATGAATCTGAAGACTCCGAAAATCGGGTAATTTTCTTAAACTATTGCATTGGTTGTGTGATTATAATGTTGAGATTAAGGCTGTTGCTTTAACGAATGCTCCTGAAAATCTCAAGTTAACAACACCACGAGTTCAAAGAGATATCATGAGTGCTATTGCTTCAGAAACAATAAATGTGATCATCAAAGATATTGGTAATAGCCTTTTCTCTATCCTAATTGATGAATCTCGTGACATTTCAATGAAAGAATAAATGTTAGTTGTTCTTCGTTATGTTAAGGATGGATGTATGTTGGAACATTTTATAGGTGTAACACATGTTTCAAGTATTACAACTGCCTCACTTAAGGCTATAATTGATCAACTATTCTCCAATTATAGCTTAAGTATGTCCAACTTGAGAGGGCAAGGACATGATGAACTAGTAATATGAGAGGTGAGTATAATGGTCTCAAATCACTTATTTTGAAAGAAAATCCATATGCTTATTACATTCATTATTTTGCTCATCAACTTCAACTAGCTCTTGTAGCTGTGACACAGAAACATGCGAAAATTGAAACATTCTTTCATACAGCACATAGATTGGTGAATGTTGTTGGAGGATCGGCTAAACGAAGTGATCTTCTTAGAGAGAAACAAAGACTCTCAATTCTTGAAGCACTAAATGTTGGTGAAATATCAAGTGGATGGGGTCTCAATCCAGAAACTACTCTTAAGTGTTCTGGTGATACACGTTGGGGCTCTCACTACAACTGTTTATTTAACTTGACCGTCATGTTTACATCCACAGTTGAAATTATTGAGATGATTGTTACTGATTCTACAATTACAGGAACAAGATGTGAAACATGTATTTTATTGGAGTTGATACTCAAATTTGATTTTGCAATTAATCTACATCTGATGAAAAAGATCTTGGGCATTTCAAATGAATTGTCAAAAGCATTACAAAGAAAAGATCAAGATATTGTCAATGCCATGAGATTGGTAAAATTATGTAAAATGTAGCTCCAAACGATGAGAGATAATGGATGTAATTCTTTTTTTGGGATTGTTTGTTCATTCCGTGAAGCTCATGGCATCAATATTCCTAATATGGATGATATGTTCATAGCTCTGGGCCATTCAAGGCGTGACACATTGACAAATTTGCATCACTTTCGTGTGGAAATGTTTTGTGCCATCATTGATATACAATTTCAAGAACTGAATGATCATTTTTCTGAAGTAAATAGTGACTTACTTCTTTGTGTTGCATGTTTATCTCCAAATAAATCATTTGCTGCTTTTGATAAGAACAATTGCTTCAACTATGTGAGTATTATCCGATAGAATTTGATCTACGGATATTTTGTAACTTGATGATCAGCTTGATACATATATTCTTGACATGCACACTGATGAAGATTTTGGAGAATTACATGGCCTTGGTGATCTTGCAAAGAATTTGGTTGCAAAAAATAAACATGAAATGCATCCATTAGTGTACAAGCTTGTGACATTGAGTTTAATTCTTCCCGTGGCTACTGCTATAGTCGAGAGATCATTTTCTGCAATGACTTATATTAAGAATTGTTTGCGTAATCGCCTCGAAAATCAGTTGTTGAATGATAGTTTAATTGCTTACATAGAGAAGGATGTACTTGATAATATCGAATGATGTAATTATGGAACATTAGCAAAATATGAAAATGCGTAGAGAACAATTGTAATAAAATTTCAAGTACTTTTTAATTTTTTGGTCTTTTTCTAGAAAAAGATTTCGGGAGCGCTGCCCTCGAACCCCCATAATGGCCGTCGCAAAAAACACTTGTTCATTTGTGTCTCAATACTGCAAAAAGTCTGCGTCCGCCACTGATCATTAGACTTAGACTCTATCTTGGTGAAATGATTCCATACCCCTGAAGACACTCTAGTTTTTGTCTTTCGACGGTTCCCTGGAGGGGGGGGGGGGAGAAGACGCTGCATTTTCATTTGAGAGTGATGTAGAGTTTGCATTGACGTCTGCACTCCCTCCACTATGATCAATCACATGTCCTTCTGCAAACAAATTAATCAAAAGTAAGTATCAATTATGATATTGATGTGTAATATAATAACTAATAATCACTAATCAGTAATCACTAAGCAGTGTAAATGTGTAATGTAAATTATGTAATCACTAAGTAATGGGCATCTCCTTAATCGGTAATGTAAATTACATAATCACTAATCACTTAACATTCCCTTAATCAGTAATGTAAATTACATAATCACTAATCACTAATCAGTAATGTGAATTACATAATCACTTAATCAGTAATGAAAATTACAAGCACGCCACATGGTGCAGTCCACACACTCCACACACAGATCGATAGATGAGTTCTCCACAAAGATTCATTATTTTGCTCAAAAAACAACAATGATGCACCTAAAAATCATAAATCACGAATTTGCTACATTTTTTTATGGGAAGAATTCAAAAATCAAGAATTTACTAAAATTTTGGTATGAGAAGAAATCATAAATCAGAAAATAATGGTAAAAGGCCAGTTGATTTCCTTCTCCAAGATCAATGGTCTCCATTTCAGAACAAGGAAAGACCAACTACTTGCTCGTGGTGGGAGCTGAAAGGGCTGCTGCACTGCGCCTTCTCTCGTGGAGTGGTGGTGGTAACTGGTGAGCCAAGAAGAACCGCGAACGGGGCAGATGGCAGAGACGATGGCGGAGTGGGAGACGATTCAGCAACTCAGAGTCAACGTCGGGGTGAAAACTAAAGATTTGTAAATTGTATAGGATTTCACTTTTCAGACAAGTTTTGTTGTTTTGGATGGAAGAAAATGAACCAAAGTTAGGGTTTTTTTTTAGTATATACAAGAAAAACCGATTCGGTTCGGTTCCTCCGGATTAGGGAAGGTGAACCACAACGGAACCGATTAAGTCGGTTCAACCCAACATGGCAACATTACACCCGAAACCAACCCGAAAATCGAGTTAATTGAACAAACTAGTTTGGTTCGGTTCGGTTCGGGCGGTCCAAATGCCCACTCCTAGATAGTGGCATGAGAGGAGGTGGTGGGTGAGGGTGGGGGGTGTAAATTTACAAAATATGGGAAAATTTATACCTCAAGTCCCCATCTTTAATTTTCGGTAAGAGTTAGTCTCGAGTGACTACTAGCAAAACTATTTGCAACTTCAGTTATCGGTGACGTAAGAACAAAAATTAGTGATCGTTTTGAAATTTTCGCTTAATTTCAGTGATTTTTTGTGAAATTAACCCTATGTTTATATAAAATTTGGGGTTGACGTGAATATTATGAAAGTTCTTTCCCACGATCCATTTAAAAAAATTCCGTTTGACGGTTTATTTTTATTTGTAAATAAAGAATTTGAATATTTTGAGTTAAAACGTACGGTAAAAATTGATTTTGAAAAAAAATGTGTATATTTATAAAAGGATTTGAAAAAATGTGATATTTATGTTGTAAACAGGTTTGCCAAACACTATATTTTTTAATATTTGCATACTTTTGCTTTTATGTTTTCATTTTTTTTTCAAAGCATTATTATTTTTAACTTTCAATTAATTAACATATTTTGTTTTTAATTACAATTTATATCCAAATATTTTATTAATGTGTATTGAAAAGAGGGAAAATATTTATTTTTGAATTTTGTATTAATTATTTATTTCATTATTTAAAAATATGAGAGACAAATAAATATTTTTCACTACATAAAAAATATTTTGGATAAAAATTATCTTTTTAAACGACATTTGTAACTTAAAAGATGGTTAGTGATAAAAAATATATCCAAAAAAATTTGGAAGGGTAAAAATAAAATGTGGTGAAGTTTACGAGAGTGTTGGTGGGTCAATATATACACAATTATAATTACTTCCTTGTGAAACTCACAAATCCATTACAGCCGCTAACCCAGTTATCACCGCCGTCTGTCCCTCTCATCTCCTCCGATCGTAAAATTCAGACCGGGTAATCCCTGCCTCTTGAACTTCATCATCATAAGACCCTTGAAAGAACGTATTCTCATTTTTACTACGCTTATGAGTTTCTTTATTTTTCAGCTTTCACAAGTTATTTTAAGAAAATCTGATTGATTTTCCTTTTTTGAAGTTAGGGTTTGCTGGTGACTGGTGTGGAGCTGGATTGATATAATCGATGAATAGGAAATTTACATCTTGATTTAAATTGCTTGGATAACTAGGTTTGATACATGTTTTCTCTCGTTTTGATTTGTTTGTCAATCTAGAACTCGCATTACTATGAATAATTTTACATTTATCAAGTTTTTGAACAAATTGTGACAATTTTTTATGTTGGAAAGAGAGCAGATAATTGTCATGTGGGAGCATAATTTTTCTGGCGAATAGATAATTGTCTTTTGGAAATGTAGTTTGTACAAAGCCTTTAAATTGCCTAGATGATGATAATGGCAGAATCATGGAAATGGAACGTTTTTCTTTGCTCAAAGTTAGAATCTTGAAAATTTAAATTAATAACTCATCTTTTTGCCCTAGAGTTGCTACACAGTTCTTTGTATAAAAGGTGCACTTGATCAGTGATTTCATTTGCAAAAGATTCTATACATGAAATCTTTTAACACCAGTTGGTTAATTCCATATTCTGAATCATCAGTTCGAAAGAATCAAGAAAGCGGAGATTCTGGATCTTTTAATCGCCAGGTGTCTTGTTACTCTTACTGCCTAATTATAACAGCCAAGCACCCATCACCCTGCACTTCCTTCGGGTGCATTCATTTCCTCCATTTATGAACAATGAGTCTAGAAAGTGCATTTTCAAAACCTGCTTTAGTATGATCGGGTTCTCAAAAGAATTTTACGTTTTGTGTGTCTGATTGGAGGATGGAAAAGGAAAATCATTTCTCACATCCACCCAAGGAAAATAAATTCCATGACTTCAAAAATTTGAACTTTTTGGCCTTGGGTGGCAAAATATTTTCATGAAAAAATTTGTTAATTAAACACTCAGAACACTCAAATTATGAGAGAGAGAGAGAGAGAGAGAGAGAGAGAGAGAGAGAGAGAGAATTGTCTTGTGGAAACTTAGTTTTCTACAAAACCTTCAAATTGCCTAGCTGATGATGATAGCAAAACATGGAAATGGATTTTTTCTCCATTGCCTATTTGAGAATACTGAACAATCATGATCATTATATGCAATTAAATAGTTACTTTGCCTAAAACATTTTTATAAAAAAGATTGCATGGAGAAATAACTTTGATCTCTTGAGTACGGTCATGGCTTGAAAATTTGGAAAAAAAACTTACCTTTTGCCCAGTAATTAGCTCCTAAATTCTTCGTATTAAAGAAACTGTGATTTGATGTGAAAAAGATTTTGTTGGGATTCTCTACAATAAAATCTTTTAACATCTCTCTATCCACGTTGCGATATTTTAAAAGAATCAAGAATGTGGAGATGAAAGAAAACATTGCATGTTTGGACGTTACTACCATGCAAAATTGGACACTATAATTGGAAATCTTTATTACAACATTGTCCTTAAATTGTGGCTAATCTTGGATACTAAAATGTTCACGTGGAAATAATATAAATCGAAACGTTTGAGTGAACTCATCTCCTTTTCAATTCTATTAAAGAATTCTTACGTGTTTCGATCAATGTTTTCGAACTTGACCTGGCCATCGATCTGGAAAAGGGGCCAGGTCAAAATGTCAACCCAAATTTGACTTGGGGTGTACTTGATAATTAAAATTATATTAAAATTTAAAAGTATCATAAAATCTGAAAAAATAGAAAAAAGTAAATCACTCTGGTGCAACTTGTGCCTGAGTTGGTCGATCGGGTCCCCTAAGTTTCTAGGGTCAACCATGATTTTTGATTGGGTTCGACCAAAATGGGTTTTAAATTTTACCTAATCCGATTTTTGGCTCGGATCGCGAGTTTTCTGGTTGACCTGGCTGGGCTTGAAAGCGTTGGTTTCAATGCCCTTTGAGACTCCAAAAAATGGACAAGTTCATTTTCATAAGAACACATATGCTAGATTCATTATTAAATGGTAATCTAGGAGCAAAATTAATGTTGGGGGAAAATCGAGGTGAAAAAACTTGAGGGAAAAAATCTCGGAGGAAAAAATTCAATTGCAAATAATGTTCAGGGGAATAAATGGCTGCAATTGAAATGACAATGGTGAATTCTGTAGACCAAGGGCCAAATTTTGCCCTTCTTCTATAGTTTCACCCCAAAAATAGGACTATTCCCTCTCCTCCTAAACTATTTAGCAAAGTTGATTAATGCTTTATTGCCTTGGATCAAGTAGAAGGGTGATATATCAAATCTAAGGATCACATTGATCTGGTGGTAAAATTATCTAATCTTATTTATTAGCACACTATTTTCTCAAAAGGGAAATCTTTTTACCTCTTGTGGAGGTTTAAAAAAAAAAATTTAATTTACAATTTTTTTTTCTGCCCAAAAATGCAATTTACATTTCCTTAGCCTCTGCATCTCTCCATTGGAGAGGAATTCGGCCACTTTGGAGATGTAAATCACAATTTGGATCTATTTTACACTATCATTGGAGATGCTCTTAGTTTCCTTGTTCTTCTCAGTGATTAATTCTTTTACTTAGGCCCTATTTGGTCCAAAAAAAAAAATTTTCAACTTTTTCCTCAAATTTATTTTCAACCACACATTTCTATGAGACCCACCACTTTACACACTTTTCAAAAACTTTTCAATCACATTCAAAAATTTCGCCAATTTCTCCTATACCAAATAGGCTCTTAGTCTACTAGAATTAGGAGATTACATCTAATATTTTATTTTTATATAAGAAGAGGAATTGACTTGTTTGTAATCACAAATGATATTTACAACTAGTTTTGCAAGATTCAAATTTCACTGCCGCACTAGCTACCATGTTATCTTTTTAGTTAAGCTATTCTACAAAATGTTTATCGTTTACTTAGCTGTTGTGAGAGATTACCCAATCCCTCGTGTTTAAGTGCTTATCTAGCAATGACCAATTTTTAGAAACACTTTAAATATGTAATCATCTAAGTATGTTACTAGGCCATACGTGTTTCAAAAAATCATTTTGTTAACTTGATTGTCTTTTTGATTAGGAAAATCTGTAAATTATAAGAGCTTGATGTAAAGTATTGATGACACAAAAAGTTGCAAGTTGCTTCTGATCAGTGTACTAAAAAGTGTGACTAGGCGTGGACGAAACGTCTCACCTTAGTAGTAAGCTCAAAATTAAGCAGTAGCAGCCTATTGCTTCATGCACGACTAGGCTATGTTACTCTTACTCGGGTACTGGTAAGGATCCAAGTGTCAGATCCTTCTTTTTCCAAAATTCAGGATACGGGGGGACACGACTAGAAAGAGTCCAAATTTTGGACACGGGTACGTGGGTACGACCTTCAAACTTCAATTATTTATTTATTTAATTAATTAAACCTACTAATTTTATTTAATTAACCTGTATGTGTCCAAAATTGTATTTAATTGAAATTATGGAGGACTTTGTGTGACATTTAACCATGAAATGAAAGTTTTGACCTTAAATTATATGTTATATATAGTGTATGGACTTAGATTGAAATTTTACAAAAGTTAAAATGATTTAAACCCTAATACACTCCCTTACGCACTCACCCGCCTCCCTCTTTGGCTCTTCCAGAAGAGCTAGAAGTCTGACTCTCATCTACCATCAATTTCTCTTTTCTCCGGCGCCGACCACCACCACCACCACCACCAACTCGCCGACAACCACCAACTCCTCGACAACTACCACCATCTCGACAAGCTATTCTTCCTCTTGAACACTAATAGATCTCCAATAATTCTAGAGTATTCCAAATAAGTTAAATGGGGGGTAAAAGGGTAATAAAGTTGTTTTAGATGTCAATAAATATGCGAGTATGTGGAATTCATAGAGATAGAGATTTGTAGGGGAATTAGTTAGGAGAGATCATACTCCCAAATGCTTGAATTGTTCTTTCAATTTAAATTGTTTTACATTGCTCATTCAATAGAAACTATCCACAGCAACAGGTTCTTATCAATTGGTATCGGAGCAATGACTTTGGGGTATATGGCTACAAATTTTGGCAAAGAAATGAAGAAAAGCATGGATCATATTTTTGATATTTGGTACAAGATGCAAAAAGAATTCAACAAAATTAGCAAATCTTACTAGCAGAAGGATAAATTGTCGGAGATCAAAATCGCACCAAAAAATAGGGATGAGGAACGAGGACTAGAAATGCAAAATTTCAATGGCAGGAACCTCGGGGAGTGGCTGGTGCGAGTGGAGCAATATTTTGCAGAGAATTTGATGACCGAACAGGAGAAAGTGGAAGAGGCGACGGCTTACTTTGAGGACGAGGAATTGGCATGGTTTGAAGGGGAATTTCGACTTCAATCCATGCAAAAATGGAGTGATTTGAGGGAAAGGATGCTGGAATTTTTTTTTCCAACACGAGATGGTGCGTCCAACGAGGATTTACTGTAGGGAAGAGAAGAGAACGTGTTACAGTGTTTACTCAGATCGCAAGGGATGAATTGCTGGAGAAGACGATAGAAGGGTTTACGAGATTGGGTAATGGGCAGAGGCAAGAATTGGGTCAGTGCCAATTGGAAAAATATCAGAGAATTTTGGTTACCCAAGGAACTTTCAGCCCAATTGAGTTAAAAATTAATCAAGTCCTAAGTGATATGGGCCTAAATAAAGAAAAGAAGCAGATTTCATTAATGGGTTGAAACTGAAGCAAGCCCAAGTGAATTATGATCCATTTTACAGAAGCTCGGCTTATGAATATAACAAGAATATAGCCTAGATTTGTTCAATCCCCAAAGATAAATAGGTTTTTAACAGGATCTACAATTTACACCATAAAATATGAAATTCATTCAAATTACTTTCCGGTGCAATGATGCTAATGTTGCAAGGTAAACGATACCATAAGTGGCGAGAGAAGCGAGTTGAGCTTCCACCTTGAGGACAAGGTGGATTTCGGGGCGGCGAGTAATGATAGATCTCCAATAATTCTAGATCATTCCAAATTAGTTAAATGGGGGTAAAAGGGTAATAAAGCTGTTTTAGATGTCAATAAATATGTGAGTATGTTGAATTCACAGAGATATAGATTTTAGGGGAATTAGTTAGGAGAGATCAAGCCTCTCGAATGCTTGAATTGTTCATTCAATTTAAATTGTTTTACATTGATCATTCAATAGAAATTATCCACACAGTAACAGGTTCTTATCAAACGCACTCTTCTTCGCCAGCACTCTTCAACTTTTTTTTTTTTTTTTTTTAAAAAACTTGCCATGTCTTGATGAAAAGTGGAGAGTCCAACCCATATTTCATACTCTTATCCGTGTCGCGCCGTGTCGACACGGGTACACAGGCTGGAAAGGAGAGTCTGAGCATTAGAGCAACTAGCATTCTGTTCTATAACGCAATCATTACAATTTATAAATTAACTTATAAACAACAAAATTCCTCAAATCACTTTTTAACCATCCAAATTCTCTCTCTACTTTTTAACCACATATCTTACCTCGGAAATAACAAAAAAACAATTTAAAAACTGCTACAGTGTTACCAAACACTCCAGTAGGCTTTATTATATTTTTTTCCCTTTTCTTTAAAGCCTTTTATGTTACGCTCCTAGTTGCACTTTGATAATTTATTTTTATTTTTTCCTTTTTCTTAAACCTTTTTATTTACTTTAGCTTCAAGCAGACGCAATACTCTAAAACCTATTAAGTCAGGCATGTTGGAAACTTCAAAAGTCCCTTGTTTGATTCTATTTTTACAGAACCTCATTTTTTTCCATACTCATTTTCAATCATGCATTCACCAATAAAATATTAAACCAAAAAATTCCTTATTTTTCAACCTCACATTCTCAAAAAATTATTCTAAAAAAATCTATTCAAAAAATCAATCTCTTTAAAATTTTGCGTTTGCAGAGCATGGAAAAAAAGGTAGATATCTATTAAAAAAGGGCTAGCTAGGAGGCTCTGTTACTGAACTGCATTTGGCTTCTCCTCACTCTTGTTGTAAGTGGTGAGACTTCTCATCATATTTTCTCGTTTACTCTCACTTTAATTCTTAAAAAATTAAGGGATTCATCATTCGAAGGGAAATAGACTACTCAAAAATTTCACATTTCATTTATGTCGTAATTGAATAACGAATTAAGAAAATCTAAATAAGCATCAAACAAGGGCTGAGTAGGACTTGTCTAATTTAAAGTTGAAATTATGGAAAATAATGCATCTTTTGCATTTCGAAAACTTGAAAATTGTAGGAATATTATTTTACAATTTTATATGTTTAATATGTATTATTTTAATTATTAAATAAATAATTTTCAAAATGTTTAAAATTTAAAATAATTAAAAAAAAAAGATTTTAGCCACGCTTTATGCCTTTTAAATACTACTCAAAATCGATTACAACAAGACCAAGAAAATTACTCTTCTATAATAAAATACAAGGTTGTACCTTCATGCTGCCACTAGGGAATATGAAGATGTAAAAGTGAGTTCTCTAACTTATTTAGCTTAGGATATTAAACTCAGGATTTTATTCTTGGTTTAATGTTGAGAAATGAAAGAAGTCTTCAAAATACCCAGTGAACATTAGCTCTCCCCGATAAGGAAGTGATCTAGTCCCAACTTCTTACATCGACCTTATTACGACTTCACTCCAGTTCTTTGCCTCAGAAACTGCTATCTTTGTGATTAAGGTAATGACTTTAGGCTAGTTTATCGAAGTGTATTCAATGATTCTTGTGTCCTATGAGAGAATAAGAGGAATGTATGAACCTATGCTTCTATAGATATGATTGTGGTTTACAATTATAGCTTTCATGCTTGTTTCTTTCTTTCTTTCTTTGGAGACACTTACATTAGGTTGACGTGTCTGCGTCGGATCCTGACACTCAAGGACATGTATCCGACAAGCCACATGCCCTTTTCTTACTTTTTATATCTTTTAGATTATCAACACCATGGTTAATTCTAAATAACTCCCAAATGTCTGGATGCAATGTGTTGTGTTCGATTCCCACAGTGGGTCCCGCCCCCCATGTGAGTGGGGGGTTATCCCTGCGGTGAGCAAGTACCACGGGGAGAGTATCATTATTCTATATATATATGAATTTAAAATTTTAAAGAATTTAAATGCATGTGATCCCGACATGTCTGAATCCTACTTTTTGAAGATTGTTCAATTTATTTGGAGGTTATTTTGCATTTTAATAATGTTTTGACAATTTTTGATTCACAGTGAGACCTATATCTCAAAGCGATTCAAGGCTTATACATTGCCTCGTGATGGAAAAATGCTGTGTACAGGATTACATGTTAAACATTTCTGACCATTGTGCCTGTTCGTAGCCCACAACTAATTCCAACACTTTGGTCAAATTCATCAATTCTACTTACTGTTTCTACATCTTCGGCACCATTGGCCGCTGCGTTCATTTCCTCCATCTGTGGACAGTGAGATGAAGAATTTACTTAAAAGTGACAATAACCTAGATCAAATAATCCTCGTTTCTTCAAGTTCATCATCATCAGACCTTTGAAAAGAGAGCATTCTCATTCCTACTCTAAGCCCATATTTCCTTTTTTGGGTTACAAATTTCTTTACTTGTCACCTTCCAAAAGTTGCATTAAAAAAATCTGAATAATTGATTATTGCCCTTCATATTGTTCCTTCCCTTTCTGGTGCAAACTTGATCAGCTGCTCTGATTAATTCTAATCCTGTGTGTTTGTAAATAGCTAAATGATATATGCTAGATACTACCTGTTATTTTATTTTTTATTTTTTTCCTTTGCATTCTGTGCAAGTTGATGATTTATCAGCCTAATTTCTTGTTATTTCTTACTTTGTTTCTTTCTTAGTTTTAGGGAAAGAAAATCCAAAACAATGAGAATCAGGGGAAGAGATCGAATAAGCTGCTTTCCAGATGAGATCATCGGTCATATTCTGTCATTTCTTCCAACAAAATCTGCAGTTCAAACTAGCATTCTGTCCAAGAGGTGGCAGTACCTCTGGACTTTAATTACTAATTTTGATTTTGAGGATAATATTTCGAATGGAAGCAATCACGCTTGCATAGCACATACTGTGTTAACTAGTTGCTCCTCAAAACAGATCAATAGGTTCTCTTTGGCTGCGAACGGTTATATCTGTAATCTGTGCTTTGATGAATGTGTGAGTGAACTAATTAGTCGCAATGTTCATGAACTTAGACTCGAGGGATCATTTTTTACACCCTGTATCTTCACATGCAAAGCCTTGACTACTTTGGACCTTAAGTCGAGTGTTATACCATTAGATCCCGAGGATATTCCTTCTTTTGATCTTCCAAATCTGAAAAAACTTCGTACTCATCTTTTCTATCCTTCAAGTGACCTTTCAGAAAAGCTTTTCTCTAGTTGCCCAGTACTAGAGGATTTAACAATAGAGGGAACTATAAGAAATGAAACTCAATTCAATCTTTCCTGTCCGCTTTTGAGGAGATTGAAGATACAGTTACAAGCATGGGACTTCGAGGGGCTGAAATATAAATTTGTAATCAATGCCCCAAACCTCAAATACCTGGAGCTTATTGATATGTTTAAAGCAGAATATGTTGTGGAGAATCTGACATCTGTTGTTGAAGCAAAACTGAAAATGAGACAGGGAGCTGCAGATGAAATATTTGGCAACCTTGCAGCTGAGCTTCTATGGGCTTTTAGCAAATTGCAATCCTTATCAATGGACGAAGATTGCTTAGCTGTAAGCCTCTTTTCTTTTCCTATAATATTGTCTTTTATTCTTTCCTATATATGTCTGATGTTAATATGTTCTGTCACATGTAATTTAATTAGCTAGCATGATTTCGGCCTTACGTTTTATTTTATTGTTGAACCAATGAATTCCATGTGACTACAATCATTACTGCTATGGGCTCTCTTTCTTTTTGAAGGTACTTAACGATCCCGGACGACGTGATCTGCCTACTTTCAACGATATGAAACGCCTAGAGCTGTTTTTTAATGATGACAGTGTTCAGGAAATGGTAGCTCCTCTCCTAAATGCTTGCCCAAATCTAGAATATCTCGTATTATTCGGGGTAGAGTAATGATGAAAAGTTTTAGCTATTTGGTGGAAGCTTTAGGAAGTAGAAGTTATAATATTTCTTTTAATGTGTCTCAAGTAAGGAGTCTCCAATGTTATGTTGCTGAACTGTCCAGCCTGCTGTGATGTTCTTAACCAAAATCAACTGGGATGTTCTTAACAAACATTAACAAGAAATAGTGCCTGAATGCTTGTTTCCCGAGTTGAAGATATTGAGCTGGATGGATTTAATGGGAACACATATGAGATGGAAATTGTATGATGTCAACAAATATCACATGTATTTAAAGAACATCAATGGCTTTCCTTTTGCTTAGTTCAAATTCAGGTGCTGCTTGTTCATAGCAAGTAGCATACATTGGAGATATTGGTTTTTATGGATAGTTACAGTGTAGTCATTTAAAAAAAAAAAAAAAGAAGGATTTTTATTTTATTTTTTCTTGCGTTCTATGTTATGCATAGATTATGTGGAATGATCCCAGCATATTTGTCTCTCGTAACTTGTGTTTGATAATTGATACAGTTATGCTTCTACTTTAGACTTAGTGGGGAAACAGTAAGGTCAACTAATGCAAAATAACCATTTAAAAGATGTAATTTATTTTTCATGCATGTGGACAATCACGTTAGATGGGGATTATATACCTTTTTTTTAATAATCATCACGTTTCAAATTTTTTCTTTTCAAATTCAGTACAATTGTATTTCTACTATGAATGGGGTGGTGAATATGTAAGGTTGGCATTGGTTAAATAGTTACTCACTTTTGCATCATATATGGACAATAAACTTTTGCATCATATATGGACAATAAATGCATTAGCAAACTACATGTACTTGTCGTGCATTTTATACCAATTTCTTTGCATAATATTGACGTTTCTTGCTCTGATCGTGTGTGTATGCCAAAATGCATGTGACTTACATTTATGAAGTTCCATCTTAGATGATAAGCCATGGAGTTAAGTTTTATACTAAGATGTAGGGATTGTAATGAAGTTTACGTGACATTTTTACATATTTACTGTAAATTCTCCTTTTAAGTTTAAATATCTATGATTATAAAATTGAACAGAAACCAAAATTTAGTGCTACCAATTCCCCCCCCCCCCCCCCCCCCCCCCCGGGTCTGTTATGAACAAATATAGAATAAAAATTCAATTTTTCACACACAATGTTCCCTTATTGCGATCAACTTCAATGGTTCAATTACTTAATTATTAAGACCCAAAGTTAGCAGCTTAGCTTGATGCTTAAAATTTCATAGGTTTACTATTTGATAAGTTGAATAATGGAGAAAACATAAGTTGGTTCCTTTTGGAAATTGTCACTCGACAAGTGAAATTCAATGGTGACAACTAAGCTACAGCTAATTATTTAGCTTTATTGGAAGGGAATAGTTATACAATAAATTCTTCAATACGTTATTCGTAAAACATTGTTGAAAGGTGTTACAGTTGTATTAGGTTGGCTATACCAAAATTTCTTTATTTATCTAAAACTAGGATAAAGTTGGTAATTTCTTGATGCTTTGCTTAAAATAATGATACATTTTCTCAAAATTGGCTTTAATAAGTAAATAATTCTTAATTCTGATATGTCAAGCCTCAATTTAGCAGAAAATTCATACTGGTCGATCTTTTTATTGTAACATTTTATATTGTTGTATAAGTTGTTAGGAGGTAATTTTATATGGAATTTCATTGGTTTGACCATATGTGGGAAACTAGTCGTGATGTTCACATGTGGATTATTAAAATTTATCTTCCTTCAACTTTTGATTAGTTATATAGTATAATTGAATTTTTAGAGCCAGTTGTAATGCCAGGTAGGTGACTGCAAATGCCAAATGAAGCCATAAATGCATCTCATTGATTACATATTTTCACACCGTCGAAAATTTTCAATTAGTTCTTATGATGTGAAAACGAAGGCCAAGGCCTTGGGTACACCACGTGACAGGATTGAATGAAAGATAGCATAATGACAAAAGATAGCATAATGACAACTGAGATTTGAAAATGAATTTTATTACATCCAACACGTGTCTGTGTGTGTATATAAAGATCAATCTCTCCTGTTTAGTATGTTCTGACTAGTGTCTTATTGATTTATTGACAGTCATTTGCTGTGGGTGACAAATCACGGGCTCATCAGCATTACATGGAAAAATTTGGATTGAAGTTGGTACGAATCATGTGATGGGACTGAAAATATTTTGGTTGGAAGTCGTAATTAGAGTGATGAGACCATGAATTAATAGCTCAAAGTCGTGACCTCGTAATCACTGTGGTGACACATTGAATTAATAGCTCAAAATCGCAACCCTCAGAATTTTAAAGCATTTGATTGGGTCCTAGACTATGGCCCACTGTCAATGGTATGTTCCTTTTGCAAACAATTATTCATTTCTCTTGGGGTTCTTATGTTTAGTCAATAAAGTTAGTCTATTTATAACTGAAAAACAGCATTTTTCATGTTTGGTATTTATTCAACCAAGGTCCAATTTATTGCTGGGTGTGGAGGAAAGCTTTATACAAATTAATCTTTTAATTTAATTTCACTGGTTTGACCATACGTGTGTAATCTGTCATGCAATCTACATTTGGATTATTACAATTTATCATCCGTAGACTGTTGATTTATTAATATACAATAGATGAAATTGTAAAGCCTGATGGGTGATTGCAAATGCTTTCTCGTCTTCGAAGCCAGTAAATTAAATGCCACCAATGTTTCTCATTTATTACAGTTTTGATGTAATCCCCACTGTTGACAATTTACTAGATTTATTTGATAAGTAATTATAAGATGTGGGTCCTACGGAGCATTGATAATAAATGGGTAGTAATTGTGTTGGATAACAATTCTGTTTGACCAGAAGTGATTAAACTATAATCACTTCCCAAACACGTAGCGTATACAAACGTTTTACAATTGATCTGTGAAAATAAAGTAACTTTGTTAATGCAGAATTAACACTTGGGTTGTTGGTTTGAGATCTGAAATTGAAATAATTTAAATTGAAATCTCCATTGAAAAATATTAATCTCCCCTGTTTTATCTGTTCCGACAAGTATCTTTTGATATGAAAGCCCGATCATTTGTTCGTTTGATATTTATGAGAGATTATTGTTGGATGTGATTGGCAGTGGGTGGATGATATCTGAAGGAATGAAGGTGCCGATCTTATATTTTTGAGAATTATATCCTGAAAGCCGAAATCAATGTGATGGAGCTGAATATATTTTGATCGAAAGCCAAAATCAGTGTAATGACACTATGAATTAAAAGCTCAAAGTTGTGACCCTGAAAATTTTACATGTGATTTGGTCCTGGTCTTCGGCCTACTTCAATTGGTAAGTACGTATTATGTTGACTTTATTATTCTTATATCAGTTGTACTCTTTTAATCAGTTAACTTGGTTGATGTGATGAAAACCTAGAAGTTTCCTTTCTAACATCAAAAATAATTTAGAATTTTCCAATTTTATTTTGTTTTTGTTTAGAATTTCCTTTTTCAATAAGATTGGATAGGCTTCCGTAGTTTGTTAAGCTTGTTACGTAAGAGTCTCTTTGAATTTAATATATTCAAGGGCAGCAAATGACAAAGTCACAATTACATGTATATGGAAAAGAATTATTCTCCCCTCTTCTTCCTTTTCCTTTTCTTTGCCCTTTTCCTCCTTCTCTTCCTCTTCCAATCTCTCTCTCTCTCTCTCTTTCGCTATGTACTGTACATCATGATGTTTCTCAAGTTAATAAGTATTGGGAAGCAGCTGAGAAATTACCAGTGTAGGCCCCAAAACCGTTTTATCTTGGGTAAGAACAGAAATTCCTGGATTTATGTGGTAAAAAATGTGCTTTTCACTACATGGGATTTTATAATCCAAGTATATATACATGTTGATACATAGCTTGGCCGAATGAGAGTTTTAATAAGCTTTGAAGCAACTCTGAATTGATGAATTTGCACAAAAAAATTGTAAAGATTTTACAGATCTGCACAGGATTGGCAGTTGACTCGTGTCGTTATTTTGAGCTGCTTACAAAAACATGAAAAGAAGAAAATGATATTTTCCATGTTCACGAGATGAGTGGTAGCTTGCCGTAGTGATTAAGCTTAATTAGGAAGTTCATGCATGTATTTGTTTATATTTTGCTTAAAGCTTTTATGACAAAATCTGGTCTATTGGGTTTTGGCTCTAGCTTATCTGACATAAAGAACTGACTTTCATGCTTGGAAATGCAATGTTTGGACTGTGTTTCTGCTCTACAAACGATGATTTCCATTTGCAAAGTTAACTCAAATCTCATCGTCGTATGTGTGAAATATAAAAAACCTAGCCATTGTTTTTTTTTTTTTTTTTTAAATCAACGTTGTAGTTTATATTTTGATACATTCACGAGTATTTGCGCAGGCCTTTGACAGTCAATTTGGAGCAGTTAAGTATCACCATCATAAAGGCTCAAACATAAGAGAGGTATTTGATCTCCAGTATGCTAGATTCTCCTCTAAGATGTCCAAAGATTTCAATTGCTTATATGCATGAGAGTTTGGGTAAGTTGTCACTTTGAGCTTGCATGGATGGGAGCCATTACAGGAGTTCTGAAGCAAGTTTTTTGCTGTCACAGGACAGGACTGGACAAGCAATCATATGTTTCTGAAGGAATTTCCATCCACATGAATGGAAGGTTGAAGAACAAATTGTCTAGTTTTGTAGGTTGGATACAAAATTGCTACAAACGCTATAGATTGAGGACCAAATTATTAATTTTTACTGTAATTTTTAGGCTTATGCATTTAATCTAGTGACAATTACATGGAGCATAATTGCTCCATTAGATTTGTACAGAAAAAGGAAAATTGTATTTTTATTTCAAAAAAACTACACTGTACATTTAAATTTTACATAAATACTAAACCACTCAACTAAATTGGCATAACCAATTCACCTTGTCGTGGTTGTGTCCTTGGTTAATTGAGAATTATTTACACAATGAAAGTTAAAAGTTCGAGGGTCAGTATTTTTTTCCTCCATTTCGCCCTCAGAAAAGCACATTAGGCAAGCAGAAGCACGGAAGAATGCATGAGATGCTAACGCTATAGCATCATTTTTTTCTTCGAGGGTGTAAATTTTGGAGAACTATCGTTGAACATTCAAACGGAGATTCAAATGAAGCATGTCAATACATTTGTGATTATTTTCTTGTGTCAACATGAGCAATTAACATAGTTCATATTCAATAAGACGGAACAACAAATAATTCTTTTTCAGGAATTTTTTTTTAATTATTAATATTATTATTATTTTTTTCCCGAGTATGTTTCTAGCATTCTTTGGTGATGTGCCTGCAGTATTCTGTATAATTATGGGCGAAGCCAGCTTACAAGAATAGCGTGTGCCTATTCTATGATGGTGGGCTAAAGCCTTTTTATTTTATTTTATTTTATTTTTGGGGGCAAAGCCAGCTTACAAGAATAGCGTGTGCCTATTCTATGATGGTGGGCTAAAGCCTTTTTATTTATTTATTTATTTTTTTTTGGACATTTGCACAAATACCCACCTTTAGGTATCATAATAGAATTTCATCTTTTTAAAGAATCAATGAAAAATATTTCAATTTTTTTACTAAAAAAATATGTTCTTCATCACAAGTATCATGTTATAATGCTTTCAAAATATCACAACATGATACTTTCAATTTTTTAGGACCATAACTTGAAACTCTATCAAGTTTTTATGATACTTTAGATAGAATTTAAATATCATATCTTGATACTTTACAAAATTTTTATGATACTTTTATTATATTCGGTCAGGAATTCCATCAAACACGGTGTAGAATTGATGAAAAGAAAAATTGAGTGACATGTAATATACAATTAAATTATTATAATAATTAATTAGTTATATTTATAATTAATTAAAATTTTAAAATTAAGTTACAATTTTAACTAATTTACAAACGGTAATTCATTACAATTTGTAACTAATTCAATTAACTTTAAAATAAAAATGAAATTTCTAGTGACTTGTAATATACATTAAACTACAATAGTAATCAATAACAATTTGTAATTAATTACAATTGTAACTTAAATTCAATTTTGTAATCAATTAAAAATGTAACTAATTCAATTATTAAAAAAGGAAATCTCGAGTAACTCGTAATATACAATTAAGTTGCAATGATAATTAATTACAATTTATTACTAATTCATTCAATTTTAAAAGAAATATCAAATTTTGAGTGATTATTAATATACAATTTTAATTAATTACAAATTGAAACAAAGTTACAATTGTAATTAATTATAAACTATAATTTAGAATGTAATTAAGTTGTAATTGTAGCTATAATTAAGATGAATATATCTAATTAAATTTTGTAACTAATTTAATTAATTTTATCAAAAAAATCTGCCATCTTTTACAAATTCATTAATTACTATTGTAATTAATTGTAAAATTGAAATAAATTTACAATTGTAATTAATTTCTGGCTTAAATTCCTTTGTATCCTTCCATCATAACTGTCATTTGACTTAAAAATCCTGACAATATACAAGTAAATTCCAATAGTAATTAATTAATTATAATTGCAATGAATTGTAAAATTGAGATTACGTAACAATTGTAATTAATTACAAAATGTAATTAAGTTATAATTGTAATTAATTAAAACTGTAAATTATTACATAATTTAGTTGTAAATGTAATTAATTATAATTCGTAACTAATTCAATTAATTTCAACAATTAAATATATCATGTTTTGTAAATTCATTAATTATAATTGTGATTAATTGCAAATTTGGAATTAAATTACAATTATAATTAATTACAAATAAATTACCATAAGTGATACGATCTTGTTCAAGGCCACTGGCAATAAAATATAATTCAATAGAAAATACAACCTGGGGAAGGAATTGAAACAACAAGGGAGGCTACTTAGACCCACATTTTTTTTTTTTGATGGAAGAAATACTCACAACTAAGTAGGATCACTATACATATAGGATGTTTCAATCATCGGCTAAGACAGTCCAGTGCTTCTGCGCGAGCACTACACGAACAAGAGAACTTATATGAGCTTTGCCTTTGCGCAAAGCTCATATTTAATGGCTGACACCTTTAATAATAATAATAATAATAATTATTATTATTATTTATATTGTAACTTTTGTTTGATAATATTGTTTAGTTTATAAATTAGTTTAATTATGATTTCGAGGTAAAAATAGTAGTTAAAAATAGGAGAGAGAAAATGTGTAGTTAAAAAGTAAGTTGAAAAATTGTATAATTTATAAACTGATTATAATCAGTTTTATTTACGAAACGAATGGTTTTCTATTTATTTTATCTTATAATTTGATTTTTTGTCGTGTATTATTTTTATCTTTTTTGTCAAAATAAATTTTAATATACATACATATATTAAATTTCATTTAATATTCATAATAATACCGTAAATTAAGTTTGATATTCAAAACATCGCAATATATTTAATACATGCTTTCCTTTGTAAATAAAGAAAAAAATCAAAAATGACTTACCAAAGAATTCAACAAAAAAAGAAATAAACAAACTTTGAAAATATTTTTATCCTTTATTTTTTTTTCCTGATTGAAGTGTATTTTTTGAATGAGTGAATGAAATGTACATGAATAATGAATTTAATAGGCAAATGTGTCTTTGTTGATAATACTGTTTGATTTATAAATTGATTTATTTATAATTTTGAGGTAAAAAAGTATTGGTTGAAAATTGAAAAGAGAAAACGTGTGTAATTAAAAAATAATTTGAAAAATTATGTAGTTTATAAATTAATTTATAAATCAATTTATTTTGGTTATCAAATGGTAAATAGAGGTTACGATATAATAATAATAATAATAATAATAATAAATAAATAATTGCGGCTGACAACATGTGCGCAGGAGAACAAATTCGTCGGCTGAGAACTTAGCAATCCATGATTAAATTAAGCAAAGTAGTTTAACAATATAATTATTATCCTCTGATTTTTGTCATCCCCAATCATGGCTAGCCACCATCATTTTACAATGCACCAGGTGCCTTCAAATCCCCAATTATCTTCCATAAACCTCGATCTTTAAATTGATTTTTGATTCCTTAGAGAGGTGTGAGAGATACATGGTCAAGTAGTTGAGATCCTTTTGTTGAATATTTAGAGAGAGACGGCTGCTTAATTGTAGGTTCACTTGCTTGCTGATGCTTGGTGTTTCTTCTTCATTGCACATCCCTTCTATATTTTACCTATTTGAGGAATATGTTTTCTTTTCTTAAATATATCTTTTAAAATACATGATTTTCATAAATATGCGCACTAGAGTATCTCAAATGCATTACGTGAATTTTGATTGATGTGGTAATGAAATAGACGGCCAAAACATGAATAAATAGATAGTGGAGTCTAAATTTTACTTTACAATGGTTCCTTGATTATGTGACTTTTTTTTTTTTAATTTAAAATTAATAATTCATTCGCAAATAATTAAAATAATCTTAAATTTTTCATTATTATAAAATATAAATATTATTTTCTTGTACTATATTTAATTTTTATATTTTATTTTGATAGTTAAATTTATTACGATTTTTTTTTAAAAATTATTACAAACAAAAAATTCTTTATTAATCTTAAATTATTATTTTCTATTGTTATTTTTTAAGACATTTCAATGACTAGTATTTTTATACAACTTTATTTTGCGACAATTTCTTTGTTGATGTGTTACCTAATTTCTCTCAACCCCCATAGGGCATTGGAGTGAAAATGATTTAGTGTCAACCGTTGACACTTGTTATTGTGCCAACAGAGACACATGCAGTGGTCCGTGGGGGGTATTGGAGTGAAAATGATCTAGTGCTAACCGTTGGCACTAGAAAAGAACTCGATATTGGAGATGTGCTAAGGATTATGGTATCCAATGTGGACATAGTCCGATTCTCCTACGCTTGTAGTGCAGGAGGGTATTAGCCGATTTTCAGCAGCTGACATCTTCAATTTTTTTTATTGGGTTTTTTCTTTTACAATTTTTATATTGTTTGTTTTGTTTGTATTATTTTATCGTGATTCTATTTATTCTACTTATTTTATCTTATAGTTTGGTATTTTGTAATGTATTATTTTATCTTTTATTTTGTCGTGGTAAATTCTACATGTATTAAATTTTGTTTTATATTCACAATAGCATCTAAATTATGTTCGATATTCAAATAACACGTAATAAATTAATACAAATATATATATATATATATATATATATACCTTGCATAAATTAGATAAATTTCCTTAAAATATAATTCAAACTATGTTGAACAAGTACAACAATAAGTGATTTAATCGTAGTCATCATCGTCGAAGCCATGGAATGAACCAGAATCATTGGTAGCAATACCGGTGTGCCTGTCGTCCCAAGAGTACTAAGGATGATATGACTTGTCCACCAACTGCCTTGATTGTATGATCGAACAAGTTCTTTTGTCACGTCCATTGAGACCTCATACACAACAATTTCTCTTCGACTGAAACATGGCAATCTCCTTGGATGACTTCAGTCTCTTCTCGCAACCTTTTTTTCCTACCGCTGCTGGATCAACCACGAGTTGGTTACCATTGATACTCTTGCTCATAACTCTACTCATTCCCACATCCCCTCCATCATCTACATATTTTACCTGTATTTTCAAGGTTCGAAATCCATCCATTAGAAACATGGCACGAGCGTCAGTTAAAGCACCTTAGTCTACCAACTCTACTGCCATGTGTGAAATCAATGACTGACAACCAATTGAGTTCGTCTTTGTTTCAAAGACGGTGATTGCTTTTGTATTTTGCATCCACTGACCTACAATGTACTGGTGCAATAACAACATCGTTTGTTTCCTTATCATAAATGCGAGCATGTGACGACATGGATATCATTCGAACTCAAATGTTCTACAACTGCATGCTATGAATTCAAGGGCCATGAAGTAGGTCAACTCACATTGGCAATGAGATGTTTTTCCAGTCTCAAAACTCATTAAAGCGTATGTTTTGACGCCCTCATGTGCTGATTTCTTTGAGTAAATATAGTAGCTATTCTGAGCTAATTACTCTTGGAACAAGAGGAAAATTGTGTTTGTACAAATATGTGCCATCTGAGTTTCCATGGCAAACGTTGTTGTCATACGAGGGTCCTATTTCAAGTCAATATGGCTGCAACCAGTTAGCTATGTTGTTGGTGAGCCAGAGCAGTGTTAAATTGTGTGATAAAATCCATCAATATATCTGTCTTATTGACATATCTTTTGAAGATGGCATGGTTGATTTCTGATCACTGACTACATAACATACCAACTGAGAATATGTGCTTCACATTCACAAGTACCCAACGACCTCGTGTTGCATACATGTTGGCAAGCCACTCGTTCCCACCCAGATAAGTGGTTCACACATATCACCTAGTGATGTTAACGAGTCGAGCCGAAGATCAAGGCTCGAGCTTGGCTCGAGTAAAATGGTATCGAGCTTTTTTTGCCCGAGTCGAGCAAAGAAAAAGGTCGACTAAACTTTTATGCTAGGATTGGGCTTTCAGCTCGGGTTCTTCGAGCCAAGCCCAAGCCTGGTTGGCTCGGTTATTTCAAATTTTTTTATTCATTTTTAATAATTATATAGCAGGTAGCTGCCTGCTTTACTGCTAGAGGCACTATGCCTGCAACAGGCAGCTAAGCTGCTTTCGTATTGCAGACGACATATTTACAGGCAGCTTGGCTAACTGCACGAGCTTGAATGGCTTGTGTTTAAGAGCCATTTGGCCCAAACACGGCCCGACGTAGGCTCAAGCCTTGCTGCAATTTTTAGGTTCCACTCGAGCCTTGGCTTGATACTTCAAGCTACGAGCTAAACTTGGCTTGAGCCTTTTACGGGACGAGGTTGAGTTGCCCGACCCAATGAGCTTTTTTTACCGCTAACATCACCCAACAGGCTTCGAACTCCTTTGGAGACTTTGAATGCTTAATGATACTCGCAAGATCGTGATATTGTTCCTTGTACAGCTCGAGACTCTTATCCGAGAACTTGTTCAGAATATGCCATCGACAAAATCTATGAATTTTGTTGGGAAAGACCTCACCAACCGCTTTAGCAATGGCATCTTGATTAATAATAATAACTCCGTGGGCCTGTTGGCTGGGCATTGCTTCGATGAACTTCAAAAAACAAAAAAATAAATGAATCAATCTTTTCATCACTCAATAAGTCACATCCAAAAATAGTAGTTTTCCTATGTTGGTTAACTCCAATGAAAGGTGCGAATACATTGAGTACTTTTTGGTGTTATATGTTATGTCGAAAATAACAACATCTCCGAAGTAAACGTAAGAGTTCCTTTGCCCTTTGGTCTTTGACCAAAAATTTCTACAACAATTAGAAATCAACCAAAGAAAGCAAAATTTGATAATAAATATATCTTATACCAAACTTAACCTAGCCAAAATTCTAAGGTTGAACCCTAGCCTAATGAATAGAAACAAGTATATTTCAAGATTTTGGATTAAACAACAACACAAGAATAAATATAGTTGGAGAAACTCCATAGAGAACAATTAAAGAGAAGGAATTACCTTCACCAAGTTTCTTCACAATACAAGCTTCAAGTTGGGTTTTAGGGGGTTTGAGTGGAGTTAGGTTTTTATAGTACAATTATTTGATGGAATAAAGAAAATCCGAAAATAATATAAATTTCGCTAAAATTTGGATTCCGCTGCACGGGTCAGTTCATGTAGCCGCACTGGCATTGTCACGTCCCAAACTGAGCATTATGTCCGTTTGAGAAAATTAGAGGCGTGCGGCCTCACGTCACTTCAATCGTGCGACCGTACGATTGTCTTTCGTCCTCCTACATTTTTACCTCCAACTTGATTCTTGGTTCGTTTCTTGACATGTCTTCTATCCGAGCTTGGTTCTTTATTTTGTGAATGAGTCCCACCATCAACTCTTGGGATTCTTTGGCATTGGATCTTGTAATGGGGCCCACCGGCATACGAAACGAGGTTTGACTTCTTTGGTTCTCATCATCCCCTCCCTCTTGAAAATGATTCGACCTCGAATCTTCACCAACATCAAAAGGAGATAGATCAGAAACATTAAAAGTGGTAGAGACGTTGTACTCACCTGGGAGATCGAGCTTGTAGGCATTATAATTAATCTTCTCAAGGATTTGGGATGGATCATCACCACGTGGTTGCAATTTGAACTTCCTTTTATTGGGAAAACACTCTTTCCTCAAGTGGAGCCAAACCCAATCATCTGGCTCAAATGTGACCCACTTTCTACCTTTGTTGGCCTTGGAAGCATATTGTTCATTTTTCTTCTCAATTTGAAGCTTGGCCTTTTCGCGAAGTGACTTAACAAATTCCGCCTTTTTCTTCTCATCTAAGCTACCTCTTTCATCAATAGGAAAATGAATCAAATCCAAAGGAATTAATGGATTAAAACCATAAACAATTTCAAATGGAAAAAATATGGTAGTAGAATGAACACTTCTATTGTAAGTAAATTCAACAAAAGATGTTCTTCCCAACTCTTTAGATTACTTTTAAGGATAGTGTGAATGAGTTGTATTAAAGTCCTATTAACCACCTCGATTTGACCATTGGTTTGGGGGTGACAAGTGGCTGAAAATAAAAGTTTAGTTCCCAATTTTTCCCACAAAACTTTCTAAAAGTGGCTAAGAAATTTTATATCTCTATCTGTCACAATATTCCTATGGACCCCATGAAGTCTCAATATTACCTTAAAGAACGGGTCGGCTATGTGAGTGGCATCATCCATTTTATGACAAGCAAAGAAATGAGCCATTTTACTAAACCTATCAACGACCATAAAAATGGAATCACTTCCTTTCTTAGACCTAGGTAGACCGAAAATAAAGTCCATGGAAATTTCAGTCCAACATTCGCTAGGAACGGGTAGGGGTGTATACAATTTATGAGGTGCTACTTTTGATTTAGCCTTCCTACAAATTATGTATTTAGAACTAATCCTCTCAACATCTCTTCTCGAGTCCTTTTCACACCAAAATGTCCCATTAAACCTCCCCATGGGCATTCCTAACCAACAACTCTCTCGTGGAACAATTTGGCACACAAAGTTTATTTTCACGAAATAAAATCCCTTCATTCCTATAAAATTTGTCACAAACAACATTTTCACATGACATAAATATACTCGTAAAGTATACATCATTCTCATATAATTCTTTAATACATTCAAATTCCAACAACTTTGCACTCAAGGTAGTGATAAGAGCATACCTCCTAGATAATGCATCGGTTACCACATTTTCTTTACCTTGCTTCTATTTGATGACGTAGGAAAATATTTCCACGTACTCCACCCACTGAGCATGCCTTTTGCTCATCTTTCCTTTCGCATTCAAGTGCTTCAATGATTCATGATCAGTATGGTTAACGAACTCCCTTGTCCACAATTAGTGTTACCATGTCTCCAATGCCCTTACCAAGGCATAGAGCTCCTTGTCATAGGTCGGGTAGTTCAAGGTGACTCCGTTGAGTTTCTAGCTAAATTAGGAAATGTACCTCTTCTCTTGTATCAATATAGCTCCAATACCTATCCCTGAGGCATCACATTCAATCTTGAAGGTTTTATCAAAATTAGGCAATGCTAAAATGAGTGTCGTACACAATCTTTCTTTTATTTCATTAAAGGCTTTTTCTTGTGTCTCTCCTCATTTAAACCCAACATTCTTTTTAATAACCTCGGTAAGTGGTGACGCTAGGATGCTAAAATATTTAACAAAATGATGGTAAAAACTAGCTAATCCATGAAAACTTCTTATCTCGGTGACATTTTTTAGAGTTGGAAATTCCTTAATGGCCTTGATCTTTTCGTCACCAACCTTAATATCCTTGGTGCTAACAATAAAGTCAAGAAAAATAACACTTCCATGCAAAAATGACACTTGTTGAGATTGACATATAATTTTTCTTCCTTTAAAGCCAAAAGCTCACATCTCAAGTGTTCTACATAATCTTCTAAATTCTTGCTATAAATTAAAATATCATTGTTCGCTAAAATCGTATACCGCAAGTGCACGGTTCGCGTTCAAGTAGTAAAGTGGACTAGAGGAGTCCGGGTTATCGTACCCACGAGAATTGATTGATTTGTAACTAAAGTTATTGATTTCATTCTAAAAGAAAAGTCAAGTAACATAAAAATATGGTTTGGTGGTGAATTACTATCTAAGTGACACAAATAAGAAACATGACAATATGTAAACTAATCAACTAAAGGAAATAGATAACAACATGAAACTTAGAATAAAACTAATTAATCTAAATACTTTGATGAAAATATAAACTTGATAATTGAAACAAGTTACATAACATAAAACTAAGTGAATTTAGTTTTCATAGCTATACTAATTTATTGTTTTCAAATCAATTAGTGAAAGTTAATTAATCAACAAAATTACATGGGAAGTTTTAAATTCACCTAACTTGTGTAGTAAATTCCAATGACAACTTAAAATAGTAACAAACATTTAAAAGTTACAAAAACCTAAAACAACGTTAATAATCATAAACATGTAAACATAAATCCCCAAAATCTAGAAACTACTTAAAATGCTTAAATAACCATAACTTAATTAAAAATTCCAACACAATAACATTAACCCAAAATAAACTAACAACAACATTTAACAAATAACATCAACATATGAATAATACTTAAAACAAAGATTAAAAACCAGATAATAAAGAAAACTCCCCTTTTTGTAAAGTTCTTGAAGTGAAAAACCCAAGAATCCTTCACTTTGAACAAAGTTTCTTCACCATCCATTAATATCTTCAACAACCCAAGCATAAAACATTAAATGCACAAGAAATAAATGACATTCTTGATGAAAATGTGAGAAAATAACAATATTCAAAAGTTTAAACAACAACAAAATACTTAAATATAAGAAAACATTACTAAATCATAAAAACATTACTTGTAGATTGCATTAAATGAGTAAAATGTTAAGAAAAAAATACAAGAGAAATGAAAAAGAGGCAAGAATTACATTGGTCAACCTAAAAATCTGATTTTTTCTATTTATAATACCCAAAATCATCCAAAACCCTAAAAAAAATGCAAAGATCTGCGAAATTCAGCTTCTGGGCCGAATCGGGTTGGCCGGGTTGACCCGGTCCGGGCCGGAAAATATATATATATATTTTTTTGTTTTGCAACCGCGCGAGCACACGGTTTAAATTTCGGGGCCAGCTTGGCCTCGGGTCTGTTTCGAGGTCCAAGTCGCGTTCGCGACTTGGTTCGAGCCACGCGATCGTGTGGCTCAGCTAAAGGATGGTTTTGCAGCTAAGTCCATTCCGTAATTGCCATCAAGTCCTCCATCTTTTAATCTCGAGCAATTTAGTCCCCAAATTTTCAGATTTCTTTCAAATGTATCTTTCTAAAATTACACTTTTGGCCCTTCAAATTTTGAAATCTTTCAATTTGGTCCCTTGGTTAATTGCGTGGCTTGTCCAAAACTTCCCGGAGGTGACAAAATGGTCCCCAAACTTCCAATTTCAGCGTAATTTGCACTTCTTTTGTGGTTTTTGGCCTCAAACTTGGATATTAACCTATTTAAACACAAAATATGCATAAATTAGTAGATATTTGCTCAAGATGTTCCAAAATATGCTAATTTAAAGATATAAAAAGTCTATAAAAATGACTTAACAAATACCCCCAAACTTGAACTCTTGCTCGTCTCAAGCAAGAATATCTACTAACACAAAAAGCAAATGAATGAATGATCAACAATGCTAGATGACTTGTAAATTCTTTCTTGAGTGTAAAATTACATGATTAATTCACAATTGTGTTTTCAAAAGAATGCTACAAAAAGAAGTTGAGCTTATCTCATGTTTGATCGGTGTGTGTGTGTATAGTCACTTCCAATTATCACTAAGGTTCAAAGAAACATTGTAGGAAGGATAAATTTTAAAATAATACTATCCACCCTTAGTGGTCAATTTCATTCCTTCCCCTCTCGTGACATTCATCCCCCCCATATTATTTCTTTTCTCTCCTGAAACGCAATCCTAGGGGTGACTCTCAATTCACACATTTTTTTTTTACACTAAAGCTTGGTTATGACTTGCCAGCAATCTCGACAATCTAGATATGCAGTGACTCTCCACTAGATGAGTGTTTCAACATTAAAGTTTATACCAAGCAATTCAAACCCACTATTAATCTAAGCCCTTATGCAAATACAAATGCATGATTTCTACAAACTAATGTGATGATTGCTCGTGACTTCCTCACTCCCTTAAGCTTTCTAATTGACCCATGTAGCAAGCTTTAGGTCGGAAACTCCCCGATTGTTTTAAGATCAAAGGGTACCAGGTTTCAAAATACCCTTACGGACTTACTAACTCGAGTCAAAAAGGTTACGAAGTGAGGTAGACTTATTAAGCAAATGCAATGATGATGATGTGATTTTTTTTTTACAAGTGTGTGTGTGTGTACCCTATTCATTAAGCTTTCTAATTGACCCATGTAGCGAGCTTTAGGCCGATGACTCCCGAGTTTCAAACTTAAGGCACCAAGTTTCAAGATACTCCTACGGGCTTAATTACTCAAGTAAAAAAGGCTACGAGATGCAATAATTAAAATGGGCTTAGATCTCTAGCATTTGGTCATCACTTAGCTTATACTAACATCAACAACACTCCACAAAACTTTAGATCAAGCATGCATGGAATCACTACACATCTAGACCGTCTCCTTTACCGGCTCGACCACCCCCAAACTTGTCTCACAAAGGATTAAGAGATTAATAGCATAGAGAGGGAATTGGATAGGTTGATAAAAATTGAAGATACAAGTTCATAACCTAATTTTTCTACTTCACAAATTTTTCCAACCTTCAATGGATTCCAAATCTCAACAACAATTAGTTATGACTATTGTGCTCAAGAGAACTCAGGATCACTCATAGATAAGCAATTTATAAAAATAGGCACAAGTAACATATTCAATCACGATTCATGAATTAATCAGCAATTTCAAACATCAAATCATTTTGAGCTGACAAGGCTATCTAGCATGTCAATATCCACAACAAAATGAACAAAATCAAACATCACAATATCTTAAGCCGGCAAGGCTATCTAACATGATAAAATGCAAAATGAAGTCAACACCCCCAAACTTGAATTACACATTGTCCTCAATGTGAAAATAGACACAATATGTAAAGATGAAAAGAGGTAGTGAAACTTCCCTGGTTCAATGCTTGTTTGTGATGTTGAATTTTGACCTAAGCTTTCGTCAAATGTAGTTCACCCCCAAACTTGTTGAGGACAATGGCACTTAGGATTTTCAAAAAATTGTTACCTACAAAAGTTTGACAATTAATTAAAAAGGAAGTAAAGAAGTATAGTAAATAAATACAAGTAACTCAAAAGAGAAGAAATTTGGGTTGCCTCCCAAAAAGCGCTTGGTTAAAGTCATGAGCTCGACTTTTGGATTGTTCATTCGGGAGCATTGAGGAGAAATGATGACTTTTCCTCCGGGGGTTCTCCTTCCAAGAATGGTTTCAACCTTTGCCCGTTGACCTTGAAATGTCCCTTTTCGGGATGATATAGCTCAATAGCTCCATGGGGAAAGATTTGAGAAATTGTGAATGGCCCCCACCAGCGGGATCGAAGCTTTTCGGGGAATAATCGAAGTCGGGAGTTGAATAGAAGAACTTGTTGCCCAACTTTGAAGTCTCTCTTCACAATATGGTTATCATGCCATTTCTTGGTCCTCTCCTTATAGATGCGAGCATTTTCATATGAGTTGAGGCGAAATTCGTCAAGTTCATTAAGTTGAAGCAACCTCTTCTCACCAATTAATTTTGCATCAAAGTTTAATGCCCGTGTAGCCCAAAATGCTCGATGCTCAAGTTCAACGGGGAGATGACATGATTTTCCAAAAAAAAGACAAAATGGAGACATACCAATAGGAGTTTTGAATGCGGTGCGGTAAGCCCATAATGCATCATCTAGCTTCCTCGACCAATCTTTCCTTGATGTATTCACCGTCATCTCAAGAATTCTTTTCAACTCTCGATTTGAGATCTCCACTTGGCCACTTGTTTGGGGATGGTAAGGTGTGTCTACTTAGTGCTTCACTCCATACTTTGACAAAAGTGAGTCAAGGAGGCCATTGTAAAAGTGTTTGCCTCCATCACTAACGATGAGTCGGGGGGTTCCAAAGCGTGTAAAAATGTTCTTCTTGAGAAAATCGACCACCACCCGAGCATCATTATTGGGCAAATGATGAGATTCGAAGCGCGGAAGAAACGCCGAAAAGTTCCGAACTCAGGTTGTGGTTGGACGGATGAATCATGACCCGATATTCACGACGCGATGACTCGACGATGCGAAATAAAGAACCACGAATTTTGAAACACCCAAGGATTTGCCCAATCTCATTGATAAGTCTCTGATTTGAATGCCACAAATATTCTAGCAAATATTTGATAAGTTCGATATTTGAACGCCACAAGAAATATTCTTGATAAGTTCGAAAAACATAGGAATCCACCTATAACTTTTATTGAATCCTCAATAAAAACTGTTTATATCAAAATCAAAGTCTGAATTACAATGAATGGAAAGGAATATAAATAAGTAAAATAACCTAGCCGATAATTGACTCAAAATAGAATTATAATTAGACTAAAATTCTAAAATAGGCAAACAAATAATTAAAAACAAAATTTAACCTAAAAATACGCAAAAACCCTAATTTCTGTTTGCATAATTGACTTGCTGTTTTGAAGCCCCAAATGATGGAATTTGGCCATAAAATCAGTCAGCTCAAGGGCTTTGGCCCATGAGTTTTGCTTAGTGGCTCATTTCTACTCGAAAAACACATTATGCATCTAATTCCGACATGGTTGACTGGATTGCACTTTTATTTGGCTTGATTATTTAACTTTTTTCCGTCAAGCCTGCTATGACTCCGATTGTCGAGGGTCCGGAACACATCAGCAATGCCACTGCCTCTACCATTTAGAAACATAATCCACCACCATAAAAAATATATTGATTTGAGAACGAGGATGGAAATGGCCCCATGAAATCAATTCCCCAAACATAAAAAATTTCCACTTCCAAGATTGAAGTCAATGGCATTTCATTACGCCGAGAGATATTCCCACTCCTTTGGCATCTATCACATTTGGATACTAAGGTATAAGCATCCTTGAACAAAGTTGGCCAATAGAATCCCGATTGAAGAACCTTTGAGGCGGTTTTGGAAGCTCCAAAGTGAACCCCATAAGGTGATGAATGACACTTATCAAGAATTGCTTCCATTTCTTCCTCGGGAACACATCTTCTAATGATTTGGTCCGACCCCCTCTTGAATAAATATGGCTCATCCCAAAAATAATGTTTCACATCGGCAAAGAATTTCTTCTTTTGTTGATAAGAGAAATCCTGGGGAAGAATACCACTTACAAGGAAATTCACGAAGTCCGCATACCATGGTGCTTCGAACACTTGGAGAAGACGTTTGGCATGCAATAGTTGTTCATCCGAAAAGGCTTCATTGATTTCCTCTACTCCCACTTCTTCAGGTTGATCCATCCTAGATAGATGATCGGCCCCAAGATTATCCGCACCCTTTTTATCACGGATTTCCAAATCAAATTCTTGCAAGAGAAGGACCCATCTAATCAATCTTGGCTTCACATCCTTCTTAGCAAGCAAGTATTTTAGAGCGGAGTGATCGGTATAGACAATTACCTTTGAGCCGATGAGATAAGATCGAAATTTGTCAAAGGCAAAGACCACGGCAATCATCTCTTTCTCGGTTGTGGCATAATTCAATTGAGCATCACTCAATGTTCGGCTTGCATAGTAGATCACATGCAACAATTTACCTATCCTTTGCCCCAAAACCGCTCCCACGGCATAATCACTAGCATCGCACATGAGCTCAAATGGTAAGCTCCAATCCGGGGCCACAATAATAGGAGCCGAGATAAGCCTCTCCTTAAGAGTGTTGAAAGATAATAGACACTATTGAGAGAAATGGAAAGTGTTGTTCTTCTCAAGTAGAGAACAAAGAGGCTTAGTGATTTTAGAGAAATCCTTGATGAATCTCCTATAGAAGCCCGCATGCCCAAGAAACTCCTTATGCCTTTCACCGAAGTAGGAGGCAATTTCTCAATAACTTGTATTTTGGCTTTATCAACCTCAATCCCCCCTTTTGAAATCCGGTGGTCAAGTACAATGCCTTCTCTTACCATAAAATGTCATTTCTCCCAATTAAGCACTAAATTTGTCTCTTCACATCTTTTCAACACTAAATCAAGATTATTCAAGCATTCATTGAAAGAAGAACCAAAAATTGAAAAATCATCAATAAATACCTCGATGAATTTTTCCACCATGTCGGAGAATATGACCATCATACAACGTTGAAAAGTAGTCGGTGCATTGCAAAGAACAAACGGCATCCTCCTATAAGCAAAAGTCCCATATGGACATGTGAATGTGGTCTTCTCTTGATCTTCGGTGGCTATTAAAATTTGATTGTAGCCCGAGTATCCATCCATGAAACAATAATGAGAATGCCCCGCCAATCTCTCAAGCATTTGGTCAATAAAGGGGAGGGGAAAGTAATCTTTTCGAGTGGCATTGTTCAATTTTCGGTAGTCAATGCACACTCTCCATCCCGTCACGGGCATTGTAGGAATAAGCTCGTTGTTCTCATTTTCAACCACCGTGACACTTCCTTTCTTTGGAACACATTGGACGGGACTCACCCATGCACTATCCGAGATTGGATAGATAATTCCCGCATCCAACCACTTCAATACCTCAGCTTTCACCACTTCTTTCATGTTTGGATTTAGACGGCGTTGGTACTCCACTGTTGGTTTGAAGTCATCCTCCATGAGGATTTTATGCATGCACAAGGTAGGGCTAATACCCTTGATATCCGCCATAGTCCATCCAATAGCCATTTTATGCATTTTCAACACCTCAAGTAGTTTTTCTTCCTCCACTTCATCCAACAAATTCGAGATAATAACGTGAAGAGTAGAAGAGTCACCCAAGTATGCATACCTCAAATGTGATGGAAGAGGTTTGAGCTCAAGAGTTGGGGCTTGTTGAATGGAGGGTAGTGAAGGAGAAGAGCTCTCTCCCAACTCTTCAAAGTATGGCCTCTTCTTGAAGGGATAAAATTTGGAAGCATCCAAGTGTTGTGACATCCTTCCGATGTCCAAATCATCCTCTCCCTCAGTGGTTATGGAGTGAGCAATGCAAGTCTCAAGGGGATCCTTAGATGACCCATAGATGAATGATGTAGCCACCTCTTGATCAATGATGTCTATTTGGGAGCATAAATTTACCTCGGCGGGGTACTTGATGGATTTCATGATGTCGAATGCGATTTGCTCATCTTGAACCCTCAATATCAATTTGCCTCCTTGCACATCTATTAAAGCCCGACCGGTTACTAGGAAGGGTCTTCCCAAGATGATTGGGATATCAAGGTCTTCCTCCATATCAAGAATGATAAAATCGGCATGGAAAATGAATTTGTCCACCTTGATTAGCACATACTCAACAATACCACGCGGATGCTTAATAGAACGATCGGCCAATTGCAATGAAACTGTGGTTGGCTTCACCTCTCCCATGCCCAATCTCCTGAAAATAGACAAAGGCATTAAATTAATACTAGCACCAAGATCACATAATGCTTTTCCAAAAGTTAAATCACCAATAGTACAAGGAATAGTAAAACTCCCTGGATCTTTAATTTTTGGAGGCAATTTATTTTGTAGTATGGCACTACATCCTTCCGTGAGCATCACAGTTTCATGATCTTCTAGCCTCCTTTTGTTTGAAAGGATGTCTTTCATAAACTTTGCATAGCTAGGCATTTGTGCTAATGCATCAGCAAAGGGTATGTTGATGTGAAGTTTCTTGAAGACTTCAAGAAATTTACCAAACTGTGCATCCACCTTGTGCTTTTGGAGTCTTGGAGGAAAAGGAATGGGAGGCACATAAGCTTTCACTGGAGTATGAGCCTTCGTTGAGGTATCCCCACTTTCCTTTAATGTTGCATCATTTTCATTCGCCTCCTCAACATGCTCATTACCTTTTTCTTTCACCTCGGGTTGTGCCACATGTTGCTTTAC
Organism: Ligustrum vulgare; assembly: GCA_963555705.1. Lineage (NCBI taxonomy): Eukaryota > Viridiplantae > Streptophyta > Magnoliopsida > Lamiales > Oleaceae > Ligustrum > Ligustrum vulgare. Next base: position 44,346,285 of record OY743173.1, on the reverse strand, counting down.
CGTGATTTCCGGTAATTGAATTCCACTTCTTGTAGTAATGGCTTGCACATTTTCCTTTGGATTGATCTCGGTATTGCTTGGCAAGGCTCCTTGTTGTCTCTCCGTCATCATTTTTGCCAATTGCCCAACTTGAGTCTCAATATTTTTGATAGAAGCCGCTTGATTTTGGAGAATAGTATTGGTCTTGTTCATGAATTGCATGAGTATCTCCTCAATGGAAGGCTTCTTCTCTTGGGGTGGTGGAGGTTGAACAAAACCGGGGGGCTTTACTTGATTTTGATTGTTGGACCAAGAAAAATCCGGATGATTCCGCCAACCCGGATTGTATGTGTTGGAGTAAGGATTGTCTTGTGGTCGGTTGAAATTTTGAGCATAATTCACTTGCTCGTTTGAAGTAGAAGCCATTTTGAGCATGGGACATTCCTCAACCTTGTGTGTTGCTCCACATACATCACAAATAGAAATAGGAGGGTAGATTGTTTTTACCATATGTTGAGAAGACAAATCATCACACTTCTTGAATAGAAGGTCCATCTTTGCCGATAAAGCCGCATATGCATCCACTTCATGAATTCCCGCGGCTCTCTTGGTACCATGCGGTCAGTTGGCCAAGTAGAATTGTGACTAGCCATCCTCTCAAAGAGCTCAATTGCCTCATTAGGTGATTTTGTAGTGATAGCTCCATTGGAGGCCGAATCAACCATCACTCGACTAGATGGATTCATCACAAGATAGAAATATTGAACTTGCATTTGCTTGGTGAACCCATGATTTGGACATTTCCTCAACATCTCCTTGAATCTTTCCCATGCCTCATAGAAACATTCGGTTTCAAGTTGTCGAAATGTGGAGATATCACTCTTCAATTTAGCCACTTTTGATGGAGGAAAGTATTTTGTAGTGAACTTTTGAGCAAGATCATCCCATGTTGTAATACTTCCAACCGGGTTGGCATCTAACCATTCACGAACTCCATCTCTAAGGGTATGTGGAAATAACCGCATGTTGATAGCCTCCATGCTAATTCCCGGATAATCAAAGTTACTACACATCTCCAAAAACCGCGAGATGTGAGTAAATGGATTCTCCTCGGTCATTCCATAGAATTGTAGATGCCCCTTGAAGAGATTTATCACATCCGGCTTTAGATGAAAGTCTGGACGTCCAAATGGGGGATATGTGATGCTTCCTCGATTTTGAGTGATGAGAGGGACCATGAATTGCCCCATTGGTCTATCATCTTCATCAATAGCGGGATTGGCACCACCTTGATTGTTGTCCCCCATATTGCCTTGTATGTTGTTCAACTTGTTCTCTTCTTTCCCTAATCCTCCTCCTAAAAGTTCGTTCGGGTTCGGGATCAATTGGAAGAATGTCCCAAGTCGGACGTTGTTGCATAAACAAGGTAAGAGTATCTAGAAAATAAAAATAAAAAGAAGAAAGAGATGAGAATGAGAAGACAATTCAATTAACAAAAATCAATTCATTTAGTACAAATAAAAACAATCCCCGGCAACGGCGCCAAAAACTTGTTCGCTAAAATCGTATACCTAAAGTACACGGTTCGCGTTCAAGTAATAAAGTGGACTAGAGAAGTCCGGGTTATTGTACCCACGAGGATTGATTGATTAGTAACTAAAGTTATTGATTTCATTCTAAAAGAAAAGTCAAGTAACATAAAAATATGGTTTGGTGGTGAATTACTATCTAAGTGACACAAATAAGAAACATGACAATATGTAAACTAATCAACTAAAGGAAATAGATAACAACATGAAACTTAGAATAAAACTAATTAATCTAAATACTTTGATGAAAATATAAACTTGATAATTGAAACAAGTTACATAACATAAAACAAAGTGAATTTAGTTTTCATAGCTATACTAATTTCTTCTTTTCAAATCAATTAGTGATAGTTAATTAATCAACAAAATTACATGGGAAATTTTAAATTCACCTAACTTGTGTAGTAAATTTCAATGACAACTTAAAATAGTAACAAACATTTAAAAGTTACAAAAACCTAAAACAACATTAACAATCATAAACATGTAAACATAAATCCCCAAAATCTAGAAACTACTTAAAATGCTTAAATAACCATAACTTAATTAAAAATTCCAACACAATAACATTAACCCATAATAAACTAACATCAACATTTAACAAATAACATCAACATATGAATAATACTTAAAACAAAGATTAAAAACAAGATAATAAAGAAAACTCCCCTTTTTGTAAAGTTCTTGAAGTGAAAACTCAAGAATCCTTCACTTTGAACAAAGTTTCTTCACCATCCATTAATATCTTCAACAACCCAAGCATAAAACATTAAATGCACAAGAAATAAATGACATTCTTGATGAAAATGTGAGAAAATAACAATATTCAAAAGTTTAAACAACAACAAAATACTTAATATAAGAAAACATTACTAAATCATAAAAACATTACTTGTAGATTGCATTAAATGAGTAAAATGTTAAGAAAAAAATACAAGAGAAATGAAAAAGAGGCAAGACTTACATTGATCAACCTAAAAATCTGATTTTTTCTATTTATAATACCCAAAATCATCCAAAACCCTAAAAAAAAAAGAAGCAAAGATCCGCGAAATTCAGCTTCTGGGCCGAACCGGGTCGGCCGGGTTGACCCGGTCCGACCCGGAATATATATATATATATATATTTTGTTTTGCAACCGCGCGGTTTAAATTTCGGGGCCAGCTTGGCCTCGGGTCTGTTTCGAGGTCCAAGTCACGTTCGCGACTTGATTCGAGCCACGCGATCGCGTGGCTCAGCTAAAGGATGGTTTTGCAGCTAAGACCATTTCGTAATTGCCATCAAGTCCTCCATCTTTTAATCTCGAGCAATTTAGTCCCCAAAATTTCAGATTTCTTTCAAATGTGTCCTTCTAAAATTGCACTTTTGGCCCTTCAACTTTTGAAATATTTCAATTTGGTCCCTTGGTTAATTGCGTGGCTTGTCCAAAACTTCCTGGAGGTGACAAAATGGTCCCCAAACTTCCAATTTCAGCGTAATTTGCACTTCTTTTGTGGTTTTTGGCCTCAAACTTGGATATTAACCTATTTAAACACAAAATATGCATAAATTAGTAGATATTTGCTCAAGATGTTCCAAAATATGCTAATTTAAAGGTATAAAAAGTGTATAAAAATGCACTTAACAATCATCAAATTAGACTACCACAAATTTTCCAATAAATGCACGTAAAACATGATTCATCAACTTCATAAAAGTGCTCGGTGCATTCGTGAGACAATGGCATAACCATTCATACAAACCATACTTACTTTTAAATGCGATTTTCCATTCATCTCCTTCTATCATCCTAATTTGATAATACTACACTTCTCAAGTCAATTTTACAAAAAATGCAAGAACCGTGTAATTCATCAAATATGTCATCTAGTCTAGGAATGAGATGACGATACTTTACCACTGTGTTGTTGACAACCCAACAATCAACACACATCCTATAGGCCCCCCATCAATAATGACACTATATGCCTTATCCTTCACAATACACCTAGTGTGGAAGATGTTTTTTCTTGTTTCTCTACCTCACTAATCTTGGTTTGGATATTGAGAGCCCTCGTGATAACCAAAGATTTAGGTGGGCTAACAATCCCTTTCACCTTTCTTCCTCACTATCACCCTCATTCCCCACCAATACTTGTTCTTCCTCATCCTCATCTCCGAAATAGCACTCCCAATTCCTAATGAACATCACCCTATTATTCGAGCACTCACGAGAATAATGCCCTCTTCCCCTATATTTGAAATACCCAATGTCCTTACTTTTAAAAGTAGTGGGATGAATCTTAGGCTTGCCTTTATTGGCCACAATTTGTTTCCCCTTGGAAGGTTCACTCTTGTCCATAGGAGGTACCTTTCAAACCTCTCATTTCCCCAATTGTATTTTCAAGTTGAATTAGAGACCCCAACATACTTATCTTGGCCCCTCTTCTTCAATTGATCCCTCTTCCTCAATTGCTCCTCCATGTGCACCAATTCCTCCATCTCCACATAGTGGTGTAACTCTACCACATTGGATATCTCCTATTCAAACCACTAATAAATCGAGTCATGGTGGCATCCCTATCCTCCTCCATTTGCACTCATTATGGTCTTCTCCAACTCCTTGTAATAATTCTCTACACTCCAGGAACCTTAATTAAGAGTTTGTAACATTTGATAGACCCCCCCTATAATAGTGATTAGGTACAAATCTCTTCCTCATGAGACTCTTCAATCAATTCCAAGTGTTCACACTCTCCTCATAATTTCTCCTCCTAGAGAGCAACAAATTATCCCACCAAACTAACACATAATCGGTAAACTCTACCACCGCTAGCTTAACCTTCTTCTCTTCGAAGTACCTATGGCATTCAAAAATCAACTCCATCTTCCTTTCCCATTCTAGGTAAGCCTTCAGATCACTCTTTCCATGAAATGAAAGAATCTTCATTTTTATACTACCAATGTTTCCATCCACTCCATCTCTACCTCTATGCTCCCTTCAATGCCCTTGATCAAATCCCCTATCAAAACGTTCTCCTCTATTCCTACCCATGTTCCAATTTTGATCAATACCCCCCTTCACTCTCCAAATCATCTTCAAATTTATCTCTAACTCCTCTTCTATTAGCCCTTCACCCACCAACGTCCCTTGATGGTGTGATCTCTCATCTTATTTCCAACCTATCTAACCTTCCCCTTATCACCTCCATTTTCTAGTCATTGCGGTCAAAAGAGTTTGCAACATTTCCTGCAATTCTTGAGTTTGGGCATTGAAATATTGTGCACTTGAAGTATTTGCATTGGACATGTTTTGTAAGTGTCAAAGTGTCCTCACAAAAATATTTTCTCTCGTGTTTCACTCAATTTAGAATTTTACCCGATTATGAGCTCACCACTCTTGCCTTTTTCAACTCAAGTTTTCCTTTCTCAAGCTCTCCAAGGAAGTTAATCAACTAGATCCAGAAAATAATTCTTGTGAAGTCAAACAATAATCAAACAAGAGAAATTTAGGAGTAAGTGTCATCAAGTAGAATTTATTTGCTTGCTATACACAAAAGAGGTTAGCGATATGTAGGATGAAGACTTAGCAACACAAAGTGATAAAGGATTTGAACAACCAAAATTAACAAGACATGGTTGACGAAAAACAAGGCACTAATAGTGCAGTTTTCTTTGAGACAATTTATCAAACACCTTGTGGGCAAACTTAAATCGTCTTGAATGAAATATAATGTGGATAGTGGTGAACTCCTAACAAATTGAAGACGATAATAAATGCCAGTATTCGAAGTTGAAGTAATGAATGCACAATAAATACTTTTCCGTGAGTATTGTAATTTTCTTTCTTTTTTATTATTATTTTTAAACATGATGAAGAAAAATAAGAACAAGAATTTAATTGATAGATTTACCAATTTTAGAATCAAGCTCTGATACCAAATGATGTGAACACTTTTGGTGCCAAAAATTCTCACAACAATTAGAAATCAACCCAAGAAAGCTAAAATTGATAATAAATAAATTTTGACCCAAACTTAACCTAGTAAAAATTCTAAGGTTGAACCCTAGCCCAATGATAGAAACTAGTATATTTCAAGATTGTGGATTCAACAACAACACACAAATAATAATCCCTAAATGTAGTTGAAGAAATTCCCATTAAAAAAATAATAATAATTAAAAGGAAGGATTTACCTTCACTAAGTTCCTTCACAATACAAGCTTCGACTTTGGGTTTAAGGTTTGTGTGGAGTTATGTTTTTATAGTACAATTATTTGATGATATAAAGAAAATCTGAAAATAATATAAATTTCGCTAAAATTCAAATTCCATCATGGTTCAGTTTCATGCGGTCGCACGGGCATCGCCACATCTTGAACTGAGCATTATGTTCATTTGAGAAAATTAGATGCATGCGGCTGAGTGCCGTTTCAATCGTGTGGCCGTACGATTGTCTTCCGGCCTCCTTCGTTTTTACCTCCAACTTGATTCTTGGCTTGTTTCTCGACTTGTCTTCCATCTGGGGTTGGTTCCAAACTTTGTAAATGAGTCCCACCATCAACTTTTGGATTTCCTTGGCCTTAGATCTAGTAATGGGGTCCATCGGCATACAAAAAGAGGTTTGACTTTCTTGGTTCTCACCATCCTTGACTCACAATCAGCCCAAAAAAAATGAGCAAACAAATCATCCTCGTTAGTCTCATTGGTACAGTAAACGCTAGTACTTCTTCTTTTCTCCAAATAGAAATGCACAATAAATTTTTCCACGTCGTTGATCACGCAAATGGTTCTTGATATCCTGCTCAAAAAAGCCCAAGGAAGAAATGCCACATGCATCTATCTCTATTAGTCTGATTTGTTGATAGCTAGGAATGTTGGCCATTGAAAATTGCTCAAAAAGTGTCTTTTTCTTTGCAGAAACACGCCGATGCGAGCGTAGGAGGTGCCATTTTATTAAGGGGTACCACCTCGAACTATCTATACCCAGCAAATAAGTTGTCTAATTTTTTACATCTGTTAACATTGTAACGATTCGTTCACCAAAACGTGCCACCAAATTTTTAAGTCTCATCTGGTAGGTCTCATCTTTTTTACCATGTTTGGAGCAAACGTATGACTTCTTGACAAGTTCATTTGTCTATAAATTCTTTCTACTATTACAAATATGTATGGTGAACCCAGCTCATTTCGCATATTCATTGTAAAAATTATACACATCATCAAGTGTTTGGAATTCTTACCCAAATCTTGGAATTGCACCAACATTCACTTGTGGAATAAATACATTGTTACCCTCTTTCATTCCTAAAAATTAGTATGAAAAAATAATTAGTTTATGGAATAATTCGAACACTAATACATGCAAAACTTACTGTAAAAAAATAAAATTAAACACCAAGTTACAAAATCAAACAAATTAAAAACATATATATATACTTTGCTATGTAAATAAAGAAAAAAAAATGACTTACCAAAGAACTCAACAAAAAGAGAGATAAACAAGCCTTTGAAAAATAAGAAATTCCTTCTCGTTCTTTTGTTCTAAATGAATATATTTTTTTGAATGAGTGAATAAAGTGTATATGAATAATTGATTCTATAGAATTATAAGAAAATGTATACAATAAAAGACAAAAAATATAATAAAATATAAAAAAAGGGTTGTTAGCCACTTAAAACGGTAAGCCTTACAATTATGCAAGGCAAAGCTAAGTTTATTCTATTATGCGCAATGCGCAGGAGAACAGATTCATTGAATGCAAGGCAAAGCTGTGCACACAAGGTCTGCCACTTTAAGTGACCGACAACCTTTTTTTTTATATTATAATTTTTTTTTGTCTTTTTTTGTATACATTTGCCTAAAGGTGTTAAGACGGACGGGCCGACCAGACCAGTGAAAATCGGCCCGGATTGACCCGGGACCGCGGGCCGACCCATGACCCGTGCGGGCGGTTCACGGGTCAAGAAGTTGTGAACCCCATATTTTGCGGGTCAAACCTTCGCGGACCGCGGTTAACCCGCTGTCCCGTAAAAAAAAAAAACCGTTTTTATTAAATATGGTAACATTGAAAATCTCTCTTCTTCTAGAAACTCTAATACAACTTTTAAAGTAAAATCTTATTTTTTTCTCCCTAATAGCTAAAAAAATAATATTTTTTGACAATAGTAATTAGAAATACATTTATCATTTAATTGTTATTTGTTTATATTTTATTTAAATTTGCAAATTTAGAAGTAATTCATATAACATAAACTATAATTTTAAATTCTATGTAAATATTTTATGGTATAAATATGAATTTATCATTTTAATCATTTTGTATTTAGAAACTTGACAAAAATTTTGCTATAAATATGAAAAATCTATGTTTTTATTCATACGGGCTAAATCAGAACAAATCGCAAACCGCATGGGCCAGCGGGCGGGCCTGGGTTGTAGTTCAAAATTTGCGGGCTGACCCGTAACCAGCCCATAACCCACAGCGGGCGGGCTTTTTTTCAAGCGGTCCGTTATCGAGCTTTTTATTGGCGGGTCGACCCGACCTGGACCACCCGGATTGACACCTCTACATTTGCCTATAAAATCCATTGATCATAAACACTTTATTCACTCAATCAAAAAAATACACTTCATTCGGAACAAAAGAACGAGAAATGAATTTCTTATTTTTCAAAGGCTTGTTTATCTATCTTTTTGTTGAGTTTTTTATAAATTTTTTTCTTATTTATCTACAAAACAAAGCATGTATATTATTATTAAATGTGTTGTGTTATATATAAATTTAATTTTTTAATTTGTTTAATTTTGTACTTGGTGTATAATTTATTTTTTTACAATAAGTTTTGCATGTATTAGTGTACAAGTTATTTCATAAACTAATTATTTTTTCATACTAATTTTTAGGAATGGAAGGGGACAACAATGTATTTATTCCACAAGTGAATATTGATGCAATCCAAAATTTGGGCAAGAATTCCAAACACTTGATAATGTGTATAATTTTTACAATGAGTATTCAAAATTAGCTAGGTTCAGCATACGTATTTGTAATAGTCGAATGAATCTACAGACAAATGAGCTTGTCTAGAATGCTTATGTTTGCTCCAAATCGGGTCAAAAAGATGAGACCTACCAATTGAAACTTAAAAATTTGGTGGCTCATTTTGGTGAACAAATCGTGGGAACTCACGTTGTGGATATGGTGAAAAGTTAACAGTTGTAAAATATCAAGCAACTTATTTGTGGGTTGTAAGTCATTTTATCGAGGGGTACAACCATGCACTATCTGCACTGAGCAAGACATACCTACTATGCTCACACTGACATGTTTCTGCAACGAAAAAGCACTTGCTGAGCAATTTTCATTGGCCAACATTCCTAGCTATCAACAGATTAGACTAATGGAAATAGATTTGGGTGGTCCTTCTTCGTTGGGTTGAGTTGGGTTAGGTTGGATTGGGTTGGGTTGTATTGAGAAGGATATTCAGAACCATCGGCACGATCGATGGCAGGAAGTCATTGGGCACAACACGAAAACATTTATTTCACATTTCGAGTTGCAGAAAGGAAGGAGTCCTAGCTTTTACTATGCCTATGAGACTAACGAGGATAGTGTGTTTGCTCGTTGTTTCTAGGTTGATTATGAGTTAAGGAGCTCTTACGTTTACTTCAGAGATGTTGTTATTTTTGATACAACATATAATACTAACAAGTACTCGATGGTGTTCTCACCTTTCGTTAAAGTTAACTAACATAGGCAAACTACAATTTTTGGATGCGTCTTATTGAGTGATGAAAAGGTTTATTCATTTATTTGACTTTTTTCGAAGTTCGTCGAAGCAATGCCCACCCAATGGGCTCCGGGGTACTGATCAAGTTACCGCCATTGCTAGAGCAGTTGGTGAGGTCTTTCCCAGCACAATTCATAGATTCTACCTGTGGCATTTTCTGAACAAGATCTCAAAGAAGATGAGTCCCGTGCTATACGAGGAACAATACCACGGCCTTGTGATTATCATAAGCAGTCGGACTTTCGAAGCCCATTGGGCTAATGTGATGGAAACCACTGATCTATGTGGGAACAAGTGGCTTGCCAACATGTATGAAATGCAAAATCGTTGGGTATCTGCATACGTAAAGTACATATTATCAGCTGTTATGTCGAGTAGTCAACGATTAGAAAGCAACCATGCCTTCTTCAAAAGATATGTAAATAAGACAGATACATTAATGTATTTTATCGTAGAGTTTAACACTGCTCTGGCTCACCAACGAAATTTGGTTGTCCATCACTTTGACTTGAATGAGGAGCCTCATATGACAACATTTTCCATGGAAACTCAAATGATGTGTATTTATACAAAGACAATTTTCTTGTTGTTCCAAGAGGATTAGCTCAGAGTAGCTTCTACATTTGCTCAAATAAATTAGCACAGGAGGGTGTCAAAACATACGTCGTAACGCATTTTGAGACTGGAAAAACATCTTATCGTCAATGTGAGTTGACCTACTTTATTTCTCTTGACTTCATAGCATATAGTTGCAGAACACTTGAGTTCGAATGATGTCCATGTCGTCACATGCTCGCAATTATGATAAGGAATCAGATGTTGTACCAGACCAGTACATTGTAGGTCGGTGGACGCAAAATGCAAAAGCAATCCCCATCTTCGAAACAACGATGAACTCAACAAGTGGTCAGCCATTGATTTCTCGGCATGTAATGCTGGCACACACGACAGCAAAGTTGGTGTTCTAAGGTTATTTAACTGAAGCTCGTACAACGTTTCTACTGGATGGATTTCAGACCTTGAAAATACTGGTAAAAGTTTTGGATGATAGAGGGGATGTACGAATGATTGAGGTTATGAGCAAGAGTAGCGAGGGTAACCAACTCGTGGTTAATTCAACACCAGTCAGGACAAAAGGTTGCAAAAAGAGATTGAAGTCATCTAAGGAGATTGTAATATTTCAGTCGAAGAGAAATTGATGTGTTCCGGACCCTCGAAAATCGTAGTCATAGCAGGCTTGACGGAAAAATTCAAGTAATTTAAACAAAAATAAGAATTCAGTAAGTTCGACGAGCTTTGAAGCACAAACCGAGTTGAAAAGAGCTAGAAGCTCACAGCCGTAAATAAAGGATCACGACCGTAACATGTTCTCTGTCTAATTCATAACCGGATAAAAGGACTTACGGCCATAACCAAAATCTTCACGGCCGTGACATATTTCAGTTACACAATTTGCGACCGTAAATGAAGACACTCACGGCCATAAGATAGCTTCTGGACGTGCGCCGCTGTTGGAATTTAAAGATTTCGCATTATTTTATTTCCTTATCAGTTTTTAGCTATTTTAGGTTAGTTAGAACTCTATTTTGAGTCCATTAGCGACTAGAGTTTTATTTTGCTTATTTATACGTTTTTTCCATTCATTGTAATTCAGATTTGATTTTGATAAAAACAGTTTATTGAGTTATTCAATAATTTTATAGGTGGATTTCCTATATTTCATAGAACTTATCAGGATTATCATCTTGTGGCGTTCATCCCGAACTTATCAAATATTCGTGATAATATTTGTGGCGTTCAAAACCAGAAACTCATCAAGGAGATTGGGCAAATCCACGTGGCATTTCGAAAGTCGTGGTTCTTTATTCCGCATCGTCGAGCCATCGCGTCGTAAATATCGGGTCATGATTCATCCGTCCATCCACAACCTGGGTTCGGAACTTTCCGGCGTTCAATTCCGCGCGTCTCGAATCGTATCATCTGGTATCAGAGCTGAACTCTGAATTAAGGGATTTTCTATCCAGATTGATTTTTATGTTTATCATCGAGTCCCATAAAAATCATCCATGTTTTGTTGTTGAGTCTTTCTTTTCTTGAGTGTTCTTCGTGCCAGTAAATTTTTTTCCAGTTTGATCCATATAAAAATTCAACCAAAATTCAAAAGTATTTATTTTATTTAATTCTTATCCGAATTAAGTTCCGTTTGTTTTTTCGTGTTCGTTTTCGAATTTTCGGATTTATAAAAAAAAAATTATTTATTTATTTATTTATTTTATTTATTCCGAAAATTCACCCAAAATTCAAAAAAAAAAGAGTCCATTCAAGAACCATTTTCTTGAATTTCTTGATCATTTGTTTTCATTATTCTTTTTCTGTGTCCTTCCACATAAATTTCACAATGTCCAATTCCCATGAAAACGTCAAAAATCGTGTTTTGAGATTCTTTCATGATGTTGAGAAGAGGGTGGATAAACGAGAGAAGGAAATAGCTAAATTGCAAGAGGGGCGATCTCAATCAGGTACTAGAGCTAGGAGGGATTATAGGTGTGAATCCAAACATAGAGATGGAATTGGGGTTAAGAGAGGAGTCGAGATTGATCCTAAGGCAATTTTGAAGATTCAAAAAGAAATTTATGAGGAAAGATTGAGGTGTGAACGGGAGGCAGAAAGAAAATATTTGGCTAAATTGCGAAAGAAGGAGGAGAAACGAAAGGCGGTAATTAGATGGTTAGAAGAGAGTGAAAATCATGTTGAGCCTCGGGATATGAAAGTTGAAAAGAATGAGGGAGGCTTGAGGCATGAATTAGTTGCAGAGACCCTGAACTTTGTGGTAGAAGTTGAAAAAGTGGAGTTAGGTGAACAAACTCCAAAATTTGATGAGGAATTAGAAGTTGGGGTAGAACTTCAAAATTTGAGCTTTGAATTGGTAGATCCACATTTGAATACCGTTGAGGGAGTGCATGAAATTAGTGATAAAAATTTGGAGGTAGAAGATGTGGTTGAATTTGAAAGTAAAAATTTTGAAAAGGTGGTCGAAGATACAAAGGAAGAACGAGGTGAAGAGGATGGCCTCGTGGTTCTTAAAGAAGAATTGGAGATGGTGATTAATCATATATACAAGGATCCATACCTTGTACCTCATGAACCTAACATTTCCCTCCCCGTTCTATTTAATTCTTTCTTATAGGTTAATGGTACGTGGAAATTTGGGCAACACCACTAATGTCCAAAGGTGTTTCAACTTCAAGTCTTTCACATGACCCCCGTTGCAGAATATTCTTGGTTGATCATGTGCAATGGTAGGAGAAATCTTTTGTTTGATCCAGGAGGTGAAGTGAAACAACAGGAACAAAGCTATGATTCGGGATGAATCATCCTAAAGAAGGAGGGTATGATGTGTTCCGGACCCTCGACAATCGGAGTCATAGCAGGCTTGACGGGAAAATTCAAGTAATTCAAGACAAAACAAGAATTCAGCAGGTTCGACGAGTTTTGAAGCACAAACCGAGTTGAAAAGAACTAGAAGCTCACGGCCGTAAACGAAGGATCACGGCCATAACCTGTTCTCTGTCTAATTCATAACCAGATAAAAGGACTTACGGCCATAACCAAAATCTTCACGGCCGTGGCATATTTCAGTTACACAATTTACGGCCTTAAATGAAGACACTCACGGCCGTAAGATAGCTTCTGGACGTGCGCCGCTGTTGAAATTTAAAGATTTCGCATTATTTTATTTCCTTATCAGTTTTTAGCTATTTTAGGTTAGTTAGAACTCTATTTTGAATCCATTAGCGACTGGGGTTTTATTTTGCTTATTTATACGCTTTTTCCATTCATTGTAATTCAGATTTGATTTTGATAAAAATAGTTTATTGAGTTATTCAATAATTTTATAGGTGGATTTCCTATATTTCATAGAACTTATCAAGATTATCATCTTGTGGCGTTCATCCCGAACTTATCAAATATTCGCGAGAATATTTGTGGCGTTCAAAACCATAAACTCATCAAGGAGATTGGACAAATCCTTGTGGCGTTTCGAAAGTCGTGGTTCTTTATTCCGTATTGTCGAGCCATCACGTCATAAATATCGGGTCATGATTCATCCGTCCATCCACAACCTGGGTTCGGAACTTTCCGGCATTCAATTCCGCGCGTCTCGAATCGTATCAGAAATTGTCGTGTCTATGGTTGCAATTGACATGACAAAAGAACTTGTCCGACTTTTCAGTCGAGGCAGTTAGTGGACAAGCCATATCATCCACAATACTCTAGGGATGATAGGTAAATTGGTAATTCTACTAATGATTATGGTGCATTTCCATGATTTCGACGATGATGACTACGATTAAACAACTTGTTGTTGTACTAATTCAACATAATTTTGATTATATTTTAAGCAAATTCATCTAATTTATGTAAGGTCTATTTCATTTGGTATCAAAGTATTGCGATGTTATTTGAATATCAAATATATAATTTGCGGTGTTATTATGAATATATTGAACGAAATTTAGTACATGTACGTATATTAGAATTTATTACGACAAAAATAAAAGATAAAAATAATACATTAAAAAAATATCAAATTATAAGATGAAATAAGTGGAATACATATAATTAGACATGGGCGTGGGTTGGGTTGAAGGCCAACCGAAACCCAAACCAGCCATATCGGATTGCATGAAAATGAACCCAATCAACCCAATGAAAGTTTAAAAAACCAAACTAACTCAAGCCAATGTTGGTCAATTTGGGTTGCGGTTTGGAATTTTAATTTGGGCCTTCATTTTTTATTTTTTCTAGACCTCATATATATTAATCCATATACATACTCATACATTAGAAATTTAAAATTGGTTGAACCTGAACTCAAACATTTACAAAATTACAATTACAAATATGAACTTGTCAAAACTAAAATACATACTTGGTCCAATTAAACATAAAGTAATAGTTTAAATTAAACATAGTACAACTTATTAAACTCCATAAAAATAGCCTAAATAGGCCACAAATTTCACATTCAATGATTTTCTAAGCAGCTAAGCCTTTGTTCCTTTTACCAAATTCAATTATATAAAAATCTGTCAAAAAAAGAGAGTGAGATGCATTTTTTAATGTCAAATTGTACATATACCTGTGACATCTGATCTAACGCATTGTTTAACTTTTTTTTTTTTTTTTAAAGTAACGATTTGGGTTGGGCTAGGTTAATTCGGGTTTTTAACTGAAACCCGCAACTCAAACCAATTCGAGACAAATTTATATTTCTCAAGCTTGTAACCAACTCACCCACCTGAAAACCCAATCCAAGCCGGTCAGTTTAGGTTTGGTCAATCGATTTTGTCGATTTGGTTCGATTTTTCCCAACCCTACATATAATTATATAAAGATAAAGTAAGACTAACAAAATAAACAATATAAAAATCTAAAAATAAATAAATAAATAAAAATCGGCTGACACCTTTTCATGAGCTTTGCCAAAGGGTCATATATGTTCTCCGACGCTTGTATTTGTAAGAAATAATTAAATTAAGGGAAATACCTACAAATAACCTCATCAACCAAAAAACTTTGAAATCATAATATTTGGAAAATGGCCTTTGACCATTCAAACCACCATAAATACCCTCATACATGGATTTACAATATAAGCCATTTTGATTTTTGTTTATATGATTTTTGTTCGCTTATAGTATCACCCCGTCAACTGGTATCAGAGCCATATGGCAAATCTAAAAGATAAATATTATATGATAAAAAATAAAAATAAAAATATAATATATACATCAAGGTATATAATTATGCATACATTAATACTACCCGATAATTATAAAATAGAAATCTTGAACACTTTAAAAGATTTAGATAAATATATAAGAAGAGAAATATATGATCTAATAAATTTCGATATAATAAAAGAAGATTTTATCATAAACGAAATATTAGATTTAATCCACAAAGACATACTAGAAGAATTATATAAAGATTATAGAGATGGATTATCATAGAGGAGATCCTTTATTAATCAAATATCTAGATATGGAAACAACTGAAAAATTAGATTTAATAATAGAATAAAGAGGAAACCTATTAGATCAAATGATAGAAGGAAGAAATATAAAAGAAAAGGATTTCTAAGATTAAAATTTTTAGAAAGTAAAAGAAAATATTTTAATACAATTTTAAAACAATTACATAATATACTTATGATCATAAATAACAAATAAAAAATCAATATGGAAAAACATGATATAACTGGAGAAATAAAATACTACATAAAATATTATAGAGCACAACAAAGAAAATCAATGCTAAGATCAATTGAAGAATTTTGTGAATATAATACAATGATATGTAAAGAAGTAAAATATGACACAGAATTAAGATTAGAAGTTGAGCATACCAGAGGAAGAATTTAATGACGGAATTTTCAGAAATAAAATTTGAAAAACAAATAATAGAAAATATTAATCTACCAGTAGGATCATATCAAATAAAAGGAGCTAATACAACTATGTTTCAACCATTAAGCTCATGGGGAGAATCTGATGGATTTCTTAACATGCAATTAAACTGGATAAGTGCATTTTTATGGCAAACATATAAAAACATAAATTTACAAGATAAATTAGCTATTGAAGAATTACAATTAAATATACAGGACATGAATGTCAAAGAGAAATTACAAAATATTCAAAATAAACTAATAGTACAATTTAAAGAATTAAAAGAAATGATTGGAGAAGTTAAAAATATAGATGAAGAAATCTTAAAATAATTTCAAAGAAAATCAGGAGAATTAATTAATCAAGATAAAATTGGAATAATTATAGACAAATAGATAGGTTAAATGAAAAAATAAGAAAAAATGAAAATGAAAGAATCATATCAATAGAAGAAAGAATCAAAAAATTAGAAATAAAATAGATGATATGTATGATAAACTATTTAAGGTACAAAGAACTCAAATTATTAAACCAAGAGCATAAAATGTCGATAAGTGAATATATTGAAGATCTAAAAATATTAATAAAATCATTGATAAGTAATGTTCAAGAAGTAAAAAATGAATTAAAAGAAGTTAGAAATGATATAAATATACTAAAACTAGAGATTAGAGAATTCAAGGAAAATAATAAAAGATAAGATAAGAAAATAGACAAAATACTCATAGAAAAAGAAATACTAAGAATAGGAAAGAAACACTTTGAACAAGAAAAAATTATAATAGAAGCAGGAAGTATGCATGATGAATTTAGGAAAAACATATTACCAAAAATACTAAAAGAAGAATTAGAATTACAAAAATTCATAGAAAAAACTTTAGGAAAACTAAAAACCGAAGAAAAAACTGAGGAAGAACAAGATAAAAATGAATGAAGAATTAGAGTTGCTTATAGAAAATTTCGACCAATTAATTTTAGAAAATTTTAATGAATATCAAGTTTTAATGAATACTAGAGGAGCACCTAACCCATCTCCAATAAAAACTTCCAAACAAGAATTACCAGATCCAGATGAAAGTTATGCACCCTTATATAGTAAACCACACCGACAATATTATGATAAAATCAGATATAGACAACCACTTAGAGGGAATAAATATAAAGATAGATTTGAACCAAATAATAATTATGATAAACTTATTAATCTTGGAGGAACAAAATTAGATCTGGATTGTAAAATAGATACTAAAAAAGCCTTATTAACTTGGGCAGATTCAATGATACTATTCTTTTTATATAATAAAGATAATACATGGGAAAATACTGATAGAATGATAAATTTTTTAGTAGCATCTTTTGAAGGACATGTTAAAAACTGGAGGGAAGGAATGAGTAGTGATACAAAAGCATTAATAAGAAGAAATGTACAGACGTAACTAATATAATCAGAAAAGGAATAGAAAAGTTAGTAGATTATATTGCGGATGAATTTTTAGGAGAAAATTGGATAAGTAATGCTGAAGCATAATCAATTAGAGAAAAGGATAATGCAAGAGTAAGATTAATAAATTTAACAATATGTGATATGTGTAAAATCAAAGAATACACTTGTGAATTAAAAGAATACTACTATGTCCAATTCTATAGTAATGAAAATCAAGAAGTATACAGAGACATGTATTACAATAAATTACCAGGTTCATGGGGAATATACTTTAAAATAGAAATTGAAAAATTTATCAGATACAACCCTGGAACACCTAGAACATTAGGATCAGGCATAAAACTCCTATTTGAAATATTAGCATATATATGTCAACAAAGACAATTATTAAAGAAATCAGGAAAATTAACTAGAATATGTTGTGAAAATATGGAAAAACCTACCCAATGGGGATGTAACCCTGAAGGAAGAAAAAATAATAAAAGGAAATATAAAAATAGAAAGTTTAAAAAAATTAGAAACTTTAAGAAAAGATATATAAAACCTAAAATAAGATATAATCCAAATAATAAAAAATAGAAAAATAAAACTTATAAAAAAGAAAAAAGTCAATGTAAATGTTGGAATTGTGGAGAAATGGGGCATATAAGCCCTGATTGTAACAAAAAGAAAGTTAAAATATTACAAAAAATATATCTAGAGATAGAAAGTGAACTAAGTGAAATATCAGATATTGAAGAATACTATGATCAAGAAGTCTATATAAGTGAAACAGATTCAGAAAGTAATGAATCAGAATCAGAATAGAGAAATAGGAGAAATAGAAACAAATAAGAACATAGATAAACAAGAATATGAAGGAATAGAAGGTTATGGATTAAAAGTAACTTTTGATAATAATAAGTTCAGAAAAATTCAAAAATTATCTTTAGATTTGAAAATAGGAAAATGGGAAATATTAGACAGAATATGGAAAAGAGAAAAAGTAGTAATAAATGAATACCATAAAATGAAAGGGCAATAGATGTTAGAACTACTCAAGGAACACACAAATTAAATCTTTTAACAAAAAATATGGTTACAGAATTATTAACAAAGATCAATAGAAAACAAAGTGAAAAGATCCAATATGTTTATTTAGCAGGTATCCAAATAATGTTCAAATCCTTATTTAGAGAAGGATTAGATTCACCTTTGACTGTAAGTTTACATGATGGAAGAATAATAAATTTAAATGACAGTCATTTAGGAACAGTGGAAGGAAATCTAGTATAAAAGAAACTAATAATTACATGTTATCCAAAATATTTTATATCGTTAAAAGATAAAAACTTTAATGAAATTTTAGGACTACATTTCAAATTACACAAAGATGATATAATGGAACCATGAGATAAAATTATGACTAGAGTACAGAGCACTGTACACATTTACTAATTCTAATTATGGAAATATTTATTCTAAAAAATCATATATTGAAATTCATAAAGAATGCAATGATTTTGGTAAAACTGTGGAACCAGATAAAACAATAAGTTTAGTCCCAAAAAATTATGAACTTACTATAATAAAAAAATAAACTAGAAATTATAGAGTTAAGAGAAGAAGAATACCCTAATAATAACATAACATTTGAAGATGACAGGTTAATTAGAAGATCAACAATTTTTCCCGATAGAAAACAATTAGGAGAAACTAGTAATACAAAGGAAATAAAACTTAATAAAAATGCTGGAAATATGAAACTCGAAAGTGAATATTTCAATGGAATAGAATATATAAAAGGATCAAATATATTAATTGACACGGGAGCTAGTGAATGTCATATAGTTTCAAATAGAAATAAAGGACTAATATCTCATAGAACTTATCCATATAGATATATAAATTTTGATGGACAAGTACATATGACTGAACTTGAAGTAAAAGTACCAATAAAAATAGGAGGAATAAATCTCTTAGTACCATGTCATGTAGATAATAGTATGGTAAATCCTCATGTATTATTAGAAATGAGCTTCCTAGATGGACTAGAAGATTATAGTATAAAACGTGAAGGATTATATATAACTCATAATGGTCAAACTGTACTATGCAGAAAAGCTGAATAAATGAATAACCAAATAAGTTTTCCATTAGCTGTTTATATTCAAGTTACTATTGTTAAAACAAATATAAAAACATGTGCATTAATAGACACAGGAAGTGATATAACAATATTTAAAAATTTCTTAATAAAATCATGGAATACTGATGGGAGAATAAAAATAACAGGAGTTATAGGAGAAAGTACCCAAATAACTAACAGTGCTGATAAAATCGAGATAATACTAGGAACTAAACAAATAGTTGTGAAGAAGATATATAGTTATAACAAATTAGAATGTGATATATTATTAGGAAATGACTTTATACAACAATTTCAATGTTATAAACAAAATAATTATATGATAATGTTACAAACACCTTGCGGACATTTACTAAAAATACCAAGAGAATTTAGACCTTACAGAGTTCAGCCAACACAGCGTGGTGATAAATGAGAGAAAAAACCAATTACACAAAATGAAATAAAAAATAAAAGAATAATGTATAAAAAGAGTCTTAAAAACGAACATACAAACAAATATGGAAAAAATCATTGACCAACTAGAAAAAATTTGTGGAGACAATCCATTATTATTTTGGAAACCACATCATCCAAAAGTTAAAATAGAATTAACAGAAAATATTATTATAAGAGTTAGACCAATGATATATACCATACAAGATACACAAGAATTTAAAACTCATATAAAATAATTACTTAACCAAAAATTAATCAGACCTAGTAATGGACCCTATAGTAGTCCAGCCTTCATGGTCATGAAACATTCTGAACAAAAAAGATGATAAGCTAGAATGGCGATAAATTAAAAAGAATTAAACAAATATACTAAATTTGGTGGATACTTTTTACCAAATAAATAGGTACTAATAAATCTTGCAAAAGGAAAACAATATTATTCCAAATTTGATTGCAAATCAGGATTTTGACATGTAAAAATGGAAGAAGATAGTATTCAATATACAGCATTTAGTACACCTCAAGGTAAGTATGAATGGATGGTTATGCTATTTGGTTTAAAAAATGCACCACAAATATATCAAAGAAGAATGGACAACATATTTAGAAAATTTAATGAATTCTTAATTGTCTATCTTGATGATATATTAATATGTTCTAACAATAGAGAAGAACATAGAAACCATTTAATGAAATTTATAAATTAAAGCAAAAAATAAGGAATTGTTCTTTCAAAAAATAAAGCTATAATAGAAAAACAAGAAATTGATTTTCTTAGATTATCAATAGATAAAAGAGGGATAAAATTAAAAACCCATATATCTAAGAACATAGAAAGTTTTCCAATTAATTAGAATCAAAAGAACAAATACAAAAAATTTTAGGATGTTTAAATTATGCAGAAGGATTTATTGAAAATCTATCAAAAAAGAGACATAAAATTCAAATTTTACTCAGAAAAACAAATACCAAAGGATGGAGTGATGAACACACAGAAATTGTCAAATCACTAAAAGAAGAATGTAAAAATTTTCCAAAATTAAGATTACCAGATAAAAAAGATAATCTGGTAGTTAATACTGATGCCTCGGATAAGTATTGGGCAGCAATATTAAAAACAGATCTTAATGAAATTTGTAGATACTCAAGTGGAACGTTTAACCAAATAGAAATAAATTATACTACTCATGAGAAAGAATTGTTAGCAATCATCAGAGGAATAAAGAAGTTTTCATTGTTTTTATTATCTAAGAAATTCATTGTTGAAACTGATAATTTTCAAGTTGCAGATTTAGTAAAAAATAAGTTACCAGTAGAACCTCAATATAGAAGGCTCCATAGATGGCAAACCTATTTGGCATTTTATAATTTTGATATAGTTCAAATTAAATGTGTCAATAATTATCTTGCGGACTTTTTAAGCGAGAATATTGAATTTGCAGATGGATAATATCAAAAAATCCTTGATAGTCGCCAAAAAGCAAATGAACTTCCTCAAAGAGGAAGCTGAAGATATAAAGCTTGGAATCGAACAACTTGCAGAAACTCTCTAAGGAAGTTTCAAGCAATTGATGGAAATCTCAACATTTCATCACAATTATACTAAAGAATTGAGTGATAACATAATTGAGATTGAATCTCAGTTTGAATCGTTAATTACCAAACAGGTTATACCAAAAATACAAATAGGTACATCTTCTGGAAGCAGTGGTGGACCAACAATTAAAAGAGATGAACCAAGTCCTAAAAAATTTGTTATAAATGAAGCCAGTCCTCGAAAAATCACAATCAATGCCAAAGATGAACATACAGTGGTAGTCAGAATTCGTGCTGAAGAGGAAGATGATTCTCCTTTTTTACCAAAAGAAGACGAATATAAAACTACTGTCAAAGTTATATATGAACTCCAAGAATGTGACTACTATTATATTTCATCAGGATATCATGTATATCCATGATTGATCGTTACTCAGGGAGGAGATCCCGTCATGACAAAAATGGCAGCTGATTATGGATTTTTGGATCTTATATATCCAGGAAAAGATATGAAAGAAGTCGAAAAATTTGATGATTTACTAAAAGGAGAAATTTCAAAGTTTGCCCAAGGAAGACCCATATATTTAAAATTTTATTCAATCAGTCCTGAAATCGATAGAAGGATATATTATCCTGCTGAGTATATTATCACGATTGGATATGTTGCTCGCAATTTTCAAATTGAAGTTGGAAAAAATACCAAACCAGTACAAACATTACAAGATCATGGTTTAGATCCCGAAGGGTGTTGGGAAATAAAGTGCTTTACAACATTGCCAAAAACATATATGAGAAAAAATTCAAATGCATATGCTAGTATAATGGATGGACCTTACTCACTAATGGAGGAAAAGAAAAGTCAACAATCTTGTAAGAATACATCAACAAATTTGACACTCATCAAATCCATGGAAGCTTTGCCACCTTGCAGGAAGCGTGCATAGCCAAGAATTGCCCCACATGCCAACAAAATTGATGGACAGATGGAAGCCACTTGATGAATCTGTTTTACTTACCAACAGAATTGATGGACATGTGGAAGCTGTGTAATAAATCTACTTTAATGCAACAAGACAAAACAATGTAGGGGCCATGTAAAAGACTAAAAAATAGAGGGATAAGTGTCCCTATAATAAAAGGGTCATATGATGTAATAAATAATAAAGTGACAGGTGTGTCCTTAAGTGTCATTGTAATATTAATAAAAAGTTGTACGATTGTTAGGACAATGATGTAAGCAGTGATGAAATTGTGTCCAATGTAATATTATAAATAGAGGCCTCCGGGCTAGTAGAAAGACAGAACTTACTAGAGCACTCAGTTTATGAGAAAGCCAAGAAATTTTCTGTCTTGAAAAAATTCTCATACCAATCTTGTTTCAATCTTCATATTATCAATAAAATCCCAATCTACTTATCAAATTATGATGAATTTCTAAATTCTTGTCTTCTAAATCCAATTTCCAAAAAAAAAAAGATATATTATTAAGAAAACTCCCTACACTCTGTCCTAAATTATTTTCCATCTAAAAGGTTAAACAGTTAAGGCATATATCCAGGTTTAGCTGATAACCCGTGAAGGCAGGAGGCCATTGAAGGGTGTGGAGCAGAAACCTGTAAGCCTGAAGGTCACTAACAATAGAAGGAAAATACAAAGGTATCGAGAACAAAAAAAGAGGTTATTATTCTTAATATATCTATCTTTACGGAATTAGGAGGAAGAAGAACTTTTAACATTACAGAATTCAGAATTATTGAGTTTAATTATCAAAACAATCCTTATAAGGATGAATATCATAGCATAATTGAACATTTATTCATGCATAAACAATTTACTAGACCAAATAATGAAATAAAAAAGTTATATCATATTTATATACCATGCTTGTTAGTTTTTCCAACATTAAAAAGAATATTAGGATTAGAAATTACAAAATCAATTATTTATTTTTGGCTTGATAGTGATAATACTGAAATAAATAATGAATTATATTTAGGATATGTGTTTAGTAGTGATAATGATTATGACCCTGTAATAGATTATGACAGTGATGGAAGAGATGAACCTTTCTTTACCAGTTTTTGAAAATCTTAATATCATGAAGGAAAACAATTATATCATGAAAAACCCCAGAACTAAGAGAGGTCCATATAAAGTTAAAAAGAATATCAAAAGTAAAAAATGTATTGAATATGAGAATGAAATTGATAAAATAAGATACCAAGAGAAACTCTACGCATCGCAAGAGATATTAAAAAGTTTTAAAGAAAATTTGATAGAAAACTTTGCTAGAGGTACTGTAAGATCTATAATGATACAAGATATTCAAGATATAATTGATAAATTAGAAAAAAGAAAAAAAAGTATTTCAAAATATAATGTACCATTTGAACCAAGCATAGATATTATGGCTGATATAGATATTATCAATTCCCAAACACTTATAGAATTTGAAAAATTACTTAAAATTTTATAAATTATTTATCTTTGTGTTTATAATGCATGTATATACTATTGAAGGATTAGACAATTTGTTAGATAGGATAATGGAAAAAATATATAACATTATATCTCAATTAATAGATATGGATGAATCATCTGAATAATATTATATACTTTTAGAAAATCATGATCAATACATTATAGATTATTCTAATATATTACAGCTTAAAATAGATTTAGAAAATAAAATAATAACAAATACAATCCAAACCTAAATGCCAGGATATACAATAGAAGGACTAAATAATCTTTTAGAAAAATTGAAAGATAAAATGAAAGATATTAAACATCAAATGAAAAACGAGAACATATCTTTTGAAGAATATAATAAACTTTTAGAAAAATACGAACAATATATTGCAGATTATTGTATTTTACTAGATCAAAGAATGGACTTATACCAGAAAAATTTGTATAATAATTTACCAATCCAATAATCTATGAATACTTCACAAACATCAACATCTAATAACTGTGATCATAAACTATATTTAGATAATAAAGAAATTTCATTTTATCAACTATCGTTGAAAAATCTAAAAATATACATTCTATTGGACAATCTAAACTAAAAGAAATATACGAAGATATTGACTATGCTATCCTAAATAGAATGAAATTTAATTCTGTTGAAACAGCAAAAAATATAAATACGGTTCTTAAAATTATAGAAGAATACGAAGATATAGAAGATGAAGTTTCAAAAGGAATAACGTTAGGATATATAAATAAAAAAGATCTTCCTAAATCTTTTGAAAAATTATTACAATATAAAATATTTTTAGAAGAACTTAAAAGATTAAAAAATATAAATATAACCAGAAGTACTGAATTAAATCAACCTGACTAAGTTCGGGGATATATCTTGCAAATTAAACAATCCTTTTCATTAAGGGTAATTTTGACATTTCAACAGAGGGGTCTATTTTACTAAACTTATTACCTACCAAACCCATTTAACTAAAAATCCCTTAAATTAATAAATGAAATTAATAAAAAAATAAAAAAATAGTTTGAGTCCAACCGTAAGAGAGAGATTAACTTTAGAATGAAAATTTTCTTAAATTAACAAATTTTGGATTTTCTGAAAAGAATATGCTGATTAGGTTGGATTTGGATCAATATCTTCAAATTATACGCTTTTTTTAATCTCCTTCATGTTTGCTTTGGTTTTCAATTACCGAAAAGCATTTTGCAATTGGGAATAGTCTTATAACTATTTTGAGCGATTAATTATTGATCAATTGTCCACTTTCATTAAGTCAATGGTTTGCATGACAATTTTGTTAAGTTTTGGAGTATAATTATTGTTGATATTGTCACTTCGTGGATCAGTACCGGGTCGACATCTGCGATGAGGTTACCTTAGGGATTGGAATCCTGTCAAAATTTTAATTAAGGACTAGGATTGTATAGGAATTTAAGTTCGTGTAAAATTCTATGAAGGAATTTGTGTCCTTGCAAACAGATTATTCAAAAATCATGACTATACTTTTCTGTATTCAATCAAAAGAAACCTCAAGTAGTTTCCCCATAATTTAATTATTATCTTATGGAGCAATACTTTTGCGTTACCATCATAAAGAGAGAAAAATAGTTTAGAGAAGATAGGTGTATATGTGAATTCCTACGATTTTTTTTTTAATTTTTTTTTTGGATGAATTACTATAAAATCGGTAGATGACGTAGTCTCTATAAATTCTAATTCTCAACAAATTTGTTTTTTTTTTTTTTTGGCTAATTACAATTTACAACTCATATTCCCTATCCCCACCATTTTCTACTCATGAAATACAAATAATTTTTCTTTAGAAAACTGTCTTATTATTATTATTATTATTATTATTATTATTATTATTATTATTATTATTATTATTAAATATGTAATCGTATTGGACCCTTTGAGATACAAGACAACCTTTAATACTAGACAGAGACAAAAATGAACCACGTCCAAAATTGGTATCACTGGTGTCCAAAACCACATTTTGAAGCATAATCAATAATCGTATGGGAACAAAAGAGCATCTCATAGAAAATGGCTTGTATAAATCTAGCATTTATCTCAATAAAACCCACCCACTCACCTGTTGTCTCTTCTTTCATGTATGTTGATCAATGGCATTTTTGACAACAATTTCTAGCAATGAAAACTTAGTACTTCACAAATACCTTAACAATGGATTCTCTACCCCACCAAAAACTTGTTTCAGCCACCACCTTAATATTATCTGCATGAAAACTCAGCCTACACATGTGGCGAAAACTTCTATTTCTCAGCCATTACAAGCCCAAGAAGTGACCTCCAAACCCTTAAACTTAGTATTTCCTGAATTCAATTTTGATGAGTACATGAAAATGAAGGCAAAAATGGTGAACAAAGCTCTCGATGAGGCAGTTCCCTTGCAAAATCCTATCAAAATCCATGAGGCCATGAGGTACTCCCTTCTTGCTGGAGGAAAACGAGTCCGGCCTGTGTTATGCCTTGCTGCTTGTGAAATAGTAGGAGGAGCAGAACCGATGGCTATCCCCATGGCTTGTGCTGCTGAAATGATCCACACAATGACCCTCATTCATGATGACCTCCCTTGCATGGACAATGATGATCTACGCCGTGGAGTGCCCACGAATCACAAGGTTTTCGGGGAAGAAACTGCGATTCTTGCTGGTGATGCACTATTGTCCCTTTCTTTTGAACACGTAGCAGCCAAGACTCCGACAAACGTATCACCCCAGAGAGTAGTTCGAGCCATTTCCGAACTCGGTTCTGCAGTTGGATCAAAAGGGCTGGTTGCAGGGCAAATGGTGGACATAGCCAGTGAGGGGAAACAGGTGAGTTTGGAAGAATTGGAGTACATTCATGTGCACAAGACATCAAAGTTACTAGAGGCGTCAGTTGTTTGTGGAGCAATTTTGGGTGGAGGGCATGTGATTGAAGTTGAGAGGCTAAGGAAATACGCGAGATGCATAGGCTTGCTTTTTCAAGTTGTGGATGACATTTTGGATATTACCAAGTCATCTGAGGAATTGGGAAAGACGGCCAGCAAGGATTTGGAGAGTGACAAGGCTACATATCCAAAGCTATTGGGACTTGATAAGGCCAAGGAGTTTTCCAGAGAACTGGTAGCTAAAGCCATGGAAGAGCTCAGTTACTTTGATGCTTCCAAAGCCGCGCCACTCTATCACTTGGCTAATTATATCGCGCACCGGCAAAACTAATTGTTTTTCCAACGACAGGAAAACTATGTTCATTTCTTTGTGATTTTCAGTTTACTTTTCCCTACAGTTTTGGAAAGTATTTTGTACAGGAAAAAGTAAACTACAATTCAAATGAACATGGGAAGGGATTGATGTGATCAAATGCTATGAACTTGTACACTCTTTGCTAGTATAATTAAATGTTTGTATGTTTCTCGATTGCAAATTTATTATTAAGATCAAATGTTTAATGTTTGAAAATTTTCTAATTTTTTATGATGCATAAAAGATTTTTCACGAGTCGTGAGATCATCCGAGAAAGGTAAATGGTGTAGGACGGAAGAACACGAGCCGGGGAGCAATGGACTTGGCAGCAGCCGCCCAGAGCTTGTGGATGACCCGACTGCATCGCTGCGATGTGGAGGGATTATTGCATGGACGGCGGTGGCCGTCCACATGCTTAAGGGCGGGCATTCACATGTGATAAGTGTATTTTGTAAACTCATTATCTTAACCATTAAGTTAAAATATTTGTTTTTCTTTTGAATGGATTAAGGCTTACAATTGTATTCATTTTGTTTGTTAGGTGCTATTCGAGGAAAGATGGTGGAATTGGACAAACAGAGAGGAGTATGAGCCAAAATGTAGGAAATTACAAGTTCGAGGACTAAGACTAAAACACAAAGTATCAATAGTTGATTTGTGATGCATAATGAAGATTAAAGATGACTAAGACTCAATTGAACAGGAATGGACGAAAAGGAATGAAAAGAGGGGCAAATGTGCATGTCTAGGAGCTGACTGCAGCTCCTGTAGCCAATAGGCCCACACCGTGCAAGCGCAGTTAGGAAAACCACTAGGAATACCATTATACCAACAATGACCATTTCGATGTTCCCGTTAAAGTATCAACTTAAATTAAAGTTTACATGGCCCTCTTTTAAGTTCTTAAACTAATAATTAATAATAAGTTCCTTAAACAAATGTTCTCAAGACTAGATGTGCAACCCGTCTTAAAAAAATGAGATCTACAAGAACCTCAAAAATGGTGTTAGTCATTGCCTAATTTGCCTTTGACAATGAACATTTTATCACACCCCCCGTCTTTGTAACAGCTTCACCGAAATTTCATGGAGCATCGTGTTGGTTTTGCCTGGTTGAATCAATCATCTCGGCAGGTATCTCTGATCCTTGACCAGTTGCCTTGCTGAAGATGTTGGCTAACATCTCACATAAGTCCTGTGAACCAATAAAATATTATAGAACATACTAGAAACTTATAAATATCAGTTTCATAATAAGTAGATAATATAAGTAAAGAAAAACACACCTTCAAGTCATGCCACGCCTCCTTATTGTCAACTTCAGCATACTTTGCACATCATTCCATAATAAACTGTCCCGCCGGAGCACAATGTCACGCCCCGCATGTGATCCATCGAAGAAACATGATAATTTTTCAGGACGGGCGCACGAGGATGCAAGAAAAGGGCAGACTTCCAATTTTACGAAAGATGTGCAATTGAGGTTTCTAGAAGATTCCAGAAGATTGCGAAATATGGTGGAACTAGCAGGATCTGGAAGACTTTATGGAAGGGATTTGAAGGAACTTTCTAGAAGATTGAAGAGAATTCTTAAAGAAAAGAGGATTCTAGAATGTTCTATAAGTGTGTAGATGTAGGAATTCTCTAGATATGTCATGATAAATCTTTGTATAAATATAGATATGTGTAAAATTATCTAGGTGATAAGATATTGTTGTATAATAATCTAGAAGATAGATTGGTAGTAGTATAAATAGGGAAGATGTCCTCATTTGTAACATCTAAGAACTTGGAGAGCTTGTGAGCTTGTATAAAGCACTTGTGGAAGAGAGTCCCAAGTGTTGTCGAGTATTGTAATATTGGAGAGTTTTAATACAAAAAGTGTACTTCGCTCTAATATCTTTTGCCAGCTCTCATTTACTATTTATTTGTAAGCACTTGGGGAGTGCTTGGTCAAGGAGCGAGGCTGACTTAGCTAATAACCGACGGGAGGATTGAAGAGCTAAGTGCCGCACGGAGCTTGAATCTCCAAGTCCGTGACAGTTGGTATCAGAGCCTAGGTTTGGCTTGTGTATATCTTGACGGGATGTCGAGTGAGGAAGTTTCTGGAACTACTGGGATGGAGTGTGGGCGAGAGGTTGGGGCGATGGTGGAAGGAAAGAAGGCTACGGTACGCACCCGTAGTAAGAGCCGGCCGCGGGCTTCAGCAATGGAGTCTCTTCAAGACGTCTTCCTTAATATGGGAGAGCGGATCGAGATGGTGGAGGAGTCACTCTCTACCTTAGAGACTCACACCTTAGAGCAAATTGATTCTCTAAAGAAAGGACAAGATGCTCTAAGGAATGAGATTGTCGTGGTGGAGGCAAGGGTGATGGATGTCGTCACGTCCATCCAAGCCAAGTAAACAAGCTTTGCGAGGATTTACGTGGCCGCCTATCAATGCGCCATGGATAGCACGAGTGCTAGCAATACTATACTTGCACCAAGGATTGAGTGCCTCAAGCCGAAAGAATTTGACGGCAAGAGAGACGCGTGGGAGGTAGAAATTTTCATGTGGTGCATGGAGGTCTACTTTGAGGGCATTAATGTCATCGATGAGGCAACAAAGGTACGGACCGCCACTCTTTACCTTAGTGATATTGCAGCTTTATGGTGGAGTCGTAAGCATGCCGACATAGAGCATGGGAAGTGCAAGATAGACACATGGGATGATTTCAAACGGGAGTTGAAGCGCCAATTCTATCTTGAAAATGTAGTCTATGAGGCTCGAAAGAAGATACGTCTATTGAAGCAGAGGTCTACAATTCGGGACTATGTTCAAGAGTTTACCACCCTAATGCTTCAAATCCCAAGCATGGCGGAAGAAGACTTGCTCTTCCACTTCACGGATGGGCTCCAACATTGGGCACGAATGGAGTTGCTAAGGCGTGGAGTTAGTAATGTTGATGAGGCAATTGCGGTTGCGGAGTCCCTGGCGGACTATTCAAGGGATGATGCCTCAAAATCCAAGGAGCCATGAGATAACTATGAGAAAGGTAAGGGAGAAGAAGAGAAGATGTCATCCCATCTGAAAAGCGATCATTTCCCTCCAAGGGGTAATCACTTATTTAGTGGCAAGGACACGAGTTCACAAGGTCGAAGGGACTATAAAGAGAAAAAAACATCAAGACCACAATCGAGTGGATGTTTCAACTGTGGAGGGCCTCATATGATGCAGGACTGCCCCAAATTCAAGAACTTAGCGGCTATTGTAGAAGAACTGAGTGAAGAATGAGACACGAGCAAAGAGCCGCAACAACTGGGGGCAATTCAAATATTAAACACCTTGGAAGCGGTATCCAAGGGGTCATCCAATGGGATGCCTGAAGGTGGGAACCTATTGTTCGTGGAAGGCCACGTTAATGGGAAAAATGTTCGATCATTGGTAGACACAGGAGCTACCCATAACTTTATCACTACAGATGAGGCCGAACGGCTTAGGATCCAAGTCTCAAGGAAAGATGGATGGGATTAGACTTTTTACAGAGGAATAACACAGCATTGGTTCCAAGTACAAAAGCGCTATGTGTATTTAGAGGAAAGACGCCTATCAGGATCTCAATGGTGGAAGGGTCACATGAGATGAGACTCTCAGGGATGCAGCACGTCAAGTAGACAGGTACGTGCAATGTATACTACTTGGGGACAATTGAGCTTATCAATGGATGAGGGATGGATACAGAGTCTTGTACTCCATATCGACGAGGGCGTCGACATATTAGGCGGGGGAGAATGTCACGCCCCGCATGTGATCCATCGAAGAAACATGATAATCTTTTAGGATGGGTGTGCGAGGATGCAAGAAAAGGGCGGACTTCCAATTTTACAAAAGATGTGCAATTGAGGTTTCTAGAAGATTGCGGAATATGGTGGAACTAGCAAGATCTAGAAGACTTTATGGAAGGGATTTGAAGGAACATTCAAGAAGATTGAAGAGAATTCTTAAAGAAAAGAGGATTTTAGAATGTTCTATAAGTGTGTAGATTTAGGAATTCTCTAGATATGTCATGATAAATCTTTGTATAGATATAGATATGTGTAGAATTATCTAGGTGATAAGATATTGTTCTAGAATAATCTAGAAGATAGATTGGTAGTAGTATAAACAGGGAAGAGGTCCTCATTTGTAACATCTAAGAATTTGGAGTGGCTAGCTTATAGAGAGAGCTTGTATAAAGCACTTGTGGAAGAGAGTCCCAAGTGTTATCGAGTATTGTAATATTGGAGAGTTTTAATACAAAAAGTGTATTTCTCTCTAATATCGTTCTCTCCTTTACTATTTATTTGTAAGCACTTGGGGAGTGTTTGGTTAAGGAGCGGGCTGACTTAGCTAATATCGAACGGGAGGATTGAAGAGCTAAGTGCCGCACGGAGCTTGAAATCTCCATGTCCGTGACAACATGCTTCTGTTACTGTCTATAGTGGTCCTAAAACACCTCTACTCTTGGTGAACCAGTATTATAGGGGGTTGCTTTTTCACAAGCTCCTATTCTAATTCGTACTTAATCTGTCTGTTATACTATAGACACCGCACAAAGTATCATAAAAGGTTAGCAACTTAAACAAACAATGGGATTGCACAACTTCTCACAAAATCCTACATCTATGCACTATGTCCAGATAAAAAGATAAGGTTCACAATTTTTACATATCCACAACTTTAGCATTCAGAAGCTTATGAATATCCTTTCTGTTGTAACAATGTCAAAAGGACTAAAATTTAGGAACAAATTTTGGCATGGAAACAGAAATTTTCAAATATATCTATTTATTCTAAATATCTGCAAAAGAAGGCACAAAAGTCCCTTTAATTTTGGTGCCTAATCAAACCACAAATAGATTAAACACAAAATGTTTCACTACCATGTGACTTTATCCGCTAACTAAGATGGCAGCTTTACATCTTCAACTACTTCCCTAGGAAGACCCTCTAGATGCTTGGGATACCCCAACCAGAAAAATAGACTAGATATTATTTAGGAAAAGATAACTAAGGCCACTAAAAATAGCATCACTCAATTATTTAGTTCCCATCTAAAGCAGTCGGACCAGATACCTATCTTCCCCAAAAGCTATTTAACATACATTAGTTCTAACCTCTATCTTTATGGCACGCTGAGGTAGTTGCAGGTTTTGAAGATAGAAACACAAGCATGGAGGAGAGACGGAATATTTTACTAGGCGATGTACAATACTGCTTGGACTTGTGCTCATTTACACTGACAAGGTGGACGAAGGTAAACAAGTAAAGGTCATAAGGGGATGGTGAGCAATGTGAGAAGAATGGATGTGTTGAGAACAAATAATTTCAATGTTGCAGTTTTTACTCTGATATTAAACCATGTTGATGGCCCAAGGTATCAATAGAAGTGACTAAAATGCACTGGAAACAATGGGAAAGCCATACTACCCATCTGCATCAGTTTGCATCAGTTTTTTAAGCAAATTCTTCATCTATGTTAAGAGTTAGAAACTTTATAAACAAAATATGATTTTGTAGGGTTGAAGTAGAGAGAGAATACCGTCATCTTGCAGTAATGAACATGTTTAGTGGAATAGAGATCTGCTATGTTGGAAGAAAAATGTCGACCTGCGTTCTGAGGGAAAAACGTTTAAGCAAGATTTTCCAGTTCCCTAACTCACCGCGCTAGCTCGCCACCGACGGAACCACTAGTTTGAATTTATTTATTTATTTATTTTTTGAAAACTGGTTTGTTGGACTTGGTGGCTTTCCCATTTACTATCAAACAACCCAGGCAATAACCCAAGTCCCAACCGACGTTCCCAATCCATTTCCTCAATTTCAAACCCTCCTCCTTCCTTGCTTCCGTCCCTACCTGCGTCGAGTTCCATTTTCCAGTTTTCAGAGAGTTCTAGTTTCATTTCCAACCAACAAGTCCAAAATCCCCAACCCAAAGGCCAAACCTGAAAGGCTGAAACCCCTTTCAGGACAGACGATTGACGAGGGATCGCCGCTCCAGCCTCCAAGCCAGCAGCCGCAGAGCTCTTGTTGCCGGTCGCCATCGCTGTCTCCAGCTTCGGACAATCCAATCGTCTCTGTCAGAGTATGTGCACATGTATGAATAATGAATGGTTTGTTGTTGTAATTTTTTATCTTTTGGTTTTGTGATTTTCAGATTTTTTTTATTCTTATGTCTAAGTTTTAATTAGTAATATTGATGTTTGATTTTTCGATTTTTTTGGTTAGATTCATTACTGGACTGCCACTGCCCAGAGTCACTATCATTCTCCAATTTTTGATCGATTTGCAATTTCTCTTTTGAATTATCAGGTAATAAGGATAAATCTTAATTCATTATGATTGATTTGACAATTATGCATAAATGTTACATTTAAGTATTTGCAATGTGGTTAGATTTGTGAATTGTGATTATAGGGATGGAAATATGATTTGATTTGTGAGTTGTGATTATTGATTTATAGGTTGTGAATTGAGATTTGGTGAAAATATGATTGGAATTGTGAATTGTGATTATTTATTTATAGTTTGTGAATTGAGATTTGGAGAATTTTTTATTTGATTTGATTTGTGATTATTGATTTACAGATTATGGAGCTTTTTTCCAACCTAAACGAAAGTCTCAGCCTATTGGTTCTAGCAGATTATATGTTCATATATATCATTAAATTTTTTATTTTATTTCTATACCTATATATTCATTTTAAATATTATTTCATTAATAAATAATATTTACAATCTTGATACTGCAACCGTTGATGTTCGTCGATTAACGGTCAACGGCCGACGGGGTCAACGGTCAACGCTGTAGCTGGACTTCTAGACTAAATCCGCCACTGCCTTAAGCACATTATAAGCTAAATTTTACCAAACACTAGAAGGACTTAAATTATCTTTATCCAATCCAAACTAGTGTCAAACACAGCACAAGTTTTTGCATGCCTTGTGTTAAATACAAATACAAATTTTCAAGACAGTTTATGAAGAATTTCCATGGAACAACTCACATTTGTGTCCACTAGAAAGCACATCTCTTAAAGCAAAAACGAAAACATTAAAAAATAAGACAAGGCTTGAATTTATAACTATTATCGTCAGCTACTTCTATAGAAGAGAATTGCTTATTGCTATTTTATATAAATTTAAGTTCATCTCCAATTTCCCTTTCTTTCTTTCCATTTGGAGGATAACATATGTGAATAGTGCTAGGCAAATGATTAGGTCAAGTCGGTGTCGACCCAAAACCGATCCGACTTGAAATAAGCAGTTCAGGCATGCTCTGGAACCTCGACTGGCCCGAATCGGGCAGGGCCATGTCCTAATTTTAGCTGAAATTTTAAACTGATTTTTTAATAAGAATTGGTATGTTCTGCTTTCCAAAAAAAAAAGGTCTTGATTTTTTACACAAATTAATGTTTGCAATCAAATAATTATTTTCCTGCAAAGTTAAGTATATTCATAAAATCAAACAATATAAAAATTAACATTAAACGCGGAAAGTAAAAATAGAATATTACAGTCATCAAGAATTAAAATATGTCGATATAGACAATAATCCAAAGTTAATAAATAAAGAGAATTGTAATCTTCGATTCTCTCATAAGCTTCGAGTAGTATTCCTACAAAATAATATAAATATTTAGAGAAAAAAGTAATATAAAAATGGTAAAAATTTGTGCACATTAGAATACATTATACATATACTTGGAAAAAAATCACAAATGCATGAATCACTTCGATTTGGTATTCATTTGACTTCTCTGATTCTGAAAGCTCTATAAAATGATTAAATTAAAAATAAATTATTAGATAAAAACACACATTCCAATATTTTATAAAATACAAATATTCATATTACCTTCATCTAATTTTTTAAACTCTTCTACATCCTCCATATAAAATCTTTTAATACTCGAAAACTCTTTAAACCAATTTTGGGTACACACCAAAACCTCCACCATCCTAGAAGTTAAAGGAACTACAAAATGGATCAAGAATTCTTCCTCCAATATTGAAATCACTTTCTAAAGCCATCGTGGACACTTCAATTGCTATAACATCTCTAGCAAATTTGGACAAAGTACAACATTTATTTCCATTAACCCGCCACCAATTAAGAACGTCAAAATCACCATCCTCTACATCTTCACAAGCATCCAATAAATATCTATCAACTTCATTTTTTAGTTCAAACAAATTTTTGTTGCTTTTTTCCTCTTAAACCTAGAAACGCAAGAGACACAATTGAAGTAGGATTTTCTTTAGTAGAAGAAACCTCGCTTGAAGAATTCACATCACTAGACATTTGGTTGATATTAGAATTTGTTTCACATCTCACATATCAATCATAAATAGACATTATATTGTCTTTCAAAGTATTTGTCATGTTACAAGCAGCATCTTTATCCTCATAAATATCACCAAAACAAAAATCAGCATACACCAATTTGTATCTTGGATCAAGTAGAGTAGCAATCAATAACATTTGGTTAAAATTTTCAAATTTTCTCCAATATTTGTCAAACTTTTTCTTCATATTAATAGCCACATCATTTAAAAGATAATTAAAAGATAATCACCATTTCTACTCCATTCTTCCAATTCGGTTACTAGTGTACATACTTCATGAAGATAAACATTAGAGCTCACGTGCAATGAATACTAAACTTCAAAGTTACTTCATAAAATACTTTAAGAAAATCACAAAACCAGAAACATTTTCCCAATCAAATGTTCTAGGAGGTTCACCCCTTCTTCTACCACCATCATACTCCTGAAAATAATTCAAGTGTTGTACATCATCATCCTGCAACCTTTCAGAAGCTTTTTGAAATTTTAAAGCGGCTTCCAACATCAAATATGTGAAATTCCATCTAGTTGGTACATCCAAAAACTCGCGTTATTTACAATCAATATTTTCTTGACTTGCACACTCCTTCAACTTTGTTCTCTAGTAGGAGAAGACTTAACATATTTCACAGCATTGCGAATACTAACAATAGAAGCATGTGCTTCCTTCAATCCTTCACATATAATCAAATTAACAATATGCACACAACACCTCGTATGCAAATATTTTCCATCTAAAACACACCCATCGCTACTCCTACCAATCATCTTCCTCTTAAGATAAGAAATAGCCATTTCATTTGCACTTGCATTGTCAACCGTTATTGTAAACACTTTCTCAATACCCCCATAAACGTAAAAAAGTTTCTATAGCTTTACCAATGGTTTCACCTTTATGATTAGCATCACAAAAAAATTTAAAATCCATTTATGAATTTTCCAATCAGAATCAACAAAGTGTGCTATGAGAGACATGCAGTTAACATTTTGAATTGAATTCCAAGTATCAGTAGTAAGAGAAACCCTTTTACGTTGGGACATGTTACACTACAAAACTGTCTAAACCCCTGACCTTCGACAAAACTAAAAGTAGTTCATCAATTATTATCATCTTAGCACATGCAAGTCTACGTTCTTCTTTATTAAAAAGCCAATAGCAATAAAATTGTTCCCACCACCCTCAGTTGGACTTTTTTGCCTTTCGACTTCTATCCTTCCCGGATACTTCTTACAATGAAGAAACAAATGATTCCTTAAGGTACTAGTCCCACACATTTTAGCCCTACATGCATAATCTTGCCCACAATAGTTGCATGTACACCTGACATCTTTATCTTTCCGATCTCCTATAAGAGTGAAGTGTTCACATACATCTGAAGATTTCCTATTTTTCCTCTTTCCTAAACATCATGGTGGAAGTAGAGGAAGAGAAGTAGTACTTTTTTCTAAATTTGTTGTTGAAGAAGTTTCACCCAAAGCTTCAATTTCACTATCCAAGTCCATATCCATATCTTATCTACAAAAATAAAAAAATAAAAAATAAAAAATAAATTATTGAACTTGGAAAAAAAAACCATATATTGGGTCAAAAATATACTTCGAGGATCAATTGAAATTTTGCTTCAACTTCAGTGAGCATTTATGAATTTAACTCTAACAGTGACATTAATATAATTCTCTTAATTTTTAAAAGTATTTCTTTACTTTTAAACTCCTGATAATATATAAGCATTATGAACAAACTACACTGTAATTGCAATTTTTCTATGAGAGCATGTTAATTTCCTTTGCTTTCTTAATTTACTAGTTAATTATGGTAAGTTCTTTGTTTAAAAAAATTATATGTTACCTCCGATTGATTTTTTTTTTTTTTTTTGAACACAGGTACCTCTGATTTTGGTAGAAGCCAAATCATCAAAAATTAAAAGTTAAATTAAACAAGAATGTAAAAAGCCTCTCTCTACGAATCTTAAGATCCTTCTTAAGCAAGAATGTAAAAGGCCTCTCTCTACAAATCTTAAGATCCTTCTCTTAACACACATGCACATAACCAACAAATAAATAACAACGAAAAACATACCCATCCAAATCGAAAACCCTTATGAGATTTCTACAAATAACCAATTATATGGGTACAGAATTGTACCTGAGAAAACCACTTCACTTCTTCTTCTGCTTTCTCCTCTTATCGTCGAAATGTGGATATTAAGGAATCTACATAATAAAAAATGTAGTATAATAATAATATAATAACAAAAACATAATAAAAATGTAGTAATAATAATATAATAATTTGGAGGAACTGTAAAAAATAAAAGTGCTTTTAATTATAAGATAAGAAGTTTTAGAAGAAATTTTTTAATGTCCCTCCCTCTAAAAATAAGAGCTCTATCAAACGAATCCTTTATCCCCAATTTGCTAGGAAATATAACTATCTTTATCTGAACCACTGGAAGACTAGAGAGAGACTACACATGAATAACATTAAACAAGGTTGGAAAAAGAACATGACTTACCGATCAGCAAAGACAAATCAAATCCCAGATCAAGATTCGGTAGGTTTAGTTTTAACCCTTCAACGTCGAGCCTCCGGTCTCAGCCTATTTCTGGCCTCAATCTCCGCTGTAGAACCACCGCCTCTACTCCACAAACCCCAAAAAAAGCTATTATAGGAATAGATAATGTAGAAATCGTCGGAGAGGAAGGGTTTTGCAGAGAGAAATCACCTGGAGAAGAGGAGAAGAACAGGTTCTTTTGGAGAAGGCGGGGTTGAACATGGAGAATAGGGTTTTTTTGGTCTTGGATCAGTTTGAAGAGTAACCCTTCCCGATATATTAACATCATTTTTTTTCTAGACCTGACCCGAGCCAATTATTTTAAATAAACCGACCTGACCCAACCCTCCGAGTCTGGTCGGGTTTTCGAGTACCAGTTTTTAAGGCCCAACCCTATATGTGAACCAAATTGTTGTTTGTGCACACCAGAAATCCAGTCTTTATATAACTAACCTAATATTCTAAGAAATTACACATCTAGGTTCACTATTTCTTAAGCATGGTGCCACAGGTCAAATGGCCTCCCCTGAAAATTCTCTATCTTAAATTATGCAATGTCTTCGGCTCATATTAGTTATAAATCAACATGGGATCCCTCATATCAGGTAATATTCTTTGATCATTCTCCAAACATTTCAGTGTAAAATTTATGAGATCTCATTTTGTCTCCCTTGTGCAAGTGTCCAACAATCAGTGTTTTGTAGACATATGAACTTGGAACAAATGATCGAGCTTTTATTATCACCAAGTACTGGTCCGCTTCTTCTAATCTCCCAAACTGGCAAAGACTGATAATCAATGAAGTGAAAATCGATGAATCGAGCATAATTAATTTGTGCTCCATCTCAAAATAAAGCTTTAGAACTCCCTCAACATCACCTTCTTTACCATAGCCGGCAAACAAGATAGGAATATGTACCCTTGTCTGGAACAAATCCTTTATCTAATAATACAGTTAACATATCATTAGCTCTCTTGGCATCCCCATTGTCACACAGCTTACTTAACATCTCATTAACCGCTGAACAACTAGGAACAAGCCCCAATTTATCATTTTCTCACAAAATTTCAAGCTAGCCTCCAATTGTCCAGCTGTAGAACAACCTTTAATCAAATGATTAAAGGTCTCATCATATGGATTTAGGCCCACATTTCTTCCAAGAATCCAACTGCCTCCTCAATCCTCCCTGTTCACTAAAATCGTATACCGCA
The DNA here is from genome assembly GCA_963555705.1 of Ligustrum vulgare. Classification (NCBI taxonomy): domain Eukaryota; kingdom Viridiplantae; phylum Streptophyta; class Magnoliopsida; order Lamiales; family Oleaceae; genus Ligustrum; species Ligustrum vulgare. The sequence goes on along the minus strand of OY743173.1, from coordinate 44,307,063 downwards.
AGTGCACGGTTCGCGTTCAAATAGTAAAGTGGACTAGTTTTGCAATGGAACTAATAGCCCAATATTAGACAAGGTTTAACAGGGAGTAGCTTAGTGGACTAGTTTTGCAATGGAACTAATAGCCCACACACACACATAACTAGTGATGGACTCGTACTATATACGAGTACCGTTCCATATTTACAATTATTGGCGTGAATCCAAAGATATTTGGAAAATGAGTTTTGGAATCAAAACATGCTACAAGGAAGAGGTGATTAGATGCAATGCTGCTTAAATTTTGATTGTGAGGAAGGACTGTCTCATTCACAATATAACCAGGATACCAATTTCAACATGTATATAATACTTCTGAAATTTAAAGAAAGGGAAGTAGAAGCGTCCCTGTATGTATTTTTTTGGTGAATTATAAAATAATTACTTATTAAAGAGCCTATATTAAGTTCTAAATTTTAGAACTGGCAAGACAAAGGGGTATAAGATGATGTGAACGTGTGTTGTAAATTTTAAAGATAAAAGACATTAGAATAAACATCAATAATTTATGTAGAATGTAGCCTCTGTTTGGAAAACATGTTTTGACAACACAATTTTTTAAATAATTTTTTAATCACACATTCTCTCCACTTTTCAACCCACATTTTACCTAGAAAACATAAACAAAAAAATTTTAAACAAAAAAATTTTAACAAACGGAGTTGTAGTTCCTATGATCCGATAAACATAATTTTTCAGGTTTATGGGCATCAAGTCGTTGCATGTTGTCTAAACAGTTGAGTCCAGTGAAAGGATAGTGTTCCTTCTTAATAATACATGCTTGTTTTTAGTGCAATACATTGGCAGCAATAACATTAAGGTACGATGATATTTACAGTATCAAAAGAGGCTAAACTTCTCCTAATAAAATTGTAAAAATGCAATTGAATCCAAACTATTAAAATAAATACATATCAAAACCAACATTATTATAAAATCTGTTGTACTTCAGCAAACTAAAATCATGGCTGCACAAAGCTTGCAATCTTTTTCATGTCCAAAAAATATAGGAACCAAATCTTTGGGGTTTCAGTGTTCAGTTTTGGAGAATGCACAAAACTTTCATTTGTTAAGCAATTATACCCTTAAGTAGTGTTTGACAGCCAAAGGTAGAAAAGAATTCAAATTCCATGTTAATTGGGAAACAAAAACCACCTCCCCCCCCCCCCCCCCCAAAGAATTGATTACCATGGAATTGGCCTAAAAGTGAGCTTGGAGTGGTTGTACCTTAAAATTCCAATTTCGTATCAAACGGAAAAAGTACGAAAAGAATTCCTTGGATGTGACATTTCCATGGAAATCAATTGTTATCAAACACTACCTTAGTTCTAAATTCTAGTTGTTTTGTAAATATATCAGTACAAACTATAATTGTTCAGGTCCGTGTGCAGATTTTTCATGTCAATTAACTCCATGCCTCTTGCTAATAGCTATAAGAATTAGAATATAATGAGGTAATTAAGCTTTGACCTCAATATATATATATATAAGTGAATTCAATGTTTATAGATTCTATAGAGAATTGTTGAACATTGGAAGAGATGAACAGAAGTTGTATACCTTAAATAACAATCAATAACAATCCAACATATCACGGTATGGGAATAATTATATTTCATGTACTTTAAATAAATATTTTCCTTTGACTTTTTTTATCTTGTTTAAACAGCTTGATTTATTCAATCGATCATATATTAGTATTAATGAGTTGATAATATATACTTTATTAATACTAACCATATGATCAATAATCATGATTAACCAAATACGTTAAATTACGATTAACATACTTTAACGTATTATCTAGGGAAAAATCGTCCATATTTTAATATATTGTTCATATGAATAAATCAAAACCGTCAATAGGATTGAAATTTAATTTAGAACAAACTCACTTTTGGTCAGAAGTTCAAAATCTTGCCAAAAGTACTCCAAATAGTTTTCAAGAAACCGCCATGTTCGTCCCCCAAAAATCATCAAAACTGCTCAAAACAGAAAAGTAAGACCATAGAAAAGTTAGAAATGTCGAGATGAACAAACTGTCTTTTGAGACCATCGCTGGAAACCACTCCATGGGCTGCATTGACGTCTGCGAGTGGGCATCACGCGCCACTGCGTCAGTGCGTCAGCCAGTGACAAACGCCTACGCCAGGGATTGTCTCGTAGCCATGGTTCTGGATCTGGTCTCTGATCACTCATGCGATGTCAGGTTTGCTGTAAATTTGTGTTGAATGTTTTCAGGTTGTACAATTTCTCCTGTTTTTCTTTTACACAACATTAAGGTTTTGTTTCTTTCCTCTTATGGAAATTTTTGGATCATATAGTGATTTGTAGTTTGTAAAGTTTCCATCTCTATTGAACTTTTCAGATCTATGATAAATGAGTTATTTTTCAATGCCAAAAACATTAGATCTAGGAAAGGAAAACGTTAATTAATAATAATCTGATTTCTGATACAGATGTTCATTATTTAGATGCAATTTTAGAGTATACTCTTGTTATATTACTCAATAGGCTAGAGACTCGTACTGATAATGTAAATTATCAAAACCAGAGAGAGAGAGAGTTCTCTTCTCAATTGTATGTATTGAAATGAAGACTTAAGTCCCTATTTAAGTGGTGGACAATGGCACAATCATAATAATGTAAAGTTTACAGGAATATAATGGTCACACATTATATATATTTTATAATAGAACTATACTTCTCTATTGTCATAGCGCTTTTTGGCATCACTTTAAAGAACTCGCAAATAACTATACGATGCATATTTGAAATAAAAAATCATTAAATGTATTTAAAATAACAAGTCAAAGATAATTACTTAAAATGAATTTGATTTACAGCTCCAATATTAATTTAATAAAATTTTATTTAACGTCAATTGAGACTTTTGATTTAAACAATTAAATATAAATGAGTTAAAAAAAATGAAATACTCAAACAATACGTAATAATAAGTCATATGCTGAAGAGTTTTATTACCGTATGTAAATGTACTTGGTTCTCATGGCATGTTCTTACGACTCAAGATCTGTTGTTCGAAAATGCTTCTCTTTAGTTGTTCATCCAATTAAAATTATATACGTAAACATATCATTAAATAGATTTTAAACATTTACAAGCAGTAACATTAAAAAGTGATGATGTGTATAACTTTAATTGGTTGAACAATCAAGTAGATATTATTTTGGGACAGCAGATCTGGACTCTGTTCTTACCCACTAGAATATTACTGATGAGAACCAAGAAAGTCAACCCGCGAACCAAGGAAGTCAACCCTCATTAAGCGTGCCGATGGGACCTATGACGAGATCCAAGGCCAAGGAGTTTCAATAATCTATGGTGGGCCTCATTCACAAATTATGGAGTCAAGCCCAATTAGGAGATGACCTCGAAGCTGAAGTCCTTTGCATCAAAATTGAAGAAGAAGAGCAGCACGTAAACCCATGTGGCCCAGCAGTGCAACAACCTCGCAGCCGTGCGCACCATTTGGATGGGTGATTAGCATAATGTGAGGGTTACTATTCATACGAGAACCACTCGGTCGTGCGCGCTTGAACTACGTGGCTACGCAGTTATACAGAAGACAAAATGCGTGATTTTTGCTTTGTAAATCCGTTTTCAATTTTAACCCAAATATTTTTTACTATGTATAGTTAACACAACTCAAACCCTAGAGATAACTTTGAAGCTTGAACTTGAGGTATCTTTGAGAGTATTTGGAAAGGTAAACCCTTTTCTTAACTTGTAATTTCTTCAACTTATATTTGAGAATATTGTTCTTGTGTATTTGTTGTTGATTCCACAAACATCTTGGAATTTTCTTGATTCTCTCTATTGGGTTATGGTTTATCTTCCTTAGAATTTTGGTTAAGGTGAGCTTGGGTCAAGATTTATCACTTTCTTACCATTTTAGCTTTCTTGGGCTTGATTTCAAATTGTTGAGGGAATTTTTGGTCCAAACACCAAAAGGGTTTGCATCATTTGGTATTAGAGCTTGGAGCTAAAATCGGTAAATCTATCATTTAAATTTCTTCTTGTTATTGTTCAAAGAAAAAAAAAGGAAAATTCAAAAAACTTGGGGAAAAATTGTAGTTCATGAATATTTCTTGATAACATTTGGGTATTGTTATTGTTATCAAATTTGAGATAGTTGGAAGTTACATTTGAAAAAACACTTGAATTTCTATGCCTTTCAAAGTTTTCATATCAAGTGTTTTATAAAATGTCTCAAAGAACACTTTCATGGTAAATTCTACTTGTCAAACACCAAACACATTCCTAGTTGATTCCTTGTTCCTTTTATCAAGTTTATTGTGATCATACCCTTGAAAACTTTGTCAATCCAATTCAATTCCTATCTTTCTCATATAGTAGCAAGCAAAGAAATTCTACTTGCTATTGTGTCCATATTTCTCTACTTCCTTGTTTTGTTTGTGGAAATTTTGATACAAAAGAATTGAATTCTCGATCTAGTTGATTAAGTTCCTTGGAGAGTTTGAGTAATAAAAATTGGAGTGAAAAAAGGCAAGAGTGGTGAGCTCATTATAGGGTAAAAGTCTAAGTTGAGTGAAAACACGAGAGAGAATATTTGTGAGGACATTTACACACTTGCAGTCCATGGCTAATACACATACTTCAAGTGGACAAGTAACTAATTCTCAAACTCAAGAATTGAGAGACATGATACAAGCTCTCACGGTTACAATGGCGAGGAGAATGGATGAAATCGGGGGATGGTTGGAGGGAAGTTTAAAAAGATTGGAGACTAAAGGAAAAATCCCCCCACCAAGGGATAATCATGACAGGCGGGTTAATAGGATAATGGCTAGAGATGAGTATGATGATGATGTTGATGATGATGAATTGGAGAGTGAAGGGGGTAATGACCAAAATTGGAACATGGGTAGAAATAGAGGAGGTAGGAATGTTAGGGGATTTGGTCGAAGTCATGGGAGGAAGGAACCATAGAGGTAGAGATGGGATGGATAGTAATCTTGGAAACATAAAAATGAGAATTCCTTCTTTCCATGGAAAAAGTGGTCTGGATGCTTACTTAGAATGGGAAAGGAAAATGGAGTTGATTTTTGAATACCATAGGTACTCCGAGGATAAAAAGGTTAAGTTAGAGGTGGTGGAGTTTGTCGACTATGCCTTAGCTCGGTGGGATAATTTATTGCTCACTAGGAGAAGGAATCTTGAGGGTAGTGTTGATACCTGAGATGAGTTGAAAAGTATCATGAGGAAGAGGTTTGTTCCTAATCATTATTATCGGGTACTCTATCAAGGATTACAAACTCTTACTCAAGGTTCTAGAGGAGTGGAGGATTACTACAAGGAGTTTGAGAATGCATTAATGAGGGGCGGGCTAACATAGAGGAGGATAGGGAGGCTACCATGGCTCAATTTATGAGTGGATTGAATAGGGAGATAGCAAATGTAGTGGAGTTACACCATTATGTAGAAATGGAGGAGTTGGTGCATACGGCTATCAAAGTGGAGGATCAATTGAAAAAGAAGGAACAATTTAAGAAGAGAGGACAAGAAAAATATTTGGGAGTCCTAGTTCTACTTTGAAGTCTAAGTGGGGGAATGAAAAGGGAGATAAAATGCCACTTAAGGACAAAGGTGATCCATCTAAGGGGAAAGAAGTTGGCTTCATCAAGGATAAGCCCAAGATTGTCTCTACTACCTCTCTGAGTAGAGATATTGAGTGTTTCAAATATAGGGGTCGGGGGCATTATTCGTGTGAGTTCCCTAACAATAGAGTGATGTTCAATAAAAATGGGGAGTGGTACTCGGGAGATGAAGAGGAGGAAGAGAGGGTGTAAGGGGAAATGATAGTGAGAGTGAGGAAGAAGAGGTGGAGGGAGTTGTTAGTCCGCCAAAGTCCTTGGTTACTATAAGATCTCTTAGTACCCAAGCCAAAGTTGATAAAATGGCTAAGCAAAGAGAAAATATTTTTCACACTAGGTGTCTTGTAAGAGATAAAGCTTTTAGTCTCATTATTGATGGTGGGAGTTGCACAAATGTGGCTAGTACTAGCATGGTGGAGAAGTCGGGATTGCCGGTGATGCCACATCCTAGCCCTTATAAATTGTAATGGTTGAGTGACTGTGGAGAGTTGAAGGTAAGTAAGCAAGTACTTATTGCTTTCAACATTGGACATTTAATGATCAAGTGCTTTGAGATGTGGTTCCCATGCAAGCTTCAGGTATGCTTTTGGGTAGGCATTGGCAATGTGATAGGAAAGTGGTACATGATGGGAGGAAAAATAGGTATGACTTCCAAATGAATGGGAAACCCGTGACATTACTACCTTTGAGTCCGGAAGAAGTTTACAACGACCAAGGACCAATTAAAGCTCAAAAGAGAGTTGGAAGAGGGTAAGGAGAAAATGAAGTAAGGAATGGATGTGAGTGGGGAGCAAAGGGATAGTGGGAAAAAAATGTGAGAAGAGTAGTGAGGGAAAAAGTGAGATTGAGAAGGAGAAGAGAAAAAAGGCAAAAGAGGTTGAGAAAAAAATGAATTTTTATGCTAGTAAGGGTAATATTTATTCATGTTGTTGGTGCCCGGGAGGCTTTTTAACTTTTTTGATCATCTAGTTTTCCAAGTGCATTCTTCCACCATGTCTCTCTTAGAAACACAGTAGATATTTTCTTAGTAGTCGATCCTTCCTAGAAATGGTTACTGAACAAAGGAGGGACAACACCCTGAAGCAGCACAAAAATATAATTAATATTTCAAAATAATATTAATCGTATCTATAGATTATAAATAATTTGTTGTTACTATTGAAATAGCACAACGTTATGCCCCTGTTTGTTATAAATTAAATCTAAGTTTAAATCACAGTCAACAGTTAATCTCAAACACATATTTCTTGGGACCCACACTTTTTCAACCACGCATCTCATCATTTTTTACCAAAATCTGCTAAAAATCAAATTTTAATCTTTACCAAACATGGGCTATAATTAATATTCTAGAAGAATATTACTTGAGTTAGTAAAATTTATTTTCTCTCTATTCACAAATCTCAAGTAAGTTGTAATTCAATCAAGGAAAGACAAGAAATTCTAGGTAATAAACTTTACAAATAAGAGTTTCTTTTTCTGTTGAAAGTAAATGTCAGTATTCTCTTAACATTGAATTTTCATAAGAAAATGGTACTAAATCAATAAATAATAAACTTTTATTTGAATGTTATATTTCTCGTTCAATAATCCAGTATAATATTCCAGAAGAATAGCATATCACTATTTTAGAGAAAAAAAAATCTAAATCAATATTCAAGAAGAATATTGTAACATTATTTGAAAATGAATGTGTTATTTGGGTTATTTAGCACATTATTCCAGAAGGATGATGTATTATTATTCTTGAAAGCATACAATCTAAATCAATATTCCAGTAGAATATTGTAATATATTTCGAAAATAAATTTTTTATTTGGATTATTTTATTGCTCTTGAAGAAGCACAAATTCACACAACAAAAATATTTAAAATAATATTGAGATATTACAAATTTCATGTCAATGTTTTTAGTGAAACGTTACTTTATCTAAATAATTATAATAAAATATTGTGTTAATACTCTTGAAAAGTTATAAACCATAATACATCTTATGTTACTTCTTAATTGATTAATTTTTTGAAAGAATATTGGATTGATATTGGTGAAAAATGGGTAACTCTATGTAGTATGGAAGAGTTATATATATATATATTTTGAATCAATAGTGTAGAAATTCGCAGAATTTGGATAGCGTGCACAACACTGTTCAAACATTGATATCTCAATGATCCATAGTCCAATCATAGTGAAATTTTGACATCATGTTCAAAACTTATGAATCTTCAAATCTATTGATCAGAATAAATATCCGAAGGTCTATTCTTAAGTAATATTTATTTGAATATTGCCCTACTGTGATGTATCCAATATGAAAACTATTTTCAAAAATTGGTTTGTTTTTATTAAATAGCATAATATGGTTTTCCCTTAAGTGCACGATATTATAATGTAATTGTTATCAATTTTCATTCTTTGAAGAAAATGCAAAATATTTACATTCTCAAAGAACATTTTGTTTTGCTCTTGAGAAAGCAAAATTTTATTTTACATTAAATAATCAAGTTTAATATGTTTAATTTGTTGTTGCTCTCGAAGAAGCACAATAATTATTAAAGAGTTTATCTTATCTTGAAGATTATGATATTAAAATTTCAATGTTTTAGAAGATTATTGATCCATTGCTCTAAGAAAAAACATATTTTTATTTTAAATGGAAAAGAGCACAACACAAATATTTAATTATGTCAATACTCTTAAAGAAGCATAATTGAGAATTTTATTTTGTTTAAATGAATATAGTGTTGATTCTCCTAAAAATATACAACTAACATTATGTCAATATTCCAAAAGAATATTATTTTGATACTTCGGAAGAGTTAATAATGCATTATGTAATAGTAAGATAATAAAATTTTACTATTAATAGTAATTTGTTGTCTGCAAGATTAAAAACAAACATAATAAGTTTTTAAATTGTGTATCATAATAATATTGGTACAATTAAAATAAACATTGTATTGAATAGGAAGTTCAATAAGATGAAAAGATTATTGGTTAGCATAACCGGTAAGACCATACTGAATCAATAAAATGCACACTGTTATTGGGAATTCAAAACATATATTAAAAGAAGAACAAGGAGATTCTTCGATCTAGTAAAGTCTTATACGTCACTTGTTCTCAATAAGTTGGTTATAGATGTCATCAAAATAAATTGGTTATTAGACCACCATTAGCTAAAATTGGGATTGAATCTCAAATCTAATAGGAATGTATTAAGGATGAACTATGGGCCCACTCACCCTCCATGTAAATTATCTAGAAATATTATGATACAATTATATGGATCCATTAGATAATCACGTTTCTATTTATTGAAACTCATAACAAGAATTTTTTGAGTTGATTTGCTTAAACTAATATAATATGAGCATAATTTTTCAGATTTTTAAAGTAAGATAACATTGTCTTTATAATGATAATGATTTTACATCCCACGTATTTAAATATTACTAATTAGGATGATAGTTCAATTTCTTCAAGTTTAGCAAATTATTTGACCTCCTAATTGCTAAACTAATATTATTGAGAACAAAATTGGATTCAAGAATGGTAAGAATACTTATTTAGTTTGAAATCAAATGCTATGAAATAGCATGAACCTTAAAATATGATACTTTATAGCATGATTTCTCAGTATTAGACGGAGGACTAGTAGCTGAAAAATTACATGAAAAATATGGCACACCTAAAGTGTAGCAAATTTGATTCCAACAAAGATCCCCAAACAAAAAATGGAGCAAATAATTATGATAGTTCTATTGAGGAAGCATATACTCATGAGCGAGTATATATTGACATAACTAATTGTGAATCTCTAGAAGAGATTCAAGTACTTGAAAATTTGAAAATTGAGATCTCTATAGTTATTTGTCGTGAGGAAAGAAATTGAATTAAAATGACAATTGAATCGACACACTTTATAAAGCACTTTTGCAAAAAAACTCATTTTGTGGGTGAACTTTCTTTCTTTTTCCCTCTACACTCATACTCTCCTTTTTCTGAGGTCGTGGCATCTACTCTCTTATTTTCAATTTTTACTTCCTCTCATTTTTTTGAGGTCCTGGCCTCAACTCTCTTATTTTTTTTCAAACTCACCTTTCAATCTCAATTGATCTTCCTGAGCTTGCTTTGGTGATAATGGAACAAGAGTGAACTTCTTACCACCTTTCACATGACTATATTGATTCTTAAACCCATCATGTATCACCCTCCTATCATGTTTCCAAGACCTCCCCAACAATATATGATCAACATTCATATGCACTAAGTCACAAACCACTTCATCAATGTACCCACCAATAGAAAAATTCACCCTAACTTGTTTATTCACTGTAACCTCCCCAGACTCAGTCAATCACTACAACTTATAAAGATTATGATGTTTCATCAAAGATAACCCCAATTTTTCCACTAAAGTTATACTAGCCACATCAGTGCAACTTCCCCATCAATAACCATACTACAAACTTTATTATTTACCGAGCACCTAGTATGAAAAATATTATCTCTATGTTCATCCACCTTATCTACAGACACCCTAATCCTAAGAACACACCTATGAACAAGAGATTCACCAAAAACATATATTAAATCATCACTATCACTAGCATCCTCTAATTTAGGCATCCCTTCAAATTCATCCTCTCAAATAATTTCTCCATTACGCATAACCATCACGTGCTTATTTGGACATTGGGAAGCAATGTGACCCGAACCAAAATATTTAAAACATTTAATATTCCTATCCTCAGTAGGTTGGGGATCAAAAATATTTTGACCTTTAGATGCTGGCTCCTCCCTCTCTTTCAAGACATGATCATCATGTATTTCCCTCCTTAGTTGTGAAGTATGAAAAGAACCCGGAGATCTCCTTGCTTACCCCTTTCGACAATTTCCTTTCAACCTTCATGGCCATGTTTACCATATCCTCCAACTCCATGTAGTATTGCAGCTCAATTACATTGCCTATCTCCTTATTCAACCCACTCAAGAACCTATCCATAACCCCTAAGTAAAACCCTATAGTCTTTGGTAAATATCCATATAATGATGATTTGAAATAAATCTCTTTCTCATTATTGCATTCAATTCACCCAAATTTTCCACCAGGCTCTCAAAATTCCTCTTCCTACCTGTCACCAATTGATCCCACCAAATAATTCCATAATCAATAAATTTTATGACTACTAATTTTACCTTGTTTTGCTCTGAATAATTATGTCAATCGAAGATTAGCTCCACTTTCTTATCCCAATCCAAATAAACCTTCAAATAACTCTTTCCTTGGAATGATGGTATAGTCATTTTAATATTTTCTAAGTTCCCTTCCACTACATCCCTATCACCAGGATGTCTCATAGTATACTCCCTTTCATGTGTATCTCCTCTATCCCTCTCCTTCTCCACTAGCCAAAGAAGACTGTCCATTATCCCCTTCAGTGCCCATTCCTTCTTCATCAACACTATCTTCAGGCCTATTACCTCTTCTAGCTCTAGATCGATCCCTATATAATTGATCAACAATTGCATCCTCTCGATCGATTCTAGCCATCATCTTCTCGAATTATTCCAACGTAGTTGTCATTAAATCTACATTATGTCTACCCATCATATTCATACCTTGGGGTTGTTTGTTATCACCACCAGGGATGATGATGGAGATTCTTCCCTACAAGATATGGTTAGTAACAAGAAAAAGAAATTAAAGTTTATCACGTGTTTAACGCACATGTATCACTCAATTTGGCTTTTATCCGATACTCACCACTTAGCCTTTTTCCACTATATCCCCTTTTCCAAGTTCTCTAAGGAACAATTCAAGGACTCAAGTAACAAGGCAAATGAAGACAAGAAGAAAACGAAAAACTAAGAAATTTTCAAAATTTTGTGAATTTCTGATTTTTTACCAAAAAATTTGACCACGAATACGGCGAAACAAATGAAACTGACTTTGGATGAGCATAGAGAAAAATAAATACTTTTGAATTTTTTGGAACCTTTTTATGGATCAAAGACTTAAAGATGATGAAGAACATGAATAGTGCAAAAAAATTAAAGAAAAAATAAGAAAATCAAGAAATAAAACAAAAACCCGAATTCAGATCCAAGCTCTGATACCACTTGGTGCGACTCCTTTTGGGAAAAGCGAATAAGACACAAAATAATAACTAGAATACTTAGGAAAGATCTAAATTCAGATAACCACTACAATAAACAATAAGAATAATGAAAGAATAGACGATAAGATTCCAACATGAACCTAACGACGCAAGGACTCAAGCGATGCAAAAAAAGAACTTGAATTGTTGAACCCCCACAAAGATTGCCTATTTCCTTGATAAGTTTGAAGCTTGAATGCCATGAAGAATTGAATTCTTTGATAAGTTCTTGGTTGTTCTTAAAGAACAAATGAAAAGGGGGAAAATTCAACCTTTAATTGAATAACAATCTCTCAAATATCAAAGTTAATGTTTACAATAATGAAAAAATGATAATATAATGTCAAAAATGGGCTAAAACTAGGTTAGCCACAATTGGGCTTAAAAGGATGGAAAACAATTATTAAAAACGAAATAAACAATAAAAAAAATTGCAAAACCTTGATTCAGTTTAACCGTATAGTAACGTAGTTTAATCTCACGAGGCCTCGTGGTTACTCATTGTATCTTCTACTTAATTCTGACATGGTCGCACGGTTGTGCCTTATTTCCCCATGCGGCCACACAGGTCTTCTTCTAGCCCCCTTTTTTCGACTCCTTGAAGTGCCTTGATCCAATTTGAATCTCGACTCGGACCTAACATGAAACTTGCTCTTTTTTCCATGTAGATGGCTGCTGCATTGCTTGTAACTTGACATCTCTTTTGACCTCATACCTTGGATCACGTCATCAAGATATGGATGACTCAATGCACTTTGAATCAGGGGAGTACATGTACTCTTTTTCCTGACAAAGTTTAACAAGGCACATCAAATTACTCACAAATTTTCAACAAATGTGAACAAGTGACAATGTAGCTAATTTATCCATAAAAGGACTGCCAACATCCACATTCAAAAAATTGGTTCACAAGATTGTGATGCATTGACTCAATGATCTACAATGATCAACATTAGGGGAGTAGTTGTAAACATCAGGGGAGTAGTAGTAGGAGTAGCGACCGAGAATTTTCCATGACTTATTTAAATAAATAATTATTTTAAAAATGTGTCGCTACGACCTTGTCCAATTATTTTAAAAACGTGATAGTCTAGCCAACGAAGTAAAAATTATATTATAAATTTATCTTAGTCAAATTCCAGTTCCATTAAAGTGAATCATTTTCATTTTTTTTTATTCCCAAGTTCATATTTCAACTTTTAATAGATTATCCAAATTATTTGATTTCATGTCCAAGTCCATTATTTATTTTAAAATTCAACTTTCAATTTATGGGATTCAAATTATTTTTGAGTCTAAAATGCTTTAAATCCCCAATTCATATTCCATTTCAAATTTAAATTCCAAAATTTCCTCCCCAACTTCTACTTTCATATTCAAGCACATTTTCCCCATTATCTCTACCCAATCCCTCACAATTAGCCATTCAACCTAATTACATCCCACGTTTTCTTCTTTTCCCACCCATTTCATCATCATCAATCACCATACTTTACACCACTTTCCATTTCATTTTTCCACCTAATCCTCCACCACAAACCTCCATTTATGAATCCACCAAACCTCATTTACAACCACATTCAAAACCATAGCCAAGAATGAAATAACCTCAATCCCAAAATTTCAGTCATCATCCCCACATCACCTCATGCCTTCCATGCATATTTTTTTAAATCCTTTCCCAATTTCCATCAATAACCATTTTCCTTACTTATCCATCTGACAACAAACAAGCAATACATATTATGCCTCCATCATATTACCCTCCAACGAGCCACAGACATTCAACGCAATGTAGTCTTTTCCATCTTCATTCTCACATTACACTATCCACAATCCACTCCAACTTCACAATTAACCTTAATCCTCTTGCAAATTCCCTCAGCTTGCCTAAACCAAAACCTCAGAACTTGCCAAGTTACCAAAACAATTGAAAGCTAAACACAGCAAGATTTTATCAAATTAATTCCCAAAATCCCTCCCCTTCAATCCGCCATTGCCCCTTGTAACTCCCTTCAATCTCACCGTGTTTCCATAATCTTGATCAGAAGCAAATCAATACATATAAACTCCACAACCTGCACCAAATCAATCCACCACCAATTTCCCAATCCAAGCCACGGCCGACCATCAACCAATTAACAACCAAAGTCACTGCCCAACTCCAAACCATTTTCATCTCCACCTCAATTCCACAGCCCACCTCCATCACCGGAATCCATATACTGCAAACCTCATCTACATCAATCCAAACCATTTTCATCTTCACACCAACACCACCACAATACCACCAAAATGCAAAACCGACCACTGCCATCCACCAAATAGCGGCCAAACCCAACTCCAATCGTAATCCAAAATCAAAACCCAAAACCCAGAATAAGCCAAGCCCAAATACTTACCTCGATCGCCGCAGCCTTTTTTTTCCGGAAAAATCGCGAAGGAAGCTTCACACAAGCCCCGGTTTAGCCTCGGTTTCGCACAAAATTTCCACTCAAAAATCTTCCTCCAGCCACCACCCCACTGCTACCCTGCCCGCCTCCGCTCGACCGCGGCGGCAAATCGCCGGCAATGGTTGCCGGAACGAGGGGCGATTCGCCCGTCGTCTCTCTCTCTCTCTCTCTCTCTCTCTCTCTCTCTCTCTCTCGGTCGATTTACAGAGAGATGGATAGATATATATATTATATATTATGTTTATATTTTTAGTTTTGAAAAATTATTATTTAAGCCCCTTAGTTTTAAATGTTTTAGTTCAGCCCCCTTATTTTAAATTCGTGATTTCAGCCCCCAAGTTTGAAAAGTGATTTGTTTTATTTTTCAAAGTTGCGTTTTAGTCCCCTAAGTATTAAACTCTTTTATTTCAGTCCCTACAGCTTTAAATGTTTTAAATCTTACTTTAAGTTTCGAAAGTTATTTATTTTAGTCCCTATTGATTTAAAAAGATATATATATCTTTAGCCTAAATTTCAAAAGTTATCATTTAAGCCACATATTTTAAAGTCTTTAATTTTGTTCATATTGATTTAAAAATGATATATATATATATTTATAAATCCCAAGTTTTTAAAGTATTCATTTTAGTCCTCCAAGTTTTAAAATAATCATTTCAGTCCCTAAAGTTTAAGTCATTTAAATCAGTTTTAAAAGTATTAAATTGGACTTATTATTTTAAGTTATGCTGGACGAGGCGCTTGGACATTTAGAAGAACAACGTGAATTTTCTTGCTCAACTTTCAGACTCGTGATTTGAGGTAGACTCTAATTTACAAATTTACGTTTTTCAAAAGTGCGCATCAATAATTATTTGGATTATAAGTTTAGCATGTATGATTGTGTTCATGAGAATTACTTGCTTAAATGCATGAGAACTTGAACTTTTATGTTCATGAGAACTTACTTGCTTAAACGCATGAGACTTGAACTTGTATGTTCATGAGAATACTGGTGATCGTTAGACACCTGAGAACTTGAATATCATGATTATGTGTTTTAATTTATAATGTTAAATGATTATTATGCGCGAGTCTACTGAGTATTTCTTTGAAATACTCACGTTTTCCAAAACAAATTTTGCAGATGACGGAGTCGGTGGCGAGGCGTGCGATGGTGGCAATTATTGAGATTTTAGAAATGTTTTATTTGAAATTGAAACTTATCTATTTCATGTTTGTTCCAAGTTTATTTTCAAATTATTTCAATATCTGAATTGTTGACATTTTGGGTCAAACTTTATAAAATTTAGTTTCCGCTTTAGCTTTTAAATAATGATTGTGATGTTTACAAAAATTCAATTATTTTCCGCAAAAAATGTTGTTTCAAATGTTTCAAATAATAAATATGATGTTTGAAATTTTTAATTATTTCTGCAATAAAGTAAATTTTAAAGGACGAAGTGGCGTCCCGGGCTCCACGGAAACCGGGGCGTTACAGCGTGGTATCAGAGCGGGTTTACGTTTCTGTAGACTTGCAAATTTTGAAAAGAGAATTTTTTTAAAAAAAAAATAATAATAAATAATGTTTTGACGACTTTTGCCACTGCCATCGTTCGCTCCGCCAACTCCGAAGGTAAATGATTTTATTATGAAATTTATGTTACGATGATTTCGGATACATGAGAAATGAAGTATTTTGAGAATTTGATGAGAAAGAATGAGAAAGATTTTTGTATCCGAAATAAGAAAGAAAGAAAGAAAACGAGTTTGAACATAATTTGAAAGAGTTTTTAAAATATTTTTTTTACGTCCTCGTAATTTTAACTAAAAGAAATGGATAAACCCCGCCAATTGGACTTTGCATAATTGGTTTAGGACATGGCACCTTTCACAAGAAGTCAACGAAGGAATTTAGATCTAGGATATGCTAGATATTTATTATATAGGAGGCTCCTATCAAAAGGATATCAGACTATGTACGTAGATATTGCATCAGACGAAAATGGTTACTTTACATTTGTAATGATTGATGATTATAACTTTGATTTTTATTTTTGGGAAAATAGTGACTTAATTGGAAATTGGAGACTAGATCATATTATATTTCATAATTGGATTAGGTTATGTTACACATAAGTCAGAGATTTAATTTTGGGATTAAATATGAAGATGAAGCTTATAGTAGCAAGAAGAAAGAATTGAAGTTTGGGTGTTTGATATTTAATGATGCCTCGATTTTGTAAGTGAAACTTATTGTTGGGCTAAGTCTTGCATTCTTACTTAAGCATTTGATTGAGATTTGGATAAAAGGATTTAAAGTTTTGAATAAATAACCACCGACAATATTTATGAATTTGATGAACCGAGTTTTCCAACATTAATTGGACATGTTTTTCCATCGTATTCATGGACGATATTTTGGAGATAGTAAACAATATGAAGAACATTTGAGGATTTTGTTGGAGACACTTCGAGATTATGAAAGGGAAATTTTGGTTGAACCATGAACAATGAGGAAATATTATTTTGGTTGAGAGTTATTGGTTGTTTATTTACGTTGTGGCTTAGGTATGCATGTTTACTACAAGAGTGAAATCGTGAACAGATTATCAATTTGGAGTTAAGATTTTGATAATTTTGGAGTTTGTTATTTAAAAACATCATGATTGGTGAAGTGTGCAATCGATTAATTATCAATGTATATTTGGAGTTATATGATCATTTGAGGTATACATAGGAAATACCAAGTTATATATTGCAAAAAAATGTTATGGCATTTGGGAGTAGAATCTTAATTATTTGGGAGCAAATTGTTTATTAATACTATTTGAATTTTGTGATACATTTTGGTGACGTATATAGGAAGATGTAAGAGATCAAGATGGCGCATAAATGTACTACATGTTATTAGGTATATTACACGGAAGAATATTCATGTGATTTCTAATGTTACAATTGATTTTGGTTATTGGAGGTTTGAGAAGAATGAGGATAGACTTCATAATGATTGATTATATGGTGCGATATGATTTCTTAAAGAAATAGTAGAGATTAATAAAGAGGTTTCTCTAGTCGAAGTCCAATGGGGGTAGACAAGGTATTGCTGAAAGTACTTGAGAAAAGAAAGAAGAAAGAAGTCTGACTTAATACCCAGATATATTTAGATCAAGAAAGTTTAAAATTTCGAGGACGAAATTATTTTAAGTGGAGAAGGTTGTAGCGATCGAGAAATTTTCGAACATAAAAGACTTGTTCTACCAAACTCGTCGCTACGAATCTCCAAATATTATTCAAAAACCAGCGCTCTCGTCTAGTCATATTAATTATTTTAAGAGTTTAAGAAAGAAAAAATTTTGAAGTACCAAAGTATTTTAGATCAAGAAAATTTTTAAATTTCGAGGACGAAATTATTTTAAGGTGGTAGGGTTGTAGCGACCGAGAATTTCCCATGACTTATTTAAATAAATAATTATTTTAAAAATGTGTCGCTACGACCTTGTCCAATTATTTTAAAAACGTGATAGTCTAGCCAACGAAGTAAAAATTATATTATAAATTTATCTTAGTCAAATTTCAGTTCCATTAAAGTGAATCATTTTCATTTTTTTTTATTCCCAAGTTCAGATTTCAACTTTTAATAGATTATCCAAATTATTTGATTTCATGTCCAAGTCCATTATTTATTTTAAAATTCAACTTTCAATTTATGGGATTCAAATTATTTTTGAATCTAAAATGCTTTAAATCCCCAATTCATATTCCATTTCAAATTTAAATCCCAAAATTTCCTCCCCAACTTCTACTTTCATATTCAAGCACATTTTACCCATTATCTCTACCCAATCCCTCACAATTAGCCATTCAACCTAATTACATCCCACGTTTTCTTCTTTTCCCACCCATTTCATCATCATCAATCACCATACTTTACACCACTTTCCATTTCATTTTTCCACCTAATCCTCCACCACAAACCTCCATTTATGAATCCACCAAACCTCATTTACAACCACATTCAAAACCATAGCCAAGAATGAAATAACCTCAATCCCAAAATTTCAGTCATCATCCCCACATCACCTCATGCCTTCCATGCATATTTTTTTAAATCCTTTCCCAATTTCCATCAATAACCATTTTCCTTACTTATCCATCTGACAACAAACAAGCAATACATATTATGCCTCCATCATATTACCCTCCAACGAGCCACAGACATTCAACACAATGTAGTCTTTTCCATCTTCATTCTCACATTACACTATCCACAATCCACTCCAACTTCACAATTAACCTTA
This sequence comes from Ligustrum vulgare, assembly GCA_963555705.1. Lineage (NCBI taxonomy): Eukaryota > Viridiplantae > Streptophyta > Magnoliopsida > Lamiales > Oleaceae > Ligustrum > Ligustrum vulgare. The sequence continues at coordinate 44,288,493 of OY743173.1, read as the reverse complement.
ATCCCCTTGCAAATTCCCTCAGCTTGCCTAAACCAAAACCTCAGAACTTGCCAAGTTACCAAAACAATTGAAAGCTAAACACAGCAAGATTTTATCAAATTAATTCCCAAAATCCCTCCCCTTCAATCCGCCATTGCCCCTTGTAACTCCCTTCAATCTCACCGTGTTTCCATAATCTTGATCAGAAGCAAATCAATACATATACACTCCACAACCTGCACCAAATCAATCCACCACCAATTTCCCAATCCAAGCCACGGCCGACCATCAACCAATTAACAACCAAAGTCACTGCCCAACTCCAAACCATTTTTATCTCCACCTCAATTCCACAGCCCACCTCCATCACCGGAATCCATATACTGCAAACCTCATCTACATCAATCCAAACCATTTTCATCTTCACATCAACACCACCACAATACCACCAAAATGCAAAACCGACCACTGCCATCCACCAAATAGCGGCCAAACCCAACTCCAATCGTAATCCAAAATCAAAACCCAAAACCCAGAATAAGCCAAGCCCAAATACTTACCTCGATCGCCGCAGCCTTTTTTTTCCGGAAAAATCGCGAAGGAAGCTTCGCACAAGCCCCGGTTTAGCCTCGGTTTCGCACAAAATTTCCACTCAAAAATCTTCCTCCAGCCACCACCCCACTGCTACCCTGCCCGCCTCCGCTCGACCGCGGCGGCAAATCGCCGGCAATGGTTGCCGGAACGAGGGGCGATTCGCCCGTCGTCTCTCTCTCTCTCTCTCTCTCTCGGTCGATTTACAGAGAGATGGATAGATATATATATTATATATTATGTTTATATTTTTAGTTTTGAAAAATTATTATTTAAGCCCCTTAGTTTTAAATGTTTTAGTTCAGCCCCCTTATTTTAAATTCGTGATTTCAGCCCCCAAGTTTGGAAAGTGATTTGTTTTATTTTTCAAAGTTGCGTTTTAGTCCCCTAAGTATTAAACTCTTTTATTTCAGTCCCTACAGCTTTAAATGTTTTAAATCTTACTTTAAGTTTCGAAAGTTATTTATTTTAGTCCCTATTGATTTAAAAAGATATATATATCTTTAGCCTAAATTTCAAAAGTTATCATTTAAGCCACATATTTTAAAGTCTTTAATTTTGTTCATATTGATTTAAAAATGATATATTTATATATATATATTTATGAATCCCAAGTTTTTAAAGTATTCATTTTAGTCCTCCAAGTTTTAAAATAATCATTTCAGTCCCTAAAGTTTAAGTCATTTAAATCAGTTTTAAAAGTATTAAATTGGACTTATTATTTTAAGTTATGCTGGACGAGGCGCTTGGACATTTAGAAGAACAACGTGAATTTTCTTGCTCAACTTTCAGATTCGTGATTTGAGGTAGACTCTAATTTACAAATTTACGTTTTTCAAAAGTGCGCATCAATAATTATTTGGATTATAAGTTTAGCATGTATGATTGTGTTCATGAGAATTACTTGCTTAAATGCATGAGAACTTGAACTTTTATGTTCATGAGAATTTACTTGCTTAAACGCTGAGACTTGAACTTGTATGTTCATGAGAATACTGGTGATCGTTAGACACCTGAGAACTTGAATATCATGATTATGTGTTTTAATTTATAATGTTAAATGATTATTATGCGCGAGTCTACTGAGTATTTCTTTGAAATACTCACGTTTTCCAAAACAAATTTTGCAGATGACGGAGTCGGCGGCGAGGCGTGCGATGGTGGCAATTATTGAGATTTTAGAAATGTTTTATTTGAAATTGAAACTTATCTATTTCATGTTTGTTCCAAGTTTATTTTCAAATTATTTCAATATCCGAATTGTTGACATTTTGGGTCAAACTTCATAAAGTTTAGTTTCCGCTTTAGCTTTTAAATAATGATTGTGATGTTTACAAAAATTCAATTATTTTCCGAAAAAAATGTTGTTTCAAATGTTTCAAATAATAAATATGATGTTTGAAATTTTTAATTATTTCCGCAATAAAGTAAATTTTAAAGGACGAAGTGGCGTCCCGGGCTCCACGGAAACCGGGGCGTTACAGTGGGGGAGTAAACGGATCGGATATGGATCGGATCTGCCTTTATCCGATCCGATAAGAATAATTCGTAAATTCGATCCAATCCGATAATCCGACGAATATTTGACAGTTAAATCCATATCCGATTTGCTACCTTATCAGATATCTAATCCGATTATTCGATCCGAAATTATTTTTAGCAAAAATTTTTAAATGTTCACATATTAATGATTATAATTTCATATCATTCATAAAAAATAAAATAATAATATCTCAAAAAATTATAACAATATTTATATTTTACAAGTTTTAAAATGAATATTATAACATATAATAATATTATATTAAAATTATACTTTATAAAATACATTACAAGATTTAAAATAAAAAAATCATATGGAATAAAATTATATAATAATATATAAAATATATTATATTAGTATAAAAAATTAGGATCGGATTGACTTAAATCCATATTTGTTCTATTTAGTTAATGGATTATTGGATTCAGATTCTTATAGGATTATCGAATTGAGCCCTAAAATCCATCTCTTGTTAATTTCATTGGATTTCGGATCGGGTTCGAATTAAAATCTAATCCATTGACAACCCTAAGTAGTTGTACTCTTTTTCCTTAGTCTAGTTTTTGTCCTATTGAGTTTTCCTTACAATGTTTTACTAAGACAATATTTATTTTAATATTCCAAAATAACTTTACTCTTTTTCCTTCATTTGATAATTTTTCTATTAAATCTTTATTAAACAAGGTTTTAATGAGGCAAATATCATGTCATTCACGGGAAGTGTTGTAAATATTATATGTATTAGTGAATGACAATTGTACCCTTGTAGCCCTAGATATTATTATCTTTTGTATTCCTAATTCTTTCTTATACATATGGGATTTTGATTCTTAATAAAACACATATCTATTGACATATCTGTTCTTCTCTTCTTTTTTTCTCTCAAGTTTATAATACCAAACAACTTTGTTGTTATTTCCATTATCTCGAAAATAATGAACCCAGCAACCCTTTTGTTAGTAAATTTGAGAAACAATATATTACATTGTAGGTCACAATCATAATCTTTTCAATTAGGCACAAGCAATACCTACTTAATAGTAATCATATGGACTAAAAAATATTGGCCGATTCATAGCCATAATCCAAACGAAAATAGGGGTGAATGGTCGGGTAACCCGGTCCACTTACCCGAAAGGCATTTTGACCCTTTACAAAAAAATAAATAAATAAATAAAAATAAAAATTTAAAATCTTTATTTTACCATTTCATTTGACCCACAAAAAAATTGAAATCACATGGAAATCTACCTCGCCGACCCAAAAATCAATGTTTTGAAGTTCAATCTTCATCTTCTACGCTAATATTCAAGGTTATGTTCTTCATTAATGATTTAAATTCTTAATTTTGGAAATGCGTAGTTATAAATCTTTTACTTTTATTTATAATATTGATGATTTATATTATTTGTGCTTTAAATACATGTATTTTGGTGTAAATGGTATTACAATTGAAGAAAATTTGTTTACGATTTAGCGTTTTCCAGTTCAATTACCACAATAAGGTTCTCGATGCCCTCAATCACTTTCCTCGGCTTTGTGAAGACTTAATTCATCTCAAAATTATTCAAGATATCGACTATATAGAATGCATATGTAGTAATAATCAACTTGCCTTCTATCTAGCTTTCAGAGATGTACCGTCGACTAGAATTAGATGTCGCATCGAATTACAAAATTCTAAAATGCTTTATTCGAGAAACGTGAAGAAATACCCGAAACGGTTGTCATCATCAACTCAATGTAGAATGTCAAGCCATGATTAATTTTCCACATATTACGACAATACCTAAGCAATTTAACATAATTCTACCAGATGAACATATTAAATCCTCTCATGTGCAATCTTTAGCCGTCTAGTCCTTCTGATAGCTCATGACAACTCTAAAATCTCGACGAATGTTGTTATGTAGATCTATAAGTGACTATCTATTTCCAATACCATGATGAAAGAGGTTATATTGTTGTCATCTCGAAGCCTTAATGAAATTTCTTGGAGAAAAAATGCATGTGATGTTATCAATTGCTACTGAAAGTATGAACATTTCTCATAAATGAAAGAGGAATAGGATTTTAAAAAATTAGCTATTATTTGATCAGGAAATATATTCGTATATATAATAGGAATAGATTTTCTTTTGTGTCAGTTCTAGACGTTAGCATTTTCTTTGTTAACTCAAAGTTGTAAGCATATAAAACGGACACAAGAACACCTGATTTGCTTCGTCGTTAGGTTCGGATCTTCACCTTTTTTGCAAGAGACTACGTGAACCATTAAGCATCCACTTGAAAGTGGCACACGTTCTGAAAATCTTCACTAGTAAAACCAGACTTACAAGCGTGCAACAGATTACAGCTAGAAATCACAATCAATCTCCCTATTATAATAAATCAACTAGAGTTTCCCTATGAATCTCCAAAACTGAAAAACCAACCACAAGATATTGTTCACCAGAAGAATAGAGAATCGAATATGTATTCTATTACACCATGTAACAAAGAACATGGAAGGAAGACAAAGAATCAGAGAGTGGCAAGGAAGAGAGAACCAAAAGATGTGTCAATAATACTGCTTGAGTAGAGCCAAAAGAAAAGGCATATCAAAGATCTCAATCGACTAATCCTTAGATCAATGGTGTTGGTGTGAAATCGCAAGTGCACGATATCGCTAACAAGTAATAAAAGTGGACTTTTGAGTCCGGGTTGTCGATCTCATGAGGACTATTTATTTGTTATTGATTTACTTTGATTAAAAATAATTCCTAGACTAAAACAAAAACTAACTAAGAAAATAAATTGCAAAATGATAAAAACAAAATAAAAAACGACAATAAAATTGAGAATAAATGAAATAAACAATGCAATTAAAATGAAAATAGAAAATTAAACTAAAAGCAAGAAACAAAGTGGTGGGATTTCTAGCAATTGAATGAATATCGGGACTAACGATTTCGAAATAACGTTCTAGCTTAATTTCTCATCTCAAGTTGTTTTCTAAAATTGTATTTGGTCGAATTCACGCATATATCTAATTTACCTCTCTCGAGTTCAAATTAGGCCTATTTAACTAAGTCAACCATGTATCTCTACAGCGGGTTAGAGTTTTCCTTAGCTAAATGCATTAAATTACCTAAGAATTCATAAGTGACCACAAGAAACCACAAATTCATGTCTCTATCTTTTTGTTGAAAATTGCGGATTTTATTACGTGATCTAATTGTTAATTCACCTCTCAGATTATGAAAACAACCATTAATTCATGAATTGGTGATCAAGCAACTCAAGCATTAAACGCAATAATAAAATCAATACATAAATATCAAAGCACCAACTTGAGAATCAAAATTAAACTAAAAACATTAAATCTGTATCGTCAATCTCGAATTAAAATTTAGCTACTCATGTTTGTGGAATAGAAAACAATAAATAATAAAAATATAACTTGGAGTTTGAATAATTGAAGAATTAACATCACCACCAATGCACAGTCGAGTCCTTCCTCTCTTTGTTCCAAACCAGCCGTGTACTATCTCTCTGCCTTGGAATTTTTCACTTGCCAACTTTGATCCAACCACAAAATCTGCCACCCACTGGACTAATTAATTCCTCTAAATTCCAAAACCTCGCCTTTTTATTTGATCTCCCAGCAGATTCCAATCTTTAATTCCACAATGTATCACAGCCATCACTCTATTCTTCAAATAGTGTCTCCTTTTTTTGACAGCCACGCACTATTGTTTGTATATATTCTCCCTCTCAGCAGCCTCTCTCTCTATCTCCTTGTTATACAACCACACGCCACCAATTCAACCTAAAATTCTTCCAAATTAAATCTGAATCAGCTGCAGTGTATTTCCTCTCGGCTTTGTCTTTCCTTTTGACTCTCAGCTCTCCTCCTTCGGCTTTGTTGTATATATTCCAATAGCCCTCCTCCAACTCACCACTTTTTCTCACGGCTGCTCTCTGTATTCTCTCACGGTTGTTTTTTTTTTTTTTTTTCTTCTTTCACAGCTGCTTCTCTTCTCTCCAGGGACGGAGCCCTTTGAGGCCCAGTGGGGGCCATGGCCCTCATTGGGATCTGAAAAAATTTGAGCCTAGTTTTAGGTTTGGACATGTTGGGGGCGGTTAGGCCCAAAAAAAAATTGATCTCCCTGTTTTTTTAAAGAAAATGGATTAAAATTGGGAAATTTGCAACTGCGAACAATTTAGAATTGATTATTGATGATGTATTGTCATATTTGATATTTCAGATTAATAGATTATGGAGAGATATATTTAATAAAAAGACATCGTCAAGAAAATGTTGTTGAGGAGAGTTCAAATAGAGTTGAGAACAATGAGATTGACTCAAATAGAGTTTAAAATTGATTATTGATGATGTATTGTCATATTTGCTTCGTCATTTCAATCATTTTGGTTCAAAAAAAATTTGGGGGCTCCGCCCCCGAACCCCCTGGAGGGGACCTCCACCTCCCCCCTCACACCATTTGAAAATTTTGGCTCCCACTCACTCGAATCTCTAGCTCCGTCCCTGCTTCTCTCCACCAGCAGCTCCTCCCAATGTTGCTCTCTCCTTGCTCCCTATTAGTCCCCCAAGGCTGGGCACCCTTCTCCTTTTTCTTCTCTGATTCCCCCTCCTGCGCATCTTTCTCTTTTTCTCCACTGCTTCACCAAGAAACTCTCCTGGCTGACCTACAAATATGTATATATAAATATACACACCATCCAACCCTAAGGCCCAAGCAAAATTTCTTTTAAGCCTCTTAATTCTTCCAAATCTGATAAGTTGGTCCTTGAGTCTTCAATTGTTCAATTAAGTCATCGAGTTTCAAAACGTCTTCAATTAGCTCCACTTTTCATCCAATTATTATGTATTTGCTTCAACTTCTCATTTTTCTTGATTTTGAGATAAAAAACTGAAATAATGAAAAATAATAACAATTAAGTAGAATTTATTCAAGAAAAATATTATAATATCCTAATTTCGACAGATAAATAAGTGTATAAAATACACTTATCAAATGGCTACAAAAAAAAAAATACACGTGTCAACATCCTGGGACATTTTAGCATAACAACAAAGTTGCCAAATCTAGTAACACGTTTTGTACAAGTGAATTGTAGTCGGGTTTGATCCATCAGATTTGGGCTGAGTAAAATAGGCCCACATCATTTGGGCTTCTAAAATTGAACAACGTATCTTACAATCTCCAGCTTGTTGTTCCAATTCCAAGCTCTGTAAAGTTAGAAGATTATCCAAGAGCATCAAACTACTAATTTTCATCTCTCCTTACCTGCAAGTTCGCCAAGAATTCATATTAATGAGAGCCAAAAAGTCCTTGACTTTATTTTAGGGCAGTACATTAGTTCCCATATCTGCAGATTTACTTTTGTAGAAATTTTTTCAGTTCCCATAGTTCCCATATCTGCAGGATTTACTTTTGTAGAAATTTATTCAATCTCAATAATACCAGTTTCAGTTACATCGTTAATAAAATGGAATTTAACATTAATGTGTTTTGAACCTACCATAAAATACTAGGTTTCTACATAAATATATTGCACTTTGAGAATAAGAATTCAATAGTATTTCATGTTTGACAAAACCAAGTTCATATAACAAACCTTTCAGCCATATACCTTCCTTAACTGCATCTGTAGCAGCAATATACTCAGCTTTGGTGGAAGATAATGCTACAATCTTTTGTAGTTGAGATTTCCAACTTATGCTTGTATCATTAAAAGTATATATGTATGCAAAAGTAGATTTTCTATTGTCATTGTTACCTGCAAAATCTGAGCCTACAAAACCTTTAAAGCAAATATCATTACTAATCATTCTAAACATCAAATGTAAGTTTGATTTATCTTTCTGGTACCTTATAAGCCATTTCATAGCTTCCCAATGTTCTTCCTCGGGTTTGCTCATAAATATACTAAGAACACTAATATAATAGGCCAAATTAGGTCTAGTACAAACCATAATGTACATGATAGAACCTATGAATGACGAAAAAAACTCGAAGGACTCGAAACCCGGAGGACCCGAAACAACCCGCCCCGAAAATGACCCGCCCCATCGGGTGAAGTATTTCAGGGCGGGTTCGGGGCAGATCCGCCCCACCCCATGACCTTTTTTATTTATTTAAATTGGAATGAGAAATTAAAAATAAATTTAATGAGGTCCAGAAGAATTGAACCTTGGTGGGATTTAGGAGTATGAGAATACACAATGTTCGCTCAAAATAGTGTACCGCAAGCGCACGGGTTGCGTACAAGTAATAAAGTGGACTTTTTGAGTCCGGATTGTCGATCCCACGAGGAATGTATACTCTAGATTATATAACTTTAATTAATTTAATTCTAACAACAAAGAGAAACACACAATTAAAACGATGGATTTTTGGAAATTCTAAATTAAAGAAACTAATTTTAAACCAAATTAAAATAAGAAAAATGAAAGATAAAATAGTTGGGATTCATGATTTCACTTAACTCTCGCTTAAGTAATTTCTCAACACATGCAAATTAATACATTACTCATTTACAATGTTAGGCCCGATTTTCCAAGCTTAGCTAATTACCTCTCTCGAGTGAAATTAACCATAATCAATTGGTTTAACCTACTATATCTCTATGTCGATTAAGGCATAATCAATTGCATTAACTCTTTGTGAAAATAGCTCAATGGATCATCTAGGGTTTAAGGTATATCTCTATCCTTAACAAGAACCTAGAGCATTTGTTATTTGGTCTAAAATGCATAATATCTCTCGATTATCATACACTTCACAAAACATATATTTGGTGATCAATCAAACACATGGAATAATTCCAATAACAAACACACATGAAATAAGCTCAAAATTAATAAACAAACATTAAAATTACTTTAACTAAGTTAAGCTACATCAATCATCCCAACATAAAACAACTAGCCCATTATATAAATATTGCACAAAAGTTGAGGTTTACAAAAATACATCACAAAATATAGAAATCAAAGATTAAAAATACAAGATAATGAAATAAATCACTTCCCTTGATTTTTGCCCCAAAATTCCTTGAACTTTGTTTTGAATCTTCACCTCACTTCTTGCTTCCTTGCTCCAAATGGTGCTAGTAACTTAGAAACACAACTAAACTACAAACTAATTTACAAACTAAATCAAAAACAAAGAAAAGAAAAGAAGAAGAAGAAAGAAAAGAGAGAAAAAAGGGAAGGGGGCTAGGGTTTGATGTTAAGAAAAAATGGGATCTCTTGGTGAAGTGAGAAGTGGGGGTATATATACCCCAAAAATCTGACCTAAAAAATGTCCAAAAACGCGCCCAAAACGAGCCAAACACGCCCTTACTACAAAATAAAAAAAAACAGAAAATAAAATCCGGAATTGGCCAGAAAGTCGCCTACGCGATCGCGTGGCTGAGTGCCTCGCGATCGTGTGGTTAGTCTGAAATCTCTCGGGTTGGATTTTTGGCCTCTCTCGCGATCGCTACTTGTAAGAGCCACGCGATCGCGTGGTTCATCTGGTAGCTCTGTCTTTTCATGATTTGCAATTTGGTCCTCCATCTTCTGGTCTTCTTCAATTTAGTCCTCGAATTTTGACTTTTATTACAAATATGCCCTTGAAATATTTGCAAATTAGGTCCTCCATCTTTCTGAGATGTTGCAATTGAGTCCCCAAACTTTTGATTTCTTTCGATTAGGTCCTGGGACATCGAAATTGCTCTTCTTTTAGTTCAATTGCTCTCCAATCTTGTTTATTTCCTTTCCAATTGAGTTTGTACCTAATTGTACAAGATAAACGCAATATATAAGTAGATATTTGCTCAATTTGTCAATTAAATTGTTTATTTAAAAGCACATTAAGTGTGTAAAACGCACACTTATCACACCCCCAAACTTGAGCTTTTGCTCGTCTCGAGCAAAATTATCTACTAGTGTATTCAAGTAGCATGAAATATAGATCAACAATGTTAGATAACTTGCAAATTACTCATGAGTGCAAAATTGTATAATCAATTCAAAAGTATGATTCCAAATAATGCTACCAAAAAGACGTTTAGCTAATCCGATGTTCGATCGGTGTGTGTGTGCATAGTCACTTTCAATTGTCAATTAAGTTTCGAGAATATTGATGGGTAAAGAGGTTTCAAGTCAAAACTACCCACCATTAGTGGTCAATTCTTTTTCTTTCCCACTTGTGACATTCATCCCCCAATAAATATTTTTCTTTCCTCTCCCGGGATGCAATTCTAGAGGGCACTCTCAAATCACTCTTTTCTTTTTCCACTCTAGTTTGGGTGTGTTTTACCGACAATCTCGACAACCTAGAAATGCGGTGACTCTCCACTAATGAGTGCTTCGACATTCAAGTTTATACTAAGCAATTCAAACCCACTATTCATCTAAGCCCTTATGCAAGTACAAATGCATGATTTCTAACAACTAGCGTGATGAATGCTCGTGTCTTACCCACTCCCTTAAGCTTTCTAATTGACCCATGTAGCGAGCTTTAGGTCTGCAACTCCTCGATTGTTTTAAGATCAAAGGGTACCAGGTTTCAAAATACCCCTACGGACTTAATAACTCGAGTCAAAAAGGCTACGAAGTGAGGTAGACTTATTAAGTAAATGCAAAAATGAAGTGCTTTTTTTTTTCAAGTGTGTGTGTGAGTACCCTACTCATTAAGTTTTCTAATTGACCCATGTAGCGAGCTTTAGGCCGGTGACTCCCATGTTTCAGACTTAAGACACCAAGTTTCAAGATACTCCTACGGGCTTAATTACTCGAGTCAAAAAGGCTTCGAGATAGGGCAATGCAATGCAAAAATTAAAATGGGCTTAGAAATTTAGCATACGGTCATTACTTAGCTTATACTTGGCGAAATACACTCCACACAAAATTTATTTCCAACATGCATGGAATCACCACATGTCTAGACCGTCTCCTTCACCGGGTCGACCACCCCCAAACTTGTCTTACAATAGGATCAAGAGATTTAGAGTTTTGGGAAACATTTGATAGGTTGATAAAAATTAAAATACAAGCTCACAACCTAATTCTTCTACTCCATTAACCTCTTCACCCTTCAACAATTCCCAAACTTCACCAACAATCAATCATGACTATTGTGCTCAAGATAAATATGATCTTGCATGGATAAGCATTTTGTAAAAGTAGACACAAGTAGCATATTGGTCATAAATCATGAATCAATAACAATTTTAAACATCTAAGTAATCCTGGTCGGCAAGGCTATCTAACATGTCAATACACAATAGAAAATCACCCCCAAACTTGAAATGCACATTGTCCTCAATGTGTAAAATAAAATCAAAGTAAGAGGAAAGAAGTTACTAGACATCCCAAGAAGTGGTGGGGGCACTCATAAGTAGTCTTGGGTATGTGAAAACCTCATTGCAATCACCAACAATCCACCCCCAAACTTGTGTTGAAGCCTCCAATCGATTGAACACAAATTTCTCCAATGAGGCATTTCATCGAACACCTTGTGAGCATCCTATGAAAACACAAGAAAAGAGTAGATATTGAGTGGTGAATGACCCAAAAATTTAAATCACATTCAACATCTCAATTCTAACTCATAAATCCAATACAATTTGCCCATCCACATCAATATTAAATCACACTTGAAGATAAAAGACAATATGAACCAAGTGATTTAAAAATGAGTTTTTAGCAAATATTTGACTTTGAAAATTTGATATGAGTATATGCTAGAATTAAATGAGAATGCATTTGAACTATTTCACACTACCCATCTTGAGGAAAATAAATGTAGAAGATAGAGACTTGGCCTAACCAACTTATTTGCAAGAAAGTAAATAATATGCAAAAAAAAAAAAAAAAAAAGCAAGTAAAGGATAGAGAATGGGTTGCCTCCCATTAAGCGCTTATTTTAAAGTCATTAGGTCGACTCTCCGCATAAGCTCTTCATGGCACTCTAAACATAGCTTTTGATGCCTTGCCCATTTTGCTTCTTTTGGCTTTGCCCCACTCTTCATTGATTCGAAATATTTGCACCCGAACCGATTAAGTCGGTTCAACCCAACATGGCAACATTACACCCGAAACCAACTCGAAAACCGAGTTAACTGAACAAACCAGTTTGGTTTGGTTCGGTTCGGTTCGGGCGGTTTAGGCGGTCCAAATGCCCACTCCTAGATAGTGGCATGAGAGGAAGTGGTAGGTGAGGGTGGGGGTGTAAATTTACAAAATATGGAAAAATTTATACCTCAAGTCCCCATCTTTAATTTTCGGTGAGAGTTAGTCTCGAGTGACTACTAGCAAAACTATTTGCAACTTCAGTTATCGATGACATAAGAACAAAAATTAGTGACCGTTTTGAAATTTTCGCTTAATTTCAGTGATAGTTTTCGAAATTATCCCTATGTTTATATAAAATTTGGGGTTGACGTGAATATTATGAAAGTTCTTTCCCATGATCCATTTAAAAAAATTCCGTTTGACGGTTTATTTTTATTTGTAAATAAAGAATTTGAATATTTTGAGTTAAAATGTGTGGTAAAAATTGGTTTAGAAAAAAATGTGTATATTTATAAAAGGATTTGAGAAAATGTGATATTTATGTTGTAAACAGGTTCGCCAAACACACTATATTTTTTAATATTTGCATACTTTTGCTTTTATGTTCTCATTTTTTTTTCAAAGCATTATTATTTTTAACTTTCAATTAATTAACATATTTTGTTTTTAATTACAATTTATATCCAAATATTTTACTAATGTGTATTGAAAAGAGGGAAAATATTTATTTTTGAATTTTGTATTAATTATTTATGTCGATTGTTTAAAAATATGAGAGATAAATAAATATTTTCTACTACATAAAAAATATTTTGGATAAAAATTATCTTTATAAACAAGATTTGTAACTTAAAAGATGGTTAGTGATAAAAATTTTATGTAAAAAAATTTGGAAGGTTAAAAATAAAATGTGGTGTAGTTAACGAGAGTGTTGGTGGGTCGATATCACTTCACTTCACTATTATATATAAGAATCACTTCCAATTTCACTATTCATAAGGCACAAATACGATTTCAATATAAGCCAGAAGTGCGCTCTCTTTCTTCTTCCCAGAAGTGCACTTTCTTTCTTCATCTCTATAAAATAATTGGCATCCTTCGTTCCTTCGACTTTTGCGTGCGTCTGTGTTCCAGAAAGTTCACTTCCTAGGGTTTGCGCCACTTCTACCGTATGGTCTTCCACGAACTGGTGCCAGAGGTCGACAGAAAGGTATGTATCTCTTCTCCGATTTCATTGAGTCTGTTGTGGTTTTCGTTTTTTCTGATGGTTATTGTTGTTTTGGTTACATATGGACAGGGGTTTCTTTGAATCGGCGTGTTTGGTATGCTCTTTGTTTCGTGTTCTTAAGTTTTTCCCCTTCTTCTCGTTATTTTTTAGTTTGTTTATGTTCTTCTCGGTTTTTCGTGTTTGGTGGTTTCTTCTCTTTCCCCTCCGAATTTTTTTTTTTCCTTTTTTCATCTTGAACTTTTATTTTTTAAGCTTTAACGTTTTCCTTTCCAGGATCTCGAGCAGCCTCAAATTTTGTTCATTGCGGTAGTTTATTGAGGAATCATATTTTCACAGTAAGATTTGTTTTCAATTTGCTGCCATCATTATCCATTAAAAAACTTATATTTGTCTCTTTCTTAATTGAAATTGATTTGGGAATGGGAGAGGTGGTGGAAACGGGTTGAACAGGGTGGTGGAATTTATTGTTTATCCTTTATTTTGATTTTGTAACCGTGCTATTTTTTTGTGCAATATCCATGTTGGTTGTAGTTGAATTTTTAAATTAATTGCTCATAGAAGGGGCAAAACCTGGCTTATTTCATTTTGATTTGTTTGAAATTTATACCATATATTTGCTATCCACTTTTGACCCCTTTGGTTTTCTCACTTTGTCATTTTTCCTTATGCCCATTTCAAATCCTTGGAATCATATACAGAAGTGGTGTCCGTCAAATGTTTGCATCTGGGTTGATGCCATAGAAATATGGTTTGTAAGTGTTTTTCGTCTTGAAATTCTTTTCTTCTTCCAGACTAATTGTGATGGTGGGTACAAGCCGCTGTTTTTTGTCACAAATAATGATGGTATTGAGTCCATAGGACATTCGTATTTGGTAGGATTTCTTTATATTCTTCCATTTCTATTTATTTTTGTTTACAATAAACCTTTGTGTAGGTTGCAATTTGATTTTAGGTGTGGTATCATTGTTTGAAGCAGTTACTTCTCTTTTATAAATGGTAAAGGTCTTTACTTGAATTTAATTTGATTCCCCAAGTTGACAAAAAAAAATCTACTTAATCGCATGAAATTATAATGCATCTATTCTTTTAAGTCCTCTTTGTGAATTAGAAAAAGGTAAGGGTAATCCGAATAAAATAAAATCATGAGTTTTTCCGTATGAGATGCTTGAAGAATAAGTATGAAACCATGGTTAATTTTAATGAAGAATGAGTTAACAGAAAAAGGTTCCTACTTCCTTGCAAGTGTTTGTTGTGATTCTCACTATAATAGAAACTGATTAGGTATAATCGGGTTTGAGTTTTAAAATTGTAATTAAACATTCTTAAATATATTGTCTGGTTGCTGATATTTCAAATATGATATCTTTATCGAGAAAAACTTATGATTGTAGATGTACAATTTATTTCTTAAAGAGTGTATATGATCTAAATGTTCTCTCATTTGGTTATGGAAACATTTGTGGACATTGATTAACTACTCAATATTAACGGTCATTTCATAGCTTCCAAAATTCAGGTTTTTGGCTAAGGATAAATATCTTTCAGTTTTCTTATTCCAAATATATCATTTGAAAATAAATAAATAAACAAGACAACATACCTGTTTTTAATCAATTGAATAGAGTATCATACTCTAACTTATAAGTGGTTACTTCTTAACGACAAATAATTTTTCTTTTTTCTTTTTTCATGTGTGAAATGTATAGTATCTTTCCTTGCCTATTCTTTATTTCAATTCTTACATTTGTCTGTTTTTTATGACAGGGACAGTGAGAAAAAGTGTAGTATAAAGAATCAAATTTTTTCTTAAGTTTCTTGTTCTACAATTTCAAGAACATTATGAATTAAAAATACTATAAGTTGAATGTTAAATAAATCAATGGTAAAAGAGTAAATAAATAATTTATAAATACTGATGGTTCAAGGAAAAAATCTTGTAGGACGATTTTGAAGGAAGAAATGATTTGGTAATGTTCTTGAAATTGGTCGGGAAGCTGGCTTATATGTTCATCTTCGACATCCAGGTTGTTTCTCTCCTCTCACCCACGTTGATAAGTACGGTTTTTGTAATTATCTTGACTTTAAATTTAGACAATTACGAGTGTTTTAGGATATAATATTGCTAATTATGTATTTATTTTGTTTGTTTTAGGAAAAACCCAAATTTGGACGCGTTTGGAGGCAAAACGGATAAAAAGGGACTAAAACCATACAAAACGGACTCAATTGCATCAAATAAAAAGTTTAGTGGCCAATTTTCTTTCCTTATTATTATAATATGCATATATGGGCCAAAATCCAATGAACCGAGGTGACCTAATTGATACAGCCGAGTGTGGGGAAAAAGAAGGAGCACGCAGCTGGAGAGAGATTCTGGGAGAGAAAATAGAGAGGCACAGCCGTGAAAATTGAGAGTGCGGCTGTGTCAAATTAAAAGGAAGGAGATTAGGCAGTCGAGTTTGGGTGGAGAGGGAATTGAGAGCAAATTGAGGTTGCACCTGGGAGTTTAAATATACATTGATATATACACGGTTGGTGAGTGCTTGGGAAGAAAAAGGATATATATACATTGAAGGAAGGAGATTGGGTAGCCGAGACAGAGATTAAAAAGGAAGAAAAGGTGGTTGGCAAGGAATAAAAAAGAACATTGCGGCAGAATACATTGGAGAAAAAAATAGTGGTCCTCTGTGATACAAAGTTTGAGGTTGTAATTGGGAGTTTGCATTGGAGATTCATAGATACACAAAATACGCAGCAGCTTGGGTGTACAAAAGGAGGTGTTGGCTGGTTCAAATAAAAAGACAGGCTGGTTGCAATAGAAAGGAGGACGAACTCGTGAATTTTTGGTGGTGCTAAGTGGTGCTGGTCGGCGGCTTCTTCCAGGGAGAAATTAAAGGAAGAATTTCAGATTGCCTTTATTGATTGATTCGGTGATGACTTTCTGTTATTTTTCTAGTATTTCTTACATTAATATGCTAGGCTAACTCCTTTATTGTATTGGATGAAGATGAAACTTGTTGTTTATTTATTTCAATTCAAGAACTAGTAATTTAGGAATTTATTGTGTTGTCTTGATTGATTTTGCATGCTTTATTGTTATTATTTGATTGATTGGCCACCATTAAATATATGGTTACTTTTTGTAGTCTTGAAAAAGTCACAATAAGTTGGAACATTGCATGATCAACACATGAACACTAGATGTTAGGAATAACACTATGACATGTGCAATTCAATTGATAATTGTGTGATTTAATGCGTTCTAAACATTCGTATTCGGACTAGGAATAGATTCGTTTCATGTTCAGAATAGATTTAATTTATCTTGGGAAAGAAAATTAATTGCATGTGAATTATCGATTGTCAAGAAACGCATGAATGATTTAAACTACGAATTGTTGAATTGAGATAGGTGATAACAAGTGGATTCGGATTCCAATACATGCTGCTCATTCATATTTTACTCCCAAACATTTGTTTTTATTTAAGTTTTATTTATTGCAATTTTTTAGAATAGATAGACAAATAAAATCATCTTTTTATTTTAATTGTTTTCATTAATTGAGTCGACGATAAACTAGTAATTAGGACTAAACATTATTTCTCGTGGGAACGATACTCTCAACTCATCACAATTATTACTTGTCAACGATCCCGTGCACTTGCGGAATTCGAACCAAACACACGTCCTTGGCTACATCTGATGGGCTTGTAAACTTTTACTATTTATTTTCAGATCAATTAATCTTTGATTTCCCTTCCACATAGTTTTCATATTGTTGGTGACATGTGCTCCTGCCATTTTTTTAAAGGTAAAATACATTCATGAATACTTATATTAATGTAAGTATTGCTGAACTTTTGATTCTTGCAAGTGAACTTTCATAGCATATCAGGTGTGTCAGCTCATACTTGGAAGAATTGGATTCATCGTGTCTGTTGATAGATAAATATATCCCCTTTATTAACAGATTTAACGTGACATATCTCCCCTCCCCTATTCATGTTTCCTTTAATACTGCTGGTATGGAGGCCAATGGGACCAACAACATGAAGTTTACACTGAATGGTTGGTTCATGATTGGGGCCTTGGACGATGCTAATGTCAAAATTGGGGAGAAAGTTGAAGAGGACAAATTTTTCTAATTCAATGCTCAGGCTCATGAGATTGCAACACGTTGAACAAATCCAATTGCAAGGTACTGTTCAAATTTATTTTTGCCCCTAACTTTGCCAATGAAATCCATCATTTGCTCTTGACGAAGAGCAAGCCTAATGCTATCTTTCAAAACATGGAAGTCTGTGTGAATAATAGAAAATATAATAGGTGTTCCTGCACATGTATGATATTACTCCGCGAGAAAGATTTACGCGTGATAAGTCTATTTGTTATTGAAAACATGACAAAGCTATTTGTAGTTTATACAGTTCTTCCTTCTCACTCTGTATTTCTTATATATTCAGTAACATATAGACTTGTGACTATAAATCTTTCCAGGCGTTTAATGGGAGAAGATATGGGAAAACTTCAATAGTTGAATGATTGTATCTTTGAGAAACCACACTTTGGCACATCCCAAAATCTCTGGCATACCCCAAAAATCCCAAACCTCCATTCTTGATGTCTTCCGCTCAAAATCAAACCCCAGTTGAAGTAGGAATCTTTATCTTCCAATTATTTTTGCCTTTTAAATATTAGTATTTATAGATTATTAGTCCACCTTTTTTCGCTCATTTTACTTATTTCTTCCACCACAAGTTAATTATAAAGGTTTCAGTCACATGAAAGAATGCTAGGTTATTCAAGAAGCCAGTTGGAATTAATTATTACTATTATTGTTATGTGGGTTTGATATTATGTTGCAATTTATAATGTTTTACAAGTCGAGTTAAAACTGTTCTTATTTTGATTGTGGTTATTTATTTGAAGGGAATTTCATTGAAATGATATATGCATTAATGCAGTTGAAACACTTAGCCTCGATTTGGTAAACAAATTTATGAACAAAATATTTTCCAAATCACTTTTTAACCTCACACATTTTCCAAACCACTATTAAACCGCATATTTTATCTAGAAAATGTCACATTCTTTGTTTATTATAAAAAATAAAATAAAATTACCAAACAGAGGTTTAAATTCATTAGTTAATTCCTCCAATATGTTACTATTTTATTTTAGTTTGCTTTGCTTTATTTTTTTTACAAGTAATGTGATAACAAAATTTTCATTTGTACGTAAAGCTTATTTGTGTCATGGTAAAGCATGTCTAACTATATTTTAATTTATGAGTCAGATTGTGATTGCATTTTTCTTCAACAAGAAATATTAATAGTAATTGCAAGAAATGTTAATAGTAATTTAAATCAAGATTCAAACAATGTTAAATTATAAGTATCGGTCAAAGCTTTCAAACCTATGGTGGAACCTACTGATTCTACTCTTAAAGACTTTTGTATCTCAACCTCCTCAAAAGAGGAAAGCCTTTGAAAATGAGTGTACATGAGGTGCGTATTTTTTTCTTTCCATGAAGTGTATATATTTAGAGCGAACTACTTACAGGCTACACTTCCATGACTTTGATCTATTATGAAAGTTTCTTTGTTGTTCTGCTTAGCTTGCTAGGGTAATGCCAGTCTGCAACATTCACCCACATGCACAAACAATCACACACAAAGAGTGGCAAAATGATTTTTTATTAGCACATTTAAAATGAAAATATTTTATTATTTTACTTCATCTCAACTATCTATCTAATTTTTAACATAGATTTTATAAAAAAATCCATCCTTTTTGCTAGGTTTATATTTATATCCATTCAAGTAGTGGGTAGAACTTTAAATTAAATTAAAGAAATGAAAAATGATGTGTAGATAATTTCTTGTAACTGAATTTACTGAATACTATTCATTTATTCTATACTCTTGACTTTGGCAGCCTCAAGCATGAGAAAAAGCTGAAGAGGAGGGATTTGAAGTGAGTATTAAGAAGTCAAGTTACAAAGCTAACACAAAAGTCCCTGTAGAAAATGAAAGACAAGGACTTGCCAAGGTGACACATGATTGTTTACGAATTATCATGTCACAAATATGAATTTGCTAATCTATATTTGTTGTCATTTTCCCATCAATTAAAATCGTGTCTATCATTTCTCGAGGAAGTATCCATTAGATGTCATACCACCGGATGCACAATAATGTAGACACATGGCACGAGTGGAGATCCCAAAGGTATTTACTGACACATGAAGACATTTTCACATATGTAACAAGTATCAATCTTTTCATGGAACAATTTTAAAATAAGGTAATAACATTTCTCTACCCCTGTCAAAAAAATTTCTTTTTCCATCATTATTTCCAATTTTCTTGACATGACTCCTAATTTAAGTTTGCTTTCCTCCTTTATGGACTGTATGTAGATTGGCCTTATAGTCCAAAACATCATAATTTCTTACGTATATACATACCCAGCCGAACCCCACTCATTATATAATTTCTGTCATAGATACATCAAATACTGGATATATTTGTAGGTTATTGATAATGGGACCTTGAAACCCCTGTTCTAAGCTTCCTATATGGAGTGTTGATTATATTAACTATTTTGTTCATTAGAGGTCATTTCATGGAAAGCATATTGGTAGTATAATCCTGGAAAAAAAGTGCCATCACCACTTTGCAAGGGTTGTAAGTAATAAATAGTGTACTATATGTATAAAATTCTAATAATTTATTTTCAATTAACATACAATTAAATTTCACTTCTTCTGCTTCTCATTTTGCTTTCACTTCACTTTACTTATTCTATACAGCCCAACCATGACCAACAGCTTCCTATGATCTCTGAATCAAGCAATTCCTGCACTCCAGTTGGTCATCCTGTTTCGCCACCTCCAGCCAAGCGCGTTTTATTCCCATCAGCTACAATGTCACTGCTACTGTGCTTTAAGGAATACCTTCACAGCACTTTTCACTTGAAAAATCTTGTGTGATTTTGTTAAATTTCTTACTACAGTGCAAGAAATATATTGGAATCACCTGTAGCGACCGAGAATTTTTATGATTTTATTCAAATAAATATTTTATTTTAAAAACGTGTCGCTTCGACTTTGCTCATTCATTCATTTATTTTTAAACGCGTGTTCATCTAGCCAATTAAGTGAAATTAAATTTATTTAAATACTTAGTCAAATTTCAATCTTTATCAAAAATATTTCAATATCACAATTTATTTTCAAAGCCCAAGCTTTAATTATATTAAGTCCAAATGTCAACTGTTTTAATCCAATCCAACATCTCGAGCCCAAATGTTTTACCGATCATTCAAGCCCTTTTAACAACCCAATCAATAAATTCTTGGCCCAACTAAATCAACAACTTATTTTCCAAGTATTTCCTTACACAACCATATTCACTTCCAAAATTCTCGCAAGTTTTCCATAAACCAAGATCAACCTAAACTACCATGTTTAACACATAAATCAACTATTAACTAAACCTCCCCACCTCATTAACGAAACCCACGCAAACAACACCTCCAGCAAAGGTATAATTTCTCTCAATTTCTGCCATAGCCAAAAGTTTGTTATCTGCAAATCCACCACCGTCACACTACACCGGTCACCACCCACAGCTAAATTGAACCATCATCACGCAACGTAGAACCACCAACACCTCACTGCGTACATTCAATTCAACACATAGTCGAACCTCCACCATCTGCAAACCACCCGCCTCCAACCCAACCGAGAAGGCCCGTTCCCAAACCAGAATCGATCACCACCACGATCTGCCCCATTAGTCATCCGATTGAACCTCAACCTTCAATTTTCGAACCCAACAACCACCTCACATCCCTCCAATCAATTTCACAACCAAAACAACAAAACTCCACTGCACAATATGCCAAGCAAACCCAAATAAAAAACTCAAAACCAAAGAGTAAACCAAACCACGGACTAACCTTGAGCCGCCACTTTGTCACCGGAGATTTGGACGGAAACCATGGCTTCAAGAACCAAACTCAGCCTTCGTTTTCACACCCGAGATCACCCAACATATCTTCTCCCTTTTTCCTCACACTCGCACCACACCCACCACCGCCATGTTCCGACGGCGCCATCGCCGGCTGCTCAAAGCCTCGATTTTCTAGCCCAAAATCGCCCTACTTTTCTTCTCCGCCGCCCCCTCCACTCGCTGTCATCTCCGCCCCTCGACGGCGGCATCACTGCCTTCGAACGCCGGTGAAGGCACCGGCAGTTTCACCCGTCGAGCCTCTCTCCTGCACCTCTCTTCTCTGTCGCCTGAACATGAGATAGAGAGAGTGTGTGATGAATTGGTTATTTTAAGTGTTGATTTTAATAAAATTTCATTTCAGTCCCCAGCATTTGTAAATTTTTTTAATTCAGTCCTTACAATGTTTAAAATGTTTTATTTCATTCCTTTAATTTTAAAATATTTATCTTTAGTCCTAAGTTTTCAATTGAGTATAATACGACCCTGAGTTTTGACTAAAATATAATTTGGTCAAGAACTTTTCGGGTTTATCAATTCAATCCCTAATTTCAATTATTTGTACAAAGTCTCAAATCTTTACACTTTACCATTTTAGACCAAGCTTTACACTTTTAAATTCTTTCAATTCAACCCTCAAGTTTACTTTCATTTACAAAACCTTAATTTCAAGTTTCTAATAGAAATTATATATTTTAGGGCTAGACGAGGCGCGGGATTTTCAAGAAAACTAGAATCATTTTTTTTAAGCAAGTTCAGAAATATCTTAAGGTAGGTTCATTACTTCAAAAATCTTTTATTCTAATTGCGCAATATTAAGTAAACCCGTATTGTAAATATATGCATGTAATTACGTAATTTATGAGAATTAATTGCCTTCGAGCCAGATCCACATGTCTTCGGGTATGGACCAATTGCCTTCGGGCCAGATCCACATGTCTTTGGGCATGGACCAATTGCCTTCAGGCCCAGATCCACATGTCTTCGGGCATGAAAATTTATGATGTATGAGATCCACTTGCTTATTTCATGAGAATGAGAATTTATGAATTAAGTTGCATGATTATATGTGTTATTTACCGTACAGTTTATTTAATTTGCGCTGAACCTACTGAGTATTTCTATGAAATGCTCACCCCTATTTTTAAACTTACAAATTGCAGATTTCGGAGATGGTGGCGAATGAAAGAGCAGTGGTGGCAAATAATAATGAAGCTATTTTTTTTAAGTCACAATTCATGAATAGTGTCAATTTATTTATATGTCGTTATTTTAAATATGATATTTAAAGTCAAGAATATCGTCAATTTAATTATTTATCGTTACTTTCTTTGAAAGTTAAGATTTCAACGTTTTTATGCATTTATCAAATTTAATTTATTTACTGTTGAAATTTTTCACATAAATATGATGTTTCGAATTCAATTATTTTCCGCAATAAAATAAGATTTAGAGGAGAAGTGACGTCCTGAGCTTCACGGAATTTGGGGGGTTACATCACCTCTATTGTAAATATAGCTTTTGTTAAATATGAATCTATCTGCTTCTTAAGCTTTCTTTTCTTCTTGTTACTTAACTTTATTTCATACAATCTTGAACTAATATTACATATGCGTGCATAGATAAAATTGAGCTGATATACATCTTATTAGTGGTCTTTACAGTTTTTTCTTCTGGTTCGATAAAATTAATTTTTGGTGAATTTATAACTTAAATTCAAATGCATGACGTGATTAGTAGAAGTTTCATATACGAATATTGATCACTAACTACATTGTTGGATGATTCCAATTTTCTAAGGTGAAGTAATTTTTTATATACTGAGAAATTCACGATAGTTGAATGTCTATACCAGGTGGTTTTACAAATTCTTTAACAATTGAAATTTGGACAAAATATCTGGTTTGAGCGACCTAATCATTACGAAAAATCGACTGGAATTTAAACAATCATAGATACCAAAAGGTTTACAATTCAATGATCAAAACCTTACATTACATTTCATTTCATAGGATAAATCATGAAGGCATATTGTCAATTTTTCCTACTTATATCCATTTTACCGGATTTCAACATTTCTTCACATAAATTAAGAATAATTAACACGCCACTTAATTACTACAATTTTTTTTTTATGTATTTCATGTTTCCAATCTTCACGTCATTTTTTACTTCCCATTTACATACAATTATACCAAATTAAATCAGTTCTAATAAATAGTCCACTATTCCATAAATCTTTAATTCCACTTTCACAAAATCGTAAAACTTTTTTCATGTCCATGTAACAATTACTCATATTTCTATTCCACTCGAATTCACGCAAATAAAAAACGTCACCTGCTTCGCACTTGTTTCCCTACTAGCATACAATTATAATTACTTCCTTGTGAAAGTCACAAATTCATTAGAGCCGCTAACCCAGTTATTACCGCCGTCTGTCCCTCTCATCTCCTCCGATCGTAAAATTCAGACCGGGTAATCCCTTCCTCTTGAACTTCATCATCATAAGACCTTTGAAAGAACGTATTCTCATTTTTACTACGCAGATTTTTTTTTTTAATTTTTTTTTCCCCTTACTTAAACCTAAAACCCACAATTTTTAGACTCGTTTTTTCATTTCTATGATTGTGAGTTTCTTTAGTTTTCAGCTTTCACAAGTTATTTTAAGAAAATCTGATTGATTTTCCATTTTTGAAGTTAGGGTTTGCTGGTGACTGGTGTGGAGCTGGATTGATATAATCGATGAATAGAAAATTTACATCTTGATTTAAATTGCTTGGGTAACTAGGTTTGATACATTTTTTCTCTCGTTTTGATTTGTTTGTCAATCTAGAACTCGCATTACTATGAATAATTTTACATTTATCAAGTTTTTGAACAAATTGTGACAATTTTTTATGTTGGAAAGAGAGCAGATAATTGTCATGTGGGAGCATAATTTTTCTGGCGAATAGATAATTGTCTTTTGGAAATGTAGTTTGTACACAAAGCCTTTAAATTGCCTAGATGATGATAATGGCAGAATCATGGAAATGGAACGTTTTTCTTTGCTCAAAGTTAGAATCTTGAAAATTTAAATTAATAACTCATCTTTTTGCCCTAGAGTTGCTACACAGTTCTTTGTATAAAAGGTGCACTTGATCAGTGATTTCATTTGCAAAAGATTCTATACATGAAATCTTTTAACACCAGTTGGTTCATTCCATATTCTGAATCATCAGTTCGAAAGAATCAAGAAAGTGGAGATTCTGGATCTTTTAATCGCCAGGTGTCTTGTTACTCTTACTGCCTAATTATAACAGCCAAGCACCCATCACCCTGCACTTCCTTCGGGTGCATTCATTTCCTCCATTTATGAACAATGAGTCTAGAAAGTGCATTTTCAAAACCTGCTTAAGTATGATCGGGTTCTCAAAAGAATTTTATGTTTTGTGTGTTTGATTGGAGGATGGAAAAGGAAAATCATTTCTCACATCCACCCAAGGAAAATAAATTCCATGACTTCAAAAATTTGAACTTTTTGGCCTTGGGTGGCAAAATATTTTCATGAAAAAATTTGTTAATTAAACACTCAGAACACTCAAATTATGAGAGAGAGAGAGAGAGAGAGAGAGAGAGAGAGAGAGAGAGAGAATTGTCTTGTGGAAACTTAGTTTTCTACAAAACCTTCAAATTGCCTAGCTGATGATGATAGCAAAACATGGAAATGGATTTTTTCTCCATTGCCTATTTGAGAATACTGAACAATCATGATCATTATATGCAATTAAATAGTTACTTTGCCTAAAACATTTTTATAAAAAAGATTGCATGGAGAAATAACTTTGATCTCTTGAGTACGGTCATGGCTTGAAAATTTGGAAAAAAAACTTACCTTTTGCCCAGTAATTAGCTCCTAAATTCTTCGTATTAAAGAAACTGTGATTTGATGTGAAAAAGATTTTGTTGGGATTCTCTACAATAAAATCTTTTAATATCTCTCTATCCACGTTGCGATATTTTAAAAGAATCAAGAATGTGGAGATGAAAGAAAACATTGCATGTTTGGACGTTACTTCCATGCAAAATTAGACACTATAATTGGAAATCTTTATTACAACATTGTCCTTAAATTGTGGCTAATCTTGGATACTAAAATGTTCACGTGGAAATAATATAAAGCGAAACGTTTGAGTGAACTCATCTCCTTTTCAATTCTATTAAAGAATTCTTACGTGTTTCGATCAATGTTTTCGAACTTGACCTGGCCATCGATCTGGAAAAGGGGCCAGGTCAAAATGTCAACCCAAATTTGACTTGGGGTGTACTTGATAATTAAAATAATATTAAAATTTAAAAGTATCATAAAATCTGAAAAAATAGAAAAAAGTAAATCACTCTGGTGCAACTTGTGCCTGAGTTGGTCGATCGGGTCCCCTAAGTTTCTAGGGTCAACCCTGATTTTTGATTGGTTTCGACCAAAATGGGTTTTAAATTTTACCTGATCCGATTTTTGGCTCGGATCGCGAGTTTTCTGGTTGACCTGGCTGGGCTTGACAGCGTTGGTTTCAATGCCCTTTGAGACTCCAAAAAATGGACAAGTTCATTTTCATAAGAACACATATGCTAGATTCATTATTAAATGGTAATCTAGGAGCAAAATTAATGTTGGGGGAAAACCGAGGTGAAAAAACTTGAGGGAAAAAATCTCGGAGGAAAAAATTCAATTGCAAATAATGTTCAGGGGAATAAATGGCTGCAATTGAAATGACAATGGTGAATTCTGTAAACCAAGGGCCAAATTTTGCCCTTCTTCTATAGTTTTCACCCCAAAAATAGGACTATTCCCTCTCCTCCTAAACTATTTAACAAAGTTGATTAATGCTTTATTGCCTTGGATCAAGTAGAAGGGTGATATATCGAATCTAAGGATCACATTGATCTGGTGGTAAAATTATCTAATCTTATTTATTAGCACACTATTTTCTCAAAAGGGAAATCTTTTTACCTCTTGTGGAGGTTTAAAAAAAAAAATTTAATTTACAAATTTTTTTTTTTTTTTTTCAATTTTTCTGCCCAAAAATGCAATTTACATTTCCTTAGCCTCTGCATCTCTCCATTGGAGAGGAATTCGGCCACTTTGGAGATGTAAATCACAATTTGGATCTATTTTACACCATCATTGGAGATGCTCTTAGTTTCCTTGTTCTTCTCAGTGATTAATTCTTTTACTTGGGCCCTATTTGGTCCAAAAAAAAAAATTCAACTTTTTCCTCAAATTCATTTTCAACCACACATTTCTATGGGACCCACCACTTTACGTACTTTTCAAAAACTTTTCAATCACATTCAAAAATTTCGCCAATTTCTCCTATACCAAATAGGCTCTTAGTCTACTAGAATTAGGAGATTACATCTAATATTTTATTTTTATATAAGAAGAGGAATTGACTTGTTTGTATTCACAAATGATATTTACAACTTGTTTTGCAAGATTCAAATTTCACTGCCGCACTAGCTACCATGTTATCTTTTTAGTTAAGTTATTCTACAAAATGTTTATCGTTTACTTAGCTGTTGTGAGAGATTACCCAATCCCTCATGTTTAAGTGCTTATCTAGCAATGACCAATTTTTAGAAACACTTTAAATATGTAATCATCTAAGTATGTTACTAGGCCATACGTGTTTCACAAAATCATTTTGTTAACTTGATTATCTTTTTGATTAGGAAAATCTGTAAATTATAAGAGCATGATGTAAAGTATTGATGACACAAAAAGTTGCAAGTTGCTTCCGATCAGTGTACTAAAAAGTGTGACTAGGCGTGGACGAAACGTCTCACCTTAGTAGTAAGCTCAAAATTAAGTAGTAGCAGCCTATTGCTTCATGCACGACTAGAAAGAGTCCAAATTTTGGACACGGGTACGTGGGTACGACCTTCAAACTTCAATTATTTATTTATTTAATTAATTAAACCTACTAATTTTATTTAATTAACTCGTATGTGTCCAAAATTGTATTTAATTGAAATTATGGAGGACTTTGTGTGACATTTAACCATGAAATGAAAGTTTTGACCTTAAATTATATGTTATATATAGTGTAGGGACTTAAATTGAAATTTTACAAAAGTTAAAATAATTTAAACCCTAATACACTCCCTTACGCACTCACCCGCCTCCCTCTTTGGCTCTTCCAGAAGAGCTAGAAGTCTGACTCTCATCTACCATCAATTTCTCTTTTCTCCGGCGCCGACCACCACCACCACCACCAACTCGCCGACAACCACCACAACCACCAACTCCTCGATAACTACCACCATCTCAACAAGCTATTCTTCCTCTTGAACACTGATAGATCTCCAATAATTCTAGAGTATTCCAAATAAGTTAAATGGGGGGTAAAAGGGTAATAAAGTTGTTTTAGATGTCAATAAATATGTGAGTATGTGGAATTCATAGAGATATAGATTTGTAGGGGAATTAGTTAGGAGAGATCATACTCCCGAATGCTTGAATTGTTCTTTCAATTTAAATTGTTTTACATTGCTCATTCAATAGAAATTATCCACAGCAACAGGTTTATTATCAATTGGTATCGGAGCAATGACTCTGGGGTATATGGCTACAAATTTTGGCAAAGAGATGAAGAAAAGCATGGATCATATTTTTGATATTTGGTACAAGATGCAGAAAGAATTCAACAAAATTAGCAAATCTTACTGGCAGAAGGATAAATTGTAGGAGATCAAAATCGCACCAAAAAATAGGGATGAGGAACGAGGACTAGAAATGCAAAATTTCAATGGCAGGAACCTCGGGGAGTGGCTGGTTCGAGCGGAGCAATATTTTGCAGAGAATTCGATGACCGAAGGGGAGAAAGTGGAAGAGGCGACGACTTCCTTCGAGGACGAGGAATTGGCATGGTTTGAAGGGGAAAATTAACTTCAATCCATGCAAAAATGGAGTGATTTGAGAGAAAGGTTGCTGGAAAAAAATTTTCCAACACGAGATGGTGCGTCCAACGAGGATTTACTGTAGGGAAGAGAAGAGAACGTGTTACAGTGTTTGCTCAGATCGCAAGGGATGAATTGCTGGAGAAGACGATAGAAGGGTTTAAGAGATTGGGTAATGGGCAGAGGCAAGAATTGGGTCAGTGCCAATTGGAAAAATATCAGAGAATTTTGGTTACCCAAGGAACTTTCAACCCAATTGAGTTAAAAATTAATCAAGTCCTAAGTGATATGGGCCTAAATAAAGAAAAGAAGCATGACTTCATTAATGGGTTGAAACTGAAGCAGGCCCAAGTGAATTATGATCCATTTTACAGAAGCTCGGCTTATGAATATAACAAGAATATAGCCTAGATTTGTTCAATCCCCAAAGATAAATAGGTTTTTAGCAGGATCTACAATTTACACCATAAAATATGAAATTCATTCAAATTACTTTCCGGTGCAATGATGCTAATGTTGCAAGGTAAACGATACCACAAGTGGCGAGAGAAGCGAGTTGAGCTTCCACCTTGAGGACAAGGTGGATTTTGGGGCGGCGAGTAATGATAGATCTCCAATAATTCTAGATTATTACAAATTAGTTAAATGGGGGTAAAAGGGTAATAAAGCTGATTTAGATGTCAATAAATATTACAACAAAACCAAGAAAATTACTCTTCTATAATAATACAAGGTTGTACCTTCATGCTGCCACTAGGGAATATGAAGATGTAAAAGTGAGTTCTCTAACTTATTTAGCTTAGGATATTAAACTCCGGATTTTATTATTGGTTTAATGTTGAGAAATGAAAGAAGTCTTCAAAATACCCAGTGAACATTAGCTCTCCCCGATAAGGAAGTGATCTAGTCCCAACTTCTTACATCGACCTTATTACGACTTCACTCCAGTTCTTTGCCTCAGAAACTGCTATCTTTGTGATTAAGGTAATGACTTTAGGCTAGTTTATCGAAGTGTATTCCATGATTCTTGTGTCCTATGAGAGAATAAGAGGAATGTATGAACCTATGCTTCTATAGATATGATTGTGGTTTACAATTATAGCTTTCATGCTTGTTTCTTTCTTTCTTTCTTTGGAGACACTTACATTAGGTTGACGTGTCTGCGTCGGAACTTGACACTCAAGGACATGTATCCGACAAGCCACATGCCCTTTTCTTACTTTGTATATCTTTTAGATTATCAACACCATGGTTAATTCTAAATAACTCCCAAATGTCTGGATGCAATATGCTGTGTTCGATTCCCACAGTGGGTCCCGCCCCCCATGTTTGGGGGGTCATCCCTGCGGTGAGCACGTACCACGGGGAGAGTATCATTATTCTATATATATATGAATTTAAAATTTTAAAGAATTTAAATGCATGTGATCCCGACATGTCTGAATGCTACTTTTTGAAGATTGTTCAATTTATTTGGAGGTTATTTTGCATTTTAATAATGTTTTGACAATTTTTGATTCACGGTGAGACCTATATCTCAAAGCGATTCAAGGCTTATACATTGCCTCGTGATGGAAAAATGCTGTGTACAGGATTACATGTTAAACATTTCTGACCATTGTGCCTGTTCGTAGCCCACAACTAATTCCGACACTATGGTCAAATTCATCAATTCTACTTACTGTTTCTACATCTTCGGCACCATTGGCCGCTGCGTTCATTTCCTCCATCTGTGGACAGTGAGATGAAGAATTTACTTAAAAGTGACAATAACCTAGATCAAATAATCCTCATTTCTTCAAGTTCATCATCATCGGACCTTTGAAAAGAGAGCATTCTCATTCCTACTCTAAGCCCATATTTCCTTTTTTGGGTTACAAATTTCTTTACTTGTCACCTTCCAAAAGTTGCATTAAAAAAATCTGAATAATTGATTATTTCCCTTCATATTGTTCCTTCCCTTTCTGGTGCAAACTTGCAGCTGCTCTGATTAATTCTAATCCTGTGTGTTTGTAAATAGCTAAATGATATATGCTAGATACTACCTGTTATTTTATTTTTTATTTTTTTCCTTTGCATTCTGTGCAAGTTGATGATTTATCAGCCTAAATTCTTGTTATTTCTTACTTTGTTTCTTTCTTAGTTTTAGGGAAAGAAAATCCAAAACAATGAGAATCAGGGGAAGAGATCGAATAAGCTGCTTTCCAGATGAGATCATCGGTCATATTCTGTCATTTCTTCCAACAAAATCTGCAGTTCAAACTAGCATTCTGTCCAAGAGGTGGCAGTACCTCTGGACTTTAATTACTCGTTTTGATTTTGAGGATAATATTTCGAATGGAAGCAATCACGCTTGCATAGCACATACTGTGTTAACTAGTTGCTCCTCAAAACAGATCGATAGGTTCTCTTTGGCTGCGAACGGTTATATCTGTAATCTGTGCTTTGATGCATGTGTGAGTGAACTAATTAGTCGCAATGTTCATGAACTTAGACTCGAGGGATCATTTTTTACACCCTGTATCTTCACATGCAAAGCCTTGACTACTTTGGACCTTAAGTCGAGTGTTATACCATTAGATCCCGAGGATATTCCTTCTTTTGATCTTCCAAATCTGAAAAAACTTCGTACTCATCTTTTCTATCCTTCAAGTGACCTTTCAGAAAAGCTTTTCTCTAGTTGCCCAGTACTAGAGGATTTAACAATAGAGGGAACTATAATAAGTGAAACTCAATTCAATCTTTCCTGTCCGCTTTTGAGGAGATTGAAGATACAGTTACAAGCATGGGACTTCGAGGGGCTGAAATATAAATTTGTAATCAATGCTCCAAACCTCAAATACCTGGAACTTATTGATATGTTTAAAGCAGAATATGTTGTGGAGAATCTGACATCTGTTGTTGAAGCAAAACTGAAAATGAGACAGGGAGCTGCAGATGAAATATTTGGCAACCTTGCAGCTGAGCTTCTATGGGCTTTTAGCAAATTGCAATCCTTATCAATGGACGAAGATTGCTTAGCTGTAAGCCTCTTTTCTTTTCCTATAATATTGTCTTTTATTCTTTCCTATATATGTCTGATGTTAATATGTTCTGTCACATGTAATTTAATTAGCTAGCATGATTTCGGCCTTACGTTTTATTTTATTGTTGAACCAATGAATTCCATGTGACTACAATCATTACTGCTCTGGGCTCTCTTTCTTTTTGAAGGTACTTAACGATCCCGGACGACGTGATCTGCCTACTTTCAACGATATGAAACGCCTAGAGCTGTTTTTTAATGATGACAGTGTTCAGGAAATGGTAGCTCCTCTCCTAAATGCTTGCCAAAATCTAGAATATCTCGTATTATTCGGGGTAGAGTAATGATGAAATGTTTTAGCTATTTGGTGGAAGCTTTAGGAAGTAGAAGTTATAATATTTCTTTTAATGTGTCTCAAGTAAGGAGTCTCCAATATTATGTTGCTGAACTGTCCAGCCTGCTGTGATGTTCTTAACCAAAATCAACTGTGATGTTGTTAACAAACATTAACAAGAAATAGTGCCTGAATGCTTGTTTCCCGAGTTGAAGATATTGAGCTGGATTGATTTAATGGGAACACATATGAGATGGAAATTGTATGATGTCAACAAATATCACATGTATTTAAAGAACATCAATGGCTTTCCTTTTGCTTAGTTCAAATTCAGGTGCTGCTTGTTCATAGCAAGTAGCATACATTGGAGATATTGGTTTTTATGGATAGTTACAGTGTAGTCATTAAAAAAAAAAGAAGGATTTTTATTTTATTTTTTCTTGTGTTCTATGTTATGCATAGATTATGTGGAATCATCCCAGCATATTTGTCTCTCGTAACTTGAGTTTGATAATTGATACAGTTATGCTTCTACTTTAGACTTAGCGGGGAAACAATAAGGTCAACTAATGCAAAATAACCATTTAAAAGATGTAATTTATTTTTCATGCATGTGGACAATCACGTTAGATGGGGATTATACACCTTTTTTTTTTTAATAATCATCACGTTTCAAATTTTTTCTTTTCAAATTCAGTACAATTGTATTTCTACTATGAATGGGGTGGTGAATATGTAAGGTTGGCATTGGTTAAATAGTTACTCACTTTTGCATCATATATGGACAATAAACTTTTGCATCATATATGGACAATAAATGCATTAGCAAATTACATGTACTTGTCGTGCATTTTATACCAATTTCTTTGCATAATATTGACGTTTCTTGCTCTGGTCGTGTGTGTATGCCAAAATGCATGTGACTTACATTTATGAAGTTCCATCTTAGATGATAAGCAATGGAGTTAAGTTTTATACTAAGACGTAGGGATTGTAATGAAGTTTACGTGACATTTTTACATATTTACTGTAAATTCTCCTTTTAAGTTTAAATATCTATGATTATAAAATTGAACAGAAACCAAAATTTAGTGCTAACAATCCCTGCCCCCCCCCCCCCCCCCCCCCCCGGGGTCTGTTATGAACAAATATAGAATAAAAATTCAATTTTTGACATACGATGTTCCCTTATTGCGATCAACTTCAATGGTTCAATTACTTAATTATTAAGACCCAAAGTTAGCAGCTTAGCTTTTGTAACTTGATGCTTAAAATTTCATAGGTTTACTATTTGATAAGTTGAATAATGGAGAAAACATAAGTTGGTTCCTTTTGGAAACTGTTACTCGACAAGTGAAATTCAATGGTGACAACTAAGCTACAGCTAATTATTTAGCTTTATTGGAAGGGAACAGTTATACAATAAATTCTTCAATACGTTATTCGTAAAACATTGTTGAAAGGTGTTACAGTTGTATTAGGTTGGCTATACCAAAATTTCATTATTTATCTAAAACTAGGATAAAGTTGGTAATTTCTTGATGCTTTGTTTAAAATAATGATACATTTTCTCAAAATTGGCTTTAATAAGTAAATAATTCTTAATTCTGATTTGTCAAGCCTCAATTTAGCAGAAAATTCATACTGGTCGATCTTTTTATTGTAACATTTTATATTGTTGTATAAGTTGTTAGGAGGTAATTTTATATGGAATTTCATTGGTTTGACCATATGTGGGAAACTAGTCGTGATGTTCACATGTGGATTATTAAAATTTATCTTCCTTCAACTTTTGATTAGTTATATAGTATAATTGAATTTTTAGAGCCAGTTGTAATGCCAGGTAGGTGACTGCAAATGAAGCCATAAATGCATCTCATTGATTACATATTTTCACACCGTCGAAAATTTTCAATTAGTTTTTATGATGTGAAAACGAAGGCCAAGGCCTTGGGTACCACGTGACAGGATTGAATGAAAGATAGCATAATGACAACTGAGATTTGAAAATGAATTTTTTTACATCCAACACGTGTGTGTGTGTGTGTGTATATAAAGATCAATCTCTCCTGTTTAGTATGTTCTGACTAGTGTCTTATTGATTTATTGACAGTCATTTGCTGTGGGTGACAAATCACGGGCTCATCAGCATTACATGGAAAAATTTGGATTGAAGTTGGTACGAATCAATGTGATGGGACTGAAAATATTTTGGTTGGAAGTCGTAATTAGAGGGATGACTCCATGAATTAATAGCTCAAAGTCGTGACCTCGTAATCACTGTGGTGACACATTGAATTAATAGCTCAAAATCGCAACCCTCAGAATTTTGAAGCATTTGATTGGGTCCTAGACTATGGCCCACTGTCAATGGTATGTACCTTTTGCAAACAATTAATTATTCATTTCTCTTGGGGTTCTTATGTTTAGTCAATAAAGTTACTGTCTATTTATAACTGAAAAACAGCATTTTTCATGTTTGGTATTTATTCAACCAAGGTCCAATTTATTGCTGGGTGTGGAGGAAAGCTTTATACAAATTAATCTTTTAATATAATTTCACTGGTTTGACCATACGTGTGTAATCTGTCGTGCAATCTACAATTGGATTATTACAATTTATCATCCGTAGACTGTTGATTTATTAATATACAATAGATGAAATCGTAAAGCCTGATGGGTGATTGCAAATGCTTTCTCGTCTTCGAAGCCAGTAAATTAAATGCCACCAATGTTTCTCATTTATTACAGTTTTGATGTAATCCCCACTGTTGACAATTTACTAGATCTGGTCCTGATTTGATAAGTAATTATAAGATGTGGGTCCTACGGAGCGTTGATAATAAATGGGTAGTAATTGTGTTGGATAACAATTCTGTTTGACCAGAAGTGATTAAACTATAATCACTTCCCAAACACGTAGGGTATACAAACGTTTTACAATTGATCTGTGAAAATAAAGTAACTTTGCTAATGCAGAATTAACACTTGGGTTGTTGGTTTGAGATCTGAAATTGAAATAATTTAAATTGAAATCTCCATTGAAAAATATTAATCTCCCCTGTTTTATCTGTTCCGACAAGTATCTTTTGATTTGAAAGCCCGATCATTTGTTTATTTATGAGAGATTATTGTTGGATGTGATTGGCAGTGGGTGGATGATATCTGAAGGAATGAAGGTGCCGATCTTATATTTTTGAGAATGATATCCTGAAAGCAGAAATCAATGTGATGGAGCTGAATATATTTTGATCGAAAGCCAAAATCAGTGTAATGACACTATGAATTAAAAGCTCAAAGTTGTGACCCTGAAAATTTTACATGTGATTTGGTCCTAGTCTTCGGCCTACTTCAATTGGTAAGTACGTATTATGTCGACTTTATTATTCTTATATCAGTTGTACTCTTTTAATCAGTTAACTTGGTTGATGTGATGAAAACCTAGAAGTTTCCTTTCTGACATCAAAAATAATTTAGAATTTTCCAATTTTATTTTGTTTTTGTTTAGAATTTCCTTTTTCAACAAGATTGGATAGGCTTCCGTAGTTTGTTAAGCTTGTTACGTTAGAGTCTCTTTGAATTTAATCTATTCAAGGGCAGCAAATGACAAAGTCACAATTACATGTATATGGAAAAGAATTATTCTCCCCTCTTCTTCCTTTTCCTTTTCTTTGCCCTTTTCCTCCTTCTCTCTCTCTCTCTCTCGCTATGTACTGTACATCATGATGTTTCTCAAGTTAAGTATTGGGAAGCAGCTGAGAAATTACCAGTGTAGGCCCCAAAACCGTTTTATCTTGGGTAAGAACAGAAATTCCTGGATTTATGTGGTAAAAAATGTGCTTTTCACTACATGGGATTTTATCAACCAAGTATATATACATGTTGATACATAGCTTGGCCGAATGAGAGTTTTAATAAGCTTTGAAGCAACTCTGAATTGATGAATTTGCACAAAAAAATTGTAAAGATTTTACAGATCTGCACAGGATTGGCAGTTGACTCGTGTCGTTATTTTGAGCTGCTTACAAAAACATGAAAAGAAGAAAATGATATTTTCCATGTTCATGAGATGAGTGGTAGCTTGCCGTAGTGATTAAGCTTTAATTAGGAAGTTCATGCATGTATTTGTTTATATTTTGCTTAAAGCTTTTATGACAAAATCTGGTTTATTGGGTTTTGGCTCTAGCTTATCTGACATAAAGAACTTACTTTCATGCTTGGAAATGCAATGTTTGGACTGTGTTTCTGCTCTACAAATGATGATTTTCATTTGCAAAGTTAACTCAAATCTCATCGTCGTATGTGTGAAATATAAAAAACCTAGCCATGGTTTTTTTAAAAAAAAATCAACGTTGTAGTTTATATTTTGATACATTCACGAGTATTTGCGCAGGCCTTTGACAGTCAATTTGGAGCAGTTAAGTAGCAGCATCATAAAGGCTCAAACATAAGAGAGGTATTTGATCTCCAGTATGCTAGATTCTCCTCTAAGATGTCCAAAGATTTCAATTTCTTATATGCATGAGAGTTTGGGTAAGTTGTCACTTTGAGCTTGCATGGATGGGAGCCATTACAGGAGTTCTGAAGCTAGTTTTTTGCTGTCACAGGACAGGACTGGACAAGCAATCATATGTTTCTGAAGGAATTTCCATCCACATGAATGGAAGGTTGAAGAACAAATTGTCTAGTTTTGTAGGTTGGATACAAAATTGCTACAAACGCTATAGATTGAGGACCAAATTATTAATTTTTACTGTAATTTTTAGGATTATGCATTTAATCTAGTGACAATTACGTGGAGTATAATTGCTCCATTAGATTTGTACAGAAAAAGGAAAATTGTATTTTTATTTCAAAAAAACTACATTGTACATTTAAATTTTACATAAATACTAAACCACTCAACTAAATTGGCATAACCAATTCACCTTGTCGTGGTTGTGTCCTTGGTTAATTGAGGATTATTTACACAATGAAAGTTAAAAGTTCGAGGGTCAGTACTTTTTTCCTCCATTTCGCCCTCAGAAAAGCACATTAGGCAAGCAGAAGCACGGAAGAATGCATGAGATGCTAATGCTATAGCATCATTTTTTCTTCGAGGGTGTAAATTTTGGAGAACAACTATCGTTGAACATTCAAGAGATTCACATGAACCTATATTTAATTAGTTGAACACAATGAAAGTGACATGTTATATACAATTAAATTATTATAATAATTAATTAGTTATATTTATAATAAATTAAAGATTTTAAATTAAGTTACAATTTTAATTAATTTACAAACGGTAATTCATTACAATTTGTAACTAATTCAATTAACTTTAAAAGAAAAATGAAATTTCTAGTGACTTGTAATATACATTAAACTATAATAGGAATCAATAACAGTTTGTAATTAATTACAATTGTAACTTAAATTCAATTTTGTAATCAATTAAAAATGTAACTAATTCAATTATTAAAAAAAAAGGAAAATCTCGAGTAACTTGTAATATACAATTAAGTTGCAATGATAATTAATTACAATTTATTACTAATTCATTCAATTTTAAAAGAAATATCAAATTTTGAGTGATTATTAATATACAATTTTAATTAATTACAAATTGAAACAAAGTTACAATTATAATTAATTGTAAACTATAATTCAGAATGTAATTAAGTTGTAATTGTAGCTATAATTAAGATGAATATATCTAATTAAAGTTTGTAACTAATTTAATTAATTTCATCAAAAAAATCTGCCATCTTTTACAAATTCATTAATTAGTATTGTAATTAATTGTAAAATTGAAATAAATTTACAATTGTAATTAATTTCTGGCTTAAATCCCTTTGTATCCTTTCATCATAACTGTCATTTGACTTAAAAATCCTGACAATATTCAAGTAAATTCCAATAGTAATTAAGTAGTTATAATTGCAATGAATTGAAAAATTGAGATTACGTAACAATTGTAATTAATTACAAAATGTAATTAAGTTATAATTGTAATTAATTAAAAACTGTAAATTATTACATAATTTAGTTGTAATTGTAATTAATTATAATTCGTAACTAATTCAATTAATTTCAGCAATTAAATATATCATGTTTTACAAATTCATTAGTTATAATTATGATTAATTACAAATTTGGAATTAAATTACAATTATAATTAATTACAAATAAATTACCATTAAGTGATACTATCTTGTTCAAGGCCACTGGCAATAAAATATAATTCAATAGAAAATACAACCTGGGGAAGGAATTGAAACAACAAGGGAGGCTACGTAGACCCACATTTTATTTTATTTTTTTATAGAAGAAATTTATTGAATCAAATGTTTAAAAATTACACCCATGAATACTCACAACTAAGTAGGATCACTATACATATAGGATGTTTCAAGCATCGGCTAAGACAGTCCAGTGCTCCTGCACTACACGCGCAAGAGAACTTATATGAGCTTTGCCTTTGCACAAAGTTCATATTTAATGGCTGACACCTTTAATTATTATTATTATTATTATTATTATTATTATTATTATTATTATTTTATATTGAAACTTTTGTTTGATAATATTGTTTAATTTATAAATTAGTTTAATTATGATTTCGAGGTTAAAAATAGTAGTTAAAAATAGGAGAGAGAAAATATGTGTAGTTAAAAAATAATTTGAAAAATTGTGTAATTTATAAACTGATTATAATCAATTTTATTTACGAAACAAATGTTTTTCTATTTATTTTATCTTATAATTTGATTTTTTGTCATGTATTATTTTTATCTTTTATTTTGTCATAATAAATTTTAATATACATACATATATTAAATTTCATTTAATATTCATAATAACACCGTGAATTAAGTTTGATATTCAAAACATCGCAATATATTTAATACATGCTTTGCTTTGTAAATAAAGAAAAAATGACTTACCAAAGAATTCAACAAAAAAAGAAATAAACAAACTTTAAAAATATTTTTATCCTTCATTTATTTTATTTTTTTGAATGAAGTGTATTTTTTGAATGAGTGAATGAAATGTACATGAATAATGAATTTAATAAGCAAATGTGCCTTTGTTGATAATACTGTTTGATTTATAAATTGATTTATTTATAATTTTGAAGTAAAAAAGTATTGGTTGAAAATTGAAAAGAGAAAACGTGTGTGAATAAAAAATAATTTGAAAAATTATGTAGTTTATAAATTAATTTATAAATCAATTTATTTTGATTACCAAATAGAGATTACGATATAATAATAATAATAATAATAATAATAATAATAATAAATAAAAAATTGTGGCTGACAACATGTGAGCTTTGCTAGGCAAAGCACGCGTAGGAGAACAAATTCGTCGGCTAAGAACTTAGCAATCCATGATAAAATTAAGCAAAGAGTTTAACAATATTATTATTATCCTCTGATTTTTGTCATCCCCAATCATGGCTAGCCACCATCATTTTACAATGCACCAGGTGCCTTCAAATTCCCAATTATCTTCCATAAACCTCGATCTTTAAATTGATTTTTAATTCCTTAGAGAGGTGTGAGAGATACATGGTCAAGTAATTGAGATCCTTTTGTTGAATATTTAGAGAGAGACGGCTGCTTAATCGTAGGTTCACTTGCTTGTTTGCTGATGCTTGGTGTTTCTTCTCCATTGTATATCCCTTCTGTATTTTACCTATTTGAGGAATATGTTTTCTTTTCTTAAATATATCTTTTAAAATACATGATTTTCATAAATGCGAGCACAAGAGTATCTCAAATGCATTACGTGAATTAGGATTGATGTGATAATGATATAGATGGCCAAAACGTGAATAAATAGATAGTGGAGTCTAAATTTTACTTTACAATGGTTCCTTGATTATGTGACTTTTTTTTTTTTTTTAGATTTAAAATTAATAACTCATTCGCAAATAATTAAAATAATCTTAAATTTTTCATTATTATAAAATATAAATATTATTTTCTTGTACTATATTTCACTTTTATATTTTATTTTGATAGTTAAATTTATTACGATTTTTAAAAAAAAATTATTACAAACAAAAAATTCTTTATTAATCTTAAATTATTCTTTTCTATTGTTATTTTTTAAGACATTTCAATGACTAGTATTTTTATACAACTTTATTTTGCGACAATTTCTTTGTTGATGTGTTACCTAATTTCTCTCAACCCTCATAGGGTATTGGAATGAAAATGATCTAGTGTCAACCGTTGACACTTGTTATTGTGCCACAGAGACACATGCAGTGGTCCTTGGGGGGGGGGGGGTATTGGAGTGAAAATGATCTAGTGCCAACCGTTGGCACTAGAAAAGAACTCGATATTGGAGATGTTCTAAGGATTATGATATCCAATGTGGACACAGTCCGACTCTCCTACGCTTGTAGCGCGGGAGGGTATCAGCCGATTTTCAGCAGCTGACATCTTCAAATTTTTTTTATTTGATTTTTCTTTTACAATTTTTATATTGTTTGTTTTGTTTGTATTATATTATCTTCCCGTGATTCTATTTATTCTACTTATTTTATCTTATAGTTTGATATTTTGTAATGTATTATTTTTATCTTTTATTTTGTCGTGGTAAATTCTACATGTATTAAATTTTGTTTTATATTCACAATAACACCTTAAATTATGTTCGATATTCAAATAACACATAATAAATTAACACAAAAAAAATAAAAAATAGACCTTGCATAAATTAGATAAATTTCCTTAAAATATAATTCAAACTATATTGAACAAGCAAAACGATAAGTGATTTAATCATAGTCATCATCGTCGAAACAATGGAATGAACCATAATCATTGGTAGCAATACCGGTGCGCCTATCGTCCCAAGAGTACTAAAGAAATGAGGATTTTAGAATGTTCTATAAGTGCGTAGATTTAGGAATTCTCTAGATATATCATGATAAATCTTTGTATAGATATAGATATGTGTAGAATTATCTAGGTGATAAGATATTGTTGTAGAATAATCTAGAAGATTGATTGGTAGTAGTATAAATAAGGAAGAGGTCCTCATTTGTAACATCTAAGAATTTGGAGTTGTTAGCTTATAGAGAGAGCTTGTATAAAGCACTTGTGGAAGAGAGTCCCAAGTGTTATTGAGTATTGTAATATTGAAGAGTTTTAATACAAAAAGTGTATTTCTCTCTAATATCGTTTGCCAGCTCTCCTTTACTATTTATTTGTAAGCACTTAGGAAGTACTTGGTTAAGGAGGGAGGCTGACTTAGCTAATATCGAACGGGAGGATTGAAGAGCTAAGTGCCGCACGAAGCTTGAAATCTCCAAGTCCGTGACAACATGCTTCTGTTACTGTCTATAGTGGTCCTAAAACACCTCCACTCTTTGTGAACCAGTATTATAGGGGATTGCTTTTTCACAAGCTCCTATTCTAATTCATACTTAATTTGTTTGTTATACTATATACACCGCACAAAGTATCATAAAAGGTTAGCAACTTAAACAAACAATGGGAGAGCACAACTTCTCACAAAGTCCTACATCTATGCACTATGTCGAGATAAAAAGATAAGGTTCACAATTTTTACACATCCACAACTTTAGCACTCAGAAGCTTATGAATATCCTTTCTGTTGTAACAATGTCAAAAGGACTAAAATTTAGGAACAACTTTTGGCATGGAAAAAGAAATTTTCAAATATATCTATTTATTCTAAATATCTGCAAAAGAAGGCACAAAAGTCCCTTTAATTTTGGTGCCTAATCAGACCACAAATAGATTAAACACAAAATGTTTCACTACCATGTGACTTTATCCGCTAACTAAGATGGCAGCTTTACATCTTCAACTACTTTCCTAGGAAGACCCTCTAGATGCTTGGGATATGTTAAGTGCATTTTATACACTTTTTATACCTTTAAATTAGCACATTTTTGGAACATCTTGAGCAAATATCTACTAATTTGTGCATATTTTGTGTTAAGTAGGTTAATATCCAAGTTTGAGGCCAAAACCACAAAAGGAGAAGATTCTGCCGAAATTCCAAGTTCGGGGACCATTTTGTCACTTCCGGGAAGTGTGGGACAAGCAGTGAAATTTTAAAGGGAACAAAGCATGATGGAGATGATGGGAAAAAGAATAAAAAAGGGAACAATGCATGATGGAGAGCATGGGAAAAAGCAAAGAGCTGAGCATGGGCAGGACGTGGGAAGTGCGCTGCAGGCTGATAGGAGGATACATTCTACATATATACATACAAGCAGCTGAGAAAAAGGAGAGGAACCGGGGGTGCTAGAGGGCTGGTGACAGAAGCCCAATATTGCTGGTGACAGGAGCAATAACTATCATTGCCTGAGGCTGCTACTACTGCTAACTAGAGGAAGAAGATAGAACAGGTGAAAACGGACTGGTTTGCTGGTGTTGAACTGGACTTCTGGCCTGCTGTTGTGGGTGGACTGCTGGTTCTTAAAGCTGCTGGAAGGTTGTTGCTGAAGTGCCATTGTTGCTGGTGCATTGCTGGAATAAAAGGAGGTTGCTGTTGCTGATAATTTGCTGAGCCTGTTGCTGTGCTGGATTGATGCTGGCGGGAATTACTGGAATTGCTGATTTGCTGTGTTGCTGGTGCTGAAATTGAAGCTGCTGGAAGGAGAGCAGCTGCTGATGCTGGTTCTGCTGCTGTAAAGGGACTGATGTTTTGCTGCTGCCTTTAATACTATTAATTGCTGCTGCCGCTGGACTGCACCTGAGTTGCTGCTGTTGATTCAGTGCTGAAGCTGGAGGTTGCTGCCATTTTATTCTAGAAGTTGATGCTGGAAGCTGTTACTGAAGGTGCTGAGGAAATATTGCTGGCTACATTGCTGCTGCTGCTAGAGAAAGACTGCAGCTGATTGCAGTTGCTGGAAGAACTGGTGATACCTGAAACTGGATGCTGCTGATGACTGAAAGTGCTGCTGATTCAATGCTGAAGTTGCAAGGAGCTGCTACTGGTTGAGGGTTGGTTGCTTTAGCCAGCTGAGTACAGACAAGGAGATAGATAGCAGCCTGCAGAAAAGAAGTGAAAACTGGGATGGTTAGAGGCTGGTGACAGAAGCTTTCTACTGCCGGAGGAACTGAGTTACTGGACGCTGCTGATGCTGGTGCAACTGGAACTGCTTAACACTGCTGGAATACTGCTGTAGGGACTGCAATGATCATGCCTGCGGCTGGATGCAACAAGGGATGCTGCGACGATTGTAGGGAGCTGAGGACGGCGTTGCAATAGGGGTGACTGCGGCTAGACGCAATTCATGCTGCGTTGCAATTTCAACTCTCGTTCAAACTCCGGGTTTTATCTTTAATGTTTATTGTTATTTTCATTTTCAAACGCATTAGTAGCTAAGTTTTGCTAGTTGGGATGATTGACTTAATTTAAATTGCCCTTAGTTATTTTTAAAGTTATTTCCGTAGTTTGGGCTATTTAATTTCATGCATTTTCATTATTGTCATTTAATTTCAAGCACTTTAATTTACGTCATTTAATTGTGCACATTTAAATTTAAGTTAATGTCATGCATTTATTTTGAGTAGTTAGTTTTATTTACAGAATTTGAAAATTCACCACCAAACCACATTTTTATGTTACTTGACTTTTCATTTAAAAATAAATTCAATAACTTTAATTACAAATAAATCAATCCTCGTGGGTACGATAACCCGGACTTTTCTAGTCCACTTTACTACTTGAACGCGAACCGTGCACTTGCGGTATACGATTTTAGCGAACAAGTTTTTGGCGCCGTTGCCGGGGATAGATTTTATTTGTACTAAATGCATTGATTTTTGTTAATTGAATTGTCTTCTCATTCTCATCTCTTTCTTCCTTTTATTTTTATTTTCTAGGTACTTTTGCCTTGTTTATGCAACAACGTCCGACTTGGGACATTCTTCCAATTGATCCCGAACCCGAACGAACTTTTAGGAGGAGGATTAGGGAAAGAAGAGAACAAGTTGAACAACAAAGAATACAAGGCAATATGGGGGACAACAACCAAGGTGGTGCCGATCCCGTTATTGATGAAGATGATAGACCAATGGGGCAATTCATGGTCCCTCTCATCACTCAAAATCGAGGAAGCATCACATATCCCCCATTTGGACGTCCGGACTTTCATCTAAAGCCGGATGTGATAAATCTCTTCAAGGGGCATCTACAATTCTATGGAATGACCGAGGAGAATCCAGTCACTCACATCTCGCGGTTTTTGGAGATGTGTAGTAATTTTGATTATCCGGGAATTAGCAAGGAGGCTATCAGCATGCGATTATTTCCACATACCCTTAGAGATGGAGCTCGTGAATGGTTAGATGCCAACCCGGTTGGAAGTATTACAACATGGGATGATCTTGCTCAAAAGTTCACTACAAAATACTTTCCTCCATCAAAAGTGGCTAAATTGAAGAGTGATATCTCCACATTTCGACAAATTGACACCGAATGTTTCTATGAGGCATGGGAAAGAT
The DNA here is from genome assembly GCA_963555705.1 of Ligustrum vulgare. Lineage (NCBI taxonomy): Eukaryota > Viridiplantae > Streptophyta > Magnoliopsida > Lamiales > Oleaceae > Ligustrum > Ligustrum vulgare. The sequence continues at coordinate 44,244,281 of OY743173.1, read as the reverse complement.
TCAAGGAGATGTTGAGGAAATGTCCAAATCATGGGTTCACCAAGCAAATGCAAGTTCAATATTTCTATCTTGGGATGAATCCATCTAGTCGAGTGACGGTTGATTCGGCCTCCAATGGAGCTATCACTACAAAATCACCTAATGAGGCAATTGAGCTCTTTGAGAGGATGGCTAACCATAATTCTACTTGGCCAACCGACCGCATGGTACCAAAGAAAGCCGCGGGAATTCATGAAGTGGATGCATATGCGGCTTTGTCGGCAAAGATGGACCTTCTATTTAAGAAGTGTGATGATTTTTCTTCTCAACATACAGTAAAAGCAATCTATCCTCCTATGTCTATTTGTGATGTATGTGGAGCAACACACAAGGTTGAGGAATGTCCCATGCTCAAAATGGCTTCTACTTCAAATGAGCAAGTGAATTATGCTCAAAATTTCAACCGACCACAAGGAAATCCTTACTCCAACACATACAATCCGGGTTGGAGGAATCATCCGAATTTTTCTTGGTCCAACAATCAAAATCAAGTAAAGCCTCCCGGTTTTGTTCAACCTCCACCACCCCAAGAGAAGAAGCCTTCCATTGAGGAGATACTCATGCAATTCATGAACAAGACCAATACTATTCTCCAAAATCAAGCGGCTTCTATCAAAAATCTTGAGACTCAAGTTGGGCAATTAGCGAAAATAATGACGGAGAGACAACAAGGAGCATTGCCAAGCAATACCGAGATCAATCCAAGGGAAAATGTGCAAGCCATCACTACAAGAAGTGGAATTCAATTACCAGAAATCACAGTAAAGCAACATGTGGCACAACCCGAGGTGAAAGAAAAAGGTAATGAGCAATATGAGGAGGCGAATGAAAATGATGCAACATTGAAGGAAAGTGGGGAGACCTCAACAAAGGTTCCTACTCCAGTGAAAGCTTATGTGCCTCCCATTCCTTTTCCTCAAAGACTCCAAAAGCACAAGGTGGATGCGCAATTTGGTAAATTTCTTGAAGTTTTCAAGAAACTTCACATCAACATACCATTTGCCGATGCATTAGCACAAATGCCTAGCTATGCAAAGTTTATGAAAGACATCCTTTCAAACAAAAGGAGGCTAGAAGATCATGAAACAGTGATGCTCACGGAAGGATGTAGTGCCATACTACAAAACAAATTGCCTCCAAAAATCAAAGATCCAGGGAGTTTTACGATTCCTTGTACTATTGGTGATTTAACTTTTGGTAAAGCATTATGTGATCTTGGTGCTAGTATTAATTTAATGCCTTTGTCTATTTTCAGGAGATTGGGCATGGGAGAGGTAAAGCCAACCACGGTTTCATTGCAATTGGCCGATCGCTCTATTAAGCATCCGCGTGGTATTGTTGAGGATGTGCTAATCAAGGTGGACAAATTCATCTTCCCTGCCGATTTTATCGTTCTTGATATGGAGGAAGACCTTGATATCCCAATCATCTTGGGAAGACCCTTCCTAGCAACCGGTCGAGCTTTAATAGATGTGCAAGGAGGCAAGTTGATATTGAGAGTTCAAGATGAGCAAATCACATTCGACATCATGAAATCCATTAAGTACCCCGCCGAGGTAAATTTATGCTCCCGAGTAGACACCATTGATCAAGAGGTGGCTACATCATTCATCTACGGGTCATCTAAGGATCCCCTTGAGACTTGCATTGCTCACTCCATAACCACTGAGGGAGAGGATGATTTGGACATCGGAAGGATGTCACAACACTTGGATGCTCCAAAATTTTATCCCTTCAAGAAGAGGCCATACTTTGAAGAGTTGGGAGAGAGCTCTTCTCCTTCACTACCCTCCATTCAACAAGCCCCAACTCTTGAGCTCAAACCTCTGCCATCACATTTGAGGTATGCATACTTGGGTGATTCTTCTACTCTTCCCGTTATTATCTCGAATTTGTTGGATGAAGTGGAGGAAGAAAAACTACTTGAGGTGTTGAAAATGCATAAAATGGCTATTGGGTGGACTATGGCAGATATCAAGGGTATTAGCCCTATCTTATATATGCATAAAATCCTCATGGAGGATGACTTCAAACCAACAGTGGAGCACCAACGCCGTCTAAATCCAAACATGAAAGAAGTAGTGAAAGCCGAGGTATTGAAGTGGTTGGATGCGGGAATTATCTATCCAATCTCGGATAGTGCATGGGTGAGTCCCGTCCAATGTGTACCAAAGAAAGGAGGTGTTACGGTGGTTGAAAATGAGAACAACGAGCTTATACCTACAAGGCCCGTGACGGGATGGAGAGTGTGCATTGACTACCGGAAATTGAACAATGCCACTCGAAAAGATCACTTTCCTCTTCCCTTTATTGACCAAATGCTTGAGAGGTTGGCGGGGCATTCTCATTATTGCTTCTTGGATGGATACTCGGGCTATAATCAAATTTTAATAGCCCCCGAAGATCAAGAGAAAACCACCTTCACATGTCCATATGGGACTTTTGCTTATAGGAGAATGCCGTTTGGCCTTTGCAATGCACCGGCTACTTTTCAACGTTGTATGATGGCCATTTTCTCCGACATGGTGGAAATATTCATCGAGATATTTATGGATGATTTTTCAGTTTTTGGTTCTTCTTTCAATGAATGCTTGGATAATCTTGATTTAGTGTTGAAAAGATGTGAAGAAACCAATTTAGTGCTTAATTGGGAGAAATGTCATTTTATGGTGAGAGAGGGCATTGTACTTGGCCACCGGATTTCACAAGGGGGGATTGAGGTTGATAAAGCCAAAATACAAGTTATTGAGAAATTGCCCCCTCCTACTTCGGTGAAAGGCATAAGGAGTTTCTTGGGGCATGCGGGCTTCTATAGGAGATTCATCAAGGATTTCTCTAAAATCACTAAGCCTCTTTGTTCTCTACTTGAGAAGAACAACTCTTTTCATTTCTCTCAAGAGTGTCTATTGGCTTTCAACACTCTTAAGGAGAGGCTTATCTCGGCTCCTATTATTGTGGCCCCGGATTGGAGCTTACCATTTGAGCTCATGTGCGATGCTAGTGATTATGCCGTGGGAGCGGTTTTGGGGCAAAAGAGAGGTAAATTGTTGCATGTGATCTACTATGCAAGCCGAACATTAAGTGATGCTCAATTGAATTATGCCACAACCGAGAAAGAGATGCTTGCCGTGGTCTTTGCCTTTGACAAATTTCGATCTTATCTCATCGGTTCAAAGGTAATTGTCTATACCGATCACTCCGCTCTAAAATACTTGCTTGCTAAGAAGGATGCGAAGCCAAGATTGATTAGATGGGTCCTTCTCTTGCAAGAATTTGATTTGGAAATCCGTGATAAAAAGGGTGCGGATAATCTTGTGGCCGATCATCTATCTAGGATGGATCAACCTGAAGAAGTGGGAGTAGAGGAAATCAATGAAGTTTTTCTGGATGAACAACTATTGCATGCCAAACATCTTCTCCAAGTGTTCGAAGGACCATGGTATGCGGACTTCGTGAATTTTCTTGTAAGTGGTATTCTTCCCCCGGATTTCTCTTATCAGCAAAAGAAGAAATTCTTTGCCGATGTGAAACATTATTTTTGGGATGAGCCATATTTATTCAAGAGGGGGTCGGACCAAATTATTAGAAGATGTGTTCCCGAGGATGAAATGGAAGCTATTCTTGATAGGTGTCATTCATCACCTTATGGGGGTCATTTTGGAGCTTCCAAAACCGCCTCAAAAGTTCTTCAATCGGGATTCTATTGGCCAACTTTGTTCAAGGATGCTTATACCTTAGTATCCAAATGTGATAGATGCCAAAGGAGTGGGAATATCTCTCGGCGTAATGAAATGCCATTGACTTCAATCTTGGAAGTGGAAATCTTTGATGTTTGGGGAATTGATTTCATGGGGCCATTTCCATCCTCGTTCTCAAATCAATATATTTTGGTGGCGGTGGATTATGTTTCTAAATGGGTAGAAGCGATGGCATTGCCCACTAATGATGCTCGGGTGGTGGTCAATTTTCTCAAGAAGAACATTTTTACACGCTTTGGAACCCCCCGACTCATCATTAGTGATGGAGGTAAACACTTTTGCAATCGCCTTCTTGACTCACTTTTGTCAAAATATGGAGTGAAGCACCGAGTAGCCACACCGTACCATCCCCAAACAAGTGGGCAAGTGGAGATCTCAAATCGAGAGTTGAAAAGAATTCTTGAGATGACGGTGAATACATCAAGGAAAGATTGGTCGAGGAAACTAGATGATGCATTATGGGCTTACCGCACCGCATTCAAAACTCCTATTGGTATGTCTCCATTTTGTCTTGTTTTTGGAAAATCATGTCATCTCCCCATTGAACTTGAGCATCGAGCATTTTGGGCTACACGGGCATTAAACTTTGATGCAAAATTAATTGGTGAGAGGAGGTTGCTTCAACTTAATGAACTAGATGAATTTCGCCTCAACTCATATGAAAATGCTCGCATCTATAAGGAGAGAACCAAGAAATGGCATGATAACCACATTGTGAAGAGAGACTTCAAAGTTGGGCAACAAGTTCTTCTATTCAACTCCCGACTTCGACTATTCCCTGGAAAGCTTCGATCCCGTTGGTGGGGGCCGTTCACAATTTCTCAAATCTTTCCCCATGGAGCTATAGAGCTATATCATCCCGACAAGGGACATTTCAAGGTCAACGGGCAAAGGTTGAAACCATTCTTGGAAGGAGAACCCCCGGAGGAAAAGTCATCATTTCTCCTCAATGCTCCCGAATAAAAAATCCAAAAGTCGAGCTTATGACTTTAACCAAGCGCTTTTTGGGAGGCAACCCAATTTTCTTCTCTTTTGCTTTACTTGTCATTATTTACTTTATTTCTTTACTTTATTTTTAATTAATTGTCAAACTTTTGTAGGTAACAATTTTTTTTTGAAAATCCTAAGTAACATTGTCCTCAACAAGTTTGGGGGTGAACTACAATCGACGAAAGCTTAGGTCAAATTCAACATCACAAACAAGTATTGAATCAGGGAAGTTTCACTACCTCTTTTCTTCTTTACATATTGTGTCTATTTTCACATTGAGGACAATGTGTAATTCAAGTTTGGGGGTGTTGACTTCATTTTTCATTTTATCATGTTAGATAGCCTTGACGGCTTAAGACATTGTGATGTTTGATTTTGTTCATTTTGTTGTGGATATTGACATGCTAGATAGCCTTGTCAGCTCAAAATGATTTGATGTTTGAAATTGCTGATTAATTCACGAATCATGATCAAATATGCTACTTGTGTCTATCTTTATAAATTGCTTATCTATGAGTGATCCTGAGTTCTCTTGAACACAATAGTCATAACTAATTGTTAGTGAGTTTTGGAATCCATTGAAGGTTGGAAAAATTTGTGAAGTAGAAAAATTAGGTTGTGAGCTTGTATCTTCAATTTTTATCAACCTATCAAATTCCTTCTCAATGCTATTAATCTCTTGATCCTTTGTGAGACAAGTTTGGGGGTGGTCGAACCGGTAAAGGAGACGGTCTAGATGTGTAGTGATTCCATGCATGCTTGATCTAAATTTGTGTGGAGTGTTGTTGACGTTAGTATAAGCTAAGTGATGACCAAATGCTAGAAATCTAAGCCCATTTTAATTATTGCATTACCCTATCTCGTAGCCTTTTTGACTCGAGTAATTAAGCCCGTAGGAGTATCTTGAAACTTGGTGCCTTAAGTTTGAAACTTGGGAGTCATCGGCCTAAAGCTCGCTACATGGGTCAATTAGAAAGCTTAATGAGTAGGGTACACACACACTTGTTAAAAAAAAAAAAAAAAAAAAAAAAAAGCACATCATCATCATTGCATTTGCTTAATAAGTCTACCTCACTTCGTAGCCTTTTTGACTCGAGTTAGTAAGTCCGTAGGGGTATTTTGAAACCTGGTACCCTTTGATCTTAAAACAATCGGGGAGTTGCCGGCCTAAAGCTCGCTACATGGGTCAATTAGAAAGCTTAAGGGAGTGAGGAAGTCACGAGCAATCATTACATTAGTTTGTAGAAATCATGCATTTGTATTTGCATAAGGGCTTAGATTAATAGTGGGTTTGAATTGCTTGGTATAAACTTTAATGTTGAAACACTCATCTAGTGGAGAGTCACTGCATATCTAGATTGTTGAGATTGCTGGTAAGTCATAACCAAACTTTAGTGGAAAAAGAAATGTGTGAATTGAGAGTCACCCCTAGGATTGCGTTTTGGGAGAGAAAAGAAATAATATAGGGGGATGAATGTCACAAGAGAGTAAGGAATGAAATTGACCACTAAGGGTGGATAGTATTATTTTGAAATTTATCATTCCTACAATGTTTTCTTTGAACCTTAGTGATAATTGGAAGTGACTATGCACACACACACACCGATCAAACATGAGATAAGCTCAATTTCTTTTTGTAGCATCACTTTGAAAACACAATTCTGAATTAATCATGAAATTTTACACTAAAGAAAGAATTTACAAGTTATCTAGCATTGTTGATCATTCATTCATTTGCTTTTGTGTTAGTAGATATTCTTGCTCGAGACGAGCAAGAGTTCAAGTTTGGGGGTATTTGTTAAGTGCATTTTATACACTTTTTATACCTTTAAATTAGCACATTTTTGGAACATCTTGAGCAAATATCTACTAATTTGTGCATATTTTGTGTTAAGTAGGTTAATATCCAAGTTTGAGGCCAAAACCACAAAAGGAGAAGATTCTGCCGAAATTCCAAGTTCGGGGACCATTTTGTCACTTCCGGGAAGTGTGGGACAAGCAGTGAAATTTTAAAGGGAACAAAGCATGATGGAGATGATGGGAAAAAGAATAAAAAAGGGAACAATGCATGATGGAGAGCATGGGAAAAAGCAAAGAGCTGAGCATGGGCAGGACGTGGGAAGTGCGCTGCAGGCTGATAGGAGGATACATTCTACATATATACATACAAGCAGCTGAGAAAAAGGAGAGGAACCGGGGGTGCTAGAGGGCTGGTGACAGAAGCCCAATATTGCTGGTGACAGGAGCAATAACTATCATTGCCTGAGGCTGCTACTACTGCTAACTAGAGGAAGAAGATAGAACAGGTGAAAACGGACTGGTTTGCTGGTGTTGAACTGGACTTCTGGCCTGCTGTTGTGGGTGGACTGCTGGTTCTTAAAGCTGCTGGAAGGTTGTTGCTGAAGTGCCATTGTTGCTGGTGCATTGCTGGAATAAAAGGAGGTTGCTGTTGCTGATAATTTGCTGAGCCTGTTGCTGTGCTGGATTGATGCTGGCGGGAATTACTGGAATTGCTGATTTGCTGTGTTGCTGGTGCTGAAATTGAAGCTGCTAGAAGGAGAGCAGCTGCTGATGCTGGTTCTGCTGCTGTAAAGGGACTGATGTTTTGCTGCTGCCTTTAATACTATTAATTGCTGCTGCCGCTGGACTGCACCTGAGTTGCTGCTGTTGATTCAGTGCTGAAGCTGGAGGTTGCTGCCATTTTATTCTAGAAGTTGATGCTGGAAGCTGTTACTGAAGGTGCTGAGGAAATATTGCTGGCTACATTGCTGCTGCTGCTAGAGAAAGACTGCAGCTGATTGCAGTTGCTGGAAGAACTGGTGATACCTGAAACTGGATGCTGCTGATGACTGAAAGTGCTGCTGATTCAATGCTGAAGTTGCAAGGAGCTGCTACTGGTTGAGGGTTGGTTGCTTTAGCCAGCTGAGTACAGACAAGGAGATAGATAGCAGCCTGCAGAAAAGAAGTGAAAACTGGGATGGTTAGAGGCTGGTGACAGAAGCTTTCTACTGCCGGAGGAACTGAGTTACTGGACGCTGCTGATGCTGGTGCAACTGGAACTGCTTAACACTGCTGGAATACTGCTGTAGGGACTGCAATGATCATGCCTGCGGCTGGATGCAACAAGGGATGCTGCGACGATTGTAGGGAGCTGAGGACGGCGTTGCAATAGGGGTGACTGCGGCTAGACGCAATTCATGCTGCGTTGCAATTTCAACTCTCGTTCAAACTCCGGGTTTTATCTTTAATGTTTATTGTTATTTTCATTTTCAAACGCATTAGTAGCTAAGTTTTGCTAGTTGGGATGATTGACTTAATTTAAATTGCCCTTAGTTATTTTTAAAGTTATTTCCGTAGTTTGGGCTATTTAATTTCATGCATTTTCATTATTGTCATTTAATTTCAAGCACTTTAATTTACGTCATTTAATTGTGCACATTTAAATTTAAGTTAATGTCATGCATTTATTTTGAGTAGTTAGTTTTATTTACAGAATTTGAAAATTCACCACCAAACCACATTTTTATGTTACTTGACTTTTCATTTAAAAATAAATTCAATAACTTTAATTACAAATAAATCAATCCTCGTGGGTACGATAACCCGGACTTTTCTAGTCCACTTTACTACTTGAACGCGAACCGTGCACTTGCGGTATACGATTTTAGCGAACAGGATACCCCAACCAGAAAAATAGAATAGATATTATTTAGCAAAAGATAACTAAGGCCACTAAAAATAGCATCACTCAATTATTTAGTTTCCATCTAAAGCAGTCGGACCAGATACCTATCTTCAACAAAAGCTATTTAACATACATTAGTTCTAAACTCTATCTTTATGACACGCTGAGGTAGTTGCAGGTTTTGAAGATAGAAACACAAGCATGGAGGAGAGACGGAATATTTTACTAGGCGATGTACAATACTGCTTGGACTTGTGCTCATTTACACTGACAAGGTGGACGAAGGTAAACAAGTAAAGGCCATAAGGGGACGATGAGCAATGTGAGAAGAATGGATGTGTTGAGAACAAATACTTTCAATGTTGTAATTTTTACTCTGATATTAAACCATGTTGATGGCCCAAGGTACCAATAGAAGCGACTAAAATGCACTGGAAACAATGGGAAAGCCATACTACCCATCCGCATTAGTTTTTAAAGCTAATTCTTCATCTATGTTAAGAGTTAGAAACTTTATAAACAAAATATGATTTTGTGGGGTTGAAGTAGAGAGAGAATACCGTCATCTTGTTGTAATGAACATGTTTAGTGGAATAGAGATCTGCTATGTTGGAAGAAAAATGTTGACCTACGTTCTGAGGGAAAAACGTTTAACAAGATTTTCCAGTTTCCTAACTCACCGCGCTAGCTCGCAGCCAACGGAACCACCAGTTTGATTTTTTTATTTTTTTGAAAACTGGTTTGTTGGACTTGGTGGCTTGCCCATTTACTGTCAAACAACCCAGGACAGACGATTAACGAGGGATCGTCGCTCCAGCCTCCATGCCAGCAGCCGCAGAGCTCTTGTTGCCAGTCGCCATCGATGTCTCTAGCTTCGGACAATCCAATCGTCCCTGTCAGAGTCTGTGCACAGGTATGAATAATGAATGGTTTGTTGTTGTAATTTTTTATCTTTTGGTTTTGTAATTGTCAGATTTTGTAATTCTTATGTCTAAGTTTTAATCAGTAATATTGATGTTTGATTTTTCAATTTTTTGGTTAGATTCATTACTGGACTGCCACTGCCCAGAGTCACTATCATTCTCCAATTTTTGATCGATTTGCAATTTCTCATTTGAATTATCAGGTAATAAGGATAAACCTTAATTCATTATGTTTGGTTTGACAATTATGCATAAATGTTACATTTAAGTATTTGCAATGTGGTTAGATTTGTGAATTGTGATTATAGGGATGGAAATATGATTTGATTTGTGAGTTGTGATTATTGATTTAAAGGTTGTGAACTGAGATTTGGTGAAAATATTATTTTAATTGTGAATTGTGATTATTTATTTATAGTTTGTGAATTGAGATTTGGAGAATTTTTTATTTGATTTGATTTGTGATTATTGATTTACAGATTATGGAGCTTTTTTCCAACCTAAACGAAAATCTCAACCTATTGATTCTAGTAGATTATATGTTCATATATATCATTACATTTTTTATTTTATTTTTATACCTATATATTCATTTTAAATATTATTTCATTAGTAAATAATATTTACAATCTTGTTACTGCGACCGTTGATGTGCGTCGATTAACGATCAACGACCGACGCTCTAGCTGAACTTCTGGACTAAATCCGTCACTACCTTAAGCACAGTATAAGCTAAATTTTACCAAACACCAGAAGGACTTAAATTATCTTTATCCAATCCAAACTAGTATCAAACACAACACAAGTTTTGGCATGCCTTGTGTTAAATACAAATACAAATTTTCAAATCAATTTATGAAAAATTTCCATGGAACAACTCACATTTGTGTCCACCAAAAAGCACATCTCTTAAAGCAGAAACGAAAACATTAAAAAATAAGACAAGGCTTGATTTTATAACTATTATCCTCAGCTACTTCTATAGAAGAGAATTGCTTATTGCTATTTTATATAAATTTAAGTTCATCTCCAATTTCCCCTTCTTTCTTTCCATTTGGAGGATAACATATGTGAATAGGGCTAGGCAAATGATTAGGTCAAGTCGGTGTCGACCCAAAACCGATCTGACTTGAAATAAGCAGTTCAGGCATGCTCTGGAACCCTGACCGGCCCGAATCGGGCAGGGTCATGTCCTAATTTTTAGCTGAAATTTTAAACTGAATTTTTAATAAGAATTTGTATGTTCTGCTTTCCAAAAAAAAAGGTCCTGATTTTTTACACAAATTAATGTTTGCAATCAAATAATTATTTTCCTGCAAAGTTAAGCATATTCATAAAATCAAACAATATAAAAATTACATTAAACGCGGAAAGTAAAAATAGAATTTTACAGTCATCAAGAATTAAAATATGTAGATATATAGACAATAATCCAAACTTAATAAATAAAGAGAATTGTAATCTTCGATTCTCTCATAAGCTTCGAGTAGTATTCCTACAAAATAATATAAATATTTAGAGAAAAAAAGTAATATAAAAATGGTAAAAATTTGTGCACATTAGAATACATTATACATATACCTGGAAAAAAAATCACAAATGCATGAATCACTTCGATTTGGTATTCATTTGACTTCTCTGATTCTGAAAGTTCCATAAAATGATTAAATTAAAAATAAATTATTAGATAAAAACACACATTCCAATATTTTATAAAATACAAATATTCATATGACCTTCATCTAATTTTTTAAACTCTTCTACATCCTCCATATAAAATCTTTTAATACTCGAAAACTCTTTAAACCAATTTTGGGTGCACACCAAAACCTCCACCATCCTAGAAGTTAAAGGAACTACAAAATGGATCAAGAATTCTTCCTCCAATATTGAAAGCACTTTCTAAAGCCATCATGGACACTTCAATTGCTATAACATCTCTAGCAAATTTGGACAAAGTATCACATTTATTTCCATTAACCCGCCACCAATTAAGAACGTCAAAATCACCATCATCTACATCTTCACAAACATCCAATAAATATCTAGCAACATCATTTTTTAGTTCAAACAAATTTTTGTTGCTTTTTTCCTCTTAAACCTAGAAACACAAGAGACACAATTGAAGTAGGACTTTCTTTAGTAGAAGAAACCTCGCTTGAAGAATTCACATCACTAGACATTTGATTGATATTAGAATTTGTTTCACATCTCACATATCAATCATAAATAGACATTATATTGTCTTTCAAAGTATTTTTCATGTTACAAGCAGCATCTTTATCCTCATAAATATCACCAAAACAAAAATCAGCATACAACAATTTGTATCTCGGATCAAGTAGAGTAGCAATCAATAACATTTGGTTAACATTTTCCATTTTTCTCCAATATTTGTCAAACTTTTTCTTCATATTAATAGCCACATCATTTAAAAGATAATTAAAAGATAATCACCACTTCTACTCCATTCTTCCAATTCGGTTACTAGTGTACATACTTCATGAAGATAAACATTAGAGCTCACGTGCAATAAATACTAAACTTCAAAGTTACTTCATAAAATCCTTTAAGAAACTCACAAAAACAGAAACATTTTCCCAATCAAATATTTTAGGAGGTCCACCCCTTCTTCTACCACCATCATACTCCTGAAAATAATTCAAATGTTGTACATCATCCTCCTGCAACCTTTCAAAAGCTTTTTGAAATTTAAAAGCGGCTTCCAACATCAAATATGTGAAATTCCATCTAGTTGGTACATCCAAAAACTCGAGTTATTTACAATCAATATTTTCTTGACTCGCACACTCCTTCAACTTTGTTCTCTAGTAGGAGAAGACTATATTTCACAGGAGAAGACTATATTTCACAGCATTGCGAATACTAACAATAGAAGCATGTGCTTCCTTCAATCCTTCACATATAATCAAATTAACAATATGCGCACACCACCTCGTATGCAAATATTTTCCATCTAAAACACACCCATCGCTACTCCTACCAATCATCTTCCTCTTAAGATAAAAAATAGCCATTTCATTTGCACTTGCATTGTCAACTGTGATTGTAAACACTTTCTCAATACCCCCATAAACGTAAACAAGTCTCTATAGCTTTACCAATGGTTTCACCTTTATGATTAGCATCACAAAAAAATTTAAAATCCATTTATGAATCTTCCAATCAGAATCAACAAAGTGTGCTATGAGAGACATGTAGTTAACATTTTGAATTGAATTCCAAGTATCAGTAGTAAGATAAACTCTTTTACGTTGGGACATGTTACACTACAAAACTATCTAAACCCCTGACCTTCGACAAAACTAAAAGATAGTTCATCAATTATTATCATCTTAGCATATGCAAGTCTACGTTCTTCTTTATTAAAAAGCCAATAGCAATAAAATTGTTCCCACCACCCTCAGTTGGACTTTTTTGCCTTTTGACTTCTATCCTTCCCGGATACTTCTTACAATGAAGAAACAAATGATTCCTTAAAGTACTAGTCCCACACATTTTAGCCCTACATGCATAATCTTGCCCACAATAGTTGCTTGTACACCTGACATCTTTATCTTTCCGATCTCCTATAAGAGTGAAGTGTTCACATACATCTAAAGATTTCCTATTTTTCCTTTCCTAAATATCATGGTGGAAGTAGAGGAAGAGATGTAGTACTTTTTTCTAAATTTGTTGTTGAAGAAGTTTCACCCAAAGCTTCAATTTCACTATCCAAGTCCATATCCATATCTTATCTACAAAATAAAATAAAAAATAAATAATTGAACTTGGAAAAAAAACCATATATTGGGTCAAAAATATACTTCGAGGATCAATTGGAATTTTGTTTCAACTTCAGTGAGCATTTATGAGTTTAACTCTAACAGCGACATTAATATAATTCTCTTAATTTTTAAAAGTATTTCTTTACTTTTAAACTCCTGATAATATATAAGCATTATGAACAAACTACACTCTAATTGCAATATTTCTATGAGAGCATGTTAATTTCCTTTGCTTTCTTAATTTACTAATTAATTATGGTAAGTTCTTTGTTTAAAAAAATTATATGTTACCTCCGATTTTTTATTTTATTTATTTTTTTGAACACTGGTACCTCTGATTTTGGTAGAAGCCAAATGGTCAAAAATTAAAAGTAAAATTAAACAAGAATGTAAAAGGCCTCTCTACGAATCTTAAGATCCTTCTCTTAACAGACATGCACATAACCAACAAATAAATAACAACGGAAAACATACCCATCCAAATTTAAAAAAAAAAAAATATACCCATCCAAATCGAAAACCCATATGAGATTTCTACAAATAAACAATTATATGGGTACAGAATCATACCTGAGAAAACCAATTCAGTTCTTCTTCTGCTTTCTCCTCTTATCGTCGAAATGTGGATATTAAGGAATCTATAGTATAATGATAATATAACAACAAAAACATAATAAAAATGTAGTAATAATAATTTAATAATTTGGAGGAACTGTAAAAAATAAAAGTGCGTTTAATTATAAGATAACAAGTTTTAGAAGAAATTTTTTAATGAGCTCTATCAAACGAATCCTTTATCCCCAATTTTCTAAAATATAACAGTCTTTATCTGAACCACTGGAAGACTAGAGAGAGACATCACATGAATAATATTAAACAAGGTTGGAAAAAGAACATGACTCACCGATCAGCAAAGACAAATCAAATCCCAGATCAAGATTCAGTAGGTTTAGTTTTAACCCTTCAACGTCGAGCCTCCGGTCTCAGCCTGTTTCTGGCCTCAATCTCCGCTGTAGAACCACCGCCTCTACTCCATAAACCCCAAAAAAAGCTATTATAGGAATAGATAGTGTAGAAATCGTAGAAGAGGAAGAGTTTTGCAGAGAGAAATCACCTGGAGAAGAGGAGAAGAACAGGTTCTTTTGGAGAAGGCGGGGTTGAACATGAAGAATAGGGTTTTTTTGGTATTGGATCAGTTTGAAGAGTAACCCTTCTCGATATATTTACATCATTTTGTTTTTTCTAGACCTGACCCGAGCCAATTATTTTAAATAAACCGACCTAACCCAACCCGAATGGTACGGGTCGGGTCGGGTTTTCGAGTACCAGTTTTTAAGGCCCAGCCCCATATGTGAACCAAATTGTTGTTTGTGCACACCAGAAATCCAGTCTTTATATAACTAACCTGATATTCTAAGAAATTACACATCTAGGTTCGCTATTTCTTAAGTATGGTGCCACGGGTAAAATGGCCTCCCCTGAAAATTCTCTATCTTAAATTATGCAATGTCTTCGGCTCATATTAGCTATAAATCAACATGGGATCCCTCATATCAGGTAATATTCTTTGATCATTCTCCAAACATTTCAATGTAAAATTTATGAGATCTCATTGTCTCCCTTGTGCAAGTGTCCAACAATCAGTGTTTTGTAGACATATGAACTTGGAACAAATGATCGAGCTTTCATTATCGCCAGGTACTTGTCCGCTTCTTCTAATCTCCCAAACTGGCAGAGACTGATAATCAATGAAGTGAAAACCGATGAATCGGGCATAATTAATTTGTGTTCCATCTCAAAATAAAGCTTTAGAACTCCCTCAACATCACCATCTTTACCATAGCCGGCAACAAGATAGGAATATGTACCCTTGTCTGGAACAAATCCTTTATCTAATAATACAGTTAACATCTCATTAGCTCTCTTGGCATCCCCATTGTCACACAGCTTACTGAACATCTCATTAACCGCTGAACAACTAGGAACAAGCCCCAATGTTATCATTCTCTCACAAAATTTCAAGCTAGCCTCCAATCGACCAGCTGTAGAACAACCTTTAATCAAATGATTAAAGGTTTCATCATATGGCTTTAGGCCCACATTTTCCATTTCTTCCAAGAATCCAACTGCCTCCTCAATCCTCCCCTTTTCACAATATCCCCCAATAACCAAACTATATACAAAAGCGTTCCCTTCAAAACCTCTCTTGAGCATTTCCTCATAAATCTCCATTGCACCATCCAAATTCCCCATCTTCACCTTGGCAAAGACAACCAAAGAATAAGAAATAGTATCCAAGATCATATTCCTTTGCAACATTCGCTTCAACAACACCATTGCATCTTTAATTCTTTCCTCCTCTATCATCCTATACACCAAACAAGTATTTAAAATCAACCCAGGAACTGAACACCTCTTCCCATGCATCCTATCCACAATATCAAGAAATTTCTTCAACTTCCCTTCTTTACACAAAGCACCCACCATAATCCTAACAGTTACTTCATTCGGATAAATTCTTGCCTCAATCATGTGTTCATACACAGCCCAAAATAAGTGGACTCCATCAGATTTTTGCATAACATGAAGCAAAGTATTAAAACTAATCACACTCAATATAAATCCATGTACATTCAAGAATTTACAAGCATCAAGAACATCATCAACCATTCCCAACTTTGCACAAGTTTGTATAAACAAGTCGAACACAAAAGGAATTGAGCCAACAACTTTATAGCTATCCATCAATGAATGAAGAACATTGAGTTCTTGAGAATTGCCATTGGAGGATGCTTTCGTTAAAGTTGATTCTAGCAATGCCTTAGCATCCTTGATAAGCCTGGATTTTACTAAAATGTGAATTGCTATGCAGTAGGTGAAAAGCCCATGTTTGAAATGCATTTGCTGCGCTGACCAGTGGAAGAAAGCTAAGGCTTTTCTTGAATTAATGGGTTCTTTGAGCTGCAGGAGTATGTTTTGAATTACAGTGTTAGTTAATTGAACTGACCTGAATTTTTGTCCAAGGGCAGTCCAGTTCAAGCCTTTGTGTAAAGATTCAAGTATAGAGTTGACGAGTTTGTCCTCAGGAGTGTTTTGTGGTGGTCCATTTAAGGTGTGATTAAGGGCGGAGAATGTCGTGGGAATGCATAATTTAGTGTAATTTTTGGGCTGAAAGATGCGAGATGAAATAGCCATTTTCGTAAAGGCTGGGACGGGGATCGGTATTCACTGTCGGTTATGGTTTACGCATTAGATCGTCTTTTAGGCTTATGATGGTGGTGGTTGAGCGATAGGGTAGATGAAGAGACTAGGGGCAGGAATTGGAGGTTGGCAGGTGTAGCGGAGGCTGGGTTGGCAGAGGTGGTGTTGGGTGGGAGAATTTTAGGAACTAGTACATCTCTTTCCCGCAGTGAGATCTGACCGTAGGGTATGACTTCAAATTCAATGACGAGTAAATATGATGAAGTAATGTTGCGCTATAAAACAACATATAAATAACAATTAGTTAAAAAAATAGTTACCGTAACATATAAAATAGAAGGAAGATCACAATTAACTAAGCTTTAAAAATTTAAATGCAAAAAGAGTCATGAATCCTAGTTTTGCAATGGAACCAATAGCCCAATATTAGACAAAGTTTAACAGGGAGTAGCTTAGTATTTAGCAGTGATCAAAATAAAAGAGCATTGATATGATTAAGAAAATCGACAAAACGTGTTAAGATAAAATATAAGGATTGAATTACAATTACACCACTATTTTAAAAAAATAAAATACACATTTACATATATACATATACATAAATATATACATGTAGATATACATATACATATACATTTACACACACACACATATAACTAGTGATGGACTCGTACTATATACGAGTACCGTTCCATATTTACAATTATTGGCGTGAATCCAAAGATATTTGGAAAATGAGTTTTGGAATCAAAACATGCTGCAAGGAAGAGGTGATTAGACGCAATGCTGCTTAAATTTTGATTGTGAGGAAGGACCATCTCATTCACAATATAACCAGTATACCAATTTCAACATGTATATAATACTTCTGAATTTAAAGGAAGGGAAGTAGAAACCTCCATGTATGTATTTTTTTGGTGAATTATAAAATAATTACTTATTAAAGAGCCTATATTAAGTTCTAAATTTTAGAACTGGCAAGACAAAGGGGTATAAGATGATGTAAACGTGTGTTGTAAATTTTAAAGATAAAAGACATTAGAATAAACATCAATAATTTATGTAGAATGTAGCCTCTGTTTGGAAAACATGTTTTTTACAACACAATTTCTTAAATAATTTTTTAACCACACACATTTTCTCTCCACTTTTCAACCCACATTTTACCCAGAAAACATAAAAAAAAATATTTTTAAACAAAAAAATTTTAACAAACAAAGTTGCAATTCCTATGATCCGATAAACATAATTTTTCAGGTTTATGGGCATCAAGTCGTTGCATGTTGTCTAAACAGTTGAGTCCAGTGAAAGGATAGTGTTCCTTCTTAATAATACATGCTTGTTTTCAGTGCAATACATTGGCAGCAATAACATCAAGGTACAATGATATTTACAGCATCAAAAGAGGCTAAACTTCTCCTAATAAAATTGTAAAAATGCAATTGCATCCAAACTATTAAAATAAATACATATCAAAACCAACATTATTATAAAATCTGTTGTACTTCAGCAAACTAAAATCATGGCTGCACAAAGCTTGCAATCTTGTTCATGTCCAAAAAATATAGGAACCAAATCTTTGGGGTTTCAGTGTTCAGTTTTGGAGAATGCACAAAACTTTCATTTGTTAAGCAATTATACCCTTAAGTAGTGTTTGACAGCCAAAGGTAGAAAAGAATTCAAATTCCATGTTAATTGGGAAACAAAAACCACCTCCCCCCAAAGAATTGATTACCATGGAATTGGCCTAAAAGTGAGCTTGGAGTGGTTGTACCTTAAAATTCCAATTTCGTATCAAACGGAAAAAGTACGAAAAGAATTCCTCGGATGTGACATTTCCATGGAAATCAATTGTTATCAAACACTACCTTAGTTCTAAATTCTAATTGTTTGGTAAATATATCAGTACAAACTATAATTGTTCAGGTCCGTGTGCAGATTTTTCATGTCAATTAACTCCATGCCTCTTGCTGATAGTTATAAGAATTAGAATATAATGAGGTAATTAAGCTTTGAGCTCAATATATATATATATATATATATATATATAAGTGAATTCAATGTTTATAGATTCTATAGAGAATTGTTGAACATTGGAAGAGATAAACAGAAGTTGTATACCTTGTGGTGTGAAATTTAATGATGCCAAGCATGTCAGCTCTCTCCAGATAGCAATAACATTGATCGAGGTGGAAGATAAATGGATCACCGCAAGAAATTTGAACTATTTTCATATATTTGCTCCTTCCTTTGTGTCATCATTGGATGTATGTCTTCACAGCCAAAATGGAGATGTTTTTTAGTTCAGGTAAAAACTGTGCTGACCCTAGAAAATGTTCGAATAATTCAATTCTCATTTACTCAAAATCAATGAATGTGGAAAATGGAGTCGTGATAATTTAAACTTAGATTGAGCACCACTACATATTTAATTTAAAAATTATTATTATTTTCTTTAGATTTACAAAACATTTAGTGAAGACTTTGGGCTTGAAACTAAATAATAACTCAATAAACTCACTATGAAACACCTGTGGACAGATAAACATGGGCTTTAAATCCATAAATTGACATCAATGATGATAACTTGTAATAGTTATTTCATATTATTTTACATTGTTTTCTAAGAAATATTTTCAACTATCTATCTAGGCTGAGTCAAGGTCTTACAGTTGCATATATAGCTTTAATCTGAGTGGAATGAAATAAGATGTGGCTATCCATAGTACAAAATTTTTATATTGGAAAGTGAAGTCCTCACTATGGATGATGGTTAAGATAGTGTTTTTTGTTTAAAACAGCTGATAGACTAAAATGAAATATTCTTCATATCAACGGCCTTTGAGGTTTAAGGACATCGGGTTGAAAAACTTTCTTGTTCTTGGTTGTCAAAAGTGAATACTTTTATCATATCAACTTTCTTTGAGTTTTGCTATATGTAAGGTGTTTTGGGAATCAGATGTCATCATATAGAAACATATTGGTGAATGAGATTTAGGACAGGCACTGCGACGGGAAGAATGAAAAAATTAGGCAAAACCTGAATAAGCGAGAAATTGATTATAATAATGAAGAAATATAATATTATTTCAGTAAGACATAAAAGTTGCGGTGAATCGGCGATAAAAAAGACATGAGACTATGTTCATGCATATGGTAATTATATATATATATATATTATAAAATGCAATAAGGAAAATATTTCTACTATACAAAAGACTTAATATCATGAATAAGAAACCTTTAGAAAGAAAAAATGAATACCTGAAATATTAACGTTCAATGAGCCTAAATATCTCTTCATAGTCCTGATATGTTAAATCACTGCATAGATCTGATGATTGAAGCAATTCATGTTACAGATATAAACCAAAAAAAAAAGCATGTAATTAATATATCCCTCTACGACCTCTATTAATTGAGTTTGACAATCAAAATAATAAAACCAATCTAAACATCCTGCAAACTATTTTCAAACATGGAAGGCATCAACAGCAACGTGCCAAGAATTGGGTCCATTAAAACAAGAACGATTCTAAGAGTTGCCTTATGTCTAGATATAGCACCAAATAGTAAAGAGGTCACACTATTGTGATGTAGTTTCTTTGTTGTTTTTCCTTGATCTTCACTTCAACTGTCTTTTTCTTCTGCAGTCCCACATGAATAAGGATTATGTAAAGTATCACAAAGCTAGTTGTGTAGCACTCGACTCCAGCCAAATTGGATATCACTCGTGCACAGACAGCACATAATCCAGCAATATGTGCAAAAATCATGAACAGTTTTGATATAGAAAACATATTAGAAAAGAAAATAGTTGGTAAGTCATAGTACATACAAAAGGAATGTAAATATATATCTATTGCTCTTAAAACTGGTTATTGTAATTTAAAATGAGCAAGGAAGTTAATATCTCTAATTCTTAGCATTGAATCATTTTTTCTTAAAATGCTTGTTCGACTTGAGAGAGTGTCAAACATGGGAGCAAAAGTGAGAAAACAAGCGGCATCGAGTCATATAAATAATTAGTTGGTAGTATAGGGAAATGATGCTAAGTGCAATCGAATGCTTAGAAAAAGAATATCATATGGAAAAAATTAAAATAAACAATTCACTCAAAATTAATGCAATGTAGACACTCAAACTAAAATAAATTTTTTACAACTACATAGAGAGCAACAGTGAAATAAAGTTTATTTCATCTCCTCTTAATCTAAACTCTGTCTTCATAATTTGATAAATGCTATCATAATTTGATAAAAACCATTTTGGAGAATCATAACCTAAAGCCAAAAAGGTCACCGCTTATATAAATTTGCCAACTATTACCATCTAAAAAAAGAGGGTGCCAAAAGCATCCAGTTAGTGTGCACGAGAAAAATTATTAATCCAGTAAATATGATAACTAAATCCTAGAAATATCAGACAAGTTAACACAATATTGAGCAAATTAATAATCTAAAATGCTAAAAACACCCTAAAGCATATCCGAAGGCTCTTCATATAGAAAAATATAAGTATTTTAATATATTTTGTATTTTTACAGGTAAAGGCCTCTTTCATAAGGGCAATCAACACATCACCCAAAAATATTCATGATTTTTAATGCAGCATATGTGACATGATTTTTGTTTGTACAACAAAACACCTAATTTCTTAACTTGGAATCTATGGAATAATGAATTTCGTAAAGGGTTTAAACAACTTTTCAAAATACTAAAAAGATATGGCAGAAATATGTAGAAAAGTGTAAATAGAACTAAAATATAATGAATAGGAAAGGGAAGTAATTATACCCATGGCTATGATGTAACAGTTTAAATGTGAATGGTGGGATTATATACTATTACTGCTACTGTGATTCAACAATCTGTGAAAGAATATGAACAATTTTGGCAAGAGTAGCATGAATCTCAGAGTTATGCATCCATTCAATTAATTAATAATATAAAAGGCCAATTGATCTAGGATCTTCCATAGTCATTGTCATAAAAAAATAAAAAGGAAATTAGATAAAATTGACTATGTACCTTTCCTTAAGTCCTTAAAAATTGCAACAACTTCTCGAAAGATCCATTACAACAATTACGTAAACTATAGAATACTTAAAGCCCATGGTCAGCAAGAAGAACTCAAAAAATTGGAAGAGGGGGGAGGGGGGTTGATTCCAATAACTTTAATTAGTTTGCATGATTTTTTAACCTTCAATTATGATCTTAATTAACAACTTCAGCAAGAGGTCTAAGCATCTTCTTCCAGCACTAATTTCATTAGAAGATACCATCCAACTAAGTTAACAACTTACAAATCTGCTTACATACATGTTTGTACAATTTACTTAAACGTTTTCTTCTTTTTTTCTAATCAAGAATTGAAATACTGTTTTCACTATAATTTTACAATTTATGATTAAATATATACTTAGGTGTAAAACTACTATCTACAAGTTCAAAAGACACCTAAGAGGTGGAAAAAAACAAACTAATAATAAAATCTCAAAAGAACCTACAATAAATTCAAAAGAAATTAAATAGTACAATTTGTAAAACTTACCACAGATCCGCATTTCCCCTCCCAAGAAGCAGCAATAAATGGTATTCTAACACAAAAAAATACAAAATCCAATCAAAAAAATAATTTTCCCTTAACAATTTTCTTTACGGTCTACTCAAACCACAAAAAACTTTAAAAACACTAATCTTTCTATAGATTCCAGCAAGTAAATCACTAAAAATCGTAAAACCCTAGGTTTAAACTCACATATATGCATATCTATGTGATTAAAATGAAGATGAAGCAGAAGAAACCCAGAAAAAGTAGGATGAAAGAAGACCAGGTGATTGTGAAGTCAGGAGAATAGGCGATAACTCCTCGAGTAAGGGAAGAAACCTCACAGATAAGCTAGATCTAGTAATGAGGAGCAAAGGCCGCTATCTGGGCTGAAAGAAAAAACAGGAAATCGTCACGGATAAACCGAAAGTAGCTCGAGTGAACAATATCACATACCTTCCAAATCGCGATGGAGAATAACAGTAGCTAAAATCTGGCTTCCTAAGTTGCAGCGAGAACTCGAGAGCGAAGATAAGCTAGCTCTGGTGATGTTAGAGCATAAACGACAGTGACAGTGACTGGTTGAAGATGAAGAGAAGAAACTGTGTTGAAAAAGAAAATCAGTTGAAGAGGAACAACGGCGGAAATTAGGAAATGGCTGCCGACGTAATGAGAAGTAAAGGAATTGTGTGTGAAGATAAGACCGCGTTAATATTGGAAATCTAGTTCATGAATAGTTTGGAAGCTCTAGTGTGAACACAAAGGAATAGTAACATCTATCCTCTCTTTTAAGGGACTAGTTTCGACTCGTCCGTCGTACGAGAAACGATTTGTGGTTGATTTTCTTCCGAGAATCTGATAAAATAATTCTCATTAAGTTGGGTGCAATCTTCATCTGTTGTAAACACAAAAATACATATGCAATCAAAATGAGTCAAACATGCACCCTCCAAAGATGACTTATATTTTGTACACCTGATCCTCTGAATGGCATAATAAGATGTTGTTTTGATACGGGGAGCAAAGCTTGGAAGTAGTGATAGTGACAATTGCAGCAATGACAATGAATAAACATTTTGAAAATAATAATTTTAGTTATGTCAAGTGGATTGAAAATGCAGAACTAAATAAAATGTGGACTTAACTACAATGCAATGTGCAAGAAATTCTCAGACATATTGGAATTCATCTGCATTTGTATTTTTGTAGCATTGATACAAAACAAATGAACGAAAGGGATCGCCATAAATTTAAAATAATCTCAGCTATTTTCATAGGACTCTCTATGATGAAATTATATTTGAACCTCAATATACCGAATGTTTGTTAATAAGGTTAGAAACTGAAGTGCTAATGTGGAAAAGAAAAGTAAATTCGTTAGTGCAATTAAATACTGACATTTCTCACATCTAGATATAGAACGCCCAAACGCATTTATGAACTTCAACTTGGTGTTAGACTAATAGCCATGTCTGAAAACAAACAAATAATGAGAGGGATTTGCAAATGGAAAGAGGAAATTTGCACCCACACAATATTTTCACCCCAAAAATTAATAAGGTGTGAGTTTCTTACTATAGTTCTGTTATTTATTATCTAACTTTCATTAGTAAACTCAATGGGAAATTAAGCATGTAGTTTTCAGTTGATTATAACAAAACGAGAAATGTCTCATTGAGTGCTTTTTTGGATTGTTCATCGAATAAATAACATGTAAAGTAAAAATAAGAAAAGATAAGGTAACAATATGATATTTGAAAGGAAAAAAAAATTAGGAAGTGATGCAAATTGACATTGCTAAATTAGAGTATCTCACACATTCCAATCACTATTTCAGGTCAGATTTAAAACAACTGGATTCCCATATCTTGATTATATACTGTATATTCTATCAAATCATCACAGCTGGGCTTATTTAATAACTTCCACTTATTTGTGATTGACGGGAGTTTGTTTTCACTCTATGTTTGGAAACCACATTCTCCGTCATTAGTTGTTATACTTAGCCTCAGTTAGTTTTACAGGAATTTCATTCACATCTTAGAGACAGTAGCCAAAACAATGAAAACATGCTAAGATCAACTTCATTATTAAGAATCTGCACCTAATTGAACTAAAGTAAAAGTGCAAGATCCGGACATGCATGCCAATGCAATGAAACTGATGAACCATACATTTGAACCATCATCAAATAAAGACCAAAACATACTTCCTGAGCTTGTTATGGAGTTGCAACCTTTCCCGTTCCAATGGCCCAAACAGGCTTGTAAGCTAAAAGAATATTGGACCAGATTGATGCCAGCCTGCAAAGGAAGGGTCAAACTGTTACAATTTCGAAAACTTTAAGAAAAATATATCACGCATCATCACAAATATATTGTTAAATGTTTTCCTGAATGAAAAAGGTCAAATAAAAACCAAGTTTTCATTAGCGCTAAGTTAGGAAGATGCCTCTCTTCATTTTAAATTCACACAAATGTTTAGTCTAAACAAATAAAAAGCACCTATTTGGATGTCATTTTAGCTTATTTTTTCCTTTAAGGAAATACACCAAGAGGATTAGCATTATGAAATCAGAAATCCATCAAACAAAAATAGTAGGAAGCATTCCATATGTGGGTTTTTTTTTTTTTCTTTTTTTTTTTTTTGCATTTGAGTTCTATTTAGTAAACGCAGGAAGTGCAAACAAAACCTAGAATATACACGGAATATAGCAGTATTGGAACACATCAAATAATATGTCAAACATATTGTCTATATATATATTGAAAATGTTGGACATGACACTAAAATCCTTGTGGGATCACTTTCATCGATGAGTACACAAAATAATCACCTTGTTTGAGAGCAAATGGCAGCTGAAGGTAGTAAAAAGCTTCAAGAATCAACTCCACATTTTCCAGGAACACTTCCTCTGCAATTTTGAAAATGAATAAAACTTCACTTCGAAACCAGTACATAGTGAGCAATTCGTCCAGCATTTGACAATTATACTAAAAAGGGGAAAATAGAGAAGAACAATCATTTGTGAGTCTAAGAACATTTTCCACTAAATTAAAACTGCACAAAAGGAAGGCTATCAAATATTGAGCTCAAATTCCTATCAACTATTAAAAATTATCAAATGAAATTTCAGAAAGAGGGGTTTTTAATTGAAAAGGAGAATAAGTACCAGTTTCTAGTAAAAAAAAATAGCATAAAAGCTAATTCAAAGCAATTAAAAGAAATAAAATATAATTATATTCCAGCATAACGAACCAAGTTAGGAAGATACCTCACTTCATTGTAAATTCACACAAATGTGTAGTCTAAACAAATAAAAATCCATGATTACTAACTCAACAGTTCAAACAAATATTTTGAATAAAGAAAACTTCAGGGCAAACACAATCACAACCAAAAATTGCAATTTCAACTTTCCTATAATCTCAATTTCAAATTCCCGCATGAAAAAAGAACTGCCCAGAAAAGGAAAAAAACTTTAGAAGAAAAACAGAAAATCAAATAACACCTTAGCAAAAGAAAAATCGGAGCAAAGGAAAACCAAACAGTTGTAAAGGGCCATTAAAGTATGAGATTTAGCTTGTGAGCTCCCATGTCTTAAAGTTTTGACAAGATGAAGGATGGCACCTGATCCACTGATGATTGGTTTGTTCACATATGATGAAGAAAGGGTGATCAAAGCTGCAATTGCAAGTTCCTGTAGAGTTGGATCCTCTGAATGAAGGAAGCCAATGTTTGGTTCTAATGCACTGGCATCTATGATATTTATCTTGTTCCTGCAAATAAATCAAATCAAATCAAATCAAACAATAAGTCTTACTTAGATACAGCTACAATAAGAAAGCCAAAGTTAATGCAAAGTTGTAGAGTCTTCATTAGTACAAGTGTAATACACGCAGCAAGATCCAAAAATAGGCGCATGGATCAGAAGCAAATGTACCACAAATCCTGATTAATCCCAACTCCAAGATATACGACCAACCAAATTTTAATTTTAAAATGGAATCTTCCCTTTCCCCCATTGACTTGAGTTGAAGAGGTTTCCACGAGTTCATTGTCTTACAGTCTCGGTTATCTTAGATGAGAAAGATAGCTAAAACCACTTTATAAATATAATAAAGAGAAGAAAAAGCCTTTGGAAAAAGAAAACGGAATCTAATCCATGTGATAGACTGATAATACTACAAGCAAGATTAAAGAAAAAGAAGGGGAGAAAAGAAAAGGAAATTAAAAGCAACATGCGACCAAAAGACCATTCCCATTTTGAAACCAACCCAATCCACAACAGAGCATTATATTCCTTTGGCTGTGGGAATATACCACCAACCCCTTATATAAGTTTCCAAAACCTATTTGAATTTCACGCTGTGAAATAAAGAAACATAATTTCAACCACAACAATTCTTATTATATATATTGTAAAACCAAGCCAAAATTGATTATTAAATAAGCAATTCTTGAAGGAAACTAATTGAATGTTCAATAAAATGTTTAAATTAAAATAATCAAAATTCTTGTGGGAAAGTGTATGTAGTTTCTCGAGCAGGCACCTTTCTTCAATCAAACAAGCTCAACAACTGGAAAAGAGAAAAAACTTCGCTACGGTCAGACTCGGAGTTGGAATCGCCCCCGGTAGCTGGATAGGTATTTCCAGTTGCTGAGATGTTGATTACGGCGGTGTTGGAATTCTTGTGTAGAGGATCACAGGACGATTGTAAAGAGAAAAATCAAAAGACGATTTTGGGGAGAACGAGAGAGAGAGATGAGGGTATGTTTTGAAGAGAGAGACACGGAGATACGGTGGTATATGTGATGAATGAAGAAAAGATTGGACAAAAAGATGAAAATATCTTGCAGCTGTCAATTACAAGTAGAAACTTACCTGCCCAGTGTGAAAGCAAGGACAGAAAAATGAATAGTAACCGCCACATTAACTCTTTTAATGTAGTAGGATATACTAGTTTGACGCACGTGTAATGCGTGTGTCGTATTATCGTTAAGTATGTAATAGCGTGTGCACGTTCAATGCACGTGACTGTAGTTCATTTAGGGAAGTACATAATATTGCACTTTCATAACTTCAAGAATATTTAATTATTTTTATCCTAAATTTCCAAATCCTAAATGTTTGCTAGCAATTGATAAGAATCAAAATGAAATTGACATTGACATAAAAGAAATACCTAAAAACTCATTTCGGCAATTGTAAAAATAAGCTTCTACATCTGAAACATGCATGGGAACATTGATTTTGAAAATAGAGATGTTCTAAACACATGTAAGCAAATGGATAAACAACACGCAAATAAAAACTTAGTCCATAACAAAACCAGAAGAGTCGTTATAGATCAAAAACAAAAGTATTACAGTTAGCATAAATGTACAACAAAATGCACATCCACGAAAAAAAAATGACAGAAACATGTTGTTCTGAACATAACAGATCCTTGAAGATGCAAAAATTGCATACATCAAATACAAAATTGTATCTGAACTGAGTAAAACTAAACTATAACCAAAAATCTAACCAAGATTACAATTAAGACAAAAGAAAGAATTCAGCCCCACCTACAAGAGTAAATAATATTGTAATTTTATAGTCAGTGGAAGCATTACCTGTTGTACAAGCACTGAAATCTTTGATTTGGTGATATTGTAATTGTCCCTGTAACTCCATTCACTGAATATCTTGGTCGAAGATGTTTCCTTCACATTAATAATAATTATCTGATTACATTTATAATAAAGAATTTAGCGGATGTATAATGTTTCGTTACATTACATGTAAAAAAATTAATTATAAAATACAAAAATAAAGCGCAAATGAAGTATAAACACACGATAAACAAAAAAATCAAGCACATAAGAAATTCATGAGATTGATCGGCTTGTTATGCTCTCTACTACTTCTTTGCTAGATTTGTTTCATGCTAATTCCTTTTGATATTGAAGTTTTGCATCATCTAAACCCTAAAATAGTAATTTGAACTTAGGCCAACAACATTATCTTTTCACTGGCTAATGTCAAATTTCAGTCACCATCACATCTCCAAACAAATTGACAACCACCAGGTTTCCTAAAACATGATTTCCTACGGCAGCCTATGGTAAGACAATTTTTTTTTTTTTAAATCCATTCTAAGTATAAATTCAGCCTCTAATGTAGAACATGAAAATCCTATCCCAATCAAGAAACGTGGAGGCTACCATTTGTTAGCGAGTTCCTTG
Organism: Ligustrum vulgare; assembly: GCA_963555705.1. Classification (NCBI taxonomy): domain Eukaryota; kingdom Viridiplantae; phylum Streptophyta; class Magnoliopsida; order Lamiales; family Oleaceae; genus Ligustrum; species Ligustrum vulgare. The sequence continues at coordinate 44,216,116 of OY743173.1, read as the reverse complement.
TTAAAGAACGTGTACTTTTTTTAAGAAACATTTTAGAAATCGAGTACAAAATAAATAAATATAAACTGCAAAGGGAAAAGAAAAAACATAATATTGCAATGATCTTAAGATTCTTGGGCAAGGTTTGCGCTGGCATATCCTGCACCTATTGAAAGAAGTGGCCAAACAAATATACATAGCCATCTCCAAGTTTATTGGAATAAAACTTAATTTTTCCCATTGTTTTCAGATTTTCCACCTAGTTTTTAATTAATCCTTGGATGCTGCAACAAAGTAATACTGGGCAGACCTCAAAACTATTTGGAGGCTACAAAAGCTAAACAACCAAAATCATATAAAACGTAGCTTGAGAGAGATGGTCACGTCTACTCTTGGTAATACCAACATGAGCAATCATCAAGTTTTTTTCCTTTTTTTAATGCATTCATCTGCCAAATATTGCATCCCGTGAAAATGTAAAAAAACTCACAAACTCATGCCTGTAACTCGCATTAATAGATTATAAAATAAATTTGACTTAGTCTAACAACTCTTATTCGAAGACGAAAGGCAAGAAAAAAATTAATCTTTTATATGTTGAAGAAGGTGTAAATTAATACACTAGATTTTAGAATTCGTCTTCTTTTGTTAAGCTATTATTACAATAGTATTCTAGGAATATCCTATGTCATGGTTAGTCTGTATTTGTTAACTTCGCCATTTGAGCTAAATTTCTCTAGCATTTCTCCTATATGCCTCTTTCTTTAGTCTCTTTCTTTTTTTATATTTGGTTAAGCATCATGTGCAACTGGCAACACATAAATCTACAAGGGCATGATCTTTTTTCTCGACACAGGGAATGTATTGATCAACGTATGAATAGTATTTGGATGATCAAACCCCTGGGAATATATTTGTGCACTTGCAATCTAATTTAGAACAACATGATTATTATTAAAATGCTGACTTACAGTAATGCTGCTATAGTATGAGCAAAACATAGAATCCCCATTTACAGACCTTTTTTTAACCCTCAAACTCTGATACATTAAAGCTATAAATACACAATACTGCAAATATTTAAATGATTTACAATAGAGGAAAGTTTTCAAATGACAATTAACCATAATGTGGAGAAAAAATGAGAATCTAATTCCAAAAAAAAATGTTGGTCTAATTGAAAAAGAAATACGGCTAAAAAATAAAAGTTAAATAAAGCTTCCATCCAATAAGAATGGTGTACCATAACTAAACATCAGTTTTTAATTACTTGCAATATCTTATATGAATATCCCTCTCAATGATGCAGAAAATAGAGATACAAATTCAGTAAGGGAAAAAACAACACAAATAGATAGTTACTAAAAACTCTGATATGCAAGTACTAATGATCTTAAAAAATGTTCCCCTTTCTTTAAGTCTTTTTTGTCTCAAGATTTCGAGAGAATGTCTCCACTTGAACTCTTTATTGTGAAGCTATTACATTCAGGTTCTTATTTCTTGTAAATGAAATAGATAGTGCAGGAAAAATATAGATCTGATATTACATCCAGTAAAACAATATTCAAGTTCAAACCTGATCGTTCAATAACATTAACCTCACAGAGAATCCAGAGAAATGCATAACTTAAAATGAACCAAATAAAGGAAAATTCAATCCCCTTTTCTCTTGACCTAGATCAATTCATTGAGGAAATTAACAAGCAATAAATAATTACCAGTAAAAATAGACATAAAAGAGGAAATGAATTAAATTGAACGCCTATTTTAGATATACAAATTTCGCGTTAAGACTTGAGTGCAGCTTGGATTATTAATTAGGGGGCAGGTTAATATGCGGTAGATTCATGCACAAATATTATGATGCTTACACATTTACTTGCATGATTATGAACTAATCATTCTACCCAACATACCTGTAAGATCGATGCACCTTGAAGAGAAAATCGCGAACGGAAATAGATCGGATTACTGAAAAGCAGAACGATGCGTGAGGCAGAAATTAGGGAAAAAAAGTCGATCTGTACGTGTATAGATGACAGACGTTTGGATGAAATGGTTTTTGGCCTTGCATCAAAACGGGCGGCGTTAGTCCATCCGATCGGCAGTGTCCAAGGACAATTGCAGCTAGGGTCTCAAACATTTTCTTTTTTCGCAGACTTTATCCAAATTTTCAGTTTGTGTCATTTACAGTCCCAAACTTTTAATTTAGTCGCGACAGAAGGGCAATTGCTGGAAAATATCCAAAATTCTGTTAGTTGACTTAAAAATTGATTTTGACCAAATTTAATGAGGGTAATATAGTAACTTTGTAATTTTAATATAAACTAATTCAAATAATTAAGTAAAAAAAGAAAATAAAAGAAACAAAATAGAAGTATGCATCTTCTTCCCATCCCCATCCCTTATCCCTATCCCTAACCCTGTCCCCAACCTCAATTAACACCAATCACCACCACACCCACAGCTATTGCCTCCAACACTGTCGACTGGTTCAATTGGTTTCTTTTTCTGCTTCTTGAACGGAAGGTTTCCTAGGAAAGACTCTATCTAGATTTGACCCGGGCTTGCATAAACGAGACAAGAACTTAGAGCTGGAGCTGGAGCTAGAAGCATTGTCGTTGATGAGATTGAAGATGACGTCTCCTGCGACCCCAGAGACCAAATTCGCACACCAGCCTTGATTTGTTTCGTTCTGGCCTTGGTTTGAACCGGAGTGGTGAAATGGAACTTCTCTGGAACTGAGATTTTCTGTTCTGACCAGTTCTCCATTGGGTTCGACGGAAGCTTCCAGGTGAAGGAATACCCAATTACATGATTGTTCCCCAAAATGAGATAACCACTCTAAATTCTCCAAATCCTCCGCCTAAAATACAACAAACCCATTTTACAGTTTTCTTTCTTCAAATATATTGTCCAAAATCAGTTAATTCCCAAAAAAAAGGCATAAAAATTGAAACTTTGTCTCATCGAAAAGCTTAGTTTGCTTAGTTTGGGATATTTGTGTATTACTATGGAAGAAGAGCTGAAGAAGAAGAGAGAACGAGGTGACTCAGTTGAGTTGGGCGAAGAAACTAACTTGGATGAGGTGAAAAGACTCAAGAAGAACCTTTGGAAACTTTAGAGGACCCAGATTTTGTCCTGACTAATTTCGATCTGGATCTAGATTCATTCAGGAGGAGTTTACAAGACGAGATGGATGGTGGCGGCAGTTGGAGGTGGTGGTTGTGGGTGGCTGTGGTGGTCGGTGTTGATTGAGGATGGGGGTGGGAAGAAGATGAATGCTTCTATTTTGTTTCTTTTATTTTCCTTTTTTATTTAATTATTTGAATTAGTTTATATTAAAACTACAAAGTTACTATATGACCCTTATTAAATCTGGTCAAAATCAATTTTTAAGTCAACTAACAAAATTTTGGATGTTTTCCATCCATTTGTCCTTCTGTCGCGGTTAAATTAAAGGTTTGTGACTGTGGATGACACAAACTAAAGGTTTTGATAAAGTCTACGAAAAAATAAAAGGTTTGGGACCGTGGTTGCAATTTTCCCTAAAGAGAGGAGGAGAAAATGTTAGGGTTGGGTTAGGGTTACCAACCTTTGGACTTGTTGCGAAAATAGTCCTCAACGTTTAGTTTTTAACATTTATACCCTCACAATTACCAAACATTACGCAAATAGTCCCTACCGTCCGATTCCATTAATTTTCACAGTTAAAAACGTGTAAATAGAACAAATGATCTCGAACCTTTTAGTTTCTTGCGATAATAGTCTATAACATATTAAATCATCTTTGAAGTACTTGTAACTTACAAACGTTTGGTGTATTTTGTACCTAAAATATTAAACCTCTGTTTGAGACCAGTTATTTCAAATAATGTGATTTGTAATTATAATTTTTTGAAAATTTTGTAATTAAAAACTAAGATTTTTTTTGGATTTATGTATAAATTATTTTATTGATGGAATGTGTTATTGAAAACTAATTTAAAAAAAAAAAAAAAAAAAAATTTCCTGGATTTCTAAAGTGCACAGTGAAATATTTAGTAAAAATTCACCACATTAAAAATTCGACTTATTGGGTAAAAAATAAAAATTCACGAACATAAACTAACAAATACATTAAATATCATTTTAGAAATTAGATAATAAATATATTTTTATGAGTTCTACTTTCGATTTTGAGAATCGATCGATTTGAAAAGTAAGTTTGGATAATTTATAATTAAAAAGTAAGAAATTTTTAAATTTATGTGTAGATTATATTTATTAATAGAATGTATGAAAAAAATGAGTTTTGAAAAAAAAATGAAAATTTGAAAATCAATACCGACAGGTTCTCAAAATTGAAAGTAGAACTAATAAAAATATATTTGCTATTCAATTCCTAAAATGACATTCAATGTATTTATTTGTTTATGCTCCATGAATTTTTATTTTTTACCAATAGGTTGAACTGTAAATGCAGTGAGTTTTTATTAAATATTTTACTATACATTTTAGAAATTCAGAAAAAAAAACTTTTTTTTTTAAAACTCTTTTCAACCATACATTTTATCAATAAAATAATTTACACATAAATCCAAAAAAATCTTATTTTTAGTCACAAATTTTTCAAAAAATTATAATTACAAAGCACATTATTTGAAATAACTAGTCTCAAACGGGGCTTAATATATTAGGGGACTAAATACGTCAAACGTTTGTAACTTACAAACTAAATAAACCAAACATGAGCTTAATATGTTAGGGGTTATTATCGCAAGAAACTCAAAGGTTAAGGACCATTTGTGCTATTTACACGTTTTTCCGGAGGGGGCTAACGGAATATGACAGTAGGGACCATTTGCGTAACGTTTGTTGATTCTGAGGGTATAAATGTCAAATCTAAATGTTAATGACTATTTTCGCAAGAAGTCCAAAGGTTGGGGACCATTTTTGTTGTTTACCCATTAGGTTATTATTGATTATTAATGAAACGAAGAGAATACAGAAAAGATAGAAGTATACAAAATGCTGGGATCGTGTCAAAACAATTTTTCTCTCCAATTTTTAGCCACATATCTTACCTAGAAAATTCAAATAAATCAAAATTATAATTCCAATTCCTTGAAATCCGACCGCCGAACGGTGTCTATAAAATAAGAGGGATAAAACATAGCCGTCACATAAATCCGCATACAGTTTCTTGTCTATTTTAGAAAATTTTGTAATTTATCATATTATTTTAATAACTGAATTAGGAAAGTTCAATTAATGCAAAATCAATTTATATGTGACATGTAATAAATGATTTATAGATTTTTGAAAAAAAAAAAATCTATAAAAAAAAAAAGTCAAATTGTATATTATTTTTATTATTTTGATAATTATTGTAATATTTTGAAGCCGAAAAATATACAATATGTGTATCAATTCAAGATCTCAACGATATTTGTGATGGGATATTTATTTATACAATGTAATTTTAAAGCCTTTTCACGTTGATCAAGATAATAATAAAATAACAATGATGCTACATTCACAATTTGAATGACAAGCATCTCACATTGGGGTTGTGAATGACATTGTGCAAATAGACTTATTCATAAAACGGGAATGCAAATAATCATTTTTTGAGTTGTACACCTTGATTCAAGGGTAGTCGTTCACGTAAAACAAGAAATTAAACAATCAAAAAAGCATTATAACACTCAATATAACACTCGAACACACTGTAATTACAAATGTAATTCAATTTTAGTTGTGTCTAAAGTTCAAATTTGAGCAATTTATCATTCAATTTCAATTTTGAGTTCGCACATATGGTTATTTTCTAGTACTTTATTTATCATTCTTTTATTATTCAAATATTAGATGATAATAATATTTTATAATCTAAATTCTTTTATACATGAATGAACAAAAATAAAATTTTAAATGATCTTCAATTATGCGAGTTATTATTTTTCATTTAAATACTATGCATTAGTTGATTGTTTAAATTATCATTTTATTTTTCTAAATTACTACATCTTTTTGTTATTTTCCTATTTATTTCATCATACACATGTTTGACATATAATAAAAAAATTACAAAATATTGAATTCGCAATTATATGTTTCAATATAATGTCCTGCATCGCACGAATGAAACACTAGTTTTAATTAATGTATGCTAATCATCGGTGGATGTGAAAACACTCACAAAACTAAGATTTTTTTTTATTATATACTATAAATAAAAAAATATATATATAATGTTCCTTTTCAAAATCGCGAATCTTATTTTAAAACATTTTAAATGCATAATAACATTCTTTATTTCCATTCAATTGAAGAAAAAAAATTAGTGTATGCCCGTCGAGTAAATTTAATTGTACTCGTGACATTTTGGAAAGATTAAATCGTTAATTATATTGTTTTGAAATTCTTTGAGGTATTAACGAGTGAGATTAAATAGCAATATCTCGGTACTTTGGACATTAAAGTAAACTAACGAAGAACATATATTCGTATTATGGAATCCATCACCTTTTATGTATGATCATAATCTCATGGTTCTACTAGTGGATTGTTAAATCCGAGCTCGGTAATTCGACGGTAATTGTTGAACTCTATGATGTGATACAATCACATCGAACTGTCAGATAAAAGATGAGAGTTGAGAATTTATGAATATTCAGATGGGGGCATTTGGTCGTCTAACTTTACTCTGAATATTCGAGTTGATCAACGGGGGTAACATGTAAGAGCAGTAAGTCAGAGGATATAATTATTGGTTATTGTTTCAGTATTTACAATTTTACCAAAAGTGCAGTTTCGTTCTTTTAGTGGAATAGAATGTGATTGATAAATTATTTTGACTAGTCAAGAGTTGATCATATCAGAATTAATTTAGGTCATGTTCTTTTTGCTATTTTCAGGGTGTTTTTTATTTTTATTTTCGAAAACGCTAAAAACGCGTTCTCTTTCTCATTTTCCAAAACGAGTTTTGGAAAACAAAAAAAAATTTACTCGCAAAATAAAAAAATGCCAAAAACCTCATTTTGATTATTTTCAGTTAAAAAAAATTTTGAAATGCGAAAAATGTGTCTCTTCTGTCTTCTCAACGTTCGAGTTAATCCTAACAGTCAATTGACCCGGCCGTCAAGTTTGTATACCATTCAAATGCAGCACTTTTGAGGAAGCTTACAAACTGCTTCACCATGGTATCATTGTAAGTGCCAACATTGTTACACGTTTCAATGAAATGAGCTACATGTTGTTTCAGGTTTCCCTTTCCATCAAAACACTGAAATTCCGGTGGTTGTTAGCCAAGAGGCATTCTCATTTCGTCGATTCGACGACTATAAGGTTTGGAATAAACCAATGAAGATTGCGGTGAGCTACCGTATTGAGCATGGATGGTATCATGATCATACGTTGAAGTCTTTGGATGGAAAAGGAGCCAACAGAGAGTTGAGTGGGGTCATATAATACATTTTGCATAATAAAACGGTCATGCATATCTTGCTTCTGTTGGTACTCTTAGATTTCAGGATCTTTAACTTTGGAAGAGCTTACATTTTTTGGGTTATCTTTTTTCAAAGGCCTTTGCAACTCTAGTCGATGCATGAGAGTGACGATTTGTGCATCTTTTTCCTCCAAAGATTTTGTCAACTTTTCAATTTAAACTGCCATTTGTTGAACTCGATCATCAGTGTCTAGTATCATTTCTGTTACCATCACTGGCTCGATTGATTCTTTAGAAGCAGTATAGTCTCCCCATTTTTGCGAAAAAGTAGCATGAGTCAATTCAGACACAAACCTACCACTGGAGATAGAACCAGAACGAGAGCTTTATGTCAAGTTCTTGGTTTGCTCTGATGAACCGCCTTGTTTGTTGATAGCAAGTTTCGTCTTGCCCTTTTTGGAGAACTTCCTTAATGATGTAACTAGTTGAGTTTTCCCAGATTTTGTTTGGGCTCTAGTCACATGGAAAAGTTCAACAAGCGTCCCTTCAAGATGGGTCACAGTTTTCTTCACTTTTTCGTTTGCCATGTTTGATGTATTTGTTGAAACTTGAAAATTTTGTAGATTGGAAGATGAGAGGCAAGAGTGTCCCACTGAGCGTGCCAATATGTTCTCTTGCTTTTCTTTTTGTTTTTTTCTCCACCCTTTTTTTCCATTGACCAATGATTCTATTTATAGAGAAAATTTTGTTATTTAAATAAATAAATAAAATGGATGGGGTTTTGAAAAGTAAGATGTGTCTCATCCATAGGCTTATTTTAGATGGGCTTTAGTGGACTTAATGGGATTAAAATAAAAATTAAATTAAGTGGAAATTAGGCATAAACTCCCCTCAATATCACGTTTTTTGGAAATAAACACCAATAATAATTTAATTTGAATAATGTCACCTCCATCTAAACATTTTAGTTAAATATCACCCAATTAAAAGGAAAAAAAAAATTTAAATTTAAATATTCAAATTTATCTCCTAATAATCAGCCGAGTCTCTCTCTCTCTCTCTCTCTCTCTCTCTCGCGTACTTGTAATTGTGTAGAAGAAACAAGAAACTCATTTCTTCCTAAGACTCTAACCTTGTTCAAAATTTACTCTGGCAATTTTTTCCATTGTTAAGTTGAAGGGATTACACGAAAGAGGGAACTGTGTTTTAAAGAGTTGAAAAACATGACCAAATGAAAAATAGAGGGGTTTGGAGAGAAAGATAGTTAGAGAAGAGAGATGATTACAAGCATTCTAGGATTTGAACAGAGAGAAGGGCGTAAACGGGGTGCTCAAAAATTGGAAGCGCTGGAGATTAGGGCAAGAAGCGGCTGTACAAAGGAGGACGTGTCGGTGGGGAGGGTAAGAGGGTGAAAAAGGATAAGGATCTTGGCTTAGGAAGGATGAAAGTGAATTGATGGTGGTGGATGATCGAAGGAGACGGAGCCACTAGTTGCAAAAGAGGGAGACATTGACGGAACAAGGCGACGAAAGGTGGTGGAAGATTTCTTGAAGCAACTCATCATAGAGAATTGAGTCCATCTTTGATAATTATGTATACTCTTCCTATTATCGATTATATGCCATGAAAAATATCCAAGTCTTCATTTACCCAAGTAGGACACCAAGAAAAGAGGATTCGGTAGTGACTCCTACAAGTCTCCTCCGACCAGTGTTCTAAAATGCACGCATTGTGCGCGCATAACGCCCGCATTGGCGTGACGCGGGCTTCAAACGCACCATAACGTTGAAAGGCGAGAAAAAAGCGGTCAACGAAAAATATTGAAAATATTGACCATAAAATCACGCAAACACGTACAAAGGCACGCTTAGTTGCATTAAACCCAAAACCTGCTTAGCCGGTTTTACGGGTCCACCATTTTTTAATTAAAAAAAAAAAAATCAACTAAAGGGGCCAATCAGCTGTAGGCTGTAGCTTACCCACTGCCTATTCATTCCCAAAACAGACATTATATAGGCGCACAGACTCTTCTTCTAGGCATTAGTATTCGATGTGGGATAAGAGTTAAGCTACAGTAAACTCTTTCCACTTTGTAAATAGGAAGCTCAGCCAACGTTTGCCTTTTTCTCTTTTATTTCTTTTTTTTTTTTTTAAATTACAACCATTATCATGTTGAAAAATATTTTCTTCTTCTCATTCTCTTTTATTTATTCAATTCTTTAACTATTTGTATTTCATTATTAGTAATTAATAATAATTTTAAAATCATTTTAGAAGTGTTTGGTATGCTTTATTTCAATTATTTAATGATTTAAATTGATTAAAAATTATTAGAAAATTAAAATTGAAAAACGCTTTTTAACGCATACTCTCGCTTAAGCTTCAAAAGCTTGACTCTCGGACTTCACGCTTTGTCACGCTTCACGCTTTTTAGAACACTGCCTCCGACTGATCCTCATCACGATTGTTTCCAGACATTAGAGATAGGAGGACATATAATTTAAGTTCAAGTTCAAATTCGGACGAAGACTCATAGTAGTTTGTACAGAACAAGTAAATTGAACATTACTACCACCTCATATATTCTTCTGAGAATATGCAAATACTTAACGTTCTTAACTCTATAGAGCTCATAAACAATAGAAATATGGTAAAAGGCTAACATTTAGTCATTACTCCCCATTTAAAGTTGAAGACAAGTATTTGTGTTTGTGGTTAAAGTGAAGCAATGTGTTGAAATATATGTAGTGATGTTGTCATCGACTTGTGGCTAGTAACAGTTGCATTCCCAGCCTGCTGAGGGACTGCTAAAACTCAATTATGGTGCTAGTGTTGAAACTCATATGGATGTAATTGCATCTAGATGGGTGGTTATCTCTATTTAGTTGCTGAAAGAAGTTACAAATGATTTCATGGAAGAAAGTATCAATCAAAGGTTTCAAGGATGGGTATCAATCAAAGGTTTCAAGAGAAGAAAGTATCAATCTATTGCAGTGATGCTGATGTCTTGGAGACATCTTTCAGTGACATGCTAAGAATTAAGAATCCAGATCCTCAAGAAATTAATGCACCAGCAGCGGGAGCTTTAGAGTTGTTCATTGCAGATTGTGTAATGATCTCAAGTTTATATATTTGAAATTGGAGTTGGTTGATTTGATGTTTGGTTTCAAAAAATGTAACTGAATTTTGTTATTAGATTTAATGTTTTTCCTGAAATACAGGTAATCTTGGGTGGTAGTTTTACAATTTTTTTATGTCAAGATGATATTTTTACAATTTAAGAATTGCATATGACATTTTTCCAAAAAAATGTTTCAAGGATGGGTATCACTACAATAGCTCCTCAGAAATCGTGCATAGTCCACTTCCCATGCCGTGACTTCTATAAAAAACACTGCTGGTACTTCATTTTTTTTCCAAAAAACCCGAGAGACAGCAACGAGTGTTCTTCGCTACCGAGACCAAGTGCTGGAAAAATCTTAGTACTAATGTTTTGGTTACAAGAAGAGTCCATGAATTTCATGAGGACCATTGTTTTGTTTTAATTTTCCTTATTATTTGAGTTCAGACTTGGACTTTTTTGTGCATAAGTTATGGTGCTGTTGTTTATTTTTGATTATTTATTTTATTTGAATTGTTCAGGATAAAGAGAAAGAGTTCAAGAAACACCCAAAAACACCTGTGGGTGAGAGGAAAAAACTGTCTTAGGAAAAGGCAAAGACGTTCAATCCCAATCTATACTTCTATTTTAGATCTTCTGTTTACCGAAGTCAATGGCATGTTCAATTTTTCTAGAGTAAAATAAAATGATAAATACATCATCTATCTTGAATTGAAATTATATTAGATCTATCACCCATGCGATGCATGATATTAGATATACACAAAATATCTTATATCTTATCTTATCTTATCTTATCTTATATCTTATATTAAAGAAGCAAAGTTGCCAAAGAGTTTCCCACCCAAAATCCCGCTTAAAATCCAGCCCAAGAGAAAAAGGAAAATAATACTGCTTGGTCTATATATACCAGAATATCAAATTTCCACAAGTTCTATATCAAATTTTGATATTCTCAGTTCTCACAAGCAACCTGACAGAGAAAAAAGTGTAAGCATTGATTAAAAGTATGATGTGATTGGTAGAAAAGGAAGATGTTGACGAGTGTAATTTTTTGTACAAATTCGATATCAATTCCTGAACCATTATGTGAAAATTATTTATATTGATTAAATGTGTGATTGAAAATGATGGTTTAGAAAAAAATGAGGCTTTAAATTATTTTTGGTTATTATCATTTGTTATCTTTAATATTACAAATCATATTTTCTGAATTATATATCATATATATTATTGTTGTGATTGATTTTTTGAATTAAAATTGAAAAGTGGAGAGAGAAAATATGTGGTTAAAAAGTTATTTGAGAAATTTTGTTATTCATAAATTGATTGTAATAATTGCGTTAAAGAACATAGCTCGCTTAGTTAAAGTAGTTACGCGAATATAAATATTTGAATAAACTTTATATATAATATTATATTAAATATGATATACCATAATGAGACTCATTATTTCACAATAATGTGGTTTGTAATAATAAATTTTTGGAGAATGTATGGTTAAATAGTAAAAAGTCTTTTGAAATTTAAATTTTTTTATCAATATATAAAAGAAGGATATCATCAACATGTTTTCCCCCCAAACATTCCCCCACAAGTCACATCACAAATGGAAAAATAATAGAAATCTTGAAAATGAAAAATGAATGTAATAATAATAATAATAATAATAATAATAATAATAATAATAATAATAATAATAATAATAATAATAATAAAAAAAAAAAAAATTTGTAAAACTATTTCAAGAAAATACGTCGTTGAAAAATGGAGAAATAAAATAATTTGAGAAAATATGTTGTTTAAAACATGTTTAATTTTAAAAAGTAATGTAAAGTACTAATTTGTTAAAAAGTATTGTTGGGGAAAATGTATTGTTGAAAAGTGTTTTTTTTTTAACTCCTTAATAATGATATTATAACCAATTTTAAAAAAAAATTATTAAATTGTTTTAGGAATATAAAATTATATTATAAAATGTGTTGAAAATTATTTAGTTAACCCGAAAATGTTTTAGTCTAAATAACTTAGGAATATTCCTTATTATTGAGTTCATAAGTTTTCCACTTAGATTATTAGACTATTTTTTTATTATTAACGATAAAACAGTTTGAGAAAATGTGTTATTTAAAACATGTTTAATTTAAAAAGTAATGTAAAGAACTAATTGAAAAGTGTTATTGGGGAAATGTATTGTTGAATTTTTATTTTTTTTAAATACTCCTTAATAATGATATTGTTATCAATTTGAAAAAAAATTATTAATTTTTTTAGGAATATAAAATTATATTATAAAATGTGTTGAAAATTATTTAGCTAACCTTAAAATATCTAAATAACATAGGAATAATCCTTATTTTTGGGTTCATAAGTTTTTCACTTAGATTATTAGACTATTTTTTTTATTATTAACGGTAAAATAATTTGAGAAAATGTGTTGTTTAAAAATTATGTTTTGATTATTACTATTGTTATTTGTATGTTTTGATTATAATTACCATCACCAATTTATTGATATCAATTTTTTGTTATCAATGCATAAATTAAATGAAGTTTTTTTTTTCCTATTTTGATTTTTTTTAAGTTTCAAATTCGATAACATTTTGTAGTAAAATGTTATTTGTCCTTTTTTTAATATGATTGTATAATCAATATATTTTTATAATTTTTTATCGAAATCGTTTTCGTTGATAGAAATCTCGTGCATCGCACAGGGAAAAATCTAGTTTGAAGTAAAATGTAAAAGTTAAAGTTGCAAAGAAAAAATTAAATTCTAAAATATGAAATATTCCTCATAGATTTGTACATATTTATGAAATATAGATTAAAAAAGACAAATTATGTTAAATCCCCTAAACCCATAAACTAAAACAAATGTCCATCAATTGTCATTATCTGAATGAATTTCCGTGGTGGATTTTCTCTTGCAATTTGAAGCTTTATTTGTTTTAATTAGATCTAAGATCTGCTCCAAAAATACACCGAAAAATAGAAATTGCATAAAAAATAATATTATATTACAATAATTTAAATTACAATAGCTTCTTTTAATAGTACTAGTTTGACGCACGTGCAATGCATGTGCTGTATTTTAGTTGTGTATGTAATAGCATATATTATTAAAATGTAATTGATAAATATATATGATTTTTGTTGATATTCCAACCACAAAGCTTTGTTTACTATTGATATTTTTACAAGAGATTTGCCATGAAATGTACATTAACTTCTCCAACTTAGAAAAATCTCATAGGATATGCCCAACTTTATATTCTCTAGAGAAACCAATTCATCCTTTTTGTCTTTGATATTATCTTATATTCTCATATACATTTTGCATTCACGTAAAACAAAGCAACTCAAAGAAATCAAAGCTAAACAAATGTCACCACGAAGAAAACTTGCAACATCAGTAATATATACATGAGCAACATCTTCATCTAAATAGCCTAGATTGCAAACAATTCCCTTGCATTTCTCTTCTTTGCCAAAACCGTGAGTGTGTTAGATTTTCTATATATAATTGACTACATGCCTCATGTTAGTCCCCCATTAACTAATCCGCGATCAAAATTTTAACTTTGCAACCAGCAGAAGCCAGTAATGCACATACCAAAACATTTGAACACAAGAAATATGTAGTCTCAATTTATAATTAATGAGTAAAATAGATTATATTTCAATTTTAAATCATAATAAAATATCACTCAAAGGATCAGCGGGTCAAACTAAGACAATTTACATGATTGAATAATTATAATCATTGCATTTTTAGACTCTCTTCACAAAAACATGATAGCACTTATAATTTTCAAAGACTTAATTTAAGTATGATGCGGCTAATGAACAGAATTCACCCCTATCCCTGATTCTACAAAAGAGATAAAAATGTAGATTCATTTTATAATGTAGATTCACATATCTTATATTGAAGCTAAAAAATAAACCAACGGGAACTTAAGATCTACTAATTTGCTTCACAGAACTTTAATGTGAAACCATTCTCATGTTGCTTAGCTAACTTTCTTCATTTTTAGGCATTCAATTCATTTATCAAAAGTTTGTGTCTCATTTCCTAACTATATTTTGGTATATTTGCAATATTTTCCAGTCTTAAGGACACAAGAAGCACAAATAGATAAGAATTTAATATAACAACTTTATTTAGCTTAGACTAGAAATTTCAAAATAAAAATCTTACAGCCTCTGCAGTTGTATGTATGTGAATAGAAATGAGGCTGTGAAGACCCTACTAAATCAAGCCAGTATAGATCTTGGGTTCACAACATTAGGTAGGTAGCATTAGATCATCAAAATTAATATCTTATTAAATGAAAGCCTACTGGAGTAATTTATGTTGTTAATGATGTCTCTGAGTTTGTTTTTGTTATTTGTGTTTTTGGTTTGATCCTGTTTGATCGAGAATTTAAGTGACTTTTTATGGGTTTATTTTGATGATTAATTTTAGGCTCACCATTAATGTTATGAGAAAAAAAAATTTCCTTTTTTTCTTTTGATAATAAGAGAAAATATGTTTTATGACTTTTGGAAGATCAAAGTTGTAATTTTTGTTTCTTCAGCAAGCGTTAAAGAATGTTTTTGTTTACTCCCGAAATAGTTGATAATTTTTACCAATTGATTATTTTTTGTTTTGCCTTGCTCTTCTGATTACAAACTTTCAGAATTCAAGCTTGATGAACGAAGAAGAGAATAAATTTATGTGGTACCTAATTGCCCTAATAATACCATTTTTTAAAAATTATTATAATTTAATGAGGTATTTTATATATTTGTTATCTTTATTATTACAAATTATATGTGTATCTATCAGTATTAAAATTATTATTTTTATTATTATCATTTGTTAACTTTAATATTACAAACCATATTTTCTAAATTATAAATCATATGTATTATTATTGTGATTAGTTTTTTGAATAAAAATTAAAAAAAATGTTAAATACGAAAGGCAAAAAATAATAATTTATTATTTAAATATATAAATTGACTTTTACTATTAGAAGAAGCTATTGTAATTTAAATTAGTTATATTGTTTGTAAGATTTTAATTGTCTTGTAATATAATATTATTTTTTATGCAATTTTTATGTGTCGGTGTATTTTGGAGCAGATCTTGGATCTAATTAAAACAATCCAGTAAAGTTTCAGATTGCAAGAGAAAATTCACCATGGAAATTCATTCTAATAGTGACAGTTGATAGACATTAATTTTGATTTATAGGTTTTGGGAATTTGACATAATTTGTCTTTTTTAATTTATACTTCGTAAATATGTAAAGATCTATGAAGAATATTTTGTATTTTAGAATTTAACTTTTTCTTTGAAACTTTAATTTTTACATTTTACTTCAAATATTTTGTGTACATCTAATACTATGCATCGCACGGGTAATAGATCTAGTTTTATGTCAAAGTGGGCTATTTGCAATATTGTATGAAGAATGTGGACCATTGGAGAACTTATCTTTTGTCATCATCCGAACATGTTGAGAAAATGGAGCATTTACCAATCGATCGCAACCTTAGTGTTTATAAAATGTTGTCTAAGAATAAGATCATTTTTAAAAAATTGAGAATCGTACGATATTTTATAAATTTGTTTAAATGTTCATCTTGTCTTAAATATTATGTTTATTATTTTAATATAAGATGCTTGTCAGCATTTATTTAGTAGTTAAGAGTTGGTTATGTTTTATATTATAGATGGATCGAATGAAAG
Organism: Ligustrum vulgare; assembly: GCA_963555705.1. NCBI lineage: Eukaryota > Viridiplantae > Streptophyta > Magnoliopsida > Lamiales > Oleaceae > Ligustrum > Ligustrum vulgare. The sequence goes on along the minus strand of OY743173.1, from coordinate 44,199,844 downwards.
TAATTGATGCGAAACCCTTTGGTGTTTGAACCAAAAATTCTCGCAACAATTTGAAATCGAACCCAAGAAAGCTAAAATGGTAAGAAAGTGATAAATCTTGACCCAAACTCACCCTAACCAAAATTCTAAGGAAGATAAACCCTAGCCCAATTGAGAGAATTAAGCAAATTCCAAGATGTTAGTGGAATTAACAACAAAAATACAAGAACAATATTCCCAAATATAGGTTGAAGAAATTCCAAGAAGAATTCCAAGTTAAGAAAAGGGTTTACCTTTCCAAATATTCTCAAAGAGGCCTCAAGTTCAAGCTTCAAAGTGATCTCTAGGGTTTGAGTTGTGTTAAATATTTAGGTTAAAATTGAAAGTGGATTTACACAGCAAAAATCGTGCATTTTGTCTTCCGTATAACTTCACGGTCGCTTCTCGCTTGGTTCAAGGGCGCGTGACTACGTGGTTCTCATATGAATATTAACCCTCACATTCTGCCAATCACCCATCCAATTGGTGCGCCACCGCAAGGTTGTTGCATTGCGCGGCCTCGAGGGTTTACGGATGGTCTTTTCTTCTTTAATTTTGATGCAAAGGACTTCGGCTTCGAGGTCATCTCCTAACTGGGCTCGACTCCATAATTTGTGAATGAGGCCCACTATAGATTCTTGAAACTCCTTGGCCTTGGATCTCATCATGCGTCCCATCGACACGCTTAACGAGGTTGGCTTTCTTGGTTCTCATCATCCCTCCCTCTTGAAAATGATTCGACATCGAATCTTCACCTGCATCAAAAGGATATAAGTCTGAGACATTAAAAGAAACTGAAACATTAAACTCACCTGGGAGGTCAAGCTTGTAAGCATTGTCATTAATCTTCTCAATGACTTGGAAGGGGCTATCACCACGCAGTTGCAATTTGGGTTTTCTTTGGTTAGGGAACTGCTCTTTTCTCAAATGTAGCCACACCCGGTTCGAATGACACAAGTTTTCTACCTTTCTTTGGAGTTTGACTTTCTCGTGGAGAGATTTGAACAACTCTGCCTTTCTCTTTCCATCTAAGCTACCCCTTTCATCAATAGGCAAATGAATTAAATCTAGAGGAGTAAGTGGATTGAAATCATAAACAATTTCAAAAGGAGAAAACCGGTAGTAGAATGAACACTTCTATTATAAGCAAATATAACAAGTGGTAGACTGTCTTCCCAACTTTTAAGATTGCCTTTAAGGATAGTGCAAAAGAGTTGTGTTAAGGCTCTATTAAACATCTCAGTTTGGCCATCGGTTTGGGGATGACAAGTTGTTGAAAATAAAAGTTTGGTCCCCAATTTCCCCCACAAGACCTTCCAAAAATGGTTAAGGAATTTAACATCTCTATCCAACACAATACTCCTAGGGACTCCATGAAGCCTCACTATCTCCTTAAAGAAAATGTCGGCTATGTGATGGGCATCATCTATTTTGTGACAAGCGATGAAGTGGGCCATCTTGCTAAATCTATCAACAACCACAAAGATGGAGTTACTTCCTTTCTTAGACCTAGGTAAGCCCAAAACAAAATCCATATAAATCTCGGTCCAAGGTTCACTAGGAACCGGTAGGGGCGTATATAATCCATGAAGTGCTACTTTGGACTTAGGTTTCATACAAGTGATGCACCTAGAAAAAATCTTTCTACATCCCTCCTCATTTTAGGTCAAAAGAAATGTTCTTGTAAAATTTTCAAAGTTTTTTTCACACCAAAATGACCCATTTGGCCTCCCTCGTGCCTATAATACTTGTAACATACAACCTTTTCACTAGACACAAATACACTTGCAAAATCCACATCATTCATATACAAATATTTAATGCAATCAAAGCCTAACAATTTTGCACCCAAAGTAGTGATAAGAGCATACCTTCTAGATAGTGCGTCGGCTACCACATTCTCCTTACCTTGTTTGTATTTGATGACGTAGGAGAATGTCTCCACATACTCCACCCATCAGGCATGCCTCTTCTTCAACTTTCCTTGCCTCTTCAAGTGCTTCAATGACTCGTGATCGATATGAATGACAAACTCCCTTGGCCACAAGTTGTGATGCCATGTCTCCAATGCCTTACCAAGGCATAGAGTTCTTTGTCATATGTTGGGTAGTTCAAGACGGCCCCATTGAGTTTTTCGCTAAAGTAAGAGATGGGTCTCTTTTCTTGCATTAGCACCGCTCCAATACCTATCTCTAAAGTGTTACATTCAATCTCGAAAGTTTTGTCAAAATTAGGTAAGGTCAAAACGAGTACGGTACACAATCTTTCATTTATTTCATTGAAGGCTTTCTCTTGTTCTTTTCCCCATTTAAAATCTACATGTTTTTTAACTACCTCAGTAAGTGGTGAAGCTAGTGTACTAAAGTCCTTGACAAAACAATGATAAAAACTAGCTAGTCCATGAAAACTCCTTACCTCGGTGACGATTTTTGGTGTTAGACACTTCTTGATGACCTTGATCTTTTCATTGTCAACCTCAATACCTTTATTGCTAACAACAAATCCAAGAAACACAACACTCTCCATGTAAAAATTACACTTTTTGAAATTGACATACAATTTTTCTTCTTTTAAAACTAAAAGCACACATCTCAAATGTTCATCCAAATTCTTACAATAGATCAAAATATCATCAAAGTAAACTACCACAAATTTTCCAATGAATACATGCAAAACATAATTCATTAATATCATGAAAGTGCTCGGTGCATTAGTGAGACCAAACAACATAAACAATCATTCATATAAACCGTACTTAGTTTTAAATGTGGTTTTCCATTCATCTCCTTCTCTCATCCTAATTTGGTAGTATCCACTTCTCAAATCAATATTACTAAAGATGCAAGAACCATAAAATTCATCTAGCATGTCATCTAACCTAGGAATGGGATGTCGATACTTTACCATTATGTTGTTGATGGTTCAGAAATCAACACACATCCTCTAAGTTCCATCCTTTTGGGCACTAGTAGCACGGGCACGGCACAATGACTCATACTCTCACAAACATATCATTTGCTCATGAACTCCTCGACTTGCATTTGGAGTTCTTTGGTCTCTTTCAGGTTGCTTCGGTATGCTGGCCTATTTAGAATGACGACTCCGAGAATGAAGTCAATTTGGTACTCAATGCCTCTAAGAGGTGGAAGCCCACTGGGCATCTCCTCTAGGAAGACATCTTCGAATTCCTGCAACGAAGAAGTAGCTAAATTGGGGAGGGAAGGGTGAGATTCATCAAGTGTTAGGAGGGACTTCTTGTACACCATCAAAAGTATGTGCTGATTTTCTTTTAAAGACCTCTCACCTCACCCTTACTAGCATAAATTCATTTTTTTTCTCAACCTCTTTTGCCTTTTTTCTCTTCTCCTTCTCACTTTTTCCCTCACTACCCTTCTCACATTTTTCCTACTATCCCTTTGCTCCCCACTCACATCCATTCCTTACTTCATTTTCTCCTTACCCTCTTCCAACTCTCTTTTGAGCTTTAATTGGTCCTTGGCCCTTGTAAACATCTTCCGGACTCAAAGGTAGTAATGTCAAGGGTTTCCCATTCATTTGGAAGCCATACCTATTTTTCCTCCCATCATGCACCACTTTCCTATCACATTGCCAAGGCCTACCCAAAAGCATACATGTAGCTTGCATGGGAACCACATCACAAAGCACTTGATCATTAAATGTCCAATGTTGAAAGCAATAAGTACTTGCTTAATTACCTTCAACTCTCCATAGTCACTCAACCATTACAATTTATAAGGGCTAGGATGTGGCATCACTGGCAATCCCGACTTCTCCACCATGCTAGTACTAGCCACATTTGTGTGACTCCCACAATCAATAATGAGACTACAAGATTGATCTCTTACAAGACACCTAGTGTGAAAAATATTTTCTCTTTGCTTAGCCATTTTATCAACTTTGGCTTGGGTGCTAAGAGATCTTATGGTAACCAAGGACTTTGGCGGACTAACAACTCCCTCCACCACTTCTTCCTCACTCTCACTATCATTTCCCCCTTGCACCCTCTCTTCCTCCTCTTCATCTCTCGAGTACCACTCCCCATTTTTAATGAACATCACTCTACTTTTAGGGCACTCACACGAATAATGCCCTCGACCCCTATATTTGAAACACTCAATATCTCTACTCAGAGAGGTAGTAGGGACAATCTTGGGCTTATCCTTGATGAAGCCAACTTCTTTCCCCTTAGATGGATCACCTTTGTCCTTAAGTGGCATCTTATCTCCCTTTTCATTCCCCCACTTAGACTTCCAAGTAGAACTAGGACCCCCAAATATTTTTCTTGTCCTCTCTTCTTAAATTGTTCCTTCTTTTTCAATTGATCCTCCACTTTGATAGCCGTATGCACCAACTCCTCCATTTCTACATAATGGTGTAACTCCACTACATTGGCTATCTCCCTACTCAATCCACTCATAAATTGAGCCATGGTAGCCTCCCTATCCTCCTCTATGTTAGCCCTCATTAATGCATTCTCCAACTCCTTGTAGTAATCCTCCACTCCTCTAGAACCTTGAGTAAGAGTTTGTAGTCTTTGATAGAGTACCCGATTATAATGATTAGGAACAAACCTCTTCCTCATGATACTTTTCAACTCATCTCAGGTATCAACACTACCCTCAAGATTCCTTCTCCTAGTGAGCAATAAATTATCCCACCGAGCTAAGGCATAGTCGACAAACTCCACCACCTCTAACTTAACCTTTTTATCCTCGAAGTACCTATGACATTCAAAAATCAACTTCATTTTCCTTTCCCATTCTAAGTAAGCATCCAGATCACTTTTTCCATGGAAAGAAGGAATTCTCATTTTTGTGTTTCCAAGATTACTATCCATCCCATCTCCACCTCTATGGTTCCTTCCTCCGATGAGCTCTACCAAATCCCCTAACATTCCTACCTCCTCTAATTCTACCCATGTTCCAATTTTGGTCACTACCCCCTTCACTCTCCAATTCATCATCATCATCATCATCATCATCATCATACTCATCTCTAGCCATTCTCCTATCACCCCTCCTGTCATGATTATCCCTTGGTGGGGGGATTTCTCCTTTAGTCCCCAATCTTTGTAAACTTCCCTCCAACCTTCCCCCCATTTCATCCATTCGCCTCGCCATTGTAACCGTGAGAGCTTGTATCATGTCTCTCAATTCTTGAGTTTGAGCATTAGTTACTTGTCCACTTGAAGTATGTGTATTAGCCATGGAGTGCAAGTGTGTAAGTGTCCTCACAAATATTCTCTCTCGTGTTTTCACTCAACTTAGACTTTTACCCTATAATGAGCTCACCACTCTTGCCTTTTTTTCACTCCAATTTTTCTTACTCAAACTCTTCAAGGAACGTAATCAACTAGATCGAGAATTCAAATCTTTTGTAGCAAAATTTCCACAAACAAAACAAGGAAGTAGAGAAATATGGACACAATAGCAAGTAGAATTTCTTCGCTTGCTACTATATGAGAAAGATAGGAATTGAATTGGATTGACAAAGTTTTCAAGGGTATGATCACAATAAACTTGATATAAGGAACAAGGAATTATCTAGGAATGTGTTTGGTATTCGACAAGTAGAATTTACCATGAAAGTGTTCTTTGAGACATTTTATAAAACACTTGATATGAAAACAATGAAAGGCATAGAAATTCAAGTGTTTTTTCAAATGTAACTTCCAACTATCTCAAATTTGATAACAATAACAATTCACCCATATGTTATCAAGAAATATTCATGAACCACAACTTTTCCCCAATTTTTTTGAATTTTCCTTTTTTTTCTTTGAACAATAACAAGAAGAAATTTAAATGATAGATTTACCGATTTTAGAGCTAAGCTCTAATACCAAATGATGCAAACCCTTTTGGTGTTTGGACCAAAAATTCCCACAACAATTTGAAATCGAGCCCAAGAAAGCTAAAATGGTAGGAAATTGATAAATCTTGACCCAAGCTCACCTTAACCAAAATTCTAAGGAAGATAAACCCTAACCCAATGGAGAGAATCAAGAAAATTCCAAGATGTTTGTGGAATTAACAACAAATACACAAGAACAATATTCTCAAATATAAGTTGAAGAAGTTACAAATTAAGAAAAGGGTTTACCTTTTCAAATACTCTCAAAGATACCTCAAGTACAAGCTTCAAAGTTATCTCTAGGGTTTGAGTTGTGTTAACTATACATAGTAAAAAATATTTGGGTTAAAATTGAAAACGGATTTACACAGCAAAAATCACGCATTTTGTCTTCCGTATAACTGCGCAGCCGCGTAGTTCAAGGGCGCAAGGCCGAGTGGTTCTCATATGAATAGTAACCCTCACATTATGCTAATCACCCATCCAATTGGTGCGCGCGGCTGCAAGGTTGTTGCATTGCTGGGCCACATGGGTTTACGCGCTGGTCTTCTTCTTCAATTTTGATGCAAAGGACTTTAGCTTCGAGGTCATCTCCTAATTGGGCTTGACTCCATAATTTGTGAGTGAGGCCCACCATAGATTATTGAAACTCCTTGGCCTTGGATCTCGTCATGGGTCCCATCGGCACGCTTAATGAGGGTTGACTTCCTTGGTTCGCGAGTTGACTTCCTTGGTTCTCATCAGTAATATTCTAGTGGGTAAGAACAGAGTCCAGATCTGCTGTCCCAAAATAATATCTACTTGATTGTTCAACCAATTAAAGTTATACACATCATCACTTTTTAATGTTACTGCTTGTAAATGTTTAAAATCTATTTAGTGATATGTGTACGTATATAATTTTAATTGGATGGACAACTAAAGAAAGCATTTTCGAACAACAGATCTTAAGTCGTAAGAACATGCCATGAGAACCAAGTACTTTTACATACGGTAATAAAACTCTTCAGCATATGACTTATTATTACGTATTGTTTGAGTATTTCATTTTTTTTTAACTCATTTATATTTAATTGTTTAAATCAAAAAGTCTCAATTGACGTTAAATAGAATTTTATTTAAATTAATATTGGAGCTGTAAATCAAATTCATTTTAAGTAATTATCTTTGACTAGTTATTTTAAATACATTTAATGATTTTTTATTTCAAATATGCATCGTATAGTTATTTGCGAGTTCTTTAAAGAGATGCCAAAACGCGCTATGACAATGGAGAAGTATAGTTCTATTATAAAAAATATATAATGTGTGACCATTATAACCCTGTAAACTTTACATTATTATGATTGTGCCATTATCCACCACTTAAATAGGGGCTTAAGTCTTCATTTCAATACATACAATTGAGAAGAGAACTAACTCTCTCTCTCTCAGGTTTTGATAATTTACATTAGCAGCACGAGTCTCCAGCCTATTGAGTAATATAACAAGAGTATACTCTAAAATTGCATCTAAATAATGAACATCTGTATCAGAAATCAGATTATTATTAATTAAGTTTTCCTTTCCTAGATCTAATGTTTTTGGCATTGAAAAATAACTCATATATCATAGATCTGAAAAGTTCAATAGAGATGGAAACTTTACAAACTACAAATCACTATATGATCCAAAAATTTCCATAAGAGGAAAGAAACAAAACCTTAATGTTGTGCAAAAAGAAAAACAGGAGAAATTGTATAACCTGAAAACTTTCAACACAAATTTACACCAAACCTAACATCGCATGAATGATCGGAGACCAGATCCAGAACCATGGCTACGAGACAATTCCCTGGCGTAGGCGCATGTCACTGGCTGAGGCACTGACGCAGTGGCGCGTGATGCCCACTCGCAGACGTAAATGCAGCCCATAGAGTGGTTTCCAGTGATGGTCTCAAAAGACATTTTGTTCATCTCGACATTTCTAACTTTTCTATGGTCTTACTTTTCTATTTTGAGCAGTTTTGACGATTTTCGGGGGTCGAACATGGCGGTTTCTTAAAAACTATTTGGAGTACTTTTGGCAAGATTTTGAACTTCTGACCAAAAGTGAGTTTGTTCTAAATGAAATTTCAATCCTATTGACGGTTTCGATTTATTCATATGAACAATATATTAAAATATGAACGATTTTTCCGTAGATAATATGTTAAAGTATGTTAATCGTAATTTAACGTATTTGGTTAATCATGATTATTGATCATATGTTTAGTATTAATAAAGTATATATTATCAACTCATTAATACTAATATATGATCGATTGAATAAATCAAGCTGTTTAAACAAGATAAAAAAAGTCAAAGGAAAATATTTATTTAAAGTACATGAAATATAATTATTCCCATACCGTGATATATTGGATTGTTATTGATTGGATTGATACCTTGACTGGATTATCATGAACTGATACCTTGACTAGATTTGAAGATATGTCTCTCTAACTTATGAAAGATAATTATTTCATTATGTTGACACCTACGTGGTTGATCTGTCAACTAAATGTTTGGAAAGCTTTACATATGTTCATATTATATAAAAACACCTCAATTGTTGGTTAATTCTAACATATTAAAGGTTATTGTTTATTTATATTTATATATGGTGGTATAACCCCAATATTATTATTGTTAACATATATACCTTGTGATATAAATCTAATATTATTGTTATTTGATATTTTATCAAATAGTACCAGAAGTTACCATTACCAAAAAGTTGTTGAATGTTGATGAAAATATTTTATCAAACGGTACCAGAAGTTACCATTATCTGTATTGAAAAGACTGATGAAAACAAATTATTCAACAAGAAAAATGTTGATGTATGATAAGATAATATCACATGATAACACAGATATGACTAATGTGAAAATAATCTCATCAGAATTATGAGATGAATATTATATGATTGAAATAAACAGATTTGATAAATATCTGGAAAAATCCTTACCCAAAAGCACTTATGTACTCCAGAAGAAGTATAATTCATTGTATAAACAAACTGAAAGGATACTATTATTGCTCTTGAAGAAGCACAAAAGAGTCATACAGAAACATGTCAAGAAAATGGATACATGCAAAACACAATAGGGGGAAACATTTATATAATCCTCAAAATTAGAGGTCTGTCTCAAGAGTAAGAATACTTCGTACTCTACAACCCCTAATCTATTTTGATGTTCACAAGGTTAAGTTTACATTAATCGGACTCCATTTTCGCTTGATTTCGCTTCCTTGCGACCAATCTATCTTAACTCCTGCTGAATCTTGTATTGAAATATATGATTGTAATTTATCTAGCAGTTCCTTGATAGTAGGAGCAGAAGTAAAGATACTCCTAGAAAATGGAGAGATAAATCCATGTTCCACAGCATAATCGTGAAACGTTAACAAACCATCAAAGAAATTGTTAACATTTAAAATTCCAATAAGCTTGCTATAGAGATTCAGCTGAGCCCAAAAGGTAATATTAAAGATTTCCTCTAAAGTACCAAAACCTCCGAGCAAAGATATGAAGGCATCAGAACCATATAGCATGCAAGTTATGCGTTCATGAATAGATAATGTGTATACTTCATGCTACCTCCTCCATACACTAGATTGATACCTTTCTCTCTCAACTTTTTTTCCTAGAAGCATTGCTACTTCTAGATACCCAAAACCTTTACCTACTTTTGATCCACAAAATACACAGATAGTTTTGATTTGTCGAAGTCTTGATTCTTCCATCTTTTAAAAGTATAAGGAAGGAGAATTTACAAGAAAATATTATTTTGGTACGCATGAAACTGTGAAAATATTTGACTTTTTAAAACCAAGAATTTACACTATGTTTGTAATACCCTAACTAAGAAAACTTAAAAGAAATGATAGGTACTACTCATACCAACAAGGTACACATTCTTTTCTGAAAGTCCATCATTAGAAGTTCCACAGTTAAGCGTGCTTGGCATGGGGAAATTCTAGGATGGGTAACCTACTGGGAAGTTTTCTCGAGGAGCGTGCGAGTGAGGACAAAGCATGCTGAAAAGACTAGTGTTGGTACAGTGGGGATAGTACGTCGTCATCTAACGTCCGGGACATCCCGTTAAGTGGGACCTGGGTCGTTACAAATGGTATTAGACCAGCCGGAAATTGGGATCTAAGTGCTACGCCATATGGCGTGAGCCACCTATAGAATCACAACGCTTAGCAACAGAACCTTAGAGGAGTTAAGCGCAATGAGGACGTTGCGAGTCTAACATGGGGTGATTGTAATACCCCGACTAAGAAAGCTTAAAAGAAATGATATGTACTACTCATACCAAGAAGGTGCACCTTTTTTTTCTGGAAGTCCATCATTAGAAACTCCACAGTTAAGAGTGCTTGGTATGGAGAAATTCTAGGATGGGTGACCTAATGGAAAGTTTTCTCGGGGAGCGTGCAAGTGAGGACAAAGCATGCTGAAAAGACTCGTGTTGGTACAATGGGAACAGTACGTCGTCATCTAACGTCTGGGACATCCTGTTAAGTGGACCTAGGTCATTACAAATGGTATCAGAGACAGCTGCCAGCTGGAAGTCGGGAATTAAGTGCTATGCCATAGGGCGGGAGCCACCTCTAGAATCCTAACGCATAGCAACAGATCCTCAGATGAGTTAAGTGCGACGAGGACGTCACGAGTCTAAAAGGGGGCGATTGTAATACCCCAACTAAGAAAGCTTAAAATAAATGATAGGTACTACTCATACCAACAAGGTGCACCTTCTTTTTCGGTAGTCTATCATTAGAAACTTCACAGTTAAGCGTGCTTGGCTTGGAGAAATTCTAGGATGGGTGACCTCCTGGGAAGTTTTCTCGGGGAGCGTGCGAGTGAGGACAAAGCATGCTGAAAAGACTCGTATTGGTACAGTGAGAACAGTACGCCATCATCTAACGGCAGGACAGCCCGTTAAGTGGGACCAGAGTCGTTACAATGTTACTGCTCATCTTTTGAAAAAGCCACTACTTACTTTTGACTAACTGACACTATTTTTTATTATTTTACTCTAACATCCTATCAATGCTCCATAATTGAAGCTCACCTTTCGGCGGTCTTTCAATGGCAGTTTGTTAATGCTCGAGAAAATAATCAAAAATAGTAAACAAGATATTTTGATAATATATTCTTATGACTACAACGGTCTCTCTCATCTTTGAGTTGAGCTCATAAAGAAGTAGCTCACGCTACACATATTCACAAGGGTGCGTCTCAAGAGTAAATCGAATATAATCCAAAAACTACTTTCTAAGTCCACATTTAATGAAATTTATTTTATCATCTTAATTTATGGATGTGTATCCTACTGATTTACAATGTGAGTCACATGTACATCGAGCACATTTGTAGCAACCTTTTAATCTTCTTGCTCTTCGCTTCTTTGCAAAAGTACTCTTGCCTAAACTAGGCACGTGTTTAGAAAATGAATCTAGTAATTCGCCAACTAATCGAACCTTTGCTTCGATCAACCAATAAACATCTTTTGCTTCGATCCATTAACAGCCTCAATCTTTTAGGTCGAACTCGGTAAATTTTTTTCAAAATATTTACTAGAAGATTAGAATAATATTTGTGAATATTTGATAATATAACATCCATTTTTGATGAATCTAATCTTCTTCTAAAATGATCTATTTAAATGCATTATTTAAGGCGTAAAGAACGGTTGCTCCTCGTGACATTTATTCCACCGAGAAATAAGGGAATAAAATATTGAAATGTTGGGGACACGAATTATCTTCTTATGATATTGCCCCATTATTTTTTCCTTAATATAATAAAAGAAAATGAAAGATTTTGGGCCAAGAATTATTTTCTTGGAATATCGTTCCAATTTTTTTTTCGATATAATAAAATAAATCAAGGTGCACTGATTTATACTATGCAGAAATACATACTATTGAAATAAATATTGTATTGAACCAGAAACTCATACATACAGGTGAAATAAATACTTTATTGAACCAGAAGCTCATACATAGAAGTGAAATAAATACCGTATTGAACCAGAAGTTCTATAATGAACAGTTGGATAATCCCGATTAAAAAGCCTCCAATTACTTCCTATGAGAATAACTTGAATAGAAATTGTTTCTCATACAACAATATTCTATAAATGTCAATATGATAAAACATCGATTATTTTGTGAAGTTTTATGATTTCTAAGAAGTGCGATATATATACACTCCAACAAAATGCACTTAGACACATGATTGAGATTATATCCCTAATGGGGCAATTAAACAATAACACACATGAACCGTGATCATGACCAAGCACAATGGCAATTGATTCCAAAAGCAAATACCTCTTGAATAATTGATATGACATGCGATCGATAAATAAGTTGACTACATACATTACACAACTCTCATGTGAAAATGAGGTTGATGAAATATAAAACACTTTGGCCAAATAATAAAATCCCAATGTAAGGATTAATGTTATAGGACTTGAAGTCTAGACACTTAAATGTGTAAATCAGCAGTTATTTGTGCAAACGAAAAATATTACATAGTTGTAAAAGACGACTCGTTGCACACAAAATCTTTCAAAGAACTGGCATAATATATGGTTAATGAGACTATAATCTAAATCACTAGCTTAAGCTCTTTGATATACCAATGAGTGAGATCAATGATTCTCATCTCAGTACTTTGGGAGTATTCTTTGATCTACTAATTGATCGGGGTACGTTGAGATTTCAAGTAAAATGATTATTGGTTATATGTCGAAATTGATATCTATTTCAATGATTGATTATACTCATGCAAATTAGAAATTGTGATTCATAAGATGTAAGAACATACATGTAGAATCATTGAAAGATTCAATATACCTAGAGTAGTATCACTATAAAATGATACAAATGACCCCATGATATAATATGTTGAAGTTGAAATTGGAGTGTACTATTAACTGTAAATTATATTTGGTAACTGGGAAATTGATTATTCACCAGAAGTGAATTTGAAAATGAATATTTAATTATTCATCAGAAGTGAATTCGGAAAATATTTAATTATTCACTCGAAGTGAATTCTAGATTTGATTATTCACCAGAACTGAATCAGTTCTAGATTTGAAAAATGCAATTGATCAATTAGTAAAACATTGATTGATATAGCATGTTATGACATCATAAATGAGTTATGAAAAATTTATACAAAGCTCATCATAAAAAAAATATGTTTTCGAGATTACATCAATATACTTGTGATATTCCATGAGTGGAATAAATACCCTGCACTCTTTTTCTCTTAGCTGAGGTTTTGTCACACGGGATTTTCCTAGCAAGATTTTTAATGAGACAGCAATTATGACGTATTAATGAGAATTATGCACTATTTTTCCCTTCGCTAATGTTTTGTCCCACAGGGTTTTCCTAACAAGGTTTTTGAGACATTATCACAATTATTTATTAGCTATAATTCAACAACACATTTTTATGCAGGAATGATATCAACAAATAAAGAGACTTTCATATATACACATGCTCTACTCTTTTTCCTTCATTTTCCTTCGTTCAGAATTTATTAAATTGGGTTTTACTAACAAGGTTTTAATGAGCTAGCACTTCAGAATTTCAAGCTTCAGCACACGATTTGTTCCATTTATTATTTGATGACATTTTGAATATCAACTAAATTATTCATGATGACCAACATCAGGGGAGCAGTTGTACGCTTTTTCCTTTGCTCACGTTTTATCCAACAGGATTTTCCTAGCAAGGTTTTAACAAGACAAACAATTGCGTAATAGGTCATTCAAGGGGGAGTATTATAAAATATATAATGTGAATGACCCATTATACCGCTGTAAACTTTACATTATTACTATTGTGTCATTGTCCATCCCTATAAATGGGGGTTTAAAACTTCATTTCAATACGCACAATTGAGAAGAGAATTCTCTCTCTCTCTCTCTCTCTCTCTCTCTCTCTCTCTCTCTCTCTCTCTCTCTCTCTCATTCTAGATTTTGATAATTTACAACAAGTTAAAAAATAAGTCAAAAGGTAATAGTTGTTGCAAATAGTCAATAATGTATTTATTAGTTAATGGCATTTGTACACATGCATCCTTAATTATTATTATCATTGTATTCCTAATTCTTCCTATAAATATGAGGTTCTAGTTTTTAATAAAACATACAAGTCTTTCGTTTCTCTATTATCCTTTCCTTTTGCTCTCTCCTTTATAATATGTTATCAACATGAAGTTCTAGCCAATTGAGCAAAAACAAATTGATTTATTTTTTTAAAGTCATAAAACTTCAGTCAATTTAATTGATGAAGAATTTTTCTCTTTCTGTTAAAAAAATATTTGTGTTATCTTTACTTGAATTACGTAACTATAAACAGAAAACATTATTTGACTTGTAACTTCATTTTGACTATAGCGATTGATGATAGACATATATTTTGTCTAATATAATCCATAGCAATATTCTAGAGAATATTGTATTATTATTACTACAACTAGTATTATACTCGTGCAATGCACGACATTTTATTAGGAACATAAGATTGTTAGGCCAAGATGTACAATAAATTTAGTGATAAATATAAAATATAGAACGAAGGAAACAAATTGGAGAGCACTGAAGTTATAAATTAATCATTATCCATTCTATTTGTAGATATTTGTATACAGATTTAACAATTGGTAAACATTAATTATTTTACCTATTACATCATCTTCAAAATCAACAATCACAAAATCGCAAAACACCATTTGTACACCAATTTGGACAAAACATCTATGTAAACATCATTTTCTATTAATCATTATAGTCTTAGTACATCCACTATAAATTATGAAAAACCTCTTTGAAAATTACGTTTATAGTAAGGTTTGTTCTGTTTCCGTCTTTATCGCATATGAGCATCTTCAATCCATTACGATTTGTCACTTGATATTGCAACACACAACTTTCCATGGCTGAAGACTTGCTTTTGCAAGTAGAATCCAACAAAATAAAGAGATCACTATAACAAAAATAGTCTTTTGCAATGCACAAAAATGTTACAAAAGGTCTTTTACAGCGTTCGTATGCTTATTGCAAATCTCAGTATTTCCGTATAACGAAGGGATACGGAAACGTTCATTATGTGTTGCGAAAGATGAAGACATGCATTACGGTTGAGTTTTAGCAACGTTCAACGTGCAATACGGATGCCTTTTAGGAACATTCTTTGCGCATTATGGTTGATACTTTTGGCAACATTCATTGCGTGTTGCGATAGACCTTTTGTCAATGTTCGTTGTGCACTGCAGTAGACCTTTTGGAAACCTTCGTTGCATGTTTCGGTAGACCATTTAGCAACGTTTGTTGCGCGTTACAGTAGACCTTCTAACAACGTTCATTGCACGTTGCTGTTGATGCGACATACATTTTGGAAACTTTCAATGTGTGTTGCGGTTGATGTTTTATCCTTTTTAATTTTTTTCATTTTTTCCCAAATCAGTCGGCATTCTTTGACTGTGATAAATTTGAAAAACATCGATAAAATTTCTCCTATAATATGGAAAATTCTACCTGATAATCAACTAATTTCTCAAACATATACATAATATGTAAAATAGGAAACACGTGCTCTATAAATAAACCAACTAATCAAAATAAACTACAAACCTATTAAAGCAAATTGTACGAAATCGATTGCAATGACATAAAAACTTCAAAGTACATATTTATCCATTTTGAAGATTTCTACAATAGAAGCTGTCAAGGGGGAATGAGAGAAGGTACTGCACAAAGATTTTTCGGTTAAGACCTAATTTTAACTTCAATGATTTCTCGAGATATAATTAATCATACAACATTTTGCAATATAATTCATAATCGAATCCCATTAGGCGGACAAGCAATGAGAATTAGCTTATTGACTCATCAAACAATACAGTATCGACGCCTTTCACTCCAAAAGTGAATACTATCTACATAAAAGTTTGGGTCCAATGAAATGTGAAAAATAAAGTTCAAAAGCTTTTATGAAACACTTAGTTTATACTAAAAGTTACTTGAATGCTAAATTATTTAGTCCACGGCCATTGTCAAAAGGTGGTTAATTCTTCTCTTCGGCGGTCAACATTCAACTATTGAAAACTATTATGTTGTGATGCTAACCCCTTTGGTGTTTGGACGAAAAAATTCCAAAACAATTTAATACCAATTCAAGAAAGTTGAAATGGTAAAATAAATCTAAACCCAAGTTTAATCTAACCAAAATCCTAAGGAATAAACCTTAACACAATGGAAAGAAATAAACAAGTTCATAAATTTCTTTCAACAATACAAGATTCATAAAATCCACATGAAGTTGAGCATAATTTCTCAAAAGAGAAACAAGATTAAGATGAGGATTTTTACCTCACAAATGCTCTCCAAAGAGGCTTCAATATTCATACATTCTAAGTTCCTTTAGGGTTTGAGAAGAGAGTGGTATTGATAGTACAAGTAATTGGGAATAAAAGAAAAATCGGGAAAGAAATAAAACTCGAGAAATTGTCACAGGATCTGACCATGCGATCGCATGGAGTAATTGCGGCCAATCACATGGTTCAATCAAAAAGCATTCTGCCGAATGGGATTTCCTACCATGCGATCGCATGACAGAATTTTGGGTTGATCTTTTCAACTTCGTCGCTTGTCTTCAATTTTGGCTGAAATAATTAATTTGCTTTGTCAAGCCCGCTGTGATTCTCATCAAACCCTACTTCTTCAGAATGATTTGTCCCGAATCAAAGGTTTGTTATGATGTTTCACTAAACCCCCTGGATCAAATGAAAAATTATGTCCTCCATGTCTAATGATCAACCAATAGTACTTCATCACTTGGGCTATATGTGGGGGTCGAACCATGTAAAATAGAGTGGGGAATGTTAGTTTCACAAAGTACGAGATATGGATCCTCATACTTGTGATTCATCACCTCCAACCTCTTCCACACCACGAGGTTCTTCACTTCACCTCCATTAATCCCTTCAGCCTTTTGCTCATTCAACACTATAAAATCTTCATGCTCAACTACTTCTTCCACACTTTCAATTTCAACAACACCTTCTACACTTGTAAGCTCATGCACCCTCTCATCAATGTTTTTATCATCCACATTAGAATTTGGAGTTTCATAAATTATCCCTAATTTTAACTCCCCCTCCTTTTCAACTTCCTTATCTAGGGGCTCTTCTTTTAATTCCACTACCACCTATCCTTCACTCCCCTTTTTCAAGTCAATATTATATTTACGATCTCATGCAATGAATCTTTCTTCTAAAATTTTCATTTGGTTCTTAAAGTCCCACATGGGATCACTTTCTTTCACAAATCCCCTATCTAAGCCCCTATCACACTGCACTCCTCTATTCCTACCCGTGTTCCTATTTTGCTTCATACTTCCATCATTTCTCAAACATTATCAAATTCATTCTCAACTCTTCTTCTATTTTCCCTCCTATCAACATTATCCCTTGGTGGTGGGATTTCTCTCATTGCCTCCAACCTCCTTTCTAACCTTCCTCCCATCTCTTCTACTTGCCTAGTAAAATTTGTTGAAAGAGTTTGCAACATCTCATGCAAGTCTTGAGTTTAGGCGCTGGAGTTTTGCTCACTTAGAGTATTTTTGATGGATCATGTTGTGCAAGTGTGGAGTGTCCTCACAAAGAATTCATTTCACTCGTGTTTCACTGAATTCCCCAAGGAATGCAATCAACTACACCGAGAAAATTAAATTTTGAGAATCATAAAACCACAATCAAAGAAGAGATATAGGGATTGATGGGCACAAATAGCAAGTGAAATTTATAGCTTTCTATAACAAAGAAGATGTAATATGGATTTATGAGTCAATGTATTAGAGTACAAAAATTCACAAAGGACTTGGCAAAGAATAAGGAATCACTAGACTAGTTTGATATTGAGAAAAATTGTCTCTATTAATGAAGTCTCCTTAGAGACAATTTATCAAACACTTAATGCTCAATTCTTGAATAGTGTGGAAATGCAAGTGTTTGGTAAATTGAAATCTCCCAACCAACTCAAATGTGATAACAATGATAATACCCAAGATGTAGGAATCAAGAGATACACAAGAACACAGTTTTTCCATTTTTTTGGAGAATTTTCGTTTTTTGGGTTTTCTTTTAGGGTTTTTTTTTTTTTTTTGAATGAAGAACAACAAGAACAAGAAATGTAAAGATTTTTGGTGTTTGAATAAAAAATTCACACGACAATTTAATACCAACCTAAGAAAGCTAAAATGGTAAAATAAATGTAAACTCAAGTTTAATCAATACAAAATTCTAAGGAATAAATTTTAACCCAATGGAGAGAAACAAACAAGTTCATAGATTTCTTCCAATAACACAAGATTCATAAAATTCACATGAAGTTGAGCATAATTTCTCAAAAGAGAAACAAGATTATGTTTCGCGCTGAAGTCACCTTGCTAACAATTACCAAATGGGGATCAGACGAATGTGTAAAAAACAAACCTATCAAGACAAAGTCCCAACGAGGGGTGCTATATTTATGAAGATTACAGTGAAGACAAAACACCTCCAAGGAGTGCAAGCACACAAATTACACTAAGAGTTTGACGGTAAAAGTAAAGATAAAGGAAATTACATATTCTCTTATTGAGATTTGATTGATTCTCCTTTTAAATGACTAAGTTTTTACAATATATACAAATGCACGAACTTCCTTCAACTGCTGCCAATATTTGAATCTTTGGTTTGCGGCCTTGATTTGTAACACTTGCATGGATTACTTTGCTTTCTCCACGTTGCATAACTGTCGTGCCACGTCCTTGTAACATCCGCTTGCTACGTTGCTCTAAGTAACCTCCACAATTCGTCATTTCAATTGCCACCTTCATCAACAACTAGCTACGTGATCATAAGACAAGTGTCAAAACTGCTTCTACCTACTTAGTCGCCCAACTGCTTCATCGCTCGTCCTGTCGCCCAAATATCCTAGTTGCAGCACAATTGCCCAGTCGTCCAACTTCTTGCCTATAATGAGTCTTTAACGTTGGGCCTCTTTTCGTTTGGGCCAAGGTTTAGGCCTCTTGTATTTTTGGGTGTTTTTTGGACGTCAACAATTACCCCCAATATGGCGGAATTAATGTTCATCCATTAATTTTATGCCATATTAATCATTTCGATGTGTCCTTTTTTTTTCCAAAAACTCTCAGCATTCCAATCTTCTTCCGTCTTTTCCAACATAGACCGTTCAGATTCGGCCTTTCTGCCTTCTTTTTCTCACATAAAGAGGTGGATCCTTTCCCTATAAAAAGAGGATTTGGTTGCAGATACGTCTTCTTATCTCTTTCTTCCAGTCTTGTACGCCACTGTTATCATGTATATTACCCCATATTTGACAGGTCTTTTGTTCCTATTTCTCTCGGATATGAACCATCTAACTTTCATTTCCCACGATCTGCTCTAAACATACCTTTGGTATGGGAGATATAGGAAATTATTTCTTAGCCGCGAAGGCTCCTTTCGACATCTCTTTCCCTTGTGATCCCTTTACAGGGTCATCATACGTAGAGGAACTGGCCATAGGGAGGGCTCGCCGGCTGTCTCTCACTCCTTGATCGGCCAATGGCTTGCTGAGAGTGCTTCTCAGGACGTTCACCTGTTGTGATTGCTTCCAGCGGATGCATCCTAGAAGACGAGGATGGAAGCTTCACAAAGTTTGAGATGGAGGAGGGGGGAAGACCTACCACTACCAGGCGGGTCATCCTTATTCACAAGCATGTCGCCATTATTAGGGTGACGAAGATCGGTCTGTAATAGGGGCGTCCCCTGTAATAGTCGATAGGCAGTCTTCATTCTATAGTAGTTGGTAGGCAGTATTCGTTTCCCTATTATTGCTGAGTGAGGTCCTGCTGGCTGCTTTTGTATTGCAGAATGTATATAACCCCCCCCTCTTTTTTGAATAAAAGAAACATTTTTGTTATAAGCGCATCTTATTTTCATTTTTCCTTTTCCTTGCTTGTGCGATAATAGCGCGCCTTTCCCGGTGAAATACAATGTATTTATATTTGTTCGTCCTCCCATATGGAAGGGACATATTTTTTCAAGTATTTGTCGTTGATGGATCTTATGTGTTTCGTGTTATCTAGATCCTCCAAATGATAAGCTCTGTTGGACAACACACTGCTTACCCTGAACGGTCCTTCCCAATTAGGCGACCATTTTCCATATTTGGGATTTTTACTTTCTAACGGGAGTATGGTTTTCCAGACCAAATTGCCCACGCCAAATAATTTGGCTATTACTCTGTTGTTGTAATATTTAGCCACTTTTTGCTTCTGAACTTGCAATCTATCAAGGACATCCAACTTTAATTCGTCCAGTTCTAAAAGATTCTGAACCATCAATTCTACATAGTCGCTTTCGCATAGATGGTTCTATAAACTTGTTCGAATTGATTGCACGTTGATCTCCATAGGTAGTACTGCTTCTTGTCCATAAGTTAGCTGAAATGGAGTTACACCTGTACTCGTTCGTGGA
Organism: Ligustrum vulgare; assembly: GCA_963555705.1. Taxonomy (NCBI): domain Eukaryota; kingdom Viridiplantae; phylum Streptophyta; class Magnoliopsida; order Lamiales; family Oleaceae; genus Ligustrum; species Ligustrum vulgare. The sequence goes on along the minus strand of OY743173.1, from coordinate 44,179,365 downwards.
GACGTCCTGTAAGCCCACAAGGCATTGTTCAAACATTCGTGCCAATTCCTAGCATTTTTACCCAACATTTTTCGTACAATGCTCTTCAGTGTTTTGTTGGATGAATCTGCTTGCCCGTTAAGCTGAGCGTAATAAGGCGTAAAGTTAACTAGCTTGATGCCAAATTCATCCAAGAACTCCTTTACTAGATTTCCATTCAATGAGGTTCCATGATCTACCATTATGGTTTGTGGCACCCTGAACCTATAAATAATGTGGTTGCGAATGAATTCTATGACGTTCTTTTGGGAAATCTCTTTCAAAGGGACAGCCTCTACCCATTTAGTAAAGAAGTCCGTTGCTACAATGATGAACGTGTATTGTTTGGACGATGGGGGATAAATCTTCCCTATTAAGTCAATAGCCCAACCTTTAAACGACCAATGTTTAATAATAGGCGTCATTTCCCTGGCTTGTGCTCTTTGGATTGGTCCTTGCCTCTGACACGCTAAGCAACTTTTTGCATATTGTAGTCACGATTCTTCCATTTTGGGCCAAAAGTATCCACTCCTAATAATCAACCATCTCATTTTTTGGCTGGCTTGATTTGCCCCACATATCCCTTCATGGACTTCTGCCATTATGGTCTTAGCCTCGCTCAAACTTATAAACTTTAATAGCACCCCATCTGAACGCTTCTTGTATACTTGTTCATCTATGAGGACATAATTCAATGAACGCAGTTTCATTTTTCTGTCGTTTCTTCCACCAGGTTCTTCCAAAAATTTCTTTAGTTCTTCTCTCCAATCCATCGCATCCCCGGTTTGTATGCAATGAATACTGCTTCCCTTTATCCTCCTTTGTACGGTGGGCAGGATTATTCCGTACTCACAAGTTGTTGTTGCATTTACCACTTTTGAATAACCCGAAGCGACTTGGGCTAATTCGTTTGCTACATCGTTGTAAATCCTGCTTATGTACTGAAGCTCCACTTGATCAAATTCCTCCAATAGCTCTTGGGCGAGCTCGTGTTGCTTTACCACAGAATCGATCTGGCACTTGAAATCGCCTGTTAATTGGTTTATTACCAACTGAGAATCTCCCCTGATAATCACATTCTTCACTTTCAGCTCTACTAACAGTTCTAGCCCCATGATCAATGCTTCATACTCGGCTTGATTGTTAGTACATGCTCTTTCCAAGGTGAGAGCATACTTGTAACAGACTCCCTGAGGATTTATTAAAACTATACCAACCCCCGCGCCCTGGTAAGTTTTTGATCCATCAAAATATAAAACCCAAGGCTTTGTCTCGAGCGAATCCACTTCTGAATTAACCTCCTTAGGCATGTCCAAACATGGATGATCAACCAAAAATTTGGCTAAAGCTTGATTTTTAATTGCCTTTTGAGGTACGTGTTGTATTTCAAATTCAAAAAGGGCCAATGTCCAAAGGCCAATTCTCTGGTGTAAAACAGGGTGAGAAAACAAGTACCTGACTATATATACTTTAGATATCAAATACATGGTTACAGGCCGTAAATAGGCCCTCAGTTTAGTACATGTGAAATATAGAGCGAGACAGAGTTTTTCTATAGCTGAATAATTACATTCACACTTCGTCAACTGTCTGCTTAAGTAGTAAATCGCTCTCTCCTCGCCCAGTTGGTCTTCTTGCGTGACCATTCCAGCTATAGATCCTTGCTCCGTCGATATATAGACTTTCATTGTCTTCCCATGGATTGGTGACACCAACATAGGCGGATTCGATAAGTATAGGTTTAGGCTGTCGAAAGCCTTTTGGTGTTCTTCTCGCCAGACAAATTCATCTTGTTTTTTCAACTTTAAAAGAGGCGAAAAAACTTTCGTTCGCCCTGCACAATTAGAAATAAAACGGCTTAAGAAATTTATTTGACCTAGGAACCTTTGCAATTCCTTTTTATTAGCAGGCGGTTTTGCTTCTAAAATGGCTCTTGCTTTATTTTTGTCAAGTTCGATCCCCTTTTTGGTGTACCAGAAAACCAAGGAAGTTTCCTGAATTAACACCAAACGCACATTTCTAAGGGTTTAACTTCAACTTGTACTGCCTCATTCATCTAAATGAACGCCTTAGTTGTTGAAAATAGTCTTTTTCTCTCATTGACTTTACCAAAATATCATCTACGTATACTTCAATAAATTCCCCAATCATGTCATGAAAGATTAAATTCGGCCCCTGGGCATCTAAAGGCCGTTTTATGCACATCTTCGTCAACTATGTAAATTTGGTTGTATCCAGAATACCCATCCATGAATGAATACATGACATGCCATGCAGTTGAATCTACTAAAGAATCCACCGTTGGCATAGGATACTCCTCTTTAGGCGTGGCTAAATTTATATTCCTGAAATCTATGCACACCCTAATGCTACCGTTCTTTTTAGACACGGATACAATATTAGATAACCATTTTACATACCTGGCCGTCCTAATAAAATCAGCCTTTAGAAGACGTTCTATTTCCCTTTTTACTTCAGGTAATACATTAGGGGCAAAACGCCTAGGTGGCTGCTTATGTGGCTTAAAATTTTGTTTAGTTGACAGTCTGTGTTCCACCAAATTCCTATCTAAACCAAGCATGTGTTCATATTCCCAAGCAAAACAATCTCTGTATTCTTTTAATAAGGCAATCAATTCATCACTTACCTCCCCATTGAGTGTTTGGCTAATGAATGTTGGGCGTTCTTCCCCTTCGTCGTCGATGTTCACTTTTACAAGAGGGTCTTGCACCTGAGCATGTCCCTGTTTGGATATCCCTATTGCTTCATCGTCCAGGCTTTTTGCGAGCAACACTTCCTCCAAACAATCCACCTTGTAGATCTTTCCATCAACATTCTGCTCCAACTCAAAAACGGCCAACTTGCACTTGAACGTTGGTAATGCTGCTGCCTCTTTCGTCTTTTTTGCGTTTTCTTCAGACTTATTATTGAAAGCCATTGGTCTGGCTTTTGAGGCTCGAATATCGGTCACATTCCCTCTTTGCTGATTGCTTGTCTTGACTCCTCAATCACTTTTATGCCAATGACTGGCTTCTCAAGGACCACTATATTTGGCTTCATCTGGTTGAACATCTCTGTTAGGGCGTCAACCGAGAATGGTTCTTTGCTTAGTGCGACGACTTGAGTTTCTTCTCCCTCTTGCACTACTCTAACAGGACCATAATTCCCCTCGTACATGAATCTTTCTATAGAGTTCGCTTCCGCCATGAATGGTCTATGATCTGCCTGTATCACTTCTGCTTCTCCTTTATCATTCCAGAATACTAAACACTGGTGGAGCGATGAAGGTATGCACTGGCTCCCATGGATCCAATCTCTCCCTAAAAGTACGTTATAGCTGGTAGGACCATCTGTTACGAAGAAAACTGTGGTCCTTGTGGTAGTCCCCACAGTGACGTCCAATGGCATCACTCCTTTGGCCGACGTCACCCCCCGTTGAAGCTTGTGAGGATAACTTCTGTAGGGATCATATCATCCTCCTTTTTCGCAAGTCTTCTCATCATTCTGGACGGGATAGTATTTATAGCGGCCCCGTTGTCTATAAGAACCTTTGACACTGGAATCCCATTAATCTGGGCCTTCACATACAGTGGCCTAAGATGCCTGGTTAGTCTGGTGGAGGGTTTCCTAAAGATAAATTTTTCCACTGCATCGATCTCTACCTCTTAGCCGTCTTCCTTTATTTCGACTCTTTTCGTTACTTCGGCTTGCAATACTTATTGCCCCCCACTCTAATCTCTCAACTCTCCATGTGTGAACCATCCAGTGGGAGGAGGAAGTATCTTGGGAGGGGACCCATACTTCTCAACCCGTGGCACTCTCGTCTTCTTTTTGGGCGTTCCGTACAGTATGTAAAAATCAAACGCTAGCCCAATAGATCCACTTCACGCACACCTTCTTGATATAACTGTTTTAGCAACATATTGCGATACACCCCTCTTTTCCTACCTTCCACCTCCAAATTGATTTCTTCCTCGATGTCTGTCATGCCATCATCTTCTTCTTCATAATCTACCTCTTGGGACGTTTGGCCCTCTTCACATATCAACTCGCAGGCTGCTCCTTCATTTTCTCCACCTTCTTCTCCTATATCCTCTTTACTCCTAAACTCATTGGCTAGTATATAGTTGTTGGCCATAACTGGGGGCAATGTCCTGAACTGAATGGTGGTGGCTCGCTCTGGTTCCTCTTCATCTCTTTCTTCTTTGCTGCGCTCGAACTTCGATTTTCCAATGAGACTTCCAGACGCTTTCTTCACCGATCCCTCTGTGCTGTTTCCTTTGTCACTATCAAATTCACTTTGGTCAGCTTCCCGAGTTAGCCTTGGCGCATCTAGAGACAACATTCCCTGTTATCGCCTCATCATTCTTCCGTAGTTCCTCTGAAAACGCCTTTGTTGTGTCCTTGTCATCTCATTGAAGGGCACGACTCGTCTCGCATTGGGCTGGAATGAATGCCAAACATTTGATTTTCGTGACTGCGGCCTAAATGTTTTCCTATGATTTGTTGGCCATATGATGTGTTCCGGGCCCTCGACAATCGGAGTCATAGCAGGTTTGACGGAAAAAGTTAAATATTCCAGCCAAATAAAAGTGCAATCCAGTCAACCATGTCAGAATTAGATGCATAATATGTGTTTTTCGAGTAGAAATGGGCCACTAAGCAAAACTCATGGGCTAAAGTACTTGAGCCGACTAATTTTATGGCCAAATTCCATCATTTGGGGCTTCAAAACAGCAAGTCCATTATGCATACGGAAATTAGGGTTTTTGCGTATTTTTAGGTTAAATTTGTTTTTAATTATTTGTTTGCCTATTTTAGAATTTTAGTCTAATTAGAATTCTATTTTGAGTCAATTAGCGGTTAGGTTATTTTACTTACTTATATTCCTTTCCATTCATTGTATTTGAGACTTCGATTTTGATATAAACAGTTTTTATTGAGGATTCAATAAAAGTTATAGGTGGATTCCTATGTTTTTCGAACTTATCAAGAATATTTCTTGTGGCGTTCAAATATCGAACTTATCAAATATTTGCTAGAATATTTGTGGCGTTCAAAACCAGAAACTTATCAAAGAGATTGGGCAATCCCTTGTGGCGTTTCGAAAGTCTTGGTTCTTTATTACGCATCGTCGAGCCGTCGCGTCGTGAATATCGGGTCATGATTCCACCGTCCATCCACAACCTGGGTTCGGAACTTTCAGGCGTTTCTTCCGCGCTTCGAATCTCATCATCTGGTATCAGAGCTGGACTCTGAATTTAGGTTTTTCTATCCAGTTTGATTTTTATGTTTATCATCGAGTCCCATAAAAATCATCCATATCTTGTTAAGTGTTTTGTTTTCAGTTTTTTTTTTGTGTTCTTCTCGTTCTTGAGTTTGTTGAGTCGTTAATCCAGAAAATCGTTCCAAAAAAATTTCAAAAGTGTTTGTTTTGCTTAATTCTTATCCGAATTAAGTTCCATTTATTTTGTTGCGTTCGTGTCGAATTTTCGGATTTATTAAAAAAAAAAAATTATTTTTTATTTAATTCCGAAAATTCATTATTCAAAAAAAAAAAAAAAGAGTTATTTCAAATTCAAAAACCACTTTCTTGAATTTCTTTAAATTTCTTGGTATTCATTTCCTTCCAAGTCAATAAAAGTCGTTCGTGCTATTTGATGTCTAAATCCTCTTCATTCTTGAATTTTTTTTAAACGCCACATAAGGAATGAATTATGATCCGGGTTCTTTATTCCAAACTAGAAGTTATGTTGATCATAAGGGGTGCAGTTTGGCGATTGATGGAAAGTGCTTTACTAATTTCGTTAGTAGCACCTTGGTTGAAAAATTAGGATTGCCCCTAGAACCACACTATAAGCCTTATACGATGACGTGGATGAGGGAGTTTGGGGATTTCAAAGTAACCAAACAAGTTCTAGTGCCTATCACCCAGGGAAGGTATAGTGAGGATGTATGGTGTGATGTAGTGCCATTGAAATCTTATCATATTTTATTGGGAAAACCTTGGAGACATAGGAGGGAGGCTGTTTATGATAAAAGTATGCACATATACCAATTCCTTAAGAAAGGGAAAACATGCGTACTATATGGGTTGACATTAGAGGAAGCACTAGAAGATTCAAGGAGGGTAAGGAAGGAGAGTGAAAAGTGGTGTAATAGGAGGCATCGTGGGGATAAGGATATTGATAAGAAGGAGGGAGAGTTGAAATTAAAAACAAATAAACAAACTCCAAAATTTGATGAGGAGAAGGTGGAGTTGGGTAGCGAGGAAATGATTAAGAATGAAATTGTTGATAATGAGGGGAATGAATTGGGAGTTGAGGTGGAAGTTCAAGATTTGAGCGTTGAATTGGAAGATCCACATTTGGGTAGTGATGAGGTAGTGCACGAGCATGGTGATAAAAGTATGGAGTTAGGAGATGTGGTTGACTTTGAAGATGAAAAAATTGAACAAGAAGTTGCAAAAGAGAAAAGAGGCGAAGAGAAGAGCCTCATGGTTTAATAAGTGGAGTTAGTGGTGGTTTATCATGAATACAAGGATCCAAACCTTGTACCTCATGAAGCTAACATGTCCCTCCCCATTTTGTTTAAATCTTTTTTGCAGGTTAATTATGTTTGGAAGCTTCAACCACACTACGTATGGCAAAGGGAGTTCAAGCTCCATCTCTTCCATGTTTTCCAATCAAAGGAGCATAACTTATTGAACTCATGGCATGGAAGCAATAATATTCCGTTTGATCCAGGAAGTGAAGTGAAACAACAGAAACAAAGCTATGATTCGGGACAAATCATAGTAAAGAAGGAGGGTATGATGTGTTCCGGGCCCTCGACAATCGGAGTCATAGCAGGCTTGACGGAAAAAGTTAAATATTCAAGCCAAATAAAAGTGCAATCCAGTTAACCATGTCGGAATTAGATGTATAATATGTGATTTTCGAGTAGAAATTGGCCATTAAGCAAAACTCATGGGCAAAAGCCCTTGAGCCGACTGATTTTATGGCCAAATTCCATCATTTGGGGCTTCAAAATAGCAAGTCAATTATGCATACGGAAATTAGGATTTTTGCGTATTTTTAGGTTAAATTTTGTTTTTAATTATTTGTTTGCCTATTTTAGAATTTTAGCCTAATTATAATTCTATTTTGAGTCAATTAGCAGTTAGGTTATTTTACTTATTTATATTCCTTTCCATTCATTGTAATTGAGATTTCGATTTTGATATACACAATTTTTATTGAGGATTCAATAAAAGTTATAGGTGGATTCCTATGTTTTTCGAACTTATCAAGAATATTTCTTGTGGCGTTCAAATATCGAACTTATCAAATATTTGCTAGAATATTTGTGGCGTTCAAAACCAGAAACTTATCAAGGAGATTGGACAATTCCTTGTGGCGTTTCGAAAGTCTTGGTTCTTTATTCCGCATCGTCGAGCCATCGCGTCGTGAATATCGGGTCCTGATTCCACCGTCCATCTACAACCTGGGTTCAGAACTTTTCGGCGTTTCTTCCGTGCTTCGAATCTCATCACCATAGTTGCCTTTCTTGATACGGTTTTCCATGTGCATCCGGGCCTCTCCCCCTATCGGGCTAGAAACTTGGCTCAACTCTGGGATAAGTGTGAAAACTTTGCACTTTGTTTCTTTCCACAGACTTACTCACTTCTTCCTTGCATCTATCACATAAGACACCCCTGTCTCCTTGGTATTCTTTTCCCTTGAGTCGTTCAAATACTTTGGGACGTTGTTGTTCATCTTCTACTCCATCATCAATCACTAGTTTGAACTTTGGCAAATTCTGGGCAAAATCAGATGCCATCATGTTCACTCCAAACGGTTGTGGGAAGGGGTTCTCTTCCACCTTCATCTTTTTCTTAGGCTCAAGCGTGATCCTTCCCGACTCAATGGCTTCCTGCAACACATACCGGAAAACCAAACAGTTGTTAGTCGTATAAGACCATGCATTATGTCATTTACAATATTTTTTGCCCTTAGTTTGTTCAGGGTTTGGAAACTTATGTTAATCGCTTAATTTGATTTGCTTGTCCTTATATAACTTGTCGAATATAAGGTCTGCCTTACTAATATCGAACGAAAATATTTTAGCCTTCTTATTTTTCTCTTCTATAGGCTCGTCTTTTATTATCGTGCCAGATTTTGCTGCCAGGGGACAGGCATATGGGTCCCCTTTGACTAGCTCGGCCAAGCATACTTCGTCCTGGTCAACATATCCGTCACCTACAACATATCTGTCACCCACCGTGTGTATGTCAAGATTTGGGTCCCTATAAAAATTCCTTTACTAGAATTTCTCATTTGCTTTTCTTCTCTCAGCAGGTGCTTATATCTTATTACATTAGCGCTCAATTGAGATAGGTCAGGGAATTCCCTATCCTGGAATCTTTTCTTGAGGTCAAAACTCAGGCAACTCTGAGCGATTCTAACGAATTCTTTTTCCGACAGGGGTACAAAGCATTTACTCCTGGCAGTTTTGAACCGTTGGAGAAAGCTTTCAGCCCATTCAGCGGACATTTGCCTTAGATTGGCCAGATTGGCCAGAGTCACCTCAGATTCCGTTTTATAGAACTGGGCGTGGAACAGTTGTCTAATTGTTGCCACGTTTGCACAGAATTCGCTGGCAGATTAATGAACCAAGAGAAAGTTATCCCTGTTAAGGAACTCAGGAAAAGTCTCATTTTATGATAATTGGTCACCTCACCACACTGCAACGTGAATCGCCCTATGTGTTCTAGCGTGGAGACCTCCCCCAAACCAGTGAATAAAGAGAATTCTGGCACCTTGTAACTCCTAGGCCACGGATAAGCTTGATCCACCCAATCTGGGTATGGCTTAGTGTAAGTCGGCCTAACATAAGGACACATCCCCACTGCCATTTGATCTCACACCATCTCAGTGACTTGATCCCTTAACAAGGCATTGAGATCATAAGGGAATCCAATAGGTTGATTTCCCCTTGGTGGTGCTTGTGGCCTGATGTTTGGCACATGATTTGGTAAAGGAATTGGAGCGCGATTACCATTGGTGAAGTTGTTGTTATTGTTCCCTCCATCGTTAAAATGTGGAACATTTTGTCCATTATTTTGGACACTATTCCGAGGTATTGGGTTATTCCCCAAGTTCGGAATTGGGTCACCCCCCAAGTTCGAAGTTGGGTTTCCCCCCAAGTTCGAACTTGGGAGGCACTGGGTTACTCCCCAAATTCGAAGTTGGGTTACCCCCGAAGTTTGAAGTTGGGTTACCCCCCAAGTTTGGCACTGGATTACTCCCCAAGTTCGAAGTTGGGTTACCCCCCCAGGTTTAGCACTGGATTCCCCCCCAAGTTTGAAGTTGGATTACCCCCCAGGTTTGGCACTGGATTCCCCCCCCCCAGGTTTGAAGTGAACGGCCCAAAAGGCCATTCTATCCCCTGATTTGAACTTGAGGTTGGGGAACTATGTCCTATAATCGTCCTGGATTGAAAATGATGTCCTATATTTGGGAAGGTTGATTGAACAACTTGTCCTGTCAACTTATTCATATTATCATGCAACATTTTTAGTTGTTTGGCCATATTATCGAATTGTTCCTTCTCTCTTTGAATAAACGTTTCCATATTATGGACATATTGCAGATTTACCTGTTCAACCACGTCTTGAGCGAGTTCACCAAACAGCGCGCGCATGGTTCGAGGGTTCAAATCCTTCATAGGTTCATAACGGCTATGACTCTCTCCCTCTATTCCTGGAGGACTTTGTTCTTCCTCATATCTTTCAATTATAGACGGGAGATGATGGCTTGCTGTTTCCTTGTCGGAATTCTTGTGAGGCATGATAGTTCACTTCGTATCTTCAAAAACACACCAAATTGTCCCACTGGGCGTGCCAAACTGTTTCATGCGGAAGTCACCTCGCTAACAATTACCAAAGGGGAATCAGACAAATTTGTAGGGAACAAACCTCTCGAGACAAAGTCTCAACGAGGGGTGCTATATTTATGAAGATTACAGTGAAGACAAAACACCTCCAAGGGGCGCAAGCGCACAAATTACACTAAGAGTTTGACGGTAAAAGTAAAGATAAAGGAAATTACATATTCTCTTATTGAGATTTGATTGATTCTCCTTTTAAATGACTAATTTTTTACAATATATAAAAATGCACGAACTTCCTTCAACCGCTGTCAATATTTGAATCTTTGGTTTTCCGCCTTGATTTGTAACACTTGCATGAATTAATTTTCTTCCTCCACGTTGCATAACTGTCGCGCCACGTCCTTGTAACATCCGCTTGCTACGTCGCTCTAAGTAACCTCCACAATTCGTCATTTCAATTGCCGCCTTCATCAACAACTGGCTACGTGATCATAAGACAAGTGTCAAAATTGCTTCTACTTGCTTAGTCACTCAACTGCTTCATCGCTCGCCCTGTCGCCCAAATATCATAGTTGCCGTACAATCGCCCAGTCGTCCAACTTCTTGCCTATAATGAGTCTTTAACGTTGGTCTTCTTTTGGTTTGGGCCAAGGTTTAGGCCTTTTGTATTTTTGGGTGTTTTTTGGGCGTCAACAGATTAAGATGATGATATTTACCTCACAAATGCTCTCCAAAGAGATTTCAATGTTCATACATTCTAAGTTCCTTTAGGGTTTGAGAAGAGAGTAGTAATTTATAGTACAAGTAGTAGTAATTTATAGTAGAAGTAATTGGGAATAAAAGAAAAATCGGAAAAGAAATAAAACACGTGAAACAATCACAAGATTTGACCATGCGATCGCATGGAGTAACTTTGGGCGATCGCATGGTTCAATAAAAAACATTCTGCCTAAGTTTGAGAGGGTCATGCGATCGCATGACAGACTTTTGGATTGATCTTTTCAACTTCGTCACTTGTCTTCAATTTTGGCTTGAATAATTAATTTGCTTCGTCTAGCTTGCTATGATTCTCATCATTTTGAGTGCATGATAGATGGTGTTGCACAACATTCCAAATAGTTTAAACAAGCCCACATTACAGACGAGGCATGTGAAAAGGGGCAAATATTACGAAATAATACTTGGGGAGAAGAACGTGCTCTTTGTATTAAAAACTCTCTGTATAGGTTTTTTCAAACCCTTTCTAATTCTTTTTACTTGGACCTTTCATTAGATGATTTATAAACGAGCCCTTATAGCTTGTATAGCCACACCTCTTGTTTGAGTGGAGGGTGGAGATTCATCCTATGAATCCTATCCAATGACTAGTATTAGCCTCTACAATTCTCTTAGACGAAGTAATATAATATTTAATCAACATTCTAATCATATTTTACAAGTCTCTTACATTATCATCGATCAGTCTAGACCTCTCTTCAAAATGTTTCAATAAGCCCTCTTTCATCGAAGGCTCTAAACTTGGTTGTCGCCACACAATTTCTGCCCGTCATAGTCCTTTTCAGACCTATTATTTATGGGTTAATACGAAGGAATCGAAAAAACCCACTAAAAATTGCACCGAATTAATATAAGTTATTGATTTCGATGTTAATGTTATGAGTAAAATAATAGATGATTTCCAAGTATATGGGTGTTCAACTTTCGATCAAGTATTATGTTCCTGTAACATGATTGATTATTTATTTGGCACTAGTTTAGAACCTGTTTTTTTGCTTTCGTTTAGTAAATGGTTTATAAATCACACAATTTTTCAAATAATTTTTTAATTACACATTTTCTTTCTCCACTTTTCAACCATATATTTTACCTTAAAATCATAAATAAATCAATTTATAAATTGCTATACTGTTATCAAACAGAAGCTTAATTGTCAAATTTACAAAAGTTTGGCCACTATTTACGTAATATATCTATTTTCTAATGGTCAAGCCTCTAAAAGCTAGCCCCCACTAATTTAAAACTAGTTTTTTAACGATCAAGGTTGATTGCAAAATGTCAAACTCTTATAACAATTATAATAAATTAATACTAAAACCAACACAATATATACTAATCTATATCTATACCTATACTAATTCTAAAATGCCCTTAAAGGAGAAACTTTTTTAGACTATATTAACACTACAAGTTTCTTAAATTCAATATTCATCCTTAATGTTCATTAATGTCCATTTTCTTTAAAATTTTATTTATCAAATTTTAATCAATTAGTTTAACTAAATAAATAATTTATCACATTTTAAACTATTCATATTCTCATTTCATTATTTTCACTCCATGCATAGGACGCCGATATATTCTTAAAAAATCTCTTCATGTAGGTATGTAATTCAATACTTTCCTTATTTTCCATTTGCATATTTCGTTAATTTCTTATTTTATTTGATCGCTTTAGCGTGTGATAAAAGTAATAATAAAAGCAAATGAAGATGAGAATCGAAATGTTTAACTCTTGTCGTGCTTTAAATTTCCCTCTATAGAGAGATTTGCGCAAGTGGTGGAAGCCTTCATGACTCGGTGTCAAAGACCGTAGCAAAGGTACCCTCGTTAAACTCGGAGTCAGTTGGGTTTTTTAGTTTCTATTGAAAATGATAAATTCCTGATTGAATTTGCACCATTAAAGTCTACACATTACAATCATGCAGAAGTGAAGTTGAACAAGCACAAAACTTTTTGAAAACTTCTATGTATATGTTGGACAATACAACTCTTTGCAAGCTTAAATAATTGATCTTGTTTTTATGCATATTTTTATTGTTACCTCTTTATTTTTTTGAGTTTATGTTTGATTTGAAGTGGAACGATCTAAAGATTCATAATTTTTAATTTTATGAGTTGAATCATTCGGATGTTTCTATTATAATTGTTTTAAGAATTCGATTGATTCTATATTGTAGAATGTATTACCGCAAAAATGTGATACAATTGAAATTGCAAACTAATTTTGAAATAGAATGACAATGAATCTACTTTCAATTCATTAAAAATGCTAATAATGTGCTTATATATTTTGAATTTGTCTTATGAATGCTCTGTATTTCTTATAATAAATTTCGAGTTCTTTATAGACTTTTTTTATTGAACTATCAATTGAGGTTTGAAGAGAAATGCTTATAATTGAATTAGTGGCAATGCATATGATAAGATGACCGTTAAGTTTCAAGGAGTGAAGTAAAAATAAGCATTTGCTTGGGGGCGATTATAGGGGGGAAAAACTTATAATAGGCATCTTATTTAAGAGATTTATGATTGAACTGCTTTCATACTATTTACTGTTATCGAAGATTGGCTAGAGTCTTCATTTATATCACTCGATCTTATAGAATGATTTTCCATTATCTTTAATAGTTTGTACTTTTATTTTCTATTTGTAAATCTTAAGGTTTTTACAGACGTGAGAAAGAAAAAAAATTAATTTTTTTTAGAGTAAACATAATATTTTGTACATTTCAGATGAACAATCTAAAGGTGGAAGAATTTGTTATTACACTTTGACGAAAAAAGTATAGATACTACAAGTAAAAGTTCCAAGTATAGAAATATACAAATGTGTTAAATGGGAAGCCAAAATACTCAAGTTCTGAGGCGAACATATTATGTATTGTTCATTGGCTAAACAATTGATGAAATTGATATAAGAAGTTTAAAGCCAAGAAATATATGAATATGTTCTCATCCCCAACTTTATTTGATTGATGAACTCAAAAGGGTTGATGTTGTCTCTTTTCAGAAGAATTTTGATCCCAAAACACAGATTTCTATGATGTTAATAAAATTCTTTTAGGATAGCCAAAGAATTGATTAAGTTTTGAATTTTAGAGGTACTTAGTGTAAAATGGGCACAATCCACAAAGTTATACATTGAATCTCATGTGTTCTCTAAGTAATCACAATAAAATTAGCAATTATTAATTTTATATTTCGTAAATACAGTCCTAAAAATTCTTATAAATACCTCACCGAACCCATAAAATTTCATATCACGAGTTAGTCAATCAAATATCATTCGCCAGAAGGTACTCACAAGATTCAAGTTACTTTTAGTATTGTCATATTTCGAAATCTTCTTTAATTGTATTTGTATTTCTATGAATATAAATAAATTGTCAATTTCTTCATTGTAATATATGATAAAATAATATAACATGTTATTATATATTTATTATAATTATTACTTTAACTTTGCAATTATTAATAATTAATAAACACAAAAATCTAAAATATTGCTGGACAATCACGTGCAACGCATGTGTATATCACTAGTTAAAATAAAAACACGGACAAAACTTATTTTGAAAGAGCCAAGCACTTAACAATAATCACGATAAAACGAAACAACTAGATACAATTATAATGAATCTCATTCAATCAAACAGTAACCTACATTAGTTAAAAGCAAAAAACATTGGTTTTTTTTTTTTAATTCAATAGTAAAAACACAAAATGCATAGAAACTGGAACTAATAACTCATTGTGTTGCATTGTAGAATGTACAATTATTTTGAAATGGAGAAACTAACATCAAAACCTGGCAAGCAACACTATCAAAAACAAGAAGATGAACAAAAGTGAGCCGGGCTCTTATCTACTATACTAATCTCAATACATACTCATCATCATCATTGCATAGATTGCTCGAGAACCAACCTCAATCGATGTCCCAAAACATCCAATTCCGCAATCCTTTGCTTCTGCCACCGCTCTTCAAAACTGTCGTCCGCCGCTCTTTCACCGCCTTGACCAATTAGCCCATTCTTTACCTCCTCCAAACATTCATTGAACACATTCATCACCACCTTCGCCGCCACTTGCCCAAACCCGACATGGACCCCACCTTCAAAATCGACATTCTGTCCAACCACCGGTTCTCCCTCCTTGAACCCCATGCCAAAAGTACCATTTTGCCTATCCCCCAATCCATCGTCCCCTTCAAATTTCACCTTCACCTCACTCAACTTCTCGTCCTCATTGGTATCATCATGGTAAAAATCTCCACACGCAAGATCACCTTCTTCATTTTCATTCTCATTCTCATTATCAATACAAACCAATTCCACATTTTCAACACTCTTACCATTTTCTTTCACCAAATTGATTGGAAATGTAGGTAAAAAGTCTACTTTAACCCCAACGAGACTCGACTTTTTCACCAACTCCTCACTATTAACACCAACGCCACCAGAATCATCATCATCATCATCGTTAATTTTATGATGATTATTATTAGTTTTAGTATTAACATTCCTCGTACCATTGAATGGCGAAGTGATCGCATAATCCGGGTGCCATAGCTGTTTCGACAAGTCATAAAGCGCACGATCTTGTGCCGACAACTGCGATTGGTCGAGTCCTCTAGATAGCCTCGTCGATATGACTCGAAACTTCTTCCGGAGCCTCCGCAGCTTCTCCGATAGCTGCGACTTAGTATAAGGCTGCGACATGGTATTTGAGAATCGTGTATAGAAAATCCCAAGGTCCCGTGGGAAGGTTAAATTCTCCGATGAGCATTCCAATAGACCCTGCAAGAACCTGATCTCGTCCAGCTCGGTCCATATCCGGTGGAACTTGAACGGCGGCGATCGTGAATCCCCGTCACCGCTGTAGGGAGAATTCGGGTTAAATGGATTCGAATTGAGGGGTGGGGTTGGATCGGGGATTTTGCGTTTGATGGGGAGTTTGGAAGTGGAGGGTTGGAGTGGTATAGGAGGGATTGGGGTGTAGTCCATGGATTTGTCTGCAATATAGAATATTATATGATTTGAGGGTTCAAAGAGGGGGTGAGTGAACCAGAGTGATTAATCTGTTCTTAATTTTTATTTTTATTTTAATTTAGGGGATATTCGATTAGGTTGAAATGAGGGTTCACCAAGTCAGTTTGATCCTGAAGAAGATTTATGGGCGAGCGTTACTTGCGTTTAGGAATAGACTTTATATACAAGGCACGAGTGGTTACCAATGAATTAATTAAATTATATTTGAACTTTTTTCCAAAAATAACGGAAGTCTCTCATCTGTAAATATTAAACATTTAAATTTAAATATAATAAAAAATGTTAAAAATATAGCAAATTGGCTCAATAGATGAACTACATCAGATGGCCAAGTAGACCTTAAATATTTTCAATTATGATTCAGAGATTAGCCTAATTGTTCATGACGTTTGAGTGTCCCGTACTTTTTCTGGGCTTGAATCCTCTCCGCCTCCCCTATTTCCTTTCCCTTGTCAACATATAAAGGATTAAATTGAATAGAATTTTAACAAAATCAAGGTCATACATGTAGCATGTTATTCACACACGTGTAGAAAAGATCATCAATCATCATTATCCCCTCGCATGTACACATTTTATTGAAGTTCTACTATTATACTAAAATCAAGATGTGAATGCAAAGTACATAAAAGGATGAAACTTGAGTCCAATTAAGAGAGAGAGAGAGAGAGAGAGAGAGAGAGAGATTTTTTACTATGATACTTAAATACCTATGTATAGTATATTGAGAGCATCTTCAATGCATTTTATGGATTGGGACTGACATGACAATAAAATAGACGGATTTCTAGAGAGCGTGGATGAATAGACAGAGAAGTCAAAAATTTACTTTTCAATTGTTCCTTTTACATTTAAATAATATTGATTATGTAGCATTTTTTATTTAAATTTAAAATTAATTACTATGCATAAATTAAGCTTTATCTACGAGTGTGAATTTGTTCACCCTCACAAAAGAGGATTACGGTGACCCTCTTTTTTTGCGGGTAAAATATACGTGTATAAAGTTGATAAGTATGAATTTTTTTTTGTCTATATCATTCTGTTCATCAAGAGCTTCGATATGAGTATAATCTTGATATATAATTTTATTTATTTATCAAGTTACTTATTTTGTAGATAATTAAGCAGTTTATCACTAAAAATAAGTAACTATTAAAATAAGAAAATTTGTATAACAAGACTATATTCATATCGAACCCATTGATGTATATTACAATATAGATTGAAAAAACTTAATTTTTACAAATTTTGATACATGTATTTCACAATTCACAAAAAGAAGGTCACCATAACCCTCTTTTGTGAGGATGAACAAATTTATTCTCCTTATCTACATGATTTCTTTCTGTATAAAGAGTCCAAATAAAAATAACTTGTATCATAAAACCTGATTGGCCAACGTCCTTTTTATAATAATTATATAATTAAAAAATATAAGGTAATGCTGAGACAACATGTCTCACGGAGCGTTTAGATGTAGACGCTCCGCCCCCTAATGTCTATTTTTTTAGCTCCACATTAGCATAACATCATAATCCACGTTGTGCATTGGAGAGAGATTTTTATCATATTCCGTTTATTTGTTGATATGTCATGTGTATTTTCCCAATCTACGGAATGCATTGGAGATGATCTTAGGCTCTATTTTTTAAGCATATTTTTTTGAAAAATGCTAAAGTTACTCATTGGATTACATGTGAGGGGGGAGTAATCCAGTGTGTAAAAAAATGGAGTAACTCTAGCATTGTCCTATTTTTTTATGTTTTCTAAGTAAAATATGTGATTGAAAAGTAAAGAGAGAAAATATGTTTGGTTAAAAAGTAATTTGAATAATTATTTTGTAAAAAAACGTGTTTAAAAACACATTTATCAAATAGAGACTTAGGTAAAATTGATGGGTCTACATTTCATTATATATATATAAAAAAAAAAAAGTTCAAAAATGCCATTAAACTTAATTTGTGAAAAAATTACACAATAAAACAATATAAAAACAGCCCTTGTTTGGTATAAATTAAAATCAGATTTCTAGTAGATCTTGATAAAAATTGATAAGATGTGTTGTTGAAAAGTTGTAAATCCCATAAGACGTGTGGTTTAAATTAATTGTTAACTTTGATTTGATATTAAAATTAGATTTTAATCGAAGCGAATCATCCTAAAGTTATAAAACCAATATCAGACAAAATTAATGACATGCAAACCGTAATGAAATTGGGGAAGGAAATGATTAAGAAATCGGAGTTTTCTTCTTCGAGAAAAATACATAACTCTTGCATATAAAGATACAATTTTAATTAACAAACTTAAAATCTCTTTTGATAAATAATAAAATTTATTTAATTAATTAAATAGATTAATGCCACAATAACATATAAATTATGATCACAGTTACAAATCAAATTTCATATGTCACAAGTTATCAATTTTATAGGTTGTAACTTATTTCTCTTTCACAAATAACAAATTTTATAAGTTACAATTCATTTTACGGTCAGAACTAAACAAATTGTGAGTCATGATTACACAAACACACTCCATCCTACCACACCCGCACCACCTCATCACCAAAACAATTTGTGACCACCGCCAGCACCAGCACCACCCCCACCTCCATCACTCCATAAACACATGTACCACCACCCCTCTCATCCCACCTCACCTCACCTCACCTCACCGTTACCTGCACTTTGAAACATCGCCTGCAATGCACCACCATAATCAAAACACCACCACTCCACAATCACCATCATTTGCAAACCAACAACAACAGCAAAAGAAAAAGAAATAAAAAAAAACCATTTATTTCTTTCAATAGATTAAGTATATAGCATTGAGCAGTGCCTAAGCTCTTGTATGGATGGGTTTAAAAATGAATTATCACCTAAATTTTTAATTAAGAAATGATGAGCAACAATCAATGCTCCACTCGAGCATGACCACTAAGATAAGCCCGACCATCACCACCTCCCATATGCCCGTGTTTCATCCCCGAGGAAGACAATGAGCCCGAGCACAGTGCCTCATTCCCTAGGAGTAAATCACACATTCGACTCCACAACCTATTCGGGGTAACATCTACTCGGGGGTAATCCTCATTCGTGGTCGGGAGACCTCGTATCTAACGTGGAATATTCTGTCTCCTAAAAACAGTAGGAATTGTATCTTAAACCAACATAATAATGTTATCCCTTTAAAAAAGGAGGACATCTAGTAGGAGTTGTACCTAAATTTAAGCGCCCTAATCCTACTGGAACTCAACCTTGTATCTCTATAAATACTAGCCTCTTAATCACAATTCAGGTACGCAAATATTATTTTCCAATTTATAGCCTCTTGCATAAATCTCCTTCTCCTTTTTTAAGCATCGGAGGGGCGAAGATGACACACTCCTCACCTTTGTTGTAGGTATTCGAAAATCTAGATCATGCTCGTTTTTGCTCAAGCTCGGAATATTTCAGGTGCGAATTTTTAGCATCATCATTGGCGTCGTCTGTGGGAACCATAACTAGAAGCCACGGTTAATACAAGTTCTGGACTTCCACAAACAAACTTACCTGCTCATCATTACTCTATGAGGGGAGCAGGTACCCCCAGCAATACCACCAAACCAGTTCATGTACCAGGGAATCAGACATCACACCCCCAACCTGTCGCTGATACTCAGGCAGCTTTGAAAGAACTTCATCAACAAGTCGCTGCACTTACCTAACTGCTCACGCAACAGAATCAACAAGGGACACCAACGCCTGAGGAAGGGAATGCTTCACGGGCCCAACCAAAAAACCATGCACACAACACTGCTAGGGCGAGTACTTTGGGATTGCCACATTCGCACCAAACATGATGAGTTCAAGAACAGTTGCCATGCCCCCTTCCGAGCTTGCAAGAATTATTCAGGAGGGGATAGCAGCATGAATATGACAAAATACTCAGGTCCCAACAGGTTTTACCCCGAACACTCCATTCACGCCAGAAGTTTTAGCCTTTCCCCTACCAGACAGGTTCAAGTACCCGAGAATAAAGGAGTATGATGGTACAACTGATCCTGTGAATTATCTCAATATATACACCGACGTCATTAACTTACAAGTTTCCCCCAACCAGGTTATGTGCAAAGCATTCCCCCAAACCCTAACTAGTGCTGCTAGAGATTGGTTCTCAACTCTTGAACAAAACTCAGTTTCGACGTTCGCAGATCTTGCCAATAAGTTCTCAGCTTTCTTTACGAGTAGTAAGTGCATAAGGAAAACGACTGCCTTGCTTATGAGACTCAGTCAAGGAAAGAATGAAATACTACGTGAATCCATGACAAGGTTCAATGCTGAAACACTATAGATCCCTGATCTTCATAGCTCTGCCGTTGTATCTGCTCTTACTCATGTCGTGAAATGCGAGTCTTTTAAGATGTCTCTATCAAAAACACGGCCAAAATAGGTCACTGAACTTCTTACCCGGGTGACAAATATATAAATATGGAGGAAGCTATGTATCCAAGGAAGAGCGACACCACTTCTGAAAATTCTGAGCGTAGGGACGACAAGCCTGATCGCAAGAGACAGCGTGATGGTAGTAAAAAATGGGACCATGATCGGGGAAGATCAAAATCAAAACAACCGTTATCTTTCACTCCCTTAAACACACCTCGGGCAGACATCCTTATGGAGATCAAGGATATGAAAGAACTGAAGTGGCCATCCAGGATCAGGTCCTCGCCGAAAACACGTGACTAGAACAAGTATTGTGATTTTCATTATGATCATGGTCATACTACAGAGACATTTTATGCGCTCCAGAGAGAAATCAAGGCATTAATAAAGAGGGGTTTTCTGAAAACGTATGTCGGGACTGATAAACGAAAAAAGGATGATCATGAGCAAGATCAATCACCGAGAAACAAGAAACCTACAGCTGGTACCATCAACATCATTATAGGTGGTATAGCAACCGGTGGAGACTTTAAAAATGGGCGCAAGGTATACACTAGGCAGTCTGCGGGGACAGAACCTATTACTCATCTAGATATTACGTTCGGGTCGGATGACATGAAAGGTGTAATCACTCCCCATGAAGACGCTGTGGTAGTCATAGTGATCATAGCTAATTACGAGGTAAAAAGAATACTGGTTGACAATGGGAGTGCAGCCAATGTGTTATCACATGAGGCCTTTGTCAAGATGGGAATATCGAAAAGTAATTTGAAGCTTATTAGAACTCCCTTGTAGGGCTTCGATGGTAGCGTGATCATGCCTGAGGGAACCATCGAACTTCCTTTGACATTAGGAGCTGACCCCAAACAAGTGACAGAAATAATAATGTTCCATGTTGTCTGAGCCCCGATGGCGTACAATGCAATCCTAGACAGGCCACTGCTAAACATGATCAAAGCAATAGTGTCAACATTCCATCTCACCATGAAATTTCCAATAGCAGATGGAATAGGGGTTGTTTGTGGAGATCAAAGAGTAGTAAGGCAGTGCTATGTTACCAGTGTTAAGAATCTCTCAACAGAAATTTCACAGGTCATGACTTTAGAGCCCAACCTCGAGCACGGTGGTAGGCTCTCACCAGTTGAGGAACTACTGGAGGTCGAGCTCTGGCCTGGGAGGATGGTCACCATTGGTCGAGACCTTGATGATGATCTAAAATCAACACTCACGCAGTGCTTAAGAGATAATGCCAATGTGTTCGCTTGGAGGGTTGAGGATATGCTCGGGATTGACCTCGAGATTGCAGTGCATAGGCTGAATATGAATCCCGATACCCGACCAGTCAAATAGTGAAAAAGGTAGTTTGCTCTTGATCGACGAATTGTGATTCAAGAAGAAATAGGCAAGCTCACAAAGGCGGGGTTCATCAGAGAAGTTCAATATCCAGATTGGCTTGCAAATGTGGTCTTGGTAAAGAAAAGCAATGGTAAGTGGCGTGTTTGCGTGGACTATACAGACTTGAACAAGGCATGCCCCAAGGATAGCTACCCCCTACCACGAATTGACAACCTCGTGGATAGCACATCAGGTCATAAATTATACAGCTTTTGTGACGCTTTCTCGGGCTACCACAAAATTCCGATGGCAGAGGATGACCAGGAAAAAAACGTCCTTCATGACAGATTCAGTTATACACTGTTATAGTTTTGCTTTTAAAAAATGCAGGAGCAACTTACCAAAGATTAATAAAGTGTTTGCAGGCTTGATTGGGAAGAACATTGAGGCATACGTTGATGACATGGTGGTGAAAAGTACATAAACCACCATACATATTCATGACCTTGAGCAGGTATTCTCCAAGCTAAGTGTGTGTTCGGGGTATCCTCAGGAAATTTTTTGGGTTTCATGATCACTCATAGGGATATCGAGGCCAACCTCGATAAAATACAAGATTTAGTATCCATGGAGTCTCCCAAGAGCAGGAGAGATGTTCAGAAATTGACAGGTCGGGTAGCAGCACTTAACAGATTCATGTCTCGGGCAGCAGACAAGTGTTTCCCATTTTTCAAAATACTTAGGGGAAATCAAACTTTTGAATGGAATGACGAATGCGAACAGGCACTACAACATCTGAAGACGTCCCTAGCAACACCGCATGCGCTTACGAAACCAAGCCCAGAGGATGTGTTGTTCTTATATCTTACAGTTTCTCAAAATGCAGTGAGCACTGTTCTTGTCAGAGATGTGGGTCAGACGCAGCAGCCAATATATTATGTCAGCAAGGTTCTTCTTGACGCTGAAACTCGTTACAGCTTGCTGAGCAGTTGGCATTGGCGCTAGTTGTAGCAGCCAGAAAATTGAGACAATACTTCCAATCACATTCAATCATTATGCTCACTAATCATCCCCTCAAACATACACTTCAAAAACCCAACGTATCAGGAAGATTGCTCAAATGGGCCATTGAACTTGAAGAATTTTATATTGAGTTCAAGCCCCAACCTTCGATAAAAGCACAGGCCTTGGCAGACTTCATTGCAAAGCTCACACCAAGGCCTCGGGGGCTAGAAAGTGGCACGAGCCTACCCATTAGCTACTAGTAAATATTTGTAGATGGAGCATCCAACTCCTCGGGCTCGGGTGCTGGAGTCATAATCATGAGCCCGACAGACAGGTCAAAATACAGTGTGCCTTGAGGTTTGAATTTGAAACAACAAACAACAAAGCAGAATATGAAGCTGTTATCATCGGGCTTGAAGTTTCCCATGGCCTTGAACTTGAATATGTAAAAGTGTTCAGTGACTCCCAGCTAGTAGTGGGACTGATAGATGGCACATTTGAAAGAAAAGAGGAGAAGATGAGTCTATATTGCCTACGTGTTCATGGCCTTCAGAGAATGTTCAAAAGTTGCGAGATTGTTAAAATACCCCGATCAGAAAATATCAAGTCCGACGCTCTTTCAAGGCTGGTATTCACAAGCATTGACAATCTTGAAAGAACAGTTCATATGAAATACGTGTCACAACCCAGCATAGACCCAAAGCCTACAGTCATGGACATTGATCATGAGCCCTCGTGAATGGATCCTATTATAAAATATATATTAGATGGGACACTCCCTGAAAATCTAAAGGAAGCTAGGAGCATTAAACAAAGATCAACCAGATATTGCTTGACTGGAGGAATTCTTTTCCGAAGAAGTTTTACGCTGCCCTATCTCAAATGCCTTAAAACTTCAGAAGTCGCTCAAGCTCTTGTAGAAGTATATGAAGGAATATGTGGGAATCATCAAGGTCCAGGGCCTTGGCTTATACATGTTAGCCCAAGAGTAAACTAACCAAGAGGGGGGTGAATTGGTTTATAAAACTTTTTCGATAAATAATATCAAACTTAAAAATCAATAAGTATAAGTATGAGCACTTAGTGTTGCAAGTAACTTAACTATCAATATAGTGTGCTATAAATGTGTAAACTTAATTAATAAAGCAAGTATAGCACTTAGATATAGTGTTGCACAATATAAATTGATAGAATAGAGTAAGTGCAATGTAAGTAAGTAAAATGGATAAGAGAATGCAAACGCGATTTAAGGAGGTTCAATCAACCAACGTGATCTACGTCCCCCGTTACCGAGCTCTCCGTCACGAGCAAGGCCAAATCCAATATATTGGTAACTTACAACAAGGAGTACCAAATCCTTAAGTGACTTACAACAAGGAGCACTTATCCTTAGGTGACTTACAACAAGGATCACCTACCCTTAACCAACAATCGAGTTTTCACAAGGCTCTCGAAACCACAAGATATAATGAATTGAATTTACAATTGAAATAACTCTCTTGACAAATGATATACTCAAATTAAGTATCGAGAGAGTTAGGCTAACACTTCAATAGATAGCAATGAATTAAGCTAGAGTGTTAGAGAAAAACTTTGATGCAAATGATAATGAAAAGTTCAATGCAATCAAACAAAGTTATTCAAATAATCTCTTGTTAAAATATTGAATCAAATTAAGTACCAAGAGATGTCACACTTGAATAATTAACAATAAGTTAAGCTCAAAGTGTTTAGGCAATGGAACTTTGATGAATCAAATGATAATGAAAAATGTAGCACAAATAATCAAAGTTCCTTAATTGAAATTTCTCTCTTTTAAAAGATTAAAACAAGTTTAGAACAAAGAGAGACTTACACTTCAATTCCAATATATAATGTGAAGATATTGAGGAAGTTTATACAATATAAAATCAAGAATCTTCACAAAAACATTCTTTCAAAAACTTTGATGAATTTTGATAAAACAAAGTTTGATCAATCAAAGTATTCTAATAAAGATAGATAAAAATAAATCAAGTAATAACAATGAATTTTTCACAAGAAAGCTTCTCTAAAATCTCCTATTAGTTGTTGAAAATGAATGCAAGAGAGAAGGCTATTTATAGAGCAAATTTTGCACATACTGTCTTTTGCGGTCGACCTATCCTGACTTGCGGTCGACCTCAATATAGCCATTGCGAGAAAATAGCCGTTGGAGTTCAAAAATAGGCAGTGCGGTCGACCTGAAAAAATTTGCGGTCGACCTGAAAGTGTCATGCGGTCGACCTCATAAATTTGCGGTCGACCTGAAAAATCAGGATTTCAAAATTTTGATTTTTCAAGGTTTTCTGATCAAAGTTGATTTTGAAAACGATATTTTAATGTCTTTGAAAATGTTACTTGAGCTTTATGAAGTGCATTGCCAACTATTGATGCATTAACCTTACATAAGATTGAAAAGCAATTTGTAAATGCTCAATTCTTTGTAGGCTTCGTTGCTTGGTCTTCATGCTTTCCGACTTGAAATTTGATCTTGAATATCTTCGATTCTTTCTTGATCTTCTTTGCGTCTCATGTGCTTGATCACATAGTTTTGATTTATATCTTTGATAGACGATTTGAACATTGAATGCTTTGAATATTTATCATTATATGAAACACTTGAAGCACACTTGTTAGCAACACAATATATTCTTGTTTGTTATGATCAAAACAATAAGGTCAAGTTGACCATAGGTCAACAATAAACTCCTCAGATATGGATACTATTGGCCAACCATGAGGAAGGATGCCATGGATTATGTGAAAAAGTGCGATAAGTGCCGGAGACATGGAATTATCATACACATACCAGTCGAGGAACAAACTTCCATCTAGTGCCTTGGACCTTTTGAACAATGGGGAATCGACATCCTTGGCCCTTTTCCCTTAGCACGAGGATAGTTGAAGTTCATAGCAGTGGCAGTGGAATATTTCACCAAGTGGGTGGAAGCGGAGCCCCTAACAACAATTTCAGAGCCCAAGATCAGATCTTTTGTCTGGAAATCCATCATATGCAGGTTCGCACTTCCAAAGGTATTGATAACGGATAATGACAAGTAGTTTGACAACGCGTAGTTTAAAATTTTTTGTGCAAACCTACACATTGACCATCGTCTGACATCGATTGCGCATCCCTGGAGCAATGGACTCGCAAAAGTGACGAACAGGATAATACTCCAAGACCTTCTCACGAGGATAGGAGAAGCACGAGGTTCTTGGCCCGATGACCCGCAAGCCATTCTTTGGTCTTACAGGACCTCATATCGCACAACAATGTTGAAGGTACCAAGTACTGCGTGAGTATTGATTTTAGACCATCGCACAACAGCAATGTTGAAAGTACCTCGCATCGCACAACAATTCCCATTGAAGCTGGCATACCAAGTTACAGGCGTCTTTTCCATAATGTTGAACGTACAAGTGAACGCCTCGACCTACTAGAGGAAGTTCGTGAATAAGCCAGCACAAAGATAACATATTATCAGAGCAAAACAACCAAGTATTTTAACAGTAAAGTCACCCCAAGAAGGTTTAGGGCAGGAGACCTCGTACTAAGAAGGGCAGAAGCAACTGGTCATCCCCCACGAAAACTTGGGCCAACCTGGGGAGGACCCTATGAGGTCATACGACGGACTCGAGGAGGCTCATACAGCTTGCGAGATCTTGCAGGAACACCACTTCCAAAACCCTGGAATACAGGCAACCTGAAAATCTACTACAAGTAACGAGATCGAGCACTTTAGCTCTCCCCCTTTAATTCTGTGTACTTTATTTTCAGTCTAGTTCCTTTTTCATTTTTGGCCTGCGCACCAGCTTTTATTTCGACAAAAGTTATCTCTGTAAATAAAAGAAAAAAGTTCTCCAATAATTGTGTTCACCTCAAAGCCTTGCCCACGAGCAAGCACAAAAAGCCTTGGCCAACAGCAAGCACCTCAAAGCCTTGCCCAACAGCAAGTACCTCAAAGTCTTGCCCACGAGCAAGCATCTCAAACCCTTGTCCAAGAGCATGCACCTCAAGCCTTGCCCACGAGCAAGCACCTCAAAGCCTTGCCCAGAGCAAGCACCAAAAGCTTTGCCCACGAGCAAGCACCTCAAAGCCTTACCCCATGAGTAAGCACCAAAAGCCTTGTCCGCGAGGAAGAACGCAACATCTATCCCCAAGCACAAAGGTGAAGAAATTACCCTTGTTACGTGTAATATTGTTTGGGGATCAATACTGTTCGGGGACAGTACATTTATCCAAGTTTGTGGCTATTGATTGCTCACTTACGGTAACATTGTTCAGTGTTTGATACATGTTCAATACCTTAGCCATAATCGGGATTAATACATATTCATTACAATCGTCTTCCTCGGGGTTAGTACTTGTTCATTATACTAACAAATGGTCGGGTTAACACTTCTCACTAATGTTTTAAGTTTACTAATCGTGCTCTTATGCATGGTGTGTTCATACGCACTACAACATTAAAGCTTGAGTAAAAAACTTAAAACAAAATATTTCATAAAGGTAAATGTTTATACACGAGGACAGGGGTACAATAAAAATTAAATATGGTCGTTCCCATGATTAACGACCTCGAGCTCGTCACCTAGGCCTTCATCTTCTTCTTCATGACCATCGTCGGATTCTGAAAGAATGATGCCTTCAGTAAGTTCGGGGTCACCTCATATGTCCTCCATCTCCACCCCTTTCTTGCACAGCATAGCTCAAACTTTCTTGAAAGCATAATTGTACGAGCCTGAGGCATACTCTCCTTGCAGGAGCCCAAACTCCTCAGACTTCTTAAAATCCTCAATGGCTGAGGCTCGAGCAGTCTAGGCAGCGATCAACCTTTCTTCATAATTCTTCTGGGTCCGCTCGAGCTCTTGTTTCAATTCCTCGTCTCGATCCATATCATTCTCAAGCTCTTTCTTGAGAGCCTCTCGCTTCAAATCTTTGTTTTCATCCCAGAGCTGACCAATTTTCAACTCGCGGACAGTTATAGACTTGCTCAGCCCTTCAGCACGTTTAGTGTTGTCAACTGCCCGGAGGGAAATACCCTGGGCAATATTAAATTCTTGCAACATTGATAAGCCATGAGTTCGGGGAACAAAGATAAAATTTTAATTAAAATTCATTTCTAACCCTGTTCAGCACAGCCTCCAAATGTTGAAGGCCTATGCTTGGGCTTAATTACTTTCTATATTTTTCAACCACGTCGGGTGATTGAGAAGCTTCCTTGGAAGTGTTATCCTTGAGCTCCACGACTTCAAGGATGACTTTAGTCGGGGAAACGCAAGGAGGAGAAACGTCCTCGAGATCCTCATCCCTTAACATTGTGCGTGAACCTTCTCTCGGGCCACTTGGCACACGAGGCCTCTTTTTTCACCGAGGGCCGACCACTAGCCCTGGATTTTCCCTTTAGGAAGTTATTTAACCTAGAAGGATCAAATGTCATGTTAGCTACAAGAATAAAGACAAATGCATTATATCGAGCTTGATCAGACAAAAAACAGGGGGAGAGCCAATGTCCTACCCCCGAAGTTAACAACTCCAGCACGATCAAGAATATCATCCCCGAGCAATTCATCCAAATTATTTTCTAATGGCTCTAGACCCTCGAGCACCCGCCTATCTCGCTCTAAAGCCTCAAAATAAACTTGACCCTCATTGAACTTTACGGTGTCCGGAATAACCCACTTTGACCAAAATGGATGCCCCGGCTCCTAAGGAATGATATAAAAAAATCTCTCCTTCCAGCCTGGAAGAAAGCTTGGCATCCTAAACCTACCCCGACTGGATAAATAAGCGAAACACGAAAAGTGGGGTAGCTGTTTTAGCTCGAACACCATTCTACAGAGGTCTAATCGGGGGACTATAGGCATGACCCTACAAGCAATAAAAAAATATACCAACATCCTCCAGCCATTGGGCACTAATTTCCCTGGGCACATAGAGTGATCCACGAGGAACTCTACAAAAAATAGATGTAATGGCCACTTTGGCCCGGCCTTTAAAGCATCCCTATACACTAAAAACTCCCCTTCTCGAGCAGATACTACCCTGTCCTCAAGTGTAGGAGCCCTAATATCATATCGGGGCATTAACTCGAACTCTCTGGCCAGCTCAATGATCTTATGCTCCTTATATACACACCTAAGCTCGGGGTAAGTTAGTGGGATATCTTCTTCCCCCCGAGCTCGAGGCCTAAAATCTACAGGGTTTCCCATAGTAATTAGGGAGTTTCATACATCCTAGGCCTCAAGATACTCGCTTCTCGAATTGCTAGAGCTGCTATCACTACCCGAACTACTATTGCTGTTAAGTGCATTTTTATACACTTTTTATACCTTTAAATTAGTATATTTTGGAATATCTTGAGCAAATATCTACTAATTTATGCAGATTTTGTGTTTAAATAGGTTAATATCTAAGTTTGAGGCCCAAAATCATAAAAGGAGTGCAAATTATGCTAAACTGGAAGTTTGGGGACCATTTTGTCTTTCGGGAAGTTGCGGACCTGGTGTGCAATTTAACTCAGGGACCAAATTGTAAAATTTCAAAGTTGAAGGGCTTCAAGTGCAATTTTAGAATAACCTATTTGAAAGAAATCTGAAAGTTTGTGATGTGATCCAATATGGGGATCACCAAGAACACGCGGAATTAAACGTCGGAAAGCTCTAAAATCCAAGATAGTAGACGGTAACAATGCAACCCCGACCTCACGACACAAGAACTATAGGTATATTAAACCCAAAACCCGTTACGATGCGGAGAAAAGAACCACAAAGGGGGAACGCCACAAAGGTTGTCAAATCCTTTGATAAGTTCGAATTTGTTCAACGAGAACAAGAAGAAAACTAAAGGAATATCTCACCTTCAATATCATTAATATCAAGAATAAAAGTTGTTTTACAATGCTGAATAAAGCCCTATAAATAGGCTAACAAAATAAAGCAACCTAAATAAACTAGAATTGCAAATAAACTAAACCGCCTAACATTATCTTAAATTGCGGCGCCTAAGTTACGGCCGTGACTTATGAGTTTACGGCCGCAAGTAAGCTACGGATTAAAAATTAAAACATGTGTTACGGCCGTGACAAATTTATATACGGTCGTAATCGACTCTCTGAATAAAAATGAAAACTACTAAACTTTATTTACGGCCGTGAGGATTTGTATTACGGCCTTAAGTCCTCTTCTGCATAATTTTGTGTTGATGATGTTACGGCCGTGATTGCCTTTCTGCACAATTTTGCCATGTTCATGTTACGGCCGTAAAAATGGGTGTTACGATCGTGAGAATGCTTCTGCCTCAATTTCTTGTTGTTCTTTGATCCAAATGCATAGTAACAACTTTGGTTCCTCTTCCACTTTGTTATGCAACGTAAATGAGGTCTTTGCACTCGAGCACTCATCCATCCACGCTTGCATGTATCCTTGCATTGTCTGCTTGATTCTTTTGGCTCTTTGTCTCGTTATTGGGCCTACCGGCACGTGCAACGGGCCAACGCTCGTCGAGCCACTCCGGAACTAATCATCCCCTCCCTGTTGAAAAGGATTCGTCCTCGAATTATCACCTGCATCAAACAGAGAAAGATCAGCAACATTAAAAGAAGCAGACACGTTATACTCATTTGGAAGATTGAGCTTATATGCATTCTCATTTATCTTTTCAATGATTTGAAAAGGTCCATCGCATCTTGGCTGCAACTTAGACTTTCTTTGGGTTGGAAATCGTTCCGTTTGCAAGTGCACCCAAACCCAGTTACCCAGCTCGAACGTCACTTGCCTCCTACCTTTATTGGCATGAGTCGCATAACGCTCATTTTTCTTTTCAATTTGCCCTTTCACCTTCTCATGAAGTTCTTTCACAAGCTTAGCCTTTTTCGCCCCGTCCAAACTGCTCCTTTTATCTGCAGGTAAAGGAATTAAATCAAGAGGAGTTAGCGGGTTGAAACCATAAACAACTTCAAAAGGTGAACATGAAGTAGTAGAATGCACATATCGATTATAAGCAAATTCCACAAATGGCAAACATTCCTCCCAACTTTTTAAATTCTTATTTATTATAGTGCGCAAAAGTTGGATTAATGTCCTATTAACTACCTCCGTTTGACCATCGGTTTGCGGGTGACATGTAGAAAATAGCAATTTAGTACCCATCTTCCCCCACAAGACTTTCCAAAAGTAGGTTAGGAACTTAACATCCCAATCAGACACAATACTCCTAGGTACCCCATGGAGTCTTACAACTTCCCTAAAGAATAGGTCAGCTATGTTTGTTGCGTCATCAGTTTTATTACAAGGAATAAAATGCGTCATTTTGCTAAATCTGTCTACCACCACAAATATCAAGTCTCTACCCTTTTGTCCTAGGCAGACCTAACACAAATTCCATGTATATATCTACCCAAGGTTCATTAGGTACGGGCAAAGGTGTATATAAATCTTGTGGTAAGACTCTAGACTTAGATTGTTTACAATTTATGCATCTTTCACAAATATGGTGAACATCCCTTTTCATTTTAGGCCAATAAAAGTGCTCTTGTAAAGTTTCTAAAGTCTTAATAACACCAAAGTGTCCCATTAACCCCCCACCATGAGCCTCATGCACTAGCAATTCACGCATAGAACAATTAGACACGCAAAGTTTACTTTCCCTAAACAAATAGCCATTATGCCTATAAAATTTATCAATTGTACCCTTTTTCACATGAAGCATAAATGGTAGAAAAATCAGGGTCATCAACATACATACCTTTTATGTACTCGAACCCAAGCAACTTCGCATTTAAAGTGTTTAGAAGTACGTACCTGTGTGAAAGGGCATCTGTTACCACATTCTCCTTACCTTGCTTATAGTGAATGACGTATGGAAAAGTCTCAATGAGTTCCATCCAACAGGCGTGTCTTTTGTTCAGCTTACCTTGTCCCTTGAGGTGTTTCAGTGACTCGTGGTCAGTGTGTATGACGAATTCCTTTGGCCACAGATAGTGCTTCCATGTTTCCAAGGCACGAACAAGAGCATAAAGCTCCTTGTCGTAGGTAGGATAATTCAAAACTGCCCCACTCAGCTTTTCACTGAAAAATGCAATCGGTCTTTTTTCCTGCATAAGAAAAGCTCTAATACCTATTCCTGATGCATCACATTCAATCTCAAAGGTTTGGTTAAAGTTAGGTAAAGCTAAAACCGGTGCAGAACATAATCTATCCTTAAGCATTTTAAAAGCATTTTCTTGTGCTTCCCCCCAATGGAATCCTACACTTTTCTTGACTATTTCTGTGAGTGGTGCTGCAAGTGTGCTAAAGTCTTTAACAAATCTCTTATAAAACCCAGCCAACCCGTGGAAGCTCCTAACCTCCGTAATACTTTTGGGAGTTGGCCATTCTTTAATAGCACGAATTTTCTCCTCATCTATCTCTACACCATTAGCACTAACAACAAACCCAAGAAAAATTACCTTTTCCATGCAAAAAGTACACTTTTTAAAATTAGCATATAGTTTTTCATTTTTCAAAACTTCCAAAACAGATCTTAAATGTTCAATGTGATCACCTAAGTTCTTACTATATACCAAAATGTCATCAAAGTATACCACAACGAATTTACCAATGTAATCACGTAAAACATGATTCATTAGTCTCATAAAAGTGCTAGGTGCATTTGAGAGGCCGAACGGCATAACCATCCATTCATATAAACCATATTTGGTTTTGAAGGCGGTTTTGCATTCATCACCTTCTTTCATACGAATTTGGTGATAACCACTCTTAAGGTCCATTTTACTAAACATACTAGCACCATAAAGTTCATCAAGCATGTCATCAAGTCTAGGTATGGGATGGAGATACTTTACCGTAATATTGTTGACTGCTCTACAATTCACGCACATCCTCCAAGTCCCATCCTTTTTGGGTACCAACAAGACTGGTACTACACATGGGCTCATGCTTTCCCGAACATAGCCCTTTTTCAGCAGTTCTTCAACCTACTTTTGTAGCTCTTTGGTCTCTTCAGGGCCCTATAAGCTGTCCTGTTTGGGATGACTTCTCCTGGCACGAAGTCAATCTGGTGTTCAATACCATGAATTGGTGGCAGCCCACTAGGAATTTCCTCTGGAAATAAATATGCAAATTCCTGCAAAAGAGACATAGCTAAACTGGGGAGGGAGTAGTTAGCTTCATCAAGTACAAGGATGGATTCCTTATACATTAGTAAAATCACAGGCTTATTTGTAGAAATAGCTTTGGTGATATCACTTTGTTCTTGCGTAGAAGCTCACCTTTGTTTTCTCTCTTTTATTTTTACTGACACTCTTCACACCCTCTCCTTTTTCTGGGATCGTGGTCCCAACTCTCGCTTTTTCACACAACTCTCCTTTTTCCGGGATCATGGTCCCGACCCTCTTCTGTTCACTTAACTCTCCTTTTTCTGGGATCGTGGTCCCGACCCTCTTTCTCTCTTCCTCACTTTTTAATTTCAATTGGTCTTCATAGACCTCTTGAGGTGACAACGACATTAGTTTGATATTTTTCCCATCCTTAGTGAAGGTATACCTATTTTTAAAGCCATCATGAATAACCTTCCTATCGAATTACCATGGTCTGCCCAACAAGATGTGCCCCGCATGCATGGGTACCACATCACAAACCACCCTATCTTCGTTTTTCCCAATTTCCAAATCAACCACCACTTGTTTATTCACCTTAATCTCACCCGATTCATTTAACAATTGTAGTTTATATGGCCTAGGGTGTTTTAGCATAGGTAGGCATAATTTCTCCACTAGAGTAGTGCTAGCAACGTTCGCACAACTACCACCATCTATTATCAAACTACACACCTTGTTATTCACAAAGCACCTAGTATGAAATATATTCTCTCGCTGCTCACCCGACTCTTCCACCTTAACTTGAGTACTAAGGGCTCTCTTAGTGACAAGTGATTTAGCTACTGCATAGTCTCCATCATCATTTTCACTAACATCCTCTAGAGCTGGCATATCCTTATACTCATCCCCCACTTCTTCCTCTTTATCATCCTCCGAACTTAATACCCCATCACGCATAACCAATATTCGTTTATTTGGACATTGTGAAGAAATATGTCCTAAACCGGAATATTTAAAACAACAAATATCTCTAGTCCTAGGAGTTTGAGAATCAAAAGCAATTTTACCTTTGTTGGGTGGCTCTACTTTTCCCTTTGGTGCCTCAAATTTATTTTTCTGTACAACCCCTTCATTTTTAGAAGTCCCACTCCATGTAGACTTTCCAAAAGAATTGGAACTTGTAGAGAATTTTGAAGTTCCCTTCCTCTTTAGTTGTCGCTCCACTTTCATGGCCATGTGAAGCATCTCCTCCAAATCGATATAATGCTGCAATTCAATAACATTAGCAATATCTCGATTTAAACCACTTAAAAACCTACCCATGGTTGCCTCCGGGTCTTCCTCTACATTTGCCCTAATCATGGCAACCTCCATCTCCCTATGGTAATCCTCCACACTCTTACTACCTTGGGAAAGGGTTTGTAGTTTTTGGTAGAGATCTCTATAGTAATGTCCAGGCACAAATCGTTTTCTCATAAGGGCCTTCAACTCATCCCAAGTTTCAATAGGCCTCTCCCCATTCCTCCTTTTACTAGTTACCAATTGATCCCACCATACTATAGCATAATCAGTAAATTCTATGACTGCCAATTTAACCTTTCTGGATCCGGAATAATTATGACAATCGAAAATCAATTCTACCCTCTTTTCCCATTCAAAATAAACCTCCGGATTACTTTTACCTTGAAACGAGAGAATGGACATCTTAATGTTACCAACATGTCCATCTACATCATCCCCACGATCACGCCTATATCCCCTATCACGTCTTTCTCCCCGATCTCGTCTCCTACCAACACTAGTAATAGACAATTCACCACTATCTTCATCACTATCAACAACCTCAACATGTTCATTCCTATCTCTAAACTGTGGGTTGAAGTCATACCTTAGTGGTCTCCGTAAATTAGGGAAATTGCGCGGTTGTTCCTGACGTGGTTGAGAAATTCCCACACCACGTGTATCCCCGTATTATTTGCTCTTTTTACATTCACGCCGGATTGTTGACCAAATTTTGCATCCAACCTCGCCTCCAATTTTGCAAATTGTTCCTCCGTCA
The DNA here is from genome assembly GCA_963555705.1 of Ligustrum vulgare. Classification (NCBI taxonomy): domain Eukaryota; kingdom Viridiplantae; phylum Streptophyta; class Magnoliopsida; order Lamiales; family Oleaceae; genus Ligustrum; species Ligustrum vulgare. The sequence goes on along the minus strand of OY743173.1, from coordinate 44,144,690 downwards.
TTGCAAGTATTTTAAAGTCTTGAAGATCCTTTTCCGTCGATGAAGCTTCCTTCTGTGACATGGTTAGTATTATAGAAAAGAGAAAAAAAATTAAATAAAGATCATCACGTGTTTTATCACTCTTGTATCACTCGATTTTGGTTTTTTCCCTCTATTAATCTCACCACTTTGCCTTTTTCCTCTCTATTCCCTTTTTTCCATGTTCTCAAAGAATCCACCAAACTAGCCACGGATTTGGTCCTTGTGGAATGAACCCCAAAGTGCAAATAAGGAAAGTTGATGGAAAATATTGGAATCAAGAAGGAATTATGAAAACAAGAATTTTATTTCAAGAAGAAGTTTTATGGAATCAAGAATAAGGAATTTAATGGAAACAATGATTGTTGAAAAGATTTTCCAAAGATTATTTCCCAAGAAAGGATTTCTTGAATTATCTTGAAATTTTTTTTCTTGATTCTTGTTCCAAACAACAGCACCTTTTTTTTTTTTTTTTTAAATTTCGGATTTCTTTTTTTTTTTTTTATTTACCTATTCAACAAGAATAATCAAGAACAAGAAACGGAATTGGCAAATCTTGAATTTCTGACGAATTTCAAGAAACAAGAATTGAAATGGAATTTTTTTTTTGAATGAATAAAAATCTGGAAATAAAAAAAGAACTGGAATACTAAATATTTGGATTTAGAGATAGGCTCTGATACCAGATGATGTGATCCGATATGGGGATCACCAAGAACACGCGGAATTAAACGTCGGAAAGCTCTAAAATCCAAGATAGTAGATGGTAACAATGCAACCCCGACCTCACGACGCAAGAACTATGGGTATATTAAACCTAAAACCCGTTACGATGCGGAGATAAGAACCACAAAGGAGGAACGCCACAAAGGTTGTCAAATCCTTTGATAAGTTCGAATTTGTTCAACGAGAACAAGAAGAAAACTAAGGGAATATCTCACCTTCAATATCATTAATATCAAGAATAAAAGTTGTTTTACAATGCTGAATAAAGCCCTATAAATAGGCTAACAAAATAAAGCAACCTAAATAAACTAGAATCGCAAATAAACTAAACCGCCTAACATTATCTTAAATTGCGGCGCCTAAGTTACGACCGTGACTTATGAGTTTACGGTCACAAGTAAGCTACGGATTAAAAATTAAAACATGTGTTACGGCCGTGACAAATTTATATACGGCCATAATCGACTCTCTGAATAAAAATAAAAACTACTAAACTTTATTTACGGCCGTGATGATTTGTATTACGGCCGTAAGTCCTCTTCTGCATAATTTTGTGTTGATGATGTTACGGCCGTGATTGCCTTTCTGCACAATTTTGCCATGTTCATGTTACGGCCGTAAAAATGGGTGTTACGGCCGTGAGAATGCTTCTGCCTCAATTTCTTGTTGTTCTTTGATCCAAATGCATAGTAACTACTTTGGTTCCTCTTCCACTTTGTTATGCAACGTAAATGAGGTCTTTGCACTCGAGCACTCATCCATCCAAGCTTGCATGACTCCTTGCATTGTCTGCTTGATTCTTTTGGCTCTTTGTCTCGTTATTGGTCCTACGGGCACGTGCAACGGGTCAACGCTCGTCGAGCCACTCCTTAACTCATCAGTTTGGGGACTAAATTGATCGACATTGAAAGATGGAGGACTAGATTGCAATTACGAAAGGGACTAAGCTGCAAAGAACCATCCCAGCTGAGCCACGCGAACGCGTGGTGAGAACCAAGGCGCGAACGCGACTCAAGCTATAAAACGGGACCAAGAAACATGGCTTGCAGAATTATGCACCGCACGAAAAAAAAAATTTCCCGGTTTGGTCCATTTCACTGTGTACGGGATCTGAACGTTTTTAGGGCATTTTTGGTGATTTTGGGGTATTTTTTAAGTGGTGTAAATACCAAAACATGAGTAAAAATTAGGCCACTTCCAGGAAGTTGCGGACCTGCTGTACAATTTAACCCAGGGACCAGATTGCAAAATTTCAAAAGTTGAAGAACTTCAAGTGCAATTTTATAAGGACCTATTTGAAAGAAATTTGAAAGTTTGGGGACTAAATTGATTGATATTGAAAGATGGAGGGCTAGATTGCAATTACGAAAGGGTAGCTGCAAAGAACCATCCCAACTGAGCCACGCAAACGCGTGGCTCGAACCAAGGCGCTAACGCGACTCAAACCACAAAACGGAACCTAGAAACATGGCTCGCGGAAGTATGCATACCGGGCTTTATTTTTCAAAAAAAATTCCCGGGCCGGATCAGGTCGACTCGGTTCGGCCCATTTCGCTGTGTACGCGGATCTGAACGTTTTTAGGGCATTTTTGGTGATTTTTGGGTATTTTTTGAGTGGTATAAATACCAAAACATGAGTAAAAATTAGGTTAGGTTTTATTCTTGCCCCTTTTTTATTTTTCTTGAATTTTTTCTTTGTGTTTTTACTCTCTAAATTTATTTCTCTAATGCATTTTATCTCTTAAGCTTTTGTATTTTTACTTGCTTTGTTTAATGTCAAACTTAATATGTTTGTTGAAGTTTCATTATTAATCTTTTAAATTAGTTTGTTGTTAAAATGATTTTGTTAGTTGTTAAATGTTGTTGCTATGTTATTATGAGTGGATTTTCTTTATGGGCTAAATAAAATTTTGTTGGGACAATTGGTGTTACTTAACTTCACTTAGTTATTTTAAGTTTGTTTATGTATTTTGAGTTATTTACTTTCAAGCATTTGAATGAATGATTATTGTCTTTTAATATTGTGTATTTTGATTTATGTTTATTGTCTTGCATTTATCTATCTTTAGTAGTTGATTTTATTTACAAAATTGCAAATTAATTAAGTGTTGTTTAAGTGAAGTCATTAATCTCAACTTTTTAATATTCCATTTTCTATATTGTTGTTAGAATTTATAGTTAGTTTTTTTATGTTTTATTTTCACAAAAAAAAAAAAATTCAAAAACTTATTGTGTGACTTCGTTGTTAAAATTAAATTAATTTGAGTGTGTAATTGAGTATACATTCCTTGTGGGATCGACAACCTGGACTCAACAAGTCCACTTTATTACTTGAACGTGACTCGTACGCTTGCGGTACATGATTTTAGTGAACAAGTTTTTGGCGTCGTTGCTGGGGAATGTTTTTACTTGATTGCCACTTTAAATAAGTTTAGTTTTAAAAATTTTATTTTATGTTTTATTTTACTACTTTTGGTTAACCACCATCATTTTAATCTTTCTTATTTTTTGTGTTCCTTTTATGTATGCATGATTCTAACATTGGTGAAGTAGGAAAGATTTTTGCAATGGACAATCTTTACATGGGTAATGAATACATGCTTGGAGAATATTCGAGTTGTAAAATTCGTTACAAGGTGCATGATAAGGGACAATGTTTGTATTCAGGCAATAATTTGTGTATGTCGAACCTTCTTGCTTTTAGACAATATTTGAATTGCCGAAAACAAGCAATTGACACATCTGATGCTAGTTACATGCTCTTGGGAGGTTGTGTACTGGAAGATTGGGATGATGACATTACTGTTATAGGAGAGGGTCCTCCATTTTTGAATGAAAAGGCACTTGCAAAATATTATAATGAGCTTGCCAAGTTGGATGAAGATGATATGCCTATGGGAGATATCATATTTTGGGAAGGATTTAAAATGTGGTGGTATGATCCACTCTTGGGGATAAATAGGAAAAACTTACCATTGCCCATTGATTCGAATTTTGGATCGGTCATTCAATTCGAGTAGATATCAACTATTGAAGATGAGCTTGAAGAGAATGACAAGTTAATCTCAAAAGAATCACGAGGGGAAGTGGCAGTTAATGAGGAAGAGATTAAGTCACATTCTCTCAACTTCGTTGATTGCCCAACAATTGATTTTGTTATTAAGCCACTCGAGGAGGAGCAAGTCAACATAGTTGAATTTGAATTGGATGAAGTAGGCAAGTCATATGACATTGGAAGGGGCAATGTGCAAGTTTGGAGAATCAATGAAGAGTGGACCAAGGCCAAAAGAAGAAAAATGGGCAAAGTATCAAAAGCTTCATTTAAAGTGCCATGAAGTGCTTATGCGAAAAGTCGAGCTTATGACTTTAACCAAGCGCTTTTTGGGAGGCAACCCAAATTTCTTCTCTTTTGCTTTACTTGTGATTATTTCCTTTACTTCTTTACTTTCTTTTTAATTATTTGTCAAAATTTTGTATATAACAAATATTTTTGAAAATCCTAAGCGACATTGTCCTCAACAAGTTTGGGTGTGAACTACATTCGGTAAAAGTTTAGGTCAATTTCAAACATCACAAACAAGCATCAAATTAGGGAAGTTTTTACTAACTCTTTTCTTCTTTACATGTTGTTTCTATTTTCACATTGAGGACACTGTGTAATTCAAGTTTGGGGGTGTTGACTTCATTTTGCACTTTATCATGTTAGATATCATTGTCGGCTTAAGATGTTGTGATGTTTGATTTTGTTCATTTTATTTTGGATATTGACATGCTAGATAGCCTTATCGGCTCAAAATGATTTGATGTTTGAAATTGTTGATTAATTCACGAATTATGATCGAATATGCTACTTGTGCATATTTTTTTTATAAATTGCTTATCTATGAGTGATCCTAAGTTCTCTTGAGCACAATAATCATAACTAATTGTTGTTGAGATTTTGAATCTATTGAAGGTTAGAGAAATTCGTGAAGTAGCAAAATCAGGTTGTAGACTTGCATTTTCAATTTTTATCAACCTATCCAATTTCTTTTCAATGCTCTTAATCTCTTGATCCTTTGTGAGACAAGTTCGGGGGGGTGGTCAAGCCGGTAAAGGAGACGGTCTAGATGTGCAGTGATTCCATGCATGCTTGATATAAATTTGTGTGGACTGTTGTTAATGTTAGTATAAGCTAAGTGATGACCATAGAGATCTAGCCCATTTTAATTATTGCATTGCCCTATATCGTAGCCTTTTTTACTCAAGTAATTAAGCACGTAGGAGTATTTTGAAACTTGGTGCCTTAAGTTTGAAGCTTGGGAGTCACCGGCCTAAAGCTCGCTACATGGATCAATTAAAAAGCTTAATGAGTAGGGTACACACACACACTTTGGAAAAGAAAAAAAAAAAAAGGAAAAAGCACATCATCATCATTGCATTTGCTAAATAAGTCTACCTCACTCGTAACCTTTTTTACTCGAGTTATTAAGTTCATATGGGTATTTTGAAACCTGGTATCCTTTGATCTTAAAACAATCGGGGAGTTACCGACCTAAAACTTGCTATATAGGTCAATTAGAAAGCTTAAGGGAGTGGGGAAGTCACGAGCGATCATCAAATTAGTTTGTAGAAATCATTATTTGTATTTGCATAAGGGCTTAGATTAATAGTGAGTTTGAATTGCTTGGTATAAACTTTAATGTTGAAGCACTCATCTAATCGAGAGTCACTGCATGCCTGGATTGTTGAGATTGCTGATAAGTTACAACCAAGCTTTAGTGGAAAAAGAAATGTGTGAATTAAGAGTTATCTCTAACACATTTTATCTCCCAAGCTTTTGTGTTTTTACTTGGTTTGTTTAATGTCAAACTTATTATTATTGTTGAAGTTTCATTATTAATCTTTTAAATTAGTTTGTTGTTAAAATGATTTTGTTAGTTGTTTAATGTTGTTGTTATTTTATTATGAGTTGATTTTCTTTATGGGCTAAATAATATTTTGTTGGGGTGATTGATGTTATTTAACTTCACTTAGTTATTTTAAGTTTGTTTATGTATTTTGAGTTATTTACTTTCAAGCATTTGAATTTATGATTATTGTCTTCTAATATTGTGTATTTTGATTTATGTTTATTGTCTTGCATTTGTCTATCTTTAGTAGTCAATTTTATTTACAAAATTGCAAATTAATTAAGTGTTGTTTAAGTGAAATCATGAATTCCGACTTTTTAATATTCCATTTTCTTTATTGTTGTTAGAATTTATAGTTAGTTTGTTTATGTTTTATTTTCACAAAAAAAAAAAAAAAAATCCAAAAACTTATTGTGTGACGTCGTTGTTAAAATTAAATTAATTAGAGTGTGTAATTGAGTATACATTCCTTGTGGGATCGACAACCTGGACTCAAAAAGTCCACTTTATTACTTGAACGCGACCTGTGCGCTTGCGGTACACGATTTTAGCGAACAGTTGCTACTAGACATTTTCTGAGCGAAAAACTAAAAAAATGATTAACTTAGGGGTCTGAGCTCTTACCTATCAGCACACCAAAAACACTCCTTTAATTTCTCGAGCACGGTCTAAAAGCCTCAAGCTCTCAAAGTATTCGTAAATGATAAATGAGGAGAAACCCCTATTTAGAGGGGAAACCTCGCGAATACCAAAGGTCGCGTGATCTGGGTCGCCAAACGACGCCACATGTCGCCCATCCATGGCCCACGTGGCCTGACAAACATCACTTCTTTCAGGATGACGTGTCTCTTGGAAGAACCTTCAGATCACCCCGACCATTTCGACCCCATCATACATAGCGCATCCTATCCTAGGGTTGTTAAATGGGTCGAGCCGGGCTGACTCGGCTCGTTCCCACACGAAGTCGGCCAAAGTCCGGCTTGTGGCTCGTCCGTACGAGCCGGACTTGGGCCGGCTCGTGGGCCTTTTTTTTTTCAAACGGGTAAGTGGTAACGACTGGAATAATTGAAATTTCAAAATATAAAAACTTAAATAGACCCTCCTCCTTTAATTCAGGCTTGAGACCGGCTACATTTAATTTCTTGTATGTGGAGTTAAAATTGTACACGTACAATTTTTTTATTTGAATTTGAAAGAAAGAATTCAAAATACAGAAAAAGAAAAATGCATATATTATTTATAGCATAATACATAATTGTAAGAATAATAATACAAAATAATTTACTCACCAATACGATTGTTCTCCAAATTCCATTGCCAGAATTTCACTTTTCCTATTTTGTAACCTTTTCTCCGAAAACTGACAATCTTTCCAGCACATTAAGGCTTCCAGTATATCTTCTTTAAGCCTTGACCTATATTCAGATATCACTCTTCCCCCTACACTAAAAGCAGTCTCCGATGCTACAGTTGATACCGGAGGTGCTAGTAGATCTCATGCAATCATAAAAACAACTGGGTATTGACGCTCGTTTAGTCTCCACCACTTAAGAAAATCAAAATTATTTCTCTCGTCCTCGTCTAACATGCTAAGAAGGTCTTGTGAAAAATACCTAGTTAACTTGCTTAGAGTTTCATCTGAACTATTAAATGTACTAGAAGAACTAGAACCACTTACATGTGTACTAGAAGTTCCCTTCATAGTCATAGGGTAGGAAAGTAAATCACTGTCTTCATTTTGTATCACACTACTGGTGGGAGCAGTTCTTCTAACATTTTTGCCTGACTTTTCGGCATTGAGCTCGTACATTTTACATAAACATTTTTCTAAATCTGTACATATCAATGGAGTCCCAAAAGTTAATTTATTTGATATTGCATTTATTGTGTGTTTAGTTCCCTCTAAATTTATTTTAGGGTCCATAATCGTTGCTAATGGAAATAAAGTGGGTACATTTTCCCAATATTTTCTAAACTTAGTCCCCATTGATGTAATGATTTGCTTAAAAATAGGAAATGTTTTGTACTTGTTAAAATTATTAGTAATGCAATAAAAATGCTTCAACACTAAAGGACTAGTGGGATAATAAACACCATATAATTTGTTTGTAGCATCGTAAAATGATTTCAAAAAAGTTTTAACATGAAAAACAAGTTCCCAATCATTAGCCCCCAAATCAAAAGTTGGGCCATGTGAGTGTCGACCATTGTAATATTCACATATTAAATTCTCGTAACTTTGACAATGTTCAATCATTAAAATAAGTTGATTTCCATCTATGTCCTACATCTGTAACAAATGATTGTGCTGGCATACCATTTTCTACACAATGTGCATCAAAAGCTTGTTTTCTAGAAGGTGCTATCATGATGAAATTGCAAGCACACCTAATTTTTTTTAATTGATTTTCTATATGCTTAAGACCATCTTGAATTATTAAATAAAAAAATGTGACACACACAACGAACATGAAACAAGACTTCATCAAATTCAGGATTCATGTGGTTAGCTAATCTATCTATCACTGTTTTATTAACAGAAGCATTATCTAGTGTAAAACTACGAACTTTACTATCATAGTTAAATTCTCTAAGAATTGCAAGTAGTACATTGAAAATATTTGTTGCATTATGTGGGTAATCAATAACTTTAAATGCCATAATTCTTTTGTTCATTAACCAAGTATCATCAATGTAATGACAAGTAACAGCTACATAACCTTTATGATTATTGTCAGTCCACAAGTTAGAAGTAAATGATAAGTTACCATTATATTTATTTAAAGCATCTATAAAATTTTGTTTTCTCTCGCAATATTTATTAATGCAATCAGCTCATAAAGTATTTCTAGAAACGGGTTTGTACCCGGGTTGGAGATACTTTTGAATGAATTCCGTGAATTGTGAACTTTCTACAATAGAAAGCGGGAACTCACCACTCGATACGAACATGACCATCCCTTCTCGACGCGCTAGTTCTTGGTTGAAGACCCAATTGGTTAGACTCGATTGACCAAACTATAGAGTTGATTGATTTGCTTCAACTGATCCCAATTTTCGACATGCTTTACAGTGTCTGTTGAGGTGTGTTGTGCCCCACCCTTCTTCCAAGAGAAAAGTCATTCGCAAGTTTTACATTGTGCTTTGAATACTGGATTCCCATTATCGTCGACGGCCGTTGTTTTAATTAATTCGAAAAAATTCCAGCAGCCTGATTTTTTCGTCCTTTTTGGATTTCTGCTGGAGCCTGCCGTCGTACTAGCAAAACCGGATCCATATGTAACAGTAACATCTTCATCAGCAATGTCATCCAAATTAAGAGGAGTTCTAGTATTCATATCATCAATCTCATTTACCAAATCCACCAAAGTTTTAGGAATTGGAATTTCGTTGAGACCGAAAAATTCATTAACAAATTGGTTAGAAGAATAACCATGAGATTGTGAGTGTGTCATTAGAAATAATGAATTTGAAAATTTGAAATTGGAGATGGAAATGAAATATTGAATTTGAGACAATATTATTGAATATCGTATATGAAAACGAAATATTATAGGCTTATAAGCTATAGACCGAAAAATTCATTAACAAATTGGTTAGAAGAATAACCATGAGATTGTGAGTGTGTCATTAGAAATAATGAATTTGAAAATTTGAAATTGGAGATGGAAATGAAATATTGAATTTGAGACAATATTATTGAATATCGTATATGAAAACGAAATATTATAGGCTTATAAGCTATAGCACTATAAATTAGAATATAACCAGAAAGTAGAAATGTAGAATATTGCAATTGAAATTTCAGAGTTGAGAGAGTTGAGTTGAGACTTGAGAACTTGAGAGTTGAGAGAATTGTGATTCAAATTAAGAAAAATGTGTGTATATTTATAGGTGTAAAAAAAAATTAAAATTAAAACCCAAACAGTCACAATTGTGATCGTTTGGGCGGTCACAATTGTGATCGTTTGAGAGCCCAAACGATAACAATTGTGACCGTTTGGGACGAGCCGGCTCGTAAAAAAGAGCCATGCTCGATCCGACCCATTTCGACTCGTTTCTCAGTCCATTGGACTAGTCCACGAATTTCACGAGCCGAACCCGAACTGTCCAATACCCAAATTTTTTTTCCGGTCCAAGCCCAAGTCTTTTTTTTTTACGAGCCGAATCAAACTTTTAACGAACCGAACCAAACTCATGAACTCCCGAACTGTCTAGCCTGTTTGCCACCCCTATCCTGTCCTCCCCGATCTCGCACAACGATGCGCGGGGGCCAATGATGAGCAACAATTAATGCTCCCCTCGAGCATGACCACTAAGATAAGCCCGACCATCACCACCACCCATATGCCTGTGTTTCATCCCCGAGGAAGACAATGAGCCCGAGCACAGTGCCTCATCCTCAAGGAGTAAATCACACATTTACTCCACAACCTATCCAGGGTAAAATCTAATCGGGGGTAATCCTTATTCGTGGTTGGGGACTTCTTATTTGACGTGGAATATTCTGTCTCCTAAAAACAGCAAGAATTGTATCCTAAACCAACATCTAATGACGTTATCCCTAAAAAAGAGGATGACATCTAGTAGGAGGTGTACCTAAATTTAAGCCCCCTAATCCTACTAGAACTCAACCTTGTATCTTTATAAATACCTACTAGAACTCAACCTTGTATCTCTATAAATACCTACTAGAACTCAACCTTGTACCTAAATTTGTAGCCTCTTGCATAAATCTCGTTCTCCTCTTTACTGACTTAAGCATCGGATGGGCGACGATGACACATCTTCTCGCCTTTGTTGCAGGTATTCGGAGATACAGATCTTGCTCGTTTGTTGCTCATGCTCGAAATATTTCAGGTGCGATTTTTTAGCATCATCAAGAAGTTTGAAAAATGATTTTTGAATAATAGGAATGGACATGGATTTAAAGGGCCCTGTGGATCTCTGGGTAAGGCCAGTACTTTTTGAATTATTTTTAATTTTTTAAATAGGAAAAAAGAAAAACAAATAAAAAAACTCACGGATCCACTGGGGCGAAGGACTCCCTCTGAACCGGTGAGGCGATCCTAATAGGATTGGGTACCCGTGGATTTCCTATCCATCAAGTTTTTGTCATCCCTACACATGATTTCTTTTTTAAGTTAACATTTTGAAAGTAGTTGAGATAATTGATATATTGTTAAAAAAGAAATCAATTATCTCAATTACTTTCAAAAATATATTAAGCCCTTGTTTGGTATTCTTTAATTTTTTCACTTTATTCTACAGTATTCAATTTCAATCATCCATTAAAAGTCAAGTTCACAATATTTGACTTTTCAACCAAATCTCAATCGTTAATTTTCTTAAAAATTACTATTCATTTAAAAAAAACTCTTTTTAAATTAAACAAAATCAAACACGCACTAATATTTTATAAAATATTAAAATTCATCATTTTTTCTTATCTTATCTTATATATAAAAAGAAAGATGTACAAAAACATGTGTTTACAACGGGGTACGAGACCCCATAAACATCCGTATGTACTAGAGTGCGCGTAGGAATTGCCTTTCATAATTGAGCGTGCCGCACAGCTTACCAGAAAAACGTAGAGCACGAGTCTCAGTTTTTTGTTTCAGTGTATCAGTCTCGCGTATCATATTCTTCTCTACTTGTGTTCAACCAAAAACTCTCTGTGATTGCATTTCGTCTCATAATCTTTCATTCTATCTCTCAGAACCCTAGAAAAATACTTCGTTGTTGAGAACTAAGAAATTTCTTCAGCGCGGCCTCTCAGAATTTTTTTCCATAAAAAATTGGTACGATTTCTGATAAATTTCAGTAACCCTTTAAGCGTTTGTTTGGTTTTCTTTAAATTTTTCTCTTTTCTATAGATTACTCAATCACAATCATCCATCTGAAGATCACTAGTCATTTAAAAAGAACTCTTTTTAAACAATACTAAACAACAATACTAAACACCCACTAAATGTTGTTTCTTATTTTAATATATTTTTTTCCGTTTATTGTTTGCCGGAATGGTGAGACCGAGATTGATAATCAAATCATTTTGAAAATGTTCGAGTACTGTTTACGTTGAATGCATGATTTTTGGTCGTGATATTGCACGTTTTTATTTTGACCGTACTGGAAGCGAAATTTGTGTAAGATAATTGTTTCAAAAAAGTTCTAATTCTAGTTGAATGCTTGTTGCAGGTGATTGAAAAGGTTTTCAATTTTGAAATTTGGAGGTCTTACGTTGCAAAAAAGAATTAAAATAAAGATTGAGTTATTTTTGGAATAAATTTATGATTTTCTTTTAGAATTAGAAAATAGTTTCTTTTGCATTGATTGAAATGGAATTGGATTCTTGTTTGCTCCTATAAATAACAATGTTATTCATTATTTTAAAGCATGCGATTAGAAAGTTTTGCGAGGAAAAATTATAGTCGAACATCTTAGTTTTTCTTGTTTTCTTTGCGGATTATACAAAGAAGTTTAAAATAGTAGATGTGGTAAAGTTTTAGGCATTTTTCCTACATTACTTGGGATTTTGTGAGTAATATTCTATATGATTGTAACAATTTGTTTGTCCGTAAAATTCGCATCATATCTTTATATATTTCTTTGTTTGTTAATCTCTTTTGAACAAAAAAAGATCATGCGAGTAAATTATGGAAATTTTATTCGATTCCCAACAAGTTCCTAATTTCTTCTTCTTCTTCTGAATTATGTTTTTCTGTGGAGGGTTCTGAGGGCGTGTTTTTTTAATTATTTTGCTAATTTATGTACATACCATGTTTAGTTGTACTGAGATTATGATATGCTGTGACCTCGTTATTTTTTTTACTTAATGTTAATTCCAGTAAATATGAGTTATTATGCAGGAATGTGAATGAAAACATTTCCATGTGTATATGTATTGAAGGTTTATGGAATAATTCTTCATAACTTTTGAGTATTTCCATTGGATGGTGAACGATAATTGGAAACTTAGGATGCAAATTGGGTTTTTGGTTCTTCAATAAATTACAAGTTACAGCAGGTGCTTATTTTTAACATTGAAGTTGTATTCTCAAATACTCTATCATTAAAATTATGATCACAGCAAAAGGAATATTTCCTTCAACAATCTGATGCTCAATTCTGCTCCAACGGCTTCACTTGTTTCTTTGCTGACTCATTTGGATTTTCCTCCACATCATCAACTGATTGGATGCTGAGCTGGATCAGTTTCCTCCACATTCTACAATAATTTGAGTCAGTTTCCTATTTGGTGTAGATAATTCATTGAACAAGGTAGTAAACAAATTGGTTTTTTGTTTCTGTTTTCCTTTATTTCTTTTCCTTTATTTAAGGCAGAGAAAATATTGAAAATAGGTGGTTTACTTGGGTAGAGTCTTTCATGAAGCAAGAATATTATTTTTTCCTTGCTCATATTCAGAGACAAATTTTGTTCAAATTCCTTCTGAAGCAAACCAGAAGATTTAATATTTTTAATAATCTTTGTTTTTGATTATTTCCTTTTTCAACCTGTTTTCTCTTATTGATTGTTTTTTTTCTCTGTTAGTACTATAGGTTGAAGATGTCTTATAGAAGAGAGAGACGGAGTGCAAATAATGAGTCAGAGCTGGAAGATTTAAAAAACAGGTATTATCAAGAATTGAGAGACAAAATTGTTAAAATCAGGGGTTCTGGGAAATATCTCCAATGCCCTTACTGTTGGGATCATAGGAGAAGTGAGTATGACTTTCAGGAGCTAGAGAGGCATGCTTCTCGCATAGCTAGAGACTTAAAGAGTGCAAACTTTAAAGAAAAAGCTAGACATATGGGTCTCCTTAAGTATTTGGACAGGTATGGGTATGCACTGCACAAGTCACCACGATCAAGTCGGAGAAACTCTGAGCACGAGGTGAGTTATTTAGATGAAAAGAGCAAATCAGCAGAACTTACTGGAGGAAAAGTGACTGAACAGAGGGAAATATTGGCTATTGAGCCAGGGGAAATAGTTACTGAACTAGGGGAAATAGTAACTACTGAACCGGGGGAAATAGTGACTAAACAGGGTGAAATAGCTATTGAGCCAGTGAATAAAGCTTCTGAAAAAGGGGAACCCGTCGAAACAAGTTTGTTTGCTAAAGAATACTCAGTAAAATCACGTGGAATAACTACCGAAAGAAATTCCCAATCTAATTTTCGTGCAATACATGCTAGTTCATCTGTACATAGAGGTAATGATGAACTTTTTGTTTGGCCTTGGATGGCTGTTGTTGCAAACATACCAGTTGAATATAAAGATGGAAAGTATGTAGGTGAGAGTGGTCGGAAACTGAAAGAGGGGTTGGTAAGCCAAGGGTACAACCCTGAAAAGGTTGAACCTTTGTGGAACTTCCAAGGTCACTCAGGGTTTGCAGTTATTGAATTTAATAAAGATTGGGAAGGATTCATGAATGCTATTGCATTCGAGAAGTCATTTGAAAGGGATCACAAGGGGAAGAGAGATTGGTACGCAGTGAAGCATAAAGGAGATAAAATGTATGCTTGGCTTGCCAGAGAAAAAGAATACAGGTTAGAGGGTCCTATTGGCAAATACCTTAGGAAGAATGGAGACCTCACTACTGTGGCTGACATACAAAGAGAAGATAGAAGGAAAGAATCAACTCTTGTGAGCAATTTAGCAAATGCATTAGAATCCAAGAGCAAGAAATGCGAAGACATAAAGAAGAATATAGGCAAGACCGAAATTTTTATGGGAAATGTAATGGTGCAAAAGGAAGAGATGGTTCAAAGCTATAATGAGGGTATGGTATATAAGTAAACTTAGTTTTGATCATGTTCTTTTTTTCAAGTTATGGGCAAATGTAAATTTACTTTATGAAATTTGTTCAATGATAACAAATTTTTTTCCTTTTGTATAATTAGAGATCAAGAAAATGCAGCAAATTGCATATGATCAGCTCTATAACATTTTCATGGAGAGTGAAATAAGTAAAGAACAATTGGAGGCTCAGAGAGTAGAGCTGGAAAAGCGGGAGAGAGAACTAAAACAACTCCGAGCCTTGAACGAGAGTGAGAAATTGAAGCTAGATTACCAGAGGAAAATGGTATCTCCCTTGCTAGTATTTTATTTTATTTTTTCTCTTGCTTTTCTTTAGGGGTGGGCGTCGAATGGTTCTGTAAGGGTATCTCAAGAGCCAGAACCGAACCATACTTTTCAGTTTTTGTAAAATGGAACCATTCAATTTCATTGAATCACCAGAACCAAACCATTTGGTTTTGGTTTGGTTTCGGTTCTAATTCAGTTCTACAATAATAATTATTTTTCGAGAGCCTTATTGAGGAATATCAGGTCTTGGGAAGCGAGCCAATAACCTGAAATAAACTTCTACCGAATATACCAAGATCAAGGATTTCGAAAATCCTTTTATCCCGGAGAAAGCATAGGATTCTTCATGAAACAGAATATATTCATAAACTAAAATAATAAACAAATGGCTTAGAAGGTTTTTCGAGTATGGCAAGAAGCCAGACAAACTTGTGGGATGAATCATGAATTTTAAATACATTACTATTAATTGTTTTATATTTGTATTTAAATATTTAATTAATTCCATCATGGTCATTTACAACTTCGCTTATTAATAAGTTAGTCTCATTTTATTTTCATTTACTAAGAATTCCAATCCAAGTATGTGAAGTTAAATGTTACAATGAGGTAGAGATGTAACAAATTTCATAAAAAGAACTTAATCATTTTCACTTTGCTTAAAAAAATTACAATTTTTTTTTTTGATTTTTAGTTTTATGACAACCAATTAAAACCATAAAAAAAAAAAAAAAAAGAGCAAGGATCAAAGTCCTAGTTCTAACTTTGGTTTTTCAGTTCTAAAAGCGGAATTGAACCTAGAACCAATTGGTTATTGGTTCCAAAACTGATTTCCTATTTTATTTTTCTTAAAATCATACGGTTTCGATTTTTTTGGTTCGGTCATATCGGTTCTAGTTTTTTGCCCACCCCTACTTTTCTTAATGTGGAAAACTCCCTTAAAATATCACAAAGTATGATAGAGAGAAAATTACTTGGTGTGCTTAGCAGACAAGTTATGTAGTATTATTTCAATCTGTGAACCTCCACAATAATTTTGGTCCCTTCTTTTCTAAAGTTAAATGAAAATATTAAAATGGGTTATTGTTTGCAGAATGATATGGCTCTTTTTGAACAGAAGAAGGCTGATGAGAAAATGATGAAGCTTGCAGAGGATCAGAAGGTCTGCTATCACTTTTATCCTTTGTAATTCCAAAGCTGAACTAAAAGAATTATGAGTTCCTGTTATCTGATGGTATTACCAAATATTTTGCTTTTAATGATAGAGACAAAAGGAACAACTTCATCAAAGGATAATTGAACTTGAAGCAAAACTTGACCAAAAGCACGCATTGGAGCTTCAAATACAGAGGATGAGGGGTGAAGTTGAGGTAAGGAAACATATGATCCATGAAGGAGACATGGAAGATACAAAAAAGTTGAAGTTACTTGAAGAGGAGCTCAAGGAAAAGGAAGAAGAACATGAATATATTAGTTCTCTTAGTCAAAATCTTATTATCAAGGAAAGGAATACCAACGATGAATTGCAAGAAGCTCGCAAGGAGCTTATCAATGTTAGCTTTTCACTCTTTTTACTTACAAATCCTAAATTGATCTTCTTATCCTTGTTGTGTTCTCTTTGCTGCTATATATTTTATGATTATTTATCGGAATTCCATTTATCACATACTATAACCATGATTGAGATGATATTTATTATTTGTCCTGACCAGCTTTTCATGTATAACACTCAATTTTGCAACAATTATGTTCCCATAGGGCTTGAAGGACACCCGTTCGAACATTTGTGTCAAAAGGATGGGCGAACTTGACGGAAAGCCATTCTCCATAGCTGCAAAAAGAAAACATTCTAATGAAGATGTGGCAGAGAAAGCAATGGAGCTTTGTTCCTTGTGGGAAGAGTACCTTAGGGATCCTAGCTGGCATCCCTATAAGGTAATCGTGGATGGAAAAAACGCTAAGGTATGCTCCTTTTTTTTTTTTTTTTTTTAACAATGCAATGATGCATTACTTACTAATTCTATAAGTTTTTTTTTTTTTTTTAATTAACAATGCAATGATGAATTACTTACTAATTCTAGCAAGCTTGAATTGATGTGACTTACATAACTTGATCGACCCAACCCAAAGTGACCGGTTTGGGTTGGTCTGTGGGTTGGGAAATGTAAATTTAGCTCAGTTTGGTTTGGGTTGCGGTTTGAGTAAAAATCTGAGCTAACCCAAACCAAATCGACCCATTAAAAAAAAAAAACCAAAACAAAACGTAGAAGTTATTAAGGGAAAAATACACAAATAAGGTGTTTAAAAATACAAATTTCAAAAACAAGATCAAACTTATATAATATCAAAAATCAGGTTCTAATTAGGATAATTAATAAAATTAAATGATTAAAAATATTTTATTAATTATATATATATTAAGGTCACAATATTTAGGTCACAAAACAAAATCTTTTAAGTCACAAATTATTTAAAGTCACAAATCATGATTAAGTCACAATTATTTAGGATTGCAAGTCACAACCACCGTTTTTAAAGTCACAATCACCCTTTTTAAAGTCTCGAGTAATTATTTTAAGGTCACAATTATAAAAAAAAAAAAAAAATTATTATTAGTTTAACGTCAACACCACCACACCTCCTCCAACGATCAAGACCATGACCGTCGCCATTGTCGTTGTCTTTGTTGCAGCCACACAACATCGACCTACCAGCACTACCCTACCACTAAAATAAGACACACCACCACAACACATTAAGGTCACAGTTTTATTTTAAAGTCACAATCACAATGACCACCTCCGACCACCACAGCCATGACCAACATCGCCTTCACCACACCACACCACACCACACCGTCGTCACGCAGTCCTCAACCCCATTTCAATCTCAATAAAAAAAGGCAGTCAACATTCACCACGATACCACCACACAGCAACACACAAACATCACCACCAACCACCATCGACCCTGCACATCACGAAACCACTGCATCCACAAAACCGCCACACCACCACCATCGTATCCTCCACAACACCACAGCCTCACCCATCACCGTAACGCCGCAACACCACAACACCTCCCTCATCATCACCACCAAAACCATACGCGACAGCAAGAGTCTAACGCGGTAGTGTCTGTAACCTCGTGCAACAGCGCCCATCGGCGGAGAGAAGCAGTCGTTCGTCGCGTAGAGGGGCAAAAACGGAGGGTAAAATTGGAATGAGAAGTCTTATGTGCCTTCTTTTGTGATTTACTGCTGTGTGTGCCGTTGTGTTTGGATTTAGAGGGTGGTATGAAAGTGGGTAAATTTCTTCCAGTGATGATGAATGTATGGAGACGGCCAATGTAGATCTAGAGAGAGAGAGAGAGGGGGTTCCAATGTGTTAAAATTGAATCAGTTTCTGAGTGGGCTAGGTTTTGAGTGGGCTAGGGTGAAGTAGGGGTTAGGGTTGGTAATATAATAAAGATTAATAACAATTTAATCGTATTATTATTAATATTAAAAAATAATAATTGTCACCTGATTTTTGAACAAATATCTTATGTAACTGAATTTTGATTTATGAAGTTTAAAAACCTCTGTGGATGTAATTTCCACAAAAATATATATGGTTGAAACTTGAAAGAATCAATCTCATGAGAAGAGTGAACATTATCAATGCAGTAAAACAATACATGGACTGTTAAATACTAACATAGAAGCCATAACATGAAATGGTTAAATTTATTTTATTTTTGCCTTCTGATTGTTATTTTTATTGCATTGCTAGAATAAATATTTCTTTTCTTTGCTTCTGTAGCCATTTGAACCTTGAATTTCTTTTTCCGTTTGTAAGTCTTTATAGTAATGCCGCATAAATGACAATAAATTGGGACGAAAAATTAATAAATTTAAATAGATCAACCTAAGGCCCAAATGAAGGCCCAAACCGATCAATGTTGGGTTGGTTTGGCTTGGTTTATTAAGCCATCATCGGTTTAGTTGGGTTAAATTTTGGCCAAACCTATTATATCGGTTTAAGCTCGGGTTGGCCTCCAAACCGACCCGCAACCCACGCTCAGCCCTATGCATTGTATCTCTTATTATGCACAAAAACATGGACATCAGCATGCACATATTTTGTGCAACTTAAGAATGTTTATTTACCGTTTATTACTGCGCCCATTTCTGTTTGCAATGAGTAAACTAATCCTTCCTCTATCCCTTCTCTAGCATATGATGTTTCTAGTATATTAATTAATTAATTAAATCATGATGAGTAGTACATTTTTCCGTAGTTTATATCTAATTCCTTTCTTAGATTTCAGCCCAAAAAAAAAAAAAAAAAAGAAAATGCTGAAAAGTATCCAATTCTTGTACATTGTAGTAGTATCATGGAAATGTGTCAATAGGGATGTAGTTCTATTCCTTGTTTGTCAACATTATGATCTTTGTCAAGTTTATGAGTTATCTTGTGCTTTTGATCAGGAAGTACTCAACGAGAATGATGAAAAGTTGAAGGAACTAAAGACTGAATATGGTGATGAAGTGTACGAGGCTGTAATTACTGCTTTGAATGAGATCAATGAGTACAACCCAAGTGGCCGGTATCCATTACCAGAGCTATGGAATACTTGTGAAAAGAGTAAGGCATCTCTCGACGAGGGGATTTGTCATATACTCAAACAATGGAAGATTTGCAAACAGAAGCGGAAGAGGTACTGAAAGGAATTTGAGGACAACTTTATTTGTGATTTTAAATATTATTGATGTAATGAAGTTTCAAGTGTAGGAAGTAATGCTTGTGCTTGTGCTTGATCTTGTTCATACAGGGTATGGATTATTTTTTAGTCTTATTATGATACTTGTTGAGAACTGGATGGTTAACGTGTGCCCATACTATTGTAGTTTTGTTTTGCCGGATAGTTCTATACGAAACATAATTTCTTGCACATAAGAAAGCAAAAAAGCCCTAGTAGGCTAGTATCGAGTTGAGCTATCCCGAGGAAAAAAGATTCTTAAGTTCTTTCAACCAATAATTCTACGACCAAATATTTTGATGGGAATTAAATGTGTTCTTTCTATCATCTCGAAAAAAATAATAATAATAACAATAAAATAAAATAAAATATATAGCCTGTATTCATGTAATATTTTATTTATAAAGGGTAATTGACACAATAGCACCATAAAATTTGTCTGTTTTGTGAAATACCAACTAACTTTTCATTTTGGCACAAAACCCTCCAAAATCATCCAAATGTTGTGAACGATCCCCCTATTAAATGATTAATCTACCTGTTAAAAATGGTTTGAAGGGACAAAATACATAGAAACGCAAAGGGTAAATTCTGTCTCTTCAACTCCACACTTAAGAGAATAATAGACCAATGCATGGAGGAAGAACCCACTTATGTCCACATGTAAATGAAAATGGATGTTCTTCACAATACGTGAATCTATGTTTTAGCGAGCAGATGGATAACAGCAACTGGCTTCAAGTTTTGAGAACTCTCTCCATTTTTGAAGTTATTAATATATTTTAAAATCAAACACAAAATGGAAAAAAATCTAAACAATCAATATCAAAATCAAACACAATTTGACGAATGTTTTTTATGTTCTTAAAATAATCAAAGCTCTCTTAATCAAACCCTCCTCCTGAACACAGAAGAAGTATTGCAACGAATCGATGAAGGACACTAAGGGTCGGTATGATAGCGATGGTAGAATTATGGTGAAAAGGGGAATTCATTTCCCTAGGAATTTGAAGTTTAGTGTATTTAATTGGTTTAATTTTTTAGGTAGAAAATGTGGAGATTTTTCAAGTTTTGTTGTTTGATTGACTTTTTTTCCATGATAAATAAAGCTAAACGTAGCTATTTTTAATCAAATTTTTAAATTTTTTTTTTCATATATTTGTACTCTATAATAATAATGTTAATTTTTGAAAATAAATAAATAAATCAATTAACAACAATAAAAATGATCAAACGATGCGTTTATGATTTGTTAAGTAAAAGTGGAAACCAATTATCACCTCTTGGTTAAGAATTTGTTTGTCTTCAAAACAAGGAATTGCATTAATTCTCATAAAAGTAGCTAAATGAATTCTTAGCCAAATTTATGTTATCAAATACCATTAAAGTTGGAAAATAAATTCTTACTTCCTGGACAAATATTGCCTATCAAATACTATCTAAGTACTTTAACATATAATTACAATGTCCCCAGGGCATAACTCAGTGATTGAAAATCGAAAGTGAGAGATTTCAGCTGAGCTGACAGTTGTATGGTAAGAGTTCGAATCCTATATTTGGTATGGATAAGACTCCTTGCAAGCGCAGTTAAATAACAAGCTCTCAACCCTACTCTATTGAGTCACATCCTACGATTTACATCATCTACAAATCTCGAAAGTAGGAGCTGTAGGGGTTCCTAAGGTTGAAGTTCGACAAGTATTTGCAACGGATCTTGTGCAAGTGTGGAGTGGAAATCAAGATGAAGCTAGATTTTTGGTTTATTTAAAAGCTGAGCTTTTTATTTTTTTTTAATGAATTTTTTGTAATATGGGAAGTGAATGTTGAAAATTAGACTAGTATTCTATTTTTCCAGTATTGTTGTATCATGAAGTTTTCTATCTAACATAATATAAGTTGGAGATTTCTTGTTTTCCTACGCTTTTAAATATTTGTGTGCAAATCAATCTTGACATTGGTAAACTTTTAGAAATACAATCCTAGATTCGATAAACTTTGCTTAATACACCACTAGATTCATACAGGAGCAGAAAGCAAACCAGAAAAAATGAACCAGAAGAAGCAAAAATCACATAAAATATAATATGTTGCTTCAAAAACCAAGGGCCTCTTCCGTGGCTTAAATTCTATTTGTTAAAAATGTGGCTCACAAAATATGTTGTGGTTTAGCTTTGAACCCGTGACCTGTTGGATGGATTTTTCTCATTTCGAAAATGCAACTTTACTTATGGGTGCGTTTTTTACTTATCTCCCTACACCTAGACTCTTCCTCGCTCTTAGATTGATCCGCCTCTTGAGTTACCTTATTTACTTGGCTTGTACGACACAGGGCTTGGGGTCATGTTCATTTCTGATTATGTCTCCACTCTCTGCCTTCTCTCTAGAACCATATAGAGTTTATCTCATCTTCTACACTTAAAACTGTAAATCTTGTATTCTTGTTTTTTTTTACTACCACAAGTTAAAAACCCCTCAATAGTGATGGTAATGGGGCGGGTTCAATACCCCGACCCTTGTCTCACCCCGCAAAAATTTTATTCCATACAAGCACTCATCGTCGTTAATTTCTAGTCGGGTCAACCTAGTGATGGCAACGGGGCGGGTCTCCCCGACCCGTGTCCCGCCCCGCAAAAATTTTTCAATTCCAAACCCGCCCCACGACCCGCGAATTTCGGGTCGGGGCGGGGCGGGTCAACCTACCCGCCCCGTTTAATTTTTTTTTATTTTTTTCATTATTAATTTTTATTAATTTATTTAATCGGGGCGGGTTCGGGTCGGGACAACCAAACCGGTACCCGCCCCGCGACCCACCCGGGTCGGGGGAAGTCGCCCCATACCCGCCCCACCGACCCGCTGCCCTGTTTAATTTTTAATATTTTTTCATTTTCCCATATTTATTTATTTTTAATTAATTATTCGGGGTGAATTTGAGTCGGAGCGACCAAAACCTGCCCCCGCTCGGGTCGCCCGAACCCGCCATAACGATTTGTGGGATGATTTTATTTTATTTTATTTATTACCATCGCTACCCTTCAAATCTCATTGTACTATGTAAAAGGACCCTTAAATGTCACCGAACTTTAAAAACACTCTATCAGTTGTACTTTTAATACTTTTTATAATTTTATTTTGTCATATTAAGTGAATGCGCCTAAGTTTTAAATCTTTCAATTTAGTAAAATAATCAACAATTTTCACAAAATCTACCACCAACCTCCAGTAACACACACCATTACCGTGTCCTCATCTTCGTCCCGTCCTGTCCCTACCCTCCACTCCTCTCCATTCTCACCCCAAAGCCTCTTCCTCTCCATAGGTAAAGATTTTTTTGTTTATTATTTTGAATGTGACATATTTTTGTCCTTGTTTTGAGCCAATCAATGTCGTTTTCATCTAGGTTTCAGAAGATATCCCTTTTATCTGTTGTCGGTTCTTCAATTTCTCTTCCACTCTCTACTTTTTATTTTTCCTTCAAGACTCGTTCAAACTCTGACCAAACATGTTAATGAAAATAAATTAAATGAAATTTATCAATAAAAACAAAATCATTTTTTCCTCTCAAATAAATTTGCTTCAAAATAATTTTTGTCATCGTATTTTTTTGGTTATTTTCATAAAAATAAATAACGTTTTTCCTGATCATTTGGATAGTTTAAGTTTGAACTTGTTGAACTTCAGAATAAAATTTTGTTGAAAATTTTGCACCTGGGAGAGGAACAGGTTTGTGAGAGGAGTGGTGTTGGGTGTTGTCGGAGTTCGGTCGTGATGATTTGTGATAGATTTGGTGATAAATTAGGCCTATTTTACTAAATTGAAAGATTTGGGACTTGGGGCAATTTACTTAATTTGATAAATAAAATTGTAAAAGGAATTTAAAGTTTAGTAGCATGTCTGGGTGTATTCATGATAACATAATAGTATGTAGGGGGCATTTAAAATATCACAATGACATTGGAATGTTATTTAAGTTCACTGACATTTGGAGGTCAATTGACGAAATAAAATGACATTTGGGGATTGAGTTTGGGGGGTTTAACTCAAGCTACCACTATAGAAATTAATAATGGTGGACAGACGTACATAATTTACAACTTTCAATAATAAAAACTGAGAATGCAAAAACTATTATTCACCCCTATTTCAAAATTTGAAGATAATTTATTTTTCTCCCCAAAACTTTGGGTTATTATTATATCAATCGTCAATGTGACAGTATGAATGCAAGAGTAGGCTTATTCTGTCTGCTTCCAACAGTTAAAAGGTTCTATAATGTAACATATTAAGGATGTTTTTGTATATAAATAATTGAGAATTGGGCTAATTAGGCTCATTAATACTTTTAATTAATTTTTAAAATCATGTACGTTTAAACTATTTTATAAAATCAGGTAGGTTTAAACCAAACCCTAATTAATCTCTCTCTCTCTCTCTCTCCGTGTAGCGTGTGTTGAGATCCGCCGCCTCATGAATCCCTCTGCAAGCCACAATCGTAGCAGCCTCCTGATTGGGATATTATACTTTTGAGGAAAGATCATCAAATAAAGAAGACAAAGTTTTGGGTGGGCATCTAAATCGTTGTTGCAATTCGAAGTGCTAAAACAATATCAAACAAAATCGAGAAACTCAAAGATAAGGGAGAAGAGATTTTCTTTGATATCACGGATTATTTGTTGTCCAAGGAGCCTATTGTTGTGGTTTAGGTTACGAGGTTTGGTCATGTGATCCACGGAGCGTTAAGCAAAGAAGGGAAACCTTTCTACACAGAATAGGATTTATTGAAGTTTCATCCCTTGATGAATTGGAGACAATGAAGTTGGAAAGGATTAGCGAATCTAGTAGAGCGGCCTCTAGTTCTTGCATGTCTTCTAGTGTTAGCATAGAAGAAAGTTTGGTATATGACAGATGGGAATCACATGGCGAAGCAAGTTGTGTAGTCGAGGATTCTGACATGGATTGGTTGGATGATATGACCAATCGTTGCATATAGGGCATGGCAATGTGAAAATGGACAAGTGCTGCCTTGCATAGAAGAATGCTGGAATACGGATAAGAAGAAGAAAACAATGAGCTGGTGGGATCACCTACTGTGGAAAAAGAAGAAAAATCGAGTTACTGATATATCTAAGGAACCATGAAGATGAAAAGGTGACTTGGATGAAAATAGAATATAATAAGAAAAGGTGTATGGAGTGCAGTGTTGTTTGTGCTGGACAAGAAATCAATGCTCACAATGGCCTAATTTGGACCGTGAAGTTCAGCCATGATGGCCTAATCAGAAACTCAGAGACGATGGAGAAGGGGCAGCTGCCATTGTTAATTCGAAAACAGTCGGATGGTGATGAAATAATTCAGATCGGCGGTGGTGGGTGGTGATTAGTGGTAATTAGTTACATTTGTAATTAAAATTACATTGGTAAATAATTACAAATTGAAAAAGGTTATGGTCATCTAAAAAGCCTGCATAAGTTATTGAGACCGAGACAAAGATATATGGTATCACAGGTTTCACTGCTTTATCCTATGAAGGTTGTAATTGGACGTGCTCCTGAACAAGAACATGAATCGTTCACTAGCATTATCAAATCAGTTGTTCCATCTGGATTAAAACTTGTTGATCAAGACTCTTTGACAATCTCAGGTCAGCATCTCACTTTGATACCTTTTATGCAGATTAGTTTTTTCAGTAATAAGGAGGAGGTTCAGGGATCTTCGACTGCCCTGGGATATGTAGCACACGTTTGTCTCACTCATTACTTCTTATTTACAAGTTCCTTTGCGTTTTCCTTTACGGCTAGGAGGTTCTCGATCATATATACGTGATTATGCACTTGCAATTGATCATTCAATGTCCAGTTCAGACTCTAATTCACTAAGATTGACAAGTTCGAAGCCGGTAGAATTCCCTCTCTTTATAGAAGGGAAAGACTTCACAAGAGCAACTTATGCTATGTTCTTGCCAAATAAGGATTTACAGAAGCTCCTAAATTTCATTGGAGTCAAGAGCTTAGGACCCCGCCATGTTCTTGCAAATTTGAAGGAGCTTTTGAGGACCATCCTTTCTTCAGAATATATAAAGATGTCATTTTGAATTCCTTGAATTGATTGTTAGTTTCTATAAATGGATTGATTGTATTCTTATAGTGATGCCAATTTTTTAAGAAGCAGCTTGGCATAAATCTTGGTCCATTTTTTGGATAATGCAAGGCAAATCATTCTTGATAAGAATTTCCACAAAAATAAAATAAAATTATATTTACAAATTGAAAAAAAATCGCAATTGTATTTCCGACGACGACGATTATGATGGTGGCTGATTACAAATTACAATAATGTAATTAATTACGAATTACACTAATATTTACCTAATTCATAAGTAACAAGTGTAATTAATTACAAAATTGAAGTAAAGTTACAATTGTAATTAATTACAAAACCTGATTCTGATTAAAAAAAAAAACTGATTCTGATAATTATTTTAATACTTGTACAATTAGCTACAAACTTTAATTCATTACACAATATAATTAAGTTGCAATTGTAATTAATTCAACTAACTTTAAAAGAAAAATGAAATTTCAAGTGACTTATAATATACAATTAAGTTACAATCAAGTTGCAATTGTAATTAATTACAATTTGTAACGTAATTACAATTCATTAATTTCAAAATTGAAATAAAATTAAAATTGTAATTAATTGTAAACTATAATTGATTACAAGAATGTAGTTAAGTTGTAATTGTAATTGTAGTTCAGGTGAATGTATCTAATTTAAATGTTTTTAATAAAAAAAACCTGTCATGTTTTATAAATTTTAGTTATAATTGTAATTAATTATAAAATTGAAATAAATTTGCTATTGTAATTAATTATATTTTGTAACTAATTCAATTAATTTTAGAAGAAAATTTAAAATTTCGCATGACTTGTAATATACAATTATTCTACAATAATATTTTATTATTTACATTTACAATTAACTACAAAATTGAAATTATGTTAAATTTTAAAATCACTGTGAGTCAAAATATTCATTTATTTACTCAAGACACCTACCTATAGAAGAAGCAGGCATTTTTCAGTTCGAAACAGATACTTTTTGAGTGAATTTCCATTCCTACCCTTCCATCATGTACAGCAAGTCATCATTAATTCAAGGTTAAAAATGTAAAACCCCTTCAAAATTGTTGGGAGATGTGATGGATTCTTCTTAGTAAAAAATGCAAAGATAATGGGACCACAATTGCAACAAAAAAATTGATTTTCTCCCTCCTACAATTGCTCCCAGGACTTTATTTTCAAAATCAAGCTAGAGAAAGTGGCAGAGAAAACAAACATCAACGATGGTGGATCACTGTATGTAATATTCTAAATAATTGATTTTCATAATATGTTTTGTATACTTATAATATTTTTTAAAATATCTGAAATTTAAAAATAAACTATTTAAAATTTTGTATTTATATATTTAACCCTTGAGAATATCCTTTTCTTATGAAATGTCGATCTTGTTCTTTTTATTGTTTTTATATCGTTTTCTATTTTCAATTTTTTCAAACAAAAAAGACATGTTCTCTTCTACATTTTCGAAAATGAATTTTTGCAAACAAAAACAAAAAATTTGTCAACAAAACCCAAAATGTAAAAAAGTGTTTGGGCATCTTATGTTCAAATTTACCAAAGACGAAAAACATTCAAAACACGCTCACTGTAGCGAATACCCGGGTAGAATAGGGTTTGACCTTCATTTGAATTTCCTCTCTTCGGACTCTGTATTCCTCTCCAATCAGTTCCGTATCGAAGAGGAGGTTGTGAAATTGAAGTTTGAATCTCAGCATTCTCAACCAAAAAGGTAAAATTATTTATGGGTTCATCCTCAAATTTCTTACTTCGTTCGATTCCCTTGTTTTTTTGGATGATTCCAGTGGATTCATTATCAAAGAATTGGTTCTGAGTGTTTATGTTTCATTATCAATTATTATTATTTCGTGATTGTGCTTCTTAATTGGTTTCGTGTTGGCATCGAATGCCTGCTGTCTTCATTCTCAATTTACTTTAAATCATTTTATTTGTTTCTATATTAAATCTTTGTAACCTCCGTTCTAGTTATGGGTTGATTTTTGGATAATCCAGTTATGCACAGCTTTTTGATGTATTTTCTTGAGCCAGTAACATAATTTCATCTTGGGGCTCATTGATCACATTGTAAATGAATTAATTGCAGTTTGGCCATGATGGGAAATTGCTATGAGATTTTGAGACTTTAATGAGGTGAAAAATAATAGAATAACTACTTGAAATTAAAGGGAAAGTTGGAATTAGAAAATTATTTTAAAATGAATAGAAAACATCCATATTTGGTTCATTTGAGATTTGCAATACTTTACTTTTTTTTGATATATCAGTGCTTTGACTGCTAGCAATCTCGAATATGTTTTGTGATGGGAACCGCTGATATGAAGAATCTGAATTATTACTCGTTTGTTTAGGGAGATTGGATAGTTTGAAAATAGGATGACTGCTTACAATTGCTGCATTTTCATATTGGATCTCAAATTCCATTCACTGATTTGCTAGCAAATGGTGTTGGTGAGGCTGCTCAAATGTACTGTTAATTAGTCCGTCTTGGTGCCTGTATTAAAGTCATCGATATTGGCGGAGGCCTCGGAATTGATTAGAATGGTTCAAAATCTCAAGATTATGATATTTCTGTTGGTTATAGTCTTGAATAGTATGCTCCAGCTACTGTTCAGGCTGTTTGATTAGTATGTGACCTCAGGGTGTGAAACATCCAGTGCTTTGCAGTGAAAGCGGCCGTGCATGCAATTGAATCTCATCATTCAATTCCGTTGTTCAAAGCTGATCCTCCTATGTCTTTTAATGGACTTCAAGACTTAGTTGAGAGGATCACCAATGATGCTCTTGCTGATTACCACAATTTCGTTGTTCGAAGCTAATCCTCCGATGTCTTTTATTGAAGTCTCGAAGCCAAGCATCTCCTGCGGTTTGTTCTTGTTTGTTGTCGAGGTTGTCCATGTTCTTCTTTAGTTTTGTTGTTAGCTGTGTCATTTCTTGTTTGGGAAAGTGACGATTTGATGGAAATTTGATATCAATTTTCCCTTGCTCCATGTACTGCCTTTCTTGTATTTTGTATTCATAAACTAAAAAATGCGTAAACCTTCTTCAAACTGTCCTGAATGTGCACCAGCTGAAAGAATCACTATGAAAGTTATAGCATCTGGAAATAGTCCATGTGCTAACTCCATTCGAGAAAACAGTTTTAGAGCATCAATTCATTTTCCGTACATTGCATATCCTGCCATCCTGGGGTAACTACAATCCAAGAATACACAGTCCTCTTTGAATCATGCATTTCATCAAACACTTTCACTGAACATTTCATACTTCCACTTTTTGCACAAGCATTTATGATTGAATTAGCAATGGCGACATCCAGTTCAAGCCATCCAGGCTTTTCTAGCAAAGCATGAAAACACTTTGTATGATCCACCAAGGATCCTAGATTACCACAAGCTGATAAAGCAGAGATCATAGTAGCAACGTTAGGTCGCGTTTGGCAATTCCCAGCTATCATTTCCTTGAACATTTGAAGTGCTTTGCGATAATTACATTATTCAACAAGCCCTGATATTAAAACTGTCCATGAAACAACATCGTTCTCAAGCACTTCATCGAACAGTGACCATGCATCATCAGACGACCCACAAATTAAATAAGCACCGAGAAGAGAATTGTGTACAAACAAATTGCTGCCAAGTCGATGTTGGAAAACGTGATAGAATTTGTTTAACCAACCCTATATTAGAAATAGCCCCACAAGCCTGAAATAAGAATGGGAATGTATAGTTATCAGGAACCACTTCTTTCCTAACCATTTTCATGTAATAATGCAAAGCCGTTACAGAAGTTTTAGAATCGACATATTCAACAAAGAATCTGATCACTGTATTCCAAGAAAATGTATTGGGTCTCGCAATTTGATTAAAAATCTGAATTCCAAACTATGATTTTCTCTTAATGTCTCCTTCCAATTCAAACAAACTCAGAAAAAGAATGCGGCTCATGGCAAAAGGATCTCGATGGAGACCCCAAACAATGATGCAAGAGAGAGCTTGATCCAAATGATTAAATGTATTGCATTTTTCGTCAAGAACTCATAAGCGGGGGTGCCTTTACATTTTATGCTCCACCGGTTAGTACAAAGTAACATATGTCCCTTTTTTGGACCTTTATTTGAAATAATGTGATTTATAATAATAAATTTTTAAAGAATGTGTGGTTGAAAATGAATTTTTGAATAATAGGTTCTCTAATCAGGGATGTAGCCAGGATTTCAATGTTGCGGGGGCGAAAATTCAGGGGGTGGACCCCCTCCCGGGGGTTCGGGGGCAGAACCCCCAATTTTTTTTTTTAACTAAGATGATTAAAAACGACGATTTTGAGTACCAAAATAGGCAAGTTAGATTGACTGACCAAAAAACAATTAATTTATTGATACAAAAATAATTTGTCCATTTCTGTGTTTAACACTATACAAATTGAAAACATGAATATTATATAGACATAAAAAAGTAAACTGTCTATCTATATAACAAATGGTATAGATAACTTGGATATCTGAAATTGGTCTCTCATTGTCCTCATCATTTGCGTAATTGCTTTTGTATTGAATTTGGGCTATACTATTGGATCTGTTGTTTAAGTCTAAGATTTTTGTATGGTTGAATTTTAAAGTGTAAGTTATTAGATCAATATTTATTAATGGAAAAAAAAAATTCAAAATTTTTTGGAGGCGAAACTAAAAAATACATAACAAATTAACTAAGAATAGTAGACCAGCAGACAATGTTGGGGGGCGCGATCGCCCCCTCCTTCCCCCCTTATCTCCGTCTTCGGTTCTAATAGAGCACAATATGATACAATGACAATTATTTGAGGTAAAGTTATAACTCCTCAAACTCTTTTGAAAGTCCAAACCAACATTTCCTCACTCGTATTGAACTAGCTTCTTCAATAGTTTGATAATCCACGATCAATTCATTGTTTTTTTCCCCCTTTTGTTAACTTGATGGCATCTGGAAGACGTGCTCTTTTAGTTCGTACGACTGCAAATTATACAGGATTTATTATTCAAAAAATCGAGATATCAGTGGAATTTTCAATAAGTCCTTGTTTGATTCTCATTAAATTTTTTTCATTTTTCTACAGTACTCAATCTCATTCATCCATTGAAAGTCAAGCCCACAATTTTTTACTTTTCAACCAAATCTCGACCATCATTTCTTCTAAAAATTATTATCCATTTCAAAAAAATTCATTTTAAATAATATCAAAGACACTCTAAGTTCGAAACCTGTGTTGTCAATCAAAATGTTTCCATATTATGAAACCAACATATGTAAGTATGGGAAATTCCCCTTGTAATGGGGAATTGTACAGGAGCCTGTACAGGCCCTCACATTTTTTCTCCTCGAGAGTGAGGGGGCACTGCCCATGTAAGTATTACTTGTACATTATTTTAAGGGAAAAATATATAATTAAGGGGTTTACAAATATAAATTTCAAAAATAAGATCAAATCTATATATATTCAAAAATCAGGTTTTACTTAATATTAATTAATTATGTTAAATAATTAAAAATATTTTATTAATTATACATATTAAGGTCATAACATTGCATAATTTCATGTTACAAACACAAATCTTTTAAGTCACAAATTTCACAAATGATTTCAAGGTCGCAAATTATTAAATCTTTAGGTCATACAAATGTCAAATTAGTCAATCCGAATTTTTTTTCTAGGTCACAACGTATTAAAATTTTAGGTCACAATCACAGGCTATCAAAATAGTAAATCACAGATTTCAAGCTAATCAATCTAGGTTACAACCCGTTAAATTATTAGGTCACAACTTATCAAATTATTACGTCACAATTAATTTATAATTTATACATTAATTATTAGGTCACAAATTTCTCAAGTCACATTTATCAAACAACTGCCGCCGCCTCATCGATCTCAATACCACCACAACAACTGCTGTCCCTTAATATCCACCACCTCCACCGTCACAGTCGCCAGCACGGCTTATATGTTGTCGCCGACACCAGAAATCGCAGACACCATCTCCAATTACACAACTGCAAACACCATCTCCAACTAAACAATTGCAGACACCATCTTCAAATGCCAAAAATAATCAACACACTGCTACAATCACCAAGGTATCCTGAATATCCTCTCACCTCTGCCGCCCCCATCGCTCGCGCGACCTTCAATGCCGTCGCCGCCACCAGAAAGCCTCGACCAAAAATAAAAAATCGCAGACCAATCCCAAATTCCAAAAACCAAAAACCATACCACTATCATCACCAAGATATCTCGAAATATCGTCGCCACCACTGCTGCCTCAACCTTCTTCAGAAAACTCTACACAACCAACAACAGCACCGCTTCTTGATCGATGCACAGAGACACATCTCATTCGTGCACGGAGTCGTTGTTCGATCGATGCGTGTTGTTCATACCTGAAAATAGCCTTTGTATCGGAGAGTGGTTGGATGTGGCGTCAGGGAGTCACCGCCTTTTCTGTGGGAGAGAGTTTATGGAGCCGTGTGATTGTAGGAGAAGATTGGGGGGAGAGAGAAGATTATGGAGCCGTGGAATTAGGGATTGGAAATTAGGGATGTAGTTTGGCCAATTAATTTAATTTTATAATAATATAATAGTATAATTTAATTATTAAAATTTTATTTATAACCTGAATTTTGAATTAATATGGGTTTGAACTTATTTTTGAATTTGATTCCTAAAAAACAGGGATAAGTGTAATTTCCACTTATTTTAAGGTCGAATGTGTGTATGGTGTTCCCCAAGAATTTGACCCATATAGATATGCAATTCAACTTATTTCTTTCCATTAATATAAGAAATAGATAGAAAGCTCTCTAAGAAATAAAACTCAATCGAGGGAAAAAAAATGATAAAGGGAATCTTGCTTTCACTTTACTCCCTAAACTAGCGATTACACACACAAAAATTGTATTCATAGAGAATTTTTTATGCATTAATGTAAATTCAAGCGGCAATCTGTGGTGAAAAGTGTTTAAAAAGAAGTGTATTATGATCTCTGGACTTAACATTTTTTTTTAATATTGTTTGTATTGTCTAATTCAACGTAACAAATACATCACCAATGCTTACAACATTGACATCAATGCCTAATGTGCTTGACATTTTTTTAGTACAGTTCAAAATGTTGAATAAAATTGGTGCATAATTATGTTCTTTTAACGAAAAAAAAAATACGTGCATGCAAAGACGATTAAATAACGATTTACACTTGCAAAATATCGAATATATTTTACTTACCGAAATCATGATATGCACATTTAATTTCGACTTACTAACATGAAAAAATTAGAAGGAGATAAAATGATGCAAGGTATGCTAATGCAAATCTCCTTAAAACGGATTTCTCCCCCTGCACTGGTGCTAACATAATCAAATGGACGTCCATTTCCCAAGATACAACGCTTCTTCCAAAATTAATATAACACGGTATTTAATTTTGTTTGGAGATCCAACGCTTGACTATACTCTTCAAGAACGGAATAGACATCGAGTGATAGATATCAAATATGAAACACAAAATAATTTGAAAATTATTTTGACAGAATTTAGAGAAAGAAAGAATTAGAAATTAATTATATGGAATTGATTTGGAGTGAATTAAATAGAATTAGGAGGGTCCAATTTATAGATTTTAATGTGTCTCTTTTGTGAAGTATTTGGCCTAATCTGTAGCTCAGCCCAATCTAGAATTGCCAGCCCAAAAATCGGAAGAGTCAGCCCAAATCATATTTGCTGAGTCCAAAATCTGGTTGCCCAAGTCGCACTTGAGGATCACATTTTTTCTTGATTTTAACTGAATTAGTTATGGCTGTTTGATTTATCCACCTGGAGTCGTTTGAACCGTTGGATCAACTTATCCTTTTAACCAGATGGAAAGGCTGAATGGAAGCGTCCAGATTCATTATCATTCTGATTCGTCTCTCTCTCAATTCTGCACTTTCTCTCACTTCTCTCTCACGCCATTCTTCAGACGATTTTTCTCTCTATTTTCTTTGAGTTTTATAAGAAACTTTGTAATATTCATCTAAGTTGTTAGAGAGCGTTTCGTGTTCTTGTAAACACACTTTGATTCTGAATTTTTTGAGAGTTTGTTGAGAGGTTTTTACGCAGTTGTGCGATCTGTAGTTTTTGAAACGTTTTTTGTATTAAACTGTTGATTTTTTATACAATGATTCTTTATTGTTGTTTAGATCGTTTGTAAATCAATAAAACTTTGCAGTTTTTGTTGGGTTTGTGGTTCTGAATCCTTTACATCTTTGAATAATCATATCTTTTAGTACAAAATCATGTCAACCATTAGATCGTACAATTTCATTATTGAAGGTGTAGATTGCATCTTATCAAAAGTCATGACTCTTTATTATGTACCTTTTGCATTTTGAAGAGTCGCACCTAATCAACACACTTATTGGAGACTTATTCCAATTCACACATTTAATCATTAATTAACCCTAATACCAACACAAAATTATCTAGTATAATGCATCAAACCACCATTATCTACTTTATTGACGATTTGGCGTAAAAAAAAATCGTTGTGCCCAACTCAAAATGCCATACAAGAATTCAGAATTCCATAAGAAAACATCTACCATCTGCTATATATATATATATATATATTTGCCCAATTCTTGAAATGAGTTGGCCAACTGTTCGAAGAAAAACAATCAACAACCCAATTGACAGATTTGAGAAAAGGTTCCTCGTGAGTCCTCCTCAGGTTCAGAAAATGCAACAATTACCTAATAGTGAAAACTTGGGAAGTGGGCATGAATAAAAAATTAAAAAAAAACCATTGAACAGCGACTGAACTGCACATTATAAATTTTTGCCTTCTCCTTACACATTTTCTACAAGGAGTAAAAAATGGCTAAAATGGTAGCAATTTGCAATGTCTTCATCATTTCAGCAGCCTTGGCCGCCGCCCCTTCGATGGCAGCATCCTTAGTCACCTTCGTTTTCGGTGACTCGTTAACAGAAGTTGGGAACAACAACTACCTACAACTCTCCCTTGCAAAGTCGAATTATCCGTTTTACGGGATTGATTACATTGGAGGAAAAGCTACAGGCAGATTCACTAATGGAAGAACCATTGGTGACATTATATGTAATAAATGCAATAAATTTTCCTACTCTTTTCTCATTATGATTTGTTTCAAATTGCACTGAAAATTTCGACAATGGAATGACATTATTTTTCTTCATACAATGGAAATTCTCAGCTTCAAAACTTGGGATCCCTTCACCCCCACCTTATCTTTCATTGGCACCGAATGATGATGAACTTCTAAAAGGAGTGAATTATGCATCTGGTGGGGCTGGAATTCTCAATGACACAGGCCTTTACTTTGTAATCTTCATTTCCCTACAGTTCTTTACAATGGAAATGACCCCTTCAAATTATAATCTCATAAATATAATATTAATTTGGTTTAACGATTCTTGCCTCCATATTTCATTGCTGTAGACCTTTGCATTGGCAGATACAGAGGCTATCATTTGATGATCAGATAAAGAATTTCGAGAAGACGAAGGAATCAATCGAGGCTAGAATAGGTGAAGAGGCAGCCAACAAGCTTTGCAATGAAGCAGTATACTTCGTTGGACTAGGTATGGTTGTGCCGATCTCTATGCCGTCTCTTCTAAACCAAAAAAAAAAAAAGGTTAAAGTTAAAATCTTATTCATTATATTGTTCTAATCAAATGTTCTGATTCTAATGTTTCCTCTTCAACAAATCTTTCAGGTAGCAACGACTATGTCAACAACTTTCTTCAGCCCTTTCTACCAGACAGTCAACAATACACACATGATGAGTTTTTGGGACTTCTAATCTCAACCTTAGGTGAACAACTCACAGTAAGAAATCTTCCAATCAATCAGGAAAATATATTGTTCTATTAAAATTCAGTCACAATTATTATGCTAATCATATGAATCCTGGAACATTAGTTTGATTACTACTTAGCTGCAATTTCTCGAAACCGTTTTATCAGAGGCTTTACAAACTTGGTGCACGAAAGATGATTTTCCACGGACTTGGTCCGCTTGGTTGCATCCCGTCCCAGAGGGTAAAATCCAGTCGAAGACAATGCCTAAAGCAAGTCAATCTGTGGGTGCAACAATTTAACTCTCAAGTACAGAAACTAATTGTCAATCTAAATAAACATCTCCCATCCGCACAATTAGGCTTTGCAGACACTTATCAAGCAGTTCTTGATTTAATCGACAACCCTAGTACATATGGTAAGGCTGGCTGAATACCCACATATAAAAAATCTCGTGTACACGAGCACAAAATTAACCAGAGTGATCACAAGTCCAGCTGATTTTGAGTTTTACTAAACCAGGTTTTAAGGTATCGAATTCCTCATGTTGCAATGTGGACACTCAACTTGGAGGGCTATGTATGCCTAACTCGAAGGTATGCCAGAATCATAGCGAGTACGTATTTTGGGATGCTTTCCATCCGTCAGATGCTGCAAATGAAGTGCTTGCACGAAAACTCTTCACCGAGCTTTTCTCTCACCCTCCTTCGGCTGCTCCACACCCTTCAGCTGCTCCATTGGCATCCCCTTAACATTTTTGAGTACTCGGTATATTTAAGAAGCCTATGAATAGAAAAGATTACATAAACATAGCATTGGATGCTAAGGAAACTTTGCCCCAGTCTTTGATTGAGAGTTTCGCGCGATAAAAAAAAATAATCAAAGGAGATATTAAAATGTAAAATTTCGAGTTTGTAGTCCGACTTTCATCTCAAATTATTCCTACGATATGTAACATATGCCAGTACATTGTATTGAACGTTGGATATGAATGATCTTGTAGACGTAACGTTGGATATTATTTCAAACATAAGTTTACATCACGATTGGATATGCTCTAATCGCAAATTTAGATCTTTGTTGGTTCAAGCAATTCTGCCCTTGTTTGAAAAGTTTATAAAAAATTTAATCCAAGTCTACAATTAATTTTAGTAACAAATTTCATGAAATCATTACTTGCATTTACTTCTCAATCACATTTTATTTACTTTTATTAAAAAAAACACTAAAAATCTGATTTTAACAAAATCAAACCAAGGCATTTTCAAATAATAGAACAATGATTATTGACACAGTTATTTCAGACGCTTAAATAAATAGACTATTTGATTTATAATCAGTAAGAAATATTTATTTATATTGCACAAAGAATTTACAAAATACAACTCAATCAAGTTAATGTAGAAGCAAGCATATTAAAAATCGGGTGGATCCAGGGAAGTTAGCTAGCGTGTATTCTCGATCATGATTCTAGATGATGTAGGATGGATTACCTTATTGTCACGCGTTACAATATTTGGGCTAGTGATAAGTGTATTTTATACACTTATTTGTACGTCTAAATTAGAATAAATTATTATCGTTTTAGAATATATGCTATTTAATTTGTGTTTATTTGTTTACTTTACAGAAAATATCTCAAAAGATGAAGAACGAAGTAATTGATGAGAAAAATGCATAATTGGATGTTAATTGGAGCTAAAATGAGCAATTGATAAGTTTGTGACATCAACCGGAAAGATGCAATGTGGCGAAGTAAACAAATCAGAGGTTGAAGGACCCAGTTGAAGGAATTGAGAGTTGAAACGAGCGAATTGAGAAGATTCCAAAGTATGGGGACTATATTGTTGCAATTGGAAGTTGAAGGACTGAAAAGCAAATTAAACATGAGGTACCAACTTGCAAATATCCAATGATTGATTTGGATAATAATAAGATATTTTGAGGATTTTTAGGAGTTAATTGGATGCAAGTATAAGTCAAAAAGGAATGGAATATGATAAGAATATTACCATAAAATTGATTCCAATCCTAGAAGATTCTGGACAGAATTCTAGTCGGACTTTGAGACCAAATTTTGGGGCAGTAAACGTTCGAATTAGGAAAATTCTATTTCAAGAATAATTGTAGCCCTTTAAGTTATCTTTCTAACGCAATTTTAATCATCGTAATCGGATAAGAAAAGAGAAAGATATGGTCGAAATACTGAACGCTGTGCAGATACCAAAAAAGACTCGCGCGCGGATTTGATGAATTTATTTCCTTCTTCAACTTGATCTCTTCACCAACTATAAATACAACCCCTTTGCACGAAAATCAGACA
The DNA here is from genome assembly GCA_963555705.1 of Ligustrum vulgare. Taxonomy (NCBI): domain Eukaryota; kingdom Viridiplantae; phylum Streptophyta; class Magnoliopsida; order Lamiales; family Oleaceae; genus Ligustrum; species Ligustrum vulgare. Next base: position 44,106,914 of record OY743173.1, on the reverse strand, counting down.
TTTGCCTCTCCATAGAACGAGCCACAATAGAGGATTCAACATCAAATTCTTGGGGAATCAAGCATCTCAAAGGGGCGTGAATTGAAGATAATTGAAGAATCAAAACTTGGTGCAAGATTTCCATTCTTTATATTATTTTTAATGAACGTTAATTTTTATTGTTATTGTTCTTTATTGATGATGTGTAACTAAATTCTATATTGGGATGAACGATGTAGCCTAATTATATTATTTTAATTCCAAATTCCGTTATTTTAATGTTTAGTTGCATGTATTGATTTATTATTATTCTTAATGCTTGAATTGCTTGATCACCAGTTCATGATATATTGAATTATTTCCATAATCCGAGAGGTGAGTTAATAATTTAGAACATGGTAATAAATCCGATAATTGAACGAGAGATAGAGATATACTCTTATTATTATTGCGGTCGTGTATCAATTCTTGTATTTATTGCATCTAGATAAAGAATATTCAGACCCGCTGTAGAGATACATGGTTGATTTATGTAGGTAGAATTGATTTAAACTCGAGAGAGGAATTTCAATTTAAATTAGTGAATTCGACCGAATGCATAATTAGGAAATAAAACTTGAATTGGAATTAATATAATTGGTTAGGTAAAATCGAGATTCCCAACTACTTTACAATCGTATTTAAAAACAAAAGCAATTTCGCAATTTTATTTCTTTAGTTTAATTCTTTAGTTGTAGTTAACAATCTCAAACAAATTCGCCCGTTCAAATAGAGTTAGGAACTAACACATTTCGGTACTTAATAGCAGTCCTCGTGGAACGATAATCTGGACTCTTAGGTCCACTTTATTACTTCTCACGACCCGTACACTTGCGGGGATATCTCGCATCGCGAGATATCAGGTGAACAGCTACGTAGCGCCCAAAATATACATAAAACGTTCAACAGTCTTTCAAACAAAGTATTTAACTTTAGCAACGTGTATGTCATTTCCCTGAAATTATAGCAGGAAAAGAGAAAAGGCTAACTAGAAAAAAAGATTGAATGTCAAACTTGAGCACCCCCACCGTCCTTGTCTCAAAGATTAGTAAAAGATATAAATAACAGATTATACCCTAAACTGACTAGAGTTTGGGTATCACCCATTGGACTGACAAAGTACCTAGAAAGTTTGAACCTGTGAGGATTTAAATCTATGACCTCTGTTGCGCTGTCAGTTTATTGTGGATCCCAACCTTTGCCAGTTGGAATGTGTCCTGAGGGTAGAAGATTATATGGAAACTGTTCTATCTTCAGAAAATAAATAAATTATGAACTCATTATAAAAAGAATTTCAAATCGGTCAAGTTTTCGGTACAAACCTTAATTCAACAATCCCTATTATCTCCTAACCAGCAAAAGAATATGAACTTAGTAAGTTCTCTGTACATGATTTTCTACTTCAGTGCTCTTCACCTCGAAATTTGTCATTTCTTCACGAGACAGATTCAATTTATGTCACGGAGATTTTGTGCAACAGAATTAGCTCAAAATTCTTCAAATTGTACCTGGTTGAGTTACCAAGCTACAATAACAGTGCACTCCATCCTATTGCTCCAATCACAATATATGCTGCAGCTGGAAACACGTTGCCATAGACGAACTTGGCAGGAGAGTTCGAGCTCTTGGAATCCATAGCGGGAATGGTACTATTTATTTGGGTACCATTTCTGTCTCCACTGCAAGAACACGTAACTAATTCAAAAAATTTAAGCATAAATAATAGCTAATCAATATCTGAAGTTCAATACTCTGCATGTTTGGTAACACAATTATTAGGCAGAACTAGACGGTATACTGTGTCTGTGTGTGTGGTGTTTCATCTAAGAAAGCAAGCAAGACAGAAAGACACTCGAGGAATATTTATATACCTTCCGAGATATATGCAAGAACCGTGACCTGCAACGATAGTTCAATGAAGAAATATAAGTCATCAGCTTATCTATATGCAAAAGTGTAGCATTAAAAATATGCCCTTCGTTTAATGTTGATTTTTTTGAGAAGTTATTTTGTGAAGAGTAATTTTTTGGACAATATGTGGTTTAAAAAGTAGAGAAAAGTCGGGGGCTCACATTGAAAGAATGTGATTGAAAATGAGTTCAATGAAAAAGCGATTTTGAAAATTTCTAATTCAAACAAGAGATATATAAGAACAGGTTCAACGTACTTGGATTTGTGGTAGTGGTGGTAGCCACACCATTGAAATCGCAACTTCCAGGAGTCTTTCCCATCTGATGATAATAAGTGTTGAAGGCATAAGTTGCATGTGCAAAAATGTTATCTGGATCATAACACGCTTGTCCCTGCAATAGAGGCGAACAATCCACCTTGCCAGGTCCACAAGCCCAGTCAAGAGCAGCCTGCAGCATTTTGGCATCGGCGCCATCTTTTGCACTACAGAAAATCTGGTTAGCCGTATCATTTGCCAACGTGGATCCTGCACCGGTCAAGTGCAAAACATACACGGGTGCCCCATTTGAGTCAAATAGTCCCCAATTCTTCTCAGATACAGGCCCGGGTTTTGTATCTTCATTGTAGAGCTCATAAATATAAGTGCTGACGCCAATTCCAGGATGCTTAGGTGATCCGGTATTGTTCAATACATGTCTTATCAAATTGCTATTGTAAGTATTGGCATTATCTAAAGTGGCATCTGGCTCATTTGAATCGCCTTTCGATGGCCAGCCCGTTTCAGTCACCATAACAGGAATATTAGTGAAGTTAAGATAAGCCATTGCAAAATAAGCAGCATCAACCATGGCGTCAAAAACATTAGAGTAATGAAGAAGGGTGTTTGCATCGACAGCTTCTTTGTTCGAAGGAAGAGGCTCTAAGAGAGCATAATCTAGTGGAATGACACCATTCGATTGCATGTAATCGAAATAAGGGTAAACGTTTAGCATGAAATAAGAACCCGTTGATTGCAAGAAATTGAGCATGGGAATTAGCACTGGGTTCCAAGAGTGGTTAAAGAAGGCTTGAGATGGTGGGAATGAGTCGAGGATAATGGAAGATGCGAGAGGTGTAGAAACTTTGATCTGCTTATCGAGATTGGACGCCACAAGTGCTGACTGGATAAACTTTAGGGCGTTGACAAGAATACGTGCGGCATTTGGTAGGGATGTTAGAACCTCAGAACCAACACAGATTGTTGTAATATTGGTAGCCGGATAATGTGCTACAACATTCTGTGATACCCAATTTGCAGCTGTTGAATTTGATTGACCAATGCCTAATAGTTGTTCATTGGGGATAGATATAGCAACTTTGATACCTGTATTGGCAAGTGCTAGAAGCATACCACGGTCCGCATTGTACAGCCTGACATGTCGGATTTGCTGAGTTTTGAGGAGTGCAACTACCTGTGTTGGGTGTGGCATGTCCGAGAGATCTGTTCCGATATTCACACCAACAAATGCATCTGAAAAAAAAAAAAAAAATCAATTTTCAATAATTGGATATAAATTCATAAATTGGAGGAGCACTTTTATAAACTAACAAAATGAACAAAAGTTTGAACCAACGTCCTCCTAGTTTCTTAATGCACTGGTATTGATCGAGGACTACTAAAATCTATCGGCATTAGACTATCAAATGAGATGATGCGGGGCAGCGGGTATCCACATCTTTAAAATTTTTACGGTAAAAGCAGCACGATAATATTTAAAATTCAGTTCAATGATTTTAACAACACCTGCAATGTAGTGGATTAAACTTAGATCTTATATTGGAGCAGATTGCTAAGCATCTGTTTGGCAAACCAAGAGAAACATGTTTTTTTTTTACACAATTTCCCAAACCACACATATTTTCTCTCTCTAATTTTTAACCACATATCTTACCTAGAAAACATAAAAAAACACGTTTTTAAACAAAAAAAATTTAACAAACAGAGGCTAAATTTAATTCAACAATAATCATATTTTTCCTTGTGCTTCTCTCAGACAAAATACATGTCAATCTGAAGTGGAACTACGCACTTTTCACACGTATATAATGAAAAAAGCCACTAATAATTTGATCGAGAAATTTCTCGAGTTGAAATGAAACATGCATCACAACCGAAAGTGAAGAATTTAATAAAAAGGAAAAAAATAAAATAAGAAATGAACCTGACCCACCCAATAATAATAATAGCAAGTGGCAATAATTCACTTTAGATTCCACAAGGCCTATCTAGAGGGGATAAATTGTTGAGGACTTGAGACAAAAAACTTGGATTATTTGTACATATATATACATATATTATATACAACAAGGAATAAAAGTAAATAATGAGCTGGAAACAATGTTTTTTCTGTCATGTTATTTTGTTCTAGAATCTTATTTTTGTTCCACTATACGAAGGGCAAAAAATAGAAGACAATGAAAAGAGAAAATATTGGCTTCCTACTTCTGTTGAGAGTTGTACTTTTGGTGACTTGTTCAAAATGATACAACTCCTTTCACTAGCCATTGATGAAACTTGTATGGTTGTACTTAAAAGTTACTAAGCAGAAAAGTTAACTTGGAAGTTTTGTTAATAAATAAAACTAACTCTGAAAATCATTTTTCACAAAATAAAGTAACTCAAACTTACATTTAAGCTAAGTTAAATATATCACATCTCTCCTCCCTGTTGAAGACTGGACTTCAACCATTATGAAACTGGGGAGAAAAAGACAAATCTATATTGGTTTATAAACCAATTTATAAACTAAACAATTTCCCAAATTTTTAATCAAACACATTTTCACTCTCCAATTTTCGATCACTACTTTTTGCCACAAAATCATAAATAAATCAATTTATAAACCCGACATTGTTAGTATTAATATCCATTTTCCTATTTTACTTGTACCCCAAATAAGAAAAGCAGTTTTAAACTCAATGAAATCTTTAAAAAATCAAGAAAATAGTTCAAAATATATTTATTAGACATGGGAAATCTCAAAAAAATAAAATAAAATAAAATAAAATGCTTTTAATGCACATATATACCCCCATTTATTCTATTCTGCATAGGTTACCAAATAAAATATTCCACTATAAAATAAAATAAATTCTACCTGCTACAACAGCATATGAACAATCATAAAATACCACAATCGAACTTTCAAATGCACATACAAATGAAACAATCAACAAAACTAAAAAGGAACTCTCTATTAAAAGTTAAAACAATAATCTCTTAAAGACGAAGACGAGTATCATTAAAAGAATGCGCTTTTGTGAGTTTTTACCTTCATCTGCAGAAACAGCTGACACTGTCAAAACCAAAAGTAACAAGAGCAATGCCATGTATGAGTTCTTGAAAAACCACTCAAGAAAATGCGAAAAAAGCAAGAAACTTGAGAGGAAAAAATGTGAATTTAATGAAGAAAAGAACCTCAATAAATCAGAGTGGGGTAAAGATTAGTGAAAGGATATTTAAGAGGGGCGACAGGAAGGAGAAAGAAGATGTTTGGCATCAATCCCTAGGTCTTGGTCAAATAATCCAACGGTTAAGAAATCATCTTCATTTTGTTCTTTTCTTTGAGAAGTGAACTTTTTACAGTCCAACAGTGAAAGAGTGGGGCAGTGTGTTTCTGAGAGTAACTTTGCTATATGAGAGTAACTTTGCTATATGAGTGTAACATTATAATAATGTTGACAATTAACTTACGTGACATAATTTTATTTTTATACACATCACTTTATTTTTTAAATCAGTAAACACAGTATTTTTACATCACCTAATTATCATCTTTTTTGTCTATATATTATTGTTCACAAGTAGCAAAATTCTCGAGGGAGTTCCTGTCTAGAAGAACTAAGTAACCCACCTTTTTTTTGTAGCCGTTACAATGTGTGACATTTGTGATGATCATCGTAAATCTCAACCTTGTAAACATGTAAATATAACCTATGTTTGTTAAACTGTTTAAAAATAAGTTTCAAATAATATAATTCTCCAAATTATTTTTAATCATACCTATTTTTTTCTTCATTTTTTAATCACATATTTTACTTTAAAAATAAAAAAATAACAGCTCACATTTCTATTATCTCCAGAATTTTTTCTTGGTATCAGAGCGGATTGAATAACTTTTGCTTCGGACGGGCGGCCTTGTGCCGCTCGTCCGACCAACTCTTTTCATTCTTCAAAATTTTTTTATTCTCAAGAACATTTTTCTTTCATCATGATTTCAATAACCTATACATCACAATTTAATTCTTCATCATCTCATGTTATCTTCTACAAAATAGATCATATCGGATCTTTTAAAAAATGCATATCAAAGTCCTACCCCCACAAAACTCAAATATATATATACTTTTAAACATACAACTTTTAACAAACAGAACATTCATACTCAAGTATTTTAGAAATGCTAACAAGAAAGCCCTTGAAATTTTGAGAATTTCCCGAAGTTTGATAGTTTCATTGCACCTAAACCAAGTGAGTATATTTTAATAGTAATTTATAAGATGTATAATATGATCTATATTTTTTATTTTATTTTTTACAAATCTGTTAATTTTTTAATCTTACTATCACTCCGAAAGTATATGTTTTTAAATATCACTATTCTTGAAAATTATTATTTTACTATTATTGTGGAATCAAGATTAAGCAAAATAAGAGCTTATAAGCTTCATCTACTAAAATAAGTCTTTGTGATTAATGGGCTTATTTGAGAAGTTAGAGTTTATATCAAATCTTCTTTTACAAGTTTATCAAATAATCTCAATGAGCTTTTCATTTTTCCCCATTTTTAGCCTCTTTATTTTTATTTTTTTAAAAAATTACACCCTATGTCATTAGGGTATTTAAAATATATTTTCCTTTTATGTCATTTTTTATTTCTGAGCTAACTTTTCAGTTAGTTTTGTCAAAAATTTCTATTTCAATCAATTAGCTTATCAGCAATCCACTATTAGCTATCAGCTCCCAATTAACTTTTCAGCTATTAGCTAACTTATTACATATCAGCTAGCTTATCATCTTGGTCTGTTAGACATAGCCTAAGCCGCTGTTTGGTAAACTTGTTTATAAATATCATATTTCCTCAAATCATTTTTTAACAATACACATTTCTTTAAATCACTTTTCAAACACATATTTTACCTAAAAAAATATTTTATTCTTTATTATAAACAAAAAAACTTTTATAAAACGAAGACTAATTTATTTACACAAATATTGATTTGTCACCTAATTGCTAAAATAACTCTACAAGTCTTGTACTTTTGAAAATGAATTCTTTATGGTAGTTATCATTTTCTTTTTCTTTTTATCAATTTTTATTCACACATTTAGTATAATTAATAATTGTGTATAGTGAATAATGTTGGAAAATGAATAAAATTCCCCTTAATTTACTTGCGTGATCTTTTTGTTATTTAAAGAAGAATAGTAAACAAAGAAACATTTAAAGATATGACATAAAATTTATGGACCGACAAAGTTTTCCGCTATATGAAAAATTGTTAAAATCATATAGAATTTCACTCAACAAACTCTTCAAGTATTGTAGGAAAAATATTCAACTTTACCACATCTACAAATTTTTACTTTATGTACAACCCACAAAGAAAATAAGAAAAAAAAAGATGTTAATATGCAATTTTTCCTTACAAAACTCTCCAGTCAACATACTCTAAAATAATGAATATCATAGCCCCCAGGGCACATCTCCCAGCGGTGAAAGAGATGGTGGTTTAAAGACCAGCCTCGCTTGATCAGGGGTTCGAATCCGGCCCTTATCAAGTTAAAAGGTAAGTCCTTACCCTGCACTCCGGGAAGCATAACCTGCGATTTACATCCTTCACCAAGGCTCAGGACAGGGCATGGCAGGTGGGGGCCATTAGGAATGCGGATCATCCTTTTTTTATGAATATCATTTATTTATAGGAGCAACTACTACATCGAAAAGTCAAATCCCAATCCAACAAAGGCAAAAACAAACTATTTTCTATTACTAAAAGGAAATTATGAGATTTATTCCAAAAAGTACTCAATCTTTATTTTAATTCCTATTTGCAATAGAAGTCCTCGAAACTTCAAAAAAATCCTAATTGAAATTCTTTTCAAACAAATAGAATAAACATTCAACTAGAATTAGAACTTGTTTGAGATCCCAACAATCTTCACATTATCGAAAACAATACTTGAAAAAAATAGGCAAGCCTTTGATACACTTTAAAGGTCTTAATTCTTAAACCAGAGAATTAACATACTCCACCATACAAGTATAATCACTTAAAATTAACAACAAATTCTAAAAATTTCTTTGGCTCATGTCAAAACAAACTTGCTAAAAATTATGGTGCAACCTCCATGTTTGACTATCCCTAAGAGGTCATCAGTCATTGAAATTAATTCTACCCCTGTAACACCCCGAAACTTCGTGCTTTAAATATTAAATAAGTTAGAAAATTTGATTTATTTATTCTATTTTAGAAGTAGTCAATATTATATTTTCAGTAATGGGAGAGCGATGAAATTTTGAGAAAATGACAATAAATTACCTTAACCATGATTTTGGGGACCAAATTGAAATAAAATAAAGTTATGGATACTCTTTCGACTCAATCATACTTAAATTTATAGGAAGAGATTAAGTTGAAAATTTGGGAAAATTCAACTTAATTTACAGAATTGCCATTGTTAAGAGCTCGACTTTGAGACCTTGGTAAATAACGTATATTGATCCATTTCCGATGCATGTTAAACCATCTCGTAAACCACCATGAGGTGAATGTATTGGTATCAAAATTTAGTGCATATAAGGGCGGGATTTATCTTAAAAATTGAGTCAAACTTGCTTACCCAGAATGTTGAAAACCCTGAAAATTTTACTAAGTGTGAAACCCTGTAGTGCTGCCAACTTTGGATGAGTGGTACGAACTGGATAGTGATCGACCTTCTTTGTATGTGGGATCGTTACATGGCTTGTAACATGAACTTTCCAATGGTATAAAGAGTGACTAAAATGGATGTCGTCTCGACCTCCAAATATTGGTTCAAAAGTGGTCACTCGTAAGAGAAAATATGTGGAATTTATTATTATTATTATTATTATTATTATTATTATTATTATTATTATTATTATTATTATTATTATTATGCATGAGTGGGACACTTATCCCAGAGCACTTATACACATTACGACTTGTTTGGCTGAGCTGGTTAATTCCAGAATGCGATTAAAATGCATATAAAAAATTGTTGAAATAATACGAAAACATCATAACTTATTAAATAAGCTAGAATTTAACGAGTAGCCAAAACCAAACACATCCTAACACTTAATGTAACACCCCAAGTTTCAAACCTTAAACCTAGACGTGTTAACTTCCATTTACATTAAATGCGGAATTTAAATCGTTTACACAATCAAAATGTTCATTTATCTATTATGAAATTTTACAGAAATTTCGACAGAGTCTCCTCTGTAAATTGGACATAGCCAACCTGTAGAGGGACATCAAAATCATTTTAAAGTACACATCTCAACTCATTCAATCCCAAACATCATCCAAACCATTACAATAAATCCTAAACTCCTCAACAATATAATTTCAAGTAAATAAACTTTAGCAAATGAAATAAGAGGTAATTTAACCTCAATAATACATGAATTAAAGAATAAATATTGAGAAATTGAAATAAATTCTAATTTAACTTTATTTTAAAAGGGTTGAAGCGGGGATAGCCTGAGTCAGCTGCCGTGTGCTCTCCTCGGGTCACCTAACTTTCATCACCTGAAATGTTGGGGAGGGATTGGGGTGAGCTAAAGCTCAGTAAGTAAACTTTATGCACGTGATGCATGCTCATGACATGAAATTCCTTAAACCATTCAAAGTAATTACCCTCATTTACTTTACCTTTCAAGACATTCATACCTTCCAAACTTCCACTTAAACATTTCTAAAAACTTTTAACTTCATTCCAAGACTTTCATTTCATTTCAAAACTTCCATTTCATTTCAAGACTTTCACTTCATTTCAAGACTTTCGTTTCAAGACTTTCACTTAGACGTTTCCAAAAACTTTAACTTCATTTCTATCGTGAACTCAATTAGTGTATCTTCTAGCCAATTACAATGCAGTGGACAATATCCCTTATTTAGGACCAGATTATCATTTTTCCACCGCATAGCGGTTTAATATTTGCCACCGTCAACCGGTTTAGCAATCGTCACCGCAAAGCGGTTTAATATTTGCCACCGCCAAGCGGTTTAGCAATCGTCACCGCAAAGCGGTTTAATATTTGCCACCGCCAAGCGGTTTTGCAATCGTCACCGCAAAGCGGTTTAATATTTGCCACCGTCAAGCGGTTAAGCAATCGTCACCGCAAAGCGGTTTAATATTTGCCACCGCCGAGCGGTTAAGCAATCGTCACCGCAAAGCGGTTTAATATTTTCCACCGCCAAGCGGTTAAGCAATCGTCACCGCAAAGCGGTTTAATATTCACCACCGCAACAGCGGTTTAATTCGGGTACGCCAGTCCACCGCGCCCCATTTCTTACTCACATCTTCCATGGCATAGAAGTACATTCATTTATTCTTAAAACTTGGGATACATACTCTTTGAGAACAATCTAACTTTCCACACTTTTCCTTTAAAATCATTTGACTTCCCCAGTACTCAATGACAAATGCATGCTTGATGATGCAATTAACATAAAATATATGAATGCTCGGGCAGTTTCCAATTTGAACAATATATTTTTATAAGAAGTAACGAAAGCATCGAAAACGAGCAATATACAAAGTTGTCACTTGAGCACAGAAATTTCACATTAACTTTCAACTTTAATAAAAATAGGGGGAGTTTACTTACTTGACGTCCTTAGTAATTTACCGTTTCTGAATTTGCAAGTGGAAAAGTCTCGGATGCCCGTGACGTCAATGTACCAAATATCCTAATTGTTCACATTCATCAATAGATATGAGTCTTAGTTCACAAACACATTTGAAATTCTTTTTAATGCTAACCAATCCCAAACATACCATATTCAAAACGAACAATAAAATTTCACTGAACATTACAAAGTCACCTTATCCTTTTTAATAATAACAAAACGCCCAATCAAGATCAAAATCTCGAATTAACCTAAGTGTGACCTTAGGATATGACCAAAACACATAAAACCCATATTCAAGACAAGGAATGAAATCTCAATGCACATTAGAAGATCTTCTCATCTTTTAAATTCAAACTCAAACCCAAAATTCCATAACTTTACAAAATTACTTAATCGTGATTCTAACAAGTTCACAAATCTAAAAATAACTAATTATTACAAACTTTACCACAAGGTCGTTAACTAAACTTCAAATTTTCACAACTTTAACGTTATACAATTACAATTAAAATTTCAATAATTCATCAAGGTTCCAAACCAAATTCTCAATTTGATAATCTATGATTTAAAAAATAAATCTAAACAACATCAAAATCTGAAACTTTAACTAAAACTTTGGATCGAAATTTATATACACATATATATAAAATCTGAAATTTATATATGTAAATCTTTCATTATCGAAAATATGAAATCCATCGATCTGAAATTGAACACACACACACACACACACACACACACACACATACCCAGACACACACACATATATATATATATATTGTTCCAATTTGAGTTTAACCATTTAAAATTCGAATTCAAGTAAGCTTAAATCTGAAAATATGAGAATGTGAGAAAATACATATATACTTACATTCAATCCATATATACCTCAATATATACATACAATTCCATGTATACATACGAAAATTCCATGTGTGTGTTCGTGAGTGGGTGCTTGCAGGCATGGAACCGTGTGCGTGTGTGTGTTCGGTTTTTTTTTTTGTGCGCTGCCGGTGAAAGGAACGAGGGAAGGGGGAGGGTTACCGGGGTGGTGGCGCAGGCAGGCGACATCGCCGGCGGAAGGCTGAGCAGCGGCGGTTGAGTGTGTGAGGCGAGAGAGCGACGAGAGAGTTCAGCGTGAGAGAGAGAGCGAGACCGAGTATGAGAGATCGCGAGAGAGCGACGTGAGGAATGAGGGTTAGATTAAGTTTAGGATTTAAATGTAAAACTTGTTAATTGCAAATCAGTCCTTCGACTCTCATAAATAGGTAATTTAGGTTCATGACTCTGAAATAAAATTCCAAAGTGTCACCAAATTTTACCCAACTTCAATTTAATGCAATTTAGGCAACTTACTACTCCATTAAAATAGAAATGGTAAGTAACAATTAAAATAAACAATTAGACATAAAATTGTACGTAAACAAGTTATAAACATTTTAATTGGCACATTGATCGAGACGGCGCCCAAGTCTTTCCACTGCAAAATAATTCAACTTATTATCAATAATAATTGTCAAATAAATAATTCTTCATAGTACCATCATAGAAATTGGGTGATATTCAAGAAAGCACGTAAAACGAAAAGTGGTATTACACTTAATATCTATATAAATACTACCACTCTGCTTAGATTAATCCCAGAACACATCCACAACAGAAACCAGGTGAAATACTCTTCAAAAATTAGAATTTTAAGAATCTAATCCATTTCTTCTAACTTTTTGATGAGAATCGTAGGAGGCTCGACAAAGAAAAATCAATCATGTGAGTCAAACAAATTTTGAGTATATTTGAAGGACTCTCGATGCGTAAAAGAATAGTACTCAAGGCTAAAACAAGAGATCAATACAAGAAAAGAAGTCAAGAATCAAGCTAGGGATTCAATTAAAGCTTTGAAAAAGATAAAGTCCGAATTTGAGGTTCACTATTTCTTAAAGAATTATAAATCTTTTATTCTAGTTTTCAAATCATTTTGAATCACCTCAATCGGACATTAGGATCAAAAGTTATGACTTAAATACTGAAGAAGGCGCTTGCAGTCAATTTCGGTTGACAATTTTCGGTCGACCGAAATGGAGTTCGGTTGACCTGTTTGGTCGACCAAAAGTTACTGAAACATTTAGAAACGCGAGTTTTCTACTATTTTCCATATTTTCTTTCATTTTGTACTATTAATACTTATTTGCTCTCAAACCCTAGATAGTTTTTGATGTATGAATGGTGAAGTCTCCATGGGAGCAAACTTGGAGGTAAAATCCTCCTTATCTCTTGTTAACTCTTTAGGAAATTAATCAACTACACTTTGAGTTTATTATTCTTATATTGTTATTTATTTCCACCACCTTAAAATTTGTTTAGTTGATACCCATTGAACTTAGTTCTTTAATCAATGAATTTTGGGCTAGATTTAAACTTGGGTTAAGGGTGTTTTATCGCATTATTTACCATCTTAACTTTCTTGGGAAGATTTCAAATAGTTGTGGGAATTCTTGGTCAATATACCAAGGGGGTTCGCATCATTTGGTATCAGAGCTTGTCTCTAATTTGGTAAAGCTATCATTTACATTTGTTGTTGTTGTTATTAAAAAAAAAATACGAAAATTACAAAAAATTGGAACATTTATATGCCTATTTGTATTTCTTGATTCCTACATACTAGGTATTGTAATTGCTATCATTGTTGAGATTGTTAGGGAATTTTCATAACCAAAACACTTGCATTTCCATGACTTCCAAAGGGTGTCTACCAAGTGTTTGATAAATTGCCCCAAAGAAAACTTTCATGTTAGAAACTTATTTTCTCTACACCAAACACTTCCTTGGTAATTCCTTGTTCTTTGTCAAGCCTTTGTGACCTTGTGCTATTGAAAATTTGTCCTACAAATTCATAGCCATCTCTTGTATCCTAGCAAGTAAAGAAAATTCCACTTGCTCTTGTGTCTATCCATTCCTACATCACTTGCTTGTATGTGGTTTCAAGCTTCACAAGATTTAATTTTCTCGGTGTAGTTGATTGCATTCCTTGGAGAATTGAGTGAAATACGAGTGAAATTAATTCTTTATGAGGACACTTCCACACTTGCACAACATGACTCAAAACTAGTATGAGATGTTGCAAAATATTTCCACCTCTTTTACTAGGCAAGTGGAGGAGAGGGAAGGAAGATTGGGAAGAATGTTGGATAGAGTGAATGCTAGAATAAGAGGAGAAAGGGTTGATAGGAGTGAAGATGGAGTTAATGAAAATGTTGATATTGAGGAAATGAGAATTCCATCTTTCCATGGGAGTATTGAAAGTGAAGGAGTAGTGATGGAGATGATTACTAGGCCACTAACATCCTTGGCCCTTGTTAATGAGAGGGAAAGACATGGAAGATATAATTTCTACACTAGGTGCCTAGTGAGTGATAAACTATGTAATCTCATTATAGATGGGGAGAGTGATACAAATTTGGTGAGTACTAGTAGAGTTGAAAAATTGAGTTTACCGATAATGAAGCATCCCAATCCTTATCAATTGCAAAGGTTGAGTGACTATGGGGAAGTGAGGGTAAGTGCACAAGTTCTTCTTACTTTTCACATTGGTACTTATGGTGATCAAATATTATGTGATGTGGTTCCCATGCACACTACTCATATAATTTTGGGGAGACCTTGGAAAAGAGATAGGAATGTGAGACATAATATAAAGAGGAAACCGGTATAGCTTCCAAGTGAATGAGAAAAAGGTTGTGCTCCTACCTTTGAGTTTGGAGGAAGTGCTCAAAGATCAAATGAAACTCAAGAAGGAGTTTGAGGAAGAAAATTCCCAAGGTAAGGAAGTTGAGAAGAAGGAGGGAGAGGTTAAGTTTGAAGTAGTTGATCAAACTACAAAATTTGAGGTAGGGGAGTTAAAGTTAAAAGTAGTTGATCAAACTACAAATCTTGTTGTGGAGGCTAAAATTGTTGATGAAGGGATGCATGATCCTACACATATGAGAAAAAAGGGGGTGAGCTTAAAAATGTGGGAGATAAGGATGAGTATGAAAATTTTGAAGTGTGGCATGAGCTTAAAAATGTGGAGGAGGTTGTTGAGGATAAAAATTTAGAAGTGGTGGTTGAAAGAGGCCAGGAGAAGAGTCTCGTGGTGAGGAAAGGGGAGTTGGTGGTGATTCTTCATGAGTACAAGGACCCCTACCTTGTACATGGAGAAAATAACGATCTCCACCCCACTTTGCTTGAGAAAATTTTGCAGGTTGATCATAATGGGAAGTTTGAATCGCACCACTTTCGTCCAATCAAGCTTGTAATACAATGCATTCGTGTCTTCCAAGTAATGGAGTACTATTGGTTTATCAAGCTACATGGAGGCCATAATTTCCCATTTGATCCAGGAGGTGCTATAGGATATTATGAACAAACCTATGATTCGGGACGAATCATCCTGAAAAAGGAGGGTCTGATAAGAATCGTAGGAGGTTCGACAAAGAAAAATCAATCATGTGAGACAAAAAAATTTTTAGTATATTTTGAAGGACTCTAGATGCGTAAAAGAATAGTATTCAAGGCTAAAACAAGAGATCAATCCAAGAAAAGAAGCCAAGAATCAAGCTCGGAATTCAATTAAAGCTTTGACAAAGATAAATTCCGAATTTGAAGTTCACTATTTCTTAAAGAATTATAGATATTTTCTTCTAGTTTCCGAATCATTTTGAATCACCTCAATCGGACGTTAGGATCAAAAGTTATGACTCAAATACTAAAAAATGCGCTTGCAGTCAATTTCGATTGACAATTTTCGGTCGACCAAAATGGAGCCGAAAGTTACTGAAACATTTAGAAACGCGCGTTTTCTACTATTTTTCATATTTTCTTTCATTTTGTACTATTAATACTCATTTGCTTTCAAACCCTAGATAGTTTTTGATGTATGAATGGTGAAGTTTCCATGGGAGCAAACTTGGAGGTAAAATCCTCCTTATCTCTTGTTAACTCTTTAGGAAATTAATCAACTACACTTTGAGTATATTATTCTTGTGTTGTAATTTATTTCTGCCACCTTGAAATTTGTTTAGTTGATACTCATAAGGGATGTCAACGAGCCGAGCCGGCTTGTGAACCGAAGATCAAGGCTCGAGCTTTTAGGGGTCGAGCTTTTTTTGGCCCGAGCCGAGCTAAAGCTCGTCCCCAAAAATAAGGCTCGACTCGAGCTTTTTTCGAGCCGAGCCGAGTCAAGTCTCGAACTTTTAATTTTTTAAAATTTTTATAGCAAAAATTCATAAAATTTGTTTGAAAATGTGTATATGTAGCAAGTTGGACCGAGCTCGTGGTCGAAATTCATTGCTCAAGCTCCCATCGAGCTTTTTTAGCGGGTTTTTTTTTGCTCGAGCTGAGCCGAGCCAAAGCTCGTCTCTAAAAAAAAAGCTCGGCTTGAGCTTTGGCTCGAAATCTCAAGCCACGAGCTAAGCTTTTTCCGAGCCGAGCCCGAGCGGCTCGAGCCAACGAGCCGTTTTGCCATCCCTGTACTCATTGAGCTTGGTTCTTTAATCAATGAATTTTAGGTTAGATTTAAACTTAAGTTAAGGTGTTTTATCGCATTATTTACCATCTCAGCTTTCTTGGGAAGATTTCAAATAGTTATGGGAATTCTTGGTTAATATACCAAGGGGGTTCACATCACTTTTCCTTTTAATATATGAATGTACAAGTAATGAACACTCATATAGCTATGAAGTTCATCACTTGTAAGTTCTTATTATACCAGAAATCGAAGAAATCAATATTTTAACTCAGAATTTTATCAGCAGACTCGGACGCTACTATAGCCTCCAAATATGTCAACACAGGTTTTAGGATTTCTGGCAGAAAGAGAAATATTTTAGGATAACCTCTCTTGTTTAATTGAAAACCAGATTATAGAGCTTAATTCCCCAAATCTCTAACTTGTTTATATCTGTAAACTATAATTTCAGGATACACTACTAAGGAGAAACTTCTACATTGAGTGAGTAAAGTGTACCTGAATTTTCTGTGGTTCATATTTATTTCTGAATTCTTTTATAAGTTTCTCTTTAAGTTAGTTAAAACATGCATAGATTTGTGTGAGATCTTCCTTATCAATGGTGAATTCTAATTAAAAGATAGATATGATGAACATAGAGAAAATTTTTAGAGATTATAAACTATGACTAAGTTCGTAATACTACCAAAATGTTGTTGTGTTTGATGTTACTAAAGTTTTATAAATTTCTTCCCAAGAAGATCTTTAAATGTGAATTAACCTGAAACTGATTCATGAATTTTGGGCACTTAAAATCTAAAATAAACTTTGTCACACATGTATATGGAAATGTATTTAATAGTTGGTTATAAATTTGGGAAAAATCTACACATAATAAGCCTAGAGATGAAGGGAAGATTGAATGGTATTATGATTATTGTTGTTCCTTATTGCTAAGATTTTTGATGTAGGAAATAACAGGTTGAAAGTATGTGGTTGAAAAATCCCAACAGAGTTAATTAGTTTAGAAATCTAAAATGTTGAGTATTAGGAAGGAATTAGAATAAGTTTTTCAAGTTGAACATATTAAATCCTATCCCTGGGTGCTTAGGATAAGATATATTTCCATAATACATGAAAGTTAGAACCAATTAGCTTTACTAAATCAAGTAGGAATCTGTGCAAAATATTTTATGACTTTGCATGTGTTTAATGTTGCATATTCACTACCAAATGAAGGAAATTATATGGTTTAATCTTCTTATACGATTAAATAAGGAAGGAATGAATAAACAAGAATGAAATGCACTGCTGAGAATGGAAAATTAATCTATCATCATTCTTGATAAGATTCCTGTTATATTTTGAGAAGTGTAGTTTCCACCAAATATGTTTTGATAAAACCATGAATATTAAGCATGAAAGAAGCGATGTTAACATACAAAAATCTAGGAAAAGGTTGGTTATAATGCAAAAGAATTTAATTCCCGTCTCTTATATGAGTTATGCACTATGTCTAAGAAATAAGTTTGATTTATGATAAGTTTACAAAAGATGATTGAGAAGAATTGTGCATATCATTACATCATTTACATTCATGATCATGAAACCTTAAAAAGTATGCTACACGTAAGAATATTGATCATGAATAAATAAGAATGTCCCTATTTAGATCGTTGCATCTAGAGAACAAGACTCACTAATTGATCACGGGCTGTGAGATACCCTTTGAGGGGTAAGTATCTCACGAGACACCCCTTAGGGGGAGTAAGTGCCTCGTTTATGCTAGCAAGTCCAAAAAGAATGACGGCCAAGTTTTTTGTACTTGGGACGTAAAAGAATGCCAATTTGTGACCCTGTGTCGTAGGTAAACATATGATGTGCGCAATGTACGAACCTAATAGGGAAGAGCCTAAAGAAAAAGATAAAAGAAGGAAGAAAGAAAGGATAGTATAAAACAAACAAGTATTATGATCATCATGCAAAACATCTCATACATTGTACTTATGTTTTCATATTTGTTGGTGATGAAATGAATGTGATGTTTTTATGCTTGATGTACAAGTTTTAAATTTATGTGATAAAATGAAAGATAAAAGTTAGGAGAGGTTAATAATAACTCTTGCGATATTTTACATCCACGGTAAGATTATTATCTTGATGTTGATGATAATGACTTTATATGTTGTGCTTATGTGTATGTAGTTATAGCTGCCATAATTATGTAAATGTAAGGTAAATAACAAAGTTCAGATGTAAAGTTCATTAAGTACATGAATTATACTTGCTTGTCAACACTTTGCTCACTAAGCTTCATAACTTATAAGTCTTTTCATGACTAATATAGGAAATGGAACGCGAGCTCTTTGAGATTGCAAAGACTTGGGGAAGGACCTCTCATGACAGCTCGGAGTATCATATCATTACACGTCATGAAGTTTGTGCTCATTTTTCTTTTTGGTCGGGGATGTATTTTAAGGAAATGGTGTATAAGACCGTTCATGTGTACGATGCCTCTACCTATGAACCAAAGGGCGTCTTACTTTTTATTTCTTGTAGAGTAAGTGAGATCTAAAACTTTTGTTTTAAAAAGAGTTCCTTGGAGTCAAGAGTAAGTATGCAATGAAGAACCCCATTTGCTTTTGGTGAAGCATGTAAATCATTCCTTTCTTTTACTCGTGGAGTGATAAAAATGGGAGTAGTGATATGGGAAGTATATTTTGTAATATAAGTAAGGAAACTCTATTATGAAAGGGTAGGTATATTTTGTAATGTATGGAACTCTACTATGATATGATAAGTAAATGAAAATTTTAAGTAATGTTATATTCTTATGAATTTCCTTAGGTATGCTAATGATTCCCTAAATTGGGGAGTAATTATAAAGATTTTCACGTGTTAAAGGAATACAAGAAATTTAATTTTCCTTCCACTACATGATACTAGTAACCATACAAAGTAAAATTTAGTTATATCTTACGCTACCAGTAGCTAAAAAAAAAAAAAATTACGAAAAATTCTGGGGACCTGACAACCACACACCCTACATCAATGTCAAACCAATGCTCATGTGAAAAGATATTGACCCACTAATAAGAAAACATCTTCTATTATGGCAAGTAGCTACATGCCACGAGGATGTAAACATCTTACTCAAAGTACATGTTCACCGCCCTCCGCTAAGAGAGACTCCACTAAGAGAGACGAATTGTTCGTCTTCGAGCAGTTAGTTGAGTCTGCTCCACTTTTTGGACAATCTCTTCTTACGTGACAAAGTTATCCACATTTCCAAAAAGTTACTTTCTTCCTCATGGAGTTACAACCCTTCCACTTTTTAGTAACAAGTTTTTAGATGAAATGTCACTTCCTCCCAATCTTCTTTTTTTGAAAATCAACTTACTTGTAACTTCTGCAAACTTCACATTTTCCTTTCTGTAGATTTAGATAGGTTTGATGTGCTCAAAAGAAGATGGAAGAGACGGATAAACCTTAAAGTTGTATCCTCATAATCAATATTAACTTCAATAGCCTCCAATTTAGAAAGAAAGCCATTGAGAACACTTATGTGGTCTGAGATTTTTATATTTGTATTCATTCTCAAAGAATAAAACTATTCCTCAAATACAACCTATTTAACAGACTCTTTGTCTGATACAACTCCTACAGTTTTTTCCCAATTCTTCTTAGCACTAGATATTCTATGAATATTTGTAAGAATATTTTTTTCCAAATAAAGTCGTATTGTGCTTGCAGCCTTTGAATCAAAATTTTCATTATCGTCATCACTCTTATTAGATTCAATATCTTTGTTAGAACTCAGAATCGATTTTCCTTCTAGAGCTTTGTTTAGTATAGCCTGAATCAATACATTTCTGACTTGTACTTGCCACAAGCCAAAAATGATCCTCCCATCAAATTACTACATAGAAGAGTTAAATTCAAATTCAACCAAGGTAAAAGAAATTATTTTCGAATGCCAAAAGGAATCCATAAGATTTATTCCAAAAGGAACTCAATCTTTATTTTAATTTGTTTTTTGCAATAGAAGTCCACCAAACTTTAAAAAAAATCCTAATTTAAATTCTTTTCGAACACATATAACAAGCATTCAATGAATTAGAACTTATTTGAGACAATTATCCCAACAAATAATTATTACTCATTTATTATTCACGCATTATGTAAAGACTATTTAGTTATAATAATTGGAAATGACACCTATTCAAGTTTTCAACTTCATAATTCAAAAATCAAATTTACAAATTATAGATATAAAATTAGGTCATATTCACTTTTAAATATTAATATTAATAATGTTATTTAAATTAGTTTATTCTCATTTCAAATGCAACCCACCCAGACCCTAAAATTATTCTTACAGGCCCTCAACCTCATATACATTTATCTGAAAATATGGACAAACCTTGGCTTATATAGGGGGGGTTTCAATGTTAATATTGACTAAAGAGGAAAGATAGGGATGAAGTTCACCTTGCTACAAATCTATGCACGAGTTCAGTGAAATGTTAATAGCCTGTGGTGTTGACTGACTGGATATGGAAGGAGGCCAATACACGTTGACTGATGTTACAATTTGGGAAAAGCTTGACAGGATCCACGTCAACGCTAATTGGATATCCAGTTTTGAAGTGATCAAGGAAGAAATTCTGAATAAGGACACATCATACCACTTTCCTATGTTATTGAGATTCCATAGCACAAAGGAGAATTTGAAAGCTTCATTTAGATTTCAGGCCATGTGGGCCTAGCATATGAACTTCTCACAGCGGTTAAGAATAATTGGTTAGGACACTCCTCTTATGCAATACTTTAGAGGAATCTTTGACTTCTACAAGTAAGCCTATGTGCAAGGAAAAAGCATATAGCATTACTAAATCCCCAGAAGCCAAAACTGAATTAAATAAAGTATATGCCAAGCTGAATCTGATTTTGGCTAGAGAGGAAGCATTCTGGAAATAAAAATCAGGGATTAAATGGGTGAGAGGGGGTGTGAACATTGATTCTATCACGCCATGGTCAAGAAAAATAGAAGAAGCAACGAAATTCTGCAAATATGCAGAAATGATTGGAGCATTATGAAAGACCCTGGGAAAGTACAAAAGTCATCTGTAGAATTTTTTTACAAAGCTACTATCTATATAGAACCTACTCAGGAACAAGCTAAACTTTTGGATGCTATTCCTAAACTGATTCCAAATGAAGACAATGTCAACTTTAATGTTATGTCTAATATGGAAGAAATTAAGGAAGTGGTGTTTTCTATTGACAGTAGCAGCTCCGCAGCTAGGTTGCACCGACACTTGTCGGGAGCCAACGTGACGTGTTCGTCATTGATACTTTCCGACACGTGTCGAAACTACATCATATATATTAAAATGAAAAAGGAAATGTGCGAAATGCATGCAATTAAAAAAAATGATAAATCTAACTTATAAATTTGTTTTTATTTGGTATCTTCATTTTGATTCAATAAATATACAATTGATTGTTGTAAATAAGACTAAATAATAATAAATTAAAAAAATTAATTTGCGTGTCATTAACGTGTCGTTTCTTAACTTTTTAAAAAAAATAACGTGTCAATGTGTCGTGTCGCGTCCGTGCCACGTTTCGATGTCCGTGCAACCTAGCTCCGCAGGTCCAATTGGATTTTCTGGATCATTCTACCAGATTTGTTGGGATGTTATCCTGTATGACATATATGAAGCTGTCATTGACTTCTTTAAAGGAAAAATCCTACATGAGGGGATAACTGCTACCTCCATTATCTTAATCCCCAAGCTCTCCCAATTAACTACATGGTAAAATTCTTAGCCTAAGAGTCTGATTGATAATGTGAAAAATTTTAATTTTTATAGGATTTTTTAATTTTTTTTTTTATGGATATGTGATTTAAATTTTTTTGAAAAGTCAAGAATTGTGAGCTTAACTAAGAACGAATGGTTGAGATTGAATTTTCAAAGTTTTGAAATTTTTGACATTATCAAACGAGCTCTACATATAAATTGTAATGTCAACAACAAAATCTTAACCAAGATTCTTTCTAATAGGCTGAATAAAGTTCTGCCCAAAATCATATCATATAAGCATAGTGGCTTCATCCCGAAGAGATCCATTGCTGAGAACGTTCTAAAGGCTACAACTTATCTATCAATTGGATAGAAAAGTGAGGGGATGTAATTTTATCCTGAAATTAGAGATGGCTAAGACTTATGATAGGGTACAGTGGCAAGTCTAGTTCAAGTCTAGTAGAGGATTAAGACATGTTGATCCTCTTCCACCCTCCATATTCATCATTCTTGCTCAAGTTTCCTCAAGAGGGCTCGACAAATTATTTACTTGGTAGTAAGACATGGATTATGACTACGGTGGACCATTTCCTAACACTCACTAAGCGCGGATGACATGATTATCTTCATTAATGGGCAGAAAAGGGCCTTATAGAGTATCGTGGATTTTATTTGCAAATACACTAAGGTTGCGTTTGAAACGCATATTTTTTTTTTCAGGGTACTCAAAATTTTTCCGGCTTTTTTTTTCTTCATCTTTTTGTGTTTGACAAGCAATATTTTCCGGACAATTCGTTTTCCATCTTTTTTCTCTCACGAGCGAGTGATCCTTCAAATTAGGGAATTCGTTTTCCCAGCTAGCTAATAAAATTTATTTTCAGGTAAAATTTTTAACCATTTTCGTCACTTTTGATCATTTTTATTATTGTTAATTGATTTATTTTTTACTCAAAAATTTACATTATTATTATAAAGTACAAATGTATGAAAAATATTTTTTTTTATTAAAGTAGTTAATTTTTGCTTTATTTGCCATGAAAAATAATGTTAATCCAACAATAAAAGTTGAAAAATTTCCAAATTTTTCATTTAGAAAATTAAACTAATCAAACACATGAAACTTTCAATTATCAGGAATTCAATTCCTTGAAATTCATTTTTTTTTCACCCAAATTTCACCATCGCTATTAAATACAGTAAAAAAGATCAAGATAAGCAATCAACCACTCCAAAATCTCTTTTACTGCAATCAAGGAGATCCACTAACAGATGGTGGCTTGTGTGACACTATTCCAATTCCTTCAACTCCCCATTATAGAAAAACCCACTCCCGATCCATACTCATGAGTTTTACATTTACCTTCATACCCGACTTATAAACTCATTTAGTTGGGTAATCTCCACCTGTTTTGACGCGATTTCTTTTGAGAAACACGACAAAAATACGAAATAACAAATTGAAAACACGTGAAAGATCTAAATTCTGAAAATAAAATAACTTGAACGAATAAAAAGAAAGATTTAGACGATAGGACTTTGACCCAAGATTTACGACGCAATGAATTGACGATGCGGAACAAGAACCAAGGTTTTCGAACGCCACGAAGGATGTCAATTTCCTTGATAAGTTTTGGGTTAGAACGCCACAAGATTCAAGAATCTTTGATAAATTCGATGGATTGTTCTTGAAGAACAAGAAAATGATTCTTCATTGAGAAAAACTCTCAATCTTTTAATTCAATAATAATGTCAAAACTGTTTACAATAATGAATGAAAACACAATATAATGTCAAAAATGTTTCTATTCTAACCCTAACTGCAAAAAGGGTTCAAAATAGAATTAACAATTCCATTCGATAGATAATTATAATTAAAATTATAATGGACATAATTTTTCATATCACTTTTTAACCACAAACATTTTCTCCAATTTTTAATCACATATTTTACCTAGAAAATCCAAATAAATCTCATTATAATTCAAATTCCTTAATTTGATAGCCGTCGAACGGACCCTTAATTAAAACAGAACATAATTAAAAATTCGCGAAAAAATTTGTATCAATTTAACCGCGCGGAGAATTATTTATATTTACCGTGGCCACGTGGTTGAGCACTATTGCTTCTGCCTAATCATGATCGACTTGCGCGATCACACTTTTCCTTGCACTGCACGGCCATGCCTATTCTTAGTTGGCTCCCTCTTCAATCCTTTGAAGTTATTTAATTCTCGACTCAAACCCACCATCATTTTTCTCATTTTCCCATGTATATTGTTATTGCATTGATGATAACTGAATCTCTCCTTTGATATCCTATCTTGGATCACATCATCCCCCCTCTTTTGAAAATGATTCGACTTTGAATCTGCAACTTGTTCAATTTTCATGTATCTTCTACATTTGTCCACATTTGTTGGACATTGGAACATGCTTATACTTGGGGCTTTCCTTCAATTTTTTTAGGCTGTTCTACCTTGCAAGTAACTTTCATACCGACTTTAAATTTATGATTTGATTTTGGTACATGCGAAACAAAATTAACCAAACTAGGGTAGGACTTGTTAGCATGGCTAAGTGCAAGATTTGGTTCCTCGTACATTAGCCTCTATGCCCCCCCCCCCCCCCCCAAAAAAAAAAAACTCATTTTGTGGATGTACTTTTTTTTTTTCTCTTGCACTCATGCTCTCCTTTTTCTGAGGTCGTGACTTTAACTCTCTTATTTTCAATTTTCACTCCCTCTTCTTTTCCTGAGGTCATGACTCTTATTTTTTCCCTCAAACTTACTTTTTAGCTTTAGTTAATCCTCTTAGATCTCCTTAGGTGACAAAGGAGCAAGAATAATTTTCTTCCCACCATTCACAAAGAAATATTGATTTTTAAACCCATCATGCACCACTCTCCTATTATATTTCCATGGCCTCCTCAATAAAATATGGCCATCATGCATAAGCACTACATCGCATACTACTTTATCCTTGTACCCCCCAAATGGTAAACTTAACCTACCCGCCTGTTCACCTTAATTTCTCTCGACTCTGTCAACCACTGCAATTTATAAGGATTAGGATGTTTCATTTTAAGCAACTTCAAATCTTCAACCAACAAAGTACTAACTACATTAGTACAACTTCCCCAATCAATCACCAATTCACAAACCTTTTTATCTACTAAGCACCTAGTGTGAAATATGTTATCCCTTTGTTCATCCATCTCATTCACCTTAACTCTAGAACTAAGGACACGCCTATTAACAAGAGAACCCTTCACATCATAGGTCAATCCCTCACTATCAATACTATTAGCCCCAATATCTTCTAATTTCGGCATCCCCTAAAACTCATCCTCAGAATCATCCTCAGAACTAAATTTCCCATTATGCATAATCATAACCCATTTATTAGGACACTATGAGGTAATGTGACCCGAACCCAAGCATTTTAAATACTTAATATTTTTATCATTAGTAGGTTGGGAATCAAAAATGTTTTTACCTTTTGTTGTTGGTTCCTCCATCCCTTTCGGGATATGATCTCCATTATGCTCCTGCTTTGGTTGTAAGGTGTGATAAGATGTTGGTAAATGTCTTGCTGCCCCTTTTTGCTTCAGTTACCTCTCCACCTTCATTGCCATATGCACCATGTCTTCCAACTTCACATTGTGCTGCAGTTCTATCACATTTGCAATCTTCCTGGTTACCCCACTCAAGAACATAGCTATAGTAGCCTCTCTATCCTCCACAATATTTGTCCTAATCATAGCTACTTCCATGTCCTTATGGTACTCCTCCACACTCCTAGAACCTTGTGCAAGCCCCTGCAACCTTTGATAAATATTCCTATGATAGTGGCTTGGGACAAATCTCTTCCTCATTATGGCTTTCATCTCACCCATGTATCCTTCATTCTCTCAACATTCCCCCTCCTACCCGTCACTAATTGATCCCACCAAATTATGGCATAATCAATGAACTCCACTATAGCTAACCTAACCTTCTTTTCTTCCTAATAGTTAGGGCATTGAAACATCAACTCCACCCTCTTCTCTCAATCTAAATAAGCTTCCGGGTCACTTCACCCATAGAAAGGTGGTATGGTAATTTTTATACTTCTTAGATTATCACCATGATGGCTCCCATTATACCCCCTTTCATACATATCTCCTCTACCCCTTCTCCTTCTTACACTAGCTATGGATGATTGTACGCTACCCCTTCACTGTCATCATCAAACCCATATCCATACCTAGGATAATTTCCTATCCTATGATCCCTTTCATCATCTCTCCTTTCTCTAGGACCTGCATGAGTTTGTTCCCTACGCAACTGAGTAATATTTTCATCATACATATCCATCCTAGTCATCAATTTATCAAATTGTTCCTGCATGACTACTATTATACCTACATCATGTGTACCCATCATATTCATACATTCATATTGTTTTTTGTGACTCATTGATGAAGCTGTTTATCCTCTCCTTTCAACTACTTTGTTGTCACCTACTGATGAAGAAAATGATTCTCGCCTGTTAGACATTATTAGTTCTCAACAAGAAAAAATTTAAATTTCCTCACATACTTGTTTTCGCTCGTTTATTACTCTTAATCCCTTTCAAGTTCCCAAAGAACCAACCAAAGACTCAAGAATAATTGGGCAAATGAAGACACGAGGAAAACAAAGAAAACTTGAAAATTGAGAAATTTTGAAATATTTTGGGAATTTATGTTCGAATTTTTTACTTGAAAATTCGATTACGAATACGACAAAAGAAATGGAATTGAATTTGGATAAAAATTGAACTAAATCAACACTTTTGAAATTTAGTTAGAACTTTTATGGATAAAAACTTAAAAATCTTATGAAGGACACAAAGAAAGCAGAAAATCAAGAAAAAAAGAAAATCTAAATATATTAAGAATTGAATTTTGATCCAATCTCTGATACTACTTGATGAGATTTCTTTGGGAAACGCGACTAAAATGTGGAATGACAAATTGAAAATGCTGGAAAGATCTAAATTCAGATAATAAAATAACAAGAATGAATAAAAAGAAAGATTTAGACGATATGACTTTGAACCAAGATTCACAATCAAATGAATTGATGATGCGGAACAAGAACCAATGTTTTCGAATGTCATAAGGGATATCAATTTCCTTGATAAGTTCAGGGTTGGAACACCACAAAGATTTAAGAATCTTTGATAAGTTTGATAGATTATTCTTGAAAAGCAAGAAAAGGAATCCTCATTTTTCTAGAGAGAAACTCTCAATCTTTTAATTCAATACTGTCAAAGTTATTTACAATAACGAATGAAAATACAATATAATGCCAAAAAGGCTCCTAATCTAACCCTAGCCACAAAAGGGTTCAAAATAGATTTAAAAATTAATGAAAACGGAAAATAATTATAAATTCGCGAAAAATCTATTTCAATTTAACTACGCGGATGCGTGGTTAAGCGTTATATCTTCTGCCTAATTATGATGGACTCGCGCGGTCATGCTTTTCCTTGCATTGCGCGGGTGCGCCTCTTCCCCATTGGCTCCCACTTTGACTTTTTGAAGTGATTTGATCCGATTTGATTCTCGACTCGAGCCCAACATCAAACTTGCTCATTTCCCATGTATATTGCTATTGTATCAATGATAACTGGATTTCTCCTTTGGTCTTCTATTTTGGATCACATGTGTCGGGTCTCCAACGGCTCCATGAGTATTATTGTCATCCCTACTCAGAATCAAAAGGATGATGAAATGAAGTTGAGTACATTAGATGATGACAAGGAGGATGGTTACAAAAAAAAAAAAAAAATGATGGGTGAAATCGGTAGGCCCAGTGGATTGGAGCCCACGTGTTATGGCGATTGGGAAAAGAACGGTGGTGCACTTTTTTTTTTTTTTTTTAATTGAATTGAATTCTTAGGAATTGTAGTAATATTTACCACCTTTTTTTTTTAATTGAATTGAATTCTTAGGAATTGTAGTAATATTTACCAGTGTTTAGAAAATTGAAAATCGGTTCGAACCCGAAAAGGCAACGGGTCAAGGGTTAGAAGGTCCAACCAGATCGAACATGTTTCAATTAAAACGTAAAAAAATATTCCCAAAATTACAAAAATTTCTAAAAAACAAGTTATTTTACAAATAAACTAATATTTACTCATTTAAAAAATAAAATGTTGGAATCACTACAACAAAATTTACTTTTTACGACGTGTTATATACCGATATGAGGTGGAAAATAAATCAAGCAGTCAAATAGTCAATGGTCAAACAGTTGCCACAAATTGATGAAACGACCCATGATGTTTTGAATCACGATCTCAATGTTCTTTATCATGACCGATGTGGTATACCACGACCGAGGTGGTGTCATTTCCGAGGTGATTTGTGTATACGAGGTGAAATATCGTGACCGATGTTAATTGTTCGAGCCGATCTGAATTGTGTTATCCAAGGTGAATTGTGGACCGAGGTGATTCATGCCAGCGAGGTGAATTCGTGAGACCGAGGTGATTTGTTCGACCGAGGTGAAATGTGCGAGCCGACCTCAATGGCGGAAGACGAAGACCGTTGTGGGAGTAGGTAGTATTGTTAAATCAGCCGTATTATGTGTCAGTAATCATCATTATTTGTAATATGTTAGAATAATAATTTGATGTATGTCTGTCAGAAGGGTCAATCACCCTTTTCAGTCACTCCCTGCAGAAGTGATATGTTGTAATGATTATGTTTAAACTCCTCAACTACTATAAATAGGAGTAAATGCTCATTAAGGGGCATGTAATATGAAAAAACCTCTCCAAACTCTTGCTATTTAATTTCGTTAATTCGACCTGGCTATCAGATCGGTATCGAACTGGACGTGAATTTGTGAAACTTTGATCTCAGTTCGCTTTTGATCTGTTACCTTTTCGATTTCTTATAATATCTCGAACTTTATTACAACGACGATCATTTAATTAAAGAGCTGCATACTTAGACAAATTAATCAAAAACATACAATCCAACTACCAATTTGAGAGATCATACCACTTTTATTTGTTGACAAAAATAGACGTCAACAAATTGGCGCTAGAAGGAGGGCCCGTATCCTTGTATTTGGCAATCACATATTTGCTCTTGCATCATAATGAGTAACAGGAAAAATTCAGGGAGCCACCGGGGACATCGTGGTGAGGATTCGCAAGGGAATTCCCGTATGTCTAGGAGGTCCGCCATTCCACGACCCCCAGTGGAGGCCAACATGGGAATTGTCCTAGATCGACTTGATAGGATGCAAAGGGAAATGGAAGAGATGAGGAGAAATCAGGATCGGGGTTGTCACCAAGAGGAGCGTGAAGTGCAATCGCAACTGCAAAGATCCGATGGATGCTCACATTTCGAAGAACGACAAACTGGACGCTCTGAAAACACAAGGAGTGCGGTAGGCGAAAGCACACCTTATGTACGGAGTCAAAAATCGCTGAGTTGGATGGGACCGAATCAAGCGAGAAGGGGTGAAAAAGAAGAGGAGAGTAAGGATGTACGGACTAAGGAACATGGGGACAGATCTCCGATGAAAAAAGTGAACCCAGAAAACCGGCCGGCTGGTAGCTCGACTCTTCATTTGGGTCAGCCACCGACTTTTCCGTCAAGCAGACCGGATCAAACTGAAGTTGAGCAATTAAAGAAAAGACTGTCTGACTTGGAGGCAAAACAAGAAGGGTTGGGATCAACAAAACCATCTACCAAGAGGACATCACCTTTCACGGAGATCATATTGTCACAACCTCTGCCTAGCAAGATGAAGATGCCTCATCTCCCCGGGTACAATGGGGAGACTGACCCGGTTTCGCATCTGGATCAGTGCATGTCATGGATGGAGCTTCAAGGGGCAAGCGACGCAATAATGTGTAGGGCTTTTCCCTTAACTCTTGGGGACTGGGCTCAACGGTGGTTCCGCAATATATCTCAGCACTCCATATCAAGTTGGTCTCAACTAAGTAGCCAGTTCTTGAAGCAATTCATGGGGTCAAAAATTACGACCACACCGAAGGAGAGCTTGGTGACCATTAGAAAGGAGAAGGATGAATCACTAAAGAGTTATTTGGGCTGCTTTAATAGACAGATCATGGGAATGGAAAGAATATCGGATGACGCGCTTCACATGGATGTTCTGTCGGGCCTACAAACCAGACTCGTTTCTGGTGGTCAGTACATGAGGATGGACCTCGCACGTACCAGGAGTTTCTTAACAGGGCGGAGAAGTTTATCAATGCCGAGGAGGCGTCAGGTCCCAAAGAAGGTCATCATAATACAGCGGCGATGTCAGACAAGAAGGAAAGCAGGGATGATAAGAAAGAATTTAAAAGGAATACTTATGGGAAAAAGAGAGAGTACAAACCAGCGGATAGGTTCCGTCCATATAATCCTGAACAAAGAAGTGAGCTCACCCCATTAAATGCATCAACTGAGGTCGTTTTCATGAACTAGAAAGACAAGGGGATAATTCCCCCGGCCCGGCCGATAAAGCAGAGCCCGAATAACTTGGACTCCTCCCGGTATTGCAAATACCACAGGTCAGTAGGACACACCACGGACGAATGCCGAAATTTGAGATTCGAAATTGACAGGTTAATAAAGAGGGGAAGCTTACAAGAATACGCTACTGAACCACGGGATTCAGGAAGGCAATTCAAACAACAGGAGAAGTATGCTGTCCATCAGGGGATAGAGCCTCGCGACAAAGACCGGCCTGATGAAATCCGTACAATTGTGAGCGGAAATCAAGTGCAGGTCGGGTCAAAGAGGAAAAGGCTAGAGTTCTCCCGAGAAGCCCGAAATAGCTATCAGATATGTAGTCATGCAATGACGCCGGACGATTCGGAGTCTTTCAGTTTCTCTGAGGAAGACGCAAGGGGGGTACTCCAACCACATTCAGATGCTTTGATGATCACGATGCCGGTGAGCGGTATAAAGATCTACAGAACTCTGGTGGATGACGGTAGTGCTGTGAATGTGTTATACTGGAAGACCTTTGAAAAAATGGGAATTGACCCGCGTAGCTTACGGCCAAGGAGAACAACGATTCAGGGTTTCACTGGTGACTACATCTATCCAAGAGGTGAAATATCTTTACTGGTGGAACTGGGGACAGGATCTTGTCAGAGGAGCGTGATCGCTGATTTTGTGGTAGTAGACGTCATGACAAACTACAATGCCATATTGGGAAGACCGATCCTCCACGAGCTTAAGGCAGCAGTTTCAATTTATCACTATTGTCTGAAATTTCCTACGCCACACGGGGTGGCTACCATAAGGGGGGATCAGAGGGTTGCGCGGGAGTGCAATTTAGGCTTCGCTTCCAACAATGTCCAAATGCAGGAAGAAGAAAGTCCCATCGTGGAACCAAGTGGAGAAGACGAGCCGATAACAGAGCTGCAAACGCTGGATCCAAGAGGTACACAGGATAGGGGTCAGTCAGGTCCTGTGGAAGAGTTGGATACTGTTAAAGTTGACGATGCAAAACCTTTGTCGAATTCAGAGTGGGACGTGGGTTAATGGAGCCCATCAGGACCGACCTCATCAATTTTTTGAAAAAGAATTCGGATGTGTTTGCATGGACTCACTCGGACATGGAAGGGATTGATCCTAAACGTGCATGCCACCACCTCCAAGTTAATCCTGATTTCAAACCTAAGGTACAAAAAAGGAGGTCACTTAATCCTGAACGGTATGAAGCGCTGGCAAGGGAGGTGGTGAAATTACTTAGCAACGGATTTATCAGGGAATCTTTCTATCCTGTATGGGTAGCTAACCCAGTGCTGGAAAAGAAAAGCAATGGGACATGGAGGCTGTGCATCGAATTCTCCGACCTGAACAAAGCATGCCCCAAGGATAGTTTCCCCCTCCCCAGGATAGACCAAATGGTGGATGCTACGGCCGGACATCAGCTCCTCAGCTTCATGGACGCTTACTCGGGGTATAACCAAATACCGATGAATGAAGCAGATGAGGAGCATACCTCGTTTATGACTGATCGAGGACTCTATTGTTACAAGATGATGCCGTTTGGTTTAAAATACGCTGGAGCAACGTATCAGCATTTGGTGAATGAAATGTTCAAAGATCTCATCGGGAAGACGATGGAGGTATATGTCGATGACATGCTCGTAAAGAGTATCCAAGCTGAAGACCATATTCAGCACCTTGATGAAATGTTTCAAATATTGCGAACTTACAGAATGAAGCTGAATCCCAAGAAATGTTCATTCGGGGTAGGATCAAGGAAATTTTTGGGCTACCTGGTAAACCAAAGGGGTATTGAAGTTAACCCTGATAAAATACAGGCGCTGATGCAGATGAGGGAACCAAGGAGAATTAAAGAGGTGCAAAGTCTGACGGGAAGGATAGCAGCTTTGAGCCGTTTCATATCAAGATCTACGGATAAATGCCGACCATTCTTTGATATTATCAAGAAGAACAAGGATTTTGAGTGGACGAACGAATGCCAGACGACCTTTGAAGAATTGAAGAAGCAGTTGGCGTCCCCGCCTGTCCTTTCCAAATCGATATCGGGAGAAGTGCTCTCTATATACTTGGCCGTTTTCGAACTGGAAATGAGTGCAGTCCTTGTGAGAACTGAGCAGGGAGCTTGTTCGCTAAAATCGTATACCGCAAGTGCACGGTTAGCGTTCAAGTAGTAAAGTGGACTAGAGAAGTCCGGGTTATCGTACCCACGAGGAATGATTGATTTGTAACTAAAGTTATTGATTTCATTATAAAAGAAAAGTCAAGTAACTTAAAAATATGGTTTGGTGTTGAATTACTAACTAAGTGACACTAAAATGAAATATGGCAATATGTAAACTAATAAACTAAAGGAAATAGATAACAACATGAGACTTAGAATAAAACTAATTAATCTAAATACTTTGATGACAATATAAACTTGATAATTAAAATAAGTTACATAACATAAAACAAAGTGAATTTAGTTTTCATAACTATACTAATTTATTCTTTTCAAAAATCAATTAGTGGTAGTTAATTAATCAACCAAATTACATGGAAATTTTATAATCACCTAACTTGTGTAGTAAATTCCAATGACAACTTAAAATAGTAACAAACATTTAAAAGTTACAAAAACCTAAAACAACATTCATAATCATAAACATGTAAACATAAATACCCAAAATCTAGAAACTACTTAAAATGCTTAATTAAAATTAAACTAGTCAACAATTCCAACACAATAACATTAACCCATAATAAACTAACAACATCATTTAACCAACAACATAAACATATGAATAATACTAAAAATAAAGATGAAAAACAAGATAATAAAGGAAACTTCCCCTTTTTGTGACGTTCTTGAAGTGAAAATCCAATATTTCTTCACTTCAACACAATTTCTTCCATCAACTATTAATGTTTTCAACAACCCAAACACAAAACATTAAATGCACAAGAAATAAATGACATTCTTGATGAAAATATGAGAAAATAACAATACCCAAAAGTTTAAACAACAACAAAATACTTAAACATAAGAAAACATTACTAAATCATAAAAACATTACTTGAAAAATTGCATTAAAGATATAAATGTTATGAAAAATACAAGAGAAAATGAAAGAAAAGAGGCAAGACTTACATACCCTAGCAAAATGGGGATTCTAGGTATTTATATTATCCAAAAATCAACCACAAACCCTAAAAAACGCACAAATTCGCGCAACACAGCAAACTGGGCCGAACCGGGTCGACCCGGGAATTTTTTTTTATTTTTTATAACTGCGCGATCGCGCGCGGTAAATAGGGCGCGATCGCGCGCTTGATTTTTCAGCGCCAAGGTTAGTCTCGAGTCCGTTTTGAGGTCTAAGTCGCGTTCGCGACTTGGTTCGAGCCACTCAATCGCGTGGCTCAGCTGGAGGGTGTTTTTGCAGCTAAGTCCCTTCCGTAATTGGCATTAAGTCCTCCATCTTTTAATCATGAGCAATTTAGTCCCCAACTTTCCAGATTTCTTTCAAATATGTCCTTCTAAAATTGCACTTTAGGCCCTTCAACTTTTGAAATCTTGCAATCTGGTCCCTCGGTTAATTGCGCGGCTTGTCAACACTTCCTGAAAGTGACAAAATGGTCCCCAAACTTCCAATTTCAGCGTAATTCGCACTTCTTTTGTGGTTTTTGTTCTCAAACTTGGATATTAACCTATTTAAACACAAAATATGCATAAATTAGTAGATATTTGCTCAAGATGTTCTAAAATATGCTAATTTAAAGGTATAAAAAGTGTATAAAAATGCACTTAACAGAGTTCAACGACCAGTCTACTATGTCAGCCAGGCCCTGCACGACGCCGAACTTCGATATTCTGAAATGGAAAAACTAGCCTATGCTTTGATAATGTCGACTCGAAAATTGAGGCCTTACTTTTTGGAGCATCAGGTTGAAGTATTGACAAATTACCCTCTGAGGCAGGTGCTACAAAAACCCGAGATGTCTGGACGGTTATTGAAATGGGCAGTAGAGTTGGGACAATTCGACCTTGTGTACAAAGCGAGAGCCGCCATCAAAGGGCAAGCCTTGGCTGATTTCATGGTGGAGCTCACACCAACTAACTTAAGTTGTTGTGCGGAGGTAGATGGGACATGGCGGTTATACGTTGATGGTTCATCAGCAGGAAATCGGGCAGGGGTCGGGGTCGTCCTAATCAGCCCTGATAATCAATTCTTCTGCAGCTCCTACCATTTTGAATTCGAGGCAACCAACAATGACGCTGAATATGAGGCTCTGATTGTGGGAATGGACATGGCTCAAGCGATGGGTGTTGATAGACTTATCCTGCACAGCGATTCACAACTGATAATCAACCAAATCCGGGGAACGTATGAAGCCAGGGGTGAAAAGATGAAGACCTACAAAGCAAGGGTTTTAGAGGAGCTGAAGAAGTTTAGGCACACAGAGTTTATCCAGATCCCTCGATCCAAAAATAGTCAAGCTGATGCTTTAGCTCGCTTAGCGATAAGTGAAGAAACGTCTGAATTGGAAAGCATATCAATGGAAACCTTGTCGCAATCCGCCTTAAAACCGTCACCTTCAGTCGTCCTGCAAACCTCTCTGAAGAGGACATGGAAGGATGAAATTATCCAATACTTACGAGAAGGGACGACGCCACTTGATCAAGTGAAAGCCAGGAGTTTGAGGATCAGATCTGCGAGGTACACTTTAATTGGGGATGATTTATACAAGCGAGGTTTCTCCCTACCACTGTTAAAATGTTTAGACAATGAAGAGGCTGGATATGTGATGATAGAAATTCATGAGGGCATTTGCGGGAACCATACAGGGGGACAAGCTATGGCGTTCAAAATTATTAGGCAGGGGTACTTTTGGCCTACCTTGAAGAAGGACGCGATTGAGTTTGTAAAGACATGCGACAAATGTCAAAGGTTCCCCCCGATCATGAGGAACCCTCCCGAAGAGCTGACTTCAGTGATGAGCCCATGGCCGTTCGCTAAATGGGGAGTAGATCTGATCGGGCCATTACCAACGGCAAAAGGGGGAAACAGGTTTGCTATAGTTGCAGTGGATTATTTTACAAAATGGGCAGAAGCTGAACCACTGGTCAAAATTACGGAGCAGAAAACTACAGACTTTATATGGAAGTCAATCATTTGTAGGTTCGGAATCCCACAATCCATCGTGACAGACAACGGGAAACAGTTCGACAACGAAAGGTTTAAATATTTTTGTGAAGGACTGGGCATCAGGAAGCATTTCTCCACTCCGAACCATCCTCAGTCCAACGGGCAAGTCGAAGCGGTGAACAAAATTATCAGACATAATCTGAAAACCAGACTCGAAAACTGAAAGGAACGTGGGCGGAAGAACTACCCAGGGTATTGTGGTCCTACCGGACAACCCACAGGACATCAACAAGAGAGACCCCGTTCACTTTGGCCTTTGGGACAGAAGCTGTAATCCCGATAGAGGTGGGTATGCCATCGTTTCGGGTCACTCACTTCAATGAGAAAGATAACAATGATGCCCTCACTGCTGAATTGGACCTTACGGAGGAGAAGCGATTATAAGCACAGGTTAGGAATGCAGTATACAAGCAAAGGAGTGCGAGGTATTACAATGCCAGGGTGAGGCCGAGAAAGTTCCAAATGGGGGATTTGGTGTTAAGAAAGACGACTACGACGCGTGAATCTCTGGGACCAAACTGGGGAGGTCCGTATCGAATCAAGAAGGCTGCGAGCAATGGATCTTAAGAACTAGAGACACTTGACGGAATTCAGCTTCAACACCCCTGGAACGCAGAACACTTGAAGAAATATTTCCAGTAGGACAGGATGTGAAATGGAATGTGAATATTTTTTGATGTCAACCGAAATGTAATCATATGAATGAAAAGATTAATGTTTCAAAGTATGCAAACCTGAATGGATGTTTACAAAACGAAGACCTTAGTTGATGATCCGTAAGTACCTATAAGACAGGATATCATCAACATTACAAGGTAATCCGTCTAAAAGGCGAGAAAGACCTTCCTAAGAGGCAGAACAAAGACCTTAATTGATGATCCGTAAGTACCTATAAGGCAGGATATCATCAATATTACAAGGAAATCCGTCTAAAAGGTGAGAAAGACCTCCCTGAGAGGCAGAACAAAGACCTTAGTTGATGATCCGTAAGTACCTATAAGGCAGGACATCATCAACATTACAAGGCAATCCGTCTTAAAGGCGAAAAAGACTTCTCTGAGAGGCAAAACAAAGACCTTAGTTGATTATCCGTAAGTACCTATAAGGCAGGACATCATTAACATTATAAGGCAATCCGTCTCAAAGGCGAGAAAGACCTCCTTGAGAGGCAAAACAAAGACCTTAGTCGATGATCTGTAAGCGCCTGTAAGGCAGGACATCATCAACATGACAAGGCAGTCTATGACGATGAAGTAGGTCCCCACGAGAGACCGAGGTGACAAATGACCGACCTCCATTCCACAAACGAGGTGTTCTGGTGAATAAATACCGAGGTGACAAATGACCGACCTCCATTCTACAAACGAGGTGTTCTGATGAATAAATACAGACGTGACAAATGACCGACCTCCATTCTACAGACGAGGTGGTTTGGTGAGAATGTACCGAGCTGAATATTTACCCACTTATAATTCACCTCTGCATATTATTTGGAGTGAATTGACGTTTGAAAATTGCTTAGGTGTTCACTTCGTTTATAATTCACCTCTGCATTTTATTTGGAGTGAATTGACGTTTGAAAATTGCTTAAGTGTTCACTTCGTTTATAATTCACCTCTGCATTTTATTTGGAGTGAATTGACGTTTGAAAATTGCTTAAGTGTTCACTTCGTTTATAATTCACCTCTGCATTTTATTTGGAGTGAATTGACGTTTGAAAATTGCTTAAGTGTTCACTTCGTTTATAATTCACCTCTGCATATTATTTGGAGTGAATTGACGTTTGAAAATTGCTTAAGTGTTCACTTCATTTATAATTCACCTCTGCATTTTATTTGGAGTGAATTGACGTTTGAAAATTGCTTAAGTGTTCACTTCGTTTATAATTCACCTCTGCATTTTATTTGGAGTGAATCGACGCTTGAAAATTGCTTAAGTGTTCACTTTGTTTATAATTCACCTCTGCATTTTATTTGGAGTAAATTGACGGTTTGCACTTGTTCAGAGTGTCTCGTTCATATGATAAGTCTTAGCTACAATAATAATCTTCTTCATTGAAAATCAGAAAACTACAAAGGCCGAAATAAAATAAAAAAAGAAAAGCTGCAAACGTAGAATTCATTCTAATCCACCACATTAATGGCCTCGTCAACTTCCGGAGGTTGGAGCTCTGGCGTAGGAGAAAAAAGATCCACTTCTTCGCCATCAACCTCGGTTGGCATTAGCTCAAGATATTTCTTGTAAACCAGATCGAGCTTTTCCTTGAGGAATGTGATGTCAACCTCAGGTCGTTTCTGTTCCAGGTCTTCCACTATCTCGATAATAGGTCTCATCAACATCGTGCTCGTACTCGGTGGAGTCTTTGAACTTTTTCACTGCCTCCTTGTAAGCGAGCTGAGCTGCTGCCTCCAATTATGATTTTTCTTTTTTAAGGTCAGCCTCGATGCAGTTAGCGACCTCTAACTCCTTCAGGAGTACCTCCTTCGACCTTTTCAGTTCGGACACCTCATCCTTCAAGTCTTTTAACTCCTCCTTCAGTGGAATCACCTCCTCCTTAAATAGTTGAAGTTCCTTGTTGGCTTCCTTCAACCTTTCCACCTCCGCCAAAGCATTCTTTGGTTTATCCTCGGCCTTGTTCCTGGCCTTCACCTCGTTTTCAAACATCCCTTTGGCCTCGGTGGCTAGTTTCTTGAACCTGTTGGTGTCACTAGCCACCTCGGACAGCTTAGATTGAGTTCGGGTGAGGTAATTCATAGCTTGGCCGAGGTGCACCATGCTGGTAGCCACCAGGTCGTCAACTGGCATATCCTCGCAATATTTTTCATGCCGAGGTGTCCAAGTTTTGGCCTGAATGTCCATCGCCACCTTGGTCTGATTTGGGAGCCTCATCAACCCAATTGAGATCAAGTTGGCAGCAGAAACGAAGTCCCGGTAAATCTTTGGGCGACTCCCCTTCAGCGAGCTCACCAAATCGGCTCGAACTCTGTCGGTGCCAAGGTAGGAACCTTCAGCAGCATGAATTCCTCGTGAAGATTCCGCATCGTTGAAAGTTGAAGGAGGAGGAGGAGGAATGACGGTGTCAGGTTTGCCCTTTGGGATTTCAGCCCGTTTATGCTTCTTCTGAGGAGATGGAGGAGGAATCTGACCCTCCTTACGAGGCGGTGAGCCCTTGGACGCTCTTTTTTGGGCAGCTCATTTGCGTGCTTCAGCTTTGGCATGGGCCTCTTTCTTTTCCTTCATGGACTCCATCCCTTTTCTGCCTTTTCGAGCTGAAAATCAAACGCAAAAATCTTTTACAAGTATCCAGTTCGTAAATAGGGTGGAATATAAATCTGCTTGATGGATGCTTACATTTCCGAAGTGGAGGATAATAATCTGACGGATCAATGTGAGTCAGACCCGCTTCAAACAAATGCTCCTCGGTCAATAACTCTTTTACCGACCTATCTGGCTCCGGTATGTCTTTTAAACTCACTATCCTTCCAATTATGCCTTCGTCCAACTCCGGTTCCTTCACCTCTGCAAAAAACAGAGTGATTAATATTAGACCTTTTAAGTTCGAAGTTATCACAAAATATAACTTACTGATCTTTTCCCTATAATGAATGGGTACGATGTGGCTCATGCCCTCGCTTCGGTAGGGACTCATCCAGTTCCCTCCAACGAAGAACCACTTCTCCTTCCACCAACGGACTAAATCAGGCAGGTCTACTAGAAGTTTTTTCCCTTCAAAGACCGACCTCTGCATCGCATAGAACCACCCCGTCCGTTTACCATCAGCCCGGAATTGGTAGGCAAAATGGAATTCGTCAATGGAGGGGTCGCCATATCCCATTTGATTGTAAAGGGATATAAAACCTAAGATATGTCTCCACCCGTTGGGGTGGATCTGAGTTGGCGCGACCCCCCAAATGCGGAGGAAGTCGGTAATTATGAAGGGAAGAGGAAAGCGTACACCGGCCTCTAGGATCTGATAGTTTGCGGCCACGCAGCCGCGAGGTGGATGGTCGACTCGTTCAAAACTCTCAGGGAGGAAGAAATGCACATAGCCCGGGATTCTATATTTGTTTTTCCACATGGCCAGTTCGTTTTCATTGACACTAGAACGGAAGTGTTTACAAGCGAAATCCGAACTATAACTGGTACAAGGGTCAGGTCGGGTGAAGGAGGCGCAAGAAGGGTGTCGGAACGAACTGGGTGAAATAGTTCGAGAAGAAGAGGGGACTATTGTTAACGGGAGAGGCTGAGCGGTTTCCCCTTCCTCCACATCATCTCAAAATAAACACTGAGTTTCCACGCTTTCGTTCCAAGACACGGTAGGTCCCCCAGTACTACCTACACCAGCCGACCTCATGCCACTTTCGCTAGAGCTCAAGTCCCCACTCATTTTTTTTTATATAAAAAGCAAATAAATGTTAAATGATAAATAAATGGTCCTCACCTCGGATTTAAAAACGAACAGAAACGGAGGACGGAACAGAAAACGACCTTGCAGGAATTGGGAGAGAGTCAAGGAAAAATCGTGGAAATAGGTGGCAAATGAACCCTTATATAGGAAAGGAGGAGAGAGGATTGGGCGGCTGTAATTATGACAAGACGCGTTGTCATAATGATGGCGGCTACGCGTGATTCGAGACCTGACACGCCAATCAGATAATGACGCGTGGCTAGGGTTACACAATTAACGGAACGAACGTCGATGTTAAAATTTTCGATAAGGGATTGAATTTCTAAATCCGCTCTCATAATTTCGAACTGATCTAGAGGGGACATTTGTTATATACCGATATGAGGTGGAAAATAAATCAAGCAGTCAAATAGTCAATGGCCAAATAGTTGCCACAAATTGATGAAACGGCCCATGATGTTTTGAATCACGGTCTCAATGTTCTTTATCACGACCGATGTGGTAT
Organism: Ligustrum vulgare; assembly: GCA_963555705.1. Classification (NCBI taxonomy): domain Eukaryota; kingdom Viridiplantae; phylum Streptophyta; class Magnoliopsida; order Lamiales; family Oleaceae; genus Ligustrum; species Ligustrum vulgare. The sequence goes on along the minus strand of OY743173.1, from coordinate 44,066,152 downwards.
ACCACGACTGAGGTGGTGTCATTTCCGAGGTGATTTGTGTATACGAGGTGAAATATCGTGACCGATGTTAATTGTTCGAGCCGATCTGAATTGTGTTATCCGAGGTGAATTGTGGACCGAGGTGATTCATGCCAGGGAGGTGAATTCGTGAGACCGAGGTGATTTGTTCGACCGAGGTGAAGTGTGTGAGCCGACCTTAATGGCGGAAGACGAAGACCGTTGTGTGAGTAGGTAGTATTGTCAAATCAGCCGTATTATGTGTCAGTAATCATCATTATTTGTAATATGTCAGAATAATAATTTGATGTATGTCTGTCAAAAGGGTCAATCACCCTTTTCAGTCACTCCCTGCAGAAGTGATATGTTGTAATGATTATATTTAAACTCCTCAACTACTATAAATAGGAGGAGTAAATGCTCATTAAGGGGCATGTAATATGAAAAAAACCTCTCCAGACTCTTGCTATTTAATTTCGTTAATTCGACCTGGCTATCAGATCGGTATCGAACTGGACGTGAATTTGTGTAACTTTCATCTCAGTTCGCTTTCGATCTGTTACCTTTTCGATTTCTTATAATATCTCGAACTTTATTACAACGACGATCATTTAATTAAAGAGTTTCATACTTAGACAATTGAGCTTATCAAGGGACAATGGATGGATGCAGAGTCACGTACTCCATGTCGACGAGGGCGTCGACATAATAGGCGGGGGACAGGGACGGAGCCAGGATTTTGCGTGAGTGGGGTCCAAAATTTTCCAAAATCGAGAATGTAAAAAAGTTCAATAATATACACAAGTACGAACAAAGTTGCTTACAATTGTTCTTTACGCGTTTTCATACTCTGAAAACGCTTTACAATAACTTCGTTATCAATTTTCAAAAATATCTCTCTCTCAACATAAACAATAAGACGATCATTCATCCACTCATCACTCATTCGGTTGCTCAAACTATCTTTCACAAGATTCATTGCAGAAAACACTCTTTCCACACTAGCAGTGGCAACCGGCAAAAGTAAAGCCAAAGTCAAAAGTTTATAAACCAAAGGAAAATGAATATTTTTCTTTGTCTGAACCATCTTCTCTGCAAGATCACCAAGACCTTTCAGCTTTTGGAATGCAACATTAGAGCCGACATCAACAATATAAGTTTCTAGTTGATCTCCCAATATGATAAGATCCAACTTTCCAAAATCTTGTGGATAAAACGCAGCTAATCGGATCAATTTTTTCTTATCAAAAGCAGCAAATGAATCTTGTGGACACAAACAAGCCACGCAAAGTAGTAACTCTGTACCAACCTCTGAGAAACGATCATTCAACTCTTGTAGTTGCAAATCAATCACAGCATAAAATAAATCCACACGGTAGTGATGCAAATTTGTTACCTTTGGTGGATTACGTTGTGGGCGACCACGGGGATCATTGCGCATAAACATATCATCCATCTTGAGAACACCAATGTTATGATCAAGACAAAATTTATAAACTTCTTCCAAAAATGAATCCCATCCATTGTCTCTCAACATTTGGAGTTGCTGCTTGCACGCTCTCACTAGGTCCATCGCATTCACAATATCTTGATCTCTCATTTGTAATGCTTGTGACAATTGATTTGAAATTCCCAAAATAATTTTCATCATGTGTAAATTAAACACAAAATCAAAACAATGCATGGACTTCAACAAATTGAATGCCTCTACTTTCTGATCAGAAGAAGAAGAATCATCTTCAGAAATCATTTCAAGTACATCAGCCACAGGAGAGAATAAGGCAAGCAAGTTGATCAAAGATCTATAATGTGAGCCCCAACGTGTATCACCTGAGCGCTGAAGACTGCTTTCCTGATTAAGTCCTTGGCCACTTACAATTTCACCCCTTTCTAATGCTTCAACAACATGAGAGGATTGTAATTCTCTAAGCATATCAGAACGCTTACAAGATGCTCCAACAAGATTTACCAAATCAGTAGCAACACGAAAAAACTCAGCAACTGCAATACTCTTCTTTGCAACAGCAACAAGTGCTAGTTGAAGTTGATGAGCAAAGCAATGTATGTAATATGCACATGGGTTTTCATTTAAAATCAGTGTTTTTAAGCCATTGAGCTTGCCTTGCATATTGCTAGCCCCATCATAACCCTGTCCTCGCAATCTAGAAATGCTCAAATTGTATCTAGAAAACATCTTATCAATGGCATCCTTAAGTGAGAGTGCTGTAGTACTTGTGACATGTTCAATTCCTATGAAACATTCTTTTATATGCCCACTATTGTCTACATAACGTAAAACAATTGACATCTGCTGCTTTAATGACACATCACGAGATTCATCTACTAGAATTGTGAATAATGAATCACCAACATCTTTCAAAATAATATTGATTGTTTCAGCAGCACAAGCACTAGTTATATCCTTCTGAATGCTAGGTGATGTTAATTTGCAATTTTTAGGAGCATTACTCAATGTCACAGCTTTAATATGATCAACATGCTCAGCTAAAAACTGCAAGAAAACAAGAAAGTTACCTGGATTCAGAGAATTCTCTGATTCATCATTACCCCGAAAAGGTAGTCCTTGTCGCAAACAAAGTCGAATACAATCAATTGAAGCATTAAGTCGAATGCGATAATCATCTTTAATCTGTTTTGATGTCTTGTGCAAAACTGTTTCAATATGGAGATCTTGATTCATCAATGCTTCGCACTTCATTCGAGCTCCATTGTGTTCACTATCATGCTTCCCAATATGAATTTTAAGCCTCTCATAATGTTTCCAATGATTAAATCCCTCACCAACAAAAACATTACCCCCTGATTGTTTTCCTTTAGCAGATTTGAATAGATAACAATAGAGACAAAATGCGGCATCTTTAGATATGCTATACTCCAACCAATCTCCAAAGTCACTAAACCAAGAAGGGTTAAATCTTCTAAATGTTTTTTCTCCAAACTTTCGTTTTGGAAATGAATGACTCAATGGTTGACAAGGACCTTTTAACAAATATGCTCTTCGAACTTCATCTCTAATGTTAGGAACGTAATTTGAAATTGGTATTCTTAATCCGGGGTCAGAGGGAAGCTCTGCAACATCAAATTCCTCAATCATAGTTGAGCTCCTCTCAGACGTTTTCGAACTTCCTACAACTGTGTTTGAATCTCTCTCAACTCTATGTGAACTCTCATCAACAACATTTTCTTGAAGATGTCTTTTTATTAAATATCTCTCCATTATTTATTAATCTGGAATATAACAATATATCAATAATTAATTCAAACTTCAAACCATTAAATCAAATATGGAGATCTAAATCATCTAACCACTAATTAGAATCTTATAATAAATATAATAATGGAAATTATGATTTATGAAATTCACAAATTTGAACCCACTTTTTTATTTTAACAATCACCTAATCTAAATTTCTAATCAAAAGATTTTAACCTAAATAAGTAAATTAGTATTAAAGTAAATATCATTCAATAATAAGTAAATATCATCCAAATATCCAATTCAAATAAGTTCCCAGGCTCCCAAGTCCCAGCAGGCAGGCGGCAGCATACAGCCATACATGAATACATGATACACTTATGATTTATGAATTAAGATTTAAGATTTAAGAAGAAAGCTGCACAACACCTCACCTGCACCGCTGCACGGAGTCACGGACCGCCACCGGTCTGATTTTTTGAAGCCGGAGCTGGCGAGCTGCCGGATTTCTGAAGAGGACGCTGGACGCCGGCAGCGCAACAGGCAACAGCACGACAGAGGAAGGAGCGGAGGCTGCGATCTGCGTAACTGGGAGGGAAGGAAGAGAAGTAAAGGAACATGGTGATTATTTGTTAACTGGGTCAGGGTTAGAGAAAATTGGTCTGAGCTTGGGACTGGGCTGGCCCATTTAAATTGGACTTAATTTTTTTCTCAATTTCAGTGGGGTCCAAGGACCCTCCTGGGCCTGGGGTAGATCCGTCCCTGGCGGGGGAGAGTGTCACGCCCCGCATGTGATCCATCGAAGAAATATGATAATTTTTCAAGACGGGCGCGCGAGGATGCACGAAAAGGGCGGGTTGCCAATGTTACGAAAGATGCACAATTGAGGTTTCTAGAAGGTTCCAGAAGATTGCGGAATATGGTGGAACTAGCTAGATCTGAAAGACTTCATGGAAGGGATTTGAAGGAACTTTCTAGAATGTTGAAGAGAATTCTCAAAGAAAATGGATTTCTAGAATGTTCTACAAGTATGTGGAAGTAGGAATAATCTAGATATTTTATGATAAATCTTTGTATAGATATTTGTATAGATATGTGTAGAATTATCTAGGTGATAAGATATTGTTGTAGAATAATCTAGAAGATAGATTGATACTAGTATAAATAGGGAAGGGATCCTCATTTGTAACCATCCAAGGATTTGGAGTGGCTAGCTTATACAGAGAGCTTGAGAGCTTGTATAAAGCACTTGTAGAAGAGAGTCTCAAGTGTTGGTCGAGTATTGTAATATTGGAGATTTTTAATACAAAGAGTGTATTTCTCTCTAATATAATTTGCTAGTTTTCATTTGTCATTTGTTTGTAAGCACTTGGGGAGTGCTTAGTCAAAGAGCGATGCTGATTTAGCTAATATCCTATGAGAATACTGAGGAGCTAAGTGCCGTACGGAGTTTGAAATCTCCAAGTCCGTGATAAGTGGCTCAGGACGAGGACCATCATTGACAGTCTTGCTCCCGAGTGTAATGAAAAATACACTTTGGAAGCATGTGATCCATACACTGTCATAGCCATTGGTGTATTTCATAATTGTTCATTTGCAAGGTGGAGTATTTGGCTTGATTTTGGTGTACATTTGGTAGTGGGTTCCAATGTACGCATATCTTGTAGTATGTGGTGACTGAAGATGGCATTGCAAACATGAATTAATTTTTTCTGAGAGTTTGTCACATTTATTAGTATTTGGCTTGATTTTGGTGTACATTTGGTAGTGGGTTCCAATGTACGCACATCTTGTAGTATGTGGTGACTGAAGATGGCATTGCAAACATGAATTAATTTTTTCTAGAGTTTGTCACATTTATTATTATTATTTTTTTTCAGCCCTTGTAACAGTTTTGAATTTTTTTCACTTTTCAACTTATTGTTTGTTCCTAAAATAAAGTTATTTTATAGGTTTATATTATAGACGTGAAAAATAATCATGAAGAGATAACATGTAAAACAATTCATTTAATCTATTCTAAGAAGTGACATTTAATTTTATGTCAAATGTAGAAAAAAAAAAGTGAAATTGTGTAACTTTTTCACTAGAAAGTGACACTGAAATTTACACAGTATTTTTTACTTCCTAAATACCTTCATCTGATTTTTGATAAGACCCTTAAAAATGAGGGAATTTTCGTAAGTTTCCCTTCTTGAAATCAATGGATAATTACCCAAAACCATGCTTTGATATTTTATAAATCGAAAACTTAGTTATTTAAAGAAAATTATTGAAAATGAGGTATCATACACCCCATTTCGCATCCAAATTGATTTGTATTCTTTGTCGACTCTTAGTAATTCTACAAATGGACTGCCCACAACTCCAAATCGAAAACTTAGTTATTTAAAGAAAATTATTGAAAATGAGGTATCATACACCCCATTTCGCATCCAAATTGATTTGTATTCTTTGTCGACTCTTAGTAATTCTACAAATGGACTGCCCACAGCTCCAGCTCCAAGGTGGAGTAGGAATAGGAGGAGTACACGTCATTTTATGATCGAGGAATTTGGGTGATTAAGGCGCCGGTGGAATCCATTTGAGGAAGAGGATTGAGATCAACCAACAAGGAGGAGGTGAGATGAACATCAACATCGGAAGGATGTGACAGTGGATAAGAGTAAAGTGTATTTTGCAAAATTATTGAGAGTCGGAAAGGAATTTTTAAATTTTAATTTTTAACATCATATAGCTAAACATTAAACCAAAACCAGAGAAGTCGATGTTTGAGAGAGGAAATGGGACTTCAACATCATGTATCTAAATTCTCATATTCTGATCGTCAAATATATGACCTTTGCCTTTTTACTTTGATTCTTTAGTAATTACCTTGAGTCCATATGCTTTCCCCCCTCTTTTGGTTGAAGAAGTTGTGGTGGTGGTGTTGATGGTGGTGAGACAATTATTTACAAATTACGAATACACTCATTAGTTTTATGAATTCATTAGTTAAAATTATAATTAAGTACAAAATCGAAATAAAGTTGCAGTTGTTATAAATTAAAAAATTGAAATAAAGTTATAATTGTAATTAGTTGTAAATTATAATTGATTCAAAATGCAATTAAGTTTCAATTGTAGTTTTAATTAATGTGTATGTAATTAATTCAATTAATTTTAGCAAAAAAAAAAAAAAAAAAAAAATCATATTTTACAAATTCATTTGTTACAATTGTAATTAATTGTAAAATTAAAATAAAGTTACAAAATGTAATTCATTGTAGAATGTAATTAAATTGCAATTGCAGTAATAATTAAGTTAAATGTAATTAATTCAATTACTTTTAGCAAAAATTAATATATCATGTTTTACAAATCCGTTTGTTACAATTGTAACTAATTACAAAATTGAAATAAAGTTACAATTGAAATTAATTGTAAACTGTAATTCATTACAAAGTGTAATTAAGTTTCAATTACTTATGTAATTTGATTAGTTAAAATTGTAAAATTGTAAAATCTAATAATATACAATTAATTTACAATAATAATTAATTAGTTATAATTGTAAAATTTAAATTAAGTTACAATTGTAATTAATTACAAATGATAATTTATAATATAATGTAATTAAGTTATAATTATAATTAATTACAAATTATAAATAATTCAATTAATTTTAAAGGAAAATGAAATTTCGTGTAACTTGTAATATACAATCAAGTTATAATAAAAACTAATTCAATTAATTTCAGCAATTAGTATATCATGTTTTTCAAATTTATTTGTTATAATTGTAATTAATTACAAAATTGGAATGAAGTTACAATTATAACTAATTACAAATGAATTACCATAAGTGATATTATCTTATTCAAGGCAACCGACAATAAAGCATAATTCAACATTAAATACAACCTGGGGAAAGGATGAAACAACAATGGAGGCTATTCAAGGTTTATATATATATATATATATATATATATATATATATATATATATATTAATTTTTTTTTTAAGAAGAAGTTTATTGAATCAAATGTTTAAACATTACACCCATAAGTAAATCAAAACAAAGTAGGATCACTGTATATATAGGATTGTTTGAAGCCTCGGCTAAGAACTTACCAATCATGATGAAATTAAACACAGAAGCTTAACAAAATAATTTTTATCCTCTGATTTTTCCCACTGCCAATTATGGCTACCCACCATTATTTTATAATGCACCAGGTGCCTTCAAATCCCCAAATATCTTCCATAAATCTCGATATTTAAATTTATTTTGACTCCTGAGAGATGTGTGAGAGATACATGGTTAAGTAGTTGAGATCCCTCTGTGGAAGATTGAGAGAGAGAGACGGTTGTTTCATCCTATGTCCACTTGATTGCTTGATGATACTAGGTGTTTCTTCCCCGTTTCTCATTCCTTCCGTATTTTACCTGATTTGAGGAATATGTTTTGTTTGGGAAGAATACATAATTAAGGTTTTTAAAATACACACTTTCAAACTTAAGAAACTTAAGGTTTTAATTCAAATATCAGGTCATAATTAATTATTAATTAGACATCTTTATCTTTATCTTTATATATATATAAGTAGAAGTGAGGAGAGAGAGTCATTTTGGAGGGAAATTTGCATTTAATGATTCTCTCTCCTCAATTCTACTTATATATATATATATATATATATATATATATATATATATATATATATATATATATATAAAAGAGAAAGACTTTTGTAGGAAAATTTATTATTTATTACATATTTAATAAGAGTTATAATAAATATATTATGTATAAATGTATTACATTGGAAATGAAAAAATTAGATTAATATATTTGAATATAAATAAATGTGATATCTATTTAATTGTGTTATGTAGGAAATGAAAAAATTGTATTAATATATTTGAACATAAATAAATGTCATATCTATATAAATGTGTTATATTGAAAATGAAAATTTTGGATTAATATATTTGAAAATAAATAAATACATGCTATATAAATTTGCTAACATAGAAATAAAAAATTTGAATTAATATATTTTGAAAATAAATGAATAAAATAAATATAGAAAAGATAAAGATTTTGTAGGAAAATTTATTATTTATTACATATTTAGTAAGAGTTGTAGTAAATGTAATATTTGTAAATGTGTTACATTGGAAATGAAAAAAATTAGATTAATATATTTAAATATAAATAATGTGATATCTATGTAAATGTGTTATGTAGGAAATGAACATAAATAAATGTAATATCTATTTAAATGTGTTATATAGAAAATGAAAAAATTGTATTAATATATTTGAATATAAATAAATGTCATATCTATGTAAATGTGTTATATTGAAAATGAAAATTTTGGATTAATATATTTGAAAATAAATAAATAAATACGTGCTATATAAATTTGTTAAGTTAAAAATGAAAATTTGAATTAATATATTTTGAAAATAAATAAATAAAATCATTGAAATTTTACTTCCTAATATGTCAATAAATGAGTAGGTTCTTCAATAAGCATATTACAAAAATAATTAATTATTTGCTATCAACCTTTTATAGCCAATGATAAGTTGGTAGAAAATTTAATCCTTTCATCATTTTGACAAAAATTGGTATGTTTAAAAAATAAGGAAAAATAAAATATATGTAAGCAACATATTAAAAAATAAATTTAATTAAAAATTACAACATATTAAAAAAAAAGGTGATAAGGTAGGTAAATTTTCAGAGAAAAACGTAAATAAAAGTTAATATATTTGAAAATAAAAAATCCATGCAATATAAATTTGTTAAGTTAAAAATGAAGATTTTGAATCAATATATTTTGAAAATAAATAAATAAAATCATTGAAGTTTTACTTCCTAATATGTAAATAAATGAGTAGGTTCTTCAATAAGCATATCACAAAAATTATTACCAAATGGAGGCTTAATTATTTCATTATTTTGATAAAAATTGACATGTTTAAAAAATAAGGAAAAATAAAATATATTAATTAATATATTGAATTTCAAATAAAATATATCTAAGTAACACATTAAAAAATATAGTTAATAATAAATTATAACTTATTAAAAGGGAAATAGATGATGAAGTGGGCAAATTTTCAAAGAAAAATGTAAATAAAAGTTTAAAAAAAATTATATAAAAAATTTAAATGAATGTCAAATTTTGAGGGCGCGGTATACTAAATGTAAATGTAACATTTTTTTATTTTGAATAGTTTTATCTTTTTTAAAGTTTCAAATTCAATAACATTTTGTATTGAAATTTCATTTAAATTATGTTTTTTATTTGATATGATTGAATCAAAATGTTTTTAAAATTATGATTTAAAAATTTTATATTCCGTGCATCGCACGGGTAGACAACTAGTATTTTATTGTGTAAGTCACAAAATATCACTAGTACAAAAAGACTCATTTGCGTCGGTTGTTAAAGACAAAAGACGTTGATTGTACAAACGATATATTTGGCGGAGCTTGACTTTACGCGTCTCGATTGTAAAACGATGCCTAAAGTAAAAAAAAAAAATTAAAATTATTTCTTCCCCCACAAGTAAATTTGGTGAAATCCCAACTAAATTCAAATCATTAAAGCCAAACTGAGACTACAATAAAAGAAAATGTAGTCTAAATTTTATCAAGAGTGTACCAAAATACTAATTATTAAGGTCAGTGCAATAAATTTGAAATACTACAAATAATCTGTATCTAGCAAAATATCCATGCATTAAGAACTAACTTGAGTAAATTTTACATTGCAGGAAATGTTGATTAACATTCTTGTTCTTCTTCATCTGTGTGATCCACAACTTATTTCTTGGTGCCTGCATTCATTAATTTAATTCATTTTACTCACATCTCTAGGAACTCTAGATTTCTTCTTTGGAGAATTTTCCTCTAGATTTTCTTCAGGTGTCTCAGACTTCTTGAAGTGAATTTCATTGACAGAATCACAAATTTCTACCGTGTGGCATTTTACCCTCCCCAATTGGCCAATGTGCTTTTCTTTTTCAATAGACAAAAGTCTTCCATTACATAAGCAGCAGGAAAATTGGCTGGAAAGTCATCCTCTATATAGTATATACACACGGGTAAGGGACATACAGAGAGGGGCAAGACACATACACACATACCGCCTACAAGAAAGTATCATATAACAACACTTTAGCATTCTGAAACATTTCCTTTTGGGACAAGACTTCAGTTTCATATTTAAAAGTTAAACCTGGTGAGATACCACCACAAGAAGAACTCTTTATCGCTCAAGTTCAATAATCACAGGTTCTAACCTGAAAAAGGCCCAAAGGCAAATAACATTACACAACCATAATAAAAATATAAACTGAATTTTTCAAGGAACAATTAGCAATGACTTTTAATGCAAACCTTTGTATAACATCTAGATAAGATTCCCCACGAGGATATCTATATCTCAATTTGTCCTTTTCCCGTGACTTGTGATATTAAGAACACAATGAACCTTAAGATCGAGTGGGAACTTTAAACTCTTGAGCAAGAGGTTCTCGGCCACGCCTAACATTTCTATCTAAATTTGCAACTTGAAATAAATCTTCAACCATGATCAAACACTAAAAATCAATTATAATATCAATCAAAAACTTTCAAATTCAAATTTTTTAAGACAAAAGCTTACCAGCTTCCCTCAGTGCTAGTTCTGCTTCAAATTTTGCAACCTGAAATAAATCGTTCAAATCTATAATCCATATGCACAAAACTCTTCTTTATGCATAAACTTTCTTTCATGATTCATCATTTATCAAATATCATTGCATTTTGATAAGTGTATTGTACACACTTATTTTCATCCTAAAAGTAGGATTTTAATTGTTTGTTTGAGAATATTTGTTATTGATTTTGTTGATCTTTATTTATATTTCAGAAATATTTCCAAAGTCGAGAAAATACAAGAATTGAAGCAATTACATAAAAATTGGATGATTTTTGGAGCTAAATTATTGACATGAAGTTGATGAGGCTAATCAAGAAAATATTGGAGCCAAATTGGAAGAAGTCACAACTTCAAGGATTAAATTAAATAAATTACAAAGGGCAGGACCAACTTAAAGTATATATCCTTTAATTTTGAAACCAGTTAAGGGACCAAAATTCATCCAGTAGCGCATATCATGAATGATAATGCCAGCTTAAAGGGGATTAGAACTTTTATATAGGATCTGGGTCTGGCTTCTTTTGGATACATGTAAGAGCATTTTATATTCTGAATAAACACGAATATTGTTTGAGATTGACAAAAGGATATATCTTCTGCCATGAATCTTCATATGCTCACTCAGTAAATGTACTTTCTTTTACAATCTATGTTTTGCAAAAGTATAATAAAGTTGGTTTAATAGGCTTCCATTTCAAAACACTCAAATGCAAATCCAAGTAAAGAATTGTGGTCACTGAACTATCATCTACAATAAGATAGAAAGGAGTAATAATTTTAGTTAAAATGTCCAAACAAAAAATGTATCTTACCTTGATAAACATGACAACAAAATTAAGCTTAAATCTTGGGTGTAAAAAAACTTCTGGACATCGGTTACACCGAATCCTTAACCCCAGGAAATGCCGGAATTTAATGTTAACCACCTCAGTTCCATCAAATGCCCGACAATTTTCCGATCGCCTTTATGTGAAATAAATTCAACATCATAAATTATGCACAAAACCAAGAGAATTTCGAAATCCTCAACACTTACAAAAATGGCAGCTTAATATATGTGTCAGAGGTTATTATAATGCTGGTCGGTGAAAATGTCAATAGAAAAAAACAACAAAAAAATTCATTGATTATTGTAAAATTCAAGTCTCTTGACTTTTCAGTTTTCAACAAGTCATACTTTCAAATTCTAGACTTTTCAAAAAAGTGGAATGTTTCCATTTATGAACTGAGAAACATTATAAAGAACAAAACATTTATCAATATGGAAGTAAGCACGAGATAATGATGCCCTTTGATCCTTTAAGAATATGTTGGGCAGGAAAAGGTTAAGGAAAGAACATGTGACAACATTTTCCTTTGGTGATATCTGAAGCATTAGTATTGTTAGAAAACAATAGTATAAAATTGGATTAAACGAACAACTTGCCAAACAGATTTATCCCCACAGTTCCTTGAGTCAACAAAATCGGTTACTCCAAATATTTTACATATGTAGAGCGGAGAAATGAAATAAAGGTAGTTCGATATATCTCAAAACTTATATTTGACGTAATCAATTATTCTACATTGTATCTAACGGTAAGAGAAAAAGAATAGCGATCTAGCGAGGGTAGAATACAAAGAATATGTTTGAAAAATGTTATAGTATCCCCTTTAATAGATTAGTAGATAGTATTGCTAAAATCCCAAGAAGAATTATCAAAAATGGAGTTAGTTATTTAAAGTTTTGTGGGTTTTAGTTACCAACATGTGAGTTTTGCTGTCACCCAGTCATCACCTATCTACAAAATCTGCTTGACAAGTTGAAAATAAAATTAGAATGAATAAATATATTGGCGTAATTATACTTCACTCTAGTGTAAATAAATTAAATTTTCTTCAATTTTGTTTAGTGTTATAATCATACGTATATTTGATAATATCTATTGGATAACTTTATCCAATTCTATCATTGACGGAAATTGTTGACATAATAATAATAATAATAATAATAATAATAATAATAATAATAATAATAATAATAATAATAATAATAATCATCATCATCATTGATTGATATAAATTCCCAATCACATTGTGTAAGAATAGGGCAATGGGCCACGGACTTGAACACTACAGGTCTTCCTTGTCAAGAGCTTCAGATCGGGCACGTTGTCCGACCTCATTGAATCATCCCCTTCACATATCCATAGGTCGGCCCACATGTCCGAGCACATTCCAACATTAAGGTCGAGATTCACCCGACCATATTTTTATTTGACCATATCAAGGGTTTGTTGGTTGGTTCATCCCTGCCTCATCACACCAAAAGACCATACAAGCAGGCCTCGAAGCATCCTTCGTCTATGGGCTTCATGAATGAGCCACATTCTTGGGCCCCAAGATAAGATGCTTTTCGTAATGAAACCCCCCCCCTCCCCCTCCCAAAAGGGAAGTTCAATCTTTATAAGGATTCTTTTCTTAAAAGGTAAGCTTACGCAAAGAGGACTCCTTAAAATAGAAGAAGGTCACGGGATTTTAAGCCTTATAAATAGAGCTCATCTTTTCTAATATGATTCATTCATCATTAACATAGTGTTCTAGTTATATGTTTCTCCTCTATTTTTCTCTGCAGAAAACTAATTCTCACACCGGAGGGGCGGCGGGGAGAATACTCCTCACCTTTTTGTAGGTTATTCAAGGCGAATTGATTCATCTTTTTCAATGATCAAGCAGCTCCAGATCTAACCATGTTAAGGTTAGGAATTTTTACAGCATCAATTGACGATGTTTGTGGGAAAAATTCGATTAGCCATGGTCAATAAACGTCAAAATCGTCTTTCCACATCCACGGGACAACCTCTTCCAGCCCCTACTATGGCTGAAGGAGATAATCCCCCACCTCTTGAAGATGTTGAGGCAGAACAAAATCCAGAATTTGCACCAGACAATGAACCAGTTAGTCGAGAAGCTTTCAACGAACTCCAACAACAGTTCCGTAAACTCCGTCTAATTCTTCAACAGCATGCTAGTTGTCAAGCAGTGCACGATATGAACACTCCTGGAGCGTTTATCCGGGAAGATCACAGGCCAGTCAATCCTGTGGATATCAATTCCCCGGGAATCGGGGGGCATCTCATAACTGAAGGTTCCACCAACCAGACACAACGAGAAATTTCCAGAATTATTCAGGAAGGAACAGCGGACGAGATAAGACATAACACACAAGGTCAGACTTATTTCATAAGAAGAACTCCTTTCACCCTAGAAATAACATCATTCCCCTTACTAGAAAAATTCAAGTATCCTTGGACAAAGGAATACTATAGAACCACAGATCCCAACAACTACTTGAATACCTACACCGATGTCGTGGACATGGGCCCCCAGGGCACATCTTCTAGCGGTGAAAGGGAGGGTGGTTTAAAGACCATCTTTGCTTGGTCAGGGGTTCGAATCTGACCCTTGCCAAGTTAAAAGGTAAGCCCTCACTCTGCACTCTGCGAGTCATAACCTGCGATTTACATTCTTTATCAAGGCCCAGGGTAGGGCAGGTAGGGGCCCCTAAGGTTGGGGTTCAACCTTTTTTTTCCCGATGTCGTGGACATGCAGAATGCTCTCGACCAAATATTATGCAAGGCCTTTCCACAGACCTTAACCAACGTAGCTCGAGATTGGTTTTCCACAATATCATCAGGTCAATCTCTTCCTTCCCCGATCTTACTGAGAAATTCAAAGCCTTCTTTGTAAGCAGCAAAAGGATAAAGAAGATAGCCACTTCTCTCATGCAGCTATTACAAGGGCCCAATGAGATACTACGAGAGTTTATGACTGCTTCAGCGGTGAGAGGCTTCAGATTCCCGATCTTCACATCACATCGGCAACTTCAGCTCTATCCCTAGCAATATGGGGTCAGGAATTCAGAATGTCCTTATCGAAGAGTCCACCTAAGAATGTAACCGAACTCCTCAGAAGGGCAGATAAATACATAAATATGGAAGAAACCTTGTTATCAGTAAGAACACAGGATCAAGTACATGGATCAACGGCAGCACAACCTTTAGAACCCATCTAGTAGGGAAATAAAAGTTCAAGGCAAGAAGATGGATGAAACACCTCTCGATCTAGCTCAAAGGGGAACAATTACGGGCATCAGAATTCCACTCCATTGAATGCACCTCGGTCTCACATTCTCATGGAAATCAAAGGCCAAGAGGACTTGAACTGGCCAAGACCAATCAAGGGAAAAATCGATGAGCGAAATAGCAACAAATATTGCAATTTTCACAGGAGCTCGGGTCATGCCACAGATAAATGCAAAATACTCCAACAGAAAATAGAAGCCCTCATCAAAAGGGGCTTTTTAGGGCATTACGTGAAGAAAGATGATAAGGGTCCTCAAGATCAGGAGAAAAGAGAAGAGAAGAATAGACCCACTGGAACCATAAATTTTATCTTTGGGGTATACCTTCAGGAGGTGATTCAAATAATGTTAGGAAAAACTATGCTCGAGCATTGGGAAGTCAGGAGGTTGGGTCGGCTAGTCATGACCATGATGTCTCAACCAGCATCAGTTTCAACAACTTCGACCTAGAAGGAATTTCATACTCCCATGATGATGTAGTCGTTATTAGTGCCATGATTGCGAATTTTGATGTAAGGAGAATACATGTAGACAATGGAAGCGCAGCCAATGTTCTTTTTCTGGAAGCCTTTGAGAAGATGATGCTCCCAAAAGATCGGCTTCAGCAGATTATTACTCCATTGACAGGTTTTGGTGGAGGTACAATAAAACCAGAAGGTTTGATAGATCTACCCACTTCTCTGGGACAGGAGAAAGATGAGTTACGAGGATGACTCAGTTTCAAATTGTGAAAACTCTGATGTCTTACGATGCCATCTTGGGAAAATCATTCTTGAACAATATTAGAGCAATTGTGTCAACTATCACTTGGCAGTCAAGTTCCCCACTCCTGCATGTATCGCAACAGTGTGGGGAAATCAAGTAGTGGCCAGAAGTTGTTATATTAGTTGCATCGAAAAAAAAAAAGACAGAACTGATGTCGATTGAACTTCCGATGGAAGAACGTATGTCACCAGTAGAAGAATTGGAGGAAGTCCATATCTCAGAAGGAAAAAAAATTTCCATTGGGAAGGAGCTCCCAAAAATGGCCAAAGAAGAGCTAGTGCAGTATTTGAAGAAAAATTTTGATGTTTTCTCTTAGAGTGCTGAAGACTGCCCGGGATAGACCCCTCACTTGTCGTACATAGGCTCAATGTTCATCCTGATAAGAAGCCTGTGAAACAACGAAGAAAATAATTTGCTACCGAAAGAAGGCAGGTTATCAAAGAAGAAGTTGCTAAACTTCTCAAAGCGGGATTCATCAAGGAGGTGAAGTGTCCAGAATGGTTAGCCAATGTGGTCTTGGTGAAAAAGGCTAATGAAATGGCGAGTCTGCATAGATTTTACAGATCTGAACAAAGCATGCCCCAAAGACAGTTATCCTCTTCCCCTGATTGACAGATTGGTGGATCCTACATTAGGTTCCGAACTTTACAACTTCCTTGACGCTTTCTCGGGTTATCACCAAATCAGAATGGCCGAAGAAGACCAAAAAAAAAAAAAAATATCATTCCTTCCTGACGAGGGAATCTACTGATAGAAGGTCATGCCATTTGGACTAACGAATGAAGGAACAACCTACCAAAGACTTGTGAACTTGGTCTTCTCTAAACACATTGGGCAGAACATAGAAGTATATGTTGATGATATGGTAGTGAAGAGCTAAAAAAAGAAAGACCATGTGACCGACTTGGAAGATATATTCTCTACACTTCGACAACATCGGATGAAGTTAAATCCTACAAATTGCGCTTTCGGTATTAGCTCAGGAAAAATTGTAGGACTTATGATCACCCAGCAAGGAATAAAGGTCAACCCGGACAAGATCATGGCCCTTCTGAAAATGGAGCCTCCTAAAAGCATCCGGGAAGTACAGAAACTTACAGAAAGAGTGGCAACATTAGGCTATTTCATGTCAAGGGTAGCAGATAAATGTTTTCCCTTTTTCGAATCCCTCAGAGGTAATAAGGAATTCATATAGGATGAAGAATGCTAAACTTCCTTTAGAAGACTCAAGAAGTACTTGGGAACACCCCCAATACTAGTAAAATCGAATCTGGGAGATGATCTTCTTCTGTATCTAGCAGTTTCAGATCACGCAGTTAGTGCCGTTTTGGTCAAGGAGGAAGGAAATATTTAGAAACCAGTCTACTATGTCAGCAAGATGTTATTAGATGCAGAGATTCGGTATACGCTGGCAGAACAGCTTGCACTTGCATTAGTCACAGCAGCCAGAAAATTGAGGCCTTACTTTCACGCCCATATCATAATAGTCCTCACAAACCAACCTCTGAAACGAATTTTGCAAAAGCCTAATGTCTCGGGCCGCCTCCTTAAGTGGTCAATCGAACTCGGGGAATATGACATTGATTTCAAACCCCGAACCTCCATAAAGGCATAGGTCTTGGCAGACGTCGTCGTCGAACTCGCCCCAAGACCTCGAAGGCCAGCAATCATGACAGGAAAGATGAGGGTTGGACTTTGCAAGTAGATGGAGCATCAAATGCCGCGGGCTCGGGGGGTCAGAATCATACTAAAAAAAGATGATGGCACAATGGAGATTTAGTGCACAGTTAGGTTCAACTTCCCGACCACTAATAATGATGCAGAATATGAGGCTGTCATCGCCGGGCTTCATGCCACACATCATCTCGGGGTCGAGCATGTCAAGGTCATGAGTGATTCATAATTGGTGGTAGAACAAGTTAGTGGCACTTTCGAAGCAAAAGACTAGAAGATGTCATTCTACAGAATGGTGGTTTTAGACTTGCAAAGGAAGTTCAAATCTTGCAGCATAGAAAAATTACCAGGGTCCACCAATCACAAAGCCAATGCCCTGTCAAGACTTACATTTTCCAACTTGGATAACTTGGAAAGGACCGTGTTTGTGTGAACACTTCGTGAGCCTACCATCACACAACTCGATGTGATGGATATTTTGGAGCATGAGCCCTATTGGATGGATCAAATCATTGAATACTTGATGTTGGAAAATTTCCAGATGACAAAGCAGAAGCTAGAAGGTTCAAATCAAGAGCTCCAAGGTACACCATCATGAAGAACACTTTATTCCGTTGGAGCTTCACACTTCCCTACCTTCGATGTTTGACCCCAAGAGAAGCAGCCCTTGCTATGACCGAAATTCATGAAGGAATTTGTGGAGGATACCAAGGAGTGAGAGCTATGGTAACAAAATTGGTAAGATACGATTACTACTGGACAAGTATGAGGAAGGATACCCTCAATTATGTGAGGACTTGTAAATAAGTGCCAAAGGTTTGCATCCCAGCTACATCAGCCAGTGGAAGTGCTCTCTTCGATCTTATGCCCATACTCGTTTGCACATTGGAGAATTCACATACTTGGGCCTTTTCCAATAGCTCGTGGCCAAGTTAAATTTTTAGAAGTGGCTGTAGAATACTTTACAAATTGAGTAGAAGTAGAACCTCTCGCTATAATCTCAGAACAAAATTTGGAGTCATTTGTCTGGAAATCGATCATTTATCGTTTTGGTCTTCCCAAGACATTGATCATTGACAATGGGCGATAGTTCGAGTGCCAAGCCTTCAAGCAATTCTACTAGAATTTTGGGATTGAACACAGTTTAACTTTAATTTCACACCTGCAAAGTAATAGATTAGCTGAGGTAACAAACAAACTTATCTTACAAGACATAGAACTCGCCTTGACAGTGCCAAAGGTGATTGACCCGATCTCCTTCCTAAAATTCTATGGAAGAATCTAACAACAATTAAGATAGAAACCAGGGAAACCCCATTCATGCTAGCTTTTGAAATGGAAGCCGCTATTCCAGTAGAAGTGACGGTTCCTAGCTTTCACGCAATGACTGTGGAATCACCAGATCATATTGAAGGGCAAAGGGAAAGTCTAGATATCTTGGAAGAAGGCAGGGAAAATTCCGCCCTAAGAATAGTTGCTTATCAACAGGCCATGTCAACGAAGTTTAATCTCCGAGTAAAAAAGAGGGATTTCAGAATGGGCGATCTTGTCTAACGCCGAAGCGAAGCTGTCGGTCATCAACCTGGGAAGCTCGGACCTATTTGGGAAGCACCATACGAAGTCATTCGGAAGGTCGAGAAGGGTTCATACAGTCTGAGAACCATGAACTCCAAGCCCCTTCCTTGACCATGGAACATTGAAAATATGAAGCCCTACTACAAGTAGGCACCATTCTTCAGCAAGTTCTTCTCAGTCACAAAGTCATCTAGTTATAGAAGAGTCGAGTCTGCGAACTCATTGCTTTAATTTTAATTACGGACTTGGACGTCCATCTATGTTTTTGTCAGTAAGGTAAGGCCTGTGCGCTCAATTTATTTTCTTTTCAGAGTTTGTGACGGGTACTCTTTTTTCTTATACAGATTTTTTCCAAATGATTTTTTTTGTTAAGGTTTTAACGAGGTCCACAGTCCAGTCCCACTTCAATAAAAGTATTTCTTCCGAAGAATGAGAGCAAAAGATCAAATACTGGAATAACGTACAAGGTCGGCCATGCGACACGACTTTACAAGTTACTCCCCACAAATAATTTATAATGTTTGTCTCAAAGCATGACGTTACAAATTATTTCCTCACAAATAATTTACAATGTATGTCTCAAGGCACGACTTTACAAATTATTTCCTTACAAATAATTTACAATGTCTGTATCAAGGCACGATATTACAAATTATTTCCTTACAAATAATTTACAAGGTTGGTCTGTAGCCCAAACTCCACAGTCCCATACTAGAATGGCTTGTGAAGTTGATTTAATTGTGGTTTGTGACGTTAATTTTTTGATACTTAGCTTTTGAAAAATTGAAGTTCAATTTTTGCTTACTTGTCATTTATAAAATTAAATTTTCTCTTTATTTTAATCTTTTTCTGAAAGGAAAATTTTTTCAGGGGCACTGCACCCCGAACCCCCTTTAGCCCCCTCCCACCTCGAAAAATCTCATGTTGACATAAATTCCTATCTCCGCCCCTGCTTAGAATAGAGATATATTAATTCCTTAGTTTGCTTTAACATTGAATTCCTCTTTGGTTCAGTGCTTTGCTTTTTACCCTTCCATTCGTTTTGCTTTATTTTCTATTTCAGAGACAAGGATCAACTCGAAAAACTTCAGTTGGTGGGCCGTCATAGTTCACCATTGCATTATGTAGATCTGCAAGTAAGTTGTGAATCTAAATGCTCTTTTTATAATATGCTTAGAAGTACTCGTGTTTATTGTCGAATCTTCTTTTATGCAGTATGTCCCGAGTGAACTAAATTATAACTCCATCTTTGTTCTAACTCCTCATACTAGATTCAAGCATTTATATAGCAATGCTTCTTTGAGGGAGATTCAGATGGTGATGAAGAATAAAACTGGACACTTGAAGAATTTACAAATAATATAGTGACAGGGAGGGAAGACAAGAAACCCTTTCTTACTGGGGATGTGCTTTTGAACCTTAAAGATGACATAGGTGTGGTAGGTGATCTATCCTTTACTGACAACTCAAGTTGGACGAGGGGAAGTAAGTTCAAGCTTGGGACAAAAGTTGTGGATAGGATTGAGGGGATCAGAATAAGAGAAGCCAGATCAGAATACTTCGTTGTTAGGGATCATCGAGGAAAATGCGAGTAGTTCAATTGCTTTCTTCCCTATTTACAGTTCTAGAAAATAAAATAATTGTATTAGTTGTACTATATGTATCAGAATGATGTCCATTGTACCATCAAGATATGTTTATATGGATTTAAGCCATCTTTGTTTGTTTTTCCATTTCAGAAAACTATATTCCTATGTTTTGCAATTACTATTAGATTATCAAAATGCACACAACCATTACTTCAAAAAAATGGATCAACATTGCACCACATGATGTCCGAGGTCGTGCAACGCATGATGCCACAGTAGTATATTAAAATAGCTGAAGGCCTTTACCACTTTTCATTTGATGTCATTAGTGACGTAGCAACTATATGCTATCATTTGTGTCAATTTTGGTTGGAGCGGTGTCGTTTGGGATTGGAACAAAATGACATCGTATTGTGCATAGTTGTATTAGATGGGAATGGGCTGAAAAAGTTGTCATTTGTTCCAACTTTTTTTTGTGTGTTTTGTGAGTTTCGAGAGAGTTCTAGCTCTAAGTTTCCGTCTCCTTTGTTTGGTCGTCGTTGTCGGTCTTCTTCTTCGTCGCTTGTGTGCTCTGTTGTTCGATTATGTTGTTTTCTTCGTCTAGGTGATGAATATTGGTTTTCTGGTTGAATATTTGAAGATTTCGTTCGTGGAGGTAGCAGTTTACGATGTGGTTTGTAGTCGTTGTTTTGTAACTTCATCTCTTCCCTTTCTTTTTCTTAGTTTAAAGCTATTGTGTGCTTCGTTTGGTTGTTTATTATTGTTGTGGCATGTGAGTACTTATGTATCTTGCATGTGAAGGTTGCTGTGTTTGTTGCGATGTGGCTTTTCACTATTCCTCTTTTTTCCTTTTCTATTTTCAGTTGAACCAATCCATTTCCTTATGTTTGAGCAGCAATTATTGGGATTTTATTGGAGTACTTTTGTTTCGTGCTTTTATTTAAGGCCTATTCTGATCAACCCAAAACACATGGTACCCTGTGGCCAGACCTGTAAGGAAGCCACTGAAGCAAATGTTTCAGGGCCCAATGGTCCAAGAATTTTAGGGGCCAAAAAAATTGGCCTTGTTACTTTAACCTACAAAAAATGATCCAATTTTAGGGCCCAATGGTCCAATGTTTTGCAATTTTATGGTGAGTTTGTAAATTCTTTAGTATATTTGTCTTGTGAATTTGAATTTTATTCTTATTTTCCTTTAAAAAAAAAAATTAGGGGCAGCCCCCTTAAGTTTCCCACGAACAAAAGGGGCCCATTTCTCCTAGAATACATTTTTCGCTTCAGGTCTCGATTGGTACAGGTCCGGCTCCCTTCTGGCTACAATTATAAAATACAATTATAAAACAATTTGTGGCACTTCTTGATTTTAAGATTAGAAGTTTTTTTTTTTGGAAGTTTTAACTTCTCCTTTCAAAAGGAAATTTGTGTTGCAGCTGCTGGGGCCCTAAATATTTCCCATTTAGAGTACAAACAAAACAATTGAGCCAGCTATCAGTTAATTCCCTGTCTACCACTCCAATTAAAATAAGTGAATAATTATTTTTGATTGGTATTCTTGTACTAACCGTCGAAAGATTATTAGAAATTTAAATGTCACGGCTTCCATACATAAATCATCGCTGTATTACGTTATAATTTCCAATACATGTATTTTTATAATAATTTAAGTTTACTTAATGTCCATATTTATTTTTGTTAGAGTTCAAGACAGCAGCTTCATCTGTTTTGTGCAAGCCATCTAAATTCCATTATTTACTCCTTTCAACACATATAGTAAGATTTTGTATCCTTTCTTCTTAACTTTATAAATTACAAATAATTGGTTTATTACTATCTATACATTTTATTTAGACTACTAAACAAAAGAATCCGAATTCATATTGAAACTAATAAAAAGAATTATTTTATCATGGTTGCATTTAAAACTCTATAAAAGCAATGTATGTTGCTGAAAACATTTATAATGCTATTCAATCAACTATCAATTATGCATAAGTACAACTTTCCAAAGATGTACTTCTACATTTATTAGTTATTATATTATTTACTGGAAGTCTATTAAAATTTTTAGTGTCACAGCTTCTATACATAAATCATTGTTTTATTACAAAGAAATTTTATTTATTTTGAATGATCTTTACTAAGTTAAATAGTTCCTGTATGTCAATCTTTTCTATTTTAAATTACCATTTGTGATAATTTATATTATCATTTGTGATATATACATACAATGTGTGTGAGTGTATAATGATATAAATTTAAGTCATTTCCCTATCCATTTTCATTATAGATAGTTCATACCAACAAATTTATCTGCATAAACATAACTATATTAGCTCAAAATGTTATCCTTCCATCATTTTCCCAATGTCTAATAACTGCAAACATTGTTTCAATTCATTGATATACAACAAAATAATTCTTGTACTGGCAGGGTTGAGCATAAATCTGCCATTCTTGAAAGTCAGCAATTTTGTTGAGAATGCTAACAATGTTCTTGGTAAGACTTCTGTTTTGTGCAAGCCATCTACGTTCAATTATTTACTCCTCTTAAAGCATTTGGAAGATTTTGTATATTTTCTTCTAAACTTTATTTAACTGAAATATGCTCTAGACAGTGTTAATACAGATATATCGATTATTTTATTAATTTTCACTTCAAAATTTAAAACAAACATCATGGATGCATACTTGTTATGTAGCTTAGATCTGAAAGTTTAGGAGTTGACTTATTTATTAAAATGATTTAAATTCAATCTAAACTAATAATATTAAGGTATCTGATTAAGAGAACCTGTAAACATGTGAATCTAAGGCCCTATTCTCTTTACTGTTTTGAGGTCGTTTTCTGTTTTTATTTTCGAAAACACTAAAAACGCGTTCTCTTTACTATTTTCGAAAATGCATTTTGAAAAAAAAAAAAAAAAAAATTGTACACAAAACGCTCAAAACCTCGTTTTGGACGTTTTGTGTGTATTTTAGCAAAAAAATGTTCAAAGCGCGGAAAACGCGTTTTGAGATTTTTTTTTTTTTTTAATAATTATCCTAACTTGGAACTAAGCTTAATATAATTTATTTTTTTTTTTTTTTAGAATTATCCTAACTTAGAATTAAGTTTAAATAAAGTTTTATTGAATTCAATATCAACATTACAAAAAGAAATTAAGTAAAAATTATTGTTGTTATATTTCAAAAAATGATTTGATAAATGGACTCTGATGGTTTTGAAAGAACTTGCATTTTCTAGATTTTAATAGAACTAGAATTTCCTCAAATCCCGAATCTGATCAAACTGTGTTAATATAGACTCTTAATGCTCACATTAGTGTGTTGTATGTAACCATGTTTTCAGTATATTGTGAAAGAAAATTTAAGTTTGAGTCGGTAGTATTTTGCAAACATATTAATTAAAAATAGTTTAAGTAGTATTCTGCAAAATTTCAAAAAGAACGTGTTTTCCAACTTTTCATTTTCAAAAACAGTTTTCAAAAATGACAAACCAAACGCGTTTTCAGCAAATTTGAAAACAAAAATAAAAACAGGAAACACAAAATATTTTCGAAAAGAAAATACAAAATAAAATACAAACAGAACGCAGTTTTCGAAAAAATTATAATTTCTTTATGTATAAGAAATTATCAAATTTGTTTTGTTTGCTATTACTAGATTTAGTTGGTTTCATCACAATGCACTTCATGGACTCATAATCAACCTGAATTTGAATGTTGCACAATTTTGCCTCTATGCCATGTTCGCAAATTTAATCACCACGATAAAAATGATTTCGGGTGTAAATTTAACTCAAACTTGCGATATTACCAGTACTCTGTGATGCGAACCCCTTTGGTATTTGAATCAAAAATTTCCACAACAATTTTGTATCAACCCAATAAAGCTAAAAAAGGTAATAAAGGAAGAATCTTGACCCAAGTTTAACCCAACCAAAATTCTAAGGAAAGTTAACCCTAACCCAATGGAGAGATTAAGACAAATACCAAGATGTGTGAGATAAACAACAACAACAACCAAATACACAAGATAAACTCTCAATATACAAGTTGAAGTAATATTCCAAGAAAAGTTACAAGGAAAGAAAGGATTTACCTCTCTTAAATGCTCTCAATGGAGTCTTCAATATCCAACCAAAAACCAAGCTAGGGTTTCAAAGCTTTACAAAAGATATACAAAGTGAAAGAAAAGAAAGTTTGCAAAATTGCACAAAAAACCCCGCATGTACACTAGGGAAACTTTCGGTCGAACAACAAGTCGACCGAAATAGCACTTTCGGTCGTACAGAGCTCAGCCGAACCCTCCTGAGGCTTGCTCCAAAAATCCCTGCAGAGTTTCGGTCGACCGAATCGACCGGATGGACTTTCGGTCGACCGAAATGTCCTGAGCTTCCAAACTTAGGAAATTGACCTCGATCTTGCTCTCTTCCATGTGGACTTGATTTCGGAGCTTGAAAATGAGTCCCACCATCGACTCTTGGACCTCTTTAGCCTTGGATCTTGTCATGGGCCCCACCGGTATTCTAATAGAGGGTTGACCTATTTGACTTTGACTCGATTGACTCCCTGGATTCTCATCACTCTGGCTTGGGCAGAGTTCTGAAAATCAATATCTCAAAGAGATATGATTGGGCAAGGATTGAGATTGATGGATGTTGGAATATTTTGTGTATAGTGAAGCCAAAGAAATAGAATAATTTATCAGTTTTGCTACGGGGCGCAATCCTCTCTTTCCACACATCACGTCATCAACAACAACAACAACACATCCACATCATCAAATTGTCATCTACATTGTCATCATAATTTTGCACTTAGATTAATTCATAATTTATATCACACCGTTCTTTTACGCAATTATTACAATTTATAAACAACACAATTTCTCAAACTATTTTTTAACCATAGATATTTTCTCTCTTCAATTTTTAATCACACGTCTATCTAGAAACTATCAAAATAAATTAGAAAAAAGGATGCATAAGAGCTCGTATGAAATCCGTACCGACAAATGGACTGAGTAATGACAAGGAAACAACTAGAAGAAGAGAGATAAAGGCAAGGTAAGTGTTGAACACTTTTTCATTAAGTCGAATTTGTCCCGCAACGTTGCCTACTGTTATGACAATAGACTCCTAAGATACAACGAATCCCACTTGTATTTGTAGCACTCCGAAATAAAAGCACAACAAACCAAAATGTGATTTCTGTACTCCAAATATGAATATGGAGAAGAATAAGACATCCCAAATGTCCTATTTATGGATGATGAAGGGTTGTGGACGAAGTTGTGTAGAGTCAAATCATGCATTACTTCAAAAAGACTAAGGTGGCGTTCTGTTTGTATTTTATTTTGTATTTTCATTTTCGAAAATGTTTTGTATTTCCTGTTTTCATTTTTGTTTTCATATTTGCTGAAAACGCGTTTGGTTTGTCATTTCTAAAAACTGTTTTTGAAAATGAAAAGCTGGAAAACACGTTCTTTTTGAAATTTTGAAGAATACTACTTAAACTATTTTTAATTAATTTGTTTGCAGAATACTATTAATTCAAACTCAAATTTTCTTTCACAATACACTGAAAGCATGGTTACATGCAACACACTAATGTGAGCATTAAGAGTCTATATTAATACAGCTTGGTCAGGTTCGGGATTTGAAAAAGCTCCACTTCTATTAAAATTCAGAAAATGCAAGTTCTTTCAAAACCACCAGAGTCCATGTATCAGTGTATTTTTTGAAATATAATAACAAGAATTCTCACTTAATTTTTTTTTGTATTGTTGATATTGAATTCAATAAAACTTTATTTAAACTTAGTTCCAAGTTAGGATAATTCTAAAAAAAAAAAAAAAAAAAAAAAAAAAAAAATATTTAGGCTTAGTTCCAAATTAGGATAATTCTAAAAAAAGTAATAAAAAAATAAAAAAATAAAAACTTTATATTAAACTTAGTTCTAAGTTAAGATAATTCTTTAAAAAAAAAAAATCCCAAAACGCGTTTTTCGCGTTTTGGACATTTTTTGTCGAAATACACACAAAACGCCCAAAACGAGGTTTTGGGTATTTTGCGTTTTGTGTACAATTTTTTTTTTTCCAAAATACGTTTTCGAAAATGGTAAAAAGAAAGCGTTTTTAGCGTTTTCGAAAATAAAAACAGAAAACGACCTCAAAACAGTAAAGAGAACAGAGGCTAAACTTTTCGGACTACCGTGCGATCCAAAGGCTTTATGCGAAACTGAATTTTTAATAAAAACAGTTGATGTGATTGCATGATTAAAAATTCGAACAACTTTTTCCCTTCTTCGCAATTTCTCATTTATTCAATATTGGTTTTGAGATTCCAAATATACCCTTCAATGTATGCAGTGAAATCTAAATTCTTTTTTCATGGCGTTGCCCTCGAGCCCCCACGAGGGGCATTGTCCCAACGACCCCCTTTTGTGCGCCCCAAAACGACAAACTAATTTGCCTAAATAGATTGGGTGGGGTTTGAATATTTGGACGAAGTCGACATTAAGTCACTTTAGTCGATTTTCAATACTTAACCAATTTCTTGATTTATTAAACAAATATCCAACAATGGAGTGGGGTGAACTTTATAATTTTCTCGAAGAACTCCAAGAATGTTGATAGTGCATTATGTAAAAATAGTTTGTGTTCACAATCAACAGGAGAAAGTAAGCGAGACAGGAACTGTTGTTGTACGATCTCTAAGGGTCAAACATCCTCTCTATTCCGTAACCTAAGTTTCATGGTAGGTGTATCGTGTCTGGTTGAACTTGGAAAGTACTGATGCGTCCTGTTGTTTTGCTGTTAATACAATGCTTCTATTATAGAGGTGTCAATCCGTGTGGTTCCGGTCGGGCCGACCCGACCCGTCAAAATATGAGTCTGGTAACGGCCCGCGTAAAAAAAAGCCCCCCCGCTACAACCCAGACCCTCCCGCTGGCCCATCTGGGTCGAACCCATACGGGTCGCGGTTCGCTCCAATTTGGCTAGTATGAATAAAAATATAGAATTTTTCATATTTATAATATATATATTTTTCGTTAAATTTATAAATATGCGATGAACAAAATGATAAATTCATATTTATACCATAAAATGTTTATATAGAATTTGAATTTATATTTTATGTTATATGAATTACTTTTAAATTTACAAACTTAAATAAAATATAAACAAATAACAACTAAATGCATTTCTAATTACTACTATCAAAGAACATTACGTTTCTTAGCTATTAGGGAGAAAAATAAGATTTAACTTTAGAAATTGTACTAGTACTAGAGTTTGTAGAAGAATCGAGATTTTCAATATTACGATATTTAATAAAAATAGGTTTTTTTTTTGCTTTTTTAAATTTCACGGTCAGCAGGTTAACCACGGCCCGCAAAACTCACAGTTTACACCTTCTTGACCCGTGAACCGTCCGCACGGGTCCCGAGCGGCCTGCGATCTCGGGTCGATCCGACCCTATTTTCACGGATCTGATCGGTCCGTCCGTCCATCTTGACACCTGTATTCTATTGTTATTCCAGCCTAGCAGCACCTTTACCTCTGTCCAAGATGCTTCCATCAGTGGCACTGTTGATTACTATGTGGGCAGCATGTTAGGCTGCGTTCTCTTTGTGTTTCAGTTTCCTGTTTTTATTTTCGAAAATGTTTTCTATTTTCCATTTTCTGTGACTTTTTTCGAAATTGCTGAAAATGCGTTTGGTTTGTTATTTCTAAAAACTGTTTTCAAAAATGAAAAGCTGGAAAACGCGTTCTGTTTAAAATTTTGAAGAAAATTATTTCATATTGTTTGTGAATATAAATGAAATAAAGATATCATATTTTGAGTTACACAACAAAAATAAATGAAATAACCCCTATTACACAATTTGGTTATACAAAAAAAGTTCAAAAATTCATGTTACCCTTCTAAAGTAATCGTTCCACATTTGAGTAGTAATTTTCCCTTCTAAAGTAACCGTTCCATTTAATACTTTATATAGATACATCCTTCTAGTAAGCACTCATAACGTTTAAAATTTAAGTTTCAATAAAATTTGCAAAATCAATTTACGTTAATTAATTATGCCCTTACAAAATAAGTGTCTACAATACAAAAGTAAAAAAGAAATGTTTAATAATTAAGCACATGATACATCATCAGAATAATGGTTGAATTTGGAGTTCTACGCAAAAAACAGAGTGCAATTCGGAGTTGTACATCAAAAGTTATACATGTTTGAAGACAATGACCTATAAAGCAAATACGAAAAGGACTAAATTGAAAGAAAAGTAAAATTTGTGAACTAATGTGCAACAAAATCTGAAGTTGAGGGACTTAAGTTGCAAATAAATTAGGATATTTTCGAAAGAAATTTCAAAATTTGAGGATTAAAATGACATGTTTTGAAAATCAGGGACCAATAATGTAATTAAAAATGATAAATTTTGACAAATTTCAAATTTTTTTGATTATTTTAATTTTATTTTTTTTTAAGTGGAAAACGCGCGTTTTCCACTTACAAGGCAAAAATCTCGAAAAACGCGAAAAACGTGATTTTCACGTTTTCCATTTCCTTTACAAATTTTGAAAACGTTTTCGAAATTTTTTTTCGAAAACGGCGCAAGAAAACGCTTTTTCCGCATTTTCGGAAATGAAAAACGGAAAACGGCTGAAACACGCCAAAGAGAACGCAGCCTTAGATTCTCCCCGAACTCCAAAGTCTAGATTGGGAATTGAAGAAAGGTGTAGGCCACACCTTAAAAGGATTTCTCACTAGTACAGAAAGTGGAAAAGGCGTCGGTTGTAAAAGGGCATAAGCGTCGGTTGTAGGGGCGACGCCTATGACGCAGACGCCTAAAGTGCGACTTTATGCGTCGGTTTTTTAATAACCGACGCTTCAAGTTTAAAAAAAAAAAATGAACACTTTAGGCGTCGGTTCAAACTTTAGAACCGACGCCTAAAGTTAGACTTTATGCGTCGATTTTTTAAAACCGACGCATAAAGTCGAACTTTAGGCGTCGATTCTAAAGTTTGAATCGACGCCTAAAGTGTTCAATTTTATTTTATTTTATTATTATTTTTTTTTCTTCCCGTTTTCACACCTACAGTGACCCAGGCCGCTGCATGTAATAGCCTGCAGTGACCCAGGCCGCTGCAGGTCGTGACCCAAGCCGCTGCAGGTCGTGACCTGCGGTCATTTGGACGTGGCCCGGATGACTTGAACATTTTCCACATGCGCATCATCAAATATATATATATAATCGACATATACATAATAAAATTAAATAGAGAACAATTATATATACAAGATTGTTGTTTTATTATACAAATATGTAAATTTAAGTTTGGATACGCGTCATTTTACACACACCTATCAACGAAATATTTGGCCCATAAATTTTGAATCTCAAAGATTTCCTCCGTTGAGTAGTATTTTTTAAATGCCTACAAACAATCAAAACATATTATTAGTTATTTTATAATAAAATATAAAGTCTTAATTAAAAACTCTAATTTAAATTACTTATACCTTTTCTAACGAAGGAAGCTGGAAGTGTTCTGTGACTATCTCATACATATTTCTCATAACGTAATAGCCACACTCAGAACCTCCAGGTTGCTGAGGACACTGAAATTTTCACATTGAAAACTAAAATGAATAATCAAACTTAATAGAATATGAAAATAATTCAAAACATTACAATAAATTTTAAATGTGTTTTCGTACCTTTATTTTTAGCCACGTTGTATTGCCTTTCGTCCTAACACCTCCTTGGGCCCAATACATTTTGAAAGCCCTAAAATTTTAATAAATTATATGAACAAGTTACCAAAAAAAAAAAAAACTCTAAATTTTCTACAGAAATTTTGGCAGAGTCTCCCCTATAAATTGAACTTATCTAACCTGTAAAGAGGCAAGTTGCTATTGAAATAAATTCTCAACAATCACAACAGAAATTCATCGATTTTACCACAACTCCACAATCAATTTCATCACAACTCCACAATTATTTCATGAAAAATTATCATAACTTACGTATTCAATAGCGGCTTGATATTTAAGTCACGCTTACATGCACCAGCTGAATCCAAGAAGTACACTGTATTCTTCTGAGGAGAAATCACTAGCAACATCCAGTGGTTCCTACGTATTATGAACGTGTAAATACAACTTTAAACATATATGATTCAAATTAGGTAAAAAAAGAGAGAATGTCGGTGGTCTTACTCCTGAAAATTTTATTTGTAAAATTTTACCAAATTTTCGACAGAGTCTCCTCTGTAAATTGGACTTAGCCAACCTATAGGGGGAATGAAAATACTACAATAAAACCAAATTATTCACCATCGACATATTCAAAACTCAAACGCAACTCCAATCAAACTTCAACATCATCTACTACTCCAACATTAATCCAAAATCAATTCTCAACTTTTAAAAATCAAACTAAGATTGCATAACTTAACTCCAATAAATCAAATATTATTGTATACCAATATACTAACTTCAAATCAATAATATATATTCAAACAAACCAATTAACTTGATAAATAATAAATCAATTATATATATATATGCACAAACATATACATACACACAGATATATATATATATATATACACACACAAAAACACATACA
The DNA here is from genome assembly GCA_963555705.1 of Ligustrum vulgare. NCBI lineage: Eukaryota > Viridiplantae > Streptophyta > Magnoliopsida > Lamiales > Oleaceae > Ligustrum > Ligustrum vulgare. The sequence goes on along the minus strand of OY743173.1, from coordinate 44,034,865 downwards.
TATATATATACACACACACAAAGATATACATACACGCACATACACACATAGATATATATATATATATATATATATATATACATACATACATATATATACACAAACATTATATAAACACATAGATATATATGTGTGTATATATATACACACACACATTTACAAAAAAACTAAGTAGGGGGTAGAAATTTAAGGTCACCTTGCGGCGGCGGCGACGGGCGGGAGGTGCGGCGACGGTCGGGAGGTGCGGCGACAGGCGGGCAGTGGCGGCTTGGGTGTGGAGAGAGTGGAGAGAGTTTGGGCGTAGAGAGAGTTTTGTGATTGAAGTGAGTTACGCGGATTATACAATTGAAAAGGGCGCGGAAAAAAACCCGGGTTTGGACGTCGGTTCCCCTTGAACCGACGCCCAAAACCGGGTTTTGGGCGTCGGTTCCTCTTGAACCGACGCCCAAACTCGGGGTTTGGGCGTCGGTTCACTTGAACCGACGCCCAAAAACGGGTTTTGGGCGTCGGTTCCTGTTGTACCGACGCCCAAAACCCGGTTTTGGGCGTCGGTTCAACAGGAACCGACGCCTTTACTTAAAATTTATTTACAAAATTGCCACCGCGTTTTAAATTGGCGTCGGTTGTTACATAAAACGGCGCATAATCCCCATTTTTTATGCGCGATTTTGTACTAGTGTCTAATGCATCTGTTGAAGGCAATTCTATAAACTAGGTTGAAATACTTCCTATTAACTTTTGTTTTCTTCCTTACGTGCTGTCCCATTATTAGTTTATCAAGTCAAAACATCTGCTAAAATTTTATAATATTCCTGTTGAACCTTGATATAATTTAAACACGAACCATCTAATATTCACTCAAGCTCCATAGTCTGTGTTCTTCAATATGAAGAGATTATTTCATTTTATAGTGTTAATTCCAACGTCAACAGTCGTGCATCGCACCACACCGACTGGCATATGAGAAAAAGTCGTGTAATACTTAGGGTGCGTTTGACAGTGATGGTGAAATTTGAGTGGAAATAAAATAAATTCCAGGAAATTAAAAGTTTAATATGTTTAATTGATTTAATTTTCTAGATGAAAAAAGTGAAAAATTTTCCAACTTTTATTTTTTAATGACATTATTATTATGCATGGAAAATAAAATAAAATTTAGCTATTTTAAGCAATTTTTTATTTTTTTATTTTTTCACGCATTCGTACTTGATAATAATAATAATGTTAATTTTTGAAAAAAAAATTAAATCAATTAACAACAACAAAAGGAATCAAATGTAACAAAAACGCGTAAAGAAGTCAAGAAAATAAAACCTCCTCCCTTAACTGGAATTCATTTTCCTCAAAATGGTGGAAAAGCTGTCATGTGAGGAGAAAGGAAGAAATGATTTCCTTGAAAAAAAATTGACAACCAAACAGTCAAAGATGGAAAATTGAAAGGAAAATGATGATTTTCCATGGAAACATTGGCATTTCAAATGCAGTCTTATGATAATTACTGAAAGCATATCAATTGAATAAACAATTCATAAAAAAAAATTTGTACGCTAAATTTATTTTTTCTTCTGAAAATGAGAAATCTTTTTTTTTATATATATATATATATATATATTTTTTAATAAATTTTTTTTACTAAAATATTAAAGAAATTGAATCCCCAATAAACAATTCAAATAAATAAATAAAATGGATTAATTCAAATATTGAACAATTATGGAGCATTTTTTGTAAAGACCTACTTTTATGTGGGTGGATTTTTAAGGTCTATTTTTACTTTTCATATCCAAAAAGACATATTTTATATTGATAAAATGTAAAATGTTCTTAATACCCTTTTGTACGTAATAATTCATTTTTACACTTTTCTAAACCTAAAAATCAAAATTATTTTGAACTGGGTCTATTCGAAAGGTGCTTTCTCTTCTTCAGTTGGCTGAACACGTTATTTGCTTCTAATTCAAAAAAGCTCTCCCTTCTACATCTTCTGTGAAACTTGGCCTCTACAACACAGTGATTCCTCCCTCGTATTGCATCATCTTCTTCATGTTTGTGAAACTTATTACTCATTCTGAAGGATTACTTTGTGGATTCAAGCATTTACATGTGAAAATCATTATAAATACATGTTTTAATCTTGAAAAATGTTATTTTTTGTTATATTTTGCTATTTCTGATTTAAAATAAATGTTAAATATAATGTTGTGAAATTATCACCATCCTTAGCCCGAATTGACCAATGGTATATTTTTTTGTGGCGTGGGTCTATTCATCAAATTGACTCCCGTAAATGTAGTTTTCTATAAAATGCCTTTTTGTTATGAAACCATGTAAATGAAAAAAATTGATTTTTTATCGGGTATGATCCATTTATTGGTCAAATTGACATTGTAGTGTTTTTCTATCTTTGACAAAATTGACCCTTGCTCTATTTTTCAAATTAACCTCTGTAATTGTAATTTTCTATAATATTCTGTTTTGTTATAACCACATATGAATTCAAAAATTGACCGTTTCTCGAGTATGATTTATTTTATCTAAATTGACATTGTGGTCTATTTAATCTTTGACAAAATTGACCCATGGTCTATTTGTAAAGAATCTTCCCGCTAATCTTTATACTAGTCTAGAAATGTTTCTTAATTAACTAAATATTTTACATCATTTTCTTAACTGCTTAATGGATTCTAAATGCTTTACATCATAGGCATTGCATCTGGCATTTGCAAAATAATATAAAGGTAAGATATGGCGTAAACAACATTTTTGTCATTGTTTAAGTTAGCAATCGAGGCATAAAGCCTAGTTGAGTTCATGGAAATTAATGCCGAACTTTTTAAAAAAAGTAAGCAAATGGGAAAGTATTTAGAGAAAGCTGGCTTCCAATACTGGTCTAGGGCACACTTTGAAAGAAATCGTTACAATATTATGACGTCGAATAATGCAGAATCGTTGAAGTTATTATTAAAGAATGCTCGTGAGTATCCAGTAATGTATTTAGTTGAAAACATCATAACAATGATGTAGAAATGGTTTTACGAAAGACTCACAGTGACAAACCAACGTGTAAGTAGTTTGACACCAGATTTAGAGGAGAAAATAAGTATGAAATTTGATAATTCAAGAACAATAAAAGTGGTTTCAATAAGAGTGACTTCCATAAGCATGTATCAGTTTCAGGTTGATGATGACGACAATAGTACACAATTGAATTGCATGATAAGACTTGTTCATGTAGGGATTTTGAGTTAAATAAATTTCTATGTGAGTATGCAATTGCGTAGCACGGAGGTGTGTTGACATAAACTTTTAGCAATGTGCTCTCCATTTTACACAACTAATTATTGGAAATGGGCATATTCGAGTCCAATTTACCTAGTGGAAAACAAGGTTGATTGGAAAATACCATAGCATGATGTGGCACGTGTCATCTTTCCTCCATTGACAATCAAATGCCGAAGTGGTTGACCAAAAAAGAATAGGATTTGCCCGAATGGAGAGGTTAAACATGTCCATAAGTGTACTAGGTGTCATGGAAGTGGTCATAATCGACTTACTTGTACTAATAAAATACCAATCCCCCCCCCCCCTTGAAATTGATTTTCTGGTGTGTAAGTGTTCTATTTCTAGTTGTTAAGGCATTCTGTTCAAATAGACAATTGGTCAATTTTTCATTAAAAAAGACTCTAGGACTATTTTGTGCACAATTGTTGTATTTTGGGAACTATTTATTGGTGTCTTAGTATGTAATCTACAAATAATCACTTTTAGTATGAAATACCCTATTATTATCCACTCGGGACGCCACAAAAGAGAAAATGAGCCATTTCGAGGCCAAGCTAGGAAAATAGACTACATGGTCAGCGTGGGTCTATCTGACCTTTTCTCTATCCAAAAACTCTCTAATGTACCCTTGGATGACTTAAGCCATTTGGGAATTATTTATTGACGTCTTAGATCATTTGGTTGATTGTTAGACCCCATAGTGTGGAACATGAGATATTTAAGGTATATCCAAAATTTTATTTACACTTGTGCAATAGGGGTTACTATAATTCAACTCATTTTTGCTTCAAAGACTATTCTGAGGGGTAACTAATCTACAAATAATCAATGTATATTACGAAATATACCCTATTATTACCCACTCGTCACGTCTCAAAAGAGGAAACCATTCATTTCAAGGTCAAGCTAGTCAAATAGATTGCGGGGTCAATGTAGGTCTATTTAACATGTTCACAACCTAAACACTCTCGAATGCACCATTGAATGAATTAAGCAATTTGAAAACTATTTATTGACATCTTAGATCATTTGGTTGATCATTAGACCCTACAGTATGGAACATGAGATTTTCGAGGTATATCCAAATATGACTTTACACTTGTGTAAATTTGTGTTACTGGGATTCAACTCATTTTAGCTTCCAAGACTACTCTGAGGAGTATCTATTCTACAAATAATCAATGTTTATTATGAAATACTCTATTATTACCCATTCGGAACATCTCAAAAGAGAAAACAAGTCATTTCGAGGTCAAGCATATCAAATAGACCGCGTAGTCAATGTTGATCTATTTGACCTTATCACAATCCAAACACTATCTAATGCACCCATTTGATTACTTAAGTCATTTGGGAACTATTTATTGACATCTTATACATTTGGTTGATCGCTATACCTCCATTCGACATTGATAGAAGCAGATAGACCCGAAAACACTCTTGGGTCACATGGGGTCTATTATCCGAAAATTGACTATAGGTCTTGCCAAATTGACTATATATCCATTTATGATCTTTAGTGGCTTCACACAATTTCAAACAACTTACAACCAAATTGACCTATAAATAGACCAAAGACCTATTTTCTATTTTGTGGTCGACTTATACTATTACAAGAACATGACTACAAAAAAAATGTTGATTTCAAAAAAGACCTAGGTCTATTTCGCATCAGCATGCAGTAACTTTATACAATTACAAGCATCTGACTATACCCGAATCTACCTAAGAATATACACCAATAAGCAAAGGCATCGTGTTTACACATAATAACCAAGAAATTATAAGCTTCATATCAACAACTCCACAAAAAGTACACTACTTTCATTATGAAATGCTGAATATTTAAGTCCTATTGAATCCTTTCCTTCCAATGTTGTGCGAATACACAAGCCCTTATCCCATCTCTTTATTCATTGTACTCTTGAGATCACTAGCCTTTTGAAAAGTTTTTTTTTTCTAACACTTTTGGTACTTCTTGGAAACTACATGCTGGTGAACTCTTTGTTGCTTGTCCCTCTCGTTCCCCCTACTCTTGACCTTCATCGATGCAATCCTCCAAGTCCTCTAATAATAAACTCACTTATGGGTCATTTCTTCATTAGGAAATAGAACAAGATCTCGGTAATACATTTGAGAAGTTTCTTCTATAGTTAGACTTAAAGAACAATGGACAATAAACAAGAAATACAAAAAAGAATATTCAAAAATAGATGTATTTTCCAAAAACTAAACAAGTTAAAGTAATTATGGACTCGCACTTGCATCGTTTAAGAGTATATGTATTTCATTTGCACTTGGAATCACTTGCGCATTCTAGCATAACATCATGGGGACATTGTTTTGAAGTTTCTCAACTTTTTGTTGCCCTATGGATGGTATTGCCTTGTAAGCCTATTAATTACATAATACATGTAAGTTATTGATTATACTTAAATTAAAATAAATATGAAAAAAACATAATTTACAAGATATTACCTAAATGCAAGCGAGAATCCATATAAAGTACATATGTGTAGAGGATTCAACCTAAATTTATTTTTAACTTTCTTGATTTGGTCATCCAATTTCCTTTTGAAATAGCATCGACTACAGGAAGTTAATTGCTAACACTTGAAAGGATCACTTTCCCCTTCCCTTCATGGATCAAATGTTAGAAAAGTTAGTTGGTCATTCCCATTACTGTTTTTTAGATGGTTTCTCTAGATATTTTCAAATTGTCATTACACCAGAAAATCAAGAAAAAACCACATTCACTTGTCCATTTGGCACGTTTGCATATAGACGCATGCCCTTTGGTTTGTGTAATGCTCCCGCAACATTTCAACGTTGTATGATGAGCATTTTTTTCTGAATATATAGGACAAATTATAGAGGTGTGAGTATAACACTCTTTCCCCTATGGATATCTACTAAACAACTCAAGTTCATTCACCATTGACAAGTAAGTTATCTAAATAGATGAATTATTAATAGTAATTAATAACTAAGGATTATGGAAGAGAGTTTATATGAAAGGGAAGTAATTGATAACTTCTCATTCTTGAACGGGTGAAATTCAATAGATTGCATATGTTTGTTGAATTAATGTGCTACCCATGCTAAAGTTGGCATTTCAAATATGATGGTGGTTTAAGAAGAGAAATAGAGCATTGTTTCCTATTGAGTAACATTATCTCAAAGTAGAAATATTGATACTAAAGTGGAACATAGTGGGTATTAATTTTCTTTCTTTGGTGTTTTACGATTTCTAATATTCGTGTCTTCATTGTTCTTCTACAATGATTCTCTATTTTTTTTTTATTTTTTTTTTTGAGGGACAATGATTCACTATTTGATTTTACTTGATTTTACATTATTTAGGCCTAGGAACGTAAATACTAGCTCTACTAGTTTTTCTTGATTTTATAATAAAATTCTGCAGAGTTTCTCTCAATTTTAGCATACAAACCTATCTTTGATTTGTTATTCTCAACTTATCTTTTTAAAAAAGATTTATTCCCTCCCCCATCAACGGTTGATAAGATATTGCAATCTGAAGTTTTTTAGTTATATCACAAGCATATATAGGTGTTTTTCATTTGATTTGAGTCATGGCCACTTGGTTTCAAGATGGATGTTTAAATTAGCAGTTGATTAATTGAGCTAAAGCAAGATGCATTGGACAAGTTTCATTTCATCCCTATATTCATGTTCCAGCCTTGTTTAAGGCAATAGACAAGTTACGTCAACATTAACTTGGATGTCAAAAAATGAACACATATCATGGTATATGAATCTTATCAAAATAGAATTCAGAAATGTCTATTCTAGTTAAGATAAGCTTATTTTCACCTCTAGAAGCAATTAAATACTTGCTTTTAATCGATCACAATATAAACCGGTGGTGTAATTTAATATTTTCCGTCTTAATATCAGTGTTACATCAACAAATGCGTAGAGTAACTTATGATATAGCAGTAAAAGAAGACGAATATGTGGATCAAGTCATCAAATACCTTCTCATACACATAATCATTGACAAACATATATAGGTGAAGAACTCATATCCAACTCGTAGAAAATGTAGTCGCGTAACAAAACTAAATTATCTGAATGTCGTATAAAGTTACAAAGCTCAATCTTTCTCTTTCCACTGCAAGAGAGAGATGGGAGAGACAAAGTGAAGGGTTTTAAAAAGGGGTAATTTAGGTAATCAATTAATAGATTGGTCAAAAATTATGTTTGACTTGCTTTCAAAAATTTTAGGCTAAAAAAATGCATTAGGACAAAAAGAGGCCTTTAACCAAATTCTCTCGACAATTATAAAATCAAACTACTAGCTTACAGGGGCGACGGATGAGTTTCCACAAAATCAAAAGTCTCTTCCTGAGTTCTTGATTATTTGCCCGACTAGACAAGATTAATTGAATAAAAGTGAGTTTGAATATGTTGTGTACAAAGAAAGCACCTCATGATATCAATGATGTCGTAATTCTACTATTTCATTATCTAAAAAACATATCAATAATATTTGACATTATAACTCGTAAATTGCTATTTTCCAAACATCCACTTATAATTACTTTTTATTCAAACTAACGCATAAAAGAAGCTAGTCTTATTTATTTTAGCAATATTTACAACATACACCATCTGTATATCATTGAATTATACTTGTAAAATTAATATTATCTCAAGTAACAAATCTCACATCATGTACATAGAGTCTTACGACACTTGATATTTAACTAAAATTTTCCATATGAGTCCACAGTCCAAAATTTTCATTACTGCATGAAATAATTAAATTGGCACTACCTTTCCCCGTCACTATGCCACTACAAGAAAAGGACTCAATAGGGATAACATAAATGGGGACGACAACAATGTAATCCCTGTTGCTTTAAATGATAGAGATGACAATACAAAAGTCGTTCCTATAAGACTCTGAACTAACAATAATTTTACCGCATATATTTTCATAACTAGGAATGACATCTTGTCATCCTTAAAACATGTGGAAGTAATAGGAACAAAAAGATGTCATCCCTATAACATCTGGGACTTAGAGGGGTAACTTTTTTTTGTCCCGAAAACACCTAGCCTATAGCATCTGGGACTTAGAGGGGTGACTTTTTGTTGTCCCTAAAACACCTAGAAGTAATAGGGCCGACAAGATGTTGTCCCTGTAACAATATCACTTAATTTGTGGCAATATTTTGTGCCTTTTTTTCTCCTGTCAAACTTATAGAGACATAAGTATATCCTATAGGGACGACCTTTGTCATCCCAATTGACCTTTCTTTAGAATTTTATCTTCGGCCTCGCGAAAGAGGTCTCGAAAGGAGTCTCATTTTGAAATCTTACTCTCTCATCCATTACTCTCCCCAAGTCGAGGTTCATATCTTTGTAAGGTGTGAAGATTTTTGGTATGTTTATTTTTTCCGTATTTTCATTTATATATTTAATGTCTATTACGTCTATAGTTTATTCTGTACACTTTAGTGCACTTTCATACAAAATCGCTTGAAGATTATTTCATAGATCATGCACTTCCTCATGTTGGGTAACTTGTGATTTATAAAATAATCTTTGAGTTGTCCCATTTTAGACATTTTGACATTGATTTTTGAGTCACGAATTATGATAATATAATTAATTCTTGTTGTAGCTTCTATATTCACATGTAGCTAGGTTTTAGTAGTGTTTCTCTTTTATTCTCCGGGTTTGGGTTATGTTTTTAATATAGTGCTTTCACTTAAAAGAATATAGGGAAAATGCTGACAAAAATTATATGCGAAATAGATATGATAATATGAAATATTAACACGACTCGTAATTCGTAAATCAATGTCGAGTGATTAGGGCCCTTACCTTAATATAATATTGGAGTGATAAGGTGTTAGGACATTTTCATGTCACAAATATAATTCTTTTAATATTTGTTTTTTGTTGTTTAATTGAGTTGCACCAAACTTGAAGCGACAAATGGAAATCCATAAGAGTTAGATCAAGTTGAATAGAAGAATCATGGAGTCTAATGAGTTTTAAGATGATATGAAAACATTTATAAACATGGAAATGGCACTATAAAATGATAGATGAGTGATTAGATCTCTGTACAAAAGATGTATAAACATAAGGTGACAATTAGTGATGTTGAGGCATGCATTTTACGTCACGATTTTTGAAAAAGTTATTAGAGATGGATTTACCATGGGGAGATTGAGACTGAGCCTATCCAGTTGCCAGTACAAATGAAGGGAAGTGTGTGGGAGATGAGATGGTGGATGTGATCAGTGACGGATCCATTGAAGGCCCAGTGGGGGTGTTGGCCCCCACTTGGAATTTTTTTTTTTTTTTTTGAGTAATAAAAAAAAAAAAAAACGCCCCCACTGGAAAAAAGAAAAAAAAGAAACTTGTCCAAAAAAAAAAAAATGACATCTTGAATTTATTCCCTTTGATCTTAATTCTCTCTCTACAATCATTATGTTTATGCAAGAAATGGATACAATATTCATTACTAGTATCTTTCATCTTGAAAGTTTACATTTACTTTTCAGTTATAGATATTTTCTTTTGTAAATTACTACCTTACACTGATTAGTTATAACTTGTTAGTTAACTTAGTTTAGTTTTTGGTTTATTACTTCATAGTTTCAATCATTTTGGTTCAAAAAATCGTCTACCCCCTCCCACAATTTGAAAATTTTGGCCCCCACTCACTCGAAATCCTGGATCCGTCCCTGGATGTGATGTGAACCCTCTTCGTATTTGACCAAAAACTTCCACAATAATTTGAAATCAACCCAAGAAACTAAAATTAGCAGAGATAAATCTTGACCCAAGTTTAAACAAATCCAAAATTCAAATGTTAAAAAACCTAGCCCGATGGATATCAAATAAACAAATTTCAAAATGGTGAAAATCAACAACAACATAAGAATAATATACTCAAGATTAAGTTGAAGAACTTCCAAGGAAATAACAAGATAAAAGGAGGGTGTTTGCCTCTTAAAGTGTTCCAAACACAAGACAATAGAAATATTCAAGTTGTTCTAGGGTTTGAGAAGTAAGGAGCTTATATAGTACAAATAAATGATAAAACAAAAAAATCCGTATTTTAAAACTAAAACCCGTGAATTTTGCCTTTAATTTAACCATGCGAGGTGCGATCGCATGGTAATCGTCTTTGCTGGAACCAAACATTCTGACCATTTGCTGTAGAATTACTCCATGTGATCGCATGGGATTTCTACCATGCGATCACATGGTATAATTTCCTAATTCTGCACGCTCCATATTCAGTATTTTGATCATAACTTTTGATTTCAATGTCCGATTGAGGTGATTCAAAATGATTTAGAAACTATATGAAATGGTCTACAATTCTTCAAGAAACAGTGAACCTCAAATTCAGACTTTATCTCTTTCAATTCTTTAATTAAATCTTGAACTTGGAGCTTCTTCTCTCCTTTCACTTGGACTCGATTCCATAGCTCGTAAGTGAGTCCCGCCATCAATTCTTGGACCTCCTTGGCCTCAGTTTTGTTTTGGGTCCCACCAGAACGTGCATTGAGATTTGAATTTCCTGGATCTCCTCAGGATGTTTTGAATATTGCAGTTGGGGATGACTCGATCTTTGGATCTTCTGATGTCCATTACGATGAGTTGTTAGAGGCTATGCATTCAAAATTGTTATCTAGTGCTTCGTATTTCTCATCTATGAAATTTCTTGCTGAGTTGATGCATTTGAAGGTTGCAAACGATGGACTGTTAAAATCTATTGAAGTTGGCATTCCTGAAATTAATCTTCCCAGCTCTCATTACGAACCTAAGAAAACAGTGTTGAAACTAGGATTTAGGTGATATGAATCATAGTGAGCTTAACGGAAAGTTAATTATTCAAGTCAAAAAAAAGTGCAATCCAGTCAATCATGTCAAAATTGGATGCATAATATATGTTTTTGGGGTATATCGTTTGGGGCTTCAAATTGGCAAGTCAATTATGCTTACGGGAATTTACATTATTTCCCTAATTTCAAGATTATGTTTAGTTTATTCTTTATTATTGTTTCCAATTAAATTAGGACTTCATTCTTAGAGATTTTATATATTCCCTAATTAGATTAGATATTATTTAGTTTTCTAAGTAGACAAGGATTTTATGCAGTGGTCTATATAAATGCATCTTCATTGTAATATAATAGAGATTTTGATTTTAATAAACATATTGAGTGTTTTTTACTCTCTAAATGTGAGAATTCTCTTTAACAAATCAAACTTATCAAGATTCAATTCTTGTGACGTTCAAACTTGGATGAGATTTATTATTATTGTGATCAAGAGGTCAATATATCAATCGATTGTGTAGGTTGCTTGATTCAACTTATTTTGAATCAATCTTTAAATCGTGATTCTTTTGGTGTTCTTGGGTTGAGTCAATCTTTTGTGGATTGCGTAGTTACAATTGCTACGTGGTTTGCATCAGTTGGTATCAAAGCTTGTATTTATTCTTGGTATTTCTTGTCTTTTTTTTGTTTTTTCTTGAGTTTTCTTGTTTTTCTTGTTCTTCGCATCGTCAATTTTTCCTTATTTTGATCCATTAAAAAAAAATCCCACAAAAATTTAAACATGTTTATTTCAATCAATTCTTATCCAAATCCAGTTTGTTTGTTTTACTGTGTTTGTAATCAAATTTTGGATTAAAAAATCCAAAAATTACCAAAAAAAAAAAAAAAAATTCGAGAATTTCTCAATTCCTGTTTTCTTCGTATCTTCCATAAATTCCTTATTTGTGATCCTTGATAGGTTCTTGGGTAATATTGGAAAGGGGATTTTGAGTGATACACGATTGATAAATTTTGTGAGGAATTTTATCTATTTTTCTTTTTATTAAACATGTCTCATAGGAGAAATATTCATCATCTTTATCAATGAGTGCCGAACAGCAAATTAAATTGATTAAATCAATGGAGGCACAATGGGATAAATTCTTGGCTAGGATGGATGAAAAAGAAGCACGATGGAGAAATGAGCAATCTCAAGTGGATTCCAGAGTTAGGAGGGATAAGAGACATGAATCCAATACTAGGGGTGGAGACGAGGTTAATGAAAGGCCATTGAGGCTGAAGGAGACACTAAAGCGGCAGAGTAGTTATCATATTCCAAAGAGGAGGGAGGAACCAACAACCAAAGGTAACTATACTTCCGAGTCCAAGTCTCTTAAGGATAGAAATGTTAAGTGTTTTAAATTTTGGGATTGGGGTCACATTGCACTTGAATGTCCGCATAAAATGGTTAGGTGTGAAGAGAAAGTTGTTTTTGGAGATAAAGTTGAGAAAATGCATGTGATAGTGATAAATTGAAAAATACTACAGTAGATGAGTCACTTGTTAATAGACGTGCTCTTAGCATTAGACGTAAGGTGGATGTTGTGGATAATGTGGATGAGTAGAGGGATAATATTTTTTCGCACTAGATGCTTGGTGAATGATAAGGTTTGTAGTATGGCGATTGATGGGGGGGAGTTGTACTAATATAGTTAGTACAATGTTGGTGGAAAAATTGGGATTATCTTTATTGAAGCATCCAAAGCCATATAAATTGCAGTGGTTGACTGAGTCAGGGGAAATTAAGGTTAATAAACAAGTTTTGGTGAATTTTTCTCTTGGTAAATATTTTGATGAGGTAGTGTGTGATGTAGTGCCTATCACATATTGTTGGGGAGACCATGGCAACATGAAAGGTCAGTGCTACATGATGAGTATATGAATAGATACAGTCTTGTGAAAGGTGGGAAGAAGTTTACTCTAATTCCACTATCTCCTGCGCAGGCCCTGGAAAACCAATTGAAAGTGAAAAGTGAGTTTGAGGGGAAAAATAAGAGAGTTGAGGTCACGACCTCAGAAAAAAGAGAGGGAGTGGAAATTAAAAAAAAGACAGTTGAGACCACGACCTCAGAAAAAGAAGAGGGGGTGAAAAATAAAGAAAATAGGGTTGAGGCTCAAACCTCAGAAAAATGAGAGATTGAGTACAGAAAGCAAAAGAAATGAGAGTCCACCATAAAAATGAGTTTATTTGCACTTACTCACGCTAATACACCCCTCCCTAGTTCTATTAAATCTATTTTGCAGGTGCCTAAGTCAAACTATGAGCTTAAAACAGGGAAGAAATTCATTCGCATAAATGAACAACCCAAAGTGCCGAGAAAGTTGAAGGAGAGTAAGGGGCAGCCCAAAAGTTTGAAGGATAGCATAAAGCACAAGCAAGAACATCAATCTCGCATAAGCAAGTATAAGCATGAACTAAAAGCCAACAAAACCAGAAGTTGCAAGAGGATTGGGCCAGTTCTAGATTCGAGGTCGAATCCTTTCCAAGAGAATGGAGATGATGTGATCCAAAATAGGCATCGAAAAGAGAAGTCGATCTATCAGCAATATGACAGTGATCTACGTGCGAAAAGGAACAAGTTCTATGTTGGAGTCTAGCCGAGAAGATGAACGGTTGAAACCGAGTCAAAGAATCGAAGTTTGGAGACCAGTAGAATTCTTACGTTCGTAATCAGCAGTTCTCACAGCCGTAAGGCTCTCTCAGGTAAAAAAGAAGAATTCAGGGAAAACCATACTTACGGCCGTAAGCAACTCCGTCACGACAGTAACTAGCATACAAAATCATACTTACGGCCGTAAGTATATCTTTTACGTCCATAATTGACCAGTAGTCCAGATTTTTGCGAGTTTTACCTTTTAGGGCTAGGGTTAGGTTTAGCCCCTTTTTAGTTTATGTTATCATTTTTTCAATCATTGTAAACATTAACTTTGATATTATTGAATAAAATTGAGAGTGTTCTCTTTGAGAGGTTGATGACTCCCTTTTGTGTTCTTCAAGAACAACCAATTGAACTTATAAAACATTGTGAGATATTTGTGACGTTCCCATCAGAAATTTATCAAGGAAATTGACAAGTCCTTGTGGAGCTTCGAAAACCTTGGATTTTCAATCTGCATCGTCGAATCTTCGCATTGTGATTGTCTGGACAAGGTCATATCGTCAATTTTATCTTTTTCAGTTAATTTATTTTCTTGTTTCTTGTGTTTGTTGCTGAGTCTAGATCTTTCCTATGTTTTCAATCCATTATTCCGCGTTTTCGTCGAGATTCCCAAGTGGGATCACGTCATTTGATATCAGAGCTTAGGCTCCAAAAAAAAATCAAGGTTATATCTTTTTATTCTATCCAGTTTAAAATACTTAGGGTGTATTTGATTGGAGGGTGGAAAGGAAAATGAAAATCATTTTCCATAGAAACCATTTTCCCACCTCCACCATAAGAAAACAAATTCCTTGATTTCAAAGAAAATTTGCACTTTTGGCCTTGGGTGGAAAATTATTTCCATGGAAATTTTGTCAATCAAACACTCAAAGGTGAAAACAGGCTAGAAAATATTTTCTTTTTCATCTTTTTTCAAGCAATCAAACACACCCTTAATGTACATTCAGGTCTATTCGTTGATTGTTTTAATCCATTTGGTAACATGATTCTGTCATACATCATGTAGCCAGTGGTTTTGACTATTTACAACTTTCTACCTTGGATGTCATGAAATAAGAGAATTTAACGTTAACCCTTTTGATCCAAGGTCATTTGATAAATGTATTTTATACACTTATTTCTATCCTAAAAGTAGGATTTTAATTGTTTGTTCAAGAATATTTGCAATTTATTTCGTTGTTATGTGTTTATATTTTAGGAATAACCCAAAAGTCGAGAAAGTAAAGGAATTGAAGTAAAAAACAAGCATATTGGATGATAAAAATGTCAAAGTATGAAAACCAAGAGTTGATGAAGTCAATCGAAGGGCAGATTGGAAGAAAAGTGAAAGAAAGAATCAAATTGGGAGAAATCAAAAGTTTGGGGACTCAATTATATTAATTGGAAGTTAATGGACTGAGGAGCAATAAAGAGTTGAGGACCAAATTGTAGCAAATGAAAAAAGAAAATTGCGTGGAAAATTTATAACCATGCAGTCGCATGGTGTAAAATCCATGATGTTGCATGACCGCATAAAAAAGGAACAGAGTCTAAATTGTTATAACCGTGCGGTCACGCCAATTTGTACCGTACGGTCGCATGGTTGTCCAGCTAGGCCAATTGATGGGCTTTTTGCGCAATTTTCAATGGATTTCTCTTGTTTTTTGACCTAGGTTTCGGGAGATTCTATATATACCAGACTTTGGGCACGAAATTAGGGGTTCCAAATTTGCTCAATTCATGCCAAAACGCTGTCAAAGTGCCGAGGGATCCATGCCATGCTAAGAATACAATTGAAGACCAAATATTAAGGGATGAATAGGGTGACATCTATCCATTATTCTTGTGATTTTTATTCAATTATGTATCTAGACAAGGTTTTAAATGTTAGAATTGTGATGAAATTTTGAATTCTTGACTCCATGTTTTAATTTATTATTTATTTTATGCAATTCGTGGTTTTGATGCAATTGATTTGTGCTTTGATTATCATATAATTTTCTAGCCAATTATTATGTGATGGATGTTATGATTTCTTAAGTTCGAAAGATTAGGATTTCATTAGACTTATTTCAATTGCCACAAAGTCTGATAGGAGATAGAAATATACCCCTATGTTTTGCGTTTTCTGCTATAGTATTCACAAATCTTTTAATGTTTTCTTACACATTCGGATTCAACGCAGAAATATAGTTGGGTCGTGCGTAGGAATATGTGTCAATACTTGTCCGAAAGGGAGTTTTAACTACATTTGGAATATGGAAATTCAAAACCAGTGAATTGTATTTAAATAATTTGGTTAAAATATGGATGATAGAGTCAAAATGGATTCATGATTCTAACGCATTTATTTTCATAAGTTTTAAATTCAAGTTTTCTTCGTTCTTTAGTTTAATTTTTATTTTAATTTTTAAATCAAAATTTCCAACTCAATCAAATTTCTCGTTCCGGTTAAGGTAGTAATCTAAAATACAATTTACAACAATCCTCTTGGGATCGATACTTGGACTCGTGTCCACTTTACTACTTGTACGACCCGTGCACTTGCGGGGTGAATAAGTTTTTGGAGCCGTTGTTGGGAATTGTAGTTTAAATTTATTTTTAGATGACATGCTAGTCCAATAAATGAAGATGACATGCTGGTTGGTGACTTCATGTTAACTTAGGTTCTTCAAAGACAATCTAGCATAGTCTATCCACCATTTAGGAAGGTAAACTTCCAACTTAAAACTAATGTCATCAGTATGTTCCAAAATGGACAACAATTCCATAGAAGACCTGATGAAAACCCACATACACATGTTTCTAAATTTTTAGACTTGTGCCAACACTTTCAATATCAGGGTGTGCCTTATGATGCTATAGACTCAGGTTATTCCTTTACATTTTAAGAGATAGAGCAGTTGATTGGTTAGATTCTCCCCCCACTGCGAGTATAACCACCTGGAACAACTTGGTTCAGAAGTTTTGCACTAAATTCATGCCTCCAGTGAAGGTTACCAAACTGAGACATTACATCACAGTGTTCCAGCAGCATGATGTTGAATCTTTTGATGATGCATGAAACAGATTTAAGGGCATGCTGAGGAAGTGTCCAAACTATGGGATCTCCAGCGGTGATCAAGTGAAGCTTTTCTATAAAGGATTACTTTCGCAGTTTAGAAACAGGTTGACTCCTAGGCATGGCAAAATGGCATGTCGGCTTGAGCAACTCGGGCTCGGCTTGAAAAAAGCTCGAGCTTAACTTGGCTCGAAGATCGAGAGGAGCTTTGTTTTTAGAGATGGGCTTTGGCTCGGCTCGGCTCAGCTCAGCTCGAGCCAAAAAAAGCCCGCTCAAAAGCTCGATGGGAGCTTTCGCCATGAATTTCAACCACTAGCTCGACTCAACTTGCTATATATATACATTTTCAATAAAAATTCTATGAATTTTTGTTATGAAAATAAAAAAAATTAAAAGCTCAGAATTTGACTCGACTAGAAAGAGTTCGAGCTTAAAGCTCGAGTCGAGCCTTATTTTTGGGGACGAGCTTTGACTTGGCTCGGATCAGCTCGGGCCAAAAAAAGCTTGAGCCGAGCTCAAGCCTTGATCTTTAAAGAAAAGAAAAGTAATATCAGATTGCAACTGGCTAATTGATCAATCTGTCACCCATATGGAGTTGTAGAAGATGTGTTGGTGAAAGTTCACAAATTCATATTCCCAGCTGACTTTGCCATCTTATATATGGAGGAAGACAAAAATTTTCCTTTGATACTTGGTCGACCATTCCTAGCCACTGCACGAGCATTAATTGATATAGAACAAAGAGATGTAGTGCTGCAGACTGAAAATCAAGAGGTAACTTTCACAATAAGGCAATTTAATGTCTATGAACTAGAACTAGAAAATTGCTCCAGGATCGATGTGGAATTGGCATGTTGGGAGATGTATGAGTACAAGGTGGGAAGAGATGAAGAAGTATTACATCCAATCTAAAACCACCTTGAAGAATTTTCCAAAAAGTCTAGCTCTAGACTTTAAATGAAGCGCTTGTTGGGAGGCAACTCAACCTTTGAAACATTTTCTTTAGTTGCTTTAGTTAGTTTCTTTTGAGTTAATTATTTTATTACTGTGTTAATACTTGACTTGCATTTTAGGAGCACTTTTATATTTAGAATGCATACATTGATTTATTATGTGTTATAAATCATTCTAGTATTCCATTTTGCTTGTCTTAGAATTTTTAATTTTAATTGCATCTTTAGTAAACTTGATGCTTCACATTGCATTTTAGGTTTGCCAGCATGTTTAGAATTCACCTTTTGACATGTTTAGAATTTTCTTAATATGCATACAAGGTGTTTTAATAAAATGTTTCAATGAGGTTTTTGTTGAGTTTTTGCAATTCTTTTTTGATGATCACCTTCACTACACGTTCTACATCATTTGTGTATCATCTATTCATTATTTACACTGATTTAAGGCAAGAAACTCAACTTGGGCATCATTACACTACAAAGCACCTCATTACAAAGTCATTGCAGGCACCATTGCACCATTTCAGCTTCATTGCACCTACTTTGCCACATCTTTTCATAACCCAAATGAACTCAAAATGTGATGAATTTTTGATATGTTGTAGAACAAGTTATGCACTTTCATATGCCAGTTACGTGTATCGGGAAATTTTTATTTTTTCGAGGCGATGTTAAGGGCTGAAGATTCGTTAACATATCTTGTTTGCTTCTAATGATCATTAATTCTTATTTGCAAGGAACATATCTTCATGGGAAACTTTGAGCTAAACTTGGATAAGAAAGAAAATTGTCATTTTTTCCAACCAAGCATTCAAATCAAAGCTTCAAAATGGGAACAACATCTCTCCAAACTCGGAAAGTACATAAACCCTCTTTGTTATTTTGCATTTATTTCATTTAAATACATTGAGGACAATGCATATTTCTAGTTTGGGGGTAGGAAATCTCATTCATGTGTTTTTATTTAAACATTCATTCGATTTTGGGTAGAAAATTCATAAAAATTGAAAATTTTGAAAAAATCATAAAAAAATGGAAACATTTTGTTGATTTATTTATTGCTTATGATATAATTTGAATTGACTTTTGTAATTTATTTAGAAAATTGAGCAACATGTGAACTAAATTTTTTCTTAACATTCATCCATGTAAGACTTTAATCAAACTTGAGCACAAAACCACTTTCGAATAACAAATTGTGTAAGGAGATGCTTGATACTTGCGGGGGTAAACTTGTACACTTTGAACATATGATTGACTGAAAAATCTCAAACCTTAAGAATTTAGATCCTGACCAATATGTGGAACCAAATTGTTCAAGAAGCAGTTTGGGGGTGAAAAGGTTAGTATGAGTAGGCATTGATGGATTGAGGTTCTGAAATTTTTAATTTTACATCTTTAATGGAAGGGATTTTGATCAAAGGGTATAAACCATAACCAACATAAAAAAAAATAAAAATACTGAAGGTCTTAATCTACCCTGCAAATACCTTTTTGACTCGAGCAAGTAAATCTGAGGGGTTCTCTGAACCTGATACCCTAAACTCAATTGAGTTGGGAGCTGGTGACCTAAAGTTCGCTACAGGGGTCAAATAGAAAGCAAGTATAGAGAGTGAACTTGTACATAAGACGTTAAAATATTTTTAACTTTTTTTTTTAAACATTTATGACTCGGGTAATTAAGTTTGAGGGGTTCTTTAAACCTGGTACTCTAAGATCAACTGAGTTGAGAGCTGCCGACCTAATGCTCGCTACAGGGGTCATATAGAAAGCAAGTCTGAAAAGTTCTGCACAAAGATGGTAAAAGATAAGGACATTAAAAGAAAAAAGTCTTCCAAATAAAAGAAAAATGGAATAAAAATGGTATAAGCTTTGTTGGTTGAAATCTCTAACGTTGTGTTAATTATTCTTGGTCTGTCGTGCATACTTGTCAAATCCTAACTACCTTGTATGGAAAAATGTTATTTATACACGTTTAGAAACCACATCAATAGGAAAGATCTCAGGATATGCGAGAAAAGCAGTAAGGTTGTGATCATCCATGAGACTGTAAGGAAAATCAAAAAAAAAAAAAAAATCATTATTGACCACATGGGATTTGGGTTTATTTCTCCATGACTAATCACACAATGTCAAATATATTTTTACATGAGTTTGCATTCGATTTTTGACTATTCACACACATAATGAAGTTGAACATCGGATGAATGAAAATAATTTTTATTGTTCATATAAGTGAATCGTTGATTTGGATTGTTGAAACACATGGTAAATAAGTTTTCAAAAACAAAAACATATTTTTTATTTGCATTTTTATTTTTATAGTTTAGTTTTATTTTTGTTTGAAGACGAACAATAGTTCTAATTTGGGGGTATTGATAAGTGTATTTTATACACTTATTTCTATCCTAAAAGTAGGATTTTAATTGTTTATTCAAGAATATTTGCTATTTATTTCATTGTTATTTGTTTATATTTCAGGAATAACCCAAAAGTCGGGAAAGTAAAGGAATTGAAGTAAAAAAAAAAAAAATAGCATAATGGACGATAAAAATGTCAAAGTATGAAAATCAAGAGTTGTTGAAGTCAATCGAAGGGTAAATTGGAAGAAATCAGAAGTTTGGGAACTCAATTGTATCAATTGGAAGTTGATGGACTGAGGTGCAATAAATGTTTGAGGACCAAATTGTAGCAAATAAAAAAAGAAAATTGGATGAAAAATTTATAACCACGCGGTCGCATGGTGTAAAATCCATGCTATCACATGACTACATAAAAAGGAACAAAGTCGAAATATTTATAACCATGCTGTCGCGACAATTTGTACCATGCGGTTGCATAGTAGTTCAGCTGGGCCAACTGATGGGCTTTTTGCGTGATTTTCAGTGAATTTCTCTTATTTTGACCTAGGCTTCGGGAGATTCTATATATACTAGACTTGGGACATAAAATTAGGGGTTCCCAACTTACTCAATTCATGCCAAAACGTTGTCAAAGTGCTGAGGGATCCATACCAGGCTAAGAACACAATTGAAGACCAAAGATCAAGGGATGAATAGGGTGACATCTATCCATTATTCTTGTGATTTTTATTCAATTATGTATCTAGGCTAGGTTTTAAATGTTAGAATTGTGATGAAATTTTGAATTCTTGACTCCATGTTTTAATTTATTATTTATTTTATGCAATTTGTGGTTTTGATGCAATTGATTTGTGCTTTGATTATCATATAATTTTCTGGCCAATTATTATGTGATGGATGTTATGATTTCTTAAGTTCGAAAGATTAAGATTTCATTAGCCTTGTTTCAATTGCTACAAAGTCCGATAGGGGATAGAAGTATACTCTTATACTTTGCGTTTTCTGCTATAGTATTCAAAAATCTTTTAATGCTTTCTTACACATTCGGATTCAACTCGGAAATATAGTTGGGTCGTGCGTAGGAATATGTGTCAATACTTGTCCGAAAGGGAGTCTTAACTATATTTGGAATATAAAAATTCAAAACCTATTAATTGTATTTAAATAATTTGGTTAAAGTATGGATTATAGAGTCAAAATGGATTCATGATTCTAACACATTTATTTTCATAAGTTTTCAAATCAAATTTTCTTTGTTCTTTAGTTTAATCTTTATTTTAATTTTTAAAATCAAAATTTCCAACTCAATGAAATTTCTCATTCCGGTTAAGGTAGTAGTCTAAAATACAATTTACAACAATCCTCGTGGGATCGATACTTGGACTTACGTCCACTTTATTACTTGTGCGACCCGTGCACTTGCGAAGAGAACATCCTCGATCACCAGGAAGGACATGGATTTTTTTTATGCTCATTAGTGGATGAGTTGAAGGATTTGTGGGCTATCGGTGTCAGTAGTGACTCAACAAATAACAATAATTTATTTAGAATGTATGCAACACTTTTATGGACAATTAGTGATTTTCTCGCTAGGAGTAGTTTACTAGGGTGGAGCTGTTAGAGTTACGGAGCATGCCTTACATGGAACGAAGAGACACCATCAATGCGTGTCATTGGTAAAACAACTTATGTGGGTCATCGAAGTTTCTTACCAACTACTCATGAATGGCGGAAGAGACTTGACTTCAATGGGAAAAGGGAGACGAGATCCTCCATGCGATTGACATGTGCACACATATTACGACAGCTTAGTCAAGTTCAACCATGAATCCTAGAAAAGCAATCTAGATATGGGGTTTCCAAATGGAAAAGAGCCACGTCTAAACTTAATTCGAGTAAAAAGAGTATTTCCTATGAGTTGTATTGTTCAACCAAAGAATTGAAACATAATCTAGATGTCATGCATGTGAAAAAGAACTTTTGTGACAACTTGCTTTGTATGATGTTGGATGATCCTCATAAATCTAAAGAAACTAATAATTCAAGGCGTGATTTGATATCATTACAAATCTGATCAAATTTGCACTTGTATGAGGAGAGATGAAAGTTGATGAAGCAAACATGTTCACTGATGCAGCTTGTCAAAATTTCTGTAATTTTATCAGATCAATTAAATTTCCAAATGGTTTTCCATCAACCTTGAGAAAGAACATTTCTCTAGATGATAATCGAATTCTTGGTCCGAAGTCACGTGATTGTCATATCATCATGCAATAGTTGTTGCCTATCGTCTGTCAAGCATTTCTAAATAAGACTATTTCCTCAACGGTCATTGAACTTTCTAATTTTTTCAAGAAATTGTGTGCAAGGTCGATAAACGTTAGTGACATGGTTAATGCTCAAGAGTAGCATGTAGTTATCCTCTGTGAGCTTGAATAGATTTTTCCTCTGACATTTTTTTAATATTATGATTCACCTAGTGACTCATTTTCTTGAAGAGGTAGTATTGGGTGGTCCAATTTACATGAGGTGGATGTATCCTCTCAAAAGATACCTAAATAATTAAAGGAAGTGAGAAATTCATTGAAGCCTGAGGGATCTATAGCTGAAGGTTATGTGGTTGAAGAAGCATTGACATTTTGTTCGCGATATTTCAAAGATGTTGAGACAAGATTCAATCGACCGGATAGAAATGAAGACATAAGTGTTCCTGAGAGTCAGCTATCTGTTTTCAAAAACCGTTGTCCTCCGATTGGAAAGAAAATGTTAGTATCCCTTCATTCTGATGTTCCGATTGAAGCTAAATTTTACATCCTGAACAACTTTCTTGAAATTGAGTCATATCTAAAGGGAGTGCATATATATTTATAATTTCATAATTTACACTACTTGTACATGAGGTGATTTATGCATTGATTTTCGTCAACGGTGAGCACAAGTAGTTGCTCCAGAAAAAACCAACATTAATCAATTGCACAAAAAAGAGATTGTTGCTTGATTTCATACAAAGGTAAATAAGTCTCGTGTACTTTACTGAAAATAAAAATATATTGATTAAACTTTACTAAATTTTCCCACTTAATAATACAGATACTTGAGCTGCATGGATTGAACCAATTAACAAATACTACCAAATTTAACTTCCGTCATGTATAGTTCTTGACTTAAAATTGTAAATTGTTGGCTTGGACGCTTCTCATTATTTAACATTTCTGGATTCAAACGATAATATTGGGGCGTATGAGTTGAATTTTTGAATTTGTGATGTTTAAAAATGTAGTTCTCTATCATTTCACTGTTCACGCTTATGCTTTCAATTGTATTTGTTGTTTATGCCCATGCTCTTCAACTTCTACTTCCTATTCTAATATTAAATGCTTTATATGGCACTTTTGCAGTGCACATGTTTGCCACTAGTGTGCATTGTCTTTATTTATTTATGATCCGAGAATCGCAAATTGTCAACAAAATATAATTTTGGCCAGGTGGACTTGTAAAGTGTAAACTACAAAAGTTTGAACAATTAAATAAACCAATCTGAATCAATTTTCACTCTAGCAATGAAAATAAAATGTAGTCCCGGAAATCATACATAGGCATTTTTATCCTTGAGTTTTAGTTTCTAGAAGTAAATTTGCCCCACCAGGTTGTCAATGTGAAAACTTGGCATTACAACAAGTATTTTTTTTTTTTTTTTTAGTTAAAGATACCCAACTGTAAATTAGAAAAATGGACATGTTTTTGACAACGGTTGCAGGGCAACAAATTCTTGTAGCTGATGCGAGACTGTTAATACATACTTGTAGCACGTCTTAGTTTGTATATATAATTTGCATTATCTATTAAGCTATTGTAATGAACTTTTAGCATCGAGGCCGATAAGACGGGCCCTCCATATGACAAGTGAGATGAAGTTCCTCCAAAGTTTAGAGAACGTGTCATCAACAACATTCATGTAAGTGAATTTAAACTATTTGAATTTTAATAATTATTTCATTGAACTTGAGATTTAGACTTGTCTAATTCAAATTGATGTAGACTTTTTAAACTTGCAACCAGCTAGCTATACCAAGAGCGAGCATTGTTCGCTAAAATCGTGTACCGCAAGCGCACGGGTCGCGTTCAAGTAGTAAAGGGGACTAGAGAAGTCCGGGTTATCGTACCCACGAGGATTGATTGATTTGTAACTAAAGTTATTGATTTCATTTTAAAAGAAAAGTCAAGTAACATAAAAAGTTGGTTTGATGGTGAATACTAACTATCATAAAATTAAAACATGGCAACATGAAAAACTAGTTAATAAAAACAAACAGACAACAATATGTAAAAGCTAGAATTAAAATTAATTATCCAAAATAAACTAATAATAAAAAGGCTTGGTGACTAAACTAAACTAGAAAACATGAAACAAGGTGAATTTAGTTTTTATAACTACACTAATTTCTTCTTTCACAAATCAAATAGTGGTAGTCAATTAATTAACCAAATTACATGGGAAATTCTAAATTAAACCTAACTTGTGTAGTAAATTCCAATGACGACTTAAAATAGTAACAAACATTTAAACTTTACAAAAACCTAAAACAACATTCATAATCAAAAGCATGTAAACATAAATACCCAAAATCTAGAAACTACTTAAAATGCTTAAATAAAAATAAACTAGTCAAAGATTCCAACACAATAACATTAACCCATAATAAACTAACAACAACATTTAACAAACAATATAAACATATAAACAATACTTAAAATAAAGATTAAAAACAAGAGAATAAAGAAAACTCCCCTTTTTGTAAAGTTCCTCAAGTGAAAACCCAAGAATCCTTCACTTTTAACAAAGTTTCTTCACCACCCATTAATATCTTCAACAACTCAAACACAAAGCATTAAATGCACAAGCAATAAATGATATTCTTGATGAAAATGTGAGAAAATAACAATATTCAAAAGTTTAAACAACAACAAAATACTTAAATGTAAGAAAACATTACTAAATCATAAAAACATTACTTGAAAAA
Organism: Ligustrum vulgare; assembly: GCA_963555705.1. Taxonomy (NCBI): domain Eukaryota; kingdom Viridiplantae; phylum Streptophyta; class Magnoliopsida; order Lamiales; family Oleaceae; genus Ligustrum; species Ligustrum vulgare. Next base: position 44,009,672 of record OY743173.1, on the reverse strand, counting down.
TTGCATTAAAGATGTAAATGTTAAGAGAAATACAAGAGAAAATAGAAAAAAGAGGCAAGAAACTTACATAGCTCTCCAAAAATCTGATTTTTATCTATTTATACAACCCTAAAATCATCCAAAAACCCTAAAAAGTGACAAGATCCGCGAATTTCAGCTTCTGGGCCGAACCGGGTCGGCCGGGTTGACCCGGTTCGGCCCGGAAAATTATATATTTTTTTTTGTTTTTTTCAAGCGCGCGATCGCGCGGTGCTTTTTTCTGGCAACTCGTTGTCTCGGGTCCGTTTTGTGTTTCAAGTCGCGTTCGCGACCTGGTTCGAGCCACGCGATCGCGTGGCTCAGCCAAATGATGGTTTTGCAGCCAAGTCCTTTCCGTAATTGCCATCAAGTCCTCCATCTTTTAATCTCGAGCAATTTAGTCCCCAAATTTTCAGATTTCTTTAAAATATGTCCTTCTGAAATTGCACTTTTGGCCCTTCAACTTTTGAAATCTTCTAATTTGGTCCCTTGGTTAATTGTGTGGCTTGTCCAAAACTTCCCGGAAGTGACAAAATGGTCCCCAGACTTCCAATTTCAGCGTAATTTGCACTTCTTTTGTGATTTTTGGCATCAAACTTGGATATTAACCTATTTAAATACAAAATATGCATAAATTAGTAGATATTTGCTCAAGATGTTCCAAAATATGCTATTTTAAAGGTATAAAAAGTGTATAAAAATGCACTTAACAAGCATAATATAATCAAAAAAGGTTTTTGAATGGACGTCATCCGATCGATATTAGTCTTACAAGACCACTGTAAATAATTATTTCAACCAACGTGGACCCAACAAGCCTTATCGCTCTATTAACACAGCCGATTGAGAGAAGTGTGTACAATTATATACTAATCCGAAATTTGTTGTAAGTACAAATACATTTTAAAATGCTTTCATTTTAAATTAATTTTTACGTTGTATTGTGTTGATTGTTATTTTTCAAGGAACGGTCATAGAAGGATAAGCTGAATCGATCAAAAGTTAAGTACTCTAGCTTGCAAGGGTAAAAAATTTCTCTACTGCACGATATGAGAGGGTAAGAGTAAGATATTAAGTGTATATTTTTCGATTTTGACTGCTTTGATGTGGATTGTAACTTACTCTATATTTTATTATTTATGTAGCAAGACCGACAGACACATGAATGGTCGAATTTCATAAACAGTTTCAAGACATTTCACCATTGAACAAAAATGGAAGAGTGAGTGAATGATCGGGAAGCAAGTGATTATTTTTGACTAATTATTTAAATTTAAAATATTAAGATAAAATGATTTTGGTACGAAACATGAAGACGCAGAGGCTGCAACGAGTGGTATGTCAGTGGAAGAGTACGCTGTTGTTAAACAAGTGCACGAGGAAAGGATGGGACATGTTCGTGGAGTTAGACGGATTGTGAAGAGCTCGTCCCCACCCTCTCTTCCTCTTGATGATCACGCGCTCCACCTTCGACGTCGTCGTTCCAGTCTTCGGCTCAGGTGAAATCACGAACGGATGCTCAAGATGAACATATCCAGACTCTAAATGAATATATTATGCATATGATGAGTTATCTTCAAACTTATTTGTTGGGAATCTAGTTGATGCCGCAACCACCCTCGTCAGCTCCCTAACCGGGTTTGTTTGATATGCACGAGGATGCTATCGATGAGGACAACGTGTCATTATGGCATTCAACAACCATTTAAATTTCTCTATGTTATTAAACTTTTGTTCATATCCAAAATATTACATTTTTGTCAATTATTTAAGTTTTGAATTAATCATGTATTTGTTTAGTTTGTAGTATTGTGTATGTTAATATAATAAGTATAATTAAAATGTGTAAAAACTATTACAAATACAATAATTAATATCATTACAAAGTTTCTAAATTTTTTAAAATAGGATATGCATACACAATTTTTTTAAAAATAAAAATAAAAATATAAATTATCCTGACGGTTGACATTTTGTTGTCCGTAATAATTCAGGAATCTATTGGGATGACTTCATTTGTCCCTGTATGATATGATTATGGATGAATTTAGATTAGTTTGCTGAGACCAATGTTGTCAAACTCGGCCCGACATAATCGAGTTGACCCAAAAACTAGCAACTTGGGCCAAAAATCGGACATAGTCACATTTAAAACCCGAGTCGATTTTGGGTTAACCCTTTGACCATTGACCCAGTCTCTTGACTGGTCGATGATTGGGCCGGATTTGAAAATATTGGCCGAGATGACATCAAAATATTACATCTTTGAATAATATACGACAAACACATTTAAGTTAACTAGTATTTCACCACGTGCTTCGCACGTCTTATGTACGCGATAAAAAAACGTATACTTTGTATCTCCTATGTAATGAAGTATAAAATGAAAATTATTATAATCATTATATTATATAAATATAATTACAACTCATTGAATATAAAATATAATAAATAATACGTTATTATTTATGATATATAGTATTAAGGTATGTTAAGTAAAGAGTATTAATACTAAATCGTGTTAGGTAGAAACTTATTAAACTCTTATGATCGTGTCAAATTAATTATTATTACTAATTTTAACTTTAATAGTGAAAATAATTATTCATATGAAAATTACTCGATTACTTATTTATTTATTAACTTATGAGTAAATTTTGTAATAGGCATTTTCAATTTTTCTCAATTATTAAGTGTACATCATGACATTTATGTAGCAAAACGAAAACTCGAGAAGACGTTGAAAATGTGTTTGAACCATAGAAATATTTTCATTTTTTTGTCAAATTTTAACAAGCAGAATTTCTTTTTCATTTGATAAGGATTTAAATCAGATTTTTATTTGATTCTGATAGAAGTTGATGAATTTGTGTGGTTAAAATTTTGTAGGTTCCATAAAATATTCGGTTGAAATTAATTATTAACTTTGACTTCGATTAAAATTTGAATTAAAATCAACACCAAACGGGGACTTAACTACGTTCATAATATGAGTGAAGATTGAATAATTATTTATCTATAAATATGTTTTAATAACTTACCTCTTATTGCACTTAATTAAAAAAGTAATAAATTATTTTCTTCAAAGTGACCCTCATATTAGTGTTCAAATAAATAACTCTATAATTTTTTTTTATTATTCAAAAAGTTATTGATTTTAATATTTATTTTAACATAAATCATAGTTTACCAACTACTTATCATGTTTATTACTTTAACCCTCTCCGTACTATTTTTATTGTGAGATTATCTTAATTTTGCTACAACATTATTGGAATCTTTTATTGTATAAAAAAAATACATCTTTGTTTGATTTACGTTGTAAACTTGTAATGATTCAGTTTTAGAACTGTATAAACATATGTATTGAATTATAATGTGGTATAAGATTGGAAAGAGTTAACAATAAACAAATTTTACAAATTATATGCATTGAATTAAGGACCTTATATTAGAAATTGAATTTATTGTTTAAATAAAACAAAATCATTTGAAAAGTCATTCAACATTTATTTATGTGGAAATATAATTTGTTTAATTTAGGGTATTATAAACATAAGAAAAATAGAAGTAAGGACATAATTGACAATTAAAAGATTTCCATTATCACGTTAACGTCCAAATAATAACTCTATATTTTTTATTTTAATTATTCAAAAAGTTATTGATTTAAAATGTATTCATTTTAACACAAATTGTAGTTTACCAATTATTCATCATGTTGATTATTTTAACCCCCTCCATACTATTTCTGATGAGAATCCAGGGAGTCATTCGAGTCAAAGTCAAATAGGTCAACCATTTATCAGAATACCGGTGGGGCCTATGACAAGATCCAAGGCTAAAGAGGTCCAAGAGTCGATGGCGGGACTCATTTTCAAGATCCGAAATCAAGTCCACATGGAAGAGAGCAAGATCGAGGTCAATTGCCTAAGTTTTAAAGTTCAGGACATTTCGGTCGACCGAAATGTCCTTCGGTCGACCGAAACTCTGCAAGATTTTGAGGCATAGCTTCAGGCAGGATCGGCCGACCTTTGTACAACCGAAATTGGAAATTCGGTCGACCAGGTGTTCGACCGAAATAGTTTCGGTCGACCAGGTGTTCGACCGAAATAGTTTGTCCCCAGAATAGAATAGCGGGGTTTTTTGTGCAATTTTGCAAACTTTCTTTTCTTTCAATTTGTATATCTTCTTGTAAAGCCTCAAACCCTAGTTATTTTTGGAACATTGAAGAGCACTCCTTGAGAGTTTGAGAGGTAAAAATCATTTCTTTATCTTGTAACATTTTCTTGGAATTTATTTCAACTTATCTATTGAGGGTTTGTTCTTATGTATTTGTTGATATTTATTCCACAAGTCTTGGTATTTGTCTTAATCTCTCCATTGGGCTAGGGTTAACTTTCCTTAGAATTTTGGTTAGGTTAAACTTGGGTCAAGATTTCTCATTTATTACCTATTTTAGCTTTCTTGGGTCGATACATTATTGTTGTGGGAATTTTTGGTTTAATCACCAAAGGGGTTCGCATCATTTGGTATCAGAGCTTGGCTCTAAAATTGGTAATCCTATCTTTACATTTATTGTTGTTGTTCTTGATAGTCAAAAAAAAAAAAATGAAAATTACAAAAAAAAATTTGGGGGAAATTAGTTGCCCATGAATATTTCATGATTCCTACATAGTGGGCATTGTTGTTATCATCAATTTGAAAGTTTCTTGGGGATACATTTGAACAAACACTTGAAAATTTCAAACTATTCAAGTTGCATCCTAAGTGTTTGACAAAATGTTTCAAAGAGTGTTTCCATATTGAATCCTACATTTCAATTACCAAACACATTCCTATTTGAATTCCTTGTATCTTACATCGAGTTATTGTGTCTATACCCTTGAAAATCATTGATCAATTTCAAATCCTTACTTCCTTGTATAATGGCAAGCAACTAAATTTTACTTGCCATTGTGTCAATCCTTCCCTTTGCTTCCTTTGTTATTTGTGGAAATTGTGATACACAAGAGTTGAATTCTCAATTTAGTTGAATTACGTTCCTTGGAAAGTTTGGGTAAGAAAGTGATGAGTGGTAAAAGGCAAGAGTTGTGAGCTCATTAGAGGGAAAAAGCCTAATTGAGTGAAACACGAGTGAAAAATATTTTGTGAGGACACTTGCACACTTACACTCCATGGCTAATGCACATACTTCCAGTGGACAAGATTCTAATGCACAAACTCAAGAGTTGAGGGATATGATACAAGCTCTCACGGTTACTATGGCGGACATGGGGGGAAGGTTGGAGGGTAGATTAGCAAGGTTGGAGACTAGGAGGGAAGTTCCACCTCCAAGGGATGATAATGTTAGGAGGGATGACAGGAGAAGGCCTAGAGATGAGTATGAGGATGATGATGTTGATGATGATGAATTGGAGAGTGAAGGGGGTAGTGACCAAAATTGGAACATGGGTAGGAATAGAGGAGGTAGGAATGTGAGGGGAGTAGGTCGAGGACATGGGAGGAACCCTAGGGGTAGGGATGGAGTGGATGGTAATCTTGGTAGTATTAAGATGAAAATTCCTTCTTTCCATGGGAAGAGTGATCCGGATGCCTATTTAGAATGGGAGAGGAAGATGGAATTGATTTTTGAATGTCATAGGTACTCCGAGGATAAAAAGGTTAAGTTAGCGGTAGTGGAGTTTACCGACTATGCCTTAGCTTGGTGGGATAATTTATTACTCACTAGGAGAAGGAATTTCGAGGGTAGTGTGGATACTTGGGATGAGTTGAAGAGCCTTATGAGAAAAAGATTTGTACCAAGTCACTACTATAGGGGGCTCTATCAAAGACTACAAACTCTTACTCAAGGAACAAAGGGTGTTGAAGATTATTATAAGGAGTTGGAGAAAGCTTTGATGAGGGCCGACATAGAGGAGGATAGAGAAGCCACTATGGATCGTTTTATGAGTGGGTTGAATAGGGAGATAGCCAATGTGGTTGAATTACACCATTATGTGGAGATGGAGGAGTTGGTCCACATGGCTATTAAAGTGGAGGCTCAATTGAAGAAGAAGGAGCAATTTAAAAGAAAGGGACAAGAAAGATTCTTGGGGGGTCCTAGTTCCAATTGGAAGTCTAAGTGGGGGAGTGAAAGGGTTGATAAGTCACCACTTAAGGACAATATTGAAACCTCCAAGGGAAAGGAAGTTGGCTTCGTCAGGGATAAACCAAAGGTTGTTCCTACCACTTCTAGGAGTCGGGATATAGAATGCTTCAAGTGTAGAGGGCGGGGGCATTATGCTCGAGAGTGCCCTAACAATAGGGTGATGATTATCAAAAATGGGGAGTGGTACTCGGAAGATGAAGAGGACGAAGAGGGGGTGCCATGTAGAGGAGATAGTGATGACGAGGAAGAAGAGGTGGAGGGAATTATTAGTCCACCCAAGTCTTTAGTCACCATTAGGTCTCTCAACACCCAAGCTAAGGTTGATGATGCGGCTAAGCAAAGGGAGAATATCTTCCATACTAGGTGTCTTGTGAAGGACAAAGCGTGTAGTCTCATCATTGATGGGGGAAGTTGCACTAATATAGTTAGCACTAGTATGGTCGAGAGGTTGGGATTACCTTTAATGCCACATCCTAATCCTTATAAGTTGCAATGGTTGAGTGATTATGGTGAGTTAAAAGTAAGCAAGCAAGTACTACTTATTTTCAACATAGGGACCTATGAGGATCAAGTACTATGTGATGTGGTGACCATGCAAACTACACATATATTATTGGGGAGACCATGACAATATGATAGGAGAGTATTGCATGATGGTAGGAAAAATCGGTATAGTTTCCAAATGAATGGAAAACCCGTGACACTCCTACCTTTGAGTCCGGAAGAAGTTTAAAAGGACCAATTGAAACTCAATAAGGAGGAGGAGGAGGAAAAAAAAAGAAGAAAAAAAAAGATGGAGTTGAGTGAGGGACAAAAGGAAAGTGAAAAAAAAAAAGAGGGGAAAAAAATAGTGAGAAAAAAAATGAGGGGATGCAAGAAAAAAGAAAAAGAGCAAAAGAGATTGAGAAAATAATGAATTTTTATGCGAGTAAAGGTGATGTGGAGAGAGCTTTAAAAGAAAATCATTCTATTCTTTTGATGGTGTATAAGGAGTCCCTCCTTACACTTGACGACCCTCACACTTCCCTCCCCACTTTAGCTACTTCTTTGTTGCAGGAGTTCGAGGATGTCTTCCCGGAGGAGATGCTTAGTGGGCTTCCACCCATTAGAGGCATCGAGCATCAAATTGATTTCATCCCCGGAGCCGTCATTCCAAATAGACCGGCCTACCGAAGCAACCCAGAGGAGACCAAGGAACTTCAAAAATAAGTTGAGGAGTTGATGAGTAAAGGATATGTTCGTGAGAGCATGAGTCCTTGTACCGTTCCCGTGCTACTTGTACCCAAGAAGGATGGACCCTTTAGAATGTGCGTCAATTTCCGAGCCATTAACAACATAACGGTAAAGTATCGACACCCCATTCCTAGGTTAGATGATATGCTAGATGAGTTGCATGGTTCTTGCATTTTTAGTAAAATCGATTTGAGAAGTGGATACCACCAAATTAGGATGAGAGAAGGAGATGAATGGAAAACCGCTTTTAAAACTAAATATGGTTTATATGAGTGGTTGGTTATACCCTTCGGTCTCACTAATGCACCGAGCACTTTCATGAGATTAATGAACCATGTTTTGCGTGCATTCATTGGGAAATTTGTGGTAGTTTACTTCGATGATATTTTTAATTTATAGCAAAAATTTGAATGAGCACATTGAACACTTGAGAAGTGTACTTGTGGTTTTGAAACAAGAACAATTGTATGCTAACCTCAATAAGTTTAATTTTTGCATGGAGAGTGTGGTCTTTCTTGGATTTGTAGTTAGTACTAAGGGAATAGAGGTCGATGAGGAGAAGATCAAAGCCATTAAGGAATGGCCCACTCCCACAAGTGTCACCGAGGTAAGAAGCTTCCACGGGTTAGCTAGTTTTTACCGTCATTTTGTCAAGGATTTTAGCACACTAGCTTCACCGCTTACCGAGGTTGTCAAAAGGCATGTTGGGTTTAAATGGGGAGAGGCGCAAGAAAAGGATTTTAATGAAATAAAGAACAAATTGTGCACCGCCCCGGTTTTATCCTTGCCTAATTTTGATAAAACTTTTGAGATTGAATGTGATGCTTCAGGCACAGGTATTGGAGCAGTTTTGATGCAGGAGAAAAGGCCGATTGCCTACTTTAGCGAGAAGCTCAGTGGAGCCGCCCTGAACTACCCCACCTATGACAAGGAGCTCTATGCGTTGGTGAGATCGTTAAAGACATGGCACCACTACTTGTGGCCTAGAGAGTTCGCCATCCACACCGACCATGAGTCATTGAAGCATTTGAAGGGGCAAGGATAGTTGAGCAAGAGGCATGCCAAATGAGTGGAGTACGTGGAAACTTTTCCCTATGTCATCAAATACAAACAAGGTAAGGAGAATGTGGTAGCCGACGCCCTTTCTCGAAGGTATGCTCTTATTACTACCTTGAGTGCTAAATTGTTGGGTTTTGAGAGCATTAAGGACTTGTATGCGCATGATGCGAAATTTGCTAGTATATTTATATCATGTGAGAGGGTTGGATTTGGTAAGTATTATAGGCATGAGGGGTTTTTGTTTCGAGAAGGTAAACTTTGTGTGCCAAATTGCTCATTGAGGGAGTTGATGGTAAGGGAGGCCCATGGCGGGGGGATTAATGGGTCACTTTGGGGTAAGGAGAACCTTGGGAATCTTACAAGAACATTTCTTTTGGCCTAAAATGAGTAGAGATGTTGGGAGAATTTGTTCGAGGTGCATAACTTGTCGGAAGGCCAAGTCCAAGGTAGAACCGCATGGATTATATACACCCCTACCTGTCCCTAGTGAACCTTGGACGGAAATTTCTATGGACTTCATTTTAGGATTGCCTAGGTCAAAGAAAGGTAGTGATTCCATCTTCGTGGTTGTAGATAGATTTAGTAAAATGGCGCATTTCCTTGCTTGTCATAAAACCGATGATGCCATTCATATAGCCGACCTATTCTTTAGGGAGATAGTGCGACTCCATGGGGTTCCTAGGAGCATTGTGTCGGATAGGGACGTTAAATTCCTTAGCCACTTTTGGAAGGTCTTGTGGGGGAAATTGGGAACTAAACTTCTGTTTTCAACAACTTGTCATCCCCAAACCGATGGCCAAACTGAGGTGGTTAATAGAACTTTAACACAACTTCTTCGCACCGTCCTTAAGGGCAACCTACAGAATTGGGAAGAATGTTTACCTTTTGTTGAATTTGCATATAATCGAAGTGTTCATTCTACTACTTCTTTTTCTCCATTCGAGATTGTTTATGGTTTTAACCCTCTAACTCCTTTGGATTTAATTCCGTTACCTATTGATGAACGAGGTAGTTTAGATGGGAAAAGAAAGGCGAAGTTGGTAAAATCTCTCCACGAGAAAGTCAAGCTCCAAATCGAGAAGAAGAATGAACAATATGCCTCCAGTGCCAACAAAGGTAGAAAACGAATGACATTTGAGGTCGGTGATTGGGTATGGTTGCATTTGAGGAAGGAGTGGTTCCCGAATCAAAGAAAATCAAAACTACAATCACGTGGTGATGGCCCCTTCCAAATCCTAGAGAAAATCAATGACAATGCCTACAAGCTTGACCTTCCTGGTGAGTACAATGTATCGGCTTCTTTTAACGTCTCTGACTTATCCCCTTTTGATGCAGGTGAAGATTCGAGGTCGAATCCTTTTCAAGAGGGAGGGGATGATGAGAATCTAGGGAGTCATTCGAGTCAAAGTCAAACAGGTCAACCATTTATCAGAATACCGGTGGGGCCCATGACAAGATCCAAGGCTAAAGAGGTCCAAGAGTCGATGGCGGGACTCATTTTCAAGATCCGAAATCAAGTCCACATGGAAGAGAGTAAGATCGAGGTCAACTGCCTAAGTTTTGAAGTTCAGGACATTTCGGTCGACCGAAATGTCCTCCGGTCGACCGAAACTCTGCAAGATTTTGAGGCATAGCTTCAGGAAGGATCGGCCGACCTTTGTACAACCGAAACTGTCAATTCGGTCGACCAGGTGTTCGACCGAAAGTCCCCAGAATAGAATAGCGGGGTTTTTTGTACAATTTTGCAAACTTTCTTTTCTTTCAATTTGTATATCTTCTTGTAAAGCCTCAAACCCTAGTTAGTTTTGGAACATTGAAGAGCACTCCTTGAGAGTTTGAGAGGTAAAAATCCTTTCTTTATCTTGTAACATTTTCTTGGAATTTATTTCAACTTATATATTGAGGGTTTGTTCTTGTGTATTTGTTGATATTTATTCCACAAGTCTTGGTATTTGTCTTAATCTCTCCATTGGGTTAGGGTTAACTTTCCTTAGAATTTTGGTTAGGTTAAACTTGGGTCAAGATTTCTCATTTATTACCTATTTTAGCTTTCTTGGGTTGATACATTATTGCTGTGGGAATTTTTGGTTTAATCACCAAAGGGGTTCGCATCAATTTCTATTTGAGATTATCTTAATTCTACTATAACATTATAGGAATCTTGTATTGTATAAAAAAAATTAAATCTATTTTTGATTTATTTACGTTGTAAACTTGTAGTAATTCAGTTTTGGAACTGTATAAATATATGTATTGAATTACAATATGGTATAAGATTGAAATTGGTTATCAATAAATATATTTTATAAATTATAAGCATTGAATATATATAAGGAGCTTATATTGAAAATTGAATTTATTGTTTAATTAAATCAAAATCATTTGAAAAGTCATTCAAAATTTATTTATATGAAAATATAATTTTTTTTTTTTTTTAATTAAGGGTATTATAAACATAAGAAAAATAAAAGTAAAGATAAATTATATGAATTGAATTAAGGACCTTATATTGGAAATAGAATTTATTGTCTAAATATATCAAAATCATTTGAAGAGCCATTCAACATTTATTTATGTGGAAATATAATTTTTTTTAATTAAGGGTATTATAGATATAAGAAAAATAGAATTAAGGACATAATTGACAATTAAAAGATATCCACACATTCATGTTTTTATATATTAATGATAATGACTATAATTATAAAAGTGAAACAAATACAGAAAGAAAAAAAAAAGAATTATCTTTTCACAGTTCAATGATGGATGATCAATCCAACGTAGTAAAAAGTACAATTATTTTTGGGTTGTAATAAAATATATTAACATGGATGAAGGAGGATGAACATGAATAATGAATTTAAACAAAGTAACCTACAAAACTAGACTATTTCGAAAAGGAAAGTGCTAGTGGAAAAGTGAGATGGATTGAGATGAAAGCAACAAGAAAATGATAATGAGATAATGGGATTTGGCAAATATAGGGACAGAATATGTGGAGTAGGGATTTACTATTTCATTTTATTTTTTTAGCTACATTTTTGTACTTTTATTCTTGTTTTTTAGGAATAGAGAAATGTTGACCAAGGAGCATGCAGTATGCGGACTCCCTAAACTGGGGCGGTTCCGAATCATATGCCAGTCATCCCACGCCTAAAACTTTTTTTGGATTTCAAGGGATTTTGGGTCCCACTCCTCTTCCACTCCCCAAAAGACACATAAAATGTTCTGGCTATTCCATCATCATGCTGTTACCTAATATATCAATACTTCAATGGATGTACTACATACCGATAAGTCGTGATAGGTCGGTGTCGTTTGTCTATGCTTATGATATACAAAAGATAAACAATATCGATTCTTAACTAGAGTGAACATGAGAAGCATTGACATTCAAAATATATTTTCACTCGCTTGTTCGAAAATGATAAAACCTAGAGTGAGGAAGGTTGAATTTTTATTTATTTTTTATTTTTTGTCTTATATTCTATGTACTATTGTATTATTGCGTTCCAAACTTTCGATCTGTAATAATTATGATATCTTTGAAATGGTATAAATTAATTATTTTCAAAGTAACGAATGATAGTGCAACATGTCAACATTTAAAGCAGTTTTCTACTTTCAGAAAAAAAAAAAAAAAAAAGCACTTTTTCTGATTGAGTTTCGAAAAGGGTTTAATGATATGAATGTTTAATCAATATTATATTCTCCAAAATTTTTAACAATTAAATGACTTAAGCAAACAATTATGTGATGCAAAGCTAACGTACATGGAATTTACCACAAATACAAACCAAAATCAGGATGAAGTGGCATCTATTTTTGGGATTGCATGTGGTGGGGTTGGGGGGGGGGGGGGGGTTGGAGCCCGTGCGGGCACTGTAACACGCTCCTACAAAAAATCAAATTATGAAGGAAGAATGGTGTGAAAGAGGGTGCCAGAGATTTCGAATCCAAAAGTTTTAGAATTTCGCCTCTTTGTATCCAACCTCGTTCGGTTTAATTTGCCAAGGAACGTATTTTAGTAAATTTCGATAAAAACTAATAAAATGTATAATTGAAAAGTTGATAAAAATTGTTGAAGCCATGAAATGTGAAGATGTGTGTTCGGCTGGAAATTAAAATGAAATCATTACAAAAATTTAATTTACATAATTTTTCAAACTATTTTTTAACCATTCACATTTTCTCTCTCCAATTTTTAACCATTCATCTTACTTAGAAAACACAAATAAATCAACAAATAATTTCAATTCTTTAATTTGACACGAAACATTCCATATTAAATCTAAAAGAACACATCCTTAAATTATCGGTGAGACTTATATTTTTATCAGTTTTAGAGCTAAACCAAATAGGGACATATCTACTCTATTGACTTGTTCAATTTGATAGTGATTTCCAAAACCTTTTATTCATAATCCTCCCCTTAATTTCTTGCTTAAATGACTTGAGCAAACAAGTATGTGATGCAACGCTAACGTACGTAGGTGCCAACAGAATAGATTTTAATCTCTAATAAATCATTTTTTTTTTTTTTTTTGAAATAAAGTTTATTTGCACATTTTTAACTATCGAGTAATGAAATTTATCTACAACAATTATAATCACCAGGTTATATAGGAAGCGAAATCATTATCACATTGCACATTAATTAAAATGCATTTCAACTTCATTGAACAATATGATAATAGTCGCCCCCAACCCCCCAAACACATAAAACGGTGATTATCGCTCCCGGGACATAGCTCAATGATTGAAAGATGAGAGTGAGAAATCTTAGTTGAACTAGTAGCTGCAAGGTGGAGTTCGAATCCTACGTTTGGTATGGATGATACTTTTTACAAACGTAGTTAAAGAGTAAGCTTTCAACCCTAGTCCATTGAAGCACATCCCGTGATTTACATCTTCTAAAAATTCTCAGGGTAAGGCCTATAGGGATTCATAAGATTGGAGTTCAACCTTTATTATTATTATTATTATATTAAATCTGAACTTGGGAGGCATAAAATAAGTATACACACACTTATAATTGCAACTCCCTATTCACTAATATCTCGCGATGCGAGATATCCCCGCAAATGCACGGGTCGTGAAAAGTAATAAAGTGGACCTAAGAGTCCGGATTATCGTCCCACGGAGACTGCTATTAATTACCGAAATGTGTTAGTTCTAAACCTATTTGAATGAACAAAATAATTTGATGTTTGAAATCTAAAACAAAAGAATTAAACTAAAGAATTTAAAATTGGAGAATTTGTTTTGTTTTTAAAAACGATTGTAAAATAGTTGGGATTTACGATTTCACCTAGCCAATTAAATTAACTCCAATTCCATGTTTTATTTTCTAATTATGTACTCGGTCGAATTCACTAATTTATATTAAAATTCCTCTCTCGAGTTTAAATCAATTCTACCTACATAAGTCAATAATGTATCTCTACAGCGGGTGTGAATATTCCTTATCTAGATGCAATAAATACAAAAATTCACACACGACCGCAATAATAACAAGAGTATATCTCTATCTCTCGTTCAATTATCGGATTTATTACCATATTCTAAATTATTAACTCACCTCTCGGATTATGGAAATAATTCAATATATCATGAATTGGTGATCAAGCAATTCAAGCATTAAGCATAATAATAAATCAATACATGCAACTAAACATTAAAATAACGGAATTTGGAATTAAAATAATATAACTAGGCTATATCGTTCATCCCAACATAGAAATTAGTTATACATCATCAATAAAGAACAATAACAATAAAAATTAACGTTCATTAAAAATAATATAAAGAATGGAAATCTTGCACCAAGTTTTGATTCTTCAATTCACGCCCCTTTGCGATGTTTGATTCCCCAAGAATTTGATGTTGATTTCTCGATTGTGGCTCGTTCTATAAAGAGGCAAAGGTCTGAATTTCGTGCCTCTTATGTTGTATATATAGGTTTTGGAGAAAACCTAGGTCAAAAAGCCCAAAGCCTGTCAAAAATCGCGAGAAAAATCTGATCTGCGGCCCAGTCGGACAAGAGCTCGATCGCGCAGGCGTAATGACGGCGATCGCATGGAAGACCCAAAAACTCTCGGGTTATAATTTACAACCATCTCGAGAGCGCTTGGTGTGTAACCAGTGATCGCGACTTCATCTTTCTTCTGGCTATGCAAGTTAGTCCCTGACTTTTAATTGCACCTTCAGTCCTCAACTTTCAATTGTTGCAATTTAGTCCACAAACTTTATCTTCTTCTCGGTTTGACCATTCAAGCTCTTAATTCATTCAATTAGGTCCTCCAACTTCTGATTTAGTCACTTTGGCACCAAGCATGTTTCCCGGTTGTTGTCACAAACTCCTCACTTGTCCAATTTAGCTCCAATTAACATACAATCGTGTCATTTTTCCATTAATTGCTTCATTCTTCTTCAATTGGGACATTTTTTGAAAAGTAAACAAATAAACATAAATTAAATAGCAAGTATTCCCAAACGACAATAATTAATCCTAATTTAGACATACAAATAAGTGTATAAAATACGCTTATCAAATACCCCTAAACTAGACTTATTGTTCGTCCTCGAATAATGTAAACTAAACTACAAAAATCAAAGAAATAAGAGAACAAATATTTTTGTTGTGTCAACATGTTTACCATATGCCTTCAAAGTCCAAACCAATTTAAGCTTTAAGCAACCGTCATGAACAACAATGCAAAATAATTTCTAGTTATATTTGCCAGATTTTTAAGTGTGTGTGTGAATAGCCAATGTCAAACACATACTTATGCAAAAGATGTGCTCAACACTGTGTGGCTCATTATGCATAATACAGCCCGAATCCCATGTGGTCAATCTATGATTTCTAATGAAATTCCTCTCAACGCTCATGGATGATCACCACTTTCTACTTTTTCTCTCGCATCCCGATTTTTTATCTATGTGGGTTCTAAAAATATTCTTAGCTTTTTCCACACAAGGCAGTCAAAATCAGAAATATGCATGCACAACAAATCAAAAGAAAGCAGTCCCCAATTCTACAACCTCAACCACCACAGCTCAGTCAACAAAGCTTATACCATGCAATAATATATATATATTTTTATGGACGACTTTTTCTTTTAATTGTCCCTGTCTTTTACCATCTTTGTGTAGAACTTTTCATACTGACTTTCTATATGACCCCCGTAGCGAGCTTTCAGATCGACAACTTCCAAACCAAACGGCTTTAGGGTACCAGGTTCAAAGAACCCCTCAGACGTACTTGCCCGAGTCATAAAGGCTTAAACAGAAAAGTTAAAGATGTTATAATGTCTTATGTGTAAGTCCACTCTCCGTACTTGCTTTCTAATTGACACATGGAGCGAGCTTTAGGTCGATGACTCCCAAGCCAGTTGGCTTTAGGGCACTAGGTTTGAAGGACCCCTCGGACTTACTTACTCGAGTCAAAAAGGCATTTGAAGAGCAGAATAAGACCTTCAGCATTTTTCTATTTTTATGCTGGAAATGGTTTATACCAGTTGACCAAACTGTAATGATTAAAGTGAAAAACCAAGAACCACATACCTCTAACCCGTCAATACACACAAATTCCAATCATTTTACCCCCAAACTTGCCTTTTAGCATGATTGGTTCTAATTTAGGGGTGGGATATCTTATGATCTAAGTTCAGGGATTTTTGAGTCATTCCTAAGTTCAAATTGCATAAATTTGCCCCCACATGTATTAAACAAAATCTTTTACACAAGCAATTATCCAACACTGGTTATGTGCACAACAAATATGAATCTAGCAAAACATAACTAGTTCAAAAATAAGTTCATGCTTTCATGTTGTCCAATTTTCAAACCTAAGCACAAATTGATTCATACTATATCTTAGGAAATAAATATGTTAACACATTTTCAATTTTTTTTTTTTTTAATCCCAATAAAATCGAATGGAAGCATAGAATGAATATTATGAATATGGAAGCAATTTTTTTTTAAAAGTGTGAGATTTTCCACCCCCAAACTAGAAAGAAATATTGTCCTCAATGTTTGTCAAAAAGATCTAAAAATGTAATATAAGACAACAAAGAGAGAACGAGAACTTCCCAAGTGTATTGGAGATGTTTTGTAGCCTTGAAGCCTCCATATTGCATTTGAATGAATAAGACCCTTTTCTTGCTTTACCCGACTTGGTTTGAGGTGTCTTGATTGGAGTTTACCTTGCAAATAAGAGATAAGTAACATTAGAAGTCATAAACACCAATATGAAATAATGGAAGTTCAGTACCACACCCCCAAACTAAAGTCACAGCAAAATTTTGAATTTTCAAAATTTGTCGACCACACACATTTAAGCCTTGACATCGCCTAGAAAAACATAACTTTTCCCGAGCCATCTTTTGATACTTTAAAGTTCACAGCATGATCAGCAATATATTAAAAATTCAGCTCATTTGAAGGTCAATAGGGTCATGCAACAATGTGGGGAAGTAGGTGACGTGAGACAGTTTCTGGGTGCAATGGCCTGCAATGGCCTTGCGATGGGGCTGTCATGATGCCAACATGGTTTTAATGGTTTTAATGCCAAGATGTGAACTAACTCATGCATTACACACATATAAACATTGATACTCATTTCATGAAGATAAATGCTCGGATGGATTTATAAAATTAGAACAAAAACGTCTTTGTGGCATTTCATCAAACACTTGGTGTGCTTTGCAAAAATCAACGGATATGCATAGGGTTGGAGGGATGAATGAACCCAAAAATTTTGTCTACTAAACCACAAATCACCTTCTCCAACATCTAACCTAAGCCCAATCTTCACCATTCACAATTTCAAAATTCAAGATCTCAAAGAAAATTTCAAACTTTTGAGTAAATATTGATTCAAGTGAAGAATTACGTACCTTTGATTGGATTTTGAAGTCATGTACGCAATGATATTGATGCAACAAAGTGTTGATGACATGCACACAAGATGTAAGATCAAATATGAAGTGATTGGGGGAGAGAAAACGGGTTTATAATGTTTGAAATTGAAAACATGAGGAACAACACTTAAACTGCAGAATTTGGTCCATTATAGCCACGCGATCGCCTGGCTGGAGTGCCAGCGATCGCGTGGGTCAAGGTTTTAAAACCTGTTATTTTTTAATGCAGATTCGCGATCGCCATTGCCTATTGGCATGCGATCGCGTAGTACACGGCAATACTGAAAATTTTTCCTATTTTTTTATTTTCAAAATCATTTTTCCCGCCCTAATCACTTCTTCATGATCGATGCAATGATTTTCCAAACATTAACCTAATCATTCAAACTAGTGTGTGTGTGTGTGAGTTTGGAATGACGATAAAAACCTAGCCTAATGTAAACATGCAAAATCAAAAACATACCTAAATATGCAACAATAGAATATTATGCACAAGTGCTCTTAACATGAAACATGCAAAACACTCAAACACAATTCCTACCATGCATATATCTAAAATTTCAATACTAAAATAAATAATGAAAGCATAATAAGTAAAAGGGAAGAAAGATTGGGTTGCCTCCCAACAAGCGCTCCGTTTAGAGTCCCGAGCCTGACTTTTTGTACTTCCAAATCATGGAAGCTTGAAAGATGATCTCAGAGCCTTGCACATCTTGCAATTTCCAGCCTTGCACTTCTCAACTCGTTTCCTAACTTTCTTCAATTGCAAAGCCCCGGTTTTAGCCAATTGTTGAGTGATGTTAGGCTTTTTCTTCCTTCTTGTCCCTCCATCCATCTTTAGCCTTTATGAACTCATGTTTTGTGATTAGCTCCTTCTCAATATTTGTACCATGCTTGGTCTTCTCTTCTGGTTTCTGGACAACTCCCTCTATCTCGAAACAACTTTCTTTTAGATTATCAAGATCTTCTCTTGGCTTGATGCTGAAAGTGACTTGCTCCTTCTCGACCCTAAAAATGATTTCCCCTTTTTCGATGTCTATGAGAGCTCGTCCTGTTGCAAGAAATGGTCTTCCAAATATCAGGGGCATCTGAGAGTCCTCTTCCATATCGAGGATCACAAAGTCAACTGGAAAGAAGAACTTGTCCACTTTCACAATCACGTTCTCCACTATCCCATATGGATACTGTATAGACCTGTTCGCAAGCTTTAGTGTGATATTTGTTGGTTTAGGCTCCCCCAAACCTAGTTTCCTGTATACGGACAAAGGCATTAGATTAACACTAGCCCCTAAGTCACACAATACATTATCAAAAGTGAAATTACCAATAGTGCAAGGGATAGAGAAACTCCCTGGATCGGTCAATTTTTGTGGTAATTTCTTTTGAAGTATGGCGCTGCACTCCTCACTCAGTGCTACTGTCTCAAAATCAACCAACTTTCTTTTGTTTGACAGCATCTCCTTCATAAACTTTAAGTAGAGGGGCATTTGAGCTAGAGCTTCTGCAAATGGGATATTTATGTGCAGTTTCTTGAATATTTCCAAAAATTTTCCAAATTCCTGCTCCAACTTATGCTTTATCAATCGCTGTGGATAAGGAACTGGAGGTACATATGCCTTGACTTGAGGTCTAACTCGAACTTCTTCTTCCACTTTTTCTTGAGTTTCTGAAGTTGATCCCTGCTCCTTCCCACTTTTCTGATCTTCCACCACATTTTTCTTCTGGTTCTTCTGCTTTTCATAATCCTCTACAGTCACTTCAGATAGCTGAACCTCGCTCCTCGTTGTTATTGCATTAACCTGCTCACGAGGGTTCATTTCGGTGTTGCTTG
Source organism: Ligustrum vulgare (assembly GCA_963555705.1). Lineage (NCBI taxonomy): Eukaryota > Viridiplantae > Streptophyta > Magnoliopsida > Lamiales > Oleaceae > Ligustrum > Ligustrum vulgare. The sequence continues at coordinate 43,990,450 of OY743173.1, read as the reverse complement.
GTAACTGTCCAGGCTGTCTTGTTGAACTGCTTGCTGCCAGCTCTCCCATTTGTCTCTTCAAATTCTTAATCTCAGCTGCTTGATTCATAATCTCACCATTCTGACTCTTGACCAGCTGAATTAACACTTCTATGTTCTCGGATATGTTTTTCTGAGATTGTTGCTGTTGCTGAAATTCAGGCGGATGCTGAACATTTTGATTATTAGACCAGGAGAAGTTGGGGTGGTTCTTCCATTCTGGGTTGTAGGTTTGTGAATAAGGACCACCTTGTTGCCCAAAAAATTGACTTGTTCTGGATTTGATTGATTTTGTTGAAGTGGGCAGAATTTTATCGCGTGATTTTCGAAACAAAAATCACAAAAAGTTGTATAAACTGAATTCACTAGATGCACACCCATATTGTCTATTTTCCTTGTTAAAGCATCCAGCTTAGCATTTAATGCTGTAATCTCATTAACTGCAACAATTCCTCCAGACTTTGGTGTAGATCTATCTGAGTACCACTGGTAACTGTTCGCAGCCATCTTCTCAAAAATCTCAGAAGCTTCTTCATATGTCATATACATTACTGATCCTCCAGCTGCTGAGTCGGTGTACTTCTTGTTTTCATTTGTCAGCCCATTGTAGAATGTTTGAACTAATATCCAATCAGCGATTTCATGCGTAGGACACTGTCTGATGAGCTCGTTGAACCTTTCCCAAGCCTCAAAAATTGATTCCCCAGGCTGTTGACTGAATGATAAAATCTCACGCCTTAGCTTTGACATGCGGCCAGGTGGGAAAAATTTATCTACAAATTTCTGACTCATGATTTCAAAAGTGGTGATTGTATGTAGGGGCAAAGTGTAGAACCAAGCTTTAGCTTTGTCCGCCAAAGAGAAAGAAAATAACTTCAATTTCACAGCATCATCTGAAACTCCATTCATGCACTGCATTTCACACAATTCCAAAAAGGATCGAAGAAGTGCATGAGGATCTCCTGTAGCGACCGGGAATTTTCTTTCTTTTTAAATAAAGTGTTTTAAAACTTTAAATGCGCGTCGCTACGACTTTTCCAATTTAATTTAAATGAGTGTTCTTCTAGCCAAAAATATAAATAAAATTTATTTAATTTTCATCGTAATTAAATTTCCGAATTTTATAAAAAAAAAATATTCCAAGACCACAATTTATTTTAAAGATCAGGTTTAAGATAATTTAAATCCAAACTTCGAATTTTGCGTCAAAATTTACTGATTTCAATATTTTAAATTCTTGTCCAACTTAAATTTTCTCTAATCCCTCCTAAATCCAATTTAGATATTCTGAACAACCCCCAATTAGTAAAATTCATTTCTCCATGTTTTCCATAAATTTACCTCCTAAATTAACATTTAACACCTTACAATTCTCTGCAATTCTCTCCAGCGCAAGCAATATTCCATTTTCAGATTTCAAGCTCCAACCCTACATAGAATTATTCTGAAAATCCATTTTCCCCACATGTTAATTCCACCCTCACATTCCTAATTCTCTCCCTCTTCCCTAAATCACAAAATTTTCATCCTACTACAATCCTGCAAATCAGCCTCAATCAAGAGATTTCAATTTGCAACCTTCCAAAATCTGTATCCCTTTTCAGCCCTCAATTCCGGAATCAGCTCCCTGCGATTCATCCTCAATTAGCAATCAATCCGCAACCTACCAAAATGCAACAGCAACCTACCAATTTCAGCAAAACCAACCATGACATATATCTCATCTTTTCATCCTACACGAGCCCAACCAAGCCAGACGACATTCTGGTAAAAAAAAAAAAAAAAAATTTTCCTTTACTGCATTTCACCTCCCACCCCTCACCAATCTCAATTTCTCTACAAGACCCATGTCACAAACGAACCAACAAACACCACCACTGATATCATCACTGCATAACCAACCCAATCGAACCATTTCCAATTCACAAATCAGCCATAGCACCGCTGTTGAACGGAATGCACCGCCATCTTCAAACAATCTGCAGTCAACCATCAACCGAACCAAAATACACCCAAACCGCCATCACCAACTCCCCGTCCAAACACCGGTGGAAACACCCAACCGGACGTCACCCCCACCTCCTATTTCCCGACCTCAAATCCTCACCATTTTCTCTCAAATTAAACCCAAAAACCAAGAATCAATTTACCCAAGAGTCTTACCTTGAACTCAGCCCTTCGTTGCCGGTATTTCTTCGCCGGAAAACCCAAAAAACGTGCGATCTCCCAACCCCGCTCGCCTCTGTCTTTCATACCAAAAATCAGCCCAAACTCCATTTTTCTCGCATGCCTAGGTTCCCTGCTACTGCTGCTTCGCACCGGCGACATCATCGCCGGCCTTGCGCCGACGATCGACCAGAGAGGAGGGCGTCCGCCCTCCCCTCACGCTCCGTCTCTCTCTCTCTGTCGTAACATAGAGAGAGAGATAGGAGTGTATGTATATATATATTATATATATAATCTTGTTTACAAATTGATCCTTTGAGTCCCCGATTTTTGAAAAAGTACTTGTTTCAGTCCTTAAGTTTTGAAAACATTTATTTCAGCCCCACAGTTTGATATATATCCGTTTCAGCCCCTCCTTTTTGAAATGATTTTCAATTTAGTCACGAATGTTTCTATAAATAACGAATCAACCCTTATTTTTGTAAAAGTCTACTTCAGTCCCTAAAGTTTTATTTAAATTCTAATTAAATTTCATTTAAATCTTTATATTTATTTTTAGTTACTTTAAATTTAAGTCTCGAAGATACTAATTTAATTTAATTTTCTTGGCTAGACGAATCATTTGGAGAATTTAGAGATTGACGTACTTCCAGCTCCAATTTTTGAGAACTCGTAACGTTAAAGGTAGACTCGCCCCCACTAATTGATTTATATTATAATTGCACGTGATTATGTGAATTTGTGTGATATTGTATGCTTAATTGCATGAGAAAAGAAAAGAATATCTCGTATGAGATAAATTTGAGAATTTATGTTATGCACGTCATAACCTATCTGCTAGCATGATTTAAGAACAGAATGGTTCATTTGCGTTCACTATGTGATGCCTATGAATAAGAAAAGAACGTCACTACATTATTTGCATGATTACTTGTCCAATTATATTTTAGATTAATTATTGGAGTTGAGTCTACTGAGTATTTCATTTTGAAATGCTCACCCCGTGGTTTTAACAATTTTGCAGATTTCGGCGACGGTGGCGAGTGATGGGCAATGGCGAAGAAAAAAAAAAAAAAAAAAAAAATTTGGATATCTTTTTTTTAAAGTTGTGGATTTCGAAATAAACAATTTCATTTTATCATGAATTTCCATTTTTAATAAGTTTGTAAGAATTATTCCATTTAAATTGAATTATCGCTAAACTTTGATTTATTAAACGTGATATTTAATATTTAGTCATATTTCCGCAATAAAGTGTAAAAAGAAAATTTAGAAAAGTGACGTTCCGGGCTCCACGGAACTCGGGGCGTTACATCTCCAGTCGGCAACCCATGGAAAACACGTGAGTTTTGGATCAGTGAGATCAAAAAGGTTTTGATCTCAAAATTGTTAGCTTGGATTGCAGGGGGTACTATGCATGTTCCAATGTTCCCCACAGGAGGAATCATGTAGTCTCGCAAAACGCATCTTCCATGATTTTGTTGATGTCCATTTACAGCTGCTGGCAGATTTTGTTGATTTCCCTGATTATCTTGAATTCTATCATCTGCCATGGCTAAGTCTGTTTGTTGATTCGCTTCCAATTGTTGTCTACGCCTCTATCGAAAAGTGCGTTCAATTTCTGTATCAAAAGGAAGCAAATTAAATGACTTAATCCTTCTTAACATAAATTAAATAAAACAAAAATCAAAAGCAAAAACTGAAAAATAATATAAAAATAAAAATAAGCAAAATAAAGTTCAAAGTAAAATAAAAAATAATGGGTATCGATATTAATATAAAAACAGTCCCCGGCAACGGCGCCAAAAACTTGTTCACTAATATCTCGCGATGCGAGATATCCCCGCAAGTGCACGGGTCGTGAGAAGTAATAAAGTGGACCTAAGGGTCCGGATTATCGTCCCACGGAGACTGCTATTAATTACCGAAATGTGTTAGTTCTAAACCTATTTGAATGAACAAAATAATGTAATGTTTGAAATCTAAAACAAAAGAATTAAACTAAAGAATTTAAAATTGGAGAATTTGTTTTGTTTTTAAAAACGATTGTAAAATAGTTGGGATTTACGATTTCACCTAGCCAATTAAATTAACTCCAATTCCATGTTTTATTTCCTAATTATGTACTCTGTCGAATTCACTAATTTATATTGAAATTCCTCTATCGAGTTTAAATCAATTCTACCTACATAAGTCAACAATGTATCTCTACAGCGGGTGTGAATATTCCTTATCTAGATGCAATAAATACAAGAATTCACACACGATCGCAATAATAACAAGAGTATATCTCTATCTCTCGTTCAATTATCGGATTTATTACCATGTTCTAAATTATTAACTCACCTCTCGGATTATGGAAATAATTCAATATATCATGAACTGGTGATCAATCAATTCAAGCATTAAGAATAATAATAAATCAATACATACAACTAAACATTAAAATAACGAAATTTGGAATTAAAATAATATAACTAGACTACATCGTTCATCCCAACATAGAATTTAGTTATACATCATCAATAAAGAACCATAACAATAAAAATTAATGTTCATTAAAAATAATATAAAGAATGGAAATCTTGCACCAAGTTTTGATTCTTCAATTATCTTCAATTCACGCCCCTTTGCGATGCTTGATTCTCCAAGAATTTGATGTTGATTTCTCGATTGTGGCTCGTTCTATGGAGAGGCAAATGTCTGAATTTCGTGCCTCTTATGTTGTATATATAGGTTTTGGAGAAAATCTAGGTCAAAAAGCCCAAAGCCTGTCAAAAATCGCGAGAAAAATCTGATCTGCGGCCCAGTCGGACAAGAGCTCGATCGCGCAGGCGTAATGACGGCGATCGCGTGGAAGACCCAAAAACTCTCGGGTTATAATTTACAACCATCTCGCGATCGCTTGGTGTGTAACCAGCGATCGCGACTTCATCTTTCTTCTGGCTATGCAAGTTAGTCCCTGACTTTTAATTGCACCTTCAGTCCTGAACTTTCAATTGTTGCAATTTAGTCCACAAACTTTATCTTCTTCTCGGTTTGACCATTCAAGCTCTTAATTCATTCAATTAGGTCCTCCAACCTCTGATTTAGTCACTTTGGCACCAAGCATGTTTCCCGGTTTTTTTTTTTTTACAAACTCCTCACTTGTCCAATTTAGCTCTAATTAACATCCAATCGTATCATTTTTCCATTAATTGCTTCATTCTTTTTCAATTGAGACATTTTCTGAAAAGTAAACAAATAAACATAAATTAAATAGCAAATATTCCCAAACGATAATAATTAATCCTAATTTAGACATACAAATAAGTATATAAAATACGCTTATCACTCCCTATCATTGACATCAAAGAGGTCCACATAATTTCAAGTACGCGGTTTAAAATTCATATAGTTGAGTGGAGTTTGTTAGGATCATTGGGCGACCAAAATTGAGGAAGAAAATGGATAATATTTTGATTCCAAATGTAACTTTACTGGCTTGACAGCATATGCCCTGATAGACCCACAGAGACAGACATAAGACTATTCTTCTGCATATAAGTCTTCCCATATAATTTATGCCTATCACTTTCATTCAAGAATGATGATTGTAATGGGAATGCAAGGCCCTATTCAGTTTTATATTAACCTTATCCTCTGCTAATATGTTTCTACAATGCTCTTGATTCTTGCCAAGGTGTTCCATTTTGGGCCTTGGGAGGCATTATAATATGTAGGGCATGCAGACATATGGTTTTGGGGGGCACTTTGTGTATCTATATTCATGATTATAATTAATAATTTCCTCTTTATCAGTTATATTTTGCTTATTTGTTTCAATCATATTTTAACAGATGGGTTGATTAACTTTTTTGCTCTTTTGAGTTTGTTAGGATTGGAGCACTTCAATGTCAACTTTGGGTTTGTTGGAATGAAGGGTTTTGTAGATAACATTGTCTTGAATTTCATTATTCCTATGTAGAAAAGTTAAGGAAAAAAGCTTCTTTATACATACATTACCTTGTATTCAATATTTCTATTGGTTGAGTGGGATTTTGCTTTTTACAAGTAACAAAATGATGACATGTTTGATTATCAAGAAAGTAAAAAAGAAAAATAAATAAAAAAAGAAAGAACTCTTATGTTATCTTTTACTCTTGTTTGAGTCCAACTTTTTTTAAATAGACTTTATAAAAGGTGTGAGCTTTTTAAGAACAACATGGTTAAAAGTAAGGAAAACAAATTTAGATTTACGGGCAACAGTATTTTATCGACAAAATGTGTAGTTGAATATGAGTTTATGGAAAAAAAAAATTTAAAGAATATGACTAAAATAAGTTTTAAAGAATATGACTAGGCATTGAGCATTATTTTGGGTCAGTTCTGAATGGGATGATAAAACGAACTGCGAAAATTGAGACCCACGAAGTCTCGCCCCGTTAAGGGTAGAATTGCCCAGCATAAATGAGGCAGTGGGGCGGGTCCGGGGCAAGTAAACTTTGACTCAATCTAGGTTGGGCATGGATGGTTTTTCCGTGCCCCGATCCGCCCCGCCCAATTCTCCATTTTTTTTTTATAAAATAATGATGTAGGTTTTGAGGTAAAATTGATGTCTCTGGAATTTTTTATTGAGCAAGTGATGTAAAGGTGAATTAATCCATTGTAAGTCTTATTTGTTTTATTGGGATAGAACTTTAAAATCTTAACTGTGTAATTCTTCTTTCATCTTCATGTATGTTCATATGTTTAGAAATTTGGATGCCACTTTGTTGAGAGTGAGCTATTTCAATTTGTCCAGATTGATACCAAAATGCGGACAATTTTTGTGTGTTTATGCGTGAAGCCATTTTTTTGAGAGTGAGCATTTTCAATTTGTCTAGTTGCATAGCAAAATGGGGAAAGTCTTTGTATGTGCGCGGAAAGCTCGTGATTTTGTTTTGATACATTAATAAATAGTTTAGTTTATTAAAATCTGACCCTTCTCGCTTCACTCCGCTCCGCTTATATAAATGGTTCACTAAATGGGGTAATTTGTCGCCCTCTCAATGCCCACGCCCCGACCCGGGTTTAAGTGGAGTGCAGGCCGGATTCTGGGCAAAAAATTCAAGGCGGGACGGGGCATGGGTTACGTCGATCCAACCCGACTCGATCCCACCCTGTTGCCATCTCTAGTTCTGAAGGGTCCTCAACATTGTTACGCCTTTTTCTTCATCATTTTAAAACTATGGCCTAATCCTTCAACTAACTAAACACCATTCACTGCAAGAAACTGGAGCGACAGCGACAGCAAGAAAAGTCTTTGCTAATGCCCAGCCTATAATGACGACAAAAAAGTCGTCTATAAAACCCAGGCCTTTAGCGACGACATAGAAAAGTCGTTTCTAATTCCTAAACCTTTAGCGACGACATGAAAAGTCGTTTCTAATTCCAAGTCTTTAGCGACGAATTTTGTCTTCGCTATTTGTCTCCAATTTTTTTATTATTATTATATTACAAATAGTATTAAATTAAATTTTTTTTTAATTCAATTTCCTTTTATTTTTCTACAAATAATATTATATTCAATTACAATTAGCTAACTAATATATATTAGTTAAAACAAAAATAAACACAAGAACTCAAATGCCCCAATGGTTGAGAATACACAATTTAACCCTTAGGTCAAGTGTTCGACTCCTCTACGTCACATAATTTTCATATGAATTAAAGAAAATGCGTGGGTTAGCGGGTTGGGTTCAAAATTGGGTCGGGTTGAGATTGGATAAGAGTGGGTCAAGTCGTCGCTAATGCCTCTAGTTCAATAGAGACGACAGAAAGCAACGACTATTAGAGACGATTTTGTCGTCGTTATTGCTTTGCTAATGAGCCATTTCCTCGTAGTGGTGGCATTTTACTTTACCCAGATTTCTAAATAAAATTTTACTGTGCACAAGATCCTCGGAGGAGTAACAGAGCGCACCCTGACCCTTCCTCCACGCAATCATTTTCTTTCAGCATTTAAATGCTTCATTTTGAGACACCTATTCGAATATCTAATCCTCTAGTATCAACTAGTTATATATTTTAGATTAAAATGGTAAGATTATATGGAGTTATTCAGAAAATTGACAAATTCTATGAAATAAAAAAATAGGGAAAATTTGGTTCCAATCTGATTTCTTGATCCTAATTTTCTAATAATCACCCATTAAACTTTGAGTATCTTGTAAATGAAACCATTTGGTTTCATTTAATTTTTGAATTGAACCAAAAATGATGGTTTCTTTTTGAGAGATCCAATTTCAATTAAAATGCTGGCTTGAATAAGCTGTCTTTCATTGAAAAGAAGTAATACATACTTATTTTTAGATTCGAACGCGATTAATGATCTCTATTGATAATTCAAGCTTTAGAGAGGTATATATATACGAGAAGCATGGCACTGTGAAACTGTTTGGTAACTTGTTTAAAATTAAAAGTTTATATATAAACATAATATTTTCTCAAACTACTTTTTAATCACACATATATCTTTAAATTATTTTTCAACCATACATTTTACTTTGAAAACATTACTTTTTTTATTTATAAACAAAAACTTTTACCTAGAAGAGGTATATTACCTAAGAAATACTAATAACCAACAACTTAGTCTGCCGATAAATTTTTTTATAAATAAAAACATAAACAATATATTTTTCAAATCACATTTTAGTCACATTTATTTTTCAAAATCATTTTCAGATATTAGATAACGAATACCTATATATAAAAAGAGTTGGTTTCAATTTCACTTTTTCACATTTAGCGTTTTCTTTTATTTTTTTGCACTTTGATTTTAACATGTACGTGTATATCGATATATTTCACTTTGATTTGAAATGCAAATTTCTTATTATATGGCATTCATTCAATTTCTCATCCTTCAAAATATTCGTATTTTATTTTATTATTATTTTTTTTTTTGCACTCTGATTTTAACATGTATGTGTATTTGATATATTTAACTTTAATTTGAAATATAAGTTTTTTACTATATGGTATTTAATTCAATTTCTCATCTTTTATAATATTGAATCGATTTTTATACTACGCTATTAATTGCATCGTTACAATGACTCACGTGCCGTCTCACAAGTAATAATGTAATAAAAGATTAAAAGGTCATGTCAACACCATGCCTACATCATCACGACATCATATAGAGATGTCGTGCAACTGTGGTGGATTTGGCCGGGAAAAGGCTGCCTGGCACCAAGAAGTTTGGGAGACACAGGAGCGGTCGAACCCGAATCCAATATGCCTATAATTACTAATTAGTTATCTTTTCTTTTACATAATAATAATTACAATTTATAAATTATTTATAAGCAACACATTTTCTAAATTAATTTTTAATCACATAAATTTTTTCTCTTCACTTTTCAACCACATATTTTACCTAAAAAAAAAATTGGTTGCATGTGTCGCCGAACAATCCGTAATATATATTGTATTTGGTAAACTAGTACTTCGTTTGGTAAACAATTTATCAATAAATTTATAAAAAAACATATTATTTCAAATTATTTTTTAATTACACATTTTTAAATCACTTTTCAATCACATTTTATCTCGAAAACATCACATTATTTATTTATAAACAAAAAAACTTTTACTAAACAAAAACAAATTTATAAATATTACACTTCTTTAAATCAATTTTTAATCATGCACATTTTTCGATTCACTTTTAAATCATATATTTTATCTAAAAAAAACTCAAATTCCTTATTGATAAATAAAAATCAATCGGTGAATAAAGACTTAAGTGGCGTTCTATTTGTATTTTCATTTTCGAAAATGTTTTGTATTTCTTTTTTTATTTTTGTTTTCAAATTTGCTGAAAACACGTTTGGTCTGTCATTTCTGAAAACTGTTTTTGAAAATGAAAAGTTGAAAAATACGTTCTGTTTGAATTTTGCAGAATACCACTTAAATTATTTTTAATTAATTTTCTTGTAGAATACTACCCCCAGAGTCCATTTATTAATGTATTTTTTGAAATATAACAATAAGAATTTTCACTTAATTTTTTTTGTAATGTTGATATTGAATTTAATAAAACTTTATTTAAGTTTAGTTCTAAATTAGGATAAATAAAAAAAAAAAAAAAAAAAAAAAAAAATTATATTAAGCATAGTTCCAAGTTAGGATAATTCTTAAAAACTAAAAAATCCCAAAACGCGGCGTTTTGAATATTTTTTGTTGAAATACATACAAAACACTCAAAACGAGGTTTTTGACGTTTTGTGTACAATTTTTTTTTTTTTATTTTCCAAAATGCATTTTCGAAAATGGTAAAGAGAACGCGTTTTTAGTATTTTCGAAAATAAAAACAGAAAACGACCTCAAAATAGTAAAGAAAACATGACCTTAATTTCTCATTTTTACCCATTTCCTCTTTTTCAAGTAAAATTTCTTAGCTAGTAGGATTTGAAAATATACTGTTAATAGAGATTGCACTACACAAGAAAAAAAGAAACTTATTCTTAAAGATAATATAACGAACATGTAACTTTACTAGCTAATAATATTATGTAAATTAGATTGACAATTGTTGTAATTTAATTTTAAGCACTCAATTTAGCCCAAAATATTTGGGAGACCAATTTACCCCAAAAAATTTGGAAGATTTACTTTAGAGTTCTAGGGCTGCAAAAGAATAATCATATGTTAGCCCAGAACACACGATCAAGCTAGGTCATCACCTCTAAATTCAGGTCCTAGAAAATCTGACATTTGCACCTGGGAAGACATTGGCCATAGGAAGAGCTCGAATTTGGAAGACCACAGACTTGAGAAGACCTCTGACTTTGAAAGGCACGGCCCTTGATCGGCCTTAGAAGCGCTCGATATGGGGAAGACCTCTGACCTAGAAAGGCTCGACCCTAGAAGGACCTGAGAGTTTTGAACTAAGGTCTTGAAAAAATCTAATCTCATGTGTTGGGATGGGATATCCGAAGTCATTCATTACATTAGATAAATTTGAGCTCAAAACACGCTCTAATACCAGTGCTAGCTCTCCGCATACCTTAAGAGATGTCAAGTTGATCTACTTGATTAAATATGTTATATCTTTCAAAAAATCCTAAAGAGCATCAATTATATACATTGTACTTGCCTCACAACTATGAACAAAATTGCAGCCAGATCACATCCAACTCGAAGAGGTCTCGCCAAAGCCACCCGTAGCTGCTAAAAGTATATATAGTTGATAAAAAGTCATCATTTCTTTGAGTAAGTACTAACCACTTGTTAGTAAAATCATTATAGTTTTGCTATAAATGGGGCTAAGTTTTAAAAACAAAGTGGAGAAGATTCAACTTCCCCCACGTAAGGAAAGAAAAATGCTCCCAATTTACTTGTATCAAAAATAATAACCTAAGAAAGATCTAAAACAGATTTAACACAAGAAAATAAAAAATAAAATAACGGAATTAAATGATAGGATTGACGATAAAATTTTGACCCAATATTCATGACGTGAGAACAATGTGAAATATGAACTAAGATTGGTGAACGCCACAAGGATTGTCAATTCCTTGATAAGTTGGTTGGGTGAACGTCACAAAAATTCAATCTTTGATAAGTTCGAAATAAAATGAATCCTCAACCTTTTCAAGAGAAAAACACCTAATCTATTCAATGACCAAAGTTCTATGTTTTTCAGAATGAATGAAAAAACATAATATAAGTCAAAATACGCTCTAAAATTGACCTAGCTGCACTAGGGTTCGAAAATAGAATCATAAATAATTAAATCGAAAATTAAATAAAAATTCGTGAGAATCTGGTCTCAAGTGAACCGCGCTATCATGTGGTTGTATGTAGCGCGACCGCGTGGTTGAGCGTCGTAGCTTCTGCCTCGAATTTTTATGCGATGGCACAATCACGACCCTAGTTTTACAACGCGGTCGCGTGGTTGATCCAGCAGCAACAATTTTCGTCCCGTAGAAGCAACTTAATCCGGTTTGATTTTCAACTGGAGCCCAACACAAAATTTGCTCATTTTTCCATGTAAATTATTATGGGGAGTCGCCCGTAGCCTGATCTCTCATTTGATCTACTCCATTGAATCACATCAAATCGTCTCCATGAAAGGAGTGTGTATATATATTTTTTAGGATGACCTCTCCAAGAACTGTGCTAACAAAAATAGGCAAGGTCTACCAAAAGAAAATCTAAACATATGTATGAATAGGATATCTTCCGTCACTCAGAGGATCCAAATCCCCTAGTCCCTGAACGTGGCCAAAATGAGTCAAATCAATCTCTGCAGCTCAGGTTTGATTTAAAGCACTAACACGTCTTTGCTGGGAGAAGTAAGACCCTCATTTTCCGGTGCTAGAAACTATCTCCCACACCAAACCAGCGGTCTACTTCAAATTCATGGGCAACAAACATTACATTTCATAAATATATTTTTTATTATAGCCAAGAACGATATAATAGAATAAATATGAAGTAAACTACCAAAAGGAATATTACAAGATTTTCAAGAACATAAAATACTCACAAGTATATATGCATATAAAAATAATATATTATATACAAAATAAACGTCCATATACTTCAAATCAAAATGAAGGCAGAGAGTAAGGTGGCGTTCTGTTTGTATTTTATTTTGTATTTTCATTTTTAAAAATGTTTTGTGTTTTGTGTTTTCATTTTTGTTTTCAAATTTGCTGAAAACGCGTTTGATTTGTCATTTCTGAAAACTGTTTTTGAAAATGAAAAACTGAAAAACACGTTCTGTTTGAAATTTTGCAAAACACTATTTAAACTATTTTTAATTAATTTGCTTGCAGAATACTACTAACTCCAAATCAAATTTCCTTTCACAATACACTAAAAATATGGTTACATGCAACACACTAATGTGAGCATTAAGAGTCTATATTAACACAGTTTGGTCAGGTTCGGGACTTGAGAAAGCTCTACTTCTATTAAAATCCAGAAAATGCAAGTTCTTTCAAAACCACCAGAGTCCATTTATCATTGCATTTTTTGAAATATAACAAGAATTCTCATTTAATTTTTTTTTATAATGTTGATATTGAATTCAATAAAACTTTATTTAAACTAAGTTCCAAGTTATGATAATTCTTAAAAAAAAAAAATCTTTATTTAGGCTTAGTTCCAAGCTAGGATAATTCTAAAAAAAAATAAAAATAAAAAATAAAAAAAATAAAAACTTTATATTAAGCTTAGTTCTAAGCTAAGATAATTCTATAATTAAAAAAAAAAAATTCCAAAACGCGTTTTCCTCGTTTTGGACATTTTTTGTCGAAATACACACAAAACGTTCAAAACGATGTTTCGAACGTTTTCCGTTTTGTATACAAATTTTTTTTTTTTGTTTTCCAAAATGCGTTTTCGAAAATGGTAAAGAAAACACGTTTTTAACGTTTTTGAAAATAAAAACAGAAAACGACCTCAAAACAGCAAAGAGAACAGGGGCTAAGTATCACACAGTTTTTAGGTCTAAGGGATGGAGGAGCCTTTTTCACTCTTACTCCCTCGTATTCTCGGATCCTTGTAGGAGATCTCGGACAAAGGTAAATAGGGAAGACCCTTCTAACCTTAATTACTTAATCAAAAAACCTCTAAAAGGAGAAAGAACGTTTATACGACAAGTGAGAAACGTCCCTAGGTTTCACACTAGTGACCAACACAAAGTGTAGATGGTTCCCCCTCGTATTTGTATGGTTTTTTCCATCATTAATAAATTATATCTCAAGCCTGAATTTTCAAGGTGAGATGTTTGTGAAAAAATAAAAATTAAAAGAATTATTTTGTAAAGTGAATGCAACTTTTAATAAATTAGTATTTTATTGGAAATTTTCACCGAGTTCCTCAAAATATGCATTTGACAAATTTTTAAAACGTCAACTTTATAAAGAAATAATGTGTCATATATCAAGAGGTAGTTCGATTATTAATATTAAACAAATCGAAAATTGATTTATAAAATATTTACGATAAGTCACAAAAATATAAAAAGTTGTGCATAGACAAATCAATTAATTTGAGGGAATATTTTAAAATTTAAAAAGTTTAATATTATGTAAATTTAAACCAAAATGTAAACGACTTCCTACCATAAATAGACAACCGAAGCTCCTTCTAGTATTTGTTATAACTAGAGATGTCAATTCGGGTGGTTCGTGCCGGATCGGCTCGCTAACATATGAGCCCGCATGAAAATAGCCCGCTCACTGCGGGTCCACAAATTTCAAACTAAAACCCCGACCCGCTCTCTGGCCCTCGTGCAGGTTGCTGGTTGCGATTCATTCTTATTTGGCCTGTATAAATAAAAACATATAATTTTTCATATTTATAGCAATTTTTTTTTTTTTTTGTTAAATTTCTAAATACCAAATGAAAGAAAAAAAAAAGGTTAAATGCATTTCTAATTACTACTATCAAAGAACATCACATTTATCTTTAGAAGTTGTACTAGAGTTTTTAGAAGAATGAAGATTTTCAATGTTACCATATTTAATAAAAATAGTTTTTTTTATGGGCCAGCTGGTTAACAGAGACCTGCAAAATTCGAGGTTTACACTTTCTTGACCCATGAACTGCGTGAATGGGTCACAAGTCGGCCCGTTGTCCCGGATTGATCCGGGCCAGTTTTCACGAATCTGGTCGGCTAGCTTGCTTAATTATGGTGTTTTGGAATTCACTTCTCTAAGAACTGAAAAAAAGATTGGATCTTGTGCCCCGAATATGCGTCATGTCTCTCTCTCCCGCAAGGTAGCTTTGTCTTTCTATCTATCTTTCAAAAATTCATATTATGGGTCTCAGAAATGGGTTTGAGATTTTCCATAAAGAAAGACGGCAGGATTTTATTAATCACTAGGCCGAGATAGATTTGTTCTATTCGCCTTGTCCGTCATGATACCTCTAGTTGTACCATAGGATGGAGCTAGCGTCGGTCGAGTGTAGGAGTGAAGTGTGGCTTCGATTTTTTTTTTTTTCCAAAAAGAGTTTTGAAATTATTTATTTATATTCTTAACTAGAATATAATTAAGATTTATAAACTTCTTTTTATATGAAAGAATCTAAGAGTGTTATTGACAAATGATGAAAACTTCTAAATGTATTGTAGATTAATATAATAACTAAAAATTAAATGGTTAGAGTAATACTAAAAATAATAATAATAATAATAATAATAATAATAATAATAATAATAATAATAATAATAACAACAATTTAAGGGTGTAAAGAGAAAAACATTGTCTACGTTCTTTGAAGCAATCTTTACAATTTATGAACTAATTTATAAATAATACAAATTTTCAAATCATTTTTTAACCACACACATTTTCTCTCCCACTCTTTAAACATATATTTTATATCAAAAATATAAATAAATCAGTTTATAATTGCTACAGCATTACCGAACAAAGCCAAAATTATTGTAAATCAATAATAATAACTAATAATATTTAATGAAGTTAAATTAAATGTTAAATGTAATATTTATTGAAAAGATAATAACTTAAGGCTAAAATAAAAAATTAAAATTTTCTCACTCTTTTACATTTTTAATATAATATAATTGTGGATACAAATTATAGATGTAAATGTAGTCGTAGGTTAATTTAAATAAATTAAAAACATAATAATATAAAATCATATTACAATATTTTAAATCACTAGAGAATAAATTAATTTAATACTATGGCTCCGTTTGACGGCTGAAATAAATGAAATTTAATTTATAATGTATATTATTTGTGTTTTGTAAGTAAGATATTTGGTTAAAAATTGGAGAGAGAAAATGTAAGTAGTTAAAAAGTGATTTGAGAAATTGTGCCCATTATAATTTGGAATTATAATTCCAACAGAACGGAGCCTATATAAATGAGAAAATATGACAATATTAAATTTGTTATAAACTGGAGAGAAAAATAGAGACACCAACAAACTTGTGTATCTTATTATGAACCAGAGCCCCATATATATAAAGGGGAATAGGGATATACAAAGAAATAATGTCTAGAGTTACAGGAGTACAATTGTCATTCACCAATACAAGATAATATTTATAACATTCCCCATTGAATGACATATTACAAAATATCTACCTCGTTAAAACCTTGTTTGATAAAAAAACTCAATAGGACAAAAATATCAAATGAAGAAAAATGAGAGTATAGCTACTCCCCCTAGTACTGATCAATGTAAATCATTGAGTCAATACATCACAATCTTGTGAACTGATTTCTTGAGTGTAGATGTTGGCAACGCTTTTGTAGATAAATCAGCTACATTGTCACTCTAGTGAATTTGTTGAAAAATCTGTAGTATTTTGATCCTGCCTCGTTAAAACCTTGTCAGAAAAATAAAGTGGGAAAAAAACCTAAACGAAAGAAAAAGAGTACAGCTACTCCCCCTGATTCAATTTATATTGAATCATCCATATAGTTACTCCCCTTGATTCAATCTCTATTGAATGATCAATATCTTGATCTCTTCAGGAGTCTCGTATAGGATAGTATATGAATAGAAATTGATAACAACCACCTCATTAAAAACCTTGCTAGGAAAATCCTATGGGACAAAATCTCGGCTAAGGAAAAAATAGTGTAGCGCATATTAGTTCCCCCTCATGAGAACATTACAATTATTTGGATATTGCATATAATTATTTCGACTGTTAATCTGTGCAATATCGAATATCTTCATCAAGCATATATAAATGGCGCATATCTCGTATTATTTGTTCTTTGAATATAAATTCAATTATTCCTTTGAATTTGAAGAACTACAAAATATTTTCAATCATTTGAGATGCTGCATCGAGCCATATTCTATAATCAATATTATTAATGTATTCAATGAAGCTCTAAAATTTGTAAGTGACTTATTCACTTCAATGATCAATTAACTTATTCACTTCAGGTGAATAATTAACCATGAATTTGTATCTTGAAAATCAATTGCTTGAATTTTCAAAAATAATTTTATGCGACAATCACATTTCATTACAAAGTGATTTTATTCAATGCATATTAAATATTCAGATCGCAATGTATCTGTATATTTTGATCAAACAAGTTTCTTAGAAACTTGAACTATATATTTTAGATATATTTAATCCTTTAAGGATTATATTGTATGTTTTAGGCATCATATATGTTTCACATTGCAATTGTCAAATTGCTACAACCAAATTTAAGTCGTGAAACTTTAGATAGTCGACCTATTCTTTAAGGAAATAGTGCGACTCCATGGGATTCCTAGGAGCATTGTGTCAGATAGGGACGTCAAATTCCTTAGCCACTTTTGGAAGGTGTTGTGGGGAAAATTGGGAACTAGACTTTTGTTTTCAATGACTTGTCATCCCCAAACTAACGGCCAAACCGAGGTGGTTAATAGAACCTTAACACAACTTCTTCGCACTATCCTTAAAAGCAACCTAAAGAATTGAGAAGAATGTTTACCTTATGTTGAATTTGCTTATAATCGAAGTGTTCATTCTACTACTTCTTTTTCTCCTTTTGAAATTGTATATAGCTTTAACCCGTTAACTCCTTTAGATTTGATTCCTTTGTCAATTGATGAAAGAGGTAGTCTGGATGGGAAAAGAAAGACGAAGTTAGTCAAATCTCTCTACGAGAAGGTCAAACTCCAAATCGAAAATAAGAATGAACAATATGCATCTAGTGCTAACAAGGGCAGGAAAATGGTTGCATTTGAGAAAAGAGTAGCTCCCCACGCAAAGAAAATCCAAACTGCAGCCACGTGGTGATGGCTCGTTCCGAATTCTTGAGAAAATTAATAACAACGCCAACAAGCTTGACCTCCCGGTGAGTACTATGTATCGACTTCTTTTAACGTCTCTGACTTATCCCCTTTTGATGTAGGAGAAGATTCGAGGACGAATCATTTTCAAGAGGGAGGGGATGATGGGAATCAAGGAAGTCAACCCGCGAATCAAGGAAGTCAACGCTCGATTCATGTTCCGATGGGGGCCCATGACGAGGTCAAAGGTCAGAAAGGTCCAAGAGTTGATGGTGGGACTCATTTACAAGCTCCAAAATCAAGTCCAACTCAAAAAGAGCAAAACCGAAAGTCTGCAGGATTTTCAAGGGTAGCCTCAGGCGGGTCCGGCTGATCACCATTCGACCGAAAAATGTCACTTCGGTCGACCGTGTGATCGATTGAAACTGTTTCGGTCGACCGTGTTGGTTGACCGAAACACGCTGAACCTAAAAACGCGGGGTTTTCTTTATGCAATTATCCAAATTTTTATTTATCCCCAAATTTTGTAATATATATTCATTTCCTCATGACCCAAGAACCCTAGCTTAGAATATTGAAGGCAAATGGTGTCAAGAACACTTTGGGTAAGGTAAATCTTCCCTTTTCTCTTGTAATTTCTTGGAAATTCTTCAATTTCATTTTGAGTAATTATATTCTTGTATTGTTGTTGATTTCCACCACCATGAAATTTGTTTAATCTTTATCCATTGGGCTTTGTTATTTAACCTATGAATTTTGGGTAGGATTTAAACTTGGGTTAAGGTGTCTCCATATCGATTTTAGCTCTCTTGGGTCAATTCCAATTAGTTGTGGGAATATTTGGTAAATATACCAAGGGTTCACATCACATTTGCTCTATTTTTATTTATTTGGGGATCTTTATTCGAATCAGATATCGCTACGCTTTAGGGGTGCCATACATCAATATAAGATAGAGCATCTATAGCTCGTACATGAAATTTTATTAATCTCTATGCATCTTGTAATTATGTTATCTCTTTAACTTTCGTTCGTATTTTCAATCGAACTTCACTAGTACAAAATCGCGCATAAAAAATGGGGAATACGCGTCGTTTTATGTAACAACGACGCCAATTGAAAACGCGGTGGAAAATTTGTAAATAAGTTTTAACTAAAGGTGTCGGTTCCTCGTGAACCGACGCCCAAAGGGCTTCGGTTCCGCACCCTTTTCATTTGTATAATTCGCGTAACTCACTTCACACAAGAAACTCTCTCCACTCTCTCCACACCCAAACTCTCTCCACGCCCAAGCTGCCACCTCCCGTCGCCTCCACCGCCCGCCCGTCGCCGCCCCGCCCAGTCACCGCCACCGCCCGTCGCCGCCGCCGCAAGGTGACCTTAAATCTCTTCCCCTACTTAGTTTTTGTATAAATGTGTGTGTGTGTGTGTGTATATATATATATATATATATCTATGTGTTTATATAATGTTTGTGTATATATATATGTATGTATATATATATATATGTGTGTATGTGCGTGTATGTATATCTTTGTGTGTGTATATATATATAATTGATTTATTATTTATCAAGTTAATTGGTTTGTTTGAATATATATTATTGATTTGAAGTTAGTAGATTGATATACAATAATATTTGATTTATTGGAGTTAAGTTATGCAATCTTAGTTTGATTTTTAAAAGTTGAGAATTGATTTTGGATTAATGTTTGAGTACTAGATGATGTTGAAGTTTGATTGGTATTCCTGCAGCGGCCTGGGTCACTGCAGGTGTGGAAAAAAAAAAAAAATACTTTAGGCGTCGGTTCTAAAGTTTGAACCGACGCCTAAAGTAATTTTTTTTTTTCAACTTTAAGCGTCGGTTATTAAAAAACCGACGCATAAAGTCGAACTTTAGGCGTCGGTTCTAAAGTTTGAACCGACGCCTAAAGGTAATTTTTTTTTTTTAACTTTAAGCGTCGGTTATTAAAAAATCGACGCATAAAGTCGAACTTTAGGCGTCGATTTACAACCGACGCCTAAAGTCAAAACTTTAGGCGTCTGCGTCATAGGTGTCGCCCCTACAATCGACGCCTATGCCCTTTTACAACCGACGCCTTTTCCACTTTCTGTACTAGTGCTTCTTGTTCATATTATCAATCGCAAGGATATACATAACATAATATGATGCATTTGTTTGATTTTAAGCTACTAATATTCCCCCTAATGTTGAAAAAAATAGTCCAATCAAATTGACAATCATTTTTCCGGCGTTGTAAAATATCACACATTTGGGATAGATGTTCAAACAACGCATTTTTCTCAACATTCTTTATTTTCCATTGTAGTGCATTGGGGTGGATCAATTGCACTATTAAAAAATTAGATGGAAAAATTAGGCTCTAACCATAAGTCAATTATAACAGAGAGAACTATGATATTGGCATAATGCGTAATAGAATTTCCTGAACAAAAAGGAAAGTATTTTGTTTTCAATTAAATTAATTGGAGGAGTTTAACAAGCAAAAATGTTAAAAAACAATTTATCGACATCCCAACTAACACTTATTAAAATATTGAGATTCATCTCCACTAACATTATCAAGAAACATTTTTTATATGAAGATTATACTCATAATTTAAAATTTGAGCAATAATTTTGCAAACTTCAGGTTGTGAACACTATGCAATCATCTAGTATATTTATCAAATATATTGATACAAATAATAATTAGATGATCAACGTGGAGGATGATGGAGCCTCATTTATCACCCTAATTATTTTCAGAAATATAGAGAATTTAATCTCTATTTTAACTAGTAATAGTCAAGAAATTTCATGAAAGAGAACAAACATCATAAATGATTGAATTGAAGAATCTTCTTGTTCTTCATTGAGTATCCATTTAATTTCACATCATTATTGATCTAGTGACGGTCAACTGGTCATGCCAAATAATAAAATCAAATTGAACTCTAGTTCAATATAAGATATAATTCAATGATTAAACATTATATAATCATATATCATTCAAGTAGTCAAACTAATCAATGTCCTTTTGACATTATTTATATGATTTCTTACAGGGATAAATATGAACTCAAATGATATATTTTTCGAAACACATGCTACTTCAAAAGCACGTTTTTATTGCTTATTTGAAATCAATATGTCAATATTCTTCTGAAATATTGAGATTGTAATATCATGCTCTTTCAAGAGCAACTAATATTATTTTATATTTGTTATGCTTCTTCGAGAGAAACAAAATATTAAACATATTAAACTTGATTCAATGTGAAAAAAGATTTTGCTTCTTCAAGAGCAAAAATGAAATATTCTTCTAGAATATTTTATTAAACAACTCCAATGAGATATTTCTAATGTGCAATATTCTGCTGGAATATCAATTTTGATTAATATTCTGCTGGAATATTGATTTAGATCAATATTCTTCTAGAACATTGAGTTAGATTGTTTCTTTTTCTAGAATAGTGATACAATATTCTTCTAGAATATTGTACTATATCATTGAATGTAAAGCATACATTCAAACAAATGTTTATTGTAAGTTAGTATAATTAAAATGATATGATAAGATCGAATAACTATATCACTTTTTATGGAAATTCAAAGTTAATTGAATACGAACTTTTACTTTAAGCAGAAAAAGAAACTATGTTATTTGTGAACAAGTAACATAATAAATTGAATATTTATCATAAAATAAATATATTATTCTTTAGGAGTAAAAACAAAATATTGTCCCAAAATATCAAATTAATAACATATCTAATAATATTGAGCTCTTCGAGAGCAAATTATATTCCGTTATAATATTTCATATGAGATAAAATTATGATTCTTCAGGAATCATCACAACAATATATTATTCTACATTATAATAATCTTCTGGATTATTAATAAATTCTTATTTTTTTGAGAAAAGAATACAATATTTATCACACGAGCAATAAAATACTAGACTATTGAAACGTAGCAATACTACAATATTCTTCTAGAATATTGATTCGAAACTCATTCAATAATAATAATAATAATTAATATCTATTGTTAGGAACAAAATAACGAATTATTATTCTGGAATAATTATATTTCTAAAATTGCAATTCTTCAAGAATCATAAATCAATATTCTTCAGGAATATTGACAAATTATGCTCTCTAGGAGCAAATAATATTCTTCAAGACTATTGACATTAATGATTCGTTCTACCTTTCAAGCTAACAATACTTTCGCTCTACACAAATGACGATAAAATATCTTTTGGAATATTTATTTAACGTGGGTTGTGTTTCTTCGAGAACACCAACACCATATTCGTTTAAAATATAAATTATACTTCTTCAGGAGCATTGAGTCAATATTCTTCTGGAATATAGAAATTGTAATATACTGCTCTTCACGAGCAAGTAATATTATATATACAGGATATTACTTGGATTACAAGACAAAGATAAAATCTAAAGATTACAAGAATATTGGATTAACATAAACCAAGAGATATACTACAAATAAACCGTGAACAAGGTTATCCAATTTTTGCTGATTTTGATTTCAAGATTTTAGGCTGATCTTGTAAGTCACAAATGGTACAGACAAACATAATTGATATAGGAAAAAAGAGATAATAACAAATTTTCAGTAACTTTTAAAATGAAAATTAATGTGCTAGAACAATATATGTCTTCTTCAGCTAACGAATCTTAAAAAATAATAAATCAATATTCTTTTAGAATATTGAAAATTATAATTTATGCTCTTCAGGAGCAAATAACATCCTCTAGTATATTAATTATAATGTTGTTTTACTTAAGAAATAACAACAAATTATTTATAATAGATAAATTTACGATTAATATTCTTTTGGAATATTAATTAATCGTTGTGCTATTTCAGGAATAACAACATAATGAATTATTAATTTAAATCAATAATAACAATAATAGTTGTAATTGACAAATCTATAATTAATATTTATCTGAAATATTAATATATATACTGTTGTACTACTTTAGGAGCAACAACACAATAACATCAATAAATTTGTAATGGACAAATTTATGATTGATATTCTTCTAGAATATTAATATACTATTTTGCTACTTCTGGAGCATGTTGTATTTTCCTATTATTTCTTGAATAATAGGTCAATATTCTTCTGGAATTTTGACAATTATAATTTATACTCTTCTGGAGTAAAAAAAATTTGCAAAAAATTCGGATTGCACTTTAATTTGTGTGCATAATCAGAATCAATTATTTGAATTAATAGTGCGACAATCAAAATCGGTGATATGAATTAACAGAACAGTAATCAATGTGGACTCAATTTTCGTGCGTAATTACCATAATTTGGATTTACTTCAATCATTCTTATTTATTAAAAAAAGTGGAACAAGAATATACACATCAATAATACACGTCAATCAATGAATTGAATACAGACGCGTGGAACTTGAATTAACAACAGGATTCGACATCGTTATGATGTACATGTATATAAAAAAATTTACATGCCATCAAATTAATTTTGGTTCACTTGACAGATACTTAAAAAAAATTTACCTTCTAACTAATTTGGTAGAGATTCGTACTGATAACGTATTATAAACTAGAGAGAAAAATAGAGACACCAATGAACTTTTGTATCTTATTATGAATCAGAGCCCCATATATATAGGGGAGGATAGGGATATGCAAAGTAATAATGTTTAGGGTTACAGGGGTACAATTGTCATTTACCAATACAAGATAATATTTACAACAAAATTATATATAACATTGTAAAATTGTTAAATAATAAATTAATATAATAAATTATTTAATGTTATGAAACAAGTGCTTAGAGTATAATGAGTATATAGCTAAAAATATAAGGGATCTACCAAATGATAAGAATGCCTCTGAGATTCAATCATAAACCACTTTGCCTCGGTTGTATGTAAACCCCCCGACTTACTTGCTTCTCCTCATGAATGAACACTGATGGAATCCATAGATAGATAAAGAGGTCGGGTTTAACTAGATGATACCTCAGCCATATCCAAGTCATAAACCTTTGAGAAGCAGAAGTCTCGCTTTTCAAACAAAATCCTTTCAGTAGGGGCAAATTAAATATAGATGTAGATGTAGTTTTTCTTGATTCTTTTGATTCCATTCAATCTAAGGTTTCAAATTTTCAATTCAATAGGTATAAGAAAATATTTATAATTTTTAACAATAATTTTATTTCACACTTCGTTCTTTAACACCGTTGCAATTATAAATTAGTTTATTTATATTTTTAGGTAAAATGTGTGATTAAAAATAAAGAGGAAAAATGTGTGTTTTTAAAAAGTGGTTTGAAAAATAATATTGTTTACAATTGATTTATAAATTATAATAATCGTGTTAAATAACGTAGGGTCATATGTTAGACCATTAAAATAATAAAATTAAATGGAGAACATTTTTGAATGTGTATGAAAGATATATTTTAAAAAGTAAATATTGTTACTTAAAAAAAAAAAAAAAAGTAACTTCAAAATATAATGTCCCTATTTGGTAGAGATTACAATAAGACTTTTAGTAAATTTTGATAAAAGTTGATGAAATGTATTATTTTATTGTTGAAATTAATTGTTAATTTTGATTAAAATTAAAATTCATTACTTCAAACAGAGGTTATATAACTCATTTTAAAAAGTTGTCAAACACGATTGCCAGAGAAATCTATGTCGAAAATTGAGGGTCTGCTCTGTAAAACTGTAACATTTATAAATTAGTTTATTTGTGTTTTTGAGATAAAATGTGATTAAAAAATGGAGAGAAAAAATATTTGTGATTAAATTATGATTTGAAAATTTGTATTATTTATAAATTGATTCATAAATTAGAAAAAAAAGAATAAAAAAAAGGACTTTGGATATCCCCAGGCCCAAGAAGCACCGTCCTTCGACTTACGCTATAGACTTATGTTTCATAAGTACAAAAACGCGTGTTAATTCTACCAATGACATTTGTCTTTGTGTATCTTTGGCTGCCATTTGCTGGCTAGTAAGCCTATGTATGGTAACTTGTTTAAAAATAAATTTTTTACAATACAATTTTTTAAATTATTTTTTAATTATATATATTTTTTCTCTTTACTTTCGACCGCATATTTTACCTCAAAACATAAAAATAAAAAAAAATAAAAAAGCTTTTAAACCAAATTTTTTTAACAAACCGAGGCTAATGATTATTTGTGGATTGGAATCTTTGAAAGCAAGTTGTACTATGACATCATTTGTGACGTAGATTGAGAACTATGTTCATATGTAAGGTAGAAGGTGTAACCCACACCTTGAAGGTCTGAACCGATCATTTTTTGAGCAATTGATTCGAGAGGTAAATCATAGGTTATGCCTCTCAGAATCAGGGTAGATGACACTTAGTAAAACTTCGCTGAGTAAGGTAACTCCCACTTGCCACCAGGTACAAATTCATTATTTAGCCGTAAATTCAGTCGTCAGGATTCGAACCCTGCACCCCACCGCGCTGAGCACGTTATTGGGCAACACCTTTACCACTAGGAGATATGCCCTGGGGGCTAGAACTATGTTCTTATGTAGATGAATTTTGCCTTGGTCCAAACCATTATTTTTAGAATTTTCTTCATATTTATTTTCAATCACATATTTATATAAGATTCTTCACATTTCACATTTTTAATCACACATTCTCACAAAAATACATTTTTCCCCTGAAAACTACCTAGGTCAAACAAGCATTTTGACTAGTTACTCGTTTTACTTTATGAAGCCTCCCTTTGGTAATCGTATTTTTTTGGTTTAAAAATCAATTTATAAACTACACAATTTCTCAAGTCACTTTTTAATCACACATATTTTCTCTTTACAATTTTCAACCACTACTTTTTACCTTAAAATCAGGAATAAACCAACTTATAAATCAAATAGTGTTATCAAAGAGAAGCGAAATTAATTGAACAAATATTATAAAAGGAAATACTAGTTAAATGTCTCATTTTGAGACATGCATTTAATTATTTTCGATGTTCGTTTGGACAATTTGTTTGATATATATATATATATATATATATATATATATATATATATATATATATATATATATAACTTTTGAACAGACTTTGAGATGTCACAGCCAAATCGTAGATTTCTTTAGCGCATAAATGTTGACAAATTTTTAAAGTCAAGTCATCATCGAAATTCTCAAACTTTAAATTGATATGGCCTACTTTGATAAGTTGTAACTTTTGTTACGATTGACTATTTTTGGCGCCTTCAATGATGCCATAAGCTATGTTGAGAGCATTTTGAAATTATATCAATAATAATACATTTCGATTTTATTTGGTACCAAAATATGTTAATCTGATTTTCGATTTATAAAAATTAAAAAAAATAAAAATAAAAAAGAGAGTTAGTGGATAACGTGACCCACTATGACCCACCTTGGGTTTGCCGTTGACTTGCTTATGAAGTGATATACTGAGAGTCTGTTTGATAAAATGAATTTTTCATCTGAACTTTTCAAACTCAATCTCAATCATGCATCTATTCTTAATCAAACTCACAATTTTAACTTTTCAAATATTTTTAAACCACACATTCATAAAACAATAAAAAAAACCATAAAAACTTCTAAAAATCACATTACCTGACAAGCTCTCAATGTAGCATATATATATATATATATATATATATATATATATATATATATATATATATATATTGTTTTTTATCTTGGCCACCGTTTGTTAAACTTGTTAACAAGTTTATAAATAATATATTTCTCAAAATACTTTGTATCTACGCATATTTCTTCAAACTATTTTTTAATAACATATTTTACCTCGAAAACATCACATTCTTTATTTATAAAAAAAAAATTACCAAACAATGACTAGTTTTTAAATAAATTTATAAACACAATTCTTCAAACCACTTTTTAACTTCATACTTTATAAATCACTTTTTAATCACATATTTTATCTCGAAAATAACAACATTCTATTTATAAGTAATAAAGTAGCCGCCGAACACAATGGAAGTAATTGTCCCATCTCAAATAGCTTATTTTTTCAAACGGCGTGATTTAATAATTTTTACTTAGCCTCCGTTCGGTAAATTGATTTTTTTTTTAATCGCTTCAATTTTCAATACAATTTTTTAACCACACATTTTTTCTCTCTTTAATTATTAACCCTAGATTTACCTCGAACTTCGAGAAAAAAACTCCAAATCTGATTATAATCAGATCCGAACGGTGCATAATTATAAAACCAAATTTAAAAATATTATATTTGGTATGATTCGTTAATACCACTTCTAACTTCTTGTTGCTTCTTGTCAACAGTACTGGCTACGCAAATCATGATGTTCACATACATAAGTCGAGGATTCAAATTATTTGAATTAATATTGGAAGTCATTTTAACCCTAGCTAAAAAAGAACGTGGTTTATAATTTGATTTATTTATATTTTTGAGATAAAATGTGCGGTTAAAAATTGAAGAGTGAAAATATTTGTTGTTAAAAAATGCGTTGAGAAATTGTGTAATTTGTAAATTGGCTTATAAACCAAAAAAATACGATTACCAAATGAAGGCCAAATAACTTGTAGTTATTGTTGGGAAATTTGGTTCCAAACAAACCTCAGAGGCGATGATGAAAGAATGTGTCTGGAATTTAGCTTCGTAAGCCTTCGGCCCAAGATCGAAGAATTATTACTGTTCCAAACAACAACAATGTGTGTAGCCCACGAGAATGACATGTTAGAGACTTTATCACTCTACCTTGAGGTGTTAATTGAGTTGTAGGTCATGTTGCTCTGTGGGCGGATCCGATTGGCGGCCCATTCCCTTAATTAAACCTAAACCTACCTATATCTACTCTAATCTCTCCTCACTCTCGGTGAAAGACAAGACACTCATTCTCTCTCTCTCTCTCTCTCTCTCTCTCTCTCTCTCTCTCTCTCTCTCTCTCTCTCTCTCGTGAGAACTCTCGACCTCGATCTTTGTGATACTTGTTGCCTTACCTCTTGGCCTCCTTTGGTTGCTGCCCTTCCCTTCGTGGTTTGGCTCCTCCTGTTTGCCTCCTGTGCGCGGCGTTACTACACCCTCTGTTGGTGGGTTCAGCTGTCTAGTTCGGTCCTTTTCTTGGTGAAATCTGTGGATTTACGGGTTTCCTGGGAGTGTTTTCTTGCCTTCTTCGTGTGGTGTTGCCTATTGTGGTTGTTGGGGGCAGATTTCTTAGCCCTTGAATTGTTCCATACAGTTTTGAGTATTGAAGATTAAATGGAGTTTTCTTCTACTCTTGATTATTGTCTCTTATCATTCAATTTAAATTAGCCAAATCATATTATTATTGTGATTAATCTTGTTTGCTTTGTGTTATTATAAGGTTGGAATCACCACAAACTGGTATCAGAGCCACGACTCGACTGATTGGCGTGATTTTGTGTTTTGGAATTGGTATTTTATAACTTTTGTGTTCACTGCTTTACTGCTGAAATTGTTTCCTCACTGAATTTTTATTATCTGTGTGTTTGAAAATTCTTGACTAATTTGGTTTATTGTTGTTTTGCAATTACAGTTAGCTTTGAAGGTCATTCTTGCTTGGTGTTGTATTTGCCTATATCAAAGGATAGCTAATTGCAAATTCGCTAAAATAAACAAATAATTTCGCATGACTCCTTATTACGGATACTATAAAAGTCCGCTCTGGTAAATTGACTGATCACTTTTAAATCTCTATAATAGTCGGTCATCGTGTAGGGTGACCATTAAGCTTGTGGTTGTCTATTGCTAGTTATAGGATTTAATTGCTATTACATGTGTTTTGGATATTGTCGTGTTATACCTGTTTTTAATATATCTTGGTGATTATCTATTTCTTATTGCTTTTGATATTAGAATTGTTCCCTAGACCTTACCCCTGTTGAAGATTCTCTTGACATGAGACCTTTTGTGTCTCACGGAATCTTGAGAATTTAGAATGGCGTATATATTGCGACCCTTTAG
Organism: Ligustrum vulgare; assembly: GCA_963555705.1. Classification (NCBI taxonomy): domain Eukaryota; kingdom Viridiplantae; phylum Streptophyta; class Magnoliopsida; order Lamiales; family Oleaceae; genus Ligustrum; species Ligustrum vulgare. Next base: position 43,961,468 of record OY743173.1, on the reverse strand, counting down.
ATTTCTGTGTAAAATTTTCTGTGAGCTGCATATTTTTTCTTCTATTGCGTTGCAATTTTTTGGAGAAATATGCTTGCACATCATTTTGAATTGAGTGTCTTTAATAGAAAAGATGATTTTCTATATGGCAACAGAAAATGAAATGTATTTTGGTTTAGCAAAAAGTTTCTAAAGCAATTGATAATTCTTTTCCTGCTACTATGACTGAAGAACAGAAAAAAGAAATTTGATGAACTTGCTTATACTTCTATCATCTTGCATTTATCTGATAGTGTTTTACGAAAAGTTGGTAAACAAAAAACTACTAAAGCTATTTGGAAAAAGTTACAAGAACTTTACTTAACACAATCCACCCCGAACAAAATTTTCTTACTTGGAAGTTTTTTAGTTTCAAAATCGATCCTTCAAAAGAATTAGATGACAATCTTGATATTTTCAATAAACTTGTGGAAGATATTACAAACTGTGGTGATAGAGTGCAGGAAGATTATAAGGCCATAATTTTATTGAATGCCATTCCTGACATATATAAGGATGTTAAGAATGCTATCAAGTATGGGAGGGAGACCCTTATCCCAGAGGTAGTCATTGATTCACTTAAGAGTAAGGATAGGGAGATAAGAGTTGAGAAAGGTAGGAGAAAACAAGGGGAGGTCCACTTTATGAGAGGTATGACTCAAACTAAGGGTGGTGGTAATAGTGGGAGGAGGCAAAGTAGTGGTTGCAAGAAGAAGGGTAGAAGTAGATTCAAATCATGAGGTAAAGCTACGGGGAAAAAGTGTTATGGTTGTGGTCAGTTAGGACACTTCGTTAGTGATTGCTATAAGGAGAAGAATAAATTAAATGGGAGTGAACAAGGGGAGGCAAACTTTGTGTCACCAAAACATAGTGAACCTGGTGAGGTTTACGTCCTTTTAGATCTCAAGCCCAGTGAAATTAACCTATCCATGAACTCCCCTTCTGATGAATGGATTCTTGATTCTGGTGCATCTTTTCATTTCACTTTACATAGGGATTGGTTTGATCATTTGCATGAGTTTGATCATGGTCACGTTGTTGCATGAGGTGGAGTCTCATATAACATCACAGGTGTTGGTGATTGTTGACGGTGCCCTGCCTCTGGGTGCTTACACGACGTCAAAGGTGATGTTACTGTCAAATTTGAGAATGACTTTGTGCATACCTTGAAGAATGTTAGGTACATTTCACATATGAGTAGAAATTTGATATCTGTGGGAGAATTGGAAAATGAAGGTTTTACTGGGGGGCTTGGTGATGGGATGATTAAAATGTTTAAGGGTGCACTTAGGGCCTTTAAGGTCATTAGGAAAAATGGCATTTACATAACTCATGCTGAGGTTGTAGTTGGTTGAAACCACACTATTGCGTTAATTGACACCGATCACACATAGAAATGGCACAATAGACTAGCACATGTGAGTATTAAGGGTCTAAGATATCTAATAAATGATAAGGGTGTGTTTGGAAAGATAAGGTGTCTTACATGCCATTTTGTGATTATTGTGTGCTTGGTAAATATCACAGGATGTCTTTTGCATCCAGCACACACCGGACAACTATAATGCTTGAATACATTCATTTTGATTTATGGGGTCCAGGGAGCAATCCCACTTTTGGTGGTAACAAGTATTTTTTTGCTATCATTGATGATTTCTCCAAGCGTGTGTGGATTTATTTGTTGAAAGATAAATTTAAAACTTTTGATAAATTTAAAACTTGGAAAACATAGGTGGAGAACTAGACATGTCAAAGTATAAAATATTTGAGGACTGATAAGGGTCTTGATTTTTGCAATTCTGATTTTGATAATATGTGTAAAGATAATGGCATTACAAGACATAAGACTGTGCCTAAAACTCCCCAGCAAAATGGGGTAGCTGAAAGGATGAATCGTACATTACTTGATAAAGTTAGATGTATGATGTTATGCTTTGGTGTGCCTAAATCTTTTTGGGGTGAAGCTGTTATGACTGCGTGATATCTGATTAATATGACTACTTCCGCCGCTTTAAATGCTGATACTCCGTACAACAAATGGTATGGAAAATGTGCTGATTATATCTGCTTAGAACCTTTGGTTGTACTGTGTTTTCTTATCAAAGTGAGGAAAGACTAGAACCTAGAGCTAGAAAGTGTGTCTTTCTAGGATATCCTGAAGGTGTTAAAGGGTATAGGTTATGTGGGATAGAAGCCAAAAGGTTGTGAGAATAATTATCAGTAGGGATGTCACCTTTAACGAGTCTGTGATGCCGTGTCTAGAAAAAAGAGGAACAACTAGAGATAAGTGGAGATAAACCCTCCATTGAGGTGGAGAGTGTTAGAGTCCATATCCTTAATACCCCGAGTGAGGTGGAGAGTAACCCTCAACAAGATCAGACAGATATAGAATTAGAAGTAGAAGAAGATGATATTATAGATCATCCTGTTGACTATAACCCCTTGGATGGGTATCAGTTATCTAGAGATAGGGAAAGGAGACCACATAGGGAACCCCGAAGAATGTCTGACTTATAGCCTCCGCTAGTTACCAAGACCTAGCGACAAGGAACCCAATACCTATGAGGAGGCTATAAGGAGTGAAAATAGTAAACATTGGGTTAGTACCATGAGAGATGAGGTGGAGTCTCTCTATAAGAATCAAACTTGGATTTTAGTGCCCAGACCTAAAGATAAATCCATTGTAGGTTGCAAGTGGGTCTACAAGGTTAAGGAGGGTACCACCGAGAGTGAACATGTGAGATATAAGGCTAGGTTAGTAGCCAGGTGATACACACAAAAGGAAGGGATATATTATAATGAGATTTTCGCCCTCGTTGTTAAGTATACCACCATTAGGGTTATGCTTGCTTTTGTTGCTTATTATGACTGGGAACTTGAACAACTTGATGTGAAAATTGTTTTTTTACATGGAGATCTTGAAGAGAAAATTTTTATGTTTCAATCCAAAGGTTTCGAAGATAAAGAAAAACATGATCATGTGTGTTTTCTTAAAAAATCATTATATGGTTTAAAACAATCTCCTAAACATTGGTACAAGAGATTTGATTCTTATGTGTTATCTATTGATTTCAAGAGAAGTGGGTTTGATCACTGTTTTTACTACCTGGACCACAGCACTGATGAGTGTGTGCATTTGTTATTTTATGTGGATGACATGTTATCGATTGGTTCTAACATGATTTTGGTAGACAAAGTTAAGAGTGATTTAAACAAAGAGTTTGATATGAAGGACCTAGTCCATGCTAAATGTATTTTAGGTATGGAAATTGAAAGAAATAAGTCTAATTCTTGTTTATTCTTGCATCAAACTCCCTATGTGCAAAATGTGTTAAAGAAGTTTTATATGACTAATTGTAAGCCTACTTTTGTACCTCTTGGAAATCATTTTGTTTTAACAAAAGAACAATCACCTGCTAATGAAGAAGAAATAGCTTATATGAGTAATATTCCTTATTCTAATGTGATTAGTTCTGTGATGTATCTGATGGTTTGTACAAGGTCAAGTTTGGCTTTTGTTGTTAGTACTTTGAACAAGTACATGTCTAATCCAGGCCCTACTCATTGGGAAGCCTTGAAGTGGTTACTTAGGTATCTTAATGATACTTATAATGTGGGTTTAATCTATAAGTGCAAATCTAATAATGTGAAATTGAAGGGTTTTACTGATTCTGATTATGGCGGAGAGAGAGATAATAGGAAATCTACTTCCATTTATGTGTTTACTTTGTGTGACTCATGTGTTAGTTGGAAGTCTCAACTCCAGCATATTGTTGCTCTCTCTGCTACTGAATTTGAATATATTGCTGTTCCTGAGGCCTTTAAAGAAGTTTTGTAGTTTAAAGGATTACTTAAAAAACTAGGTACCTTAAATGAAAATGTAACTGTATATTCTGATAGTTAATCGGCTATTCATTTATTTAAGAATCCTGTTTTTCATGAACGCACTAAACATATCGATGTTAGTTTGCATTTTATTAGAATTTTTTTTTCTCAAGATGAGATCAAACTTGAGAAAGTGCATACAAATTTTAACCCTGCAGATATGGACACAAAGGTGCTCATACTGGTAAAATTTAGAAGCTGTCTGTTACTTCTAAATATTGGTACATGTATATAAAGTTCTGATTAGTTTGAGATTTTACTTCTGCATTTACTAAATATGTGTTGTTTTGTCTTTTGCAGGTTTGTTCGGTACTAAGGTGGAGGTTTCTTATGGACGATAATGAAATACCGTGTCGGGAATTTAGCTTCGTAGGCCTTCAGTCCATGATCGAAGAATTATTACTATCCCAAACAACCACAATGTGTTGCTCGGTGGGTGGATCCGATTGGCTGGCCGAGTTTAATTAGGTTCTTGACCCATTCCCTTAATTAAACCTAAACCAATCTATGTCTACTCTAATCTCTCCTCACTCTCGGTGAAAGACAAGACACTCACTCTCTTAAGCCTCTCTCTCGGTTACTACAACTCTCTCTCTCTCTCTCTCTCTCTCTCCCCTCTGAGAACTCTCGACCTCTATCTTAGTGATACTCGCTGCCTTACCTCTTGGCCTCCTTTGGTTGCTGCCTTCCCTTTGTTGTTTGGCTTCTTCTGTCTGCCTCCTCTGCGCGACGTTAAGGCACCCTCTACTGGTGCGTTCGACTGTTTGGTTCGGTCCTTTTGTTGGTGAAGTATGTGGATTTACTGGTTGCCTTGGAGTGTTTTCTTTCTTCTTTGTGTGGTGTTGCATATTGTGGTTGTTGGAGCCGATTTCTGAGCCCTCGAATTGTTCCACACGGTTCTGAATATTGAATATTAAAGGGAGTTTTATTTTGCTCTTGATTATTGTCTCTTATCATTCCATTTAAATTAGCAAAATCATATTATTATTGTGATTAATCTTGTTTGTTTTTTGTTATTGCAAGATTGGAATCACCGCATTTATTTGCTTAATCGCCAATCTTTGTATTGATCTCGAAAATGATGGAGCTTGCTGAGTAATCAACCCTTCATTGGAAACAAATTAGTATGCGCAAAAATTGTTTCACAAAATAATTCTAGTAACAATTTGATATAATTTCACTACTACATCATTAGGATGGGATCAATAAAATTTAAATTAATAAATTTGTTTTCTAAATTAGAGGCTTCACATTGTTCCAGGCTAGCCTATTAATTTGTTGAAATTATGCTGGTGTAAAACTTTTAATGCAAATTTGTATACGATTTTGATAACACTGTGTAGTTTATAAACTGCTTTATTTATGATTTTGGTGTAAAAAAGTAATAGTTGAAAGTTGAAAAGAGAAAATGTGTATAATTAAAAAATAGTTTGAAATATTGTGTAATTTATAAACTAATTTATAGATTAATTTATTTTATTTACTAAACACTTGCTTAATTGTGAACTGATATGTTGAAGCTATACTTTGTCCCTTAATAGTTTAATTTTTAAGACGATCGATTTTCACTAATAAAACCAAATTAAGATATGTACTTGGGTCTTGGTGTGATTTGCCTCTGAAACAAGTGCAAGATGTAATTAGTACCATTTGTTGCTGCTTCTAGTCAAGATACCTTAATACTACGCAAGTCATGATGTTCACATATATAAGTCGAGGATTCAAATGATTTGAATAAATAATTGAAATCATTTGAACCCTATCAAATGACTTGAAGTCGTTGCCAAAAAAGAAAAGAAAAATCATTTGAACCCTATCAAATGACTTGAAGTCGTTGCCAAAAAAAAAAAAAAAAAAAAAAGACAAGTCATGAGGTTAATTGACAATCTTTGTTACAAAAACCTTAAAAACGATAATGTTTGCAAATTAATCAAATCTTAACTTACGTAAAAATTGTATTATCAAATAATTCTTAGTAACCATTTGATGTAGGCAAAATATATTACCACTACAAAATCTATTTAACACATCACATTATATTACATTACCACAACTTATAAAATATATTTTTTTTTATAAATACACCACAATACAAATACAAATACAAATATATTCATTAATTAAATTTTAAAAAAATGATAAAATTGACACACCACAGTCCCCAAAACAATAATAGCGGCTGCATCATCACATTGAAAAGATAAATAATAGGTCTAAATAAGCAGTTTTAAAACAGTAAATTATTTACGCACCGTTCTTTTACGCAATGATTAAATTTATAAACAACACAATTTTTCAAATTACTTTTTTAACCGCACACATTTTCCCTCTCCAATTTTCAACCACGCATTTATCTAGAAAACATAAAAAAAAATGGCGGCTAAAGGCCACTGAACGCATTGAAATTAATTAAAGAATCAAAAATGGTTTTTTTTTTTTTTTGGTAGCTGAATGTGATTTCACATCAGATAAATAATTTTCTGTTCAACTGAAAATGTTGCGGAGGAATTGCGTGTAAATATGTTTCTTCATCTTTTGCGGTGGAATCAAATATTTTCTATATCAATACGAAGTTTATTCGAAAATTAAATATAACTGAATAACTAAAATTGTGGGATGACATCGAAAGCATATGAAATCTGTAAAAAAATTAAGTACTTATTTGTCCTAAAAAAAGTTATGTAAATAATAAAAACCTTTCACTATCCTAATAAACTTCAATTTGTGTTAATGGCCATGAGAAATTATTTGAAACATCATATGAAATTATTGTATCAACATCCATTCAAATTAACTTGGTATTAAAAAGCAAGAATTAAAAAAGAAAAAAGAAAAATGGAGAACAAGATGAATTTGAAACATAAATATAAAGAAGAAAATAAAATAAAATAAAATAAAAGAATAGAAAATAAAATTATTTGAAATATTATGGTGTACATAAAAATTATGAGAGAAAAATAAAAGGTTATTCTTATAATTTTATTTAAGTCTATTTAGTCAACAAAGAAAACACTTAAAATTGTGATGTAGAAAGTAAGTTTTGTGGTGACAATATACATAGCCACCCTTTGATGTAATATCACTACCACATCATTGGTATGAGTTCAATAAAATTAATACAAGTCAATATAATGAGTGTGTTTGGTATTCTATAAGAAGAGTTTTTTTGAAATGAATAGTAATTTTTTGGAGAATGGATGGTTAAGATTTGGTTGAAAAGTAAAATATTGTGGGCTTGACTTTTAATAGATGGTTGAGATTGAATACTATAGAAAAAAGTGAAAAATTTATAGAAAAACAAACAAAGGCAATATATACTTCATTGTTCCGACGACAGAATTTATTACCACATGCGCAAATAAAATCTATTTTTCATGTCAAATGTGTGACATGTGAAATTTTGAACTCAATATTTATGTGCCCTAGTATAATATTCAATAACTCCATCATAAACTTAGATTGATGATGGATAATATACCTAACTTTTACTCCGAATGACTTTTTGGAGATTTGCTTGTCAAATTACTATATAGATAGGGTTCGCAAAGAATTCATTATACATTTCTTGATACCCAATTTTTAAAAATATTACTGAAAGTCAATTACTATTTTTTATTATAAATCTAGAAGGCAAAAAAATTCGAAAGAGTGTGTGAACTGAATGATGCTTAGGATGAAAAAATTGGAGGGTCCAATTCCAATGTACACGGTTAAAAAGTTGACTATTTTCCACCAAGGGGGGAATAAATAAATATTTGAAATAGTAATTGAAATTGGGTTCACTACATATGGTTGACCACGGCATTGCACTTTCTTCTCTAACCGCGTTCCAGTAGCCCTTCATGAAAATGGAATTTTATTGTATATTGGGTTGATTCATATTATTTATAAATAACGATGTATCAATATTTTATTGATTCAAATTTTTAAAAATAAACAAAATGTTGAAGGAAAATTTTTATCAATCAAAATTGTTGTCACTCAAAAAAATTCAATGAAATTGTCGCAAGGTAAAAGTCACTATTTAATGTTAACCCGTACAACACAATTGTTTATCCCCTGTTTGTTAAAAATTTTGTGTTTAAAAATATATTTTATTTTTTCGAGATAAAATATCACTACAAGAAAAATGAGCAAAAAAGATGAAAAATTAGAGACGACATGAAAATTCGTCTCTATTGATCGATCAATAGAGACGACTTTTTAGTCGTCTCTGTTGGTCGACCAATAGAGACGACATCTCTATTGGTTATCAACCAATAGAGACGACATTGTCAACTCCATAATGTCGTCTCTATTGGTCGATCAATAGAGACGACATTTCAAATGTCGTCTCTATTGGTTGACAACTAATAGAGACGACTTAAAAAGTCGTTTCTATTGGTCGACCAATAGAGACGACTTTTTTGTCGTCTCTATTAATCGACCAATAGAGACGACACGTCTCTATTCTGTTTTTTAAAATTTTTTATTCTTATTTTTTAAAATTTCTCTATTTTTTTGTTGACCTTTTTAATTATTTACATTTTTATAATTAATATTAAAGTTAATTTGTTAAGAAAATATTATTAAGTTAACTAATATATATTATTTAATACAATAATTTAATTGCCTTAGTGGTTGGGACATCACCACCCAACACTTAGGTCTCGAGTTCGAATCATTGTCTTGCACAATTATCATATAAATTAAAGAAAATTTCAGGGTCGACGGTTCCGATCGAGATTTGGGTCGGGTTAAAAAGAGATTGAATCGGGTCAAAATAAATAAATAAAAAATTAATTAAATATTTTCACAAATAAAGACGACAATGTCGTCTCAATTACTCCGAAGGAAACAGAGACGACAGAGTCGTCTTTAATTATCTTCAGCCACGGACCTACTGAGACGACTCATTGAGATGACTTTGTCGTCTCTAATAATCGATAGAGACGACTTTAGATCCTTTAGAGACGACTTTTGTCGTTTCTGTTGGGCCAAATTCTTGTAGTGTATGTAGTTGAAAAATTGTGTGTGAATCAAAAATAATTTGTCAAATTATTTTGTCAAACAAATTGAGCAAAAGAGATTGTTGACTACAACGGTAGCATCCGAGACTTCGAGACTGATGCTGTATTAGAATGTAGTTGACTTGGACTCTGATGCCATTTCTCTATTTTGTCAATATTTTATTCGGTAATTTTTTGAAAAAGTCAATAATTTTCACTTGTCCAAAAATTTTACCCATTATTTTTTATTTTTTCAAAAAAATAAACTAATAAAATATTATCACGTAACTGTTTATAAACAATATTTATTAACAACCGTTTATAAATGGTTAAACAAACAGAGACTAAGTACATGATTATAAATATTTCGATTTGAAATTTCAAAAATTAAGTCAATTGAAATGTATTACGAAATATTTTTCTAATTACAAAAATCAGATATATTATAAATGTAATTTTTCGCATATATATAATTTTTTATTCTATTTTTCTATAATTTTTTTCCTAGATTTTTACAATTGTTATAAATGTTGACATGTCCATGTTTGGTAGAGATTAAAATAAAATTTTTAGTAGAATTTGGTAAAAAGAAATAATGAAATGTGATTGAAAAATTGTGAGTCCTATAAAATGTGTAGTTAAAATTAATTGTTTAACTTTGACTTTGATTTTAATTAGATTTTTAATGGTACCAAGCATGGGCTATATGTAATTATTACATCCTTTAATTTTTTCAAAATTATAAATTATACTTTGTAATTGTCATTACACAATATTATATTAGTGTAATTTTTAAATCGTAATTTATTATATGGATTTATAAATATTTATTATTTATATGAGTGTAATTTATAAATTTGTACTTCATTAACTCGTTACCACTGCATAGTCCCCTCACCTCTGTCGTCGTCGGGCCATGGCTGAAAAACTCTCATGACACAATAATTTATTCACTTTGACGTCACAAACATAGAACTGTACGTTGTTGCTAAATCTAACAGTGTTGCTAACTCACTAATAGAATATTCAGTATTACCGACGAAATACTTCCAACGACGGTCGGGGTCATCCAAAAGTTTCGAAAACAGACGAAAATTTAGTGTTGGAAAACCAAAATTTTGGACGGCGTGGAATTTTCGTCTAAAATCAACGGCATTGAAATTCCATCGAAAATCTTGGATGGTTTCGAAATTTAGTTGAAAATTCTCGACGACATACAAAAGAGCTTCGAAAATTATAGGTGACTTTGAAAATTTATCGACGAATTCGACCGTCGGTAACGAGCTATTTTCTAGTAGTGACTGATAATCATTCTTCCAGCACTTCTTTCACCAATTTTGTGTTCAAACCTATAATAACGTTTAGAGTGGAACCAAACTAGAAGGATATGATGGGACCACAGGTTCAACCCATTCCGCAAAGTACTGAAATCTCACAGGCTTTATGCATAGACGTTTTCGACCACTTACCATGGCAGCGACCCTGGCGACAAGCGGTATCAGAGATTTTGATAAAGATGGAAGGCAAGTAAGAGGATTCCGAAAGTGAGGATAAAAAGGAAGAGAGACATTGTAGAAGAAAGGAATCAGTGCTACATATTTTTGAAATAGCTGATTTTCAAATTTAAAAATAAATATAGGATTAGGCCTAGTTTTCCCTAAATTATTTCATAGATTCGATTAGAATCAAATATTAATTTCAATTATATAGTTACAACAATAATCTTGTTATAAATAATATATTATTAGTGAATGACATTACACCCTTCAGCCCTATTTATGATTATCATCGTATCTCAGATTCTTCCATATATATATGAAGATCTGGTTTTTAATTAATACACACAAGTTTATTTACTTCTCTATTCTCTTTAATTTATAACACATTATTAGCATGAAATTCTAGTCAATTGAGTAGAAAATTTATTCATTTCAGTTCGGGTTGAAAAAGATATTTTTCCTTCAAACAACGAAAGTCAAGAATTTCTTGCCAAATAAATTTACAAAGAAAGTCTTCCTTCCTATTCAAATAAAAGGTTAGTATTCTCTTAACTTTGAATTACATAACAAATCGATATAGTTATTTGATCTGGTCATATCGTTTTTGCTATACCAAATTATGATAGATAAGTATTTGTTTCAATGTAATTTTTCATTCAATAATTCAGTACAATATTTTAGAAGAATATTGAATTATAAATCTTGGAAGGATGCCATCTAAATTAATATTCTAGAATAATATTGTAGCATTGTTTGAAAAAAGAATATTATGTTTGTATTATTTTGTTATTTAGATGCACCAATTCAAAAATAATAATAATAATGTATTATCACTTTTGAGAAAAGTATAATATATGTGCATATCATAATTTAAACGAATTTAATGTCGATGTTCTCGATGAACATGATTTTATTTAAACAATATAGTAGAGAAATATTGTATTAATAGTTCTGAAGAAGTATAAATCTTATTCATTTTAAGATTCTAAAGAATAATTTGTTGATACTCTTGACGTAGTACAATATTATTAATATTCTATAATTTTGTAATCTTTAATATTCTTGAAGAATATATAATATCATTAATTTTCTTGGATAAATCACAAATATTCAATGATATTATGCTCCTTAAAAAGTATAATTAAATTGTAATTATTCTAAATGAATATGATGTTCATGTGAAGTATAACTTATTTACAAATAATTCATTATTTTAGAAGAATAATTGCCTATTTCAAATAACGACTTTATATATATTAATATTTTAGAAGAATATTTTATCATTTCAAAATAATTATAAAATTTAATAAACTAATATTCTTGAAAATTATTATGTCGAGATTCCTGAATTATCACAATTTTATTTAAACATATGTTCTATAGAAATAATCATTTATCTAGATTATGATCATTAACCACTAAAAACATGTATATATTATGTGAACTATTGCATTCAATGTATTCTCTAAGCTAAATTCACTTATACAAAATGTCCATGTTTTCAGTGTGCCATCCAATCACACATATTCAATTGATTTAATACATTGATACAAACAAAATCAATTTGATTATTATAATACATTATTTAGTGTAATATCTGTACATTCATCTAATGTTCAAAGTTCACATGCTTTCTACCATGTACAAGTTGCAAGATTACAATAACTTGATTTATTGTCTGATTATTTAATATATTTAGTGTTGTGAATTATATACTTTTTTCAAAAAAATAAATAAAATCATTGCAATGTAAAATGATTATTTTTTAGTTCTTGTATAGATTCTAAATGTATCGTGTTATTTCTCTACGAAATGCAGTATTAAACACATAATTAATAACTTGTTAGATTTTACTTGTCTCGAAAAGTATAGAAATGTAAGATCTAACATATATTATGTTATTGTTTCTAAAGAGTAAATCGTTATTTAATTTATTATTCTAAATAATAATCTATTTTTGCTTTTGAAGAGCATACATGATACTAAAATTTTCATTATTTTTGGAGAATATTGACTTATTACTCATGAAAAAACACGACATGCATATATTAACAATTGCTAGAAACATGCTCCCAAAGAATTAATGTGTCTAAATAATAATTTGTAGTTTTTTCTGAAGTAGTTATTTATAGCATGACATTACAATCCCAATATTTCAAAAGAATATTGAATAATTCTCTTGATTTGGCAGCAGTGGTAAAATATCATTTAAGAAAATGATAATAATTATATTTTATCGTGCTCTTGATGTAGCACACGTCTCAAAGAATATATTTGGAGTTTATGATTAAGTATTTGTCGTTGAAATAAAATATACAACTCATGTCATGTGGGCATTGATACTTACATGATTTAAGAAAATTATCAAGATATTTGCTTAGTAGATAGTATAGCTACTTACACAATTCTACAAGTGCATCTTGAAATTAACACAAGCAGAAAATAATGTTAATACGATATCATGCTCATGGAATGTAGTTGAAGGCTCTTGAAGAGCTAGTATTATTTTAACAAATAACACAAAAATATGTATTGAGATGCACTTTATTCCAATGAATATGGAAGGAATTTGCTTAATTCTAATTATATCTAATGCAATGGACATTGAAATAAAGTGAAATGGTATTAAAAACATTTTTCGATACCTAAAGGATACTATTGATGGAAGATTATTTTATTAAAAAAAAAAAAAGAAAGAGAATTGTAATCTTCTTTAGTAGAATATATTGATGCAGGTTGTCTCTAATCTATAAAAGCTAAATAGCAAATATAATATGTATTTACACGTGGTGGAACAATTATCATGGAGATTCATTAAACAAACTTTGACAACAACATCTTCAAATCATTTAGAAATCATTGTAATCCATGATGCAAGTCGAGAATGTGTATGATTAATAAGGAACATAACACATCATATCCAAATATTATGCGGATCAACTTCAATAAGGGGAAGATAATGTAGTTTATATTGCATAACTCAAAAGAGATTTCATCAAAGGAGATAAAACAAAGGTATTTCTCCAAAATAATTTTATACGTGTGAGCTATAGAAAACTGGTAATATCGATGTTCAACAAATTTACTCAAGTGACAATGTGACTGGTTTATTCACAAAAACACTTCCATTATTTTGCATTTAAGGAATTGGTTCATAAAATTATGATGAGTCAACTCAATGATTTACAGTGATCAACATCAGGAGGAGTTGTTGTACACTTTTCCTTCGCTTACTTTTTGTCCTATTGGATTTTACTGGGAAGGTTTTAACGAGGCATTATTTATTTTGATATAAAAAATCACTATACTTTTTTCATTCGTTTGATATTTTTATTCCATTGAGTTTTTATCAAACAATGTTTTAGCGAGACGAATATTTTGTAATGTGTCATTCAAGGTGAGTGTTATAAATAATATATTATTAGTGTATAACATTTACACCCATACAGCCTTAGTTATGATTATAATTGAATTCCTAATTCTTTCCTATACATAAAGGGTTTTGGTTTTTAATTAACAAAGACAACTCTCTCTCTCTCTCTCATAACAAATTTAGCCCCTGTTTGATACAGATTAAAATTTGATTTTAATCTAAGTTAAAAGTCAACAATCAATCTTAACAACATATTTTATGGGATCCATAGTTTTTCAACCGCACGTCTCGTCAACTTCTATAAAAATTTATTAAAAATCTGATTTTAATCTCTACCAAATAAGGGCTTATTATTATCTACAGATTTTTGAGATGTATTATTAGTTTTTCTAATTTATTTATAAATTTCTCAAACAGAGTTTAAATAATCGTGTTTGATTATTTCTTTATGTTGGAATGAATTTATTATGAGAGTGATCCAGTAAGTTTCTTAATAACCATAGGTTTAAAAAAAAAAAAACATGTAATACTTAAAAAAAAGGTTGAACCCCAACCTTGAGGGCCCCCACCGACCCTGCCCTGGGCCTTTGGTGGAGAAGGTAAATCGCAGGATGTGCCACCTAGGAGCCAGGGTATAGAGCTTATGGATAGACCTTACTATTAACCGTGGTAACTACCGCTTGCGACAGGGCACAGATCATTATAGAAGTGCACTTCAAGATGATAATGGCGACGATGATGGTTGTTGCAGAAATTGTAATACATGTTTTATTTATCTTATTGATTTTAAATTATGCAATAGTCCATGTTTAAAGCGAATTAATTTCTAACTCGTATATATATAAGATAAAGAATATAAGAGTAAAAATCCAAAAAGAATAAAACCCAAATAATAGCCCTATATATATGATTATTTATTGGACACATTCGCATAAATACTCAAAATTCTGGCATCAAACTGAAATTATGTCCTTCATGAAGTATCACACATTCATACTTCCAAGAATTTTATGATACTTCTGATTCACTGAAATTTATGTCATTTTAAAATATCATATTATGATACATTCAAATTTTTTATGATACTTCGAACCTAAATTTTAGTATCATACTTTGATACTTATGATACTAATTTGAGTAATGAAAAGAAAATGACATAAATATCAATAAAATTTTGCAAGTGGGTATATTTCACTTCAAAAAGAAAAAAGGTGCAAAATGCTATTATTCCTATTTATTAAAAGCTTTTTCCAGCTTATATCACATATAGAATTAGGGATGGTAAAAAAATTATCGAACTCGATATTTGTAGACTCATTCAAACTGGGTGAGAATTACCCGCCTAAATGAGTCTACAAGTTGTGTATGAAGTTTACTATTAAAATCTATCATGAGTATGAGTTTGGTGTGAGTTTTGAAACAAGGTTCATACTTGATCCACGTACCCATTACTTGCTTAAAAAGTAACGATTAAAATGACGTAGTTGTGGCTCCTCATTTCTCTAATTCATTCGCATTTCGAGATTATATTCGACGTTTTTAAAATTGTCTAAATTTTCTTAGAAACTATGAGATTTTATATACAATTCAGTTCTTTTCACTACAAACAAGAGAAAAAATAGTTAATGAGCTTTCAAATCAGTATAAAGGCATATCCGATAATATTCTTCACTGGCCTGCCTTTCTTAAATGGGTATATGAATCAGATATTGAGGTTACAAATCACTAGTGGGTATGGCATGAATTTGTGAAACTCGATCAATACCCGACCCATTGTCATCTCTACATCGAATCACTAGCATATTCACTTGGTCAGGGGTTCGAATCCGATCCTTACCAAGTTAAAAGGTAAACCCTCACCCTACACTTTGAGAGACATAATCTGTGATTTACATCCTTCACAAAGGCCCAGGGCAGGGTCGGTGGGGGCTCTTAAGGTTGGGGCTCAACCTTTTTTTTTACTAGCGTATTATTTTTTTTAATTAAAAAAAAAAAAGACTTTATTATTTATAGTTCTACTTAGAATTACGGATTTTATTGGTTAGCCATTTTTCCTTCTTTCTATAAATCAAAACCCATTGGACCATTTTCTAAATAGTTCAAACTTAACCCTAAATTTAATTTTAGTCTTCACTCTTTAAAGTTCAAAATTCTCGCTACTTCATCATTCTCTTCTCTTCAATAAAAATCAACACACAAATCATTGAAATCAATTTTCTACTACTTTCTAGTTTCTTTCTTCCAAGTTCTCAATAATTTTTCAGATTCACTAGTCTAATGTCTCTTCAAATTTTATAAAAAAAGGATTTTTTTTATTACTTGAGAAGGTTCATAACAAATATTGTATAAAACATCTTTCGTTGAACTTTTTTTAAAAAGAATTTGGAAGCTGCACATCCCATATTTTGAAATTAAATGAAAAAAAGAATATTATATTTATAACTTATAAAGTATCTTTGTTCTTTTATTGTTGGAAAACAAGCATCTATCATCTATGATTCTATGATTCTATTTTGATAATCAATTAATACTTCATTTTGGTACACTATTTTTCTTGAAATTATGTTATTGAATTGTCGATTTTTGCGTAATTTTTCAAGTGGCCAGATTCTCTACTTCACATGATCCTTTGTGACTTTTCTTTGATTTCTTAGGTATATTGAAATTCTAAAGCCTCAACGAGTCAGCAGTTCTGCAAGTGTTTGATGAATGATGCTTCTATAGTTCTAGTATAATAAATCAGGTTATGTTTTTTCTATAATATTTATTTTCTCCTTTTGTTTTGTTTTGGTTTTCCATAAAAAGATTAAGATGCGTCACAGAAAACAAATATCTGGATGTGATAAATAAAAGGAAAAATAAAGAAGAGAAAATGTGAAGAGTTAATACAATCTCAAAAAAGCGCTCTTGATAGATTTGTGATTAGACAAATGTAAGATAAAAACTCTGTAATTGACACAATAATGGAAGATTTAGCTGATGACCATCAACGAAATCATGAGGAAGAATTTGGATTTAATGGGAATGATAATAATGAAGATTGTCACAATGAAGCACATATGAAGGTGATACAAATGAAATACATGATGAAAATGATAAAAAAAAATGAAGGTGTAGATGATTTAATTGATCATGAGTAATGATAAAAATAAAGGTGTAGATTATTTAATTGATCATGAGTTCATTCTCTCTAATATTTATCATCTAAGAATTTGGGATTCTCTTAACATAAGATCTAGAGATTTGTTGGTAGTAAATGATTCATTAAGATATCTTTCGTTAGAAAATGATCCTAAAGATAAGATGCTTAGATGTTTCTCTTCAAACTATTACACATGTTACCCATCAAATGGTGAGAATTTTGATAGACCTTGGTTAGTATATCTGGAAAATCTTGATAGAGTTTTTCATTTTTCTGCAAGTTATTTAAAATATGTCCGTCGATTAATAAACAAAGGATTTAATGACTGGATCCATCATTTGTATTGGGCTTAAGGAACATCAAATTAGTAGTGAGCATATAAAAAACACTAGACTTAAGGATTCAATAATTGCATTTAATTTTTTTTATACGCATGTATTATAATTAAAGAACAAGGGACATCCTCTTAATATACGTAAAGACACCCGAAAACATATAGCCGGCCCTGACAGAGAGTTTGACTGATAAATACTTTCGAAAATCCGTTTGTTTACACATCAATCGTCTCCAAAATCAACTGCTAAAACACTTCCACGTTGGTTTCTGTAAGGGCAATATTCATTTACAAATGGTTTTTACACATGCATTTTTGCTTGAAATTTAAGTAAAATGTAATGGATGGTGAGGTGGCGCTTTCCAAAGGCTGTCTCAAAATGCGCGGGCCCGTACAGCGTTTTCGTTCGATCAAATAACAAATCCGTGTTCTCTTTTTCTATTTTTAACTTTTCTTTAGGATGGTAGTGGAGGGGACTGAGAGATTTTTTTTTTCTATTGTTTTTTGTTCATGGCGTCACTCGGTGGACTGAGTGTAGATTTGTATAAATAGGGAGCTTTGGTGTGTGTTGTAGGCTAGTCTGTTCACTTCTCTTCTCCTGCTTTTGTGCATAAGCGAATCAACTTATAAGTAAATATTGTATAATCACTCAATTTCGATTTGTGAGATCAGCTTAAATTGAAGATGGGAAGGCAACCTTGCTGTGACAAAGTTGGATTAAAGAAGGGTCCATGGACTACTGAAGAAGACAAAAAACTTACTAATTTCATCCTCACCAATGGCCAATGCTGCTGGAGAGCCGTCCCTAAACTTGCAGGTTTTTAATTTCCCACTTTTTTCTATAAGTTGAGAGAGAGAGAGAGAGAGAGAGAGAGAGAGAGAGAGAGAGAGAGAGAGAGAGAGAGAGAGAGAGAGAGAGAGAGATTTAGCTTATTTCTGAGCATTAATTATTTGGGATTCTTCTTATTGATTGTAGGACTATTGAGGTGTGGAAAGAGCTGCAGATTGAGGTGGACAAATTATCTAAGGCCGGACTTGAAGAGGGGACTTCTCTCAGAATATGAAGAGAAGATGGTAATTGATCTTCATTCTCAGCTTGGGAACAGGTACTTACTTTTTTCTACAGTTCAAATCCCTGCTCTTTCTCAACTTTTCTTCTTACTTCTGTTTATGGAAATTAATCCAAAGAATGTAAAAAGATTTCAAGAACAGAGCGTGGCAGACAGATCATAATTATCACTTTCCACTTTAGTGCAATTCTTTGCAATATTTGTCAAGCTGACCAATCATAGCTTTCATTTGATCCATTGGACATTTTAACTTGATGATCATTCCTTGATTTTAATGGTTTTGTAGGTGGTCCAAAATTGCTTCTCATCTTCCTGGAAGAACTGATAATGAGATCAAGAATCACTGGAACACCCACATCAAGAAAAAGCTGAGAAAGATGGGGATTGATCCTCTCACCCACAAGCCACTGCCCACTAACACCGCCGCACAATCGCCAGAAAATGAACCACTTCAACCGGAGGTGGAACAGCTTGAAGTGGCAGATCAGAACAAGGAGGTGGTGGTGGTGGTTGACAATGAGACCCCATTGCAGTCAACAATTACTGATCAGGCTAAAGATGGAGACAAAAACATACCTACTAGCCTATTTGACTCAGTGGAAGTCAATAATGACTTCTGCATTGATGAAATCCCAGTAATTGAACCCCATGAAATTCTTATTCCTTATGAAAATTCATCATCATCTCCATCATCATCCTCTTCTTCCGCCGCCGCCTCCTCTTCCTCTGGCGGTGGCGATTTCTTGTCCAATTTGCTTGAAGATTTGGATTTTCCGACAACCTTTGATAACAATGAAATCATGAACAGTATTTGGGACGATGATTTCTTAAGCACTTTGGATTTGTATAATAGTTATGATAGTAACAGCAATATAATGGTGGAACCTCAGTTCCCTTTGATGGTCTCAGATGAAGAGTCTTGGAAGTTTGATTTTTTGTAAATTATTATATTTACTTATGTAATTTCTGAGTTTTCAGTATTTACATCAAATAAAGGAGAAAGATTAAACGGAGGCCAAATTTATCAAAAGTGATTTCTTTTTTCTATAATTGCAGACAAGATAACAAAAGATGCGTGCATGTGATGAAAAATTGGAATCGTTAATTTGTATTTTACCATGCAAAGTGGAATCTTAATTATTTTTCTATTGGAGAGTCCAAAAAGACAAAATAATTTCTTATTACTATTTGTGAAATTTAGCCTCTGTTTGGTGAAATTTGTTTATAATTTTTTTTTTTTTTTTTTTTAAAAATGATGTGACAACATCTTATTGGACATTTTTTTTTTTTGAAAAATCAATAATTTCGATTGATTAACAATTCCAACCCCACTATTTTTTTGGCACATATAAACAATCGTTTATAAACGATTAATCAAGCAGAGGCTAAGTCATTTATAAAGCTAAGCTCGGTTTATTGGTTGGTTAGTTCATATTCTTTAAAACTTTTTTTTATATATTTTTTCAAATTTATATTTAGTGACATATTTTTTTTAAAAATTCTTACATTTGAACTCATAATTTCTCTATACTTTTTTATCATACATTCTCCAAAAATATTACTTTTCCCAAAATTTAATCTCAAAAAAAGCTAAATCAAACACGCCCTAAGTCTAGTCTTCATTTCAGTTAACTTTAAATTTTGTTTCTAAGCGTGCTTTCCACGTTGTATAATACGATAAAAGAATTTATATTTCACACTTTCTGTATTTTATTTTTGAAAAATGTATTAAACCAAAATAAACTATTCTTCCTCTAGCAATTGTATATAAAAAGATCATACAAATGTCTTAATAATTAAAATCTTATGCTTGTAAAAGTAAATCAAGCATGCACTCATTCCATCTTTACACCAAATAAAAAATGGAAATAAATGATATTTATTTTGTGAAATAGAAAATAGAACAAAGCACATTCAATCAAAAAAAAAAACAGTACTAAAATTATAAATTAGACAAGAAATAAAAATTTATGCATAACATACCACAAAGTGGAGAAAAAATATCTTTTAATATTATAAAAAAATTTGATATTTAGTAAGAAGTTAAAATTATATCATTCAAACTAAAAATAAAAAAATAAAAAAATAAAAAATCAGAAAGAAAGGAGAGAAATAAAATTTATAAAGATTGTTCAAGAAATTAAAAGTAAAAGAAAGAAAATAATTACTAACGACATTTCAAAATTTTTTTAACTTGCTCTAAACTTTATATTTTTTTCATTATTGAGAAAACAAGCACTTCACTAATTCTTGTATTGATGATCATGCAACAGCCTGATTTTTGTGCTACGCAATCACGTGGTTCTATTGGTTGCGCCACGTCTTCGTCTAGTTAAATGATGTTGATCCAACTGGTTTCTCGACTCAAGTTAAACATGAAACTTGTTTCTCGAGCCTCCAAGAATCTGGTTTTTTCAATCTTTTCTTGCACAGGTTGTCCATTGCCACTTTGACATTCTTTGCTTGAAATCGAGTACTCATTGGTCCTTCTACAATTAACGTATCCTTGCTTGGACTTGTGTTCAAACTCTGGATACACATCATCCCCTCAGTCTTTGAAAAGATTCAACCTCGAATATGTTCCTGCATAAAACAAAGAAAGATCAAAACATTAAATGTATATGAAACATTATACTCACCAGGAAGATCTAGTTTGTAGACATTGTTATTAATCCTTTCGAGAACTTGAAATGATCCATCTTCTCGTAGTTACAACTTTAGTGCTTCGAAAAATGTTAATTTCTCAAGTGTACCCATGCCCAATCATCGGACTCAAATGTAACGCTGTCCCTACCTTTGTTTTCCTGGGATGCTTAATGTTTTTTCCCCCTTACCTTTTAATGGTGTGATTTTACCAATTTGGATTTTATCTTTCCATCTAAACTATCACATTTATCAGTAAGTAAAGGGATCAAATCCAAAAGTGTTAGTAGATTAAAACCACAAATATTTCAAATGGAGAACAAGAAGTAGTAGAATACTTGGCCCTATTGTATACAAACTCAATAAATGGTAAGCACTATTCCCAACTCTTTAAATTCTTATTGATTATAGTGCATAACAATTGAATTATAGTCCTATTAACAACCTCGGTTATTCCATCGGTATGTGGATGACATGTAGTATAAAATAGTAATTTAGTACCTAACTTGTTCCATAAAATCCTCCAAAAGTGGCTAAGGAATTTAAAATTCCTATCCTAGATAATACATCCAGGAACCCATGTAGACACACCATTTCCTTAAAGAATAGATCTGCTATACTAGTGGCATCATCGATTTTATGACATGGAATAAAATGTGTCATTTTACTAAATCTATTTACCACCACAAATATTGAATGTTTTTATTTCTTAGTCCTAGGTAAACCCAATACAAAATTCATAGAAATATCAGCCTAAGGTTCACTAGAGACGGGTAAATGTGTGTATAATCCTTGAGGTAAAACCTTTGATTTAGCCATCTTACAAGTGATACATCTACAACAATTCCGATCAACATCAATTTTCATCTTATGCCAATAAAGTTACTCATTTAATATTTTCAAGGTTTTTTTTAGCTCCAAAATGTCCTATCAAACCCCCACTATATGCTTCCCTTACTAGCAACTCTCTTATTGAACATTTAGGAACACATAATCTATTTTTTTCGAAACAAATAATCACTATGCTTAAAGAATATATCCAAAGCCCCTTCACCACATGAATCATATTTAGTAGAAAAATCAGGATACATGTCCTTAATGTATTCAAAACCAAATAATTTAACACTTAAGGAAGTTAGAAGCACATACCTTCGAGACAGTGCATTTACTACCATGTTTTCTTTACCTTGTTTATGTGATACCTCAAATTCATTTCCAATTTTTATGCATTTATTTATTTTTCCATCATATTTTAATTTTTCAAATGAATAAAATAGTGATATATCGACCCGCTCTAAATATAAATTTGATTTTTATTTTTAAAGCATAATTTGGTTGTATTAAAAATAAATATTTCTCCTTGAAATTCCATTTTATACGTTAGTCTAGAAGAAAACAATATAAACTAAAGATAATATAAAAATATTATAGTTAGAACTTGATATAAAAATATATGTTTAAAACAAGGAATAGGGAGTGGATAGTTGGACCTTTTTTGGGTTTCCTTGGGGAGAGGCCCATGAACCCCAATCAGGTATCTAGTACACAATTGTTCTGTCATTTGAGATCTGACACCAACCTCCAATTCATGCATTGTCACGTACCAATAATACAAAACTAATGAGCTAATGCTCAGCAAGTAACGTATGCATGATCATGCACATCAATTTTGATTCAGTTTCTCTCAATGATCTCATTCCCGGACTTTTACACCTTTCTCGTTATCTTTATTTATCCACATTTTCTATTTTTGGCTTGAATCCCACTACGTTGTACCGTATGAGCTCAAATATCGAAATGGCCGATAACATGCACCTTCTAGTACCTATGGTTCAGTCAACGTCCGCCGTGACTCAAGACTCCACAGTTTGTAACCATTGTTGCCCACCGAGAATTATATTGTACCAATTTGGAATATTATATACGGTACTTGGCGTGTCTATCCACAGTCCCAAGGTCACCAAGAGACCTCCTAACACCGCCCGTATGCCAGTTCCACTACCGTTAATGACCGTTGGGAGTCTGAAGCGGGTGTATATATTCGGACGTGAAGTAAAGTACTATACAATCGTAGGAATACTCTACTATCATCCACATCACTCTCTCCATATACTCATTATCTATTTCCTTACCATTTATGTAGGACTTCTTCTATTTCCAGATAATGCATGTACACATTAAGGCCAAAATGTATCTCATGCACCAATTCCACAATAATCACGTAATATGACATTTCAATGATATTCATGTGTATTAATAACATATTATATCATCAAATCATGCCTCGAATACTTTTACCATATATAGATAATTGTCACATTATATTCCACTATATTACACCAACAATATATCTTACATAATTACATAGGAGCACGTAATATAAATATTATGTATTGTATTGTATTGTATTGTAATTGAAACGTTACTTACCTCACTTCTTGGGTATCTAGAGTTCACGACTTTATTCCTCAATATTTTGCACCACTAATATCCACTTGAAGTTGAACTAGAATGATCATCACTCCTTGCCTATCATATATATATATAGAAACTATAATTTAGTCATGTGATACTATATTATACTTCAACTACAAAATATAAATTATGGGCCAACAAAATTAAAGTGGACCATTTCCCTACAAAATATTTAACTAAAATAATTATTGGGATCAGCCAAATTTAAAGGGGTTGATTTGCTTTATTATACCGCATAACGAAATTAATCTAATCTCCCTACTTAAAATAATAATAATAATCATAACACAATAATATAAACCTTATTATATCGTATTATTATATATAATAACATAATAGAATATATATATATATATATATATATATATATATATATATATATATATATATATATATATTAATAATTAAATAATAAAAAAATATAACCTTACCTTTGAAAGAGGGGGGTCGAACCCCCTCCCCCCTTCCGAACCCCTTCTTAAAATAGGGGTGCCAATTCTTGGGTTGAAGTTCTTTCCCTTTTTTCTCTAGCAAATGAGCTTATTAATAATTTTTATCAAGGACCAAGATGCAATTTAATAAATTATTTTATTTTATCTTTTAGTCACATTAAATATTATATTTTTATTTTAGTCCCAATAATTATTAAAATACTAAAATGACTCTAAAAATTGTAGGGCCATATGAAGTCGTAATAGAGAGTTCCTGGGGTCAATATGAAGTTCTCAACGAATAGTATATAACGATATTTCCCGATCATAAAATAGATAATCGATGTAAAAATTATTGTTCATCAAAGTTAGCAACTTAAAACTATTTTATTTTGATTTGTTTTCAAGTGACTACTTTCGACCTAATTTTAGATACTCTTATTATAATCAAAATTGAACTTTCAATATATCATTCTGAAATATTCATGATTTAATTTCTCGTATCCTTGTCGAAACGCCATATGGTCAGCAATATCAAAAGTTGCGACTCGTCAAAATAGGCTGTTAAAAACTAACATTTTGCAACTCCAACCTTCTTTATTAAAGTTTTCGAAGCACATACGTCAACCGAATATGTGTCTACAACATGTCATTTTGAAGGACATTCAGAGCTCCATACGATAGTATCTTGAATAGTCAAAACAGTAACGAAACTAAGGATTTACACGACCCGAAACCATACATGTAATTTGTTGTTAATATATGTGTGTGTGTGCGTGCGCGTGAGTGCACACGTCACACATATATGTAAATAATTATTATATAACTTTAATTATTACTGTTTTGATCAATAAGTTTATGGATTAACTCTGGTCTATTATTTTTCAACGTTGGGATGAATTCTTAGTTCCATTTTGAAGTAACCAATTATAACAGCAGACTCCATGGTTGATTCCACTTCTGGGCACATTATGTATTCTTTCATGGATGATTACTCAGGGTATAATCAAATTTACATAATCAAAGAAGATGTACAAAAAAATGCTTTTAGATGCCCATGGGTCTTAGGATGCTATGAATGGGTAATCATGCAATTCGACTTAAAAATGCTGGGGATACTTAGGGCAATGAATCTGATCTTTCATGATATTATTGGTGAATTTATTAAGGTTTATGTAGATGAACTATCACTCAAAAAGAAGACAATTTTCACCAATTAAAATGCTTATTTGAGCTAATTAGGGCAATACAAATTAAAGTTGCATCCTTCAAAGAATGCATTTGCTGTAAATTCAAGTAATTTCCTAGGTTTTCTAGTGACAAGAGAATTGAGCTGGATAAGAATAAAACAAAGGCCATATTAGAGCTGAAATAGCCAAACAGTAGAAAGGAGTTACAAATATTTCTGGGTTAAGTGGATTTTTAAGGTATTTTATTTTCAATTGTGCAAGGCGAACAAAAGTTTTTTCGCCTCTATTAATGCTCAAGGGACATGATGAATTCTTCTGGAAAGAGGAATATCAAAAGGGTTTTGTTCAATTTTGATTAACTTATCATTTTTAAGCACATCTCCAATATTTGCATCTCTTTGGATTGAAGGACTAGTTCAAAATTATAATACATTGACAATGGCAAATTTTTCCGATTAATTCTCAAGTGTGGATCAAACCCCCATCTTTGAAATCCTTTCCAATAAATGATATCTCGTATAAGCATATCATCTCATCACATCAAACTTGGCAAGCTCATTATAGTATTTTGAAAGTACCTTATCATTCAAAAGTGGAGATGAGAATCATGGCAGCCTTGACAGGAAGATGGATAATTCAAGCCACACAAGAGTTCAAGTGCATGTTCAGATGCTTCAAATATCAATTATGGGCTGTTGAAGAAGGTTCAAGTCTAAAAAAAGTGAAGAAGCTAAGAAACTAGTTAGTGATCAAGTTGGAAATTAAAAGAAGACGGATTGCATATAATTGCTCCATGGGACCGCGCTTGGAAAAAGAGTTGGGATTGCAATGTCAACAATTAAAGAAGCATAATGGAATTGGTCGAGACACCATGCGATCACATGGTATAATTCTGTAGGGTTTTCTCATTTTTAGGTTAAATTCCATTTTCAATTATGTTAGGTTTTATTTATGTGCCCTTATAGGGGCTAGGGTTAGCTTAGTCCATGTTTACTGCTTTATATTCAACTTTTCTTGATTGTAAAAGGGGACTTGATTTTTAATAAACATATTATTGAGTGTTTTCAATAGTAAATGTGAGGATTCTTTTTAATAAATCGAACTTATTAGGATTCAATTCTTGTGGCATTCAATCGAATTTATCAGAGATTAAAAATCTTTGTGGCGTTCACAATCGAATTTATCAAAAGATCTGGACAACCTTTATGGCGTTCACCCCATGATGGTTCTTATTTTTCTTTCTTGAACTTCTTTAATTCATGATATCTTGCTTCGCGTAAAAGTCATTCTTTAGTTATTGTATCAAATTATTCCATTTCATTTCAAATGTTTAAACTTCGAGAAAAATCTTCATCTAGAGGGGTTAGCGATAAAGATCGCGTGTTGAGTTTTTTTAAAAGAATATGGATGTTGTTATGATGAGGTTGGAGAAACGAGATGAAAAAGTTGCTAAATTGTAAAATGGAAGATCTCAAACAAGTCTTAATTGAGTGATGGTGTCTCAAAAATAAGAGATGGTGTCTCGTAAATGAGGGATGAATTCAATGAGGTGGGAAAGATATTAATGCAGTTAAAGGAAGAGATGATTGTACAAAGAGTAAGAAAAAAATAGCTAAGTTGCAAAAGAGAGAAAGGGAAAAAGAGGCTGAGATTAAATTGGAAAAGGGGAGTCATGAATGTGAGATTATAGTAGAAACTCAAGTTAAGAGTGTTGAGAATGAGGAGGATCCATTGAAGAAGGAAGTGGTGGAGCAAACTCTGAAAATTAATATAGATCAAAAATTAAATAGTAATGTGGAAGAAGTGGTTGACCATGAAATTGTAGAATTAGATGGGTGGTTGAATGTGAAAATAAAGAAAAAGAGGGGATTGAGCAAGAAATAGAGAAGAATGGGGGAGGTGAAGAGAAGAGCCTCGTTGTTCAGAAAATGAATTGGAGATAATGCGTCATACGTATAAGGATCCATATCTTGTACCTTATGAAACAAACATTTCCCACCTCATTTTATTTATATCTTTCTTGCAGGTTGGATATATTTGGAAGCTTGAGCCACACCACATATGGCCAAAGATGACATTTTGATCCATCCAAATAATCCAAGTAATGGGGTACTACTGGTTCATTTTATGCCATGGAGGAAAGGGTTTTCCATTTGATCCAGGGGGTGCATTGGTATATCAAGAACAAAGCTGTGATTCCAGACGAATAATTCTGAAGAATGAGGGAATGATGAGAATCATGGTAGACTTGACAGGAAGATGAATAATTCAAGCCACACAAGTACATGTTCGGAGGCCTCATATATCAAGTATGGTATGTTGAAGATGATTCAAGGCTAAAACAAGTGAACAGACCAAGAAACGAACCAAGGATCAATTTGGAGATGAAAAGAAGATGTCTTGCAAATAATTGCTCTATGCGATCGCGCTTGGGAAAAGAGCTGCGATCGCAACGTCAACAGTTAAAGAAGCAGAATGGAATTGGTCGACACCATGCGATTGCAACTTCATGAACCATGCGATTGCATGGTATAATTCTGTAAGGTTTTTGCATTTTTACGTTAAATTCCATTTATAATTATGTTAAGTTTTATTTTTGTGCCTCTATAGCGGCTAGGGCTAGCTTAGTCCATTTTTACGACTTTATATTCAAGTCTTTTTTATTGTAATAGGGGATTTGATTTTTAATAAATATATTATTGAGTGTTTTCAATAGTAAAGGTGAGGATTCCTTTTTAACAAATCGAACTTATTAGGATTCAATTCTTGTAGCATCTAATCGAACTTATCAAAGATTCACAATCTTTGTGGCATTCACAATCGAACTTATCAAAGGATTTAGACAACCTTTGTGGCGTTCACCCCATGATGGTTCTTGTTTTCCGGATCTCAACAGGTTTAAGATTTGATATACCTTAGATTCTTGGGTCGTGAGGCTCGTGTGTTCATGTCAACGTCCATCCACAACTTAAAATTGGAACTTTCCGGCGTTTCTTCCACGAGCATCTCAAACGGGATTACATCTAGTGGAGGCCCATCTCCCAAAAGATTGATGTTCTCATTCCAATCATCATGTACACAACCACCCAAAAGCATGTAACCAACATCGGATGTATCAATTGCTTGTTTTCGACATTTCAAGTATTGTCTAAACCTAATGAATTTTGACATAAGCAAACTATTGCTTAAAAACAAGCATTGTCCATTACAATACATCTTGTAACAAATTTCACAACTTTGATATGCTCCAAGCATGTCTTCGTCGCCCATGTCATATAAATTGCGGTTAATCCTGCTGTGGTCTAAGCTATTATTGCGAAAATTGATGAATACATAAGAATTTCATTTTTTGACCTATTGAGATTAATGTTCGTTGCAACTGTTTCCGTATTATGCCAATGTTAGAATCTTGTATACATAAGAAGAAAACCAAATATAAGAAAAATTAAAATTACAATGGTTAATCAAAAGTAATAAAATAAAACATAAAATAAAAATAAATATAACTATAAAATCAAATTGTTAAAACTAAAGTTACATAAAGTAGTTATCAAAGTAAAAATATTCTCAGAAAACAACGCCAGAAACTTGTTCGTTAAAAATGTGTACCACAAGTGCAGGTTGCGTTCAAGTACTAAAATGGACTTAAGAGTCTGAATTGTAGATCCCACAAGGAATGATTACTCTATTACTTCCTAATTAATTCAATTTTTAACAACAAAGACACATAATAAATTTTTAATTTTTGTAAATTGAAAAATAAATCAAATAACTTTAAATTCTAATACAAATAAGAAAAATGAAAAATGAAATAGTTGGGATTCAAGATTTCACTTAACCATTGCTTAATTAATTTCTCAACATGCAAATTAACAAATTATTCATTTAAAATGTTAGACCCAATTTTCCAATTTTAAAGTCTCTCTCGAGTAAAGTTAGTCCTAATCAATTGGTTTAACCTACTATATCTCAATGTCGATTAAAAATCAATCAAAAACAATAATTCTTTGCGAAAATAGTTCAATGGATCACCCTTAGGAGTATATCTCTATCTTCTATGACATTTGTTATTTGGTCTAAAATGTACAATATCTTTCATTCATCATATACTTCACAAATCTCATATATATATATATATTTGGTAATAAAGCAAACACATGTAATAAACTCAATAACAAATTACACACTTAAAAATAGGTATTTAAAATCAATAAGCAAATATTAAAATTGCTTAAACATGGTTAAGCTATATCAATTATCCCAACATTAAAAAATACCAGATTGTATAAATATTGCACAAACGTTTATGAAAATACATCACAAAATAAGAAATACAAGACAATAGTTTGAAACCCTGCCTTAGTTTGATTCTTGAAGATGAAGTGCTTTGGTCTTGGGTTCTTCCAAAAATCCTTTCACTGTACTTTGGATTTCTACCTTTTTTCTTACCACTCTCTCAATGTAGCTAAGGTTTGAAAGAAACATTAAAACCAAACTAAAAAAAAAAACTAAAACCTAACTTGGAAGGCAGGGTTTGCTCAAGAAAAATTGGGAGAACTTGATGTTTAAATAGTCCCAAAAAAGGACATATAAAGTCCCCAAAATGCCCTTCAAATCGTACCAAACAACCTCTAAAAGTAAAAAAATATCTAAATAAAACCGAAATCGAATTTTGAAATTGGGTTGAAATCGGACTAAGTTGCAACTGCAAGTTACCGAACCATGCAGTCTCATGGTTCAGCCGATTGGCGCCACATCTGGATTCTACAGTCCTACAGGAAGGTCCATCAAATTCTGATCTTATTCAAAGAAGTCCCCACTTTTTGACTTTTATTACAAAAATAACCCTAAAATATTTGCAAGGTAGGTCCTACATATTTTTTGGTGTAATTAAGTCCTCAAACTTTTGATTTTTTTCAATTAGACCTCGAAAATAAAAGTTGTTATGTTGTTTCATTCAATTCTCTTCAATTTTGTCAATTTTCTTTCCGATTGGGGTTGTACCTAAATGTATAAGATAAACACATTCATACGTAGAAATTTGCACAATCTCTCGATTAAAATGTCATTGAAGAGCTAATATGTGGATAAAGCCAGGCCCGGACCTGTCTAGAGGTCCAAGAGGCAGTCGCTTCAGGGCCCACTGGCCTCTGTTTTTTTGGGGCTTTTTTTTTATTTTTATTTTTTTTTCAGCCCACAGCCCAGGCCCATGGTCATTACCCAGTAAACTAACAATTACATATCAGATATCCTCATATCCAAAAATAAGTTCAATCAACCACTCCACAGACCACAGTCCACTCCACTCGTCTGTGTCAGTGCAACTGACGACCACCGCCGACTACCTTGCTGAAAGCTGGGCGGCGAGCTACGAAGACCGGACGAAGTGTGACAGTGCAAGGCCAATCACCATCGATTCCGAGTTTCCCACACAGTTTCCAACCACAGCCACAGGTACGTCTCTGCACTCTACTCACTGGTATTTATGTTACAGGCTGGTGACTTTTCGATTGATAAATTAACATAGCAGGAATTAGTAGAACCTTGCACCGCATTAGTGCCGTTAGGAATCTGAAAGGTGAAATTATTGGTTTGACTTGTCGTGTTGATCGAGGCTCGAGCAGTGTCTGGAAGTGCCAATCTGCTGAGAAATTTAGTTGAAGCTGGGGCTTCCTTGTTACTTATTGGGCCCCCAGGTTTTATATATTGGAAATTTGGAAATAAGAACTTATAATCTAAGTGTTTTTTTAATTGTTTGGTCAAGACCCCTAAGTTACTTTTATAGCTTATTTTCATGACTTTATGGTCACTTTGCTTCCAGAGAAGGTCTGACAACTGGTCTGTAGTAGCTCATTTTTAGAGTATTTGGTAACTTATTTATAAGGAAAAAACTATACGAATGAATACTTTAGTTAGGGCTTTTGAATTTTTTATTTCTTACAATTTTATGGTGAATTTGTATAGTTTGTTTTATGTGAATATATAAATTTTATCGTTATTTTCAATCTTTCGCTAAAATACAATAATTTCGGGGGCGCTGTCTCCGCACCCCAATAAAGCCCAAGACCCATATTTTCAAGAACAAACTATTTGTTTCAGGTCTACGAAATCATAGGTACAGGTGTGGTTAAAGCACACTTATCATGGCATGTGCTCGCAAATGTATAGTTACGAATTGAACATACATAATGATGCTAAGTATAATCTCAAACGTTATCTACAGCTTTTCACCAATATGAAACTAGTCAACATGTAGCTTAAAAAAAATGAAGATTATAATAAATAGAATTTAATATATATATATATATATATATATATATATATATATATATATGCACGCGTAAGAATGATCTCATGCATGATTACTTTTACAGGGGCTAGGAAAATGTTGTGAAGCTTCGTTGAAAGAAGCTGATGAGAAGGTCAGCCAATAACAAATGCAATACTTGTCATTTGTCATCAAGACTTTGAATAAGGTAGTATATTCAATGCCAAGACTTTGAAATTATCTATGAAGCTTATCTGTAGTTTTTAACTTATAAGTAATTAACATAGATTAAAACAAAAGAAAGAAAAAATATATAAATATGTTTTCTTTTCAAGTAAATTGAGTATCTTTAAGCCTTAATTAATTAAACAAGTTGCAATTAAATAAAAAAAAGTGGACACATGCATGAAGTTAAGAGCTTCTTTCTTCATACATGAAGTCAGTGTTCTCAAAAAACCTGCCTAAGTGCCCACCTAATCTTGAAGTTTGGGAAAAATGCCTCGTTGTGATTAATGCATGCCTAGATGGATTTTATTATATTCTTTATTATTATTATTTCTCTTCTTAAAAGTTTTTTTATTTGAATTTAGCTTCAAGCTTTTAAATGATTTTATCTATACAAAAGTCAAAAATAAAAATGCACTGATCAAACAAAATAATGAGAAAAAAAAAAAAAATCGACGAAATATTAAGCTCATGTTTGATTCTAATTAAAATCTGATTTTAATCTCAAGTTAAAGTTTAATACAACAAAAAAGGCATTTTGCAACATGCAAACTGCAATATTCGTTGATTGCATATATTGTTAAAAGGGATTTATCGCAACATTCAGTGGTTGCATGTTGCCAATATTTGAGATTTAGAAACATTCAGCAAATGAATATTGTTAATACTTATTTTTTGCAATGCGCACTGCAAGTGATTGTTATTACTAAACGCTCAAAATCAAGCTTCCGTTTGGTAAACTTGTTTATAAACAAGTTTGTGAACAACACATTTACTGTTTTTTAAATACGCACTTCTCACATTTCGATCACATATATTATCTCGAAAATATCACATTCTTTAATTATGTAAAAAAAACCCTTACCAAAAAAAGGCTTAATGAAAATTTAAGGCTAAATTTCACATTTTCCTATTATAAAAGTCAAAATTTAAAACCCTAACCCAAATCATGTCTCTCACCCTCACCCTTTCCCTCTCCCTCCCTTCTCTCAGCCGCTCTTTCCCACAAGAAATACCCGACCAAGCTCCTTATTTACCACCGCTCTGCAACAAAACAAGTACCCCAAATACTTTAGGTATTTAAGAGTAATATATGTATGTGTGCGCGCGCGTAGGGAGAGAGAGGGGATATCACAAGCAAGAGAGACCGTTGGTTCATCTGGAATATGAACTACGACCCATCTGATTTCAATACATTTTATAGACAACAATCTGGTGACAAGAACGATAAGGAGGCCTGCATTATTGGTTTTTTTTCTAGATGCTAAGAACTGGTAAGGCTTGGAGGAAGCCAGAGTCGAACGTCGAATCCAATGTCTCGAAGATTACCCAAACAATTCCTTCGTTCACAAAAATTATTGACTTAAAATAAGATGTAATAACAAATCTTGAAGAATAATGCGGAATAACATAAATAAAATTTATGTCACACAAAACATCAAATAATTTAGTTCACTACTTTGATATAAATTCAGTACTTATTTCTAAAAATTCAACATTTATTTTGAGAACTAAATAAATAAAATCTTGATTAAAACAATTTTCTAACTAAATATTGAAAGAAAAATTTAGTTTTCTTGATCTAGCGATACGGACTCTGCCAGCAGTCTCAACCTCTACAACTTCGATCAATCAAGCATCTGTAAAATATTTAAAATATGAAACGAGCATACGAATATACGTCCTCAATATAGATCTTGTGCCAAAATGTACACAATATAATATAAAAAATAACTAAATTACACACACAACATACTTCGATAGTGGGATAGAAACCCGATGATCTCCTTCTCTATTTAGGTCATGCCCATTCTCAATCTCAACTTAGTGTTTAGCCCTATGTTTGATTTTTGTAGATCTACATAATACCCTTTGATTTTAACCAAAGATCCTCATTACTATAAATTCGGTTCACATAATAATGCATAATAAATTACTTAAACTTAAAACATTAAAAAGAGAAAATACATACTACTTAGCACATAGAGAAATTCATACATTTTTCGTTAAATTGACCGTAAAAGGACTGAAAATTTGTCAAACGGATCACGAACGTGTCAAAAAACTTTAATTCGTTTCTTTTTTTCTTTTTCCGTTCTCAGTTTCTTTTCTCCCTCTAATTCTTTCTTAAGGTTGAAGAAAACCGTGCACTACTAATCTTAAAGCCCACACCCACTCCCCCCACCCCCCTCACACACAGAGAATAACCGTCATCATTTTACACACAGAGTTTTTCGTCCAAATTAACTTGTCATTTCTAGAAATTAAAATAAAATTAATACAAACCCGTGTATTATTGATTTTTGTATTTAAATTTTTGTTGATTAATGCAATTGTCATTTGAATTCGTGTAGATTAATATCCTATTGAAATCCGTGTAGATAATATTAAGATTATAAAATTATTTTTATTTTTTGTGAAATTATATGTTTTCTATACTGGAAAAAGAAGAGTTGTTTGGTTAAACTTTCTATCTAAATTTATTGTTATTATATTTATAGATTATTGTTCTTTTGAAATTCATATTTATCTGTTCTATTATAAATATTTTTTTTAAATTCGTGGAGATTAATGTCGTATTTAAATACTTTTTTGAACAAATTAAATATAAGATTGATTTGAATAATTGTCTAAAATTATATGGTCTAAAATTTTCGATGTAATTTATTGACCTTCAACGTTTTTCGATTGCTATGTCATGATAATTGCAGATTTGTGGATGTATTATTTTAACTACTTTATTTTATAAATAAGACTATAATTTAATTGGTCAAATACAAATATTTTCTAGTTAAGATTAAACACACATTTATAATTATAGTGATGGATGTTTTTGAAAGAAATTTTAAGAAAATGTTAAATACGTACGAGAGGTAAATGTAGAAATTATGAATATTTAAGAATGAATAATAATTTTTAAACATTCTTAATTTTAATCATTGTGTAAAGGTTATATGGTATACAATTTTTGGTATAATTTTTTTACTCCAACATTGCCTGTTGTCATCATGACAATTGCTATATTTACGTAAATATTATTGATATCTTCCACAAAATCAATATTGTATCCATAATATTACATTGAACATGATACACCATTAAATAAACTACTAAATTTGTATTTTCTTTGAAGTTGTAATCTCATAAAAATTATTGAAATTAACAGTCATTTTTATTACTTATATATATAAATTGACTTTTAATTTATCAAATAAGTTATTATAATTTTAATTAGTTACATTGTTTATTAAATTTTAATAGTTATTATAATATAATATTAATTTTCATCTACTTTGGATTTGTGTTAATTATTTATAAGCATTAAAATTTTACAAACACTTATTGAGATTGATATTTTTGAATAGCAATTTTCGTGCATCGCACGGGAGAAATACTAGTTCTTTAAATAATAGAAAAATTGTGAATAATCTATGTACAAACTGGTAAGTTAAATAATAATTGTATTGGTGAACAAATAATTGTTACTTAATCATTACATAATTAGAATGGTTCTAATAAGACTCTTAATTATACTTGGACTTCTAACAAACAACCGATAATGCATAAAATTCATATTTGAGAGAAATCTTAATTGCATGAGAATAATATTCTAATATTGATACGTGCAAAGTATTCAAGTTTCATCAAAATACCAATGTTTAGAAAACCAGAGATTAGTTCAAATTGGAAAAGGTAACGGATCAAGGGTCAGAATGTCTAACCGGGTTGAAACGATTTCGATTAAAAAATTAAAACTTATTCTAAGAATTATAAATTCTTCTAAAAAATAATTTATTTACAAATAAATCAACATTTACTCATTTAAAAAATAAAATCTTAATATACATAATAACAAGATAGTTGGCCCAAGTTTTCTTGCCAAAACTGTTGACATCATTTTTTTTTTTCGGTCGAAATATGGAATTTATTTGTTTGACTTAAGATCATTAAATATCAATTATATCAGCACCATTGCATTGTCACTCATTCCCCACTACATGAGAATTAGTGCATTGGTATTAACAAATTTTTTAATCAATTCTATAATACATTGATCCATTAGTTGGATCATTTTTATATGAATTTCAAGAACAAATTATGTAACATTCAAGAATGTAAAAAAAAAAAAAAACAATTTCCTTTTGTGAAATAGATTTTTTTTTATCATTATTATATTTTGACATTACTAAAAATATCTACAAGAATATTATTTGTAACGTTGAGCAACATTAACGCAAGAAATAAAAAATATTGTTATTTTCCATAAATAAATTTAATACACGTGCAATTCCTTTTCATGTATTGATTGATATTCTGCACGATCTAATTGGAAAGTTTTAATATCCTAAATTTTAAGGATTGATATAATAAAGTCCAATAAAGAAATTATGTCTATTCATTATTTGGGAAAACATTTTTTTCCTGTGATCATTCTTTGAATTATGTTTGGCATTCATTAATTCACATCTCATTTTTTTAAATTCGTTTTTAACTATATTTTATTAATGAGATATTCTATACATGATATAAAAAAAATCTCTACTTTTTAACCATATATTCTCCTATAATAGACATTTCTTTTTAATTGTATTGTATGCAATGGTCATGAATCGTAATTATTTAAAAATTATGAACCACAATTATTATTTTTCAAGAATTTTTTTTAATTTACATTGAATTTTGCTATTGAATACTTTTTTGTTTCTTCATATTCTTTCCCATAATACATGAATTTAATTGTTTTTGTTATATATTTCTCAAATTTTCATTAATTATTGAATATATTTAGTTAGTTATTCATTAATTAATAATTATAATTTTTTTTGTTCCGTGCAACGCACGTGTGCGAATACTAGTCATATACAAAAGTAGCTTAAAACAAACAAAAGTGGCTTAAAACAACTTAGAAAAAGAATTTCAGAAAAAAAGGATCAAAACCAGGTTTAAATCCCGGACAGATTCTCGATTATAGCTGGTTTTAAGCCTTGATTGGACAAGTTTTTAGCCCGGTTCCCAATCTTCCTTTGGTTGCTGCCTTCCCGTTGTTGTTTGGCTCCTTCTGTCTGCCTCCTGTGCGCGACGTTAAGGCACCCTCTACTGGCGCGTTCGACTGTTTGGTTCGGTCCTTTTCTTGGTGAAATATGTGGATTTACGGGTTGCCTTGAAGTGTTTTCTTGTCTTCTTCCTGTGGTATTGCCTATTGTGGTTGTTGGGGCCGATTTCTGAGCCCTTGAATTGTTCCACACGGTTCTGAGTATTGAATATTAAAGGGAGTTTTATTCTGCTCTTGATTATTGTCTCTTATCATTCCATTTAAATTAGCAAAAATCATATTATTATTGTGATTAATCTTGTTGTTTTGTATTATTGCAAGATTGGAATCACCGCATTTA
Organism: Ligustrum vulgare; assembly: GCA_963555705.1. Classification (NCBI taxonomy): domain Eukaryota; kingdom Viridiplantae; phylum Streptophyta; class Magnoliopsida; order Lamiales; family Oleaceae; genus Ligustrum; species Ligustrum vulgare. Next base: position 43,924,534 of record OY743173.1, on the reverse strand, counting down.
TTTGCTTGATCGCCAATCTTTGTCGTGATCTCGAAAATGATGGAGCTTGCCGAGTAATCAACCCTTCATTGGAAACAAATTAGTATGCGTAAAAATTGTTTCACAAAATAATTCTAGTAACAATTTGATATAATTTCACTACTACATCATTAGGATGGGATCAATAAAATTTAAATTAATAAATTTGTTTTCTAAATTAGAGGCTTCACATTGTTCCAGGCTAGCCTATTAATTTGTTGAAATTATGCTGGTGTAAAACTTTTAATGCAAATTTGTATACGATTTTGATAACATTGTGTAGTTTATAAACTGCTTTATTTATGATTTTGGTGTAAAAAAGTGATAGTTGGAAGTTGAAAAGAGAAAATGTGTATAGTTAAAAAGTAGTTTGAGATATTGTGTAGTTTATAAATTAATTTATAGATTAATTTATTTTATTTACTATACACTTGCTTAATTGTGAAGTGATATGTTGAAGCTATACTTTGTCCCTTAATAGTTTAATTTTTAAGATGATCGATTTTCACTAATAAAACCAAATTAAGATATATACTTGGGTCTTGGTGTGATTTGCCTCTGAAACAAGTGCAAGATGTAATTAGTACCATTTGTTGCTGCTTCTAGTCAAGATACCTTAATAGTACGCAACTCATGATGTTCACATATATAAGTCGAGGATTCAAATGATTTGAATAAATAATTGAAATCATTTGAACCCTATCAAATGACTTGAAGTCGTTGCCAGAAAGAAAAAAGAAAAAAATATGACTTAAAGTCATGAGGTTAATTGACAATCTTTGTCACAAAAACCTTAAAAACGATAATGTTTGCAAATTAATCAAATCTTAATTTACGTAAAAATTGTATTACCAAATAATTCTTAGTAACCATTTGATGTAAGCAAAATATATTACCACCACAAAATCTATTTAACACACCACATTATATTACATTACCACAACTTATAAAATATATTTTTTTTTATAAATACACCACAATACAAATACAAATACAAATATATTCATTAATTAAATTTTTAAAAAATGATAAAAAAGGAAATTATTTACACACCGTTCTTTTACGCAATGATTAAATTTATAAACAACACAATTTTCAAACTACTTTTTAACCGCACACATTTTCCCTCTCCAATTTTCAACCAGACATTTATCTAGAAAACATAAAAAATGGCGGCTAAGGGCCACCGAACGCACTGAAATTAATTAAAGAATCAAAACTGGTTTTTTTTTTTTGTAGCTGAATGTGATTTCACATCAGATAAATAATTTACTGTTCGACTGAAAATGTTGCGGAGGAATTGCGTGTAAATACGTTTCTTCATCTTTTGCGGTGGAATCAAAGATTTTCTATATCAATACGTAGTTTATTCGAAAATTAAATATAACTGAATAACTAAAATTGTGGGATGACATCGAAAGCATATGAGATCTGTAAAAAAAATTAAGTACTTATTTGCCCTAAAAAAAGTTATGTAAATAATAAAAATCTTTCACTAACCTAAACTTCAATTTGTGTTGATGGCCGTGAGAAATTATTTGAAATATCATATGGAATTATTGTATCAACATCCATTCAAATTAACTTGGTATTAAAAAGCAAGAATTAAAAAAAGAAAAAAGATAAATGGAGAATAAGATGAATTTGAAACATAAAAATAAAGAAGAAAATAAAATAAAATAAAATAAAAGAATAGAAAATAAAATTATTTGAAAGATTGTGGTATACATAAAAATAATAAGAGAAAAATAAAACGTTATTCTTGTAATTTTATTTATGTCTATTTTAGTCAACAAAGAAAACACTTAAAATTGTGATGTAGAACGTAAGTATTGTGGGGGAAATATATATATCCACCCTTTGATGTAATATCACTACCACATCATTGGTATGGGTTCAATAAAATTAATACATGTCATTATAATATGAGGGTGTTTGGTATTGTATAAAAAGAGTTTTTTTGAAATGAATAGTGATTTTTTGGAGAATGGATGGTTAAGATTTGATTGAAAAGTAAAATATTGTGGGCTTGACTTTTAATAGATGATTGAGATTGAATACTGTAGAAAAAAGTGAAAAATTTATAGAAAAACAAACAAAGACAATATATACTTCACTGTTCCGACGACAGAATTTATTACCACATGTGCAAATAAAATCTATTTTTCATGTCAAATGTGTGACATCTGAAATTTTGAACTCAATATTTATGTGCCCTAGTATAATATTCAATAACTCCATCATAAACTTAGATTGATGATGGATAATATACATAACTTTTACTCCGAATGACTTTTTGGAGATTTGCTTGTCAAATTACTATAGAGATACGGTTCACAAAGAATTCATTAAACATTTCTAGATACCAATTTTTAAAAATATTACTGAAAGTCAAGTACTATTTTTGATTATAAATCTAGAAGGCAAAAAAATTCAAAAGAGTGTGTGAACTGAATGATGCTTAGAATAAAAAAATTGGAGGGTCCAATTCCAATGGACACGGTTAAAAAGTTGACTTTTTCCACCAAGGGGAAATAAATAAATATTTGAAATATGTTGTAAAAAAATAGATAATATAGAGAGAATCGGAGAGAATTTCTTATTAGGAATATTTCATAATGAATATAGGCCCCTATTTATAGGAAAATTTTACAGGGGTATAATGGTAATATGGCATTCACCTAACATTAACCGAATTTGCCTACCTATTAATATTTTATAACACTCCCCCTTGAATGACATATTACTTGCTTGCTCAATTGTCTGCCTCGTTAAAACCTTGCTAAGAAAACCTAGTGAGATAAAACTTGAGAGAAGGAAAAAGAGTACAGAAGCTCCCCCTGATGTTGGCCATGGTAAATCATTGATTCTTCTAAAGTGCTGCCTCATTAAAACCTTGTCAGTAAAACTTAGTGGGATAAAATCTGAACCAAGGAAAAAGAGTACAGCCGCTGCCTCGTTAAAACCTTGTCAGTAAAACCTAGTAGGACAAAACCTGGACGAAGGAAAAAGAGTACAGCATGTTTCTCCCCCTGAAGTTTGCAATCAAGTATTCATGAATCTTTTGAATAATGATATCATCTTTCGTCTGGATTATATATATGAAAATCTTCTTGTGTGTAGCATTCTTTATAAAATGTGTATGATTTTCTTCATTTGTTGATATCATTCCAGTATAACAATGTGTTGCTGAATTATAGCTTGTTGATAGCTATGATGATGCCTCAAAAACCTTTGCTAGGAAAACCTGTGGGACAAAACATCAGCGAAGGGAAAAAGAGTACATTATTCTCATTAGTTTTCATCAATACGCCTCAACTGTTGCCTCATTAAAAACCTCGCTAGGAAAACCCTGTGGGAAAAACCTCAGCTAAGGGAAAAAAAGTGCAACGCGTATTTATTCCTTTTCATGGAATATCACAAGTATATTGATGTAATCTCATATATTTTCATCAAAACATATCATTCATGATGAGCTTTATATAAATCATTCATAACTCATTTATGATGTCATAACATGCTATATTAAGCAATGTTGTACTAATTTATCGATTGCATCTTTCACTTCTGGTGAATAATCAAATTTAGAATTCACTTTTGGTGAATAATAAAATCTAGAATTGATTCACTTCTATCAAAATTTAGAATTCACTTCTGTGAATAATTAAACACATTCATTTTCATATTCACTTCTAGTGAATAATAAATTTTCGGTGGATAATATAATTTTGCATATTGAAAATCAATTGCATGCCCAAATATTCAAATATAATAATAGTACACTCCAATTATATTATGGGGTCATATGTATCATTCTTCATGTGATTTTATTTTAAGAATCATACTTCATTCTATAACGATACCATTTTGGGCAAATTGAATCTTTCAATGATTTATACATGTATGTTCTTGCACTTTATAAACTGCAATTTCTAATTTGCAGGAGCATAATCAATCATTGAAATAGATATCAATTTTGACATATAATCTACAATCATTTTACTTGAAATCCCAACGTACCGCGATCAACCGGTACATCAAAGAATACCCTCAAAATACTGAGATGAGAATCACACTTTTTGATCTCACTCATTAGTATATCAAAGAGCTCAAGCTAGTGATTTAGATTTTAGTCACATCCACCATATGTCATGCCAGTTCAATGAAAAATCTTGCGCGCAACGAGTCGTCATCTACGACTGTGAAATATTTTTCATTTGTACATATAATTACTGGCTTTACACATTTAAGCATTTGGACTTCTGGTCCTTGAACAATAATCCCTACATTGGGGTTATATACTTGGCCAAAGTATTATAATTTCATCAACCTCATTTTTATAAGAGGGTTGTTTATGCAGTCGACTTATTCATCGATTCCATTTCAACTCAATATAGAGAGATCTCTGTATATGTTCTATCATCAGGTACCTGAATATCTCATCATTATGTCCTTTTTACTCACCATGAGTATTTAGCCTCAAAGGGATCATCTCAATCATTCAAGAGATATTTATTTTGGAATCGATAGTCATTATGCTTCAGGCATAATTACGCTTTAAGCGTGTTTTCCCCATAATATTCACAAATCTTATATTATATCAATCGGCTAAAATGCCGCAACACATGTCATACGTAATTATGGATATAATTACAATCATATATCAAGTGCGTATTGTTGGAGTGTATATAGATATCGCACTTCTTAAAAATCATAAAGTTGCACAAGCAATCTTAGAATTGACATGTTTGTAAAATATTGCTGCATGAGAATTATTTATATTCAAATTGTTCTCATAGAAAATAACTTGAGGCTTTTAATCTGCTAAACCATTAGCAATATAATATTCTATTATCTCAACTAATTCGTAAAATCATTAATGACTTTAAGATATATTCATGCTAGCATTTATCACTTTGCTCGTAATATCATTACTTGAGCAAATAATCAGTCATTCATTTAGTGAGATAATTAATTTGCTTTTGAGAACAAGCAGCAATGATAACAATCTTCTGGTTCTTTAATGAATGCCATTATTCATTCTCAATAAATCTCATTATTGAATTGGAATCTAACCAATCATTATAGAACTTCTGGTTCAACAAGATATTTCACTTGTACATATGTATGAACTTCTGGTTCAATACAGTATTCATTTCATCAGTACGTATTTCTGTACAGTTCAAATCAGCATACCTTTATTACTTTTATATCGAAAAAATCAAGTACAATATCCAAGGAAATATCTCATGATCTCAATCTTGTCGCCAAATCTTCCCTTATATCGAAAAAGGTAATGACGCATTATCTCATTGTTCTCACCTTTTCAATAATTTATTCCATTATCTCTTAATGGAATCACTGACACGCGGAGCCACAGCTCTTTTACGCGTTAAATAATGCATTTAAATAGATGATTTGGGAAGAGAGCTAGATTCATCAAAAATGGATATCATATTTTCAAATATTCGCAAATATTATTCCAATCTTCCAGTAAATGATTTGAGAAAAATTTATCGAATTAGGCTCGAAAGATTGAGGTTGCTGATGGATCATGGCATCCCAGAAGATGTTTGCTGGTTGATCGAAGCAAAAGTTCGATTAGCTGGTGAATTGCCATTGACATTTCCTAAACACATACCTGGTTTAGGAAAAAGTACTTTTGCAAAGAAACGAAGAGCAAAAAGGCATAACGGTTGTTACAAATGTGCTCGTTGGACATGTGATACTCGTTGCAAATCAGTAGGATATTCTTCTAGAAATCGGGATGATAAAATCGATTTCATTAAGGGTGGACTGAGTAAGGAGTCATTGGATGATATCCGATTGACTCTTGAGACGCACCCAAGTAGGTATGTGCAACGTGAACTCCTTTCCTTATATACTCAATTTAACAAGGATAAAAACCGTTATAGTCTCAAAAATATAGTAGCAAAAGATCATGTTTGTCAGGCTGTTGTAAACAATGATGTTTTGGCTATGCAGCATTAATACAAGGTAAATCATTTGATATATATTCACATAAAATATTTTTCTGTTTCCTTTTACGAGTTTTGATAAAGGCTGGTTAAAAATATTAAATCACCGAAAGGTGAGTCGGGTGATTTTGTCAAAAGTAAATCTTTACTTTTTCGAAATACGAGTAATAAATAGTGAAGTTTTTCAAGTTTAAAAGCCAATGATTTTCACAGTTTATACATCCCAAAATATCATTTTCTCGTAAGTTTTTCCTTCCTTATTCTTTCAAAGATGGAAGGATCAAAACTTCGACAGATCAAGACTATCTGTGTATTTTGTGGATCAAAAGTAGGAAAAGGTTTTGGATATCTAGAAGTAGCCGTGGATTTAGGAAAGAAGTTGGGAGAGAAAGGTATAACTCTCGTTTATGGAGGAGATAGCAGTGGATTGATGTGTTGTGTTTCACAATCCGCTCTAGTAGAGAAAGCAAGAGTGATAGTTGTTATACCTACTCCTTTAGCTGATATCGCAGGAAAAACACGAGGGCATGAAGTACAAACCTTATCTATCCATGAACGCATAACTTGCATGCTATATGGTTCTGATGCCTTCATAGCTCTGCCTGGAGGTTTTGGTACTTTAGAAGAAATTTTTAATATTACCTCATGGGCTCAACTAGATCTCCATACTAAACCTATTGGGCTTTTAAATGTAAACAATTTCTTTGATGGTTTGCTAACATTTCTTGATTATGCTGTGGAACAGGGATTCATCTCTCCATTTTCTAGGAGAATCCTTATTTCTGCTCCTACTATCGAGGAACTGCTGGATAAGTTGCAATCATTTATTCCAATACAAGATCCAGGAGGAGTAAAGATAGATTGGTCGCAAGGAAGGGGAATCAAGCGAAAATGGAGTCCGGTTAATGTAAATTTATCTTTGTGAATCCTAGAATAGGTGGTGGTAGAGTACGGAGTATTCTCACTCTTGAAACACACCATAAATTTCTAGGATTTTGTTAATGTTTAATCTTGTGTACCTCAAAGATTTAAGGTGATAGAGTATGGAGTATTTCTTACTCTTGAAACACACCTTTTTCTTTATTTCCTCAAAAGGTCAGAGGTGGTAGGACACGGCTAGTCCCGAAACACATCTCTCATTTTGAGGATCATAAATGTTTCCCCCTTTTGCGTTTTGCATGTATGTCTCGTTTATACTTCTTCAGGAGCAATAATAATATCATTTCAGTATGTTTAGATGATAATTTTTACTTCTTCTGAAGTAAATATGTACTTCTTCTGGAATACATAAGTGCTCGTGCAAGAACTTTTCCAGACACTTATTATCTAATATTCATCTCATAATACTGATGAGATTATTTTCACATTAGCCATATCCGTGCTATCATGTGATATTGTTTTATCATACATCAACATTCTCTTGTTGAATAATTTTCATCCACCCATTCAAATTCAGATATTGGTAACTTCTGGTACCATTGGATGAAATATTTTTATCAACATTTACCAACTTTTTGGTAATGATAACTTCTGGTATCATTTGATGAAGTATCAAATAACAATAATATCACCATGTATATAGGTTAAACAATAATAATATCACCACGTATATATGTTGACAACATCATCTAATATGTTAGAATTAACCAACAATTGAGGTGTTTCTGAAATATAAAATATGAATATATGTAAAGTATTCTATATATTCAATTGCTAAACCTGCCATATAGGCGGTGTCAACATAATGAAATAATTAAACCAGCCATATAGGCGGAATTGAAATAATGAAATAATTAAACTGATACATAATGAAATAATTACCTTTCATGAGTGAGCGAATCATATCTTCAAATCCAGTTAAGGTATTCATAATAGTCCAATCCATTACGATAATGAGTCATATCCAATTAAGGTATAAATCTAGTCCATAATAACTCAATCCATCATGGTATGGCAACTATTATGTTACTTTTAAATCTGTTAATTTATCTTATTGATCACATAGTAGTGTTAAATAATTTAGAATATATATTCTATTAACTCTTATCATCATATTATTAATAATGATTAATCAATTTCGTTAAATCACGATTAATATATTTTAACGTATCATCAAGTGCAAAATCGTCCATATTTTAATATATTGATCATATGGATAAATCGAAACCGTCAATAGGTTTGAAATTTAATTTAGAACAAACTTACTTTTGGTCCGAAGTTCAAAATCTCGCCGGAATTGCTTTAAAAATAGTTTTTACGACGCCGCCACGTTCGACCGCCGGAAAATATCCAAAACTGCATCAAACAAAAAAGTAAGACCATAGAAAAATCAAGAACGTCGATATGAACAAACTTCCTGTTGACGTCGTCGCCAGAATCTGTCTCAAGCGCCGTATTGACGTCTGCGCATGGGAGTCACTCGCCTCACGCGTCGGTGACGCTGACGTCGACACGCGCCGGCTCCGGAGGATCGTCCCGTCGCCGTCGTCATGGATCTGTTTTTCGATCATCATTTGGATTTATGTTTTGGCGTGAATTTGCTTTTAAAGTTTCGATTTTTTTCAACTTTTCTTCTCCGGTCAATATCTTCCGTTTCAGCCGTCGGATCATCTCCACATTTCAGGCAAGTCTTCTCCTCAACGAGCCTGTTCTGTTGACGGTGGCCGTTCATCGATCGGATATCTGGATCGGCCGGAATCATTCTTTTTAGTTAGAGATAAAAGGAAACATTGATCAGTAATAATCAGGTTTCTGATACAGAGGTTCATCATTTAGATGCAACTGTAGGGCATACTCCCGTTATTACTCAATTGGCTAGAGACTCGTGCTGATAACGTGTTGTAAAACAATAAATAATATAGAGAGAATCAGAGAGAATTTCTTATTAGGAATATTTCATAAGGAATATAGGCCCCTATTTATAGGGGTGGACAATGGCATAATCGTAATATTGGACAATGGCATAATCGTAATATATAAATTTTATAGGGGCATAATGATAATATGACATTCACCTAACATTAACCGAATTTGCCTACCTATTAATATTTTATAACAAAATAGTAATTGAAATTGGGTTCACTACATATGGTTGACCATGACATTGCACTTTCTTCTCTAACCGCGTTTCAGTAGCCCTTCATGAAAATGGAATTTTATTGTATATTGGGTTGATTCATATTATTTATAAATAACGATGTATCAATATTTTATTGATTCACATTTTTAAAAATAAAAAAAATATTGAAGGAAAATTTTTATTAATCAAAATTGTTGCCAATCAAAAAATTCAATGAAATTGTCGCAAGGTAAAACTCACTATTCAATGTTAACCCGTACAACACAATAGTTTATCCTCTGTTTGTTAAAAATTTTATGTTTAAAAATATATTTTATTTTTTCAAGATAAAATATGTAGTTGAAAAATAGTGAGAAAAATTGTGCGTGAATCAAAAATAATTTGTGAAATTATTTTGTCAAACAAATTGAGCAGAAGAGATTGTTGACTACAACGGTAGCATCCGAGACTTCGAGACTGATGCTGTATTAGTATGTAGTTGACTTGGACTCTGATGTCTTTTCTCTATTTTGTCAATATTTTATTCGATAATTTTTTGAAAAAGTCAATAATTTTCACTTGTCCAAAAATTTTACCCATTATTTTTTATTTTTTCAAAAAAATACACTAACAAAATATTATTACGTAACTATTTATAAATAATATTTATTAACAACCGTTTATAAATGGTTAAACAAACAGAGGCTAAGTACATGATTATAAATATTTCGATTTGAAATTTCAAAAATTAAGTCAATTGAAATGTATTACAAAATATTTTTCTAATTACAAAAATCAGATATATTATAAATGTTTTATAAAACTATCAAAATCTAACATCAATATAAGAGAGAAAGAGATGGAGAGAATGAGGAGAGAATTCTCATTAGGAGGTGTAAGAAATACAACAATGAATGCCTCTATTTATAGGAAGATAAAGTCATTCACAATAATTCTTTACAATATAAATTAGGTAGATGTTAGGTAAGAAATTAGGTAGAAATTAGGTGAGGGAATTAGGTGAGAGATTTATATTTACTTATAACAAAATGTAATTTTTCGCATATATATAATTTTTTATTCTATTTTTCTGTAATTTTTTTCCTAGATTTTTACAATTGTTATATAGATGTTGACATGTCATGTTTGGTAGAGATTAAAATAAAATTTTTAGTAGATTTTGATAAAAAGAAATAAAGAAATGTGATTGAAAAATTGTGAGTCCTATAAAATGTGTAGTTAAAATTAATTGTTTAACTTTTGACTTTGATTTTAATTAGATTTTTAATGGTACCAAGCATGGGCTATATGTAATTATTACATCCTTTAATTTTTTCAAAATTATAAATTATACTTTGTAACTGTCATTACACAATATTATATTAGTGTAATTTTTAAATCGTAATTTATTATATGGATTTATAAATATTTATTAATTATATGAGTGTAATTTATAAATTTGTACTTCATTAACTCGTTACCACTGCATAGTCCCCGTCACCTCTAGCGTCGTCGGGCCATGGCTGAAAAACTCTCATGACACAATAATTTATTCACTTTGACGTCCCAAACATAGAACTGTACGTTGCTAAATCTAACAGTGTTGCTAACTCACTAATAGAATATTCAGTATTATCGACGAAATACTTCCAACGACGGTCGGGGTCATCCAAAAGTTTCGACAACAGACGAAAATTTTGTGTTGGAAAACCAAAATTTTGGACCGCGTGGAATTTTCGTCTAAAATCAATGGCATTGAAATTCCATCGAAAATCTTCGATGGTTTCGAAATTTAGTTGAAAATTCTCGACGGCATACAAAAGAGCTTCGAAAATTATAGGTGACTTTGAAAATTTATCGACGAATTCGACCGTCGGTAACGAGCTATTTTCTAGTAGTGACTGATAATCATTCTTCCAGCACTTCTTTCACCAATTTTGTGTTCAAACCTATAACATTTAGAGTGGAACCAAACTAGAAGGATATGATGGGACCACAGGTTCAACCCATTCCGCAAAGTACTGAAATCTCACAGGCTTTATGCATAGACGTTTCCGACCACTTACCATGGCAGCTACCCTGGCGACAAGCGGTATCAGAGATTTTGATAAAGATGGAAGGCAAGTAAGAGGATTCCGAAAGTGAGGATAAAAAGGAAGAGAGACATTGTAGAAGAAAGGAATCGGTGCTACATATTTTTGAAATAGCTGATTTTCAAATTTAAAAATAAATATAGGATTAGGCCTAGTTTTCCCTAAATTAATTCATAGATTCAATTACAATCAAATATTAATTTCAATTATATAGTTACAACTATAATCTTACTGTAAATAATATATTATTAGTGAATGACATTACACCCTTCAACCCTATTTATGATTACCATCGTATCTCATATTCTTCCATATATATATGAGGATCTGGTTATTAATTAATACACACAAGTTTATTTACTTCTCTATTCTCTTTAATTTATAATAACACATTATTAGCATGAAATTCTAGTCAATTGAGTAGAAAATTTATTCATTTTTTTGTTCACAAATCTTTAGTCAGTTCAGGTTGAAAAAGATATTTTTCCTTCAAACAACGAAAGTCAAGAATTTCTTGCCAAATAAATTTACAAAGAAAGTCTTCCTTCCTATTCAAATAAAAGGTCAGTATTCTCTTAACTTTGAATTACATAACAAATCGATATAGTTATTCAATCTGGTCATATCGTTTTTGCTATACCAAATTATGATAGATAAGTATTTGTTTCAATGTAATATTTCATTCAATAATTCAGTACAATATTTTAGAAGAATATTGAATTATAAATCTTGGAAGCATGCCATCTAAATTAATATTCTAGAATAATATTGTAGCATTAATGTTTGAAAAAAGAATATTATGTTTGTATTATTTTGTTATTTAGATGCACCAATTCAAAAATAATAATAATAATGTATTATCACTTTTGAGAAAAGTATAATATATATGCATATCATAATTTAAACGAATTTAATGTCGATGTTCTTGATAAACATGATTTTATTTAAACAATATAGTAGAGAAATATTGTATTAATACTTCTGAAGAAGTATAAATCTTATACATTTTAATATTCTAAAGAACAATTTATTGATACTCTTGACGTAGTACAATATTATTAATATTCTATAATTTTGTAATCTTTAATATTCTTGAAGAATATATAATATCATTAATTTTCTTGGATAAATCACAAATATTCAATGATATTATGCTCCTTAAAAAGTATAATTAAATTGTAATTATTCTAAATGAATATGATGTTCATGTGAAGCATAACTTATTTACAAATAATTCATTGTTTTAGAAGAATAATTGCCTATTTCAAATAACGACTTTATATATATTAATATTTTAGAAGAATATTTTATCATTTCAAATTAATTATAAAATTTAATAAACTAATATTCTTGAAAATTATTACGTCGAAATTCCTGGATAATCACAATTTTATTTAAACATATGTTCTATAGAAATAATCATTTATCTAGATTATGATCATTAACCACTAAAAACATGTATATATTATGTGAACTATTGCATTCAATGTATTCTCTAAGCTAAATTCACTTATACAATATGTCCACGTTTTCAGTGTGCCATCAAATCACACATATTCAATTGATTTAATACATTGATACATACAAAATCAATTTGATTATTATAATACATTATTTAGTGTAATATCTGTACATTCATCTAATGTTCAAAGTTCACATGCTTTCTACCATGTACAAGTTGCAAGATTACAATAACTTGATTTATTGTCTGATTATTTAATATATTTAGCGTGTGAATTATATACTTTTTTCAAAAAATTAAATAAAAATCATTGCAATGTAAAATGATTATTTTTTAGTTCTTGTATAGATTCTAAATGTATCCTGTTATTTCTCTACGTAATGCAGTATTAAACACTTGTCTCGAAAAGTATAGAAATGTAAGATCTAACATATATTATGTTGTTGTTTCTAAAGAGTAAATCGTTATTTAATTTATTATTCTAAATAATAATCTGTTTTTGCTTTTGAAGAGCATACATGATATTAAAATTTTCATTATTCTAGGAGAATATTGACTTATTACTCATGAAAAAACACGACATGCATATATTAACAATTGCTAGAAACATGCTCCTAAAGAATTAATGTTTCTAAATAATAATTTGTTGTTTCTTCTGAAGTAGTTATTTATAGCATGACATTACAATCCCAATATTTTAAAAGAATATTGAATAATTCTCTTGATCTGGCAGTGGTAAAATATCATTTAAGAAAATGATAATAATTATATTTTATCGTGCTCTTGATGTAGCACACGTCTCAAAGAATATATGTGGAGTTTATGAATAAGTATTTGTCGTTGAAATAAAATATACAACTCATGTCATGTGGGAACTTACTTGCATGATTTAAGAAAATTATCAAGATATTTGCTTAGTAGATAATATAGCTACTTACACAGTTCTACAAGTGCATCTTGAAATTAACATAAGCAGAAAATAATGTTAAGACGATATCATGTTCATGAAATGTAGTTGAAGGCTCTTGAAGAGATAGTATTATTTTAACAAATAACACAAAAATATGTATTGAGATTCACTTTATTCCAATGAATATGGAAGGAATTTGCTTAATTCTAATTATATCTAAAGCAATGGACATTGAAATAAAGTGAAATGGTATTAAAAACATTTTTCGATACCTAAAGGATACTATTGATGGAAGATTATTTTATTTAAAAAAAAAAAAAGAATTGTAATCTTCTTTAGTAGAATATATAGATGTAGGTTGTCTCTAATCTATAAATGCTAAATAGCAAATATAATATGTATTTACACGTGGTGGAACAATTATCATGGATATTTATTAAATAAACTTTGACAACATCTTCAAATCATTTAGAAATCATTGTAATCCATGATGCAAGTCGAGAATGTGTATGATTAAGGAACATAACACATCATATCCAAATATTATGCGGATCAACTTCAATAAGGGGAAGATAATGTAGTTTATATTGCATAACTCAAAAGAGACTTCATCAAAGGAGATAGAACAAAGATATTTCTCCAAAATAATTTTATACGTGTGAGCTATAGAAAACTGGTAATATCGATGTTCAACAAATTTACTCAAGTGACAATGTGACTAGTTTATTCACAAAAACACTTCCATTATTTTGCATTTAAGAAATTTGTTCATAAGATTATGATGAGTCAACTCAATGATTTACAGTGATCAACATCAGGGAAAGTTGTTGTACACTTTTCCTTCGCTTACTTTTTGTCCCATTGGATTTTACTGGGAAGGTTTTAACGAGGCATTATTTATTTTGATATAAAAAAATCACTATACTTTTTTCATTCGTTTGATATTTTTGTTCCATTGAGTTTTTATCAAACAATGTTTTAGCGAGACGAATATTTTGTAATGTGTCATTCAAGGGGAGTGTTATAAATAATATATTATTAGTGTATAACATTTACACCCATACAGCCTTAGTTATGATTATAATTGTATTCCTAATATTCTTTCCTATACATAAGTGTTTTGGTTTTTAATTAACAAAGACAACTCTCTCTCTCTCTCTCTCTCTCTCTCTCTCTCTCTCTCTCTCTCTCTCACAACAAATTTAGCCCCTGTTTGATACAGATTAAAATTTGATTTTAATCTAAGTTAAAAGTCAACAATCAATCTTAACAACATATTTTATGGGATCCATAATTTTTCAACCGCACGTCTCATCAACTTCTATCAAAATTTACTAAAAATCTGATTTTAATCTCTACCACATAAGGGCTTATTATTATCTATAGATTCTTGAGATGTATTATTAGTTTTTCTAATTTATTTATAAATTTCTCAAACATAGTTTAAATAATCTTGTTTGATTATTTCTTTATGTTGGAATGAATTTATTATGAGAGTGATCAGTAAGTTTCCTAATAACCATAGGTTTTAAAAAAAAAACATGTAACACTTAAAAAAAAAAGGGTTGAACCCCAACCTTGAGGGCCCCCATCGACCCTGCCCTGGGCCTTTGGTGGAGAAGGTAAATCGCAGGATGTGCCTTCCAAGAGCCAGGGTGGAGAGCTTATGGATAGACCTGACTATTAATCGTGGTAACTCCCGCTTGCGACAGGGCACATATCATCATAGAAGTGCACTTCAAGATGATAATGGCGACGATGATGGTAGTTGCAGAAATTGTAATACATGTTTTATTTATCTTATTGATTTTAAATTATGCAACAGTCCATGTTTAAAGCGAATTAATTTCTAACTCGTATATATATAAGATAAATAATATAAGAGTAAAAATCCAAAAAGAATAAAACCCAAATAATAGCCCTATATGTTTGATTATTTATTGGACACATTCGCATAAATACTCAAAATTTTGGCATCAAACTGAAATTATGTCCTTCATGAAGTATCACACATTCATACTTCCAAGAATTTTATGATACTTCTGATTCACTGAAATTTATGTCATTTTAAAATATCATATTATGATACTTTCAAATTTTTTATGATACTTCGAACCTAAATTTTAGTATCATACTTTGATACTTATGATACTAATTTGAGTAATAAAAAGAAAATGACATAAATATCAATAAAATTTTGCAAGTGGGTATATTTCACTTCAAAAAGAAAAAAGGTGCAAAATGCTATTATTCCTATTTATTAAAAGCTTTTTCAAGCTTATATCACATATAGAATTAGGGATGGTAAAAAAATTATTGAACTCGATATTTGTAGACTCATTCAAACAGGGTGAGAATTACCCGCCTAAATGAGTCTACAAGTCGTGTATGAAGTTTACTATTAAAATCTATCATGAGTATGAGTTTGGTGTGAGTTTTGAAACAAGGTTCATACTTGATCCACATACCCATTACTTGCTTAAAAAGTAACGATTAAAATGACGTAGTTGTGGCTCCTCATTTCTCTAATTCATTCGCATTTCGAGATTATATTCGACGTTTTTAAATTTGTCTAAATTTTCTTAGAAACTATGAGATTTTATATACAATTCAATTATTTTCACTACATACAAGAGAAAAAATAGTTAATGAGCTTTCAAATCAGTATAAAGGCATATCCGATAATATTCTTCACTAGTCTGCCTTTCTTAAATGGGTATATGAATTGGATATTGAGGTTACAAATCACTAGTGGGTAGGGCATGAATTTGTGAAACTCGATCAATACCAGACCAATTGTCATCTCTACATAGATTCACTAGCATATTCGCTTGGTTACGGGTTCGAATCCGGCCCTTACCAAGTTAAAAGGTGAGCCCTCACCCTGCACTCTGAGAGGCATAACCTGTGATTTACATCCTTCACAAAGGCCCAGGGCAGGATCGGTGGGGGCTCTTAAAGTTGGGGCTCAACATTTTTTTTTACTAGCATATAATCTTTTTTTTTTTAATTAAAAAAAAAAAAAGACTTTATTATTTATAGTTCTACTTAGAATTACGGATTTTATTGGTTAGCCATTGTTCCTTCTTTCTATAAATCAAAACCCATTGGACCATTTTCTAAATAGTTCAAACTATTAAAAAAAAAAAAAAAGACTTTATTATTTATAGTTCTACTTAGAATTACGGATTTTATTGGTTAGCCATTGTTCCTTCTTTCTATAAATCAAAACCCATTGGACCATTTTCTAAATAGTTCAAACTTAACCCTAAATTTAATTTTAGTCTTCGCTCTTTAAAGTTCAAAATTCTCGCTGCTTCATCATTCTCTTCTCTTCAATAAAAATCAACACACAAATCATTGAAATCAATTTTCTACTACTTTCTAATTTCTTTCTTCCATGTTCTCAATAATTTTTCCGATTCACTAGTCTAATGTCTCTTCAAATTTTATAAAAAAAAGATTTTTTTTATTACTTGAGAAGCTTCATAACAAATATTGTATAAAATATCTTTCGTTGAACTTTTTTTAAAAAGAATTTGGAAGTTGCACATCCCATCTTTTGAAATTAAATGAAAAAAGGAATATTATATTTATAACTTATAAAGTATCTTTGTTTTTTTATTGTTGGAAAACAAGCATCTATCATCTATGATTCTATTTTGATAATCAATTAATACTTCATTTTGATACACTATTTTTCTTGAAATTATGTTATTGAATTGTCAATTTTTGCGTAATTTTTCAAGTGGCTAGATTTTCTACTTCGCATGATCCTTTGTGACTTTTCTTTGATTTCTTAGATATATTGAAATTCTAAAGCCTCAACGAGTCGGCAGTTCTGCAAGTGTTTGATGAATAATGCTTCTATAGTTCTAGTATAATAAATCAGGTTATATTTTTTCTATAATATTTATTTTCTCCTTTTGTTTTGTTTTGTTTTGCCATAAAAAGATTAAGATGCGTCATAGAAAACAAATATCTGGATGTGATAAATAAAAGGAAAAAAAAAAAGAGAAAATGTGAAGAGTTAATACAATCTCAAAAAAGCGCTTTTGATAGATTTGTGATTAGACAAATGTAAGATAAAAACTCTGTAATTGACACAACAATGGAAGATTTAGCTGATGACCATCAACGAAATCATGAGGAAGAATTTGGATTTAATGGGAATGATAATAATGAAGATTGTCACAATGAAGCAAATTATGAAGGTAATACAAATGAAATACATGATGAAAACGATAAAAAATGAAGGTGTAGATGATTTAATTGATCATGAGTAATGATAAAAATAAAGGTGTAGATTATTTAATTGATCATGAGTTCATTCTCTCTAGTATTTATCATCTAAGAATTTGGGATTCTCTTAACATAAGATCTAGAGATTTGTTGGTAGTAAATTATTCATCAAGATATCTTTCGTTAGAAAATGGTCCTAAAGATAAGATGCTTAGATGTTTCTCTTCAAACTATTACACATGTTACTCATCAAATGGTGAGAATTTTGATAGACCTTGGTTAGTATATCTGGAAAATCTTGATAGAGTTTTTCATTTTTCTGCAAGATATTTAAAATAGGTCCGTCAGAGATACTCGATTAATAAACAAAGGATTTAATGATTGGATCCATCATTTGTATTAGGCTTAAGGAACATCAAATTATTAGTGAGCATATAAAAAACACTAGACTTAAGGATTCAATGATTGCATTTAATTTTTTTCTATACGCATGCATTATAATTAAAGAGATAATATACGTACAGACACCCGAAAACATATGGCCGGCCCTGACAGAGAGTTTCACTGATAAATACTTTCGAAAATCCGTTTGTTTACACATCAATAATCTCCAAAATCAACTGCTAAAACACTTCCACGTTGGTTTCTGTAAGCGCAATATTCATTTACAAATCGTTTTTACACGTGTATTTTTGCTTGAAATTTATGTAAAATGGAGTGGTTGGTGAGGTGGAGCTTTCCAAAGGCTGTCTCAAAATGCGCGGGCCCGCACAGCTTTTTCGTTCGAACAAATTACAAATCCATGTTCTCTTTTTCTATTTTTAAATTTTCTTTAGGATGGCAGTGGAGGGTGTTGGTAGGTGGAGACTAGTAGGTGAAATAATTAGGTGAATGTTGGTTGGTGTTGGTAGTAGGTAAGGTAGGTGAAATTTTTTATTCCAAATCCATCATAATTCTTTCTTATAAATAGAGCTCAAGTGTTGAAGAGAAAAACACCACCACAACAAAGAGTGATCTTTTGTAGAGAGCAACACAAGAGAGGCATTTCACATAATAGAGAGAAAAGTGAGTTGGAGAGAATAGTCTTTGTATAGGCAAATAAAATACCTTGTAGTATTTTATACTCCTCATATTTCGAGTTAGTGAAATATATTGGTGTGGGTCTGTGGACGTAGGCAAATTGCTGAACTACGTAAATCTTTGTGTTTCGTATTTGCATTTTATTTTTGCGTATTTATATTTTCTCAGTCCAATTTATTTGTGTCACATCGATCCTAGGCGGGATTAGTTGCGTCCTAATTCCCAACAATTGGTATCAGAGCTTTGGCTCATTGAAATCTTTTGAAATTCTTAGTATGCTCTGTGGTTGCAGCCTTGACTGATCTTCCACATCAGAAAAGATTTCTTTAGACTGTTTTGTGATTGAGTGGGAACAATGTCGACATATGAGAAAATATCCAAAATTGACAAATTTGATGGTTCAAATTTTGGATTTTGGAAAATGCAAATGGAGGACTATCTGTACCAGAAGGATCTATACAAGCCACTAAAAGAAAAGCCAGAAGATATAAGCCAGGGGGATTGGGAGTTGCTTGATCGAAAAGCACTCGGCACAATCAGGCTGACGTTGTCAAAGTCAGTGGCCTTCAACATAAAAAATGAGAAGACGACAGAGTCTCTCATGGCAGCCCTTTCTAGCATGTACGAACAGCCATCTGCAGCAAATAAAGTCCACTTAATTAAAAAGCTGTTCAATATGAAGATGGCTGAAGGCGGAAGATTTGGGGAGCACCTAAATGAATTCAATGAAGTGACGGACCAGCTAAACACAGTCGAAATCACTTTTAGTGATGAAGTTCGAGCTCTGTTAATTCTTGGGTAGTTGCCAGACAGCTGGAATGGTACAGTCACAGCAATTAGTGGCTCTGGCGGAAAGTCAAAATTGAAGTTCGATGATGTCATAAGCATGATCTTAACGGAGGAGATCAGACGACAGTCAGAAGGTGTCTAAACTTCAGGATCGGCGTTGAACGTGGAAAGCAGATGCAGGAGTTCCAACAGAGGAAATGGGCGGGGCAACGACAAATTCAGAAGTGGCAGATCGAGGTCCAAAAATCCAAACAATTCCAACAAGACAAAGGTTGTGGAATGTTGGAAGTGTGGCAAGACCGGTCATTACAAAAAGCAGTGTCCAACACCTCCAAAAGAAAAGGAGGACAGGACGGAGGTCAATGTTGTGGAAGAGGAATTGGACGATGCTTTGATATGCTCTTTGGAGAGAAAAACGGAATACTGGGTGATTGATTCCGGAGCATCTTTTCATGCTACCTCAAACAAGGAGTTTTTTGTAAACTATACGCGGGGTGATTTTGGTAGAGTCTATCTCGGTAATGATCAACTGTGTGACGTGGTCGGAAAAGGTGATGTACAGATCAAGATCAATGGATCTGTGTGGAAGCTGAAGGACGTGAGACATATTCCAGAATTGAGGAAGAACTTGATCTCCGTCAAGCAATTGTCGGGAGAAGGACATGTCACCACCTTCTCTGGTGATAACTGGAAGATCACAAAGGGCGCCATGATTATCGCTCGTGGCAAGGATACTGGCACTCTCTACACAACGGCGGATGCTTGTGTGACGATTGCAGTTGCTGATAGCAAAGGCCCAAACCTGTGGCACCAAAGACTTGGGCATATGAGTCAGAAGGGACTCAAGTATATGCATGCAAAAGGGAAACTACCAGAGCTTCAGTCTACTGATATAGACTTATGCGAGAGTTGCATTTTCGGGAAGCAGACAAGGGTGAGTTTCAACACTAGTGGTAGAACTCAGAAGCGAGAGAAGCTTGAGTTAGTTCACACAGACGTTTGGGGACCAACCGCAGTTTCATCCATTGGCGGAAAGTCATACTTTGTGACTTTCATTGATGACCACTCGAGAAAAGTGTGGGTTTATTTCTTGAGACACAAGTCCGAAGTATTCGATGTGTTCAATAAGTGGAAAGCCATGGTGGAAAATGAAACAGGATTGGGAGTAAAGAAGCTGAGGTTCGACAATGGAGGAGAATATACGGATATAGCGTTCAAGAAGTTCTGTTACCAAAATGGCATCAAAATGGAGAGGACGTTGCCAAGGACTCCACAGCAAAATGGAGTTGCAGAACGTATGAACCGGACATTAACGGAGAGAGCCAGAAGCATGAGGTTACATACAGGCTTGCCCAAACAGTTTTGGGCAGAAGCAGTCAACACAGCGGTGTACTTGATCAATCGAGGACCCTCGGTACCGTTGGAGTACAGGATACCGGAGGAAGTATGGAGCGGAAAAGAAATCAAACTTTCCCACGTGAAAATTTTTGGATGTGTCGCATATACACATATTAGTGATCAAGCAAGGGGCAAGCTAGACCCCAAATCACTAAAGTGCACATTCATTGGATATGGCGGAGATGAGTTCGGCTACCGCTTATGGGATGACCAGAACAGAAAGGTCATCAGAAGCAGGGATGTCATATTCAACAAGAAGGTTATGTATAAGGAAAGAAATGCAGTGCAGTCCGATGACACAGTACATGATGATCCAACATATGTTGAGTTGGATGATGCTGCAGAAAGTAGTACGTCGCAGCAGACAGAGGAGGATCTGCAGTTATAGGAGCCTGTTCTAGAGACTGATGCATCACAGTCTCCAGTCCCTGTTCTTAGAAGGTCAACCAGACCTCATGTTCCAAATAGAAAGTACATGAGCTACATGTTACTTACTGATGCAGGTGAACCTGAATGCTATCATGAGGCATGTCAGGTCGGTGATTTTGGCAAGTGGGAGCTTGCAATGAAAGATGAGATAAAGTCTCTCATCTCTAACCAGACGTGGGAACTAGCTGAGTTACCTACAGGAAAGAAAGCTTTGCACAACAAGTGGGTGTACAGAATCAAGGAAGAACATGACGGATCTAAGAGATACAAGGCGAGGTTGGTGTTCAAAGGTTTCCAGCAGAAAGAAGGAATTGACTACACGGAAATATTTTCGCCAGTTGTGAAGCTGACAACAATCAGATCAGTCTTGAGTATTGTTGCAGTAGAGGGTTTGCACTTGGAGCAGTTAGATGTGAAAACTGCTTTCCTCCATGGTGACCTTGAGGAGGAAATATATATGCAGCAGCCAGAAGGCTTCTTAGTCAAAGGAAAGGAGAAGCTCCTTTGCAAATTGAAGAAGAGCCTTTATGGCTTAAAGCAAGCCCCAAGACAGTGGTACAAGAAGTTCGACGGATTTATGCAGAAAAATGGCTACTTCAAATGTAATGCTGACCATTGTTGCTACTTCAGGAGATTCGAGTCTAGTTATATAATTTTGCTACTTTATGTCGATGATATGTTAGTAGCAGGCTCAGATATGGACGAAATCAAGAAGTTAAAAATGCAGCTGTCAGCAGAGTTCGAAATGAAGGACTTGGGTGCAGCGAAGCAGATTCTCGGAATGAGAATTTTCAGAGATAAGCAGAAGGGTATCTTGCAGTTATCTCAGGCCAAGTACATTAATCAAGTTCTGCAGAGATTTAACATGGTCAGTGCGAAGGCTGTCAGCACGCCACTAGCTAATCACTTTCATCTATCAAGTGATCAGAGTCCTAAGACAGAGGACGAGATAAACTTCATAGCTAAAATACCATATGCCTCAGCCATTGGAAGTTTGATGTATGCCATGGTTTGTACCAGACCAGATATTGCTCATGCAGTGGGAGTTGTGAGTAGGTTTATGGCAAATCCAGGAAAGCAGCATTGGGAAGCAGTAAAGTGGATATTAAGATATCTACGGGGAACTACTGATAGATGCTTATGCTTTGGACGAGGCGGGGTCACTCTACAAGGCTTTGTAGATGCAGATTTTGCTGGCGAGGTAGATCGCAGACGAAGTACTATTGGTTATGTTTTCACAGTAGGTACTACTGCAGTTAGCTGAATTTCGCAGATACAGAAGATTGTTGCTCTATCCACTACAGAAGCAGAGTACGTGGCAGTAACCGAGGCTAGCAAAGAAATGATCTGGTTACAGGGTTTGTTGGCAGAATTGGGATTCAGTCAGGAGAAGAATGTTTTGCACAGTGATAGTCAGAGTGCGATACATCTGACAAAGAATTCAGCATTTCATTGTAGAACCAAGCACATTGGACTCCGTTATCATTTCATCAGGTCTCTTTTGGAGGATGGAGTATTAACACTAGAGAAGATCCAGGGTAGCAAAAACCCAGCCGATATGAACCGAGACGGTAACTAAAGAAAAATTGGAGCTGTGCTCAGCTTCAATCGGTCTTCTAGTATGAAGACAAAGGAGTTGACCCATATTATATTTTACAAGGAGTTGCAAGGAGGAAATGTCTCAAGAGAAGCCACATTAGTCTCCAAGTGGGAGATTGTTGGTAGGTGGAGACTAGTAGGTGAAATAATTAGGTGAATGTTGGTTGGTGTTGGTAGTAGGTAAGGTAGGTGAAATAATTAGGTGAATGTTGGTTGGTGTTGGTAGTAGGTAAGGTAGGTGAAATTTTTTATTCCAAATCCATCCTAATTCTTTCCTATAAATAGAGCTCAAGTGTTGAAGAGAAAAACACCACTACAACAAAGAGTGATCATATTTCGAGTGGAGAGAATAGTCTTTGTATAGGCAAATAAAATACAGTGTAGTATTTTATACTCCTCATATTTCGAGTTAGTGAAATATATTGGTGTGGGTCCGTGGACGTAGGCAAATTGCTGAACTACGTAAATCTTTGTGTTTCGTATTTGCATTTTATTTTTGCGTATTTATATTTTCTCAATCCAATTTATTTGTGTCACATCGATCCTGGACGGGATTAGTTGCGTCCTAATTCCCAACAAGGGATAGAGAGATTTTTATTTTCTATTGTTTTTTGTTCACGGCGTCACTCGGTGGAATGAGTGTTGATTTGTATAAATAAATAGGGAGCTTTGGTGTGTGTTGTAGGCTAGTCTGTTCACTTCTCTCCTCCTGCATTTGTGCATAAACGAATCAACTTATAAGTAATTATTGTATAGTCACTCAATTTTGATTTTTGAGATCAGCTTAAATTGAAGATGGGAAGGCAACCTTGCTTTGACAAAGTTGGATTAAAGAAGGGTCCATGGACTGCTGAAGAAGACAAAAAACTTACTAATTTCATCCTCACCAATGGCCAATGCTGCTGGAGAGCCGTCCCTAAACTTGCAGGTTTTTAATTTCCCACTTTTTTCTATAAGTTGAGAGAGAGAGAGAGAGAGAGAGAGAGAGAGAGAGAGAGAGAGAGAGAGAGAGAGAGATTTAGCTTATTTCTGAGTATTAATTATTTGGGATTCTTCTTATTGATTGTAGGACTATTGAGGTGTGGAAAGAGCTGCAGATTGAGGTGGACAAATTATCTAAGGCCAGACTTGAAGAGGGGACTTCTCTCAGAATATGAAGAGAAGATGGTAATTGATCTTCATTCTCAGCTTGGGAACAGGTACTTACTTTTTTCTACAGTTCAAATCCCTGCTCTTTCTCAACTTTTCTTAATTCTGTTTATGGAAATTAATCCAAAGAATGTAAAAAGATTTCAAGAACAGAACGTGGCAGACAGATCATAATTATCACTTTCCACTTTAGTGCAATACTTTGCAATATTTGTCAAGCTGACCAATCATAGCTTTCATTTGATCCATTGGACATTTTAACTTTATGATCATTTCTTGATTTTAATGGTTTTGTAGGTGGTCCAAAATTGCTTCTCATCTTCCTAGAAGAACTGATAATGAGATCAAGAATCACTGGAACACCCACATCAAGAAAAAGCTGAGAAAGATGGGGATTGATCCTCTCACCCACAAGCCACTGCCCACTAACACCACCGCACAACCGCCAGAAAATGAACCACTTCAACCGGAGGTGGAACAGCTTGAAGTGGTGGATCAGAACAAGGAGGTGGTGGTGGTGGTGGTTGACAATGAGACCCCATTGCAGTCAACAATTACTGATCAGGCTAAAGATGAAGACAAAAACATACCTACTAGCCCATTTGACCCAGTGGAAGTCAATAATGACTTCTGCATTGATGAAATCCCAGTAATTGAACCCCATGAAATTCTTATTCCTTATGAAAATTCATCATCGTCTCCATCATCATCCTCTTCTTCCGCCGCCGCCTCCTCCTCCTCTGGCGGTGGCCATTTCTTGTCCAATTTGCTTAAAGATTTGGATTTTCCGACAACCTTTGATAACAATGAAATCATGAACAGTATTTGGGACGATGATTTCTTAAGCACTTTGGTTTTGTATAATATTTATGATAGTAACAGCCAACAGCAATATAATGGTGGAACCTCAGTTCCCTTTGATGGTCTCAGATGAAGAGTCTTGGAAGTTAGATTTTTTTGTAAATTATTATCTTTACTTATGTAATTTCTGAGTTTTCAGTATTTACATCAAATAAAGGAGAAAGATTAAACGGAGGCCAAATTTATCAAAAGTGATTTCTTTTTTCTATAATTGCAGACAAGATAACAAAAGATGCGTTAATGTGACGAAAAATTGGAATCGTTAATTTGTATTTTACCATGCAAAGTGGAATCTTAATTATTTTTCTATTGGAGAGTCCAAAAAGACAAAATAATTTCTTATTGTTATAAATTAAATATAAATCCTCACCTAATTCCTCACCTAATTTCTACCTAATTTCTTACCTAATTCCCACCTAATTTATATTGTATTTTATCATGTATGAATGACTTTATATCCCTATAAATAGGGCATTGATTTGTAACATTTCTTACACCTAATGGTCTCTAACCTTTGAGTTTTTTACGATAATAGTCCCTAACATATTAAGGTCACGTTTGACATTTTTAGTTTGTAAACTCCAAATGTTTGACGTATTTAGTCCCTAACATATTAAGCCCCTGTACGTTTTGTATATTTAGTCCCTGACATATTAAGCCCCTACTTGAAATCAATTATTTCAAATAATATGGTTTGTAATCATAATTTTTTGAAGAATTTGTTGTTAAAAAAAATTGAATTTATTTGTAAATTATTTTATTGATAAAATGTGTGGTTAAAAACGAGTTTTAAAAAATAAAATTTATTCTGAATTTCTAAAATGCACAATAAAATATTTAACAAAAATTCACAACTTTAACCTATTGGAAAAAAATAATGAAACCATGGAATATAAACAAATAAATACATTGGACATTATTTTAGAAATTGAATAAAAAATATGTTTTTATCAATTCTATTTTCGATTTTTTAATTTATACATAAATTTCGAAAATCGATATTGATCAGTTCTCAAAATCGAAAATAGAATTGATATAAACATATTTTTTATTCAATTTCTAAAATAATGTCTAATGTATTTGTTTGTTTATGTTCCATGGTTTCATTATTTTTATTCAATAGGTTGAAGCGGTGAATTTTTGTTAAATATTTTATTGTGCATTTTAGAAATTCAGAATAAATTTTATTTTTTAAAACTCATTTTTAACCACACATTCCATCAATAAAATAATTTACAAATAAATTCAATTTTTTTAACAACAAATTCTTCAAAAAATTACGATTACAAACCATATTATTTGAAATAATTGGTTTCAAATAGGGGTGTAATATGTCAGGGACTAAATATACCAAACGTATAGGGGCTTAATATGTTAGGGATTAAATACGCCAAACGTTTGGAGGTTAAAACTAAAAATGTCAAACGTGACCTTAATATGCTAGGGACTATTATCGTAAAAAACTCAAAGGTTATGGACCATTTGTGCTATTTACACTTTTTTAACGGAAAAAACTAATGAAATCTAACGGTAGGGACCATTTTTGCAACGTTTGGTAATTCTGATGGTATAAATGCAAAAACCTAAACGTTAGGGACCATTTTCGCAAGAAACCTAAAGGTTGGGGACCATTTGTGCTTATTACCCTAAAATAGGGGTGCCAATTCTTGGGTTGAAGTTCTTTCCCTTTTTTCTCTAGCAAATGAGCTTATTAATAATTTTTATCAAGGACCAAGATGCAATTTAATAAATTATTTTATTTTATCTTTTAGTCACATTAAATATTAGATTTTTATTTTAGTCCCAATAATTATTAAAATACTAAAATGACTCTAAAAATTTTAGGGCCATAATAGAGAGTTCCTGTGGTCAATATGAAGTTCTCAACGAATAGTATATAACGATATTTCCCGATCATAAAATCGATAATCGATGTAAAAATTATGGTTCATCAAAGTTAGCAACTTAAAACTATTTTATTTTGATTTGTTTTCAAGTGACTACTTTCGACCTAATTTTCGATACTCTTATTATAATCAAAATTGGACTTTCAATATATCATTCTGAAATATTCATGATTTAATTTCTCGTATCCTTATCGAAACGCCATATGGTCAGCAGTAGCAAAAGTTGCGACTCGTCAAAATAGGCTGTTTAAAACTAACATTTCGCAATTCCAACCTTCTTTATTAAAGTTTTCGAAGCACATACGTCAACCGAATATGTGTCTACAACATGTCATTTTGAAGGACATTCAGAGTTCCATACGATAGTATTCTTGAATAGTCAAAACAGTAACGAAACTAAGGATTTACACGACCCGAAACCATACATGTAATTTGTTGTTAATATGTATGTGTGTGTGCGTGCGCGTGAGTGCACACGTCACACATATATGTAAATAATTATTATATAACTTTAAATATTACTGTTTTGATCAATAAGTTTATGGATTAACTTTGGTAAATTATTTTTCAACGTTGGGATGAATTCTTAGTTCCATTTTGAAGTAACCAATTATAACAGCAGACTCCATGGTTACTTCTGGGCACATTATGTATTCTTTCATGGATGATTACTCAAGGTATAATCAAATTTACATAATCAAAGAAGATGTACAAAAAAATGCTTTTAGATGCCCATGGGTCTTAGGATTCTATGAATGGGTAATCATGCAATTTGACTTAAAAATGCTGGGGATACTTAGGGCAATGAATCTGATCTTTCATGATATTATTGGTGAATTTATTAAGGTTTATGTAGATGATATAGTGGTCAAATCACTCAAAAAGAAGACAATTTTCACCAATTAAAATGCTTATTTGAGCTAATTAGGGCAATACAAATTAAAGTTGCATCCTTCAAAGAATGCATTTTCTATAAATTCAAGTAATTTCCTAAGTTTTCTAGTGACAAGAGAATTGAGCTGGATAAGAATAAAACAAAGGCCATATTAGAGCTGAAATAGCCAAACAGTAGAAAGGAGTTACAAATATTTCTGGGTTAAGTGGATTTTTAAGGTATTTTATTTCCAATTGTGCAAGGCGAACAAAAGTTTTTTCGCCTCTATTAATGCTCAAGGGACATGATGAATTCTTCTGGAAAGAGGAATATCAAAAGGGTTTTGTTCAATTGTGATTAACTTATCATTTTTTAAGCTCATCTCCAATAGTTGCATCTCTTTGGATTGAAGGACTAGTCCAAAATTATAATACATTGACAATGGAAAATTTTTCCGATTAATTCTCAAGTGTGGATCAAACCCCCATCTTTGAAATCCTTTCCAATAAATGATATCTCGTATAAGCATATCATCTCATCACATCAAACTTGGCAAGCTCATTATAGTATTTTGAAAGTACCTTATCATTCAAAAGTGAAGATGAGAATCATGGCAGCCTTGACAGGAAGATGGATAATTCAAGCCACACAAGAGTTCAAGTGCATGTTCAGATGCTTCAAATATCAATTATGGGCTGTTGAAGAAGGTTCAAGTCTAAAAAAAGTGAACAAGCTAAGAAACGAGTTAGTGATCAAGTTGGAAATTAAAAGAAGACGGATTGCATATAATTGCTCCATGAGATCGCGCTTGGAAAAAGAGTTGGGATTGCAACGTCAACAATTAAAGAAGCATAATGGAATTGGTCGAGACACCATGCGATCACATGGTATAATTCTGTAGGGTTTTCTCATTTTTAGGTTAAATTCCATTTTCAATTATGTTAGGTTTTATTTATGTGCCCTTATAGGGGCTAGGGTTAGCTTAGTCCATGTTTACTGCTTTATATTCAACTTTTCTTGATTGTAAAAGGGGACTTGATTTTTAATAAACATATTATTGAGTGTTTTCAATAGTAAATGTGAGGATTCTTTTTAATAAATCGAACTTATTAGGATTCAATTCTTGTGGCATTCAATCGAATTTATCAGAGATTAACAATCTTTGTGGCGTTCACAATCGAATTTATCAAAAGACCTGGACAACCTTTATGGCGTTCACCCCATGATGGTTCTTATTTTTCTTTCTTGAACTTCTTTAATTCATGATATCTTGCTTCGCGTAAAAGTCATTCTTTAGTTATTGTATCAAATTATTCCATTCCATTTCAAATGTTTAAACTTCGAGAAAAATCTTCATCTAGAGGGGTTAGCGATAAAGATCGCGTGTTGAGTTTTTTTAAAAGAATATGGATGTTGTTATGATGAGGTTGGAGAAACGAGATGAAAAAGTTGCTAAATTGTAAAAGGGAAGATCTCAAACAAGTCTTAATTGAGTGATGGTGTCTCAAAAATAAGAGATGGTGTCTCGTAAATGAGGGATGAATTCAATGAGGTGGGAAAGATATTAATGCAGTTAAAGGAAGAGATGATTGTACAAAGAGTAAGAAAAAAATAGCTAAGTTGTAAAAGAGAGAAAGGGAAAAAGAGGCTGAGATTAAATTGGAAAAGGGGAGTCATGAATGTGAGATTATAGTAGAAACTCAAGTTAAGAGTGTTGAGAATGAGGAGGATCAATTGAAGAAGGAAGTGGTGGAGCAAACTCTGAAAATTAATATAGATCAGAAATTAAATAGTAATGTAGAAGAAGTGGTTGACCATGAAATTGTAGAATTAGATGGGTGGTTGAATGTGAAAAGAAAGAAAAAGAGGGGATTGAGCAAGAAATAGAGAAGAATGGGGGAGGTGAAGAGAAGAGCCTCGTTGTTGGGAAAATGAATTGGAGATAATGCGTCATACGTATAAGGATCCATATCTTGTACCTTATAAAACAAACATTTCCCACCTCATTTTATTTATATCTTTCTTGCAGGTTGGATATATTTGGAAGCTTGAGCCACACCACATATGGCCAAAGATGACATTTTGATCCATCCAAATAATCCAAGTAATGGGGTACTACTGGTTCATTCTATGCCATGGAGGAAATGGTTTTCCATTTGATCCAGGGGGTGCATTGGTATATCAAGAACAAAGTTGTGATTCGAGACGAATAATTCTGAAGAATGAGGGAATGATGAGAATCATGGCATACTTGACAGGAAGATGAATAATTCAAGCCACACAAGTACATGTTCGGAGGCCTCATATATCAAGTATGGTATGTTGAAGATGATTCAAGGCTAAAACAAGTGAACAGACCAAGAAACGAACCAAGGATCAATTTGGAGATGAAAAGATGTATTACAAATAATTGCTCTATGCGATCGCGCTTGGGAAAAGAGCTGCGATCGCAACGTCAACAGTTAAAGAAGCAGAATGGAATTGTTCGACACCATGCGATTGCAACTTCATGAACCATACGATTGCATGGTATAATTCTGTATGGTTTTTGCATTTTTAGGTTAAATTCCATTTATAATTATGTTAGGTTTTATTTTTGTGCCTCTATAGCGGCTAGGGCTAGCTTAGTCCATTTTTACTACTTTATATTCAAGTCTTTTTTATTGTAATAGGGGACTTGATTTTTAATAAACATATTATTGAGTGTTTTCAATAGTAAAGGTGAGGGTTCCTTTTTAACAAATCGAACTTATTAGGATTCAATTCTTGTTGCATCTAATCGAACTTATCAAAGATTCACAATCTTTGTGGCATTCACAGTCGAACTTATCAAAGGATTCAGACAACCTTTGTGGCGTTCACCCCATGATGGTTCTTGTTTTCCGCATCTCAACAGGTTTAAGATTTGATATACCTTAGATTCTTGGGCCGTGAGGCTCGTGTGTTCATGTCAACGTCCATCCACAACTTAAAATTGGAACTTTCCGGCGTTTCTTCCATGAGCATCTCAAATGGGATTACATCAAGTGGAGGCCCATCTCCCAAAAGATTGATGTTCTCATTCCAATCTGTTGGAATTATATATGCCCATAGAGTATAATTCACGACATTTAAAAGTAAAATATTAATTGGTTGTATTAATATGATGTTGTGTTTGTCCACGGGTCGATTTGATATTACAAATTGAGTGTTTAAGTTGTTAAACACAGAAAGATTCAATTTGTGATTCGATCTAAAATTAACGTTCACGATCAGTAAATAAATATGGACAATTTATTTTGATAAGATCGTCTCGATTTTATTAAAGTCTGTCTTTGACTTTGGTAATAAAATTGAGAGTACGTTTGGAACGTATTGGACGGGACCACGTGAAATTAATTTGTGACATTGACCATACAAATTTAATTTCACTTGATTATTGTACGTGGGACCTTAATCCTAATAGGATAATGGACTTCGATTACTAACTTGAAGTTCTTTGAGGTATCAATGGGTGAGATCAAATTGCTGATCAATATCTCGGTACTTTGGGAATTAAAGTAAACTAACGAGGAACATATATTCGTATTATGGAATCCGTCACCTTTTAGGTATGATCATAATCTCACTGGTTCTTCTAGTGGACAGTTGAATCTGAGCTCAGTAATTCGACAGTGACTGTTGAATTCTATGATGTGATGGGATCACATCGAACTGTCAGACAAAAGATGAGAGTTGAGAATTTATGAATATTCGAAGAAGGGCATTTTGGTCATTTTAACTTGCTCCGAATATTCGAGTTGATCGACGGGGGTAACATGTAAGAACGATAAGTCAGAGGATATAATTATTGATTAATTGTTTCAGTAATTTCAATTTTACTAAGAGTGCAATCTCGTTCTTTTAGTGGAATAGAACGTGATTAATAAATTAATTTTGACTGATCAAGAGTTGATCGGGTCATAATTAATTTATTGGAGCTTAGTTTAATTGGGTCCGATCAGGTTCCCTCGGTGGCTTCACTATAATGGGTTTATACATGCTTTTTACCTGTATTGGGTTGTGCAGAAATAGGCCTGGGTTATGGTACTAGGCCTGGTAGGGTTTTGGAGTGTAAAGAGGTTACAAATAGTCTCCCAAGACTATTTTTCTTAACCTAATAGGAAAAGTGGCGAGACACACACTAAAGTGTGTAGTGTGTGTTTCCTCTTTACAAAGAAACCCTAATCCTAGTTTAACCTAGATCTTGAAAAAGGTGACCACACAACTGCACAACTGCCATTGGAGAACACCGAGGAAAGCTTGAGGGTTTGAAGCTTTGGTGGAATCAAGCAGCAGTCGATGAAGATTATTGTAAAGCACGCTACAAGGGTAATCTTCTCAAAATCGTTTTTTGTGCACAATATTATTTATTCCAAGTTGAATATATAGAACAGAAAATCCTGTAACGGGATGATCTATCACAAGAAATCAATTTTTGTGAGTAGAACAACCCGGGTTCCCAACACAATCATCATGTACACAACCACCCAAAAGCATGTAACTAACATCGGATGTATCAATTGCTTGTTTTCGACATTTCAAGTATTGTCTAAACCTAATGAATTTTGGCATAAGCAAACTATTGCTCAAATACAAGCATTGTCCATTAAAATACATCTTGTAACAAATTTCACAACTTTGATATGCTCCAAGCATGTCTTCGTTTCCCATGTCATATAAATTGCGGTTAATCCTGCTGTGGTCTAAGCTATTATTGCGAAAATTGATGAATACATAAGAATTTCATTTTTTGACCAATTGAGATTAATGTTCGTTGCAACTGTTTCCGTATTATGACAATGTTAGAATCTTGTATACATAAGAAGAAAACCAAATATAAGAAAAATTAAAATTACAATGGTTAATCAAAAGTAATAAAATAAAACATAAAATAAAAATAAATATAACTATAAAAACAAATTGTTAAAACTAAAGTTACCTAAAGTAGTTATCAAAGTAAAAACATTCTCAGACAACAACGCCAGAAACTTGTTCGTTAAAAATGTGTACCACAAGTGCAGGTTGCGTTCAAGTACTAAAATGGACTTACGAGTCTGAATTGTAAATCCCACAAGGAATGATTACTCTATTACTTCCTAATTAATTCAATTTTTAACAACAAAGACACATAATAAATTTTTAATTTTTGTAAATTGAAAAATAAATCAAATAACTTTAAATTCTAATAAAAATAAGAAAAATGAAAAATGAAATAGTTGAGATTCAAGATATCACTTAACCATTGCTTAATTAATTTCTCAATATGCAAATTAACAAATTATTCATTTAAAATGTTAGACCCAATTTTCCAATTTTAAAGTCTCTCTCGAGTAAAGTTAGTCATAATCAATTGGTTTAACCTACTATATCTCTATGTCGATTAAAAATCAATCAAAAGCAATAATTCTTTGCGAAAATAGTTCAATGGATCACCCCTAGGAGTATATCTCTATCTCCTATGACATTTGTTATTTGGTCTAAAATGTACAATATCTTTCATTCATCATATACTTCACAAATCTCATATATATATTTGGTAATCAAGCAAAAACATGTAATAAACTTAATAACAAATTACACACTTAAAAATAGGTATTTAAAATCAATAAGCAAATATTAAAATTACTTAAACATGGTTAAGCTATATCAATTATCCCAACATTAAAAAATACCAGATTGTATAAATATTGCACAAACGTTTATGAAAATATATCACAAAATAAGAAATACAAGACAATAGTTTGAAACCCTGCCTTAGTTTGATTCTTGAAGATGAAGTGCTTTGGTCTTGGGTTCTTCCAAAAATCCTTTCACTTACTTTGGATTTCCACCTTTTTTTCTTACCACTCTCTCAATGTAGCTAAGGTTTGAAAGAAACATTAAAACCAAACTAAAAAAAAAAAACTAAAACCTAACTTGGAAGGCAGGGTTTGCTCAAGAAAAATTGGGAGAACTTGATGTTTAAATAGTCCCAAAAAAAGAACATATAAAGTCCCCAAATGCCCTTCAAATCGTACCAAACAACCTCTAAGAGTAAAAAAATAAATAAATAAAACCGAAATCGAATTTTGAAATTGGGCTGAAATCGGACTAAGTTGCAACTGCAAGTTACTGAACCATGCAGTCTCATGGTTCAGCCGATTGGCGCCACATCTGGATTCTACAGTCCTACAGCAAGGCCCATCAGATTCTGATCTTATTCAAAGCAGTCCCCACTTTTTGAATTTTATTACAAAAATAACCCTAAAATATTTGCAAGGTAGGTCCTCCATATTTTTGGGTGTAATTCAGTCCTCGAACTTTTGACTTTTTTCAATTAGACCTTGAAAATAAAAGTTGTTATGTTATTTCATTCAATTCTCTTCAATTTTGTCAATTTTCTTTCCGATTGGGGTTGTACCTAAATGTATAAGATAAACACATTCATACGTAGAAATTTGCATAATCTCTCGATTAAAATGTCATTGAAGAGCTAATATGTGGATAAAGCCAGGCCTGGACCTGTTTAGAGGCCCAAGAGGCAGTCGCTTCAGGGCCCACTGGCCTCTGTTTTTTTGGGGCTTTTTTTATTTTTATTTTTATTTTTTTCAGCCCACTGCCCAGGCCCATGGTCATTACCCAATAAACTAACAATTACATATCAGATATCCTCATATCCAAAAATCAGTTCAATCAACCACTCCAAAGACCACAGCCCACTCCACTCGTCTGTGTCAGTGCAACTGACGACCACCGCCGACTACCTTGCTGAAAGCTGGGCGGCGAGCTACGAAGACCGGACGAAGTGTGACAGTGCAAGGCCAATCACCATCGATTCCGAGTTTCCCACACAGTTTCCAACCACAGCCACAGGTACGTCTCTGCACTCTACTCACAGGTATTTATGTTACAGGCTGGTGACTTTTCGGTTGATAAATTAACAGAGCAGGAATTAGTAGAACCTTGCACCGCATTAGTGCCGTTAGGAATCTGAAAGGTGAAATTATTGGTTTGACTTGTCGTGTTGATCAAGGCTTGAGCAGTGTCTGGAAGTGCCAATATGTTGAGAGATTTAGTTGAAGCTGGGGCTTCCTTGTTACTTATTGGGCCCCCAGGTTTTATATATTGGAAATTTGGAAATAAGAACTTATAATCTAAGTGTTTTTTTAATTGTTTGGTCAAGACTCCTAAGTTACTTTTATAGCTTATTTTCATGACTTTATGGTCACTTTGCTTCTAGAGAAGGTCTAACAACTGGTCTGCAGTAGCTCATTTTTAGAGTATTTGGTAACTTATTTATAAGGAAAAAACTATACGAATGATTACTTTAGTTAGGACTTTTGAATTTTTTATTTCTTACAATTTTACGGTGAATTTGTATAGTTTGTTTTATGTGAATATATGAATTTTATCGTTATTTTTAGTCTTTCGCACAAAAAAAATAATTTCGGGGGCGTTGCCCCCGCACCCCCATAAAGCCCAAGACCCATATCTTCAAGAACAAACTATTTGTTTCAGGTCTACGAAATCATAGGTACGGATGTGGTTAAAGCACACTTATCATGGCATGTGCTCGCAAATGCATAGTTACGAATTGAACATACATAATGATGCTAAGTATAATCTCAAACGTTATCTACAGCTTTTCACCAATATGAAACTAGTCAACATGTAGCTTAAAAAAAATGAAGATTATAATAAATAGAATTTAATATATATATATATTGTTATAAAATATTATTAAAAATTAGGTAAAATTAGGTTTGAATGACCTATTATCATTATGCCCCTGTAAAATTTACATATTACGATTGTGCCATTATTCACTCCTATAAATAGGAGCCTTATTTTTCATTATGAGATATACCAAATTCTAGGAGATGAGAATTCTCTCCTCTAAGCTCTCCATCTCTTTCTCTCTATCGTTGTTATGATTTAGATAGTTTCACAACACGTTATCAGCACGAGTCTCTAGCCTATTGAGTAATATGTCGGGAGTATACTCTACAGTTACATCTAAATGATGAACCTCTGTATCAGAAACCAGATTATTATTAATCATCATTTATACATCATAAATTAGAAAATCAATTCCAAGTCTATAGAAAAATTTGAGAAATTGTGTAACCCGAAACTTTCAAAGCAAATTCACGTCAAACCGTATATCCAAATGATGATCGGAGACCAGATCCATGACCACGGAGACGGGACGATCCTCCGGAACTGGCGCGTGTCGACGGTGGATTTATATGTGATCAACAAAGATAAATTAAAGATTTTAAACAAGGTACAAATAATATAGCCATAGTCATACCGTGATGGATTGAGTTATTATGGACTGGATTTATATCTTAACTCGATATGACTCATTATCGTAACGGATTGGACTATTATGAATACCTTGACTGTATTTGAAGACATGACTCGCTCACTCATGAAAGGTAATTATTTCATTACATTGACACCGCTTATATGGTCGGTTTAATTGTTTCATCACGTTGATACCACCTATATGGTTGGTTTAATTGTTTCATTATGTTGACACCACCTATATGGTCGGTATATCAATTGAATATATATAAACACCTCAGTTGTTGATTAATTCTAACATATTGGAGGTTGTTGTCAACATATATACGTGGTGGTATAACCCCAGTATTATTATTGTTTAACATATATACGTGGTGGTATAACCCAGTATTATTATATATACAATATTATTTTTATTTGATACTTCATTAAATGATACCAGAAGTTATCAATACTAAAGTTAGAAAATATTTTATCAAATGATACCAGAAGTTATCATTACCAAAAAGTTGGTAAATGTTGATAAAAATATTTCATCCAATGGAACCAGAAGTTACCAATATCTGTATTTGAAAGGGTGGATGAAAATAAATTATTCAACAAGAGAATGTTGATGTATGATAAGATAATATCACATGATAGCACGGATATAGCTAATGTGAAAATAATCTCATCAGTATTATGAGATGAATATTAGATGATAAGTGTCTGAAAAAGTTCTTGCACGAGCACTTATGTATTCCAGAAGAAGTAAAAATTATCATCTAAACATACTGAAATGATATTATTATTATTGCTCCTGAAGAAGTATAAACGAGTCATACATGCAAAATACAAAAGGGGGAAACATTTATGATCCTCAAAATTAGAGATGTGTTTCGGGAGTAGCCGTATCCTACCACCTCTGATCTTTTGAGGAAATAAAGAAAAATGTGTGTTTCAAGAGTAATAATACTCCGTACTCTACCACCTTAAATCTTTGAGGTACACAAGATTAAACATTGATAAAATCCTAGATATTTATGGTGTGTCTCAAGAGTGAGAATACTCCGTACTCTACCACCACCTATTCTAGGGTTCACAAAGATAAATTTACATTAACCGGACTCCATTTTCGCTTGATTCCCTTCCTTGCGACCAATCTATCTTAACTCCTGCTGGATCTTGTATTGGAATATATGATTGCAACTTATCCAGTAGTTCCTCGATAGTAGGAGCAGAGATAAGGATTCTCCTAGAAAATGGAGAGATGAATCCCTGTTCCACAGCATAATCAAAGAAATTGTTAAATATTTAAAAGCCCAATAGGCTTAGTATGGAGATCCAGTTGATCCACAAAATACACAGATAGTTTTGATCTGTCGAAATTTTGGTCCTTCCATTTTTGAAAGTAAAGAAGGAAAAACTTACGAGAAAATGTTATTTTGGGATGCATGAACTATGAAAAATGTTTGGCTATTTAAAACCGAAAAACTTCACTATTTACTGCTCGTCTTTTGAAAAAGTGAAGATTTACTTTTGACAAAATCACCCTACTCACCTTTTGGTGATTTAATATTTTTAACCAGCTTTTATCAAACCTCGTGAAAGGAAACATAAAAATATTTTATATGTGCATATATATCAAATGATTTACCTTGTATTAATGTTGAATAGCCAAAACATCATTGTTTATAACAGCCTGGTAAATAGGATATTTTGCTATTATATTTTTGAGACTATAACGCTCTTTATCGCTGATGAATTTAGCACATAAAGATAGTAACTCACGCTGCACATACCCACTATGGTGCGTCTCAAGAGTCAATCGGATATCATCCAATGACTCCTTACTCGGTCTACCCTTAATGAAGTCTATCTTATCATCTCGATTTATAGATGAATATCCTATTGATTTACAACGTGTATCACATGTCCATCGAGCACATTTGTAGCAACTATTTAATCTTTTTGC
This sequence comes from Ligustrum vulgare, assembly GCA_963555705.1. Taxonomy (NCBI): domain Eukaryota; kingdom Viridiplantae; phylum Streptophyta; class Magnoliopsida; order Lamiales; family Oleaceae; genus Ligustrum; species Ligustrum vulgare. The sequence continues at coordinate 43,886,423 of OY743173.1, read as the reverse complement.
TCTTCGCTTCTTTGCAAAAGTACTCTTACCTAAGTCAGGCATGTGCTTAGAAAATAAATCTGGTAACTCACCAGTTAATCGAACTTTTGCTTCGATCAACCAGCGAACATCTTCTGGGATGCCATGATCCATCAGCAACCTCAATCTTTTGAGCCTAATTCGATAAATTTTTCTCAAATCATTTACTGGAAGATTGGAATAATATTTGCGAATATTTGAAAGTATGATATCCATTTTTGATGGATCTAGCCTTCTTCCCAAATCATCTATTTAAATGCATTATTCAACGCGTAAAAGAGCGGTGACTCCGCGTGTCAGTGATATCGATTCCATCAAGAAATAATGGAATAAATTATTGAAAATGTGAGAACAATGAGATAATGCGTCATTACCTTTTTCGATGTAAGGGAAGATTTGGCGACAAGATTGAGATATTTTCTTGGATATTGTACCTGATTTTTCCGGTATACTAAAAGTAATAAAGGTATACTGATTTGAAATGTATAGAAATACGTACTGATGAAATGAATACTGTATTGAACCAGAAGTTCATATATATGTACAAGTGAAATATCTTGCTGAACCAGAAGTTCATACGTACACATGAAATATGTATATGAACCAGAAGCTCATAAATGAAATATACATTATATTGAACCAGAAGTTTAGCAATATTGTATTAAATCAAATATTCATACATAGAAATGAAATAAAACCGTATTGAACCAGAAGTTCTATAATAAACGGTTAGATTATCAAAAGTTTCAAATTATTTTCTATGAGAATAACTTATTCAGAAATTGTTTATCATACAACAATATTCTATGTCAAACAGGGATTAGCTCAAGAAGCTTTATGATTTGTAAAAGTGCGATACGTATACAATCCACCAAAGCGCACTTAGATATATGATTGAGATTATATACCTAAAAGGATGACATGTGTTATGGCATTTTAGTCGATTGATATAATATAATATTTGTGAAAATTATGGGGAAAACACGCCTGAAGCGTAATTATGCCTGAAGCATAATGACTATCGATTCCAAAAATAAATATCTCTTGAATGATTCAAATGATCCCTTTGAGGCTAAATACTCATAGTGAGTAAAAGGGACATAGTTAAATGATGAGATATTAAGGTACCTGATGATAGAACATATACAGAGATCTCTCTTTGTTATATTGAGTTGAAATGAAATCGATGAATAAGTCGACTGCATACATAAACAACCCTCTTATGAAAATGAGGTTGATGAAATTATAATACTTTGGCCAAGTATATAACCCAAATGTAGGGATTATTGTTCAAGGACCTGAAGTCCAAATGCTTAAATGTGTAAAGCCAGTAATTATATGTACAAATGAAAAATATTTCACAGTCGTAAAAGACGACTCGTTGCGTGCAAGATTTTTCATAGAACTGGCATGACATATAGTGGATAGACTATAGTCTAAATCACTAGCTTGAGCTCTTTGATATACCAATGAGTGAGATCAAAATGTATGATTCTCATCTTGGTATTTTGAGAGTATTCTTTGATATACCAGTTGATCGCGGTACGTTGAGATTTCAAGTAAAATGATTGTAGATTATATGTCAAAATTGATATCTATTTCAATGATTGATTATGCTCCTGCAAATTAGAAATTACAGTTTATAAAGTACAAGAACATACATGTATAAATCATTGAAAGATTCAATATGGCCAGATTAGTATCACTATAGGATGATACAAATGACTCCATGATATAATATGTTGAAAGTAAAATTGGAGTGTACTATTTATGACATCTGGGAAATTGATTATTCACTAGAAGTGAATATGAAAATGAATATGTTTAATTATTCACCAGAAGTGAATTCTAAATTTTATTATTCATTTATTATTCACCAGAAGTGAATTCTAGATTTGATTATTCACCAGAAGTGAATTCTAAATTTGATTATTCACCAGAAGTGAAAGATGCAATCGATAAATTAGTACAACATTGCTTAATATAGCATATTATGACATCATAAATGAGCTATGAACGATTTATATAAAGCTCATCATGAATGATATGTTTGATGAAAAGATACGAGATTGCATCAATATACTTGTGATATTCCATGAAAATGAATAAATAAGCGTTGCACTCTTTTTTCCTTAACTGATGTTTTGTCCTAGAGGGTTTTCCTAGCAAGATTTTTAATGAGGCAACAGTTGAGGTGTATTGATGAAAATTAATGAGAATAATGTACTCTTTTTCCCTTCGCTGAGGTTTTGTCCCACAGGGTTTTCCTAGTAAGGTTTTTGAGGCATTATCATAGCTATCGACAAGCTATAATTCAGCAACACATTGTTATACTGGAATGATATCAACAAATGAAGAAAATCATAGACATCTTATGAAGAATGATATACAAGGAGATTTTTATATTTCAGAAGAAAGATGATATCAATGTTCGAGAAGTTCATGAATCCTCAATTGCACACTTCAGGGGGAGAATCATGATGTACTCTTTTTCCTTCGTCCAGGTTTTTGTCCTACTAGGTTTTCCTGACAAGGTTTTAACGAGGCAGCGGCTGTACTCTTTTTCCTTCGTTCAGATTTTGTCCCATTGGGTTTTACTGACAAGGTTTTAACGAGGCAGCACTGAAGCACTTCAGATTTCAGTACATGATTTGTACTACTTATCATTGATGTCATTTTGAATATCAGACTCAATGATTAATGATGACCAACATCAGGGGGAGCAGTTGTACTTTTTTTCCTTCGCTCAAGTTTTATCCCACTGGGTTTTCTTAGCAAGGTTTTAACGAGACAGACAATTGAGCAAGCGAGTAATATGTCATTCAAGGGGGAGTGTTATAAAATATTATTAAAAATTAGGTAAAATTAGGTTTGAATGACCTATTATCATTATGCCCCTGTAAAATTTACATATTACGATTGTGCCATTATTCACTCCTATAAATAAGAGCCTTATTTTTCATTATGAGATATACCAAATTCTAGGAGAAGAGAATTCTCTCCTCTAAGCTCTCCATCTCTTTCTCTCTATCGTTGTTATGATTTAGATAGTTTCATAACACACACACACATATATATATATATATATATATATATATATATATGCACGCGTAAGAATGATCTCATGCATGATTACTTTTACAGGGGCTAGGAAAATGTTGTGAAGCTTCGTTGAAAGAAGCTGATGAGAAGGTCAGCCAATAACAAATGCAATACTTGTCATTTGTCATCAAGACTTTGAATAAGATAGTATATTCAATGCCAAGACTTTGAAACTATCTATGAAGCTTATCTGTAATTTTTAACTTATAAGTAATTAACATAGATTAAAACAAAAGAAAGAATAAATATATAAATATGTTTTCTTTCCAAGTAAATTGAGTATCTTTAAGCCTTAATTAATTAAACAAGTTGCAATTAAATAAAAAAAAGTGGACACATGCATGAAGTTAAGAGCTTCTTTAAAAAAAAAAAAGGTGTAGCCCACACCCTGAGGGTCCGAACCGACCACGCCCAAGACCATTGGTTCGGGAAGGTAAATCCAGGTTATGCCTCCAAGGAGCCAGGGTGGAAGGGCTTATGGTAAGCATGAGAAACGCTCAATAACTCCCGCTTGCCACAAGGCCAATTCCACCTTGCGGGGAATCGAACCAAGCACACAGCTGCGCTGAGCACTTACCACCCATCCCCTTTACCACTTGGAGATGTGCCCTGGGGGCATTAAGAGCTTCTTTCTTCATACATGAAGTCAGTGTTCTCAAAAAACCTGCCTAAGTGCCCGCCTAATCTTGAAGTTTGGGAAAAATGCCTCGTTGTGATTAATGCATGCCTAGATGGATTTTATTATATTCTTTATTATTATTATTTCTCTTTTTAAAAAGTTTTTTTTTATTTGAATTTAGCTTCAAGCTTTTAAATGATTTTATCTATACAAAAGTCAAAAATAAAAATGCATTGATCAAACAAAATAATGAAAAAAAAAAAAAAAAAATCGACGAAATATTAAGCTCATGTTTGATTCTAATTAAAATCTGATTTTAATCTCAAGTTAAAGTTTAATACAACAAAAAAGGCATTTTGCAACATGCAAACTACAATATTCGTTGATTGCATATATTGTTAAAAGAGATTTATCGCAATATTCAGTGGTTGCATGTTGCCTTTGACGTGAATATTTGAGATTTAGCAATATTCAGCAAATGAATATTGTTAATACTTATTTTTTGCAATGCGCACTGCAAGTGATTGTTATTACTAAACGCTCAAAATCAAGCTTCCGTTTGGTAAACTTGTTTATAAACAAGTTTGTGAACAACATATTTACTGCTTTTTAAATACACACTTCTCACATTTCGATCACATATTTTATCTCGAAAATATCACATTCTTTAATTATAAACAAAAAACCCTTACCAAAAAAAGGCTTAATGAAAATTTAAGGCTAAATTTCACATTTTCCTATTATAAAAGTCAAAATTTAAAACCCTAACCCAAATCACGTCTCTCACCCTCACCCTTTCCCTCTCCCTCCCTTCTCTCAGCCGCTCTTTCCCACAAGAAATACCCGACCAAGCTCCTTATTCACCACCGCTCTGCAACAGAACAAGTACCCGCAAATACTTTAGGTATTTAAGAGTAATATATGTATGTGCGCGCGCGCGTAGGGAGAGAGAGGGGATATCACAAGCAAGAGAGACCGTTGGTTCATCTGGAATATGAACTACGACCCATCTGATTTCAATACATTTTATAGACAACAATCTGGTGACAAGAACGATAAGGAGGCCTGCATTATTGATTTTTTTTCTAGATGCTAAGAACTGGAAAGGCTTGGAGGAAGCCAGAGTCGAACGTCGAATCCAATGTCTCGAAGATTACCCAAACAATTCCTTCGTTCACAAAAATTATTGGCTTAAAATAAGACGTAATAACAAATCTTGAAGAATAATGCGGAATAGCATAAATAAAATTTATGTCACACAAAAAATCAAATAATTTAGTTCACTACTTTGATATAAATTCATTTCTTATTTCTAAAAATTCAACATTTATTTTGAGAACTAAATAAATAAAATCTTGATTAAAACAATTTTCTAACTAAATATTGAAAGAAAAATTTATTTTTCTTGATCTAGCGATATGGACTCTGCCAGCAGTCTCAACCTCTACAACTTCGATCAATCAAGCATCTGTAAAATATTTAAAATATGAAACAAGTATACGAATATACGTCCTCAATATAGATCTTGTGCCAATATGTTCACAATTTAATATAAAAAATAAGTAAATTACACACACAACATACTTCGGTAGTGGGATAGAAACCCCGATATCTCCTTCTCTATTTAGGTCATGCACATTCTCAATCTCAACTTAGTGTTTAGCCCTATGTTTGGTTTCTCTAGATTTACATAATACCCTTTGATTTTAACCAAAGATCCTCGTTACTATAAATTCGGTTCACATAATAATGCATAATAAATTATTTAAACTTAAAACATTAAAAAGAGAAAATACATACTACTTAGCACATAGAGAAATTCATACATTTTTCGTTAAATTGACCGTAAAAGGACTGAAAATTTGTCAAACGGATCACGAACGTGTCAAAAAACTTTAATTCGTTTCTTTTTTTCTTTTTCCGTTCTCAGTTTCTTTTCTCCCTCTAATTCTTTCTTAAGGTTGGAGAAAACCGTGCACTACTAATCTTAAGGCCCACACCCACCCACCCACCCCCCCCTCACACACAGAGAATAACCGCCATCATTTTACACACAGAGTTTTTCGTCCAAATTAATTTGTCATTTCTAGAAATAAAAATAAAATTAAATACAAACCCGTGTATTATTGATTTTTGTATTTAAATTTGTGTTGATTAATGCAATTCTCATTTGAATTCGTGTAGATTAATATCATATTGAAATCCGTGTAGATAATATTGAGATTATAAAATTACTTTTATTTTTTGTGAAATTATATGTTTTCTATACTGGAAAAAGAAGAGTTGTTTGGTTAAACTTTCTATCTAAGTTTATTGTTATTATATTTATCGATTATTGTTCTTTTGAAATTCATATTTATCTGTTCTATTATAAATATATATTTTTTTAAATTCGTGGAGATTAATGTCGTATTTAAATACTTTTTTGAACAAATTAAATATAAGATTAATTTGAATAATTGTCTAAAATTATATGGTCTAAAATTTTCGATGTAATTTATTGACCTTCAACGTTTTCCGATTGCTATGTCATGATAATTGCAGATTTGTGGAAGTATTATTTTAACTACTTTATTTTATAAATAAGAATATAATTTAATTGGTCAAATACATATATTTTCTAGTTAAGATTAAACACACATTTATAATTATAGTGATGGATGTTTTTGAAAGAAATTTTAAGAAAATGTTAAATACGTACGAGAGGTAAATGTAGAAATTATGAATATTTAAGAATGAATAATATTTTTTAAACATTCTTGATTTTAATCGTTGTGTACAGGTTATATGGTATACAATTTTTGGTATAATTTTTTTACTCCAACATTGCCTGTTGTCATCACGACAATTGCTAGATTTACGTAAATATTATTTTGTCAACTTGATTTTATAAGTAAAAATATAATTTTATTGGTTATATACAAATATTTGTGGGTTTAAGACTAAATACGCATTTATAATTATTGTGATTGATATTTTGAATGAAAATTAGAAAAACTTAAATATGAGAGGCAAATACGTAAGTCATGAAAAATATATTGATATCTTCCACAAAATCAATATTGTATCCATAATATTACATTGAACATGATATACCATTAAATAAACTACTAAATTTATATTTTCTTTGAAGTTGTAATCTCATAAAAATTATTGAAATTAACAGTCATTTTTATTACTTATATATATAAATTGACTTTTAATTTATCAAATAAGTTATTATAATTTTAATTAGTTACATTGTTTATTAAATTTTAATAGTAATTATAATATAATATTAATTTTCATGTACTTTGGATTTGTGTTAATTATTTATAAGCATTAAAATTTTACAAACACTTATTGAAATTGATATTTTTGAATAACAACTTTCGTGCATCGCACGGAATAAATACTAGTTCTTTAAATAATAGAAAAATTTTGAATAATCTATGTACAAAATGGTAAGTTAAATAATAATTGTATTGGTGAACAAATAATTGTTACTTAATCATTACATAATTAGATTGGTTCTAATAAGACTCTTAATTATACTTGGACTTCTAACAAACAACCGATAATGCATAAAATTCATATTTGAGAGAAATCTTAATTGCATGAGAATAATATTCTAATATTGATATGTGCAATGTATTCAAGTTTCATCAAAATACCAATGTTTAGAAAATCAGAGATTAGTTCAAATTGAAAAAGATAACGGGTCAAGGGTCAGAAGGTCTAACCGGATCGAAACGATTTCGATTAAAAAATTAAAACTTATTCTAAGAATTATAAATTCTTCTAAAAAATAATTTATTTACAAATAAACCAACAGTTACTCATTTAAAAAATAAAATCTTAATATATATAATAACAAGATAGTTGGCCAAGGTTTTCCTGCTAAAACTGTTGACATCATTTTTTTTTTCGGTCAAAATATGGAATTTATTTGTTTGACTTAAGATCATTAAATATCAATTATATCAGCACCATTGCATTGGCACTCATTCCCTACTACACGAGAATCAGTGCATTGGTACTAACAAATTGTTTAATCAATTCTATAATACATTGATCCATTAGTTTGATCATTTTTATATGGATTTCAAGAACAAATTATGTAACATTCAAGAATGTAAAAAAAAAAAAAAAAAAAAAAAAAAAAAAAAAAAAAAACAATTTCCTTTTGTGAAATAGAATTTTTTTTATCATTATTATATTTTGACATTACTAAAAATATCTACAAAAATATTATTTGTAACGTTGAGCAACATTAACGCAAGAAATAAAAAATATTATTATTTTCCATAAATAAATTTAATACACATGCAATTCCTTTTCATGTATTGATTGATGTTCTGCACGATCTAATTGGAAAATTTTAATATCCTAAATTTTAAGGATTGATATAATAAAGTCCAATAAAGAAATTATGTCTATTCATTCTTTGGGAAAACATTTTTTCCCTGTGATCATTCTTTGAATTATGTTTGACATTCATTAATTCACATCTCATTTTTTAAAATTCGTTTTTAACTATATTTTATTAATGATGTATTCTATACATGATATAAAAAAAATCTCTACTTTTTAATCATATATTCTCCTATAATAGACATTTCTTTTTAATTGTATTGTATGCAATGATCATGAATCGTAATTATTTAAAAATTATGAACCACAATTATTATTTTTTAAGAATTTTTTTAATTTACATTGAATTTTGTTATTGAATACTTTTTTGTTTCTTCATATTCTTTCCCATAATATATGAATTTAATTGTTTTTGTTATATATTTCTCACATTTTCATTAATTATTGAATATATTTAGTTAGTTATTCATTAATTAATAATTATAATTTTTTTTTGTTCCGTGCAACGCACGGATGCGAATACTAGTCATATACAAAAGTAGCTTAAAACAAACAAAAGTGGCTTAAAACAACTTAGAAAAAGAATTTCAGCAAAAAAAAGGGGTCAAAACCAGGTTTAAATCCCGGACAGATTCTCGGTTATAGCCGGTTTTAAGCCTTGATTGGACAAGTTTTTAGGCCGGTTCCCAATCTTCCTGGTTGAATCGGTCAGTCTGATCTGATCCAGTTCTCTAAACAATGCAAAATACTTATTCGATAACTCATGAAAACAAGCAATTCAATATTGCATGAATTATTAAAATAATTTAATAATTAATAAATATTTAAAATTAATATATCAAATTATAATTTCATGCAAAACTCAAATTACCAAATATTAGAACTACTAGAACAAGGTCCCTAGAAAGTCGTTAAGTTCCTAAGTAACCCTAAATTTCCCAAAACTTGCATTGATGTATTGTACGAATATTCGGGTATTACACAGAGCCTGTTGATTCTCTAACTCACATGTCAGTGAATTAAGGATTTAGTATCGTATGAACTTTGAATTGTGTTGTAAATAATGATTAAATTGTTTGATGTGTTATAAATCTATGGAATGGTGTTTGAGCACCCACCGCTTAATTTTACTGTTCTCCATAGGACCCTTTATCCTCCGGTCCCATCCAAGGGTCCCCATTTCCCTCAAAGGAGAAAGAGTCTACTCAAAAGAAACCAAGTACAAATAAAACCATTACAAGAAAAAGACGCAAAAGACACGAAAATTAATAGTGACGACTACTAGAGTCATTGCTAATAACTGACCCTATTGAGACGACAAAATAAATCGTCTCAATAGGGTCGGTCATTTGAGGCGACATCCAGAGTCGTCGCAAAAATATTTGCGACGACACATGAGGTCATCTCAATAGGTTACCCTATTGAGACGACATCATGTGTTGCAAATGTTATTGCGACAACTTCGAATGTCGTCTCAAATTATTGATTCTATTGCAACGACAGTTTAGGTCATCTCAATAGAGACCCTATTGAGACAACTTTTGTCGGTTCTATAGGTTTTTTTTTTTTTTTTTTTTTTTCTAAAATCACCATTTCTATATTTATTGAAAATAATAGTAAGCCAAATTGTTGGAACAAATATTTATTAGATTATTATAAAAGTGTAATTTTTTAATTTAACTAATATATATTACTTAAAACAGAAATATACACAAGAATTTAACTACCTCATTGGTTAAGACACCACTTATAGCGACTCAGAATTTTTATACAATAAATAATTATTTTAATATTTAGAAAATTGTGTCGCTACTATTTCATTTATTATTTTGAAGTTAACGTCGCGACGGATTCGTCTAGCCAAGTCAAGAAATATCGAATTCGTTCGATTTTAAATTAAAATCCGAATTTCTAAAATTATATTATTTTAACTATTTATTCAAAGTATTATTTTCAAAATGTATTTTTCAGTCAAAAATATATCTGTTTTAAAAACGTTTCTTGATCAAAGATAGTTAAATTTTTAGTTGATTTCATCCCCCATGTTTTCTCCTCCTTTCTTTTCTCTTTACACCAAATCCATATCATATTAAACCAAATTATAATTATTCCATTCAATGATTTTATTCCCCACTAACTCCACCACCCGTATGTATTCATTATGTTGCAAGAACATAATGATTATATTCTCCATTATCATCTATTTCACCACCACTCCATTATACATGACACCACTCCATTATACATGATGAAAGCTGCAACCACCAGCCTGCCTTTCCAATTCATCATCCTCAATTCACCAAACAGCGCTACTGCAATTCTCATCTGCACCAACATCAATCTGCCTCATCACACCACCTCCGTTAATCAGTCCTCATCACCAACCACTGTTTCATCACTACCCAAACCACCTGCACAACCCTTCAACCAAGCTACTGATCAGCCACCACCACCACTGCAGTATTACCACAACCGGCACCATTTCAACCACCAAACCATTCTCAGTAAAAGCACCACAGCCACTGCAGTCCCCTTCCGCAGCCAGAACCGAACAACCACCAACACCGAGCTTCAAATCGCCACTGCCCATTTCACCTTCACCCAAATCAAACTCCCCAAAACCCAAAATATTACCAAGAACTCTAACCCAGTTACCTACCTCTACCGTCGACCATTTATGGTCGGATTCTCCACCGGAAGTCCCGACCTGCAGCCCCGGTTTCACCTCGAATCAGCACCCAAGCCCTAAAATCAGAAACCTTGCTTTGGCCACCACTTACCGCAACCTGCGCCGGCTACTTCGCCGGCGAATCACCGGAAGTGTCACTCGTTCGTTCCTCGCCTGATTTCACTGATGAAATCGCAGAGAGAGTGCTGAGTGAAGAGAGAGTGAGAACGAGAGAAAGAGAAGTGAGAATGGTAGAGAGAGAGAGTAAATCTGAGTATATAATTAATTTCGGAAATTTGCATTTTGGTCCCTGAAGTTTTAAAGTTATTTCAAATCAGTCCCTATGTTTTAAAAAGGTTTTATTTCAGTCCTTTCATCTTTTAAACTTATCAATTTCAGCCCTTAAGTTTTAAATGATTTTATTCAGCCTTCATTTTTAAAATATATTATTTCAACCCTATTGTTTTGAGTTTCCGACTCAACTATCAAAAGTATTCATTTTAATCCCTCAACTTTCAAAATATCTATTTTAGTCCATGAACTTTCAAAAGTATTCATTTTAGTCCCTCAACTTTCAAAACATCAATTTTAGTCCTCAAAATTATAATTTATCATTTTGAACTATATATTCGATAGACTAAAGTGACTTATTGGCTAAGACGAAGCGTACGGAGAATTTAAAGAAATTGAAGTCATTCCCGCTCAACTTTGCACTCGTCGGATTTGAGGTAGACTCGCACTTATTAATTGATTTAAATTATGATTTCATATGAATGACATGTGACTTGTGAAAGTCAATTTTTAAGAAAAGCAAGTATGTTGTTATGAAAGGTAAATATACCTTATGTTGTTATGAAAAGTAAGTATGTTTTTATGAAAAGAAAATATACTTTATGTTTTTACGAAAAGTAAGTATACCCTATGCTTCACGAAAATGTTTTTTTGGATCATTGCTATGAAATCAATCTACCAAGATTGTTTTGGGTCCCATATGATAAGTTATGATATGTTAAGGGGACCGGAGTTTTAGTAGCGCTACACATAAGAATTATTGCCACCTAAGTTCGGTAACATTCTTGTGTCTCCTATGTTTATGAGGATTTGCCACGAAGTTCGGTAAAATTCCTATCTTTCCATATGTTTATGAGGATTTACCACCTAAGTTCGGTAAAATTCCTGTCGCATATGTTTATGAGGATTTCGATCCTATCTTATGTTATGATGCAATTGATCCCTATGAATTTCAGAAAATTATGCTTGGTATACTTACTACATAAGAATTCTTACCACCTAAGTTCGGTAAAATTCTTATGTTTATAAGGATTTCGATATTATCCTATGTTATGATGAAAACTTACTGTTATTATGATTTTACTGCATAAGAATTCTTGCCACCTAAGTTCGGTAAAGTTCTTGTGTCTATTTATGTTTATGAGGATTTAAATCCTATCTTATGTTATGCTTTCAAAAGAAATTATGCTTGGCATAATTAAAATGTTTTTATAAGTATATGGTTTTCAAAGAGCTGTTTTCAAAGAGCTATTTTCAAAGAGCCTATGATTTGTAAAATATGTCCCGTGCTGTAATGCACAATATGAGTTTTATCAAGAGCAGTTTTATAAAGAAGCTCTATCAATGCCCGTTTTATAAAGAGCCGGGATTTATGTGTTTAATCATCTTATAAATTAAATTAATTTGCGATGAGTCTACTGAGTATTTCCCCCATGAAATACTCACCCTACTTTTTAACAGTTTTGCAGATTTCGGAGACGGTGGCGAGCGATGAATGATGGTGGCAATAATCGTTGAACGGTTGAAAGTTTGACGTTAATGATTTCCGTATTTTCCAAATAATCGAATAATTTAGAGAAGTTCATTTATTTGAGAAATTATGATATTGGCAATTTCTTTACAATATTAATGGTTCGATTTACTATTTCAAATGGTTTCATAAATGTTTTCAATTTTAGCGGCCATTACAGTTTATTTAATGTTGCCAAAAATGAATTTCAATTATTTCTTCCGCAAAAATATTATTCGAAAAATTTAGACAGAAAATGACGTAGTGAATCGGGTATACGGAACTCGGGGCGCTACACCACTCACCCAACTCCAAGGCCAAGAGTTCGAGTTCGAGTTCTTAAGGATTATTGTCATATGAATATGAATATGAATTAAAGAAAAATACGCAGGTTGCGGATTGTGTTCAAAAATGGGTCGGATCGAGTCAAAATAAATGAATAAATTATTAATAAATATTTTTATTATTGTCATCTCTAATTATTGTCTCAATAGACCCTGATGAAATAGAGACGACAGTGTCATTTCTATTGATCTTCAGCTACAAGCCTAAAGCGACGACTATGTTGTCTCTAATTCGCTTTAGAGACGATTTTTGGCATTTTAGCGACAATTTTTTTCCATCTCTATCGGGAAAGTTTCCCAAAGTGAACAGAAGAGTATCATAAAATTATGGAAGGTATCTATTCAAAATTTACTGGCTAGGTTTGTTGCGTGAACTCAGATAATCTATTTCTTTCATCAAACACTTTATTCTTCAATTTAATATATTGTAGCTCTATTGATAAGTGTATTTTATACACTTATTTATATGTCAAAATTAGGTAATTATATTGTCGTTTGAGAATTAATTTTACATAATTTGTATTTATTTGTTTACATTTTAGATTAATTTCCAAAATTAAGAAAATGAAGCAAATTGAGAAAATTAATGAACATATGATGACTTATTGAAGTTAAATTGCACATCGAGAGTTATTAAGGTCAACCGAAAAATATACGTGATGCTAAGTAAAGAAATCAAGATTTGGAGAACCTAATTGAAGAATTTGAAAGTTGAAACGAACTAATTGATAATATTCATAAGTTTGGAAACTAAAATGCTCTAATTGAAAGTAGGGGATTTGAGGTGCAAACAAAAGAGGAGGACCAACGTAAACAGACGAGAAAAGATAGAAATTGTGTTGGACTTCACAACCACGAGATCGCACGTCACAAAGGCGCACGGTCGCGCAATGCCTTCAAAAATCTACCCAAGACTAAAGCATATCTTCACGCGATCGTTCGCATCCATCTCTAGAGAAATTACCCGATTCTTCAGCTACTAAAGTGCCTCCTTAGCTACATTAATATGTTAGTACACAAGCCAACTAACTTCTGTGCTAATTTCAACCTCTCCTATTCCGTTTCCTTCAATGTTCTATGCTAATACAAGGTGCTCCTAGCTACCATGTAAAATATTTAGAGAGAGGGAAAATAAAAAAATATTTCTGGCGGGACAAGCGTTAGTGTCACCATTCACCAAACACCGTAAAACTTTTTTGATTCAAACTTTAGGATGGAACTAGCTCGATAACATGATCAAATTTAAATAGAAAAATTATTAGGAGAAGAAAATGTATTATTCAACTTCATGTTTTTACAAATAAAATGTGTTTATATATTATTTAACAAACTAAGCCTCTTTTCGCTAAAGGCCAAAAAATGATTATAAATCAATTTATAATTTACATAATTTCTCAAATTATTTTTTAACCACACATATTCTCTCTTTAATTTTTAATCATACACCTTACCTCAAAAAACAAACAAAACTGGATTACAAATTTACAATCAACAAAAAAGATCCGAATATAGTGTACATCTAATGCAAATTCCAACACATTGTAACGCATTCTAATTCAACAGATATTGAACTGATATCTCAACACAACTGACTTCCAAAAATCGAGCTTTGTTAGTACTGTATCTCTGATATTATTGCACAAACATACATAATAAGTATCATTGCATTTTTTTTTAATTTATAGTTTGCTAGTGACATTGATATTCCTAACTTTAGAAGCCTTGGGAGTCGTATCTTTAGGTACAACAACAGTTAGCACACCATTTTCCACTTGAGCCTTGATCTGATCGACCTTCACATTTTCAGGCAAGTCAATTTCCCTCGAAAAGTTTTCCCTTTCCATTTTCCTCTCGGCCACATGCCAAACAATGTCCCTGTCTTTTCCAAGGGATTCCTCTTTTCCTTCTTCAGCTTTAATCACCAGAATATTACCATTTTCTACCTGCACTTTTACATCCTCCTTTCCATAACCTGCATCCAGCCAAAACCGAGAGTCATATGACATCCGAAAACAGGAAAAAATCACAGCACACGTCATAACTGGGAAAAATGATAAATAATTTTACCTGGAACATCGATTTTGAAGATGTGGGCTTCAGGAGTTTCTATCCAATCAAGGAGAGCCGTTGATCCTGGGGACGCACGGTAGATTGTGGGGCTCCATAATAGGGGCTGGAAGGGATCGCCAAACAGGGCCATAATTTATCGTGTCTGTATTCCTTCCTATCGAGGATATCTGGGGAGCAATTGAGCAAGGAATTTGTAGAGGGATTGTTTGGGCTTTTTGTATATGGGAGAGTGTTCTAGAAAGTCTAGAAGCTACCGTGGACCTTATCAAATTTTTGGGTACTCTCGAGAAGATTATCCAAGCATTGCGAATAATCTGGACTGTTTGATCAACTTTGTCAAGGGAAAAATACACAACACCTACATTCTAATCCTCTGTTAGTTAAAATTTTGGTATTTAAAAATATGTTTTTTTTATTTTCGAGGGAAATTGTGTGGTTGAAAAGTGAAGAGAGAAAATATGTATAATTAAAACATGATTTCGAAAATTGTTTTGGTTAAAAATATGTTTCTTTTGCGTGCCAAACAAAGACTTTTTGAAACTAACATATTTTTCTTTTAATTCGATGTTAAATTGTAATTAATAAATATTATATTATATATAATATAAAAATTATCATTTATAAAATAAATTAAAATAAATATAATATTAAATAATAAAAATCAAACAATACCTAATGTACAATCTCCCACAACCACTACCTCGCCACCCAATCCTCGACCCTCACCCCATCCAATCGTATCCCACCCCACTCAGTACAGTTGATCACACAAAATCACAACTCGATAACATATACAAATTTTATGACAAATTTAACCCTTCACTCCATCCCACCCTCACCCCAACCCAACCCCATTCACCCCGACACGCAAAGTCGCAGTTGATTACATAATGTCACAGTTCATCATAATTACATATTTATCAGTATCCTAAACTAGAATTAGAGTTCATCCTCGAAAAAACTAAAACTGAAAATAAAATTCAAGATAAAAATTTAAATTATAAAATAAACTCAAAGTTAATTTGCTCATCATATGCCTCAAAAGTTAATATCAAATATACACTTCAGGAAAAAAAAAAGTCAGACAACACACTAAAATTTATTTGTTACTTATTCGATTCGATGCTCAACTTTTCATGTGTGTATGTGAATAGCCAAAGTTAAATGCATACTAATATCAAGACATACTCAACATAGTGTGGCTAAATCTTGCATAAATCTAGAACCCGAGTGGTTAGACAATGCTTTTCTATCAATTTCTTGCATCTTTTAGGTATGATCACTTCCTCGTGATTTTCTCTCAAATTCCAAGGTTCTTTCTACTTATGTGGTTTTTAAAAATCAACATTTACATTTTTCCACACGAAGGGATTAGAATTAGCTAAGTCAGCCTAAACGATCAATGTTAATCGGTTCCCAAATCTATGCCTTTAGTTTCCCAAGTCTCGGATCTCAGAGCTTATACCATACACTTCATTTTACTCTTTGTGGACGATTTTTCTTTTCTTTTCTTTTCATTTTTTATGTCCTTGTCGCTTACCATCTTTTTGCAATACTTTTCTTATTTGCTTTCTATGTTAACCCTTTAGCGAGTTTTGGGTCGGTAACTCCCAAGCCAGTTGACTTTAGGGCACCTGGTTCAGAAAATCTCTCAAACTTAATTACTCGAGTCACAAAGGTTACAAAGAAAAGTTAAAGATATTTTTATGTCTTATGTGTAAATCCTTTCTCCCTTAAGATTTCTAGTTGACCCATGTAACGAGCTTTAGGTTGATACCTCCCAATTCAAATGAATTTAGGGTACTAGGTTTTTCGGCCCTTAAAAACTTATTTGCCCGAGTAAAAAGGCTACGGAGATAAGAATAAGACTTATTTATTTATTTGAGTGCTAGTGCTGATTTATACTCGTTGACCAAGACCTTTTAGACCAATGACACATTTCACGAACTTTAGATCCTTAATAGTTTAAGCCTACATTCACCAATCTTTCCACACCCAAACTGCTATTGAACAAGTTTAAATTCTAAGTTTAAAGGTGGGAATGTCTATAAACCTAAGGTTAGGAATCATAGTCACACCTGTGTCGAAAAATTTAAAATTGCCCCCCATATGTTGAATAAATCTCTCCACGAGTAATTATCTAACCATGACTATGTGCTCGATTTTAGAAAAAGTCTAACGTGGATATGTAATAAGAAAAATTTTTGAGCATATATGTTGTCCAAAATTCCAACTCAAATATGAATTTAATACAAGCCATATCATAGGCAATAAGCAAATCAACAAATTTTTTGGAATTTTCGAATTCTTTTTTTTTTCTTACTCCAAAAATCGAATGAATGCATGGAATGAATATGAAGAAAAAAAATGAGATAAATGACATTTCTCACCTCCAAACTAGAAAGAAACATTACCCTCAATGTTTGTCAAATAAATGGAGAGGGTACTAGTATTTCTCAGGTGTAATGGAGGTGCTTCGTTGCCTTGAAACTTTTCCCTCATGCTATTTGAATGAACTTGACCATTTCCTAGCATTTCCCAACTTGGTTCGAGGTGTTTTGAGTTGTGTTCCTTGCAAATAAAAGATAAAATACTTTAGAAGATATGAACACTAATAAGAAACTATTAATGTTCGAAACCAGCACTCCCAAACTAAGGATAAAGCAAAATCCTAAATTTTCTAACATGGTCGACTACACATATTCAGGCCTGACATCACTTCGAAAAGTAGATATTTTTCCAAGCCATGTTTAGGTATGTTGAAGTTCATAGCATGATCTACAACATATTAAAATTTCAGAGCATTTAGAGTTCAATAGAGTCATAAAAAGATGTAGCAAAGTAGGGACCAGAAGTTGAAAATTGGTGTTGTGGCTTGCAATGGCCTTGCAGCGAGACAGCAATGGTGCAAGATGGTGTTCATGTGTTTCATGCGATGTAATGAACTAACTCATGAATTTATGACACACACTCAATGATATACATGTACTGAAGATATATGCTCGAAAGAATTTCACAAAAATACTCAAAAAATTCTTTGTGGCATTTCATCAAATACTGTGAGTGCATTATCAAAATCAAAGAATATGTATAGATTTTAGCACATGGATTAACCCAAAATTTATACATAAATAAGCACGATCCACATATACCAATGACTAACTAAAACCCCTTTCAACCCTCATGAATTCAAATATAACAAATTCATAGAAAATCTCACAAATTGGAAACAATCTTTAAAAGAGGGAAGAATTCATAACTTTGATTTGATATGCAAGTGATATAAGCAATGAAATTGATGCAATGAAGTGTTGATGACATGCACTAAGGATGAAGGATCAAGTCTGAAGTGATTTAGGGAGAGAAAACGAGTTTATGATGTAATGAATTTAAA
This sequence comes from Ligustrum vulgare, assembly GCA_963555705.1. Lineage (NCBI taxonomy): Eukaryota > Viridiplantae > Streptophyta > Magnoliopsida > Lamiales > Oleaceae > Ligustrum > Ligustrum vulgare. The sequence continues at coordinate 43,868,054 of OY743173.1, read as the reverse complement.
GAATAGAAACAAGTATTAAATTCCCTCGAATTTGGGCCCAGATTAATCGCGCCATCGCGTGGAAGGATTACCCACGATCGCGCAAGCTAATTCTGTAACCCAAATTTTAAATTAATACACTCGTACGATCACGCGGTATTACTACCACGCGGTTGCTTGATTGTCTGGTAGAAGGTCTTAAGATTTTCCTGTTTTGAATTTCAAACCCGTTTTTAACCACAAATTACTTCATGATACGTGCTATACCCTACGAAACATCATCTTCATGATCTAAATTCGTGTGTGTGTGTTTTTGGGATGACGATTATAGCATAGTCTAACTAAAAAAAAAAATTAAAACATATCTAAACATGCAAATATAGTCAAATATGCCAAATTATCCTACATGCAAAACAAGTTAAACATGTAACCTATTATGTATGTATCTAAAATCAAATATAAATTAACAAATTAAAGTATATTAAATAAAAGGGAAGAAAATTGGGTTGCCTTCCAATAAGCGCTACGTTTATAGTTTTAAGTTCGACTTTTTTGCACTTCATTATGGAGGCATGAATGATGCTCTTGAAATCCTACACAATTTGCAATTACTAGCCTTGCATTTTCAACTCTTTTTCTCACTTTCTTGAATTCATTACTTTCTTTCTCAGCGTTGTGTTGAGGATAGTGCGGTTTTTCTTCCATTTTGCACCTCTATCTATTTTCTTTCACACCTATCTCCACTTTGCAACAACTCTTAGCTTGAACTCTAAGATCACGTCGTGGAGTGATGCGGAATGTGACTTGCTCATTCTCCATCCTGAGGATGATTTCTCCCTTTTCAATGTCTATTAGGGCGCGTCCGGTTGCAAGGAACGATATGCCAAATATTATAGGCACCTGGCTGTCCTCTTCCATATCCACGATAAAAAAGGTAGCTGAACATAAAAATTTACCCACTTTTACAATGATGTTTTCAACAATTCCATGTGGATATTGAACTGATCTATTGGCCACCTTTAGCATGATATTTGTTGGTTTAGGCTCCCCGAAACCAAGTTTCCTGTAAACAGATAGAGGTATTAAATTAACACTTGCCCTTAAATCACAAAAAACATTAACTTAAATTACCTATAGTAAAAGGGATATAGAAACTCTCTGGATCTTTTAGTTTTTTGTGGTAACTTGTTTTGTAAAATGGCACTGCACTCTTCAGTCAGAGCTACTATTTCAAATTATTCCAACATTCTCTTCTTGGACAACATCTCTTCATGAACTTCATATACAGAAGCATTTGAGCTAGAGCCTCAGCAAATAGGATGTTGATGCTAAGTTTCTTTAAATTTTCTAGAAACTTGCCAAACTACTATTCCAACTTATGCTTAATCACTTTTTGAGGGTATGTAATTGGTGGAACATAAGCCTTGATTGGAGGTCGAACTCGAATTGTTTCTTCAGCATTTTCTTGAACTTTAGGAGTTGATTCCTTTTCTTTCTCACATATCTGCTCTTTGACCTCAGCTTGTTTTCTGTTCCTCTCATATTCTTCCATGGTTATTTCAAGTAATTGAACCCCACTCCTAGTAGTTATTGCATTCAAATGCTCATGAGGGTTGGTTTCAGTATTGCTTGGTAGCTGATCGGGCTGTCTTTCTGATCTCCTTTCTGCCAACTACCCCATCTGATTTTTCAAATTCTTGATTTCAGCTTGTTGACTCTGTAACATCTCCTGTTGACTTTTAATGAGCTGAATTATCTTGTCCATGTTTTCCTTCATAGTAGCTTGACTTTGTTGCTGTTGCTGGAAACCTTGCGGGCCCTGAACATTGTAATTGTTGGACCTTGAGAAGTTGGGGTGGTTCTTCCACTCTAGATTGTATGTTTGTGAATAAGAACCACCGTGTTATCTATTTCCCACGAAATTTGCTTGTTCTAAATTTGATTGACTTTGATGAACTACTGGACATTCATTTATAGCGTGGTTTTCAAAGCAGATATGACAAATGGAAGCTATTTGAACTACATGTACTGGTTGATAACTCACACCCTCAAATTTCTTTGTTAGTGCATCATCTTTGCATTAAGTGCTGTTATTTCATTAACTACCACTATTCCTCCAAATTTTGGCCCAGAACGATCTGAGTACTACTGATAACTATTTATAGCCATTTTCTCAAATATTTCTGAATCTTCTTCATAGGTCATATCCATCACTGATCCACAGATTCTGAATCTACATGCTTCTTGTTATCATTAGTCAAATAATTGTAAAATGTCTGTACCAAAATCCGGTCAGGTATCCCATGTGTAGGACACTGTCGAATGAGCTTATAGAACCTTTTCCCAAGCCTAAAAAATTGATTCACCTGGCAGTTGACTAAATGATAGGATTTCACGCCTAAGTTTTGACATGCGACCAGATGGAAAAAATTTATCCACGAGTTTTTGACCGAGAATTTCCTATGTAGTAATGGTGTGTAGAGGTAAGGAATAGAACCAAACCTTTGCTTTGTTTTCTAGTGAGAATGAGAATAAATTTAATTTTACGGTATCAGCTAGAATCCCGTTCATGCGCTACATATCGCATATTTCTTGAAAAGTTCGAAGATGTCCATTTGGATCTTCATATGGTAACTCGTGATTTATAGTCGAGTTTTGGATCAAGGAGATAATGGAAGTCTTGATTTGATAATTATTGGTTAGTATAGCAGGAGGTACTATACAGGTTTTAATGTTCTCCACAGGAGGAATCATATAGTGTCTCAAAGTGCGTCCTCCATGATTTGGTTGTTGTTTAATAACAGTTGCAGTTGGAATATTTGGATTTGCCTAATTATTTTGAACTCTATTGTCTGCTATGTCAAGATCTGTTTGTTGAGCTGCTTTCAACTGTTATATGCGCATTTGTCTAAAGGTGCGTTCGATTACTGTATCAAAAAGAAGAAAATCACAAGAATTAGACCTTCTTAACATAAATTAAATAAATATGAAAAGAAAAATAAAAGAAAAGAAAAAATTCAAGCTAAAGTGAGAACTAATTGGTATCAATATTAATATAAAACAGTCTGTGACAACAGCGCCAAAAACTTGATCACCTTAATTTGCAACACAAACTATACCGTAAGTGTACGGATCGTGAAAAGTAATAAAGTGGACCTAAGAGTCCGAATTATCATTCCCACGAGAACTACTATTAATTATCGAAATATTTAGTTCCCAACTCTATTTGAACAAACCAATGCTTTGTGTAGTTTTAAACTTAAACTAAGAAAATAAACTAAAGAAATAAATTGCGAATTTGCTTTTGTTTTAAAAATGATTGTAAAGTAGTTGAAATTCAAATTTTCACCTAGCCAATTAAATTAAATCAAATTTCAGTTTTATTTCCTAAATATGCATTCGGTCGAATTCACTAATGTCACGAAATCATGAATTAGTGGCCAATTAACTCTTGCATAAGACTCAAAATAAAACCAACACATGCAATGAATCATTAAAATAACGAAATTTGGAATTAAAATAATAAACTTAGGTTATATCGTTCATCTCAACATGTAAGTTTAGTTACACATCATGATCGAATAACAAAAACAATAAAGATAAGCGTTCAATAAAAATAACATAGAAGAATGGAAAGCATGCACTAAAATTCAATTCTTCATGTGTTCTTCAAGTCTAACTCTTTTGCTATGCGCTGATCTCCAAGAATCTAATGTAAAAATCTGAGTTTTAGGCTATTCTTTTGGTGAGGCACAGGTTTTGAATTCGTGCCTCATATGTTGTATATATGAGTTTTGGAAAAATCTAGTGAAATAAGGAGGAAAAACTAATGAAAATTGAATAAAAAGCCCAACTCGAAGCCCATGGTCGAAGAACTGGACGATCACATGGCACAAGGGCGCGTGATCGCGTGGATATGTGTTTGACTCTCAGGTGTATTTTTCAAGGCATCGCGCGACCGTGCCGATTTACGGCTCACGATCGTGTGGTTCCCACGAAATTTTCAACTTGAAATCTGTTTAAGTAGGTCCCTGACTTTTATTTGCAACTTCGGTCCTCCACTTTCAATTGAAGCATTTTGGTCCCCATACTTTAGAATCTTCTCAATTCCAACTTTCAACTTCTTTAATTGGATTCTCAAAACTTGATTTCTTTACTTTAGCACCACGCATGTTTCCCGGTTGACCTCAACAACTTCCAAATTGTCCAATTAAACTCCAAATGTCATTCAATTGTGCATTATTTCCATCAATTACTTCATTGACTTGATTTTTGAGATATTTTCTGAAAATTAAACAAATAAACAACAATTAGTTAGCATTTATTCTAAAATGATAATATAAAATTCTAATCTTGATATATAAATAAGTGTATGAAATACACTTATAAAAAAGCGGAATCTAGAATGGATAAAAATGGATTGGCCAACATTAGAAAGGTGTAAATTGATTGTTTTGTGTTTAGATTGTCTTTATGCTTTTAACAGATTCTGTATTAGTTGATGGATTTAAATACCAATTTTACATTGTAAGTGTATGGATTGTTTGAGTTTTTGGAGGTATTGGCTTAAGCCCCCCTTCATGTTTTATAATTGTTTTCCTATAAATAAATTGTTTCTTGTTATAAATATTTATTTTGTATTGGTGAATGACAATTGTACCCATGTAACCCTAAACATTATTACTTTATATATCCTCATTCTCTCATATATATATGGGGCTCTGGTTCATAATAAAACACACAAATTTATTGATGTCTCTATTCTTCTCTCTTTTCCTCTCTAGTTTATAATATGTTATCAGTACGAATCTCTACCAAATTGAGTTAGAAGGTAATATTTTTTAAGTATAATCATCTGTCATGTGAACCAAAATTAATTTGGTGACAGGTGAATATTTTTTTATATACATGTACATCATAACGATGTTAAATCCTCATGTTAATTCAAGTTCCACACTTCTGTATTAAATTCATTGATTTACGTGTATTATTGATGTGTATATTCTTGTTCCACGTTTTATTTTTATTTTTTATAAATAAGCATGATTGAAGTAAATCCAAATTCTGGTTATAATTATGCACGCAAATTGATTACTGTGTTGTTATTTCATATCACCGATTCTGATTGTCGCACTATTAATTCAAATAACTCATTCTGATTATGCGCACAAATTAAAGTGCAATTTTTTTTTTTGGGACTTCAATTGAAAGCTCGTGTTTATGTGAGTTTAATTTATATGATATTGTTGTTGTTGATTTTTTTTATCATTTAAATTAATAGTTCATTACATTGTTGCTCCTAAAGTAGTGCAACTGTATAATTAATATTCCAAAAGAATATTAATATGATTATCATAAATAATTTATTATTGCTCCTAAAGTAGTACAACATTATAATATTCCAGAAAGAATATTATTTGCTCCAGAAGAGTATAAATTATAATTGTCAATATTCCAGAAGAATATTGACCTATTATTGAAGAAATAATAGAAAAATACAACATACTCTTGAAGTAGCACGATAGTATATTAATATTCCAGAAGAATATTAATCATAAATTTGTCCATTACAAATTTATTGATGTTATTGTGCTGTTTCTTCTGAAGTAGTACAACAATATATATTTAATATTCCAGAAGAATATTAATTATAGATCTGTCAATTACAAGTATTATTGTTATTATTGATTTAAATTGATAATTCATTTTATTGTTTCTCATAAAGTAGCACAACGGATAATTAATATTCCAGAAGAATATTAACCATATAGTTGTCTATTATAAATAATTTGTTGTTACTCCTGAAGTAGTACATCATTATAATTAATGTTCTAGAAGAATATTATTTGCTCATGAAGGGCATAAATTATAATTTTTAATATTTCAGAAGAATATTGATTTATTATTTTTGAAGAATTGAAATAAGTTCGTTAGCGGTAGAAGACGTATCTTGTTCTAACACATTAATTTTCATTCCAAAAGATACTGAAAATTTATCATTGTCTCTTTTTGCCTATACTATTTGTGACACACAAGATCAGCCTAAAATCTTGGAATCAAAATTCGCAAAAATTGGATAACCATGTTCACGGTTATTTGTAGTATATCTTTTTATTTATGTTAATCCAATATTCTTGTAATCTTTAGATTTTATCTTTATCTTGTAACCCAAGTAATATCATATATAAGATTACTTGCTCGTAAAGAGCAGTTTATTAAACTTTCAATATTCCAGAAGAATATTGACTCAATGCTCCTGAAGAAGCAAATTTTAAAGTATATTTTAAACAAACAAATATGATTTTGGTGTTCTCGAAGAAATACAACCCATCTTAGATAAATATTCCAGAAGATATTTTATTGTCATTTGTGTAGGGCACAAATATTATTAGTTCGAAAGGTAGAACGAATCATTAATGTCAATATTCCTGAAGAATATTATTTGCTCCTGGAGAGTATAATTTGTCAATATTCCTGAAGAATATTGATTTATTATTCTTGAAGAATTGCAATATAATTATTCCAGAAGAATAATTCGTTATTTTTACTCCTAACTAGCATAATAGATATTAATTATTGTTATAATTGAATGAGCTAATAGATATTAATAATGGTTATAATTGAATGAGTTTCGAATCAATATTCCAGAAGAATATTGCGTTATTGCTACGTTTCAATATTCTAGAAGAGTATTATTTTATTGCTCATGTGATAAATATTGTATTCTCGTTTCCAAAGAAATTCGAATTTATTAATAATCCAGAAGATTATTATGATATAGAATAATATATTATTGTGGTGATTCCCGAAGAATCATAATTTTATCTCATATGAAATATTTTAACGGAATATATTTTACTCTCGAAGAACACAATATTATGAGATATGTTATTAATTTGATATTCTGAAAAAATATTTTATTGTTGCTCCTGAAGAATAACAACTTTATTTTATGGTAAATATTTCAATTTATTATGTTACTTGTTCACGAATAACTTAGTTTTTCTGCTTCAAGTAAATGTTAGTATTCTATTAACTTTAAATTTTCATAAAAAGTGGTATAACTATTCGATCTTATCATATAGTTTTGATTATACCAACTTACAATAAACATTTGTTTGAATGTATACTTCACATTCAATAATATAGTACAATATTTTAAAAGAATATTGTGTCACTATTCTATAAAATGAACAATTTAAATCAATATTTCAGAAGAATATTGATCTAAATCGATATTTCAGCAGAATATTGCAGCGTTAGGAATATCTAATTTGAGAAGAATATTTCATATTTGCTCTTGAAGAAGGAAAATCTTATTTCTCACTACATATTCAAGTCTAATATGTTTATATGTTGTTACTCCCGAAGAAATATAACAATTATAAAATAATATTAACTACTCTTGAAAGAGTATGATATTACAATTTCAATATTGCAAAAGAACATTGACATGTTGATTTAGAATGAGCAATAAAAAAGTGCTTTTCGATGTAACATATATTTTGAAGAATATCTCATTCGAGTTCATGTTTATCCCTGAAGGAAAATATATATCTAAAGTCATAAAGACATTGATAAGTTTGACTACCTGAATGACATATGATTATATAATGTTTAATCATTGAATTATATCTTATATTGAATGATAAGTGTGATATTTACGGTTATTTTATACACTTATATCCTTGAGAATGCCATAATGTGATTCTATCTAAGTATTATTGATGCATTTTATGTTTTATATTGTATAGGATCCTAAAAGAAGAGAAAAGAGAAAAAAGGACCAAAATGCGCTCAAAACTGAAGTTTGTGGACGTTCGTGCAATTACAATTACGGCCGTAAGGTAATAAAGTCACGGCCGTAAAAGTGTTAAAAGAGTTATGAAAAAATCAATAGAATGTACGTTACGGCCGTAAAGGATAAGTTACGGCCGTAATCGTCAAAAGAAGAAAATCAGCAGAAACCTCTTTACGGCCGTAAAGGAGAAGTCACGGCCGTAACGTCAATTTTGGAAAATATGCAGAAACCGTGTTACGGCCGTAAAGCAGAAATCACGGCCGTAACTTTCCAGTCAAAATTTTCCTTATTTTAAATCTTTCCATAATTTTGGGATTTCTTGAGGCCAAAGCTAGGGCACGAAATTGAGGCTATAAAAAGGGAATGTCATGACAAGAAAAGCATGAAGAAAATATTGAAAAGAGGAACGGCTCGCTTGAAGAATTGGAGAAGAATTAAGCAACTTGAGAAGATGAATCAACTTGAAGAATACTCCACAACAATGCTAGGCTAAATCCCATATCTTGTTCAAAGGGGAAGTTGTGTTAACTCAATTATGTTATTTTCGTTTCCTACAAATTAGTAGCGTGAATTTATTCCTTTATTTCAATTGTTGGATTATTATGTTTTGAATGTTCAATTGAGTTTATTTGATTAATAGTTTAATTTGGCCAATTGGATTATTGATCTTTGAATTCATGATTATGCTATGTTTAGATTCTTGATCCGTAATTGTCATTGAATCTTTACTTTAGTAGCAAATAAATCTCGTGCAGGTTTAGTAATAATTCAACTTGGATTGATTAATTCGAGCTTGTGTAATTAACAATCCAATTCAATCTATTCTTCTAGATTTTCATACTAGTTGTGTATTAAATCCTAAGAGCTTGTTTAGGATTGTTCGTGGTTAGAATTGGTTCGAAGAGCTTGTTTTGAATCAATACACATAAGGAAGAATTTAGATAATCAGAGCTTGTTGATTATTTATGATTGATAATTGAATTAGGGATAGAAACACGTTATAAGGAAAAGTATAACATTAATTGAGGGCACAACCGAACCCGAGAACAAGATTTCTTCTCATATTATTTCTCTAGTCATATTTAATTATTTATTTTATGCATAATTTTCATTCAAGCAATTCAAACAACAAACCCCCCCCATTCCTTCTAGTTGATCGAACAACTAAAATTAGTTTCCGTTCCTCGTGGGATCGACCCTTACTCTCGCTACTACATTATTAATTAATATTTGGCGAGTAAGAAATTATTTATTATTTTGGTGCATTGCGACACGCATAAAATTTTTGGCGCCGTTGCCGGGGAACGGTTAACCAAATTAGTGTTTAATCAATTAGAATTTTATTTTTCTGCATTTATTTTATTTTTACTTTATTTATATAATTTTTCACCAAAAAAAAAAATATATATTTGTGTTTCTTTGCTTATATGCTTCAAACTCGGTCAACTAATTGTGCACTTTTTGATCTTGACCCAGAAATTGAGAGGACTTTTCGACAGCAAAGGAGAGCAGCACAACAAACAATGGCAGCTAACAACAACAATTTGACTCTCAAGCAGCTAGCCACTCCGAATGTCGTTCAACAACCATTGTGCGTCACATTTCCGGCGGTGGAGGAAGGACGAACCTTTGAACTAAAATCCGGGTTGATCCACCTTCTACCTACTTTTCGGGGACATGCCGGTGAAGATCCATATAGACATCTCAAGGAGTTCCACGTGGTATGTGATAGCATGAGACCCACGGGTATTACCGAGGAGCAAATCAAGATGAGGGCTTTCCCATTCTCATTGAAGGATGCCGCTACAGACTGGTTGTACTGTCTACCATCTGGATCAGTCACCACATGGAATGATATGAAGAGGTTGTTTCTAGAGAAGTACTTCCCTGCATCTAGGGCTGGGAAAATTCGGAAGGAGATTTTCGGGGTTCGCCAAAGCAATGGCGAGACATTATATGAGTACTGGGAGCGCTTCAAGAAACTCATTTCGAGCTGCCCCCACCATCAGATCAGTGAGCAACTCCTGGTGCAGTATTTCTACGAAGGGTTAGCACCGATGGATAGAAACATGATAGATGCCGCGAGTGGAGGAGCGCTCATGGAAAAGACACCGGAACAAGCGCAAGCTTTAATCTCCAACATGGCGGAGAACACTCAGCAATTCAACTCAAGTAGGGATTCGTAAGTCCGCCGTGTGAATGAGCTAAGTAGTTCCAATATCGAAGGTCAATTATATGAACTAACCAATCTCGTTAAGCAGCTTGCTGTAGGGAACTTGAATCAGGTCAAAGCATGCGGAATCTATTCAAACTTTGGACATCCAACGGATACATGTCCGGTGTTGCAAGAGGAGAATGGTGAACAGGTAAAGGTCGCAGAAGGGTTTCCACTTCAAAAACAGCAATACAACCCGTACTCCAACACCTATAACCCTGGCTGGAGGGATCACCCCAATCTAAGCTATGGGAATAACAAGCCCCCGGGTTTCCCCTCCAACAAATCCCAAGGGCATTTCCAACAACAAGGAAATTTCCATTCACAGGGACAGTACCAACAAAGGCCCCAGAACTCAGGTATCTCTCTAGAAGATATGGTTAAAACTTTGGCTTCTAACACAATTTAATTTCAACAGGATACCAAATCCAGTATTCAGAATTTGGAGAATCAGATGAGCCAAATGGCTACTGCCATCAACAGACTTGAGGCACAATCTGGAAGGAAGCTACCATCTCAACCCGAGGTGAACCCCAAAAACGTGAGTGCCATAACCCTGAGGAATGGAAAAGAGATTGAAGGTCCAAGCAAACAAATCTTCACGAATGAAGGGAACGAAGAGAAACAAGTTGAAAAGTGGGATGCCACTTCACAAATCCCGCAGGTAAAATCCAACTCTAATTCAATTGCTAAATCGACTCCACCTCCTTTTCCTAGCAGGTTAGCAAAAGCAAACAAGGAGGGCAAGGACAAGGATATACTGGAGATGTTCAGGAAAGTGGAAATCAACATTCCACTATTAGATGCCATCAAACAAGTTCCCCGATATGCAAAGTTTTTGAAGGATCTGTGCACCAATAAGAGAAAGCTGAATGGAAATGAGATGGTAAGAATGGGTGAATCCATGTCTGCACTTTTTCAAAGAAAACTGCCTCCCAAGTGCAAGGATCCAGGTATGTTCACCATACCCTTTCAAATAGGTAACACTAGGATAGATCGTGCATTGATAGACTTAGGAGCATCTATAAATGTAATGCCTAGATCTACGTACACTTCGTTGAAACTTGCTAAAATGACTGAAACTAATGTTATCATTCAACTAGCCGACCGTTCCAATGCATATCCGGATGGGGTAGTTGAAGATGTTTTAGTACAAGTAGGGGGTTTAGTGTTTCCAGCAGATTTTTATGTGTTAGACATGAATGATGATCACTCTCCAAACCCCACTCCTATTTTGTTAGGCAGACCATTCCTAAAAACATCAAAAACTAAAATAGATGTTAGTGGTGGTATACTTACCATGGAGTTTGATAATGAAATTGTTAAGTTCAATATTTATGACTCCACGAAACACATTAATGATGCTAACAAAGTTCATTCTACTGTTGTGAGTTATTCTCCATTTCAGGAAACTGTTGCTGAGCTTAATGATTGTCCAAAGTTGCCACAACCAGGTACAATCTCGTGTATTACATTGCCAACTTCTGATGACATGCTTTTGTCCCCTGTCTTGCAGGCCCTAATGAAAAATATGAAAAAGAAGTTGAGCTTTGGAAATCCACCTAATCCCGGTTGAAGGAGGAAACAACAAGTCGAGCCAACGACTGTAAACAGCGGCGCTGCTCGGGAGGCAACCCGAGAGGGGAGTTTCTTTACCTCCTCGATTCTTTATTTTCGTACTCTCATTTTTAGTTAATTTTATTTTATTTCGTCATTTCATTCATATAAATATATATATATATATATATATATATATATATATATATATATATATATATATGAACAAATAATTAAAAAGTGCATTACGGCCATAAGACTGCCTCTGAAATTTTTTTTGTATATATATATATATATATATATACACAAAAATTTTCAGAGGCAGTCTTACGACCGTAATGCACTTTTTAATTATTTGTTCAGAAACCACCTTACGGCCGTATATAACTTCCTTACGGCCGTAATTATTTTTTCCTGTTTTTTTCAGAGGGCAGATTACGGCCATAATACGCTTCTTTACAGCCGTAAATCCAAAATTTCAAATTTAAAAACTACTTCATTCACGTAGCCCTCGCGCATAACTCCCATTTTATTGTTTTGCTTTTCAATGAGGACATTGTTTTGTCTAAGTGTGGGGGGGGGATTGAATTGATTGTGAGCTTAATGTCTTTATCTTTTTTTCTGTAGTCGAAACATTAAATTCATGTTGAGTCAGCACCCATTTTTAGCTTTGTTCTCTACTTGTGTAACATATCTATGCACTTAGGCACTTTGATAGGAAGCAGCCCACTTTTGATGCAGTTTTTTTGAAAAATCATTGCATAATTGGATATAAATTGAGCACATAGAGATCATCTCGTCCAAAGCCTCACAAATAGGTTGAAAATGAACAGTAAAATTGTCAATTATCTGCAACCTAGTTAACCCAACCCACAATAGATAGATTATTCCTTCATATATAAACCTGAGCGTCCCAATTATTATACTTTTGTGATTAGTCATGGTTTGAATACTTTTAACCGTTATCCTCGACCAATGGACTTAGATTTGGAATGAAGATCAAGCAATGACCTATAACTCATAATTGGATGGGAGTAACACACGAAAACCATAATTTGTGAGCTTTTGAGCCTAAGAGCTATTTTTTTTTAATACTTATGAGCTCGTAATTCTTTGATGTGTGTCCTGCATGATTGGGTTATGCTTGGATGTGCTTTCTTGTGCATACCGTTGTAGCTTCTTGATTCAAGTGCAAATTATAGCAAATGCAATAGGTTAAGCCAAATTTGACTTGCTAAAAGAGCCTACCTTGCTACATGGACCGTTAGAAGCCCGTTTGAGCCTTAGCCTTTCTTTGAATGTTTATGCCACGCTACAAGCCACGAATACCCTTTCTTTCGCATTATCTCTGTTTTGAACCCATAAGAGAAGGGATTCGCATGCTTTTGTTGATTGAGGATTGTGCTATGGTCTAAGTCTAAGAAGTTGAGATGATTATCTTGTGTTGAGCAATGGTTTTGTAATGGACTGAATTCAGGGGATTGTAATTCTATCTTGTGCCAATTGATGACTGCGTAATGATTTGAAAAAAAAAAAAAGTTGCAGTCAATAATCAAAAAAAAAAAAAGAGAAAGAGAAAAAGCAATGAAAAGGAAGTTAGTCATGAAAACTAGTAGTTGAGGATGTCAAACACTCAACTTGTGAAAAAAAAAGAGAGAAAAGAAAAGAAGAGATTCAAGTGTGAATAAAGTTGGGTAGCGGGAAACAATAAAGTTCATATTAAGAGTGAAGGAAGTGATGATTATTTTGAATCGACTTAGTTAGGAAATTCCTTCTCGACTCAGCCTGAATATGTCATTTTATCCTACCTGACCCGAAGCCCCGTTACAACCAAATAAAGACCTTCGCTTTGCACTTGTGTTAATGTTGGCTCCGGTTATGACAGTTAGGCAATCTGTGGTACTGACTTATCCATGCAGAGAGCTGAGTGAAAATTCAACCCCTTATACACTTTGTGCGAAGAGAGAAATATCTTGTGAGGGTGTTAAAACCCATTACATAAACTTATGAGTGGTTTGAATTGCTTAGTCTAGGGTTGGTGGTATGAATGTGGTCGGGGGTACTGTGTTGACTGAATTCACATCATGAATAACTCGGTTTACGCAAATACATTCCTCTAAAACTGGGCGAAATTATTCTTCTCGTAGTCACTCATAAATGGTTGGGATGTGATCAAACACTAGAGGTGAAAGGAAATAAGCCATATTGAGGCATGATTGGGATGGGAAATAAATGGCGTTGCATCTCTAGCACACACTAACACAATCCGATCATGCAATGGAACATTCTTGTTAAAGAAAAGTGGGTTGCAACCTCAAGTTTCTGAATTGTAATCTACTGTTTGAATCCTATTCTTTTCTTTGCAAATCTTTGTTCGAGGACGAACAACGGTTCAAGTGTGGGGGGATTTGATAAGTGTGATATTTACGGTTATTTTATACACTTATATCCTTGAGAATGCCATAATGTGATTCTATCTAAGTATTATTGATGCATTTTATGTTTTATATTGTATAGGATCCTAAAAGAAGAAAAAAGGACCAAAATGCGCTCAAAACTGAAGTTTGGGGACTTTCGTGCAATTACAATTACGGCCGTAAGGTAATAAAGTCACGGCCGTAAAAGTGTTAAAAGAGTTATGAAAAAATCAACAGAATGTGCGTTACGGCCGTAAAGGATAAGTTACGGCCGTAACCGTCAAAAGAAGAAAATCAGCAGAAACCTCTTTACGGCCGTAAAGGAGAAGTCACGGCCGTAACGTCAATTTTGGAAAATATGCAGAAACCGTGTTACGGCCGTAAAGCAGAAATCACGGCCGTAACTTTCCAGTCAAAATTTTCCTTATTTTAAATCTTTCCATAATTTTGGGATTTCTTGAGGCCAAAGCTAGGGCACGAAATTGAGGCTATAAAAAGGGAATGTCATAACAAGAAAAGCATGAAGAAAATATTGAAAAGAGGAGCGGCTCGCTTGAAGAATTGGAGAAGAATTAAGCAACTCGAGAAGATGAATCAACTTGAAGAATACTCCACAACAATGCTAGGCTAAATCCCATATCTTGTTCAAAGGGGAAGTTGTGTTAACTCAATTATGTTATTTTCGTTTCCTACAAATTAGTAGCGTGAATTTATTCCTTTATTTCAATTGTTGGATTATTATGTTTTGAATGTTCAATTGAGTTTATTTGATTAATAGTTTAATTTGGCCAATTGGATTATTGATCTTTGAATTCATGATTATGCGACGAGTAAACATTTCATCGGTCCATTTTTAGCATGGGAAAACAATGGGAGAAATCTTTGCGAATACAATTTTTTTAGTATTCTTATATTCTCATATAATGAAATGAAATAAATGTAGTGGTTTGACCATATATATATATATATATATATATAAACTAATTTTTTTATGGTCAACTTTATGTTGCAGTTTCTAGAGTTACAAATCATTCAGGATTGAAGATACTAGCCTGCGATCTAGATGGAGTATCATCCAATTCAACTAAAAATATTGTCTTCAAAGAAGTTTTTCAAAATTTGAATTAGTCTGTAATGTAATACTCTTTTACTTAAACATTACATATGTAAAGTTAATCTTGTATTCATGCATTTGTATTTAACTTCCTCCGTTTGATAACATTATTTGATTTATAAATTGGTTTATTTATAATTTTGAGATAAAAAGTAGTGGTTAAAAATTAGAGAGAGAAAATGTGTGTGGTTAAAAAGTTATTTTGAAAATTGTGTAGTTTATAAACATGTTTATAAATTGTTTATTTTAGTTTACCGAACACGTGATAAAATCCAAGTGTATGTTTCTCTTATTGAGAAATATTGATCCTTCGACCGGATTCTGTAATGCGACTAGATTGGTAATTACAAGACTTGATAATCATATTTTGGAGGCAAAGGTAATTTCAGGAAGTAATGCCAGACATAAAGTTTTTATTCCTTGAATGACTTTAACTCCATCGGACCCAAGATTACTTTTCAAGTTTCAACGAAGGCAATTTCCTTTAATAGTCTCATATGCTATTACTATTAACAAGAGTCAAGGATAATCTCTCTCGCATGTTGAACTTTATTTGAAAACACCAGTATTCAGTCATATGGACAACTATACGTAGCATTGTCTCAGGATACCAATCGTGTTGGAATGAAGATACTAATTTCTGATAAGGATGGACGTCCAACAAGTTCCCCTACAAATGTTATTTTTAAAGAAGTTTTTCAAAAATTAGTTTGATTTTGTCAATCAGTCAATCTACGTAATTTGAATATTGATTATCAATATCCAATTTTATTTCTATGTGTTCATTACTTGATTATACCACTTTGTTCATTAATACTTCTCATTGCAAACAAAATATAACAATAATGTCATCCATGCATTGCACGGGTCTATACTAGTATTTTATAGTTCTTCAAGTTCAAAGGAATAATTGAATTTATATTTGAATAACAAATAATATGATGTGCTATTTATATATGCTTTATGAAGATATTTGATATTACACCGATTAACAGTTGAAATAATTATATGCAACATCCAAATAATTGTAATGTTCTCATGAGGGGGAGCTAATATGCACTACACTCTTTTTTCCTTTGCCAAGGTTTTGTCCTACGAGGTTTTCCTGGCAAGATATTTAATGAGGTAGCTATTATCGATGTCTATTGATATATTATCCTATATGAGAATCCTGAAGAGATCAAGATATGGATGATTCAATAGAGATTAAATTAGGGTGAGTAACTATATGGATGATTCAATACAGATTGAATAAGGGGGAGCAGCTGTACTCTTTTTCCTTCGTTCATGTTTTATCCCACTGGATTTTTGGGACAAGGTTTTAACGAGGCATCATCAATATACTCCAGAATTTTCAACAAATTCACTCAAGTAACAATCTAGCTGATTTATCCATAAATGCACTGCCAACATCTACATTCAAGAAATTAGTTCACAAGATTGTGATGCATCGACTCGATGATTTACAGTGATCAACACTAGGGGGAATATCTGTATTTTTTTTCCTTAGCCAAGGTTTTATCCCATTGGGTTTTCCTGGCTAGGTTTTAAAGAGGCAGTACTCATCTTAATACTCCAAGAATAATTGTACTTTTTTTTTCCTTCGTTTGATATTTTTGTCCCATTGGATTTTTATCAAACAAGATTTTAATGAGGTAGATATTTTGTTATATGTCATTCAAGGGAGATTTGTACATATTATCTTATATTGGTGAATGACAATTGTACCCCTGACCCTAGATATTATTACTTTGTATATCCTCATTCTCTCCTTTATATATGGGACTCTGATTCATAATAAAATACACAAGTTTATTGGTGTCTCTATTCTTCTCTTTCTTTCTAGTTTATAACATATCTCAAGTTTTTCGAGTGCAATGAATCCACACCAGACACAAACAGAAATCAGTAAAATCTACTTTACACACACAACGATAGCAAAGATCATTGAAACTAGGGGAACCCTTCATCATCCACGATCACTTTGGACCTCTGCTCTCTACTTTATGTACTTTGCCACCCAGAAAATCGAAAACCATTGTGAAAATACACTACAAAATGAGTGGATAATCTTCTTCAAAGAAAATGAGTAATAAAATTGTTGGAGTGGTATTAGAAAATCTTGAAAATCTGAAAGAAAAACTTGAAACCCATCTCTCTAGTTCTTACATTCGTATCCTTATTTAACAATTAACCTCTTCAAGAACCAAAGAAAATAAGAGTACACGTATAGAAGTCGGTTCTTGTAGCAACCAAAATTCAGCCAAAAACAGTGAAGGATTCTAAAAGCCTAAAATGAGAAGAAGACCAGTAGGCCCTATCAAGAGAGTCTTCTGAATATGGTGAAGCAAGAAGAGAAACTGTCAGTGCCCTTAGGTTTCACGGGGCCGTCATGAATATTATGTATTGATTTTCAAAAGTGTCCTAACAAGAAATAAACGTTGAGTTGCATGCGTTTACATTAGGTGTTGGTATTTTTATCGATTTGGTTCCATTATTGAAGAAACATAAAACGAAATCGAAACTTTAGGTTCGATTATTGAAGGAATTTAAAATGGAATCGAAACTTTAGGTTTGATTAGGTTCCATTCAATCCCAAGAAATGAACGATTTTGATTTCGGTTCGGTTGCGTTTATTTTTTCGATTTTTTCGGTTCATGTTAAAAAAATATATAAAAAATGAAAAAAATGAAGATACAGAAGAATACAGATAGTCTTTATGGTTTTATTGCTAACCGCAATTGTACAGATCACACAAGTAATAAAGTGGATTTTGAGATCAAGTATCGTACCCATGGGGATTGAGTAAACTTATTATTTTAGACTAATTATCTTAACCAGGGCTAAAAAATCAATTTGAGTTTGAAATTTGAATTAATTTAACTAACAACTAAAAAGTGGATAATTGCGAAGTATGAAGTTCATAAGAAAAACATGCTAGAATCGAGAATCCACTATACCTCCATCATTCATGCCCTGATTTAAACATTTAACTACAATTCATGGGAAATTGAAAATTTATGTTCCTAATTTTATTAATATCTCTTTCGAATGGTGAAATAATTTTTTTCCTATATGTGATCCGACTATATTTCTAAGACAAATGAGAACATACAATAAATCATTAATAGTTTTTTAACACTTCTGAAGATAACATAGAGTATAGTGGTATATTTCTATTTCCCTATCGAACCCTATGGAAATTAAAACATTTATAATGTAATCCTGATCTTTCGAACTTAGAACAATGCCACAACAATCATACAATAATTTGTCAATGAATTCTATAATAATAAAAGTGCAAATTAATTGCTCAAACTCATGAATTATATAATTTAAACGATAAATCAATACATGAAATATGTAAAATAAAAATTCATCACAATTCTAAGACAAAAATGCCTAGCTTGGATACATGATATAACATAAATCACAACATAAGTAATTAGAGTTCATCACCCGCTTCATCATGTTATAGAAGAATTTTCAATCTTGAATCATATGTCAATTGGTCTCTCCGATGTTAGGAAGCGTTTTGGTATGATAATATATGATTTGGAGCAGATTAGGAACCTAAAAATTTGCATAACATCTGGTATATATAGTTATCCACGAAACCTAGGCGAAAAAGGAATAAAACCTGTTGAAAATCATGTGAAAAAACCTAGTTGCGGCCCAGTCGAAAAAGCGTTCGATTGTACATGTAAAAGTAGCTAGGCCGTGTAGTTTCATGATTTTGGTTATGCTTATCTTATGAACATAAGCGCGAGTGCACACATTTACATGCCGTAACCACGTAGTTTTATCGTCTGGCTGCAATTTTCTTCTTTTATTTTCTGTAAGTTGGTCCTCATGGTTCAATTACACGGCAGGTCCTTCATCTTCTGATTAGTTCAATTGAGTTGTTGAACTTCTAATTTCTTCCAATTAGCTCATTTTCGACCTCATTTGACTTCATTCACTTCTCATGTATATCTTTTAGCTCATTTCCATTTGCTCCTTATTTGCTTCAATTGCATCATTTTCTAGACTGTGGGATTATATTTTAAATATAAACAAGTAACAACTAAATCAATAACTTTTATTCTAAAACAACAACAATATATCTTATTCTTAAAATGCACAAACCTAAATCCAATGTGGTCAAACAAGCTTTTTATTTATTTATTTTTTCCAATTTTTTTTTTTTTTTTGCATCTCTCATGTATGATCACAACCGTGTGCTTTTCTCTCCAATCTCAAGGATTCTTCCATTTATGTGATTTCTAAAAATCAATACATTGCATTTTCCACACAAAGATTGATGGTAATCATTTCCCAATTTCACACCTTCAGCCTCTAAAGTTCTAGTCTTAAAGCTTATACCAAACACTTTATTTCTTTCTATTTTTCTTTCATTTTCTCATCTTTTGTGCAATACTTTTCTTATTTGCTTTCTAAGTGACCGCTCTAGCAAGTTTTAGGTCAGTGACTCCCAAATCAGATGAATTTAGGGCACCAGGTTTTGAGAACACTTAAATACTTAATTACTTGAGTCACTAAGGCTACAAAGAATAGTAAAAGATGGTTTTGAGTCTTATGTATAATTCCTCTCTCCATTAAACTTTCTTATTAACCCATGTAGCGAACTTTGAGCTCATAACTCCCAACTCTGATGAGTTTAGGGTACCAAGTTTCAACACCCCTTAAAAGCTTAATTGCTTGAGTGAAAAAGGCTACGAAGAGAAGAATAATACTATTTATATGAGGCTAGTGCTGGTTTATACTAGTTGACTAAAACATCTTCAACCTATGGCATTTCTCAAGAACTTCAAGCTCTCAAAGTCAATCCTAGGCCATATAGCATAAATAAAGCTCCACATATTCTACACAAGTAATAATTAGACATTGGCTATGTGCTCAGTTTAATAAAATTTAACATGGATAAGCATCTAATGAAAAATCAAGTTCAAATGTTGTCCATTATTTTAACTAAAGCACAAATTCAATCCGAACAATATCATAGGCAGCAAACAACTTAACAAAAGTTTTAAATTTTTCAATTTCTTTTGGTGCTCCAAAAATCGAATGAATGCAGTGTAAGAGCATGCTTAAATCCCTCCTCTCCTCCTCACTCTCATGATTCAGGGAAGGAGGAATTCTCTTGGACCTTGGCCTTTCAAAGGAATTTTGGGAAATTCCTTCGAACATATACACAACAACACATAGGAATTAGATTATGAAACTGGTAGAAAAGGGTCGAAGATGTACAAAGATGAAGAACTTACTCATATCTCACATAAGTTCGTGCTTGACAAAAGTCTTGTTTGACGAGATAACCTTCTGATAAGTACCCCGATAAGCAAACAATTTCTTCACCACCGCCAAGTCCTCTTCTAGGAGGAGGTACATAGGTAATTAGCCTGTAATGCAAAGACATGAGGAACATATATACATATATATGTGAACACATAAGAAAACCATGCACATACATGAAGGAATAAAATACTCACACGGGTAAGAAAGGGTTTGGGGAACTGTCACTTCAGGGCAGCATTAGAAGGGAAGCTCTCCCAGTCTCCAGTAGCACAGAATCATTGTGTTCTCCAGTTCTTCATAGATTGAGGGTTCTTGATAATGATCGAGGAATGTGAACCCCTCGGGGTTAGGTAATACCAATCCTTCATGTCCAGCTTGGTGTCCTTATCTCTCTTTACAGACTTCTTCAAAGTGCACAAGGTATGTATGATGTACAAACAAATCAAATTGTTTGGACTAACTTCCTCCCAAACCAACCAGGTGCCCACTACTTGAGTCCAGAGGTTTGAGGCCAATTGATATGGGTACAGTTTGTAGCTAAGAAGAGCCCTAAAGAATGGAAGCAAGGAAAGCCTTATCCCACACTCCAGAGAGTCATGGAGAATCGAAAACTGACCTGCTGGTGGGCTACATGGTCTGTACGCTGGAATAGGATATATGATCCGAACTCCTTTGGGCATGTGTTATGTGGATAAGACACTGGTTAAGTCACTTGCTTGAATATTGGGTTCAACCTCATCGAACTCCCACATCTCGGGACGTAGTTCTGGATCTACATGATATCCTGAAACCTTGTTCACGTAATCTACTTAATCTTCCACTTGTGAAATCTGCTTCCCAGTCAACCTCAATTCTTCCTTAAGTGCACTAAAAGGAGCTCTGGTGCCCCGATCAGACTCTTGCACCCCTGAGGAAGAACCAACATGTTCCTTTCCTCTCAACTCCCTTAGCTTAATTTCCATTCTCTCTTGAAGAGATGCTTCATTCTGTAAAGATAATTTAGCCATGCAGGAGTTGGGAAGTTCTTCCTTACTATCAGAGTCATTCAAACAAATCACGTTTTAATATTTCCTAACCCTTTTCTTACTAAGCTCTCAAAAATAAGGAGAACTAAAAGATAGATTGGTCTAGAGACATGTGCCTCCAATAGGCTTTGCCATAACCACCAACTCTTCAAAATTCGACCCCTCAACTCCTTCCATGCTTCCTGAATCCAAACTTACTTTTAAGAAAACATAGAAGAAAAACACACACAACAGACACTCGAATACAGCTCTAGAACAACAAACACACAAAAAGAAAAGGGAAATTACTTGAGTGATGGAAACAAACAGTTCTCTTATCAACGAAAGGAATGAAGAATAAGCAATGGTTTTTGCAACATATTCGCCAGTGAACTTCTTTAGAGAAGGCAGTACTTTGCGAGAGGGCAAGAAAAAGACTATCAGGTTTTTCTTTTGAGAATTTTGATTTTGCATAAAGGGATGAAATGGGAAGCATTTGAAACCTATTAAGGTATATCAATTCATACGGATCGTACATCCTCAAGCTGAAAGTTGAATCTAGACTGCACACGTGTCCCACTAATGTTAAGTTAGAAAGCCAATGAGCAGGAAGCTAAAAGGAACACAACGATTTAACAGCCTGGGTGCACAACACGCAAGCACAAAGGCTTGTTACCTCTGAATAATGCGTAAAATTCTCAAATCATCATTGCTTAACCATTAATGCACCTTGAAGAATGCACAAACAATGTAACACCCTTCATAAAGGGAGATAAGTTCAACAGTCACTTCAACTGGCTACAGGGGTTCCAACAGACTCCGTCACATAGACCCTACAAAATTCACTCCACATCTACAAGGTTAACAAGTTCAAACTCCTAATATAATTGTCTTGCACTTCAAATTTGATACACGGAGTATGTGCACACACACTTAGATAAATAAGTTACAAGAATTAACTTGTTAGTTTTATCACATTTTGTCAAACATTTATTTTTAGATTATTTGAAGTCTTTCACCTTTCAAAGAGAACTATGGAACTTTCAGAAAATGTATTTATAATTATTACTTTTCAAGTCCGGTTCGTATATAAATGAACCAACTAGAATTGGGGGACCAGTGTTACGTCATACCTTAATGGACATGACACGTCACCTATAAGAGCCCACGATAGGACCCGCAAGCATCCAATCATCACTTCGGACCCGCGAAGCGAAACCCCATTTATCAAACTTATGTGTATAGGAGTCATCACTCCAAATATATGTTAGGACCCCGGACACATGTAAGTACCAAACTAGAGATGGTAAAAAAACCTAACCCAATTTGAATGGAGCGAAAAAACTCGCCCCATGAGGTCGGCGGGACGAGTACAAGACGGGGTTGAGCGATCCGATCAGGTCGCAAGGCTGGATGGGTTTTGGCAGCCCCTTAGTATTATTATAAATAAAACGAATGGTAAAAGAAAGAAGAAAAAAGGCAGAAAAATTAAAAAAATAGGAAAAAATTAAACGAGGAGGTAGAGTTGACCTGCCTCGACTTGAGATTTACGAGGCGTGAGGGAGTTTGGGAATTAAAAAAAAAATCGCGGGGCGCGAGTTGAGGGTACCCGACCCGAACTTGCCTCGTTGCTATCACTATGCCAAACTACCTTACTCTTCTGAGTTGGACTACCATTAACCAGAGTCCAAAAAAGACTACTCACTGTGTCAGGAGATGTGACTCATCTACAAGAGATGGCTAGATGTGACAACGTCTTTAATGGGGAGAGCTACTCTATGACAGCAGCCGCAATCCTATGGTGGAAGGTAATTGTTGGGAATGCAAACAATCCCACATCGGTTGTGAGGAAATAAAAAAACCACCATATAATCAGCCAAGTGCGCTACTCCACCCATTACCAATCGATTTTGGGTTAGAACCTCATTTGGGCCTGGGGTTTGGGCAAATTGAAATATCCATGGTCCCAACAAGTGGTATCAGAGCCGAAATGATTGTCTGGTGGACGTACGATCGAGTGGATGAACATAACTTCCTAACAACGGCAGATGAATCGAGATGATGAGCCTCAAGATGAAGAATTCATGTGGATTCTCACGAGATGGAAGATCCATGGTAACATAGTGTGCAGCGGTTATGGTGGATTATCTCGGTGAATGGTGATATCCCTAGAAATGAGGAGATGTGAAGGAATTTATCATGAGGGAGGGCCAGATGGGCCAGGTGTACTTCGTAGGTGATGCGTGTCGCAATGCACAAAAATAATAAATAATTCCTTACTTGCCAAATATTAATTAATAATGTAGTAGCGAGAGTAAAGGTCGATCCCACGAGGAACGGAAACTAATTTTAGTTGTTCGATCAATTAGAATGGAATGGGGGATTTCGTTGTTTGAATTGCTTGAATGAAAATTATGCATAAAATAAATAATTAAATATGACTAGAGAAATAATATGAGAAGAAATCTTGTTCTCGAGTTCGGTTGTACCCCCAATTAATGTTATATCTTTCCTTGTAACGTGTTTCTATCCCTAATTCAATTATCAATCATAAATAATCAACAAGCTCTGATTATCTAAATTCTTCCTTATGTGTATTGATTCAAAACAAGCTCTTCGAACCAATTCTAGTCACGGACAATCCTAAACAAGCTCTTAGGATTTAATGCACGACTAGTATGAAAATCTAGAAGAATAGATTGAATTGGATCGTTAATTACACAAGCTCGAATTAATCAATCCAAGTTGAGTTATTACTAAACCTGCACGAGATTTATTTGCTACTAAAGTAAAGATTCAATGACAATTACGGATCAAGAATCTTAACATAGCATATTCATGAATCCAAAGATCAATAATCCAATTGGCCAAATTAAACTATTAATCAAATAAACTCAATTGAACATTCAAAACATAATAATCCAACAATTGAAATAAAGGAATAAATTCACGCTACTAATTTGTAGGAAAAGAAAATAACATAATCAAGTTAACACAACTTCCCCTTTGAACAAGATAGAAAATTTAGCCTAGCATGGTTGTGGAGTATTCTTCAAGTTGATTCATCTTCTCGAGTTGCTTAATTCTTCTCCAATTCTTCAAGCGAGCCGCTCCTCTTTTCAATATTTTTTTCATCCTTTTCTTGTCATGAAATTCCCTTTTTATAGCCTCAATTTCGTGCCCTAGCTTTGGCCTCAAGAAATCCCAAAATTATGGAAATTTTTGACTTGAATAGTTACGGCCGTGACTTTTACTTTACGGCCGTAACACGGTTTCTGCATATTTTCCTTAAATTGAGGTTACGGCCGTGACATGTCCCTTTACGGCCGTAACTGTGTTTCTGCACATTTTTCACCCTTTGAAGGTTACGGCCGTAAATCCTCCTTTACGGCCGTAAACGTGTTTCTTTTTATTTTCTTCTTGATTCATCATACTTTTACGGCAGTGACTTTATTTCCTTACGGCCGTAACTTTATTTGCGCCTAAGTCCCCAAACTTCAGTTTTGAGTGCGTTTTGGCCCTTTTTTCTTCTTTTCTCTTCTTTTATGATCCTATACAATATAAAACATAAAATGCATTAATAATAGTTAGATAGAATCACATTATTTCTTATTCAAGGATATAAGTGCATAAAATAAACGTGAATATAACACTTATCAAATCCCCCCACACTTGAACCATTGTTCGTCCTCGAACAAAGATTCACAAAGAAAGAAATAGGACTCAAACCACATATTACAATTTAGAGACTTGAGGTTGCAACCCACTTTTCTTTAACGAAAATGTTCAATTGCATGATCAGATTGTGTTAGTGTGTGCTAGAGATGCAACGCCGTTTATTTCCCATCTCAATCATGGCTCGTTATGGTTTATTTCTTTTCACCTCTCGTGTTCACTCACCTCCCAACCATTATTGAGTGACTACAAGGCAAATAGTTTCGCCCAACTCCATAAGAAATCAATTTCGTAAACCGAGTTGTTGATGATGTGAATTCAGTCAACACAGTACCCCCGACCACATTCATAGCACCAGCCCTAGACCAAGCAATTCAAACCACTCATAAGTATATGTAATGGGTTTTAACACCCTCACAAGATATTTCTCTCTTCGCACAAAGTGTATAAGGTGTTGAATTTTCGCTCAGCTCTCTGCATGGATAAGTCAGTACCACAGATTGCCTAGATGTCATAACCGGAGCCAACAATAACACAAGTACAAAGCGAAGGTCTTTATTTGGTTGTAACGGGGCTTCGGGTCAGGTAGGATAAAATGACATATTTAGGCTGAGTCGAGAAGGAATTTCGCAAACCAAGTCAATTCACAATGACATTACTTCCTTCACCCCTTAATATGAACTTCATTGTTTCCCGCTACCCAACTTAGTTAACACTTGAAATTTTTCTTTCTTTCTTTTTTTTCATTTCTTTTTCACAATTTGAGTGTTTGACTTCCTCAACTAATAATTTTCTGGACTAAACTTCCTTTTCATTTCTTTTTCTCCCTTTTTTTTCTTCGAGTACAGACTGCAACTTTTTCTCTTTTGTTCAAATCATTACGCAGTCACCAATTGGCACAAGATAGAATTACATTTCCCTGAATTCAGTCTATTACACAACCATCGCTCAACACAAGATAATCATTGCAACTTCTTAGACTTAGACCACAGAACGATCCTTAATCAACAAAAGCTTGTGAATCCCTTCTCTATAGGTTCAAAACAGAGACAATGCAAAAGAAAGGGTATTCGTGGCTTGTAGCGTGGCATCAAAATCTCAAGGAAAGGCTAAGGCTCAAAAGGGCTTCTATTGGTACATGTATCATGGTAGACCCTTTTAGCAGGTCAAATTTGGTTTGACCTAATGCCTCTACTATATTTTGTACTTGAGCCAAGAAGCTACAATGACATGCACAAAAGAGCACATCCAAGAACAAATCAACCATGCAGGACACGCATCAAGGAAATAAGAGCTTAATATAAAGAGTAAAAGAAGCTCATAGGCTCAAAAGCTCACAAATTATGGTTTATGTGTATTCCTCCCATCCAAGTATGAGTATAGGTCATTGCTCAGTCTTGGTTCCGAACTGAAAATCTAGTGGACAAGGTCAGAATGGAGTTACTCGGGGTGTTGTTTTATCATATCAATTTTGGTTTGACTTAATTAGGTTGCAGAAATTTTTCAGTTTGTCCCCATTTTCAAACTAATTCAGAAATTATTGGAAAACTCATCTCTATGTGCTCATTGTTTATCCGATTATGCAATTTAGGAAGTTGGTGGTTCAAAAATAATAATAAGTGGGGCTGCTTCCTATTAAACCGAAATGTGGGTCTAAGCACAATTAAAAAAAACTAACAAAAAAAAAATTGAAAGAAGATGAATAAAACAGGGATAACAAAAAATAATAGATAATCATTCCCCCCACACTTGAATTCCACATTGTCCTCAATGTGGAGCGTGACAATACAAAACAAAATAGGGGAATGTGAATGGAATCAAAGGAGGGGACATGTTTTTTTTTTTTTTTTTTTTTTGAATGAAATTAACTAATAAGGAAAATGACAAAAATGAAAATAAAAAAATAACAATTTGAGGGAGTAAAGAAACTCCCCTCTCGGGTTGCCTCCCGAGCAGCACCTTTTTTTACTGTCGTTGGCTCGACATGTTGCTTCCTTCTTCATCCGGGATCAACTGGACTCCCAAAGCTCAAATTCTTCTTCATGCTCTTCATTAGGACCTGTGAAATAGGGGGTAGAAGCTCTTCATTAGAAATTGGTGATGTGACCTGAGAGATTTTACCTGATTGTAGTGACTTTGGACAGTCCTTTCCATCAAGTTCAAAAATTTCCTGTGTTGAAGAATCAATCACATTAATAGACTGAACAGGGTTATCATCATCAAGATTTTTCACGGAATCATAAATATTGAATTGAATAATCTCATTATCAAATTCGATGGTAAGTGAGCCACTACTAACATCTATCTTGGTCTTAGATGTTTTTAGAAATGGTCTGCCTAACAAAATAAGAGTAGAGTTGGGGGAGTGGTCATCATTCATGTTCAATACATAAAAATCTGCAGGAAATACTAACCCGCCTACTTGCACTAGAATGTCTTCAACTACCCTGTCAGGATAAGCATTAGAACGATCGGCTAGTTGAATTATAACATTAGTTTCAGCCAGTTTGGCAAGTTTTAATGAAGGATAGGTGGACCTAGGCATTACATTGATAGATGCTCCTAAGTCTATTAAAGCACGATTTATTTTCTTATTGCCTATTTGACAAGGTATGGTAAACATACCTGGATCCTTACACTTGGGAGGTAATTTTTTGTGAAGAAGTGCAGATACAGACTCACCCATTCTTACCATCTCGTTTCCCTTTAGCTTTCTCTTATTGGTGCATAGATTCTTCAAAAACTTCGCATATCGGGGCACTTGCTTGATTGCATCTAACAGTGGAATGTTGATTTCTACTTTCCTGAACATCTCCAGTATATCCTTTTCCTTGCCCTCCTTATTTGCTTTTGCTAACCTGCTGGGAAAGGGAGGTGGAGTTAGTTTAACATTTAAAGTGGGGTCAGTCTTTACCTGAGAGTTTTGTGAGGTGTCATCTTTCTTTCCAGCTTCTGTTTCTTCAACTTCCTCTTCAATTGCAGATGGTTTCATTTGTGGCCCCTCAACCTCCTTTCCCCTTCGCAGGGTTATGGCACTCACGTTCCTCGGATTAACTTCAAGTTGAGATGGTAATTTGCCTCCGGATTGTGATTCCAACCTGTTGATGGCTGTAGCCATTTGACCCATCTGGTTCTCCAGATTTTGAATGCTAGACTTAGTATCCTGCTGAAATTGAAGTGTGTTAGACGCCAACGTTTTAATCATATCTTCAAGAGACATACCTGAACTTTGGGGTCTTTGGTGATACTGTCCTTGTGAATGGAAATTTCCTTGTTGTTGGAAATGCCCTTGAGATTTGTTGGAGGGGAAACCCAGGGGCTTGTTATTCCCATAGCTTAGATTGGGGTGATCCCTCCAGCCAGGGTTATAGGTATTGGAGTACGGGTTGTATTGCTGTTTTTGAAATGGAAACCTTTCTGCAGCCCTTATCTGTTCGCCATTCTCCTCTTGCAACACCGGACATGTATCCGTTGGATGTCCAAAGTTTGAACAGATTCCGCATGCTTTGACCTGATTCAAGTTCCCTACAGCAAGCTGCTTAACGAGATTGGTTAGTTCATATAATTGACCTTCGATATTGGAACTACTTACCTCGTTCACACGGCGGACTTGCGAATCCTTACTTGAGTTGAATTGCTGAGTGTTCTCCGCCATGTTGGAGATTAAAGCTCGCGCTTGTTCCGGCGTCTTGTCCATGAGCGCTCCTCCACTCGCGGCATCTATCATGTTTCTATCCATCGGTGCTAACCCTTCGTATAAATACTGCACCAGGAGTTGCTCACTGATCTGATGGTGGGGGCAGCTTGAAATGAGTTTCTTGAAACGCTCCCAGTACTCATATAATGTCTCGCCATTGCTTTGGCGAACCCCGAAAATCTCCTTCCGGATTGTCCCAGCCCTAGATGCAGGGAAGTACTTCTCTAGAAACAATCTCTTCATATCATTCCATGTAGTAACTGTTCCCGATGGTAGACAATAGAGCCAGTCGGTGGCGGCATCCTTCAATGAGAATGGGAAGGCTCTCATTTTTATTTGCTCCTCGGTAATACCCGTGTGTCTTATGCTATCACATACCACGTGGAACTCCTTGAGATGTTGTTCACCTGATATCTCGATATGCGAGATATCCCCGCAAGTGCACGGGTTGTGAGATGTAATAAAGTGGACCTAAGAGTCCGGATTATCGCCCCACGAGGACTACTATTAAGTACCGAAATGTGTTAGTTCCTAACTCTATTTGAACGGGAGAATTTGTTTGAGATTGTTAACTACAACTGAAGAATTAAACTAAAGAAATAAAATTGCGAAATTGCTTTTGTTTTTAAATACGATTGTAAAGTAGTTGGGAATCCCGATTTCACCTAGCCAATTATATTAATTCCAATTTCATGTTTTATTTTCTAATTATGCATTCGGTCGAATTCACTAA
Organism: Ligustrum vulgare; assembly: GCA_963555705.1. Lineage (NCBI taxonomy): Eukaryota > Viridiplantae > Streptophyta > Magnoliopsida > Lamiales > Oleaceae > Ligustrum > Ligustrum vulgare. Next base: position 43,838,564 of record OY743173.1, on the reverse strand, counting down.
TTTAACTTGAAATTCCTCTCTCGAGTTTAAATCAATTCTACCTAAATAATTCAACCATGTATCTCTACAGAGGGTCCGAATATTCCTTATCTAGATGCATAACACACAAGAATTCACACACGACCGCAATAATAACACGAGTATATCTCTATCTCTCGTTCAATTACCGGATTTATTACCACGTTCTAAATTATTAAATCACCTCTCGGATTATGGAAATAACTCAATAAATCATGAATTGATGATCAAGCAATTTAAGCATTAAGAACAATAATAAATCAATACATGCAACAAAACATTAAAACAACTGAATTTGGAATTAAAATAATATGACTAGACTACATCGTTCATCCCAACATAGAATTTATTTACACATCATCAATAAATAACAAAAACAATATAAATTAACATTCATTAAAGATAATATAAAGAATGGAAATCTTGCACCAAGTTTTGATTCTTCAATTATCTTCAATTCACGCGCCTTTGCAATGCTTGATTCTCCAAGAATTTGATGTTGATTTCTCGATTGTGGGTCGTTCTATGGAGAGGCAAAGGTCTGATTTTCGTGCCTCTTATGTTGTATATATAGGTTTTGGAGAAAACCTAGGTCAAAAAGCCCAAATCCTGTCAAAAATCGCGATAAAAATCTGATCTGCGGCCCAGCCGGACATCCACGCGATCGCGTGGCTTCAACCCTAGCGATCGCGTGCTTGACCCTAAAACTCTCGGGTTATATTTTTGCACCATCTCGCGATCGCTTGGCACCCATATGGCGATCGCGACTTCCTTCTTTTCTCGGCTGTGTAAGTTGGTCCCTGACTTTTAATTGCATCTTCAGTCCTCAACTTCCAATTGTTGCAATTTAGTCCCCAAACTTTATCTTCTTCTCGATTTGCCTTTTTAAGCTCTTAATTTATTCAATTAGGTTCTCCAACCTCTGATTTCTTCTCTTTGGCACCATGTAGGTTTTCCGGTTGTTGTCACAAACTCCTCACTTGTCCAATTTATCTCTAATTAACATCCAATTGTGCCATTTTTCCATTAATTGCTTCATTCTTTGTCTTTTGGGATATTTTCTGAAAAATAAACGATAAACACAAATTAAATAGAAAATATTCCTAAACGACAATAATTACACCTAATTTAGACATACAAATAAGTGTATAAAATACACTTATCAAATACCCCCAAACTAGAACTATTGTTCGTCCTCGAACAATGTAAACTAAACTAACAAATTAAAATAATAACGTGCAATTATTTTTGTTGTGTCAACATGTTCACCATATGCCTCCATAGTCCAAATCAATTCAAGCTTCAGCAAGAGTTATGAACAACAATGCAAAATAATTTCTAGTTATATCCTGCCAGAGTTTCAAGTGTGTGTGTGAATAGCCAATGTCAAACGCATATTTATGCAAAAGATATACTCAACACTGTGTGGCTCATTATGCATAATCCAGCCCGAATGGAAACGTAATGCACAATGGCTGCTGAGCCACATCGGGAGTAGCTAGTTGTTTAAGAGTTCTGTTGTTAGCTTCCATTTGTCCCGCTACTCTCCTTTGCTGTCGAAAAGTCCTCTCGATTTCTGGGTCAAGATCAAAAAGTTCACAATTAGTTGACTGAGTTTTAAGCATATAAGCAAAGGAGCACAAAAAATATTATTTTTTTTTTTTTTGAAAAATTATAGAAATAAAGTGAAAATAAAATTAATAAAATAAAATGCAGAAAAATAAATAAAATTCTAATTAACTAAACAACTAAATTGGTTGACAGTTCCCCGGCAACGGCGCCAAAAATTTGATGCGTGTCGCAATGCACCAAAATAATAAATAATTCCTTACTTGCCAAATATTAATTAATAATGTAGTAGCGAGCGTAAAGGTCGATCCCACGAGGAACGAAAACTAATTTTAGTTGTTCGATCAATTAAATGGAATGGGGGGTTTTGTTGTTTGAATTGCTTGAATCAAAATTATGCATAAAATAAATAATTAAATATGACTAGAGAAATAATATGAGAAGAAATCTTGTTCTCGGGTTCGGTTGTACCCCCAATTAATGTTATATCTTTCCTTGTAACGTGTTTCTATCCCTAATTCAATTATCAATCATAAATAATCAACAAGCTCTGATTATCTAAATTCTTCCTTATGTGTATTGATTCAAAACAAGCTCTTCGAACCAATTCTAGTCACGGACAATCCTAAACAATCTCTTAGGATTTACTGCACGACTAGTACGAAAATCTAGAAGAATAGATTGAATTGGATCGTTAATTACACAAGCTCGAATTAATCAATCCAAGTTGAGTTATTACTAAACCTGCACGAGATTTATTTGCTACTAAAGTAAAGATTCAATGACAATTACGGATCAAGAATCTTAACATAGCATATTCATGAATCCAAAGATCAATAATCCAATTGGCCAAATTAAACTATTAATCAAATAAACTCAATTGAACATTCAAAACATAATAATCCAACAATTGAAATAAAGGAATAAATTCACGCTACTAATTTGTAGGAAAAGAAAATAACATAATCAAGTTAACACAACTTCCCCTTTGAACAAGATAGAAAATTTAGCCTAGCATGGTTGTGGAGTATTCTTCAAGTTGATTCATCTTCTCGAGTTGCTTAATTATTCTCCAATTCTTCAAGCGAGCCGCTCCTCTTTTCAATATTTTTTTCAACATTTTCTTGTCATGAAATTCCCTTTTTATAGCCTCAATTTCGTGCCCTAGCTTTGGCCTCAAGATATCCCAAAATTATGGAAAGATTTAAATATGGAAATTTTTGACTTGAATAGTTACGGCCGTGACTTTTACTTTACGGTCGTAGCACGGTGATGAGGTTCGAAGCGCGGAAGAAATGCCGGAAATTTCCGAACTCAGGTTGTAGTTGGACGGATGAATCATGACCCGATATTCACGACGCGATGGCTCGACGATGCGGAATAAAGAACCACGACTTTCGAAACGCCACAAGGATTTGCCCAATCTCCTTGATAAGTATCTGATTTGAACGACACAAATATTCTAGCAACTATTTGATAAGTTCAGTATTTGAACGCCACAAGAAATATTCTTGATAAGTTCGAAAAACATAGGAATCCACCTATAACTTTTATTGAATCCTCAATAAAAACTGTTTATATCAAAATCGAAGTCTCAAGTCTGAATTACAATGAATGGAAAGGAATATAAATAAGTAAAATAACCTAGCCGCTAATTGACTCAAAATAGAATTCTAATTAGACTAAAATTCTAAAATAGGCAAAAAAATAATTAAAAACAAAATCTAACCTAAAAATACGCAAAAACCCTAATTTCCGTCTGCATAATTGACTTGCTGTTTTGAAGCTCCAAATGATGGAATTTGGCCATAAAATCAGTCGGCTCAAGGGCTACAGCCCATGAGTTTTGCTTAGTGGCCCATTTCTACTCGAAAAACACATATTATGCATCTAATTCCGACGTGGTTGACTGTATTGCACTTTTATTTGGCTTGAATATTTAACTTTTTCCGTCAAGCTTGCTATGACTCCGATTGTCGAGGGTCCGGAACACATCATACCCTCCTTCTTTACGATGATTCGTCCCAAATCATAGCTTTGTTCCTGTTATGTCACTTCACCTCCTGGATCAAACGGAAAATTATTGCTTCCATGCCATGAGTTCAATAAATTATGCTCATTTGATTGGAAAACATGGAAGAGATGGAGCTTGAACTTCCTTTGCCATTTGTAGTGTGGTTGAAGCTTCCAAACATAATTAACCTGCAAAAAGGATTTAAAAAAAAATGGGGAGGGACATGTTAGCTTCATGAGGTACAAGGTATGGATCCTTGTATTCATGATAAACCACCACCAACTCCACTTCTTGAACCATGAGGCTCTTCTCTTCGCCTCTTTTCTCTTTTGCAACTTGTTTTTCAAATTTTTCATTTTCAAACTCAACCACATCTCCTAACTCCATACTTTTATCGCCATGCTCGTGCACTACCTCATTACTACCCAAATGTGGATCTTCCCATTCAAAGCTCAAAATTTGAACTTCTACCCCAACTTCCAATTTTTCTTCATCAAATTTTGGAGTTTGATCACCTAACTCCACATTTTTCTCATCAAGTTTTGGAGTTTGATTATCCGTTTTTAATTTAAACTCCCCCTCCTTCTTTTCAATATCCTTATCCCCACGATGCTTCCTATTACACCACTTTTCACTCTCCTTCCTTACTTTTCGTGAATCTTCTAATGCTTCCTCTAATGTCAACCCATGTAGTGCGCATACTTTCCCTTTCTTAAGGAATTTGTATATGTGCATACTATTATCATAAACAGCCTCCCTCCTACATCTCCAAGGTTTTCCCAATAAAATATGATAAGACTTCAATGGCACTACATCACACCATACATCCTCATTATACCTTCCCTGGGTAATAGGCACTAGAACTTGTTTGGTTACTTTGAAATCTCCAAACTCCCTCATCCACGTCATCCTATAAGGTTTATAGTGTGGTTGTAGGGGCAATCCTAATTTTTCAACCACGGTGCTACTAACGAAATTAGTAAAGCACTTTCCATCAATCGCCAAACTGCACCCCTTATGATCCACATAACATCTAGTTTGGAATAAACAGCCCGGATCATAATCCATTCCTTATGTGACGTTAAAAAAAATTCAAGAATGAAGAGGATTTAGACATCAAATAGAAAGAACGACTTTTATTGACTTGGAAGGAAATGAATATCAAGAATTTTAAAGAAACTCAAGAAAGTGGTTCTTGAATTTGGAATAACTTTTTTTTTTTTTTTTTTGAATAATGAATTTTCGGAATTAAATAAAAAATAAAATAAATTTTTTTTTTTAATAAATTCAAAAATTCGACACGAACGCAACAAAACAAACGGAACGGGATTTGGATAAGAATCGAATAAAACAAATACTTTTGAATTTTTGTTGGATTTTTATATGGATAAAAAACTGAAAAATTTTACTAATACGAAGAACAAGAAAACTCAAAAAATTGAAAACAAAACACTCAACAAGATATGGATGATTTTTATGGGACCCGATGATAAATATAAAAATCAAACTGGATAGAAAAACCTGAATTCAGAGTCCAGCTCTGATACCAGATGATGAGGTCCGAAGCGCGGAAGAAATGCCGGAAAGTTCCGAACTCAGGTTGTGGTTGGACGGATGAATCATGACCCGATATTCACGACGCGATGGCTCGACGATGCGGAATAAAGAACCACGACTTTCGAAACGTCACAAGGATTTGCCCAATCTCCTTGATAAGTATCTGATTTGAACGACACAAATATTCTAGCAAATATTTGATAAGTTCAGTATTTGAACGCCACAAGAAATATTCTTGATAAGTTCGAAAAACATAGGAATCCACCTATAACTTTTATTGAATCCTCAATAAAAACTGTTTATATCAAAATCGAAGTCTCAAGTCTGAATTATAATGAATGGAAAGGAATATAAATAAGTAAAATAACCTAACCGCTAATTGACTCAAAATAGAATTCTAATTAGACTAAAATTCTAAAATAGGCAAACAAATAATTAAAAACAAAATCTAACCTAAAAATACGCAAAAACCCTAATTTCCGTCTGCATAATTGACTTGCTGTTTTGAAGCTCCAAATGATGGAATTTGGCCATAAAATCAGTCGGCTCAAGGGCTATAGCCCATGAGTTTTGCTTAGTGGCCCATTTCTACTCGAAAAACACATATTATGCATCTAATTCCGACGTGGCTGACTGTATTGCACTTTTATTTGGCTTGAATATTTAACTTTTTCTGTCAAGCTTGCTATGACTCCGATTGTCGAGGGTCCGGAACACATCACACGGTTTCTGCATATTTTCCTTAAATTGAGGTTATGGCCGTGACATGTCCCTTTACGACCGTAACTGTGTTTCTGCACATTTTTCACCCTTTGAAGGTTACGGCCGTAAATCCTCCTTTACGGCCGTAAACGTGTTTCTGCTTATTTTCTTCTTGATTCATCATACTTTTACGGCCGTGACTTTATTTCCTTACGGCCGTAACTTTATTTGCGCCTAAGTCCCCAAACTTCAGTTTTGAGTGCGTTTTGGCCCTTTTTTCTTCTTTTCTCTTCTTTTATGATCCTATACAATATAAAACATAAAATGCATTAATAATACTTAGATAGAATCACATTATTGCTTATTCAAGGATATAAGTGCATAAAATAAACGTGAATATAACACTTATCAGTAGGCCTTGTTTGAGGGAAGGATTTTTGGGAATGCAAACAATCTTACATCTGTTGTGAGGAAGGAAATAAACCATCATATAATCTAAATGGGCTACTCCACCCATTACCAATTGGTTTTGGGTTGAAACCTCACTTCGGCCTGGGGTTTGGGCTTGAGACTGAGCAAATTGAAATATGCATGGTCCCAACAGTAATGATTATTTTATTACTAAAAGAATGATTTTCCTTGTGAAGAGTTGGAGTTCTACCACGTGTTAAGAGTAACATGTGTCACGATCTTAGACAATAGCTCATTCTATAAATAGATAACAATTGCCACAAAGAAAGAAGTTAGTAATTCAATACATCGTACTCATAATCTCACTCTCCTTTCTCTCTTTTACAAACATATTTCTTGTATTCAAATATATTTTACCCATAATGAATTCTAACTTGAGTGTCGGAGTGCAAAAGGGAACCATCCCGACTGCCTTTGCATATTGATCTCATTTTTCCAAGTGCGCTGATAAGTGTATTTTATACACTTATTTACATCCTAAAAGTAGGATTTTAATTGTTTGTTCAAGAATATTTGCCATTTATTTCATTGTTATTCGTTTATATTTCAGGAACAACCTAAAAGTAGAGAAAACAATGGAATTATAGCCAAAATCAAGCAATTGAATGATAAAAGTGTCAAAGTGTGAAAAGCAAGAGTTGATGAAGTAGATCAAAGCGTCAATTGGAAGAAAACTCAAGAAGAAATAATATTTGGAAGAAATCAGAAGTTCAGGGGCCAAATCGCAACAATCGGAAGTTGAGGGACTTGCTCTGCAAATAAACTTTGAGGACCAACTTACACTGAATCAAAAGATGAAAATTGCAAGGGATGATAATACTGCGTGGTTGCACACAGCAAAACCGCGCGGTCGCATGATAGAGTCTACAGGCGACTGAAGCTAAACCATTCATACTGTGTGGTCGCACTGTTATCTTCTGGGCCGGCAGCTGGGCTTTTTGCGCGGAATTCCGCCTACTTTCTCCCCAAGTAACCTAATTTTCGAGGAAATCTATATATATCAGACTTGGGGTACGAAATTAGGGGTTCCAAATTGTCTTGTTTCATGCCAAAATGCTGCCAAAGTGCCAAGGGATCCATTCCCACGTCAAGAGCAAAATTGAATACCAAAGATCAAGAAGATGAACGAGGTGACATCATTTTATTTTTCTTGTGATTTATATTCAATTATGTTTCTAGGTTAGGTTAATTATGTTAGAATTGTAATGAAATTTTGATTTCTTGAATCCATGTTTTAATCTATTCTTTAATTCATGCAAATTCAAGGTTTTGATGCAATTGATTTGTGCTTTGATTATCATATAATTTTCTGGCCAATTATTATGTGATTGATGTTATGATTTCAAAAGTTCGAAAGATTATGATTTCATTAGATTTCTTTCAATTGCCATAAAGTCCGATAGGAGATAGAAATATACCCCTATGCTTTGTATTTTCTACTATAGTATTCACAAATCTTGTAATGCTTTCTTACACATTTGATTCAACAGAGAAATATAGTTTGGTTGTGTGTAGGGATATGTGTTAATACTTGTCCAAAAGGTAGTTTTAACTACATTTAGAATACAAAAATTCAAACCCATGAATTTTATTTAAATAATTTGATTAAAATATGAGATAGAGTCAAAATGGATTCATGATTATAAGGCATTTATTCTCATAAGTTTAAAAATCAAATCTTGTCAATTTTCGTTTAATAATTATTTTAATTTTCAAAAACAAAATGTTCAACTCAATCAAATATCTTATTCCGGTTAAGGTCCGTAATCTAAAATACAATTTACAACAATCCCTGTGGGTACGATACTTGGACTCACGTCCACTTTATTACTTGTGCGATCCGTGCACTTGCGATTTAGCGAACATGCGCCGGAAATTAACTTGCGTGCTCAAGAGGGAAAAGCAGAGACATATTGATCAACAAATTTCAAAATCCAAATGATATCATGTACAATTATAAATATTGTATATTTTATTTATTCGCTAAAATCGAATAAGTTTAATGTCATAAAATTAATTTTTTCATAACGTTTATGTAAACTCATATTATATTAAACGTACCCTTATTGGACCTTTAACATGGACAACAATAACTTAATGCAATAAAATCAATTCATACAAACTGTTATCCTATCAATATTCTTTTTTATGTTACCTAACGAATAATTATAATTAAAAAAGGAATAATATATAATAATAAAAAAAAATGCAATTTCACTTTCAGATCACCAATTGAAAAACTAAATATTGAGATTTTTCCATGAAAAAAAGTTTTAAAGTAGAAAAGAATTTTCTCTCCCCGCAAGCAATGCCTTACCACTATGAATCAGAACAAAAAAAAAATGATTTTAGACAAAAAAAAAAAAACCAGAAAGGGGTGTTCCAGGTAACAATGTTTAATTAAAAAGTCGTTTGTGCATTCATTAAATTTTTGGGTTATGCATTTTTAGGAGGACTAATATGTTTGGTAAAATAATCATTTGAACATGAATATCTTTAAAGAATAGTTATATTCACACCACAATTTTTTATACCTACGCCACATTTTAATTACGTAAATTTTTTTTAATATTTTCTTACTTTTGCTTTTATGTCCTCATTTTTTTTAAAGCACTATTATTTTTAACTTTTAATTAATTAACATATTTTATTTTTAATCATAATTTATATCCAAATATTCCGCTAATGTGCATTGAAAATTTATTTTTGAATTTAGTATTAATTATTTACTTTAATTATTTAAAAATACGAGAGATAAATAAGTTTTTTTTCACCCTCATAAGAAATATTTTGGACAAAACTCATTTTTATGGACAAGATTTGAAAATTAATAAATGGTTGATGATAAAAGATTTATGTAAAAAACTTGGGAGCATAAGTGTAAAAATAAGAAAAGCTTAGGAATATTCATTGAAAATAAAATGTGGTGTAGTTAACAAATGTTGTGGTGTCAATATAATTACACATATTGAAATCTATAATAATAATAATAATAATTAATTCACATATTTATCCACCTTCGTCTACTCAAAAAGAAAGAAAGAAGAAATAAACAGTAAACTTAACATTTTGCCTTACATACAATTCACGCGTATTTGCCACATTTCGGGCAGGAGGTGAAGAACTTGCACATATTCCATGATTCTGGCACTTCAAATAAAAGAAAGGGCCCAAGTTTAGGTTTTATAGTTGGAATTGGAGAGATCGAGCGTCCTAATTGTTGCCAATATCTATAAAGTGTTGTCAATTGTGAATTTTATGTTATTCAAAAACATATTCTTAGTGTATTGATTAATTGGATTAGATCCTTCCTATTTATATTTATCGTGTTTGTACCACATTCTTCGTGTCTGTATCATATTCTATTGAACAATTTTCCACAGGAATTAAATGATTTTACCTAGAAAGATGAAAGTTAACAACAAATTATAATACATGGTATATGAGTGCGACAAACTCCTATATTTCCTTTCATTACGGTATATATTTTTGAACAAGTTTCTGGATAACAAGCCTAAAAGTTTTCTTATTGATTATATCAATATTGATGATGGTGGCGGTTACGAACAATCGTAGTACGGCCGCTCACCTAATATCAAATCATTGGGTAGATCTCACTTCCCTTCCCCATACCATAGCCGGAAGGGATATCCTATCCACACGAGAGAGAGTATGGGCCAGGGGCGGACCCATTAAGGGTCCAGTGGGTGCAACCACACCCACTGGATCCAGCCCAAATGATTTTTTTGGCCCTTCAGTGTTCTTTTTTTTTTTTTTTAAAGAATTTCCTCCCAACTTTTACACAAAGCTCAAAACCAACACATAACTCATTCCCCTTTCATTATTTTCTCAACCTACGACTTTGTCCATGCGGCTGCGCCTCGCCCTCATCAATCTGATCGTCACCTCTAGTCCGCCGCCCCGAGTACCGTGGTCCACGCCACTGTGGCACCGCCAGCCCACCACCGCAGCATCGCTTGAAGAACCTACTGTAAGTAGATTTCTTGAAAAAAAATTAAGGGTTCTTTTCTTTTCTTGAATAATTGGATTAATTAATTTAAGAACCTACTTACCTACTATAACTTAGCTCTAAGGACTAAGCATATTGTTTTTGGGTAATGGGTTGTGTAATTCTTTTCTGATATGGATTTCGGATTTGGGTTTTTCAATTTAATGTCCAGGAATCCTGAATCTAGGATGGAAAATTGTATATTTGTATTGTTCATTGTTTAATATGCTTTTTAAATCGTAATTTCCGTCTTCATTTCTTCTGAGACTTATTAGTATATTAGTTAATAGTTACTGACTTATTGTAAGTTGGTGACATTGTCTGTATTATTAGGATGGGTTTTTTGATTTTTCATTTTAAGTATTAATGTATATTTTAAGTCTTTTGTTTGATTGCTGTGAGAGAAGATGATTGGGGAATTAAGTTATGATTCATTATCACTTGTCATTGAATTGTCTGATTTGTATTGTTTAGGAAGAAATGTTGAAATATTTTAAACGAATGTAAAAAAGTATAAGAAGTCGTAAAGAGCAATTGTAAAAAAGTGTTATATTTTGAATATTATCTTTAAAATTATTTTTTACATTATTCGATGTTGCCCCCACTGGACTAAAATCCTGGGTCCACCCTTGGTATGGGCACTTGCCCTTAATTTAGTTTAGATGTGGCTCGAATCCCTTTATGCAAATATGATATTCATATGGGTTATATGCACAATGTTTGATATAAAATGAAACTGATGCTTAATGTTAACTTAATATTGTTGACATTTCCTATTTTTCCACAAGTGTGTAATTTAAGAAAACTTAATTTAATTACTAAATACGTGTATTTAGTAATTTATTAAATTTAAATAAATTACGCAAATATTTTTTGATAAAAATAATATCTCTTATTTTAGTGTCATTTTATTTTTAAAGATAATAATGAATCAAGAAATATTGAACTTGTAGGATCATGATCTCGAAATATTGTGTTGTGAATCAAGAAACATTGACCACTTATGGTAAATTTCATGATGATCTATTTTGTGATTTATCTTGGTATTCAAACATATCTTTGCATAGGGTAAGATCATCATCTTGATAGGGTCAAGCATATTCAAGCTTATGTATATATGGTAGGATTGTTTCTTGAATGGCCGAAAATCTTAATTGTAAAGATTCTTGTTTTGGCCGAAAATATGGTTCCTATTCTTGGTATCCAAGTTTATGTTAATCACTTGATGGTAAATGATTAACTTATGGTAAGATCCTTCATGATTGTTCTCTATCTTGATTTATGGTAAGATTTATTCAAGAATAATTATCTTACCTTTCTTTAATTATCTCTACTTTATTTTACAGGTAATAGAGATTTTTTATAACAAGGAAACTTGGAGGACAAGTAACTTAATTGCATTTAAATAGAAGAAAGACGGGACGTTTTTCTTAAGGAGTCAAGAAGCCAATTTTCGTGTGGTGCACAAATATTAAAGGCTTCAATTGTGTTGTGACTTCGGTACTTTAGGAGAAAGATTCAATCACTTAGAGAATGAAAGAATTTTAGCGTGAAGATCAAATGGGAGGTTTGAATCATATTTGAACGGGATTTCGTGGTTGATGAAAAAATGTTGCAGATTCAAATAAAGCTACTGAAGAGTGGTGGGACGCCAGCTCATATTACATAATATAGAAGGATCATGAAGTGATCTATTTCTTGGATGTTTGATAAATCTATGCATAGATTTATCCTATAATTTAGATTGATCTGTATAAACTCTTTTCTTAAATAGTGACCGGTTTTTGTCCGCAAGTTGCGGACCGTAGATTTTCCCTGTTAGGGTTTTTCTCACGTTAAGCTCAAATTATTGTATTCTTGTCTATTTACAATTCTGCATAATTTAATCTGTCTATTTACGTTTTACTATCTAGACGAATCTACATCAGTAAGATTCATCTGGTATTGCGCTAAAACAAATCCTAACAATTTACTGTTAATTGATTACTGTCCAGACTTATCTGTGACAGTCTGTTCATAGAATTTGGACAACTTTAAATTTTCATTTAAAATAATAATATTAAAAATATCGAAAATGTAAAATTCCAAAATAACGTTGCAAATTTACGTACAATGCGCATGTTGTCTTACTAATTATCTAAATGTGTTTGGGTAGCGAAGCCCACATTCACACTAACACAAACCATGACATTGTACCCTAAAATTATATTACAAGAACTTTGTTGTAAAACAATAGAGAATATAGAGAGAATCAGAGAGAATTTCTCATTAGGCATGTTTCTAATGAAATGAAATAGTTCCTATTTATAAGAGGGAACAATGGCACAATCGTAATATGTAAAGTTTACAGGGATATAATGGTAATGTCATTCACATATTTATATATTATTTATAACACTCCCCCTTGAATGACATATTCCGCAATTGCCTGCCTCGTTAAAACCTTGCTAAGAAAACCCAGTGGGATAAAACTTGAGCGAAGGAAAAAGAGTACAGCTGCTCCCCCTGATGTTGGCCATCATTAATCATTGAGTCTAATATCCATCAATGATAAATAGTACAAATCATGTACTGAAATCTGAAGTGCTTCAGAACTTCAGTGCTGCCTCGTTAAAACCTTGTCAGTAAAACCCAATAGGACAAAATCTGAACGAAGAAAAAAGAGTACAGCCGCTGCCTCGTTAAAACCTTGTCAGGAAAACCTAGTAGGACAAAACCTGGACGAACGAAAAAGAGTACAACATGTTTCTCCCCCTGAAGTGTGCAATTGAGGATTCAGGAACTTCTCGAACATTGATATCATCTTTCTTCTGGAATATAAAAATCTCCTTGTATAGCATTCTTCATAAGATGTCTATGATTTTCTTCATTTGTTGATATCATTCCAGTATAACAGTGTGTTGCTGAATTATAGCTTGTTGATAGCTATGATAATACCTTAAAAACCTTGCTAGGAAAACCCTGTGGGACAAAATCTCAACGAAGGGAAAAATAGTACATTATTCTCATTAATTTTCATCAATACGCCTCAACTGTTGTCTCATTAAAAACCTTGCTAGGAAAACCCTGTGGGACAAAACCTCAGCTAAGGGAAAAAGAGTGCAACGCGTATTTATTCCTTTTCATGGAATATCACAAGTATATTGATGCAATTTCGTATCTTTTCATCAAACATATCATTCATGATGAGCTTTATATAAATCGTTCATAGCTCATTTATGATGTTATAACATGCTATATTAAGCAATGTTGTACTAATTTATCGATTGCATCTTTCACTTTTGGTGAATAATCAAATTTAGAATTTACTTCTGGTGAATAATCAAATCTAGAATTCACTTCTGGTGAATAATAAAATCTAGAATTCACTTCTGGTGAATAAGTAAACATATTCATTTTCATATTCACTTCTAGTGAATAATCAATTTCCCAGATGTCATAAATAGTACACTCCAATTTTTACTTTCAACATATTATATCGTGGAGTTATTTGTATCATTCTATAGTGATACTAATCTGGGTATATTGAATCTTTCAATGATTTATACATGTATGTTCTTGCACTTTATAAACTGCAATTTCTAATTTGCAGGAGCATAATCAATCATTGAAATAGATATCAATTTCGACATATAATCTACAATCATTTTACTTGAAATCCTAACGTACCGCGATCAACTGGTACATCAAAGAATACTCTCAAAGTACCGAGATGAGAATCATACATTTTGATCTCACTCATTGGTATATCAAAGAGCTCAAGCTAGTGATTTAGACTATAGTCTATCCACCATATGTCATGCCAGTTCAATGAAAAATTTTGCACGCAATGAGTCGTCTTCTACGACTGTGTAATATTTTTCATTTGTACATATAATTACTGGCTTTACACATTTAAGAATTTGGACTTCAGGTCCTTGAACAATAATCCCTACATTTGGGTTATATACTTGGCCAAAGTATTATAATTTCATCAACCTCATTTTCAGAAGAGGGTTGTTTATGTATGCAGTCGACTTATTCATCGATTCCATTTCAACTCAATATAACATAGAGAGATCTCTGTATATGTTCTATCATCAGGTACCTGAGTCTCTTACATTTAATTATGTCCCTTTTACTCACCATGAATATTTAGTCTCAAAGGGATCATCTCAATCATTCAAGAGATATTTATTTTTGGAATCGATAGTCATTATGCTTCAGGCATAATTACACTTCAGGCGTGTTTTCCCCATAATGTTCAAAAATATTATATTATATCAATCGTCTAAAATGCCATAACACATGTCATCCTTTTAGGGATGTAATTTCAATCATATATCTCAGTGAGCTTTGGTGGAGTGTATGTATATCGCACTTTTACAAATCATAAAGCTTCTTGAGCTAATCCCTGTTTGACATAGAATATTATTGTATGATAAACAATTTCTGAATAAGTTATTCTCATAGAAAATAATTTGAAACTTTTGATAATCTAACCGTTTATTATAGAACTTCTGGTTTAATACGGTTTTATTTCATTTCTATGTATGAATATTTGATTCAATACAATATCGCTAAACTTCTGGTTCAATACAATGTATATTTCATTTATGAGCTTCTGATTCATACTATATACATATTTCTCCTGTACGTATGAACTTCTGGTTCACCAAGATATTTCACTTGTACATATGTATGAACTTCTGGTTCAATACAGTATTCATTTCATCAGTACGTATTTCTGTACAGTTCAAATCAGTATACCTTTATTACTTTTAGTATACCGAAAAATCAGGTACAATATCCAAGGAAATATCTCATGATCTCAATCTTGTCGCCAAATCATCCCTTATATCGAAAAAGGTAATGACACATTATCTCATTGTTCCCACCTTTTCAATAATTTATTCCATTATTTCTTGATGGAATCGATATCACTGACACGCGGAGCCACCGCTCTTTTACGCGTTGAATAATACATTTAAATAGATGATCTGGGAAGAAGGCTAGATCCATAAAAAATGGATATCATACTTTCAAATATTCGCAAATATTATTCCAATCTTCCAGTAAATGATTTGAGAAAAATTTATCGAATTAGGCTCGAAAGATTGAGGTTGCTGATGGATCATGCCATCCCAGAAGATGTTCGCTGGTTGATCGAAGCAAAAGTTCGATTAGCTGGTGAATTAGCAGATTCGTTTTCTAAGCACAAGCCTGGGTTAGGTAAGAGTACTTTTGCAAAGAAACGAAGAGCAAAAGGGTTGAACGGTTGTTACAAATGTGCTCGTTGGACATGTGATACTCGTTGCAAATCAGTAGGATATTCTTGTAGAAATCGAGATGATAAAATCGATTTCATTAAGGGTGGACTGAGTAAGGAGTCATTGGATGATATCCGATTGACTCTTGAGACGCACTCAAGTGGGTATGTGCAACGTGAACTCCTTTCCTTATATGCTCAATTTAACAAGGATAAAAATCGTTATAGTCTCGAAAATATAGTAGCAAAAGATCCTGTTTGCCAGGCTGTTATAAATAATGATGTTTTGACTATTCAGCATTGATACAAGGTAAATCATTTGATATATATGCACATATAAAATATTTTTGTTTCCTTTCACGAGTTTTGATAAAAGCTGGTTAAAAATATTAAATCACCGAAAGGTGAGTAGGGTGATTTTGTCAAAAGTAAATCTTCACTTTTTCGAAATACGAGCAGTAAATAGTGAAGTTTTTCAAGTTTAAAAAGTCAATGATTTTCACAGTTTATGCATCCCAAAATATCATTTTCTTATAAGTTTTTCCTTCTTTATTCTCTCAAAGATGGAAGGATCAAAACTTCGATAGATCAAAACTATCTGTGTATTTTGTGGATCAACTAGATCTCCATACTAAGCCTACTGGGTTTTTAAATGTTAACAATTTCTTTGATTATGCTGTGGAACAGGGATTCATCTCTACATTTTCTAGGAGGATCCTTATTTCTGCTCCTACTATCGATGAACTGCTGGATAAGTTGCAATCATATATTCCAATACAAGATCCAGCAGGAGTTAAGATAGATTGGTCGCAAGGAAGGGGAATCAAGCGAAAATGGAGTCCGGTTAATGTAAATTTATCTTTGTGAATCCTAGAATAGGTGGTGGTAGAGTATTCTCACTCTTGAGACACACCATAAATTTCTAGGATTTTATCAACGTTTAATCTTGTGTACCTCAAAGATTTAAGGTGGTAGAGTACGGAGTATTATTACTCTTGAAACACACCTTTTTATTTATTTCCTCAAAAGATCAGAAGTGGTAGGATACGGCTACTCCGAAACACATCTCTAATTTTGAGGATCATAAATGTTTCCCCCTTTTGTATTTTGCATGTATGACTCGTTTATGCTTGTTCAAGAGGAATAATAATATCATTTCAGTATGTTTAGATGATAATTTTTACTTCTTCTGGAGTAAATATGTACTTCTTCTGGAATACATAAGTGCTCGTACAAGAACTTTTCCAGACATTTATCATCTAATATTCATCTCATAATACTGATGAGATTATTTTCACATTAGCCATATCCGTGCTATCATGTGATATTATCTTATCATACATCAACATTCTCTTGTTGAAAAATTTTCATCTACCCATTCAAATATAGATATTGGTAACTTCTGGTACCATTGGATAAAATATTTTTATCAACATTTACCAACTTTTGATAATGATAACTTCTGGTATCATTTGATGAAGTATCAAATAACAATAATATTGTATATATATTAACAATAATAATACTAGAGTTATATCACAAAGTATATATGTTGACAACAACCCTCTAATATGTTAGAATTAACCAACAACTGAGGTGTTTATATGTATTCAATTGATAGGCCGACCATATAGGCGGTGACATGATATAATTAAAACTGGTAAAGCCAACCATGTAGGTGGTAAAACCAACCATGTAGGTGGCAGCATAATATAATTCAATTGATAGACCAACCATATAGGCGATGACATGATATAATTAAAACTGGTAAAGCCAACCATGTAGGTGGTAGCACAATATAATTCAATTAATAGACCGATCATATAGGCGATGACATGATATAATTAAAACTGGTAAAGTCAACCATGTAGGTGGTAAAACCAACCATGTAGGTGGCAGCATAATATAATTCAATTACCTTTCATGAGTGAGCGAGTCATATTTTTGGTCCGAAGTTCAAAATCTCGTCGGAACTGCTCCAAAAACAGTTTTTAAGAAAATCGCCACGTTCGACCGCCGAAAAATTTCAAAACTGCACAAAACAGAAAAGTAAGATCATAAAAAAATTCAAATCATCAAGACGAACAAACTGCCTTTTGACGTCATCGCGAAAATCCGCCACGCGCCGCCGTCGGCCGTCGCCGCATTCACATATTTATATATTATTTATAACAAACTTGATGTTTTTCATTAACTTTTCAACTTTATTTTATGTACTCATTGTATAATACAAGTGTGGCCTTGCCTAAAGTAATTGGTTACCTTTATAATGTTTCAAACCTTTTTGATGTAGCATCTTTCTCAATTATATATGGATTACTTCGCCTTTAAGCATTTATATGGATCCTGAGTGGGAGAATATACAAAATGATTCTTCCACACACACATATATATGTACAGTACTTTAGTTAAAAAGCTTCAAGCATGCATGCATGTAAAATCGACAATTACTTTTTCTAGCATTGATCATAGAAAAGTAAAAAAAAATTAAAAAATAAAAAATAGTACCCTCATTGCACATTTAAATTATTTGGTGATTATAAGGGTAATGGACTATTTATTTACATGTTTGAGTCTTAGTTTAAATGATTTTGTAATTAGAAAGCCTTGTTTTTGAAGTATCTTGAATGTGAATTCCTTGAATTCATATACTTGCGAAAGTTGAATGCCAATTAGAGCAATCTCTAGATATAGCTCAAGGACCGATCGATCAACTTCACAAGATCTTCGGTTTTATATTCTTGGAAATATGAATGATCGAATTACTAAAAAAAAAATGTGATAATGACATTATTTTCTAATTTCCATCATTAGCTTGAATCTCGTCATATGAATCATTTGATATACATTCGAAACACGAATATATAACGTTATATATATAAAAATTAAAGAAATGCATCATAGGAATATTATAAATCCATGCCTTTACAAAAAGAATAGACCATTTCTTCACATTAGACAAATAAAGTACTGGAGATTAGTGGAATCTTAGTATAGCCTTCTTTTTCCCTTTTCTTTTTCCAGTTTTGTATCGGAGTCCATGCTCCTAGCTCACACCTTTCTCAGGCAATATCCTTTTGATTACAAATCCAATTAATTTTTTGTAGAAAAGATAAGCAAAGATAGAAAGGCAAGTTGATGTCCACCGTGACAATATGCAAGCTAAAAGGGTTGTCAAAAGTAGCAAATCCCAGCTATAGAAATTGAACAGGGCCACGAGATTTCTTGAAGCTTTTGTGATTTCATTTACCTGCAAAAAGCAAAAGTATCCAATTAATTATTTAAATCAAAATTATTAGTATATTACTGAATTAAAATACGATGAAGAAAAGAAATGTACTGTGGTTATTATATAATAATTACCATTTCTTCCAAAGAGCCTTCTCATGAATATTAAGAAGATGATGAATAAAGCAACCCCAGCTAATAGTCCAATTATTATAGCAAATGTTTTCTCCGCTTCATTGTATGACGAATCTGTAAAGAGAGAGAGATACCTGTGAAAATCATCCATATGTATATAGCCCTCTTTGGTAACACCGTAGCAATTATAAATTGGTTTATTATGTTTTTGAGGTAAAATATATGGTTAAAAAATAGTTCTTGAAATTGCGTTGTACATAAATTAATTTATAAATTATAATGATTACATTAAAGAACAGAGACTAAGATGCTTGATGCATGAACAAATACGTGGAGGACAGTATTGAAGAAGAAGAAGAAGAAGAAGAAAAGTTAATATCTTGTTTATATGTAACACCAATTTTAATGTATTACTCCGTATCGTGTACAATAAGTTCAATTCCTATTGTGGGCGTGATAGAATTACGTGAGGTGGGTCTTATGTAGGCTTAGAAGGACATCAAGAATTTGAACCACCCATTGTATTTCGTGTAATCGAAAAATTGAAGCTAATTTATATATCGAACATATTGATCAAAATGTTTGGAAAAACTTTGCAAGAATTAATCAGTTAATTCTTCGTGTATTTTCTTACCTAGACTACCATGCACCAAAGTTCTAAGCACTGATCATGGAAATGAGCACTTATGATTAAAGAATTGCTTAAACGTACCATGGTTGGATCTTGCATAAACGTGAGCTCCACTGGTTGAGTACCTAGCATAGCACTTGGCCAAGAACATGTCCCCAAAAACAGCGCCACCGCACTCACCTTTCAGCAGCCTAATCGCCTCCGTCAAACAATCCTGGCACTGGCCCGTACTCAAATCCCCCACACATTGCGCCACCCCCTGAACGTCCAAGGCGCCACCCACCCTATAGGCTTCACCTCCTCCATTCAAGCCTGCTAGCACCGCATCACGGCGGCTCATTTCATCATTATTAAAACCATCAGACGGTCCACATTTCTTCATCACAGCAGTCTTGTCCTCCACCCCTATGAATGTAGCATTGTCATATTTCACAAAGCACCCTTCTAACTGTATAGATCCACCGCATGTTTGCGAGCACAATGGACCGAGTCGAGTCACTGCTTGCGCCACGCAGGTGGCGCAATCAGGCATGGCTAAGTCTCCTCGACATTGGTACAGGCCGTATACTATGTCCTGTGGGCTTGACCCCATGACAGTGTACTTGTTGTAGGAGGAGTAAGTGGCTGAGTTCACTAGGGAGGTAAGAAGTGAGTTGAGGTTCGATTCGTATGGCGAGTCTTGTGCGTACTTTATCTGTGAGCAGCCACCATAGACGAAAGAGTCCAATGAGGAGGAATATGCAAGCATGAAGAAGCTAAAGAAAAAATTGAAGAACGTTAGGATTTGAAGAAGATGATGAACTGTTTTTGCCATTTTTAGAGAGAGAGAGAGAGAGAGAGAGAGAGAGAGAGAGAGAGAGAGAGAGATAGATAGATGTAAGGCCAAGAGAATGGCTGCACCAAATCAATGCGTATTTAAACAAAAAAGTAGAAAAATGCTACTTAACAACCCTGTTCAAATGAACAAATCCTAAAATATCGCGAGATATTCAGTTGTGGGTTTCATATCCTCGTGAGAAAGTGCTGTCAATTTTTATTTTTTAAGTACAATAGAACTGTGTACGTTCCTTCTCCTCACCAGAAAATCATTCTACAAATGATGAAAAATAACTCGCTAAGCTAAGAAAACTTCGTATTTATGTCACATTAATACGCATTTCCCATTGCACGATTGCTTTTTTTTTTTTTTTTTTTTTTTTTTTTGTGGATTTACATTAATTCCCTCTATTGATATAATATGTCCCAAAAATACCACTCCAACGAGCCAAAATCCACACCTACTAAATTTAGCATATAATTGCTTATCTTGTAAGGTTTGGAATATTAATCTAAGATGTTCTATGTATTCATCATGATCTCGAGAACACACTAAATATGAACAAAACATCATGTTCATCAGATCTATAAATGTTACTAGAGCATTGATCAACCTAAATGACATCACATGAAATTCATAATGACCATACCATATTTTGAAAGCATTCTTCGGTACATCACTATCCTTGTTTTATTGTGAATTGTTACCTTGTTCAATTATCTATAATCTATACAATTGCAAAATCGCATTGTACCGTGTTTCCTCTTCACAAATAAAACTGGTGCTCCTCATAGAGATACATTAGATCCGATAAAACTCTTGTTTACCAATTCCTGCAAATGAACGTTTAACTCTTTCAGTTCTACTGGAGCTATTATATATGGTGTCTGTGAAATTGATGTAGTTCCAGGAATCAAGTCAATAGTAAACTCGATATTCCTATCTAACGGTAAACCCAGTAGTTCTTCTGGAAATACATTGTGAAATTATTGGACCACTTGAATGTCTTCAAGTTTTATTTTGCTAACATTTGTATGAATAGCATGAGCCACAAATATATGCACAACAACCCTTCTTGAACAATTTTCTAGCTTCAATAGCAAATACGACATAAGATGGTAAGATTTCATATTGTCCACTAAATATAACTTCAGGTTGTCCTTGTTGTCTAAACACAATCTCATTTCAAAAGCAATCAATTGAAGCACGATTTGTAGATAAAAAGTCCACAGTCAAAAAAAAAAAATCAAAATCATGTATGCCAAGAGGTATCAAATTGGCTTTCAACCAATGATCATTCACCTTAATCCCACAATCTCGATATACACTATCATCCAAGAGTGATTTTCTTACTGGTGTAGCGACTACCAAACAACAACTATCTAAAGGTTCTGGTTTTTTGTTCGCTTATATAGCAATTGCAATTGAAATAAAAGAATGTATAGATCTAAGATCAATCAAAATAAAACCATCTCTATCAAAGATAGATAACATACCAATAATGATATCTGATTCTCCTGTCTGGACTATCGATTTTGCTTCGCTACTACACGTTACATTGAACTGGAATCCACTGTTTGTGCCTGCTTTACTGTCAAAAGTATTTCTATGATTCTCATTCTGTCTTGTGCTACCAATTATTTTGTTGGAGAAATATTCTCCGTCACAAGTCACTCTCTTGTAATAAGATTGGACACTTCTTCCTAATGTGTCCAACTTAGTCACAACAACTCACTTGGAATTTAAGCACTCATCAAGATGAGATCTTCCATTTAAATTGATATTAAGGAAATTTAGTATTGTTGGGACTCTCATCTTGTCTGGAATTGAATGATCTTTGTAAAGAGCTCTAAGTATTAAGACGACTAGTGATGGGTTGATGTACAGTACTGTGACTGAATCTGAAACCTTAACTTCCTCTTGGTTTTGGTTTTGGTTTGAATTGCCTAAAATTGGATACAATTGGTAAAAATCCTCTATTATCCATCTGAGGTGGTCTATAGATAGAGGTACATGCCCATTTCTGTTTGTCACTACTTCTAAACTGTGTCGTTTCTTTACGAGTTGATCTTTCTGAAATACTCTTCTCTAATCTCAAGGTTGATTCCTCCAATTTGCCAAATTTTTTCCAACCTTAGGCTGTCACTGATAATCTGATCTCTTCTCTTAAATCATTTCAAATCTTCTACATTTGTCAATTTCATTGCTTACTGGGACATAAGCATACTTTGAAAGTTCAATAATTTTGACCAAATATTCTGCAACAGTTATATACCCCTGTACTAACTTCAAAAATTCCTCCTACTTCGCATCTTTAAAAGAACAGGGATAATAAAAATCATAAAAGATACTTTCAAAATCTGCTCAAGTGATAATAGAAGGATCTCGATATGTGCTCTGTATTGACTGTCACCAATCATATGCCCCCATCCTCTAACAAGAAAGTAGCAAGATGCAATCTTCGATAATACAAATAACTCGTAACATAAAAAACTCTAGCTACTTTAATCATCCATATACTTGAGCAACTGCAGCATCAATTATAGCTGTAAAAACTTTAGCCCCCAATTCTGTTGCCCTCTCAATACTGAAATTTCTCTATGTACTGTGCATAGTTGTAACAAAAATCATTTCAACAGCAATAGGATCATTTCCAACTAACTACATTTCCTTGTCCTGGATGTTCAGATGGTTGATAGACTGATTTCCCTACTCTTTTAGACTCTCTAAGGTCATCACTTTAAGGAGCAATGTGAGTCTAGGAAAATATATCTTGGATCCTTCGAGTTCTGCCACCAAGGCACGACTTACCTATATGAATGATACTCTAAACATTAGAATGCATGCATAATACAAGCATATGGACTCTAAACCATGCTCTAATACCAAACTGAGCCAACCCAACTCGAGTAACACTAGTGGACCCAAAACGTGACGTTTGTCGATGTTAGATACCAACTAAAAGTAAAACCCACTATAAAGGTTACTAGAAGCTGCAACTCAATTTAAGTTCTTTTAAGAAAAAAAATTGACATTATCTCCCCTGTAATTTGGACTATGCAACTTGTAATCAAACATGCAACATTCCCAACAATATAATCACAACTCACAAAACAACAGAGATGAGCTAAGTTTTCAAACTTTTATTGTGAAAACATTAGAAACTGTACATATAGACGCAAAATACATAGTGAGTCTCATACTACATGTGATGCAAAAGTGCAATCCAAAATGAATACCTATCCCAAAATAATGACTAGTGAACTAAAAGAAGTATATAATCATGGGTACTTTCTAGTCCATTTCGATATATATCACATATGTCTTACATTTCTTTTAAGGGATAATCATTCACAATGTTTTTAATTCCACAACTATCAAACTGTGATAACATTTCAAAAAAATCACATTAGGACAATTAATTCACATAATCACGCTTAACGTAATTATATAAGTAATTTATCAATATCTGAAAATAGTTAATTTTCCACTCACAGTTTAGGAAATAGGTCCATGCTATCTCATTCAGATTTTTTCAAACAGTTTTGGGAAGATACTTTTGTTATAACAACTATTTAATTAATAATCTCCCTATCTCAATTATGCGAAATAAAATGCCATATGATATGATTTACTATCGCAAACCTGACTATCACTTCATGAAAGTTTTTGGTTGTGTATGTTGGCTATATCTTTGTCCCTTTAACAAACAAAGATTGGTTATATATATTTGCATTTTTATAGTCTAGTGGCTACAAACTTTGCAACGTGAAAAATTTATGTTTCACATCAAGCTATATTTTATGAAACTTACTTCCCTTATAAATCACTCATCCATATGGAGTCCTCTCGTACTTGTATATCTATTGACTTACCATATCATATTACAACTCTCCCTTCAGTTTGTAATACTATTTTAACCCATGCAAGAACATCAAAATCTAATCCAGCACCAAACTTATCTATTTGTTCAATGCCATCATTATTAGATCCTTCATAACGATGGCCCATCATCTACTCCACCTGAAGCTCCTCTTAACACTAGTAAAATGGAATAAATTCGGAGCTGTAACAAAGTATGCAACATCCAGTGGAATACTCACGCCATGATTGTTTGGTCTAAAATTAATATTAGGAAACCTAAGACTGTACATGAAGAGAATGAAATTGAGAGAAAAATGGAGGGGAGAAAGAGAGAAGAAAAATAAGTATCGTCAACAGTGGGGATGCAAAAAAATCCACCCCACAGGGTACCCCCCCACCACAAATGAGGCGAATTTGGCTGCTCTACGAGTTGGTGGTTCTAGTATGGGTCGACTTTATCATCCAGAGTCAAATCTCGGGTTGGGGCAGCTACAGAGTGACCTTTAAACCCGACCCACATATTAATTAAAAAATAAAAAATTAATTGAAGATATAAAAATTCATTTAATAGTCCAGTAATTCACTTAACAAAAGTTTTAGGCCCACTTAACCAAGAATTTACTAGTTCTGTTTAAATAGATTGTTTAAATAGAAAATATACAATCAGGACATTAACAGGGTGGGTATGGGATGGTTCACCCAGCTCCTAACCCATACCGGCCCCACAATGAAATAGCAGGTCATGGGGCAGGCATGGGTTCGAGGTTCTTCTCGCTATCCCCGCCCCCATGCCATCCCTAGTCGACGACGTGGTTTCAAAAATAGGTGGGTTATACTATTGAAGATAGGAGTATTTGGTTAAGGAGTCCCAACGATGGGAAGCCAGCAGTTTTTGTTCCTCGACATTGAAAAGTAAGTAATAAGTTACTTATTGAAAATCTATATTAAGTTTAGGGTTATTAGATTGTTAGTTTAAATTCAATTTTATCAAAAGTGACTTTAAATAAAAACGAAAAGATTAGATTTTTAGTATTGCCTTTTTAATCATTAAAGTTAGTTGACATGGTTATTTGTTGATTTAGGCATTTGAGTAATTTTAGTCGGCAACGTTGTGTCTTCTCTCAACTGCACCCATTTACTAATGTATATGTGGACATAATACTCGGTGTTGAATGCCAATATTTTAGAAATTTTTTTTTAACTTTTTATACTTACTTCCCCAACCAGATTGTATGCTTTCTTCGTTCATCGTAGACTTAAGATTGATGAAATATTGATTCAACATCAGACTTCAATTTTAAAGGAAATAACAATAAGAACTTGATGCAGTCATCTGAAACTGAAACATACTATCGAGCACCAGTATTTGAAAGAATTGGTTCTAGTCTCCAAACATCACTGTAAATTAAAACTAAATGGAACTTTGAAATTTAATTAGAAGATCTAAATGGAAGGCTACAACTACGTGCATTATGACAGTTTTAGCGGACTGGGTATCTTTTGTTTGTCACAAGAAATCTAATGGCTGAGATAACTTGTTTGACCACAGGGAAGAAAGCATGACAAAGACATTGTTGGAGAGAGCCAATTAAGTTGGAGAAGGAATGTATTTTTTCTTTAAACCTGCTTTGATGAAGGATTCTCCTTGAGTATTCCTTGAAAACTAAAAGAATTATGATGAAATTCAGAGAATAGAATTATCCTCAAAAAATTGTTGGATGAAAATAAGATTTTTTTTTTTTTTTTAATTTTAGGAACAAGTAATGTTTTATTAAGAGTAAAAGGTTTAGAAAGATGAGGAATAAGAAAGGAACCAATTTTGGAAACTCGAAAATCTACACCATTGCCAACTTGTATTTGATCAGAACCATCATGATCTTCACTGCGCAAATTGAGGTTGGCCATATCATGAGCAATGTGGTGGGTAGATGCCATTCGGTTGGAATGTCAGTTGAAGCTCAACGCAACCACTACTTGAGGGTTTCAGGTGTTCACTGAGGGTCGTGATAGGTTACAACGAACCTATGGAAACACTTTTTGGTCGAATGGCCAGGCTTGTCACACACTTGGCAGATGATATGTTCACGATCCCTATAGGGGTCGGAAGCTCGAAAACCACCATAGTTGCCATGTCCCCTACCTTTGTAGCCACCACGGCCACAAAAATTATTCTACTAAGGCTGGCGAGTTGCGACATTCACAAATACTTGAGCCAAAGGTTGATTGTGCGAGACAAGTGGGACTCCTAGTGAGTAGTAGGAAGTACACTTCCTCTAAAATGACCGGTTCCTTGTGAGCTATATTAGAATTGTGAGAATCAGTGAAGAAGAGAAGGAATATTCAATCTTGATTCAATCTGGATTGAATCAGGATTGAAAATTAATAAAGAAGACAAGGAATCCTGATTCAATCCTGATTGAATCAGGATTAGTTTTAGGAGCTTCACCAAGGTAGCAATGAACGGATCAAGACTCTAGAAGATTTTATTAATCTTGTTTTGCATTTTGATTTATTTTATTTTACATTTACAGCTAGATTACTCAACCGTTTTTAGTTAGAAAGATTCCTTTAGTTGTATGTATATATAGATATAGATGTCCTTTTCATTCATTTTGAACACACACAGAAATATTATATATAATTTAGTCTGAGAGTTCTTCTCTCATCTTCTTCTTCATTTTTCAATTAAATTTTTATATGGTATCAGAGCCATGTCAATAACAAATCCAATTCATCAAAACCAAAATCAAAATGTAGCAGATAACACATATGCTCAAAGAAAAGCCAAATACTATTGTACCTACTGTAAAATGGTAGGACACTCTCTTGAGAGGTGTTTCAAGGATAATCCAAGTAAATCATCATGCTCTTATTGTCAAATGCCCGGTCATACAGCAAATAAATGCTTCAAATTAAATGTATATCCATTGAGTTACAAATCTACCAGCAGTAACAAAGTCTCGGGATCCTTTGTCAATCAAGCCAACACTCCTATGTCTTCTGGTCAAGTACAGATGAATGATGATTCGCAAGTGCATCTGACTCAAGAACAGTATACTCAACTCATGGCATTACTCAAACCACAGAACTCTCAGACACAAAACTATACTTCCTCTGCAAATCATACTGAATCCCATTCAAACGATGGTAACATGCCCAAAATTTCTTTTATATCTCTATGTCTCTCAACTTATAATGTTAAAACGTCCAACCCTTCTTTAGCACCTTGGATTTTGGACACAGGTGCAACGGATCATATGATCTGTTTTATTTCTCTATATACTTCAATAAAAGCTGAAGTATCTAACTTTGTAACCTTACCTAATGGAGAAATTGTGCCTGTTACTCACACTGGATCTATAAAATTTTCAAACTCTTTTGAGCCTTGATGATGTTCTTTGTGTGCCTTATTTTTCCTTCAATCTCATATCAGCTAGAAAGCTAGCACAAAACATAAATTGCTGTATCATTTTTCTCTCTGATTTGTGCTTTGTTCATGACCTTTTGACTTGGACAACGATTGGAATGGGTGAAGTAAAGCAAGGCTTATATCATGTTCTGCAGAATGAAGTCTCACCTAAAACGTTAGTCACAAAACTTTCATTCTTAACACACAAAACTCACGTCAGTGTCTACTATTTCTAATAATGATTTTGATCTCTAGCACTATAGATTAGGAAACTCCACCTACTCAAAATTCTATTTAGAAAATCATGATTCAAAACATACTAAAAGTCCTTGTATTGTCTGTCCTTTAGTCAAGTTACAAAAACTTCCTTTCCCTATCAGTCTACATATATCAGAGAGGTGTTTTGATCTTGTGCATTGTGATATTTGGGGACCATGTAATGAAATTAGTTACAATGGATTCCGCTATTTTTTAAGCATTGTTGATGATTTTAGTAGATGTACTTGGATATACATGCTTAAGCTAAAATCTGAAGCTAGAGAAACTTAACAAAACTTCTTTCCATGATAGAAACTCAGTTTGAAACCAGAATAAAAATAATCAGATCTGATAATAGAGGGGAGCTTGACATGAGACAATTCTATTTAGAAAGAGGAATAATGCCTCAAAGATCTTGTGTGGAAACTCCACAGCAAAATGCTATTGTTGAAAGAAAACACCAACATATATTAAATGTTGCAAGAGCTTTAAAGTTTCAAAGTGAACTTCCACTAAAATTCTGGAGTGATTGTGTACTCACAGCTGTATGCCTCATTAACAGAACTCCAACACCCCTCCTAAACCATAAAACACCTTTTGAAATTCTTTTCAAAACCAAACCTAACTACAATCACCTTAAGGTCTTTGGTTGTCTCGCTTTTGCCACCACCTTGATGAATGGTAGACATAAGTTTGATTCTAGAGCTAGAAGATGTATAATTCTGAGATATCCTTTTGGTATTAAAGGCTATAAGTTGATGGAGTTAGGGACAAACAAAATTTTCATCTCTAGAAATGTAATTTTCCATGAGAATGTTTTTCCATATAAGGAAAATCCTAACATCAGTTATTTCAATTCAAGTTATTTTCAAATTCCTACTGTCCAGATACCTATCATTCCCTATTCAGAATCTGAAATGAACAATTCAGATTACTTTGATTCCACTAAAAGTCTTGAGCATACTAAACAGTAATACCTGTTGAAACACCAAAAACTTCTTCATTACCAGACATCAATATTGAAACAACTGAAATTTCATCTACTTAAGAAACTACCAACCAGTCACCTCAGAATCAGCCCTTACTTCGAAGGTCTACCAAAATAAAAAGTACTCCTATACACTTGGAAGACTTCATCTTCCAGCAAGCAACTTTGGTTCCGCATTTACAAAAGTTGGACAAGAAAAAGGTCATCCTTCTTCCAAGTAATGCTTTTCCACTTGAGGCAACTTTGTCTTATCATAAACTCTCACCAAAACATAAGGCTTTTAGAATTTCTATTAGTAAACATACAGAACCTAAAAACTTTAAAGAAGCTATCACTTCTCCAGAATGGTGTAATGCTATGAAAAATGAGATAAATGCTCTTGGGTTGAATGATACTGGGGATGTCACTAATCTGCATCTTGGTAAAGAAGCTATATGATGTAAATGGGTTTACAAAATCAAGTTTAATACTGATGGGACAGTGGAAAGGTACAAAGCTAGGTTGTTAGCCAATGGATACACACAACAAGAGGGCATTGATTATCATGAAACGTTTTCTCCCGTGGCAAAATTAGTTTAGGAAAGGACTCTTTTGGCAGTTGCAGCTGTAAAAAAAATGGCATTTATTCCAATTTGATGTGAATAACGCTTTCTTACACGGGGACTTAAATGAGGAAGTCTATATGGAATTTCCTCCAAGTTATTTAAATAAAGATGGATCAAAATTTTGTAGGTTGAAGAAAAGCTTGTATGGCCTTAAACAAGCTTCTAGGCAATGGTATTCAAAATTATCTAATTTCATTGTCAAGCAAGGTTTCAATCAATCTAAGGCAGATTATAGTTTGTTCACAAGAGACACCAAACAGTCCTTCACTGCTATTCTGATATATGCTGATATCATAGTGACTGGTAATTGTGTGGAGTCCATAAACTCTCAAAACATCTCTTCATGACAAGTTCAAAATGAAAGACTTGGGACAACTCAAATTTTTCCTTGGCATTGAGGTAGGAAGATCAAACAGAGGCATTCACATTAGCCAAAGAAAATATGCCCTTGACATACTGGTAGATTTAGGAAATATAGGTGCAAGACCAATCAATGTTCCTCTTGATCAAAACCTCAAACTTTCCAGAGACAAAGGGGATCCTATTCCTGATCCATCAATCTATAGAAGATTAATTAGGAGATTGTAGTGTTTGACGATAACAAGGCCTGATCTTTCTTATTCGGTGTAGCTGCTATGTCAATTCGTGGACTGTCCTAAGATGCCTCACCTTGACGTAGCATACAAGGTTTTAAGATACATCAAAAGAGCTCCTAGACAAGGTATACTGTATTCGACCAATTCAGATTTTTGACTCATTAATTATTGTGATTTGGACAGGGAAGTGTGCCAAGATACCAGAAAATTAGTTAGTGGTTACTGTGTGTTCATTGGGTCATCATTAATATCATGGAAGTCGAAAAAACAAGGAGTTGTATCAAGATCCTCAGTAGAGGTAGAATGTAGAGCCATGGCAAATTTATGTTGTGAGTTAACTTGGATGAGATATTTACTTAATGATTTACAAATCAAACATCAACAGCCGGCCACCATGTTTTGTGATAGTAAAGCCGCGATCCACATTGCTTCAAATCCTGTCTTCCATGAAAGGACTAAACATACTGAACTTGATTGCCATATTTTTCGAGAAAAAGTGCAAGATGGAAGTATAGTCACATCTCATGTTGATAGTAAATTTCAGGTTGCAGACATTTTAACTAAAGGGGTTTGTTCTACGAAACTTCGTTTTCATTTGGCCAAGATGGGAGTCGAAGATATCTACTCTCCATCTTGCAGTTGGCTATCAGAATTGTGAGAATCCATAAAGAAGAGAAGGAATATTCAATCCTCATTCAATCCGAATTGAATCAGGATTGAAAATTAATAAAGAAGAAAAGGAATCCTGATTCAATCCAAGGAAACAATGAACAGACCAAGATTATAGAAGATTCTATTAATTTTATTTTGTATTTTGATTTATTTTATTTTACATTTACAGCTAGATTACTCAACCATTTTTAGTTATAAAGATTCCTTTACGCGGTGGCTAAGTTTATGCGCAGCTAGATAGCCCGAGCATGAGACTGAGATGATGGCTAGTCATACACTAGAAGAGGTGGTGTGTGACACTACTTGAGCCAAGATAATTTCGGTAATAGTCGAGAAAATAATAGCCAGCACAATAGCTGAGATTTGGTGAATCCATTCTTCAATATTGATATGATCAAATGCATTTGTGAGTTATTGAAAACACGATAGCAAGAAAATCAGTGGCAATTCAATAGAGACTAGGCGATGCACAATTATTGAAGTTTGAATTATACAAGTCTTAAAGGAGCAATGTATAAGGCACGATACAGTGCTGTTGGGATGCAAACAATCCCACATCGGTTGTGAGGAATGAAATATACCACCATATAACCCAAGTGAGCTACTCCACCCATTACCAATTGGTTTTGGGTTGGAACCTCACTTGGGCCTGGGGTTTGGGCTTGAGATTGGGCAAAATTAAAATATCCATGGTCCCAACAGTGGTATCAGAGTCGGAAAGATTGTCTGGTGGACGCACGATCGAGTGGATGTGACTCCCTAACAAGGCAGATGAATCGAGATGATGAGAATCAAGATAAAGAATTCCTGTGATTTCTCACGAGATGGAAAGATCCATGGTAACATAGTGTGCAGCGGCTATGGTGGATTATCTCGGTGAATGGTGATCTCTCTGGGCATGAGGAGATGTGACGGGATTTATCTTGAGGGAGGGCCAGATGGGCCAGGTGTACCTCGTGGGCCTTGTTTGAGGGAGGGATTGTTGGGATGCAAACAATCCAACATCGGTTGTGAGGAATGAAATATACCACCATATAACTCAAGTGAGCTACTTCACCCATTACCAATTGGTTTTGGGTTGGAACCTCACTTGGGCCTGGGGTTTGGGCTTGGGATTGGGCAAAATTAAAATATCCATGGTCCCAACTGGTGGACGCACGATCGAGTGGATGTGACTCCCTAACAAGGCAGATGAATCGAGATGATGAGAATCAAGATAAAGAATTCCTGTGATTTCTCACGAGATGGAAAGATCCATGGTAACATAGTGTGCAGCGGCTATGGTGGATTATCTCGGTGAATGGTGATCTCTCTGGGCATGAGGAGATGTGACGGGATTTATCTTGAGGGAGGGCCAGATGGGCCAGGTGTACCTCGTGGGCCTTTTTTGAGGGAGGGATTGTTGGGATGCAAACAATCCAACATCGGTTGTGAGGAATGAAATATACCACCATATAACTCAAGTGAGCTACTTCACCCATTACCAATTGGTTTTGGGTTGGAACCTCACTTGGGCCTGGGGTTTGGGCTTGGGATTGGGCAAAATTAAAATATCCATGGTCCCAACTGGTGGACGCACGATCGAGTGGATGTGACTCCCTAACAAGGCAGATGAATCGAGATGATGAGAATCAAGATAAAGAATTCCTGTGATTTCTCACGAGATGGAAAGATCCATGGTAACATAGTGTGCAGCGGCTATGGTGGATTATCTCGGTGAATGGTGATCTCTCTGGGCATGAGGAGATGTGACGGGATTTATCTTGAGGGAGGGCCAGATGGGCCAGGTGTACCTCGTGGGCCTTGTTTGAGGGAGGGATTGTTGGGATGCAAACAATCCAACATCGGTTGTGAGGAATGAAATATACCACCATATAACTCAAGTGAGCTACTTCACCCATTACCAATTGGTTTTGGGTTGGAACCTCACTTGGGCCTGGGGTTTGGGCTTGGGATTGGGCAAAATTAAAATATCCATGGTCCCAACAGTTGTTCGGAATTTCGCGTCCCAATATTTGTGATTATCGCGGATAATATAAAGAAATGATCAAGAAAACGCAACAATAATAAAGAACACAATCTTGGTGACCCAGTTCAGTGCCAATCGCACCTACATCTGGGGGGCTCCGAATTGAACCCGTTCCACTAGCCAAATTCCAATGAAAGTCTTTACAAGATTCCCGCACACAAACCGTGCGCCAATTCCTTCACGAGGAATTACCAAATCACAACCCCTATTCTCTACAATATCACCGCACCATCATACTACACAATAGCACTTCCAATTGGCCTATACAAGGATTCAATTATGCTACAAAGTATTTTCTACATGATGCGAGAACTTGGGTGGATTTCACAAGAGAGGAGAGGGAGAGGGCTAATCTATTCTATTCCATACATTCTACCAAATGAACCCAAGTCAAGAATATATTAATTCTCAACTCAATCCTAGCCATAGGATCTTGATCAATGGTCCACAATAAAAGCATACTAACACTAATTGCATCTTTAAGTCCTCCAACTTTAAGCTTGTTGCTAATTAGGCCCTCCAAGTATGAATTGTTCAATTTGGGGATCACATATTAATAAACTTCACCTTGATCTCCAAATTGCAATCTCTAACTCTCTTGATTACTATAGGCTAAGTGGGTGAGCTCGATCATCATCATCATCGCCCGATACCTGCAAATGAAAGTAAATGAAATTAGTCACAACTCAACGTAGAATCCAATAAAATTGGACTTCATCACTTTTTACCAATGTTCAAGAGTACAACAATCAAACCACAAACTTCAAACTTGCGCATCCACCGTTCCTTCTGAAGAAATCAGAATCCGACCCTTCTCAACAATGACTAACACCGCGCCAAACACTATACAGTAGTACTATCAATCTAGCCTACACTATGGCCCAGATTATACTACAAATGATTATATATGGCTGCAAGAATCGCTAAAACAGAGAGGGAAATATGAACAAAAACATGCGCGTTGTGTCTAAAATGAACTCTTGAATTTTACCATGTCATGACTCTAGTACTATATCTGAGGAAATGTGATAACAACATTTACTCAGGCTTTACAACACCATGTGACACCTCAAGTAAAATGCAACATATAATCTTATGTATAGTGCAACCGTGAAAAATTGGATTTTTCCAAAAATATATATCATGCTAACAGTCAAAGTATATAATCATATCACTAATAAAACCACAATGTTTAAAGAAGACCATTAAATATCAAAGATCATTTAATGAATCATATGATGTCAATATACTTAAACTCAATCATGAATATAGAACTATGTGCAAAAAACATGTGATTTGCAACTCACATAATCATCACCCAAGATGAAACACACAGGAGGAAAATCATCATCCAATTACCTATATCCCCAACATAATATACATATATAAATCCTCACACTATTACATTATGTATAGCACATACACATAAGACTCATCACAATATCCCCTCAAATCCAACGTACACATTTCAATACTTTCCATTTATAAGTATCAACAATGAACCAATCAAGAGCAATATCATCAATTTATAATAACATGAATTGAATCAAATCATATATACCACAACCAGGTAACATTTAAGTCATACTAGAACCTTTCAAGATAAAACACACATGCACAAGTTTTTATTATCACAAAAACAAGAGGTTGAAACATAAAAGAAAACTTTTATAAAAAATGTAATTCCACATCAGATTGTTTAAGTTGTCGCGACCAACTAAACTACCAACAAAAGTTTTCATATAACCTTCACCTCAACCTATGTGTGTACCCCTTTATCCAGTCTAGTAATCTAAGAAAGGTCATTCCCAGTGGTATATCTCATTTTGATTCAAAACAAGAGAACGCATCTCTATCCATTGCTCCATCCACTCTATCGATTGTTCATTCTCATAGAGTCTCATCTCTCTATCACACTAGTCAACAACTAGTCAACCCAAGAATAGGTTATAACGGGTGTATCCATATCATTCTATTACCACTCTTTTTTAATCTTCAGGACGCTGAATATTGGAGTCTTCACCTTACTCTGAGTACCCTACGCCTAGGGATAGTACTATCACTATAACCAACTCCACCTGCAACTGATAACTAGCACTACCTTGCTGTTTTTCTCTCAATTGCACTAAAAACTCATGTTCTGAACATGACACATCAGCCTCATTAACCGTGACCACACTACTCCATGATCTAACCACCCTTTTGGCTTCTACACTATAACCTATAATTATCAATCATCCGGAGGACATCCTAGAAACACATATCTAGCCATAGGTCCAACGTTTCCCCCCATTCTCAAATGGTGAAAATATAAGCACAGCCAAAAGTCTACAGCATAAAATGATCAACACATTTATTATGCAATCTATCATGAGTAGTATCACAAACCTGAAGAAAAAGAAACACGACGTTGCTTACCAAGCACACGACGATCACATAAAAGCAAATCCGACATATAGTCATTTCCAAGCACGCTTTTATGAAACATACCACACACACAATGACCACATAAATGCATATAAAACATACAGTCTACATATAACCCGCATTTATCACATCAAGGTACATAAGACCCACGGTCTCCTACAACAGCACCTATGTCATCAAGAAGCTTCTTATCATTCATCCGTGCACCCGTAGTGTACAACTCATACATGTCATTTGTGTTGGTAAACGAAACAGAGGAATCAACACCTCTAATCACATAAACATTGGTAACATATACACCATCTCTTGTAACTCTCTTACACGTTACAAGAACACCGTTAATAATTTTCATGAGCCCATGCTCAATTTTACCAGTCAGCCCCATCTTTTCTAATTGACCCACATATATCAAATTCATATTCATCTCATGAATATATCTAACTCCACCAAAAATGAGCACACAGCCCCCATCAAATTTAACAGAAATATCACTTATCCCAACACTCTTGCATGCAATATCATTACACAACACAACGTGATCAAAGTCATGTTCATGCAAATTGTTGAACAAATCAATATGGGATGCAACATGAAAAATATGTGCTAAATCAAATAGCCATTCATGCAAATGAAATTTCACAATTAAATTTATATCACAGGAGTCAACAGGATTTAATAACACATAATCTTCATTCGGGTCCAAATTAGAACAAGATACCACATACTCCACATCTCTCTCTATCTATCTGTTCATGCTTCTCTTTATAACAATCTTATAAAGTGACCAAAACAACAAATAAGTCAAGAACTCTCTCCCAAATCTCACTACTATTTCAAGTCAAGATTTATCATAATCTTACTACTATTTCTAGTCAAGATTAAATACCATTGGATACCCAAACTTGGAGAGAGACACTTATTTCACGTTTGATATAGCATTAGACCCACATACGTGGCTAGTAACTTATTTAAATGGAAACTTGTATCTAGTCTAGTTATTTATTACCACTGATCCGATCAATAGAAATAACAAATCAATTAGAAACACTAACCTCGTCACTCCATTTAGTGACATATTTAAATGGAAACTTGTATCTAATGTAGTTATCAACCACCATTGATCGTACCAACTAGAAACACTAACATCGTCACTCCCTATCTAATCCAATCAAACAATTAACAGGTCCAAGAAGCATCAATAACAGATCAACATCGAACACAGCTCAGCAAAACAAGTTGCTACCGGCAAGGTGATTGTTTTAAAAAAAAAATAATTAACCTAAACAAATTGCTACCAATAAGGTAGAGCAATAAAAGAAAAGTTAAAGTTTAGGGATATCACCGAGCGAACAATGCGTGTTCATATTACGTTTGGAATCTTGCAAAACTAACTTCGGAAATGGACTCAGCAGGTCGAGATGATGAAACTGTCCAAAAAATGCGTTCGCCAGACCACCGCCGGAGCCGCCGCCGGACCACCGCCTGCCGCCTATCAAAAATGCCAAGAAACTGCAGAATATGCTACTCGTCCTTGTGAAGCTAGTGGTGGTAACGGTTTCTTGATCGGAGTTTTCGTTTGGCCGTAATTTAGATTTGAACTTCCGGCTAGTTTTCTTCTCCGGCCAAAAAACTGCCGCTGTCACCGCCAAAATTCTGCCATCCTTGCAGCCGAGTATTCTACTTGACAATGAGCTTCCAGTGATGTCCTTCGTTCATCGACCGGAGTCTTGGCCTGCCAGAATCTAGAAATTTTAGCTTCGGTCGATCACCTACTCCTTTCTTGCCAGATTTTTCTCCAACCAGCCAGCTTCTTCTTCCTTCGGTCAGTGCACTACTTGCTTCCCAGCCTTTCACGGTAAGTTACTTTCTTTGGCTTCCTGCTTTGGTCTTTACGGTTCTTGGACAATTTTCCCTTGGCAAGTTTTTGAAATTTCTTGATTTTTGGCATGTCGGCAGCCACCAACCACTTCCTAGCATCTCCACCGGACTGATTTCGAGATGTAACCGAGAATTTCACCTCCGCCTGGGACTGCCGTCGATCGCCGCTTCACTGCCAAGAACTGAAGCACTTCTTCCTTCCCTCCTCACGACCACTTTCTTGTTCTTGAGATTCTTCTTCCGGTCGGTACTGCTGCTTCTTGGACTCGGCAGTGGCAATTTTTCAATTTCCACCGATTTCTTGATTTCGTCTTTGAATTTCTGGTGTGAATTACCACAGGTCACCGCTGCACTTTTGGAAACTTTATTCTCTGGCTAGAAGTTGAGACTTTCCCTTCTAGACAACTTTTGAAATCTTCATTTTGAAGCAACTTTCCCAACTTGGAAAGTCTTTAATTTCCTTTGAATTCTTGTGCAATTTCCGATCTGTACTTCATGGGATTTTTGGCAAGTCTTTTGCTTTTTATCCGGCCAGTGCAAGAACTTCCCCTCTAATGTCGGTCAGTCACCGTCTTCTTCCCATATTTTTTTTAATTTATTTTCTTGAATTCCACGATTTCTTGAATTCACCGATTTTTTTTTTAATTCCTTTTCCAATCAAAAAATTCAACAAGCCCTTGATTCTCACACAAGGCTCTGATACCAGTTGTTCGGAATTTCGCGTCCCAATATTTGTGATTATCGCGGATAATATAAAGAAATGATCAAGAAAACGCAACAATAATAAAGAACACAATCTTGGTGACCCAGTTCAGTGCCAATCGCACCTACATCTGGGGGGCTCCGAATTGAACCCGTTCCACTAGCCAAATTCCAATGAAAGTCTTTACAAGATTCCCGCACACAAACCGTGCGCCAATTCCTTCACGAGGAATTACCAAATCACAACCCCTATTCCATACATTCTACCAAATGAACCCAAGTCAAGAATATATTAATTCTCAACTCAATCCTAGCCATAGGATCTTGATCAATGGTCCACAATAAAAGCATACTAACACTAATTGCATCTTTAAGTCCTCCAACTTTAAGCTTGTTGCTAATTAGGCCCTCCAAGTATGAATTGTTCAATTTGGGGATCACATATTAATAAGTGCCTTTTTTCTTGTCTTTTTGTCTCATATCCTATTTATAGTTCTTCGTGTTTGAATTAACGGGGCTTGAATTATGCGAGTATTGAACATCCTATTTTTATCTTGCGTACACTAGTGACTACAATGAAGTTTCAAGCAGTCAAATTTGTACTTGAAAGTTGGAGTCATAATTTACGTTCCTTTCCAAAACTCCCTATATATTACCCCAACAGTGTTGTAAAAGTAATAAGAATATTATTACATTCTCCATGTGGACTACAATTTTGTCGAGTAATACAAGGATGGAGTAAAATGAAACAAAGAATGTCACCTTCAAAACTTTCGGATATAAACCATGGCCATTCTCAACTTTGGATCACTAAAGGATAAGATCCCTTTTTCACAAATGGCTTATCATGTGCCTTTGAATGCATTTACGTGGTAAAGTAGGCATCTCCCAAAATAAAAAAAATAAAAAAAAACGTTCAAATAAAACAAGACAAGAAATTCAAAACTTTGATCACACATAATTTTAAAATTTAAATTTATACAAGAGGTTGTCAAAAATAGTATCAGAACAATCGAGATTAATAAATTCGACTCTTATCAGCTCATTTGTGAAAATTAAGAATGTGTGACGACGAGGCTTTTAAAAAAAAAAAAAAAAAAAAATTGAACCTAAAATGCACTTTAAGATTGAATCTAGACAGTGTTGTCCAATTAGCATTGTAAGAGAGGATTTTAGGACGTGGCACTGCTTAATCGCTAAGGAAGGTGTACTGCTCAATCTGTCAAAACACAGTTAAAACATCCTTTCAAATCTTTAAACTTTTACAAAGTTTATCGAAGATATTTTTAATTTATTTTTTAATATCTTTACCTCCATTTGATAATACTATTTAGTTAAAAATTACTTTATTTATGATTTTGAGATAAAAAGTAGTAGTTAAAAATTAGAAAGAAAAAATATTTATAATTAAAAAATAATTTGAAAAATTGTATAGTTTATAAACAATTATCATTATTCGATAAATTCATGTATATGTCCCAACTGTTATAAAATCATCGAAATCATAAGAACAACATAGAGAGAGAAATGGAGAGAGTTTAGAGGAGAGAATTTCTCTTCAAGAATTGGTGTAATAAATTGGTAAGTATAGGCTCCTATTTATAGGAGTGGACAATGGCACAATCGTAATATTGTAAAGTTTACAGGGATATAATGGTAATGTCATTCACATATATACATTATTTATAACACTCCCCCTTGAATGACATATTACGCAATTGTCTGCCTCGTTAAAACCTTGCTAAGAAAACCCAATGGGATAAAACTTGAGCGAAGGAAAAAGAGTACAGTTGCTCCCCCTGATATTGGCCATCGTCAATCGTTGAGTCTTAATGTTCAAGTAGAACAAATCATGTATTGAATCTTTGAAGTTCTTCAGTGCTTCAGTGCTGCCTCGTTAAAACCTTGTCAGTAAAACCCAATGGGACAAAATCTGAACGAAGGAAAAAGAGTACAGCCGCTGCCTCGTTAAAACCTTGTCAGGAAAACCCTGTGGGACAAAACCTGGACGAAGGAAAAAGAGTACAGCATGACAGCATGATTCTCCCCCTGAAGTGTGCAATCAAGTATTCATGAACCTTTTGAATAATGATATCATCTTTCTTCTGGAATATATATGAAAATCTTCTTGTGTGTAGTCGATATCATAACATTCTTCATAAGATGTGTATGATTTTCTTCATTTGTTGATATCATTCCAGTATAATAATGTGTTGCTGAATTATAGCTTGTTGATAGCTATGATGATGCCTCAAAAACCTTGCTAGGAAAACCCTGTGGGACAAAACCTCAGCGAAGGGAAAAAGAGTGCATTATTCTCATTAATTTTCATCAATACGCCTCAACTGTTGCCTCATTAAAAAACTTGCTATGAAAACCCTGTGGGACAAAACCTCAGCTAAGGGAAAAAGAGTGCAACGCGTATTTATTCCTTTCATGGAATATTACATGTATATTGGTGCAATCACGAATCTTTTCATTGTATTTTTCACTTCTGGTGAATAATCAAATTTAGAATTCACTTCTGGTGAATAATCAAATCTATAATTCACTTTCATAGATTGCATCTTTCACTTCTAGTGAATAATTAAATATTCATTTTCAAATTCACTTCTAGTGAATAATCAATTTCAAATTCACTTCTGGTGAATATTCATTTTCGTATTCACTTCTAGTGAATAATCAATTTCCCAGATGTCATAAATAGTACACTCCAATTTCACTTTCAACATATTATATCATGGAGTCATTTGTATCATTCTATAGTGATACTAATCTGGGCATATTGAATCTTTCAATGATTTATACATGTATGTTCTTGTACTTTATAAACTGCAATTTCTAATTTTGCAGGAGCATAATCAATCATTGAAATAGATATCAATTTCGACATATAATCTACAATCATTTTACTTGAAATCCCAACGTACCGCGATCAACTGGTACATCAAAGAATACTCCCAAAGTACCGAGATGAGAATCATACATTTTGATCTCACTCATTGGTATATCAAGGAGCTCAAGCTAGTGATTTAGACTATAGTCTATCCACCATATGTCATGCCAGTTCTATGAAAAATTTCGCGCGCAACTAGTCGTCTTTTACGACTGTGAAATATTTTTCATTTGTACATATAATTACTGGCTTTACACATTTAAGCATTTGGACTTCAGGTCCTTGAACAATAATCCCTACATTAGGGTTTCATACTTGGCCAAAGAATTATGATTTCATCAATCTTATTTCATAAGAGGGTATGCAGTCGACTTATTTATCGATTCCATCTCAATATAACGTGGAGAGATCTCTTTATATGTTCTATCATCAGGTACCTGAATATCTCATCATTTGACTATGTCCCTTTTACTTACTTTGAGTATTTAGCCTCAAAGGAATCATTTCAATCATTCAAGAGATATTTATTTTTGGAATCGATAGTCATTATGCTTCAGGCATAATTACGCTTCAGGCGTGTTTTCACCATAATGTTCTCAAATATTATCAATCGGCTAAAATGCCATAACACATGTCATTCTTTTAGGGATGTAATTTCAATCATATATCTCAGTGCGCTTTGGTGGAGTGTATGCATATCGCACTTTTACAAATAATAAAGCTTCTTGAGCTATTCCCTGTTTGACATAGAATATTGTTGTATGATAAACAATTTCTGAATAAGTTATTCTCATAGAAAATAATTTGGAACTTTTGATAATCTAACCGTTTATTATAGAACTTCTGGTTCTATACGGTTTTATTTCATTTCTATGTATGAATATTTGATTCAATACAATATCGCTAAACTTCTGGTTCAATACAATGTATATTTCATTTATGAGCTTCTGGTTCATACTATATACATATTTCACTTGTACGTATGAACTTCTGGTTCAATAAGATATTTCACTTGTACATATGTATGAACTTCTGGTTCAATACAACATTTATTTCATCAGTATTCTATATAGTTCAAATCAGTATACCTTTATTACTTTTAGTATACCGAAAAATCAGGTACAATATCCAAGGAAATATCTCATAATCTCAATCTTGTCGCCAAATCTTCCCTTATATCGAAAAAGGTAATGGCATATTATCTCACCTTTTCAATAATTTATTCCATTATTTCTTGATGGAATCCATATCACTGACACGCGGAGCCGCCGCTCTTTTACGCGTTGAATAATGCATTTAAATAGATGATTTGGGAAGAAGGCTAGATCCATCAAAAATGGATATCATACTTTCAAATATTCGCAAATATTATTCCAATCTTCCAGTAAATGATTTGAGAAAAATTTATCGAATTAGGCTCGAAAGATTGAGGTTGCTGATGGATCATGGCATGCCAGAAGATGTTCGCTGGTTGATCGAAGCAAAAGTTCGATTAGCTGGTGAATTACCAGATTCATTTTCTAAGCACAAGCCTGGCTTAGGTAAGAGTACTTTTGCAAAGAAGCGAAGAGCAAAAAGATTAAATAGTTGCTACAAATGTGCTCGATGGACATGTGATACCCGTTGTAAATCAATAGGATATTCATCCATAAATCGAGATGATAAGATAGACTTCATTAAGGGTGGACTGAGTAAGGAGTCATTGGATGATATCCGATTGACTCTTGAGACGCACCCTAGTGGATATGTGCAGCGTGAGCTACTATCTTTATGGGCTAAATTCATCAGCGATAAAGAGAGATATAGTCTCAAAAATATAATAGTAAAAGATCCTGTTTGCCATGCTGTTATAAACAATGATGCTTTGGCTATGCAGCATTAATACAAGGTAAATCATTTGATATATATGCACATATAAAATATTTTTTCTGTTTCCTTTCACGAGTTTTGATAAAGGCTGGTTAAAAATATTAAATCGCCGAAAGGTGAGTAGGATGATTTTGTCAAAAGTAAATCTTCACTTTTTCGAAAAACGACCAGTAAATAGTGAAGTTTTTCGGTTTTAAATAGCCAA
Organism: Ligustrum vulgare; assembly: GCA_963555705.1. Taxonomy (NCBI): domain Eukaryota; kingdom Viridiplantae; phylum Streptophyta; class Magnoliopsida; order Lamiales; family Oleaceae; genus Ligustrum; species Ligustrum vulgare. Next base: position 43,795,767 of record OY743173.1, on the reverse strand, counting down.
ACAATTTTCATAGTTCATGCATCCCAAAATAACATTTTCCTTCTTTACTTTCAAAAATGGAAGGACCAAAATTTCGACAGATCAAAACTATCTGTGTATTTTGTGGATCAAAAGTGGGAAAAGGTTTTGGGTATCTAGAAGCAGCCGTGGATTTAGGAAAGAAATTGGGAGAGAAAGGTATCACTCTCGTGTATGGAGGAGGTAGCAGTGGATTGATGGGTTGTGTTTCACAATCCGCTCTAGTAGAGAAAGCAAGAGTGATAGGTGTTATACCTACTCCTTTAGCTGATATTGCAGGCAAAACACGAGGGCATGAAGTACAAACCTTATCTATCCATGAACGCATAACTTGCATGTTATATGGTTCTGATGCCTTCATAGCCCTGCCTGGAGGTTTTGGTACTTTAGAAGAAATCTTTAATATTACTTCATGGGCTCAACTAGATCTCCATACTAAGCCTATAGGGCTTTTAAATGTAAACAATTTCTTTGATGGTTTGCTAACATTTCTTGATTATGCTGTGGAACAGGGATTCATATCTCCATTTTCTAGGAGAATCCTTATTTCTGCTCCTACTATCGAGGAACTGCTGGATAAGTTGCAATCATATATTCCAATACAAGATCCAGCAGGAGTAAAGATAGATTGGTCGCAAGGAAGGGGAATCAAGCGAAAATGGAGTCCGGTTAATGTAAATTTATCTTTGTGAACTCTAGAATAGGTGGTGGTAGAGTACGGAGTATTCTCACTCTTGAGACACACCATAAATTTCTAGGATTTTATCAATGTATTAATCTTGTGTACCTCAAAGATTTAAAGTGGTAGAGTATGGAGTATTTCTTACTCTTGAAACACACTTTTTTCTTTATTTCCTCAAAAGGTCAGAGGTGGTAGGATACGGCTACTCCCGAAACACATCTCTAATTTTGAGGATCATAAATGTTTTCCCCTTTTGCATTTTGCATGTATGTCTCGTTTATGCTTCTTCAGGAGCAATAATAATATCATTTCAGTATGTTTAGATGATAATTTTTACTTCTTCTGGAGTAAATATGTACTTCTTCTGGAATATATAAGTGCTCGTGCAAGAACTTTTCCAGGCACTTATCATCTAACATTCATCTCATAATACTGATGAGATTATTTTCACATTAGCTATATCCGTGCTATCATGTGATATTATCTTATCATACATCAACATTCTCTTGTTGAATAATTTTCATCCACCCATTCAAATTCAGATATTGGTAACTTCTGGTACCATTGGATAAAACATTTTATTAATATTTATCAACCTTTTGGTAATGATAACTTCTGGTATCATTTGATAAAATATTTTCTAACTTTAGTATTGATAACTTCTGGTATCATTTAATGAAGTATCAAATAACAATAATATTGTATATATATATTAACAATAACGATACTGGGGTTATACCACCAAGTATATATGTTGACAACAACCCTCTAATATGTTAGAATTAACCAACAACTGAGGTGTTTATATGTATTCAATTGATATACCGACCATATAGGCGGTGTCAACGTGATGAAATAATTAAACCGGCCATATAGGCGGAATCGACATAATGAAATAATTAAACCGGGTAAAGCCAACCATGTAGGTGGTAAAACCAACCATGTAGGTGGCAGCATAATATAATTCAATTGATCACATATTAATCGTTAATTTACGATTATTATACTTGTATGTATTATTAAGGGCAAAATCGTCCATATTTTAATATATTGCTCATATGAATAAATTGAAACCGTCAATAGGTTTAAAATTTAATTTAGAACAAACTTACTTTTGGTCCGAAGTTCAAAATCTCGTCAGGATTGCTCCAAAAACAGTTTTTAAGAAAACCGCCATGTTCGACCGCCGGAATATTTTAAAAACTGCACAAAACAGAAAAATAAGATCATAGAAAAATCCAATTCATCAAAACGGACAAACTGCCTTTCGTCATCGCCGGATCCGCCACGCGCCGCCGCCGCCGGCCGCCACGCGCCGGTGATCGGAAAAATTAACCCATCACCATAATATGTGCCTCGGCGTCCTGAACATGCCGGTGGTCTCCGATTTTCCAAAAGATCAACCGTTTGGCCGGAATCATCATTTTTCAGTCCGCCAGCATCTTCTTCTCCGGACAATAACTTCCGTTTTAACCGTTGGATTTGCGCCAAATTTCAGTCGAGTCTTCTCCTAGAAAAACCCGTTGATATGCCGCTGGCCGATCGTCGATCGGAGTTCAGAATCGTCCGGAATAAGCATTTCAATTTTCGGTCAGATATCTGTTTTTGCACAGTTTTTCAGATTTTCTTCTTCGGTCGATATCTTTTGTTTCAGCCGTTGGTTCTGCGCCAAATTTTAGGCGAGTCTTCTCCTTGACAAGCCCGTTCTGATGGCGGTGGCCGATCGTCGATCGGATATCTGGATCGGCCAGAATCATTCTTTTTCAGTTTGAGAGAAAAGGAAACATTGGTTAGTAATAATCAGGTTTCTGATACAGAGGCTCATCATTTAGATGCAACTGTAGAGCATACTCCCGTTATTACTCAATTGGTTAGAGACTCGTGCTGATAACGTGTTATAAAATCATCGAAATCATAAGAACAACATAGAGAGAGAAATGGAGAGAGTTTAGAGGAGAGAATTTCTCTTCAAGAATTGGTGTAATAAATTGGTAAGTATAGGCTCCTATTTATAGGAGTGGACAATGGCACAATCGTAATATTGTAAAGTTTACAGGGATATAATGGTAATGTCATTCACATATATACATTATTTATAACACCAACAAGCATTAAGACATTCAAATTACAAATAAAGCTATTTACTAATTATCATATGTCCAAGTGGTAGTGAACACTCAACAGCATTATATGAAGTCCACTATCATCTAAATGCTAAGTACTAATAATTAATGAATAATGGTATCAATCGTGCTACAGACTACAGTGCCCGAATATGTATCAAAAGTTGCACACCTTAACATATGACACCATCTGAATACTTACCCATCACATCCTGTTAGAATTAATGTATAAGTCCAATTAGTTTGATCGGACTTTACAATTAGATTATGGGTTAAATATACAATTACACACATTTAGGTATGAAATTTTTTGTAATATGGTGATTTGTAACTAATTACATAAGTATCAAAATAATTATCAAAATCAGTTTTTTTTATAATAAGAATCAAGTTTTGTAATTAATTAAAATTGTAACTGTATTTCGATTTTATAATTAATTACAATTGTAACTTATTTATTAGTAAAATATTAGTGTAATTCGTAATTTTTAATTGATTACATTGGTGTAATTTGTAATCAGTCACCGCCACAATCGTCGTCGTCGGACTACCGTCGAAAATACAATTATAACCTTATTTCAATTTCATAATTAATTACAATTGTAACTTTATTTCAATTTGTAACTAATTACAATTATAATTTTAATTACAATTGTAACTAATTACCACCACAACCCCTATCACCACAACCACCGACATGAATTTTTTCACTCTTTCTGTCTCAACCATTTTTTACTTCAGAATTGATAATAACTAAGCTTGTGGATCCCAATCTCAGGGATGCTTTGGACTTCGATCAACTTCAAACAATTGTAGAAATCGTGAGAGTACTACTTGATTATGCTTTTTCTCGCAATGTCACAAATAATGAAGGATGACTTTTTTTAATAAAATCGAACACCCTTTATTGATCAATGTCTTGATTTCGATTTCCTGTAGAACGAAAAAGATGAAGAAAATTACATCAATGCTTAAATGGTGAAACAAGCAATCTTAGATGCAGCAAAGAAGGGAGGGCATGACCGTCAATTAAGCAAGTCCTCAAACTTTTGTATGAGAGTACTGAATTAATGCACAGTGGGTTTGTTGAAGCTGTGGAAGATGAAGCATATCGAGAAACTGAAGGTAGGGGAAGGATGAGCAGAGGTCATCAACACAAAGAGAGGCGAAGGTATATTTTTTCAGTGGGGATGTACTTTTTTCGGCGACGGACTTGGCCGGGGATATGGGTCCGAAATCATTGGGCTTGAACATGAGCTTCCTAGTAGCGGTTTCCTGTGGATACTTCATGGACCTAAAGGTGGAGATAAGAGGAGAGAGTCAAAATTGAGAGAGGGAAGTTAGATCAGAAAAGAGGAAGACCGACGAAAATAGGAAAATATAATTTATTAGGTTTGGGTTCTTATTTACCTGATTTAGTAAAATTGTTTACATTTACCTTATTTAAAATTAGAGAATTGAAAGTAATAATGGGCCTAATTACCCCTTAGATTAATTAATCAAGGCCCGTTGATTGCCCTATTGTGACTAAGGTTTTTTTGGTGCCCATATTAAAAAGTGCACTATTGTAGAGAAATCGAGAGAGTCGCTCTTTTAGTAATATTCTAGCTCAGGATTTTTCTCTTACTAGCATAAAGAGAAAGACCAATTCTCTCAAATCCATTTCAACTGTTGAAGATAGATGAAGTTCTAGATTCAACTTGCTGTGTAGATTTCTGTTAGAGACTGGACAATTGGTGACAAGATTGTACCTCTTATTTCAGATTCAGATTCACGGTATTCATCAAATGTATTATCTTTATCACAGATTCTATCTAAGTGCAAAGGTCATCCGGCTATAGTTTTGAGTCTATTTAATTTCCCCTGTGCATATATGTTCCGAAAACTTACTGTGGTATCAGAGCATACCTTGTTACTTTTTAGAGTTTGTTAACACTTTGATGAATTCAAGATGATTCAATTAATTTTTCTTGTTATCTAGCTTTTGAGAAAATCGATTTTCTTGTACAAATCTGATTTGAGAGAAGAAATTAATTTATGGTCGAAAATTTGGATCGAAAAATGGATTGGATATAGCCGACAGCAATAGCCGTCGGAGGTAAGCAGTGGTGCAACAAAAAATTCGCTATCGCGCGAGCATACACTATCGGCACAAGCAATGGCAGGACAATGACATTGTTGCAACAGTAGTAGCTCGGAGCGTTGCTGCAGCGGCAATGCGGTCGTTGTAGCGCAGGCAGTGAGATACCTCCGCTGTTGTAAAACCTTCGTAGAGGCATGTCCTAATCTCATATGCCTGAGAAATGCAGAGGTTTCTTTATTTGCAAGGGTGGGTGCAATGGTGTTATTACAAAAAACTGAAGTATCTTTTTGTACATTTGTCTATGAAAAGGAAATGTTGTCCAGAATGTAAAGGTTCCCTATCAATCTATGAACTGCCAGATCTTCTCGCTCTTTTGGTCCTGCATTAGGAAATGTGTATCAAAGAAAATAAGTATTATTTAGGAGTTCGGGTAAGTTTGCTGACTGACAATAGGTTGAATCTAAAGGAAGGAATGTTCAAGGTGTCCTAGAGTAATTGTTGCAAAAATTATTGCAAGTGCACAATATAGTAGTAAAATTTAACTTTTTGAATATGGAATATCGATCCCACGAGAACTAATTTACTTATTACTAGCTTTGATTAATCAATTCCTAAACTACAAATAAATGCCAAGATTGTGAATTTTGAAATATTAAAATAGTGAAAGCAATGAAATGTGAAAATAAAACAAATTAAAATATTTGATTTTTTTTTTCTTATGAATGGAAACCGTTGAGACATTCTCATTTCAAATTCTTTTTCTAAAGTAATGTTTCATCGAATTCACAATTTTATCCAAAATCCTCCTCTCGAGTTTAAATTGGTTTTATCTAAATAGGTCAACCACATATCTCTATGATTGGTCAGAATAAGCCCTAACTAGATTGCATTCAATAGCAAGAATTCAAAATGATCACGACAACCACAATGATGTATCTCTACCATTTTGTCAATTTTCGGATTTTATTACTTGGTCTTAGTACTTGGTCTAGGTGTTAACTCACCTCTTGGATTATGAAAACAACACATAATCATCAAATTAGTGATCAAGCGATTCTTGCATTAAAACGCAATAATAAAATCAACATGTAAAATAATTTGCCTAAAACTAGAGAATTGAAATTGAATATTCAAATAAGAATTACATCATTCTTCCCAACTAATAAATTAATTACACATAATTAAAGAAAAACAAGAAGAAGATATAAGAAAACATCACCAAATTCTAGAAATAAGGTTGATGAGATGAAATGATTCATGCACTAAGATCCAATCTTCAACCCAAGTTCTTGATTTCTTCTTTGGCTTCTTGAAATTTCTCCTTAGATTCTTGTAGAATGTAGAGGAAAAAATGAATTGGGAAGCCCTCCTCTCTAGGTTAAACTAGGTCTTTTTATAGTTTAGAAGTCAAGAAAGTGGTTTAATCATTGTTTGTCTTAAAAAAAAAAAAAAAAATTACACATCACTTTGAAATAATAAGGTGGTGAGTTTTATATTTTTAAAAATCAGGTACTGATTATCAATTAATTTATATCTTTTAATAAAAAATTATTATTAAAAATCAAATCAAACGATTCAAACCCTCTCTCTCAATCAGACACCACATCCACCTCAATCAGACACTGCTCCTTCCCCCATGGCCACAATCCATCCCAGCCGTACTTTGCTACCTTTTCAAACGTCGTCGACAAGGCCGCCGATGGCAGCGACGATTTCGAGGCTTGCAGGAGGAAGTTCCATCTAGCATTGGTGCATCCACCTCAATCAGACACTGCCCCTTCCCCCATGGCTACAATCTATCCCAGCTAGACTTCGCTATCATTTCGAACATTTCCGGCAAGACCACTGCTGGCAACGATGATTTCAAGGCTAGCAGCGAGCAGTTTCCATCTAGCATCGATGCTACTGCTAGATTGAAGCATCGAAGCAGCGACATCATTACATTGATCTAATGTTGGTTTGAGCCTCATGCTCTCCGGAAGCTCACCATATGCCTTCATAAATCAGGCTTCATCAAGCACGTAACTCAGGAATACATCAGCCTCAATTTGTGGTCGCGATGCAGGAAAATTCTAATTTTAAATCTTGGTTGGTCAGTGTTGTGTTGGTAGTGGTTGCACTCATGGTTGGAGATGGGCAGTGTGATGTTGTGGTGTAGTATTGTTGGTGGACGGTGGTATGTTTTGGTGAAGGAAGTTATGATGTTGGATTTGATGTGGTGGTGGTGTTTCGGTGGTTGTGGTCTTGGCGATGTTTCTGCCTATGGAGGGGGTAGCCATTGGATGGTCTTATTGGTATTTTTACAAATGGGTTACTGCTGCCTAGTGGTTTAGTGGTGGGGTAGTGGTGCATAGAGGGATAGTGGTTGGTTTTGTGGTGGGGTAGTGGTTGCAACTGACTATGTTGATGGTGCTATTAGACTATGATGGTGTTGTCGTGCTAGGGTAGTGGTGTGTAGTGGTTTTGTGGTGGTGGTGGTCGTCGTCGTCGTCGTGTTTGGGGCGCTTTTGTTGGGTGGTGGTGGTATGTGACCAGCTATTAGACTATGTTGATGGTGATGATGATGGCGCTGTTAGAATTTGTTGATGGTTGTGATTACAAGTGACCTTGGTGGTCGTGGGTGGAGTGGTGGTGGTACATGACTCAAAATTATTATCGATTGTGACTTAATGAGAGTTGTGACGAGTACAAAAATATGACTATTTTATTGGGTAATCGTGACCAAAATATTGATTAATTGTGACTGCAAGCAACTTGTGACGAGTACGGAATGTAACAAATTATTAGGTAAATGTGACCTACAATTTGTATTAAATGTGTGATTGTAGCTTTGTGCTACTTGTGATGAGTACAAGATGTGACCACTGTGACAAATTATGAGTGATTGTGATCAGTTTATTAGGTAATTGTGACTAAAATATTGATTAATTGTGACCTTGTGTGACTTGTGATGAGTACGAAATGTGACCAAAATATTGACTAATTCATAATTGAGTGAGTGGAGAGTTTGAAATCAATGTTGTCAATCTCGGCCCGACCCTGTCAGGTCGACCCGAAAACCTGCGACGAGACCTTTTCGGGCCAGGTCACATTAAAAACTCAGTCGGGTAAAACTCGTCAACGACATGGGTTGACCAAAGAAACCCTGCCGACCCGGTCTACCCGGGCCCGGGTTTGACCGGGTTTTATATTTTTTTGATTTTTTAAATATTTTTTAATATTAATTAATGCTCGGGTCGACTCCAGGTTGACCCCTGACCCTTGACCCAGTGTCTCGGCTGGATCCATGCCCGGGCCGAGTTTGAAAACATTGTTTGAAATATTGATTAATTGTGACTTTGTGAGACTTATGACGAGTACGAGATGTGACCAATTGTTAGGTAAATGTGACCAAAATATTGAATAATTGTGACTTTGTGTGACTAGTTATGAGTGTGAAATGTGACCAAGAAAACGAGTAAGTTGTAATAAATAAATAATATGTGTTCAATTATTAATAATTGTGATTAGGTAATTGTGACAAAATTATTGACTATCTATTATAAAAACGCATTTGTAATCAATAAATAAAAATTATGTGACCAATTGTTGGATGATTGTGACCAATTATATTAGAGATTGTGACCAACTGTAACTTTGCGTGACCATTGAACGATGGCTTATCTGACCTACAGTTATGTCAAATATGACTATGTGTGACAAAGTTATAACCAAGTGTGATCGAATTGTGACTTTGTGTGATCGCATTATGACTTTATGTGACTGAAGTTGTTACCTCGTGTGATTGAAACGTGATCTCATTTGACCTAACTGTGACCTTGTGTAGCCGAACTGTGACCTTGTGTAACCAACAGTGACTTTATGTGACCATTGGATAAGGACGTGATGTGACCTACAGTTGTGTCAAATATGACTTTGTGTGACCGAGTTGTGACTTTGTATGAGTGAACCATAACCTCTCGTGATCGAACTGTAACTTTATGTGACCTAATTGTGACCTTGTGTGATTGAAATGTAATCTCGTATGATCGAACAGTGACCTTATGTGATCGAACTATGATTGTTTATGACCGAACTGTGACCTCGTGTGATCGGACATGTAACCGAGATGTGGGTGTGTGACCAACTGTGACTTTGTTGATTTGGTAGGTGGGTGGGGTGGGGTGGTGTGGTGAGGTTGCAGTGAAATTTACGACCAAATTTGTAATTATGACTTAAATGTGACTTTGCGTGACCAATTGTGACTTTTTGGGTGGGGTGGAGTGTGGTGGGTAAATTCTGCTGTTAAATTTATAGTTGTGACCGAATTGTAACTTTGTGTAACCAACTGTGACTTTGCAGGGTGGGGTAGGTGACCAGGGGTGGGGTTGGATGAAATTTGCGATTAAATTTGTAATTGTGACTAAAAATTGTAATTGTAACCAAACTGTGACTTTGTGTGACAAATTGTGATTGGTTGGGGGTGGGTGGGGTCACTGGGGTGCTTTGTTGGGGTGGGTGGGTGGGTGAAATTTGTGACTAAAGTTGTAATTATGACTAAAATTTTACTTTGTGACCAACTATGATTGTGTTTTGAATGGGGTAGGGCGGGGTAGGGGTGAAATTTATTACTAAATTCTTAATTGTGACCGAATTGTAACTTTGTGTTACCAACTATGACTTGGTGGGTGGGGTAAGTTGAGGTGAGGTGGGGTGGGGTGGGGTGGGGTGGGTGGTTGATTGTAGGGTTGATGGCTTGGAACGGATATATGCTGGGCCACCAAACTTTTAATTCATGAAAATGCTTATGTTATACTTATGTAATAGAGGGGTTGGGTAGGGTGGAGGGTGGGTATTTAATATATTAATATATTATATAATATTATGAATTAACACCTAAATTTTATAAATAATTTTTAAGTTTGTTAGTTATAGAAAGTGATTCTTATAGTGTAGTACTTGTGTACTTTTTCCCAAAAAAAATAAAATATATCATTTTTATGGGGTAGGGTAGGGTAGGATGGGGGTGATGTGAGGTGGATAGGGTGGGTGGGTGGGTGTGGAAAAGTAGAAGAAAAACATTTTTGGGGTGGGATTGGTGGAATTTGCGATTAAATTTGTAATTGTGATTTGTGATTTTGTGTGATCAATTATCAATTTGAAGGTGATGTGGGGTGGGGGTGGCGAAAACATTGAGAGGGAGGGAGGGAGGGAGAGAAGAAAAAAAAAAAAACCCCTCATTTTTTTAGGTTGATGGTGTGGGGTCAAGGTGGGGGTCCTGGTGTGGTGGGGTGGGCGGGATGGGGTGGAAAAGTATCGTGAGAGAAGAAAAAAACCTCATTTTTTTGGAGGTGGGGAGGTGGGGGGGGGGGGGTGGGTGGGATAGAATGGGGTGGGAGCTGTGATGGACGGACACATCTTATTTAATAGCTTTTTTTTATTGAAATATTATATTATTTTAATTTATATATAATTGATAATTATTTTTATATTATACAATATTATGTTCAACAATTACTAATTAAGATCTGATTTAAAAAAAAAAAAAAAAAAAAAAAAATCTTAAGTTTGTTAGTTTTAAAAAGTTATAGTTTTAAGTTTTTTTTTATGTACTTTTCCCATAGAAAAAATCAAAAAAATCGTGAAAAACTCCACAGGCAAGCTGCAACCGCGGTTGGGCCGCAGCAAACAGTGCCCAAACAGGATTTCAAGTCATCCGTGGTTTGCAAACTGAGGTTGACCCGCGGTTGAAATTTCTAGTCCATTCGTCGAACTTCAAACTTGCATAAGTTTTGATATACAACTCCGATTTGTGGTCCGTTTATTGCGTTGGACTCTAAATTCGATTATCTTTCCAATGATATATTATGAGTTCCATGAAGATATCTATATTGTAAGTTATGCACTAATTTATTCACGTACTCCGTACATAACTTTCTCGTTTTGCTTCAATTTCCTCCAAATTTGAGTTTTTCCTAAAACAATCAAAATAAAAAAATAATTAAGCAATATCAAACTCTAAAATACTCACAATTGTGTAAATTTGAGATCAAAATAAATACAAAAAACGTACTTATCAAATCCTCCAAACATAAACTCTTATTCGTCCTCAAATAAGATAGTGCATACAATCACACAACCATAACAACAAAATAAAATTCATGACACTAATACATCTCAAATAGCTTGTTGAAATTACTTTAAGATTTCAAACTATTACTAATCCTAAAAAGTTTTCAAATAGTGCTATACAAGTTTTAACTCAATCCATGCCCGACGTGTGTGTGTGTTTAGTTAACTTAATTATAATGCGCTAAATAGGTGATCTCGCAACCTTTATAGTCAAATTTCGTTTTCCCTCTCAGAGGATGCACTCTCCCCCTAAACTTTTTTTTTCTCTAAACTGAAGTATATTTTCTACGGTTGTTTCCTACATCATTAACTCATTTCTCGCTCAAGTTTAGGACTGTCTAACCAACAACAACAAATATTTAAGTTTGCAATGATTTTCATTTATTTTGAGTGACCCAACCATCAAATATCCACTAGGAATTCAAACCCACTAATAATCTTAATTCCTGTTATACAGTCTATTAACTAAATACTATTTTTATGTAGTATTTCTCTCCATTAACCCTTGTAACGAGCTTTAGGTCGGTGACTCTCAAGACAGATGACCATAGGGCATAAGATATAGAAATACCCCTACGAGCTTAATGACTCGAGTCAACTATGCTCCAAAGAAAGGTTTCATATGAATGCAATATCCTAACAATGCCTTTCTTGTTTCTTTTCTTTTCTTTTTGAATGTAAATAACTCTATATGATTTGCCCCTCTCTCAAACTTTATAGATGATCAATGTAGCGAGTTTTAGGCCGATAACTCCTAAGTCAGATGACTATAGGGTACCAGGTATAGAATACCCTTAAAGGCTTACTAACTCAAATAAAAAATGCTACAAAGAGATGTAAAAATATATGTTTGTTCCTACTTTATGCAAAGGATTAGATTACTAGCATTTGGCTATTACCTAACTTCCAAAGACAACCAAAATCACTCCACACATTAGTTTTGCATACATGGAATCAAAACAACCCCAAATAATCATTACCACCAGTTCTACTGCCCCAAATATCTAACTAATTGGTCAAGTGATTGAGTAGTATTTTTCATATGGGTTTATACCCATAGTTCCATACTACAACCTATCATTTTTATCCAAGTGTCACCTTTATGCGCGATAATTAAATTGACTATGTGCTCAAATAATAATCTAGTATGAATCAAATTACTCCAAGTATAGCACATCTATCCACAATTCATTAATCACACAATCTCAAAAATGAAGTACGACAATGCTATTAAATTTCAAAAACATAAAACACAATTTTTTAATTTTTTACTAAAAACGAAAATTTAACTCAAATTTTTGTGCATATCCCCAAACTTAAGTATCAAATTGTCGTCAATGTGTCAAAGATATTATTTAACTAATAAATATCAGTGTTCTAAAATGCATTAAAAAGCACTGCCTAGGCGCGATGTGTCGCATGCAAGCCATGCGCATTCCAATGCGCCAAAACCAGTTAAAAATCAATCAAAACCGGCCAAAAACCGATTATAAACAACCAAAACCGGCCAAAACCGATTCTAAACCGACCAAAACAAAAAAAAAAATTTGGATTCAATCAATTGAAAACCAACCGAACCGATTTTTTTTTAATAAAAAAATTATTATATATTAATTACTAAGTAGAAATACCAAAAAAAATGGGAATCAAAAGGTTGGGGGCGGCATTGTAAATACCACCCCATTTCAAATCCTACACAAAGCACTAAGAGCCGTAACCCGTTACTATTTTATTGGGCAAATGGTGCTCCATCTCACATCAAAGTTCCGATGTGGGATTAGAGCAAATGAATATTTTTTATTAAACTCTTTTTTTACTTTTTTTTTTTTTTTTTCCTTTTTCTTTTCTAAATTCTACTAACTACTTAGTCTACTTTACTGTTTTTTCGTTAACCTTTTTTAAAAAAAAATTTTATTTCTATTTGTCATTTATTTAGTTATTAAACTTTTCTTTCACAAATAGATTATTTAAATATTATTTTTATCTTATTTTTTATGGGTTAAAATATTTGTAAATATTTTGAAATAAATTATAGCATAATAAATAAAAATAATAATTATAAATCTATATTTTCTTTGAATTAATAATTCTAAAATTAAATAATATTGTTGTTATATATTTTATATTTTTTATATCTTTAGTTCTAAAAAAATCAGTGTTTTATATAAAAATCTATTTAATGTCTTAACAATAATTAAAATATTATTGAAAATACGAAACGCATTATGACGCTTATTCTTCGCACTTGTGCACCTGAGCTTGCAATTCTTGATTCTCAATCTCGACGTCTCGCAACGCATTACGCCTTTTAGAATCTTGATAAATACACAAGAAGGTAGAATTTACTCCCCTGGGGTATGGCTTGAAGTTTGTGGAGACCATTGATAATTTTGCTCGTTAGATGTCAAAACAATTTTCTTTCTTTTTCATTGCTAGACTAGAACTTTCCCTGTAAGAATTCAAATTGACATTAGGAATAACATATAAGGTGTAAAAATTAGCAATGAATCCACACCAAGAAGATTTGCAATCTCTAACTTTTATAAAAAATATCTTAACAGAGTGTACATTTCTGTAAAAATCCTATAAATAGGAAAAGATAAGTTTACAAATTGTTTTGAAAATCGAAAATCTAGGTGCAACCTTATAATAGTGAATTTTTTCTTTCTTTTTTCTTTTCTTTTTTTTTTTTTTGTTGAAAAATCTATTAGTGATGAGGGCAACGATGACAACATTTTATTCAAATCAATAAAATCTCTACAAATATTGTGGGAAACATGTCCTAAATTCTAATATAAATCCTAATGCAAACTATATGATATCAAAATTAAAGAACAAAAGTTTAGGGTTTAGAAATTGGGTTACAACCCTTTAGTTCTTGATTTATAAAGGGCAGAGGTAATTTTACCATTCACCTCGAACTCAATTACATAAATTTAAACCTCTTCTTCGAACCCTAGTACAAAATCAATTTTCAGATACTCAATTGAGTCCAAGGATTGCTTGATAGTGCCAACTTCGTTGGTTGTTATGTTCGTCTTTAAAATCAAATTCTCATTCTCAACATGCTCTTCTCCCTCTTTTGATGGTGCAGGTTGTTCCTTAACTTCTTCTTCATTACTATCCACTTATTTGTCCTTCTCCTCAGACTCGATGTCCGGATTCAACATTGTTGACAAAGGGGCAATGACATTTTCATGGAAATTCTTTTCTTCTTGATCTATTTGTTGAAAACTCAGTGGGCACAATTCTCTTAATTGATGTCCATTAACGGTCGGTGAAAGAAGTATTTCAAAGGGTAAATTACTCACATCATGTTAGGTGAGAGAAATAATAAAACATGTAAGTCATCAAAGACAGTTTTATTTATTCCACATTTGGATTTTATCTCTTGTAGTCGATACCCTATGATACAATCTCCCATAAGCATATCTTCCTCTTCTACTCCTTGAGCTATCAATTGTTGTTGCCTTATGAAGAAGTCACGTACAAGCATTTTGTTGAAGTCAACCGCAGCCATCTTCAATGTTGAGTATCAATACCTAATAAGAAAAAAATAAAAATAGCAAATAAAAGAGATCAATATAAACTAATAACAAATAAAAATTAGTCCCCGGCAATGGGACCAAAACTTGTTGAGAAAATTATTGCAAGTGCACAATATCGTGAACAAGTAGTAAAAGCAGACTTTCTGAGTCTGGAATGTCGATCCCATGAGGACTAATTTACTTATTAATAACCTTGATTAATCAATTCCTAAACTACAAATAAAGGCCAAGATTGTGAATTTTGAAATATTAAAATAGTGAAAGCAATGAAATGTGAAAATAAAACAAATGAAAAGATTTGATTTTTGTTTTCTTATGAATACAAAGTGTTGAGACTCACGATAGTAACTTTGTTATCGTATTCAATTTCTCATCTCAAATCCTTTTTCTAAAGTAGTGTTTGATCGAATTCATTTATCTAAAATTCCCCTCTTGAGTTTAAATTGGTTCTATCTAGATAGGTCAACCACATCTCTCTGATTGGTCAAAATATGCCCTAACTAGATTGCATTCAAAAACAAGAATTCAAAATGATCACGACAACCACAACGATGTATCTCTACCATTTTGTCAATTTCTAGATTTTATTACTTGGTCTAGGTGTTAACTCACCTCTCGAATTATGAAAACAACCCACAATTCATCAAACTGGTGATAAAGCAATCCATGCATTAAAATGCAATAATAAAATCAACACATAAAACAATTTGTCCAAAACTAGAGAATTGAAATTGAATATTCAAATAAATTAGATCGTTTATCCCAACTAATAAATTAATTACACATAATTAAAGAAAAATGAGAATGACATATAAGAAAAATATCACCAAGTGGTTGAAGAGATGAAAAGACTCATGCACTAAGATACAATCTTCAACCCAAATTCTTGATTTCTTCTTTGACTTCTTGAAATTTCTCCTTGATTTCTTGTAGAATGCAGAGGAAAAAATGAATGAGGGAACCCTCATCTCCAGGTTAAACTAGATCTTTTTATAGTTTAGAAGTCAAAAAAATGATTTAATCCTTGTTGAGCTTAAAAACAAATAGAAAAAATAAATGAAAAATCAACAAAATTACAAAAATCCCTACAGGCGGGCTGCGGGTTGCAAAACCACTGTTGGGCCTTGGTAAACAGGCCCAAACAGGACTGCGGGTCGGCCACGTTTTGCAAACCGCGGTTGAAATTTTTGGTTTGTCCATCAAACTTCAAACGTGCATAACTTTTTATGTATAACACCAATTTGTGCTCCATTTGTTATGTTGGACTCTAAATTCGATTATCTTTCCAATGATATGCTATGCACTCCATGAAGATATCTATATTGAAAGTTGTGCACTGATTTATTCACGTACTCCGCACATGACTTTCTCATTTTGCTTCAGTTTCCTCCAAATTTGAGTTTTTCCTAAAACAATCAAAATAAATAAACAATTAAAAAAATATCAGACTCTAAAATACTCACAATTGTGTAAATTCGAGATCAAAAAATGTACTTATCAGTAATGAATTTCAGTTTAGATGCATCTGTGTTTACTATCCAAGTTCCTGATTTAAACAAAATCGAAGTACTTAGAGCAGTATCAGTTTCTGAATTTAGAGCTACACCGACAAAATCCCTCGGTTGAGCGAAGTTTACCATGTTGCCACCAGCTTGTGTTTTCCCCTTCATAATCTTCATAATTTTCTGTTGTATGAGACTAATTAAGCTGGAATTCTGTCCTTGTGTGTCCTTGTTTTCATCAGCATGTTCAATGTTAACATCTAAAGGAGAATCAGCTAAGTGTGTTTAGTATCTTCCTGTTGATTCAAATTGATTTCCCCTTTCCTTCTTTCTTTGCTTTTTAATTGCTTATACCAGTCTGGATATCCAATCAGCTTGAAACATAAATCCTTGGTATGTCCATTTGTGTTACAGTGAGATCAATATTGCTACTCCTTATCCTTCTTACTCATCTCAATTTGTCTTAAATTACTTCTCCCTCCATCCTTCATACAAGTTTGAAACTTGGCATACATTGCATTAATCTCAGTTGAGTCTCCAAATGATACTTGTACCTGTTTCTACTTCTCAATCCTTTGAATCATTGTGTAAGCCTTGTTTACAGTTGGAAGATGTTCCATTACCAAAATTTGGCTTCGTGTATACTCATATACATCATTTTACCCCATGAGGAATTGAATCAAACGATTGGAAAACGTGATATCAGTTACTGATTTTGTTGATCTAAAGGTGCATTCAGATATTGGCATCAGGAATGTTAGCTCATCCCAAAGCCTTTTCAGTTTTGTATAAAATTGGGTGACATTCAATGACCTTTGAGTGATTGAGCTAATTTCTCCTTTAATTTTATATAGGAGAGGTCCATTACATTCTTCATATCTTTCTTCTATCTCACACCATAATTCCCTAGTTGTGGATGTATATACGAGTACTTGAATCAAGTTCAGTGTTGATTGAACAAGTTATTACTTCAAGCTGAAGATCTCCTTCTTGAATCATGCAAGAACACTAAGATCTAGCCCTAGACCTTATGCTCTGATACCATGAGAAAATTAGCAACAACTAGAATAGATGAAAGGAGTATTTTTCAAACTAACAAATCTGAAATGGTAACTGAACAAAGAGAAGGAAATAGCTTGCGTGTTAAGGAGTATTTTTCAATATTTCTGGGATTGATGAAACTACCGGAAGTGTGTGAGAAAAAAAAAAAAAAGTAAAGAGATGCATGCATACTTCCAAAAGATTATTGATTGTTTCAAGTAAATTCTATCAAAATCTTTATTTCAGTATAATCAATTTTCCTACAATACAAAATATTAAAATTGAAAAGACAAACTTTTTTAACTTGACTCACTCAACACCACGACTCTGACCTACCATACTTTATAAAAGCATGCACGCCATCCACTTGTGCCCATGTTCTAATGGACCATATCGGAGTTTCATTTATACTACTCGATAAAATTCGGGACATGATATTGTAATCCATAGATACCAGGGAAAATGCTTGACACATGACAATACAAGGAAAGAAAAGCCCACCACCAGCAATTAAAGTCTAAATCCCTAAATCAATGGCAATCAATCAAGTCCCCTGATTTATCCCCCTGCACATGGGCACGTATTGACACAGTTTTAAAAATCAAACCGAACTGGCTGGTTCGGCTTCAAAAACAACCACCCAGGACATATGAGAATCGTTTCATCGAGAACACTAAAAATCACAAAAACATTCTCAGACGGATGCATGATTCATTCGATTTGCATTGATGAAAAATTTTGTTACATAATCAAAACCTCGATTCCTTGGCGAACAACTTAAGTGGTTTTTCAAGCCACTTAATATGTACAAGACTAGCAATTACAAGAAAAAGAAACAAGAGTTAATAATCTTAATTCCTGTCAATGTTTTCTTCAAATTGCAGCCAATCTCAGTTGGGAATTCTCTTTAGACTTCAAAATTTTGCTACTACGAGTTAATCTTCCTTCCTGGCTCGAACAGCTTTCTGTTTTTGCCTCAACAACACCTTGTCCTTGTGACGTGAGACGACTGACTAATACTTCCAAGGCTTCCTTCATCCACAAATAATGGCAAACTTTCCTAGCTTCTCTTACACTAATCCATATTCTTTGCCGGACATCTTTCTCCGGCCAAAATTCAAGCTGCTCTTTGAAAAGTAATGGAAACATTCGTCCCTCGTACCAGTTGCCGTTGTTGTTGCTTTTAAAACTCCATTGACCCAATTCAGACTGCAAAACAATCCCATTTTGACTAAATATAAATATAGATATGAGGCCAAGCACCTTAAACATTTTCCATATAAACACACACAAACTAAAATGTGACTGTTTCACTTGACATGTAAAGAACAATGGTAATTCTGCTTGATCAAACTTACAATGTCTGGATTGGTTACGGTATTTTTGGTAACCTTTTGGTGTACCCCACAACACACGAATTATTCTTCTTTGAAGGGAATTTTCGCCCCAAATGGCTGGGAACGTCCTCAGGGATTTGAACGCTAGACCTCATGATATGAGAGGATTGATAGCACATCCCTGGTACCTCCCTCTCAAAGGGGAACAATTCGTGTGTTACAGGGTACGTCATAAGGCTGCCAAATAATACCTTAACAACAACATTTTACTAAGAAAATTACAGTGGAAACCCCTTGCTAGCCATTCATAACCAACAAGAACTGGGTAAACACAGTCAAGATACCAAAAAACAAGTTTCTTAGTGCACTAGAAACTAATATTTTCAGACAAAATCTCTATGTCAAACTTGAAAACAATAGACCAAAAGACTCAAATCTCTTTGAATCCTGGAATTAGCGATCATGGATTAATTTGCAAATGAACTAACCTCAACATCGCCTAGTACCCCGGCTTCTTCCACTGTCTCACGCAATGCGGCTTCTTTAATGGATTCATCTTGTTCCCAACCTCCCTGGTAATTAAAAACAACACATACATTAATTTCTCAGAAATTTTCTATAATGTAATCCTGTCTTAATGAATTGGCATCACAAGACAGAAAATAGTACCTTTGGAAACAGCATCCCTTTGCCTTTTCTCTGAGAACTAATAACAAGAACTTCAATTGCATCCTCGTCAACTACAGATTTCCCTTTAACACTTTTATATCTATAAGGAATACATCTGCACAATCACAACACGTATAAATTCATAAACTTTGGTGAATCCCTCTTTACTTCAAACAGAAAACTTTACGAAAATTCCCATAAAATGCATACCCGACAACTTGGCGATGTCCCTGAAAATTGTAACGCTGCAGATGTCTCCCAGTACGAGAAACAAGAGTAATCATGTTCTTCAATTCCATTTTCCGTTGCAAAAACTTTAGAAAATGAAGGTTTTGGAAGGCCAATAATGATAACAAGTGAGGATAATTGAAAACTGAGAAGGAAAGCATTAAATAATAAGTGCAGAAGTGAGGCCACAAGATTTTAAAGACAAAAAAGCAAGAAGACTTCGTCAAATACATTTATCAAATTGCACCAGAAACAGTTGAGAAAGAATAATGACCGTTTTAAATTCTCTCTCCCCCTCAAACACACAGAGCCAATGTTTCGTCATAATAAAAATTTGATTTTAATTTAAGTTAAAAAAATAAATATAATTTTAATCATATAATTTATGAGATTCACAATTTTTAATCACACCAAAGTCAATGTTTGTTTCTATTAAAATAAGACTTTAGTTCAAGTTAAAATTAACAACTAGTTTTAATCAAAAAATTTATGGGATATACAGTTTTTAAATCACACATCTCATTAATTTTTATCAAAATCTATTAAAAATTATCAATAATTCTATACAAACATTCAAATGAGACAATAGACATTATAAATAAACATTTTGATGTGAAAAAGTTTCATTGATTGATAAAAAAAAAGTGTGATGTAATTATTACCTAATAAATTTGCTCCACGTTGATTGTCTCTTTAAAATATATCTGAATCTCTTCATAAAATTAGATTGTGTTCGGCAATTATTATAGAACCTTATGATTGGTATTATTTTTATGTTTTAGATAAGATATGTATTTAAAAATTAAATAAAAAAAATGAGTGATTAAAAAGTAGCGTTGAAAATTATTTTAATTATAATCAAGGTTTACTTAAATTATTTTTACGAATTAAGAGATGTGGTAGAGAGGCGAAATTATTTGCTACCGACGCTAATTACGTGTCACTGACGCGTCAATTGTGGACTCTATTTTTCTTAGATAAATTTTTTTAAGGGTCATCATCTTTTAATTATTGCCAGTCACATCCTCAAATTTTTACATTTGCTTTTCATGTCTACAACCGACAACCTTCTGACATTGAGCATGTAGGTATCTTGACTTTAACAAAAAAACGTACATTGAGACGTTATTCATAAGTCATGCTTGTAACATCCGAATATCCGATTGAAAATGTAAAATTACCTTAAAAAATCAAATGTTGACGAATCAAATTTACATTAATTTTGGATACTTTTACCTTCAATTGAACATCATGTGCCTATTGCTTTGGCCATTTGACAACCAAATAGAAATTTACAGTCATGGGGGACGTCACACGAGCAACGTTAAAAGACCGAGAGAATGATTGTCACAAACTAAAACTCAAAGACGTGAACGCCACACTTATGAAAGATTAGGGACCCTTAGAGGAATTTACCCCTTCTCCTTTTTTTCATTTTTGGACGCATTAACATTTAAAACTAAAACAAAGTCCTTTACGTCTTAAAGTTAAATTTGTTATTGTCATATTGAAAAATTGTGGATAAAAAAATTCAAAGTTGTTTGTTGTAACACCGGCCAAGCCTTTTATTTTCCATTTATTTCCAACTAAAATTGAAAAGTTCTGAAAATGACTAATCGGGGTGATTTTTGAACTTTAAAAAGAAAAAAAAAAATGATTAAGACCCTGTTTGATGTGAGAGTTTTTCGATGAATCTTGAGTTTTCGGGAAAATGTATATTTTAAAAGTGATTAAAAAAATGTGAAAAATGATGTGTCTAATGAAAATGTGTGGTTGAAGATGAATTTTAAGGAAATATTGAAAATTTTACCTAACTTGCTCTAAGAATTGGGGGCGGATCGCTATATGTGGTTTTAGGGCATTTGATTCAGAATCCTGTGGGTGAGTTCAAATTCTTGACAAAACAAATATGGAAAGTCATATAAAGGAAAATGTCCAATGTTGTGCGTGAATTGTTATAAATGAAGCTTCTTGAAAAGCATCTAGTTACTTCCAGAAGTATAATCCTAAACTAATTGAAATATTCAACTGATTTCACTTGCAACCTTTGTTCCTTATTTTGCCACTACTTGAAGAAAAATATTGATTCGTAAATTAGATCTTACACATTAAAAACCTTATTATATTCTCTATTTTCCTTTTTATTTTCGACTTTTTGTTTTATCATGTTCTTACGATGGTTTGACGGCTTACACAAGTTTCACTCTTTGAGTCTATTGAGTTAGATACAATTTTTTGTTTATACCATCTTCATTATTTTTATTCTTCTAGCAGATTAAGCCCTGTTTGGTATAGATTAAAATCGGATAAATACATTTTGATAAAAGTTGATGAGATATGTAGTTAAAAAATTGTGGATCAATAAAATGTGTGATTAAAATTATTTATTTACTTGGAATTAGGATTAAAATCAAGACCAGACAGCGGCTAAAATTGTTCGAATGTGCTTCCACATTAGATGTCTTTTGTTAAAATTAAGAATGTTTGAGTTTAAACTTAGGCAAGTTTGATATGGATTTTATGAAACATGATTTGTAAGTAGAAAAAAATATTATGAGTTCACCAGCAAAATTGTTTTCTTGAGCAAATGTGTGAATGAAAATAAATTTTGGAGAAATGAATTTTTAAAAAATCCCTACCATACATGACCTCTAATTAACATTTTAAAATTTTATAATATGATATGATTCAAAATGATATTAATACTCGGACAAACTTTAATTTTTTAATTTCCTACTCCTATCCATGAAAATTATGTGTGTATCAAATATTTGAAGAAAAAATAATTAGATTAACATATGAAGAGGTGTGTTGAAGATTGAATACGAGTCACATTCTAAACAAATGGCTCCTTTATCCTAGTTTGTTCTCGTGATTTTGTTGAATGTTTGAGATGAAGTTAGGCACTGTCAAACTATAAAGAACTTTTATGAATTGAATGTGATATATAGTTTATTTTTTATGTTGTGCATTTTCCTTTACTAATATTAACAAAAATCTGTTCATATACGAGAGATCGGTAAATCATATGTCAACGGTTGGTACATAACAAATTATATCCTTTTAACTAAACAACCTAATCACAATTGAGAATATTAAAAACACATTATTTAAAAGGTTAAGTTTGGCATTAATACGATATAAGCTAGTAGTGATTCCATTAATTAAATTTTATAGTCGATATGTTTTTTTACAAGCAGATTGAATTCAGGCTAAATTTCTTATATTTTAACAAGTTAAAATTCTATATTGTGATAATGAAAGTTAACGAACTCGAAAACTTAGGAGATTTTGTTTGAGAGTAATTGTAGGGGAACATTAATAAGAGACATTTTTATGTGACTTTGTGACGTAACATACATTCATTGGATATATAATTATTATAACTACCTCACCACTTACTTTTTCACCACTCAATGAATGTACACCACATCACAATGTTACTTAAAAATATCACTTATTAATGTCTCTCTAGAATTATTGTTTCAATCCTGATTTTGAAAGATTTTAAAGGATTTTAAAAGTTTTGGTGTATTCAATGTAGACTTTAGATATTCCATAAAAATCTAGAGATGGAGTATTTAATATAAACTTTAATAATGGATTTTTTCTAAGTCCATAATGATGGTGTATTAAATAAAAAATTTAAAAGTCTTTAAAAGTCATGTACTATTCAAAATGTAACTTCTACGAATTCCTCTATGTAATAATTTCTGAACAAAAAGTGCAATCACCAAATCTCTTAATTTGTCTAATTAACTTCCAAAATTTTAAAGACTTAAAAAAAAAATTTACAAAAAATCTTTCAAATTGTAATTTTATTTCTTCTATATTTTTCTTCCTTATTTATGTTTATGTTTAGAAACTTTAGATCTATGACTAAACAAATCATTATATTTTTTTTTTTGTAGTATTCTTCTTTTTTTTCTTCATTTTCTTCTTTATCATTTTTTTCTTTGATTCTTCTATAAAATTAGATCCAAATAAATTTTTATACAAAAATAATAATTAAATTTTGTATCAAAACATATAATATTAAGCAAAATGATTCTAAAATTTTTTCCAGAAAGATTTGTATATTCAAAAAATTTTATTAAAATTCAATCAAAATCTATAAAAGTTTTTAAAAGTTTAAGAAATGTTATCACAAATGTTTCTCTCATACGCCATTTTATTTATTAACTTGACATAAAATTATAATTAACGATTAATATTCACGTTACATGAAAACTAATCCACTAATATTTAAGTTTTTCAATTAATTGATTGAAAAAATAAAAGTTTATAAAAATCTTTGAAAGTCTTTTACATAAAAATCGACAAAAATCTTTGAAAATATATAAAAATTTATAAAAGTCATTAAAATTTAATGAAATCAATTAAAAAGGCGCTTTTAAAAACCTTTAAATGTCTTTTAAAATATA
This sequence comes from Ligustrum vulgare, assembly GCA_963555705.1. Lineage (NCBI taxonomy): Eukaryota > Viridiplantae > Streptophyta > Magnoliopsida > Lamiales > Oleaceae > Ligustrum > Ligustrum vulgare. Next base: position 43,772,001 of record OY743173.1, on the reverse strand, counting down.
AATTGAATGAACCTTAATTTTTTCTTCCTCTGACAATTTAAACTTTTAATATCAACAATGTTTTTGGTATATCGTGTATCTAAGAGAATCTTCTATTTGGACAAAAATGTATATTTTATTGTAATTAAATAAATAAAAAATTAAGAAAATTAATAGCGTTGACTTTATTGCAAGGAGTCATAATTCATGCATTTATAAAATTGAGATGAGATGCTTTTAGAGGCACGTTCCCTCCTAAGAAATGTCAAACCTCGAAGGAAACTGCACAAAATAATTGGATGAATTAGTTTTTCTTCTTGCATTAATTGAAAATTGAAATGGCAGGTTTAATAATTAATTTAAGGTCTGAAACCTCATAAAATTCTCGCCCACACTTGTAGAAAAAAATTAATTTCAGAGCCTGCTTTATTTTGGCTGATAGCATTATTTGCATGGTTTCAGAAAAGAAAATTATCACCATCACTCAAGAAACTTCGTTTATTTACTTCTGTGATCATTAATTTAATTTTAGGATATATACTATTCATTTAACACAATAAATAGATTTTTCCACACACACACACAAAAAAAAAAAAAAAAAAAAAAAAAAAAAGATAAGAAAAGAAAAGAAAAGAAAAAAGAATTGATATGTCCAAGGACTTTAGACTATTATTTTTACAATGTTGACATCTTAAGATGAAATATATAACTTGTAGTACAAAGCTAAGAAAAACTCAACCAAAAATTCAATACACCTAAAACTGAAACAAGAAATTTGATATCAAGATTACTTCCCTCAAACTGGTTATCTGAACACCATCTTGAAAGAAAAAATCTCAAAGTGACTTCAATTAATTAATGGAAAAATAATAATTGACTTATAAGAGTTTGAATTGCTCATTTTATAAATTGAATTTCAAAATTCAATAGTTTGTTACATTACTCTATTTCGCGCGGTGTCGTTTCACTCGTACTAACAATTAAAAGGAAACCAAACGCAAGTGTAAGGAACAAACCACTTGAGATAAAGTCCCAAAAATACGTGTTTTACACTAGAAAAGATTAAATTACAAAATACCTCAAATGGACACAAGCATACAAATTAAACTAAGGAAGTTCTAATAAAATCTAAGATAAGAAAATCACATCTCTGTTTGAAAGTTTCGATTTGTTGGTCCTATAAATGTCTAACTTTCTACAGTATATACAAGCTCTACTAACTTCCTACTACTTTGAATTTCTAATCTACCGCCTTGATTTCGTAGCTAACTTTTATTAACTGCTATCCACTTCTTTATATAATTGTCTTTCACTTCCTTGCACTAAGTAACTTCACATGATCATCGAACTTGGGTTGTCCACGTTCACGTCAACTTCCGGCATAACACTAATTGTCCATGATCTCATCAACCATTTACTTTGTGATAACCGCTTGTAATGTCTTCGATAGGTTGCCTTATATCGTATTATGAATTGTGGAAACTGTCTTTTTACTTGTATCTTGTCTAATCGCTCGAGCTTGCTCTATTCGTTCAACGACCTAGACTCCTCCACATCGCCCTGATCTTTGTAATGAGCTCTTATATTTTGGGGCTTCCATGTTGGTCCTTTGATTTAGGTATTTTTAGCTCCACACCAGGTTCATAGATGTACTAATTCAAAACTCAAGAATATTAGTATTATATTCACAAATCAAGTTCTAATTCCCTTTTAAAATAGTTAATTAATAATATTATAATCTATTTACTCCCAATTAGTAATTACACTAACTACCAAATCAATTCTCCCCCAAAATCATCTGTCATTGGTTCCTAATTCGTCTCTCAATCAAATCCAGGCTCCTAGTTACTGGTGAGTGCAAAACTAGCAGCGGTCGTAGCGAACTGAGGTGGTTTTAGTGGTGATGATAAGGTCATTTCAGTGGTGATGTTGGGCCAAACTATGATGGTTGTGTGGTGATAGGGTAGTGTTGGTGGAGTGGTTTAAGTGGTAGTGTTGGTGGCTGTTCGGTGTGAGGAGGTGGTGGTTCGGTGGTTTCATTGGTGATGTTGAGGTGGTGATGGGTTGCAGCTGCGATGGTTGTGCGATGATGGTGTAGTTTTGGTGCGGTGGTTTTAGTGGTGGTGGTGGTGGCGGGGTTGACGATGATGATGGTGGTTGCGGGTCTTCTATAAGTGAATGTGTCAGCTTTGAGAAATTGGCATGTGAGGTACCGAGAAAAACAGAACTCCTCCTTCTTTATCAACGATGGTGTGGTGTGGTAGATACATTGTTGTAATACCCAGACCAAAAAAACTTAAAAGATTTGATATGTACTACCCATACCAACAAAGTGCACCTTCTTTTCTAGAAAGTCCATCGTTAGAAACTCTACAATTAAGCGTTCTTAATTTGGAGTAATTCTATGATGGGTGACCCTCTAGAAAATCTTCTCAGGGAGCATGCAAGTGATGACAAAACATGCTGAAAAGACTTATGTCGGTACAGTAGGGACAACCATTGATCTATAAGGCAACCCGGGTCATTACAAATAGTATCAGAACCGACGCAAGCGAAAATTCAGGAACCAAGTGCTATGTGAGACAAAGTGCTACCTCATATGGCGGGAGCTACCTCTTGAACCCATAGGAGCCACCTTTAAAATCTCAACACCTGGCAAAGGATCCTTAGATGGTTGAAGCGCGACGAGGACGTCGCGAGTCTAACGGGGGTGATTGTAATAACCAGACCAAGAAAACTTAAAAAATTTGATGGGCACTACTCATACCTAACAAGGTGCACCTTCTTATCAGGAAGTCCATCGTTAGAAACTCCACAATTAAGCGTACTTGGCTTAGAACAATTTTATAATAGGTGACCCCCTGAAAAATTTTCTCAATGAGCGGGCAAGTGAAGACAAAATATGCTGAAAAAATCTATGCTGGTACAGTGGGGAAGTCATCGATCTATAAGGGAATCCAGGTTGTTACAATTGTTGTCGTCATGGCTCGGTAATGTGCAATGGTGCTGTGATGATGGATTTGCGGTTATTGGTGGTGGCCGACGTTCAGTGAGCCAACGGTCTATGGTGGTGGTGGTGGTGGTGGTGGTGGTTCATCTAAGCTGGAGTTTGGTGTGGGGGAGTTGCGGTGGGTTGTTCCAGTGATGGTGTTGGCTACGGTAAGGTCGCATGTCAAAGCCTATGCGTTGGAGGTCACATGTAATTGGTGTTCACTTTATCCCGCAAGTGTACAGATCGTGAAAAGCAATAAAGTGAACAAATGAGTCCAGGATATCATTTCCACAAAGACTGCTTTAAGTATCGAAATGATTAGTTCTAAACCTTATTTGAACAGACAAATGTTGTTTCGTATTTTTAAACAAAACTAAGAAAATAAACTAAGTAAATGAATGACGAAATTGTTTTGTTTTTAAAAGATTGTGAAATAGTTGGGATTCACGATTTCATCTAACCAATTAAATAAAATCCAACTCCAGTTTTATTTCCTAATAATGCACTCAATCTAATTCACTCGTGTATATTGAGATTCCTCTATCAAGTTTAAATCAATTCTACCTAAATAAGTCAACCGTGAATCTCTACAGAGGGTCTGAATTATTTCTTATCTAGATACTTTGAACACAAAAATTCACACATGACTGCGGTAATAACAAAAGTATATCTCTAATCTCTTGTTCAATTACCAAATTTTATTCCTAATTCTAGTATATTAGCTTGCCTTTCGGATTATGAAAACAAACCACGAAATCATGAATTAGTGTTCAATTAACTCATGCATTAAATTCAAAATAAAATCAATACATGCAACGAATCATTAAAACAACGAAATTTGGAATTAAAATAATAAAACTATGCTATATCTTTAATCCCAACATGATATTTTAGTTACACATCATAATTCAATTTTAAAAAAAAAAGGCGTTCATTGAAAATAACATAAAGAAAGGGGAGCTTGTAGTTATTTGCTTTGTTCCAATCTACCAAGAATTTGACGTTGAAATCTCGATTTTAGGCTGATCTTAGGTGAGGCAAAGGTCTGGAATTAGTATCTCATATGTTGTATATATAGGTTGTGGAGAAACCTAGTTGGTCAAGGGAAATACCTGTTGAAATCGCGCACAAAAAGCCCAAATTATGGCCCAGTCAGACTCCTGGGCAATTGCGTGTAGTTATTAGGCGCAATCGCGTGGACATGTGTTTCAGCCTCTGGTTGGTTGTAAGGTTCAATGCAATTTTCATCTCTTCAATTTAGTTTAGGTAGGTCCTCCTCCTAATTGCACCTCAAGTCCTCAACTTCCAATGAGGACATTTTGGTCCCCATACTTCTGACTTCTTCAGATCAACTCATTTTTTGCCTCGGTTGACTTTCTCGACTCCTCATATGCACAATTAAGCTCCAATTATTCTCTTTTTACTTTTAATTCACTTTTAAAACTTCATTGATGTCTTTCTGAAATATAAACAAATAAATACAAATTAAGTAGAGTTTATTCTAAAACGACAATATAATATTCTAATTTTGACATAAAATAAGTGTATAAAATATACTTACCAATGAGTCGCAAGTTATATTCTATAGGTCATAGATCACACTTCAAATGTTCAGGTCACATGTCACATTCGATCTATTAAGTCACAGTTCACACTTCAAAAATGCTCAAATCACAACTTGTTTGATGCATTATCTTACGTTTACACTTCAAACGTTTAGGTCACATGTCACATTTGATGCATTAAGTCACAGGTCAAACTTCAAAAAAATTCAGGCCACATCCTATTTGAGCATTATGATACATTCCATATTTGAGGTCACACATAATAGGTCATAAGACATAAAACCCCTTGATCAAATATCAGTTTTAACAGGACAAAGATTCAAGATAACTTATCACACTTAATAGTTTAGGTCACAATTATAGATCATGATTCATACTTCAGGTCACATATCGCGTTTCAAGGTCACATATTACGATTTATATGTTGTAGATTTACAAGTAACAATTCACATGTTACATGTTACTGATCATAAGTAACATTTCAATGGTCACAGGTCATTTTTCGTCAGTTACATATCAATTCCACCTGGTCACAAGTCTAAAAGAATTAGACACAGTTAATAGACTTCAGATCTTCTTATTCTTAATTCTGAAACTAGACATCATTTTTTTATGGTTTAACTGCTGGAGTTTGTTGATTTTTGGGTGGAGGAGTTGTTGGCGAAGGTAGCAGTGATATTCAAGAAGCACCATGGCACGTCGAAGGTGGTGATGGCGACGACGGCTTAATGTCGGAGATGGTGGTGATGGAGATGACAATTTGGTGAAGGTTTTGGAAATGATGTGATGGCGACAATGTGATGGAGGTGGAGGTGGAGGTGGTGGTGGTGGTAGTGGTATGGTGGTTGTGGTAGTTGTAGTTGTGGTCATAGAGGCGGGGACGATGAAGAGCGGCAGAGTGTGAAAGATTTGAATTAAGTGGAGTGGGGTGGGGTACGTGAATTTTTATAATATTTAATTATATGAAGTACCACATGAGTGTAATTTTTTAAACTTGTTTTCTTATAGATGAAATTGTGTATTATAAACACTTTGTTTATGTATTTCAACATACTCACACCAATAAAATAAATAAGAAAAAATGTGGACCCGTTTTTCTTCTCATTATAGTCATTTTAAATAGACTTTTTTATTTAATAAGGGAGGATGAGAGAGAAAACGAGATAATTTAATTGTCTTCCAAACAAAATATGAGATTCTTGAAACAATAATGAGGAAGAGAACAATTTCAAAGTCATTATTCTTCATCATATCATTGCCATGTGTAAATGACTCATTTTAGGAAGACTTCGCAAATTTGAAAATAAAAAATAATCGTGACTTATGCATGTTCTCGTAAGTCAATTGAAAGAAAATTTTACAATTTATTACATATGAAATCCATTATTTTTAATTTCTATAGTTATTTTATGGGATCATTTACATAATAATAATAATAATAATAATAATAATAATAATAATAATAATCACTTTTCTAGATGCAGCATGCATTTTTTTTTTTTTTTCTCTTTACTATGAGATGTTCATCTCCAATACGCATACCCTCGTTTAAATTAAAATTTAAAATCACATTTTAATATATTTTGTAAATTGTAATGCCGTTCACGACAAAAATAAAATGTTTAATAATTTTACTTGTTTAGAAGGAAAATAGTTTGTGCCGTTTTGTTACGTTGTCTACGAAAAACACGCTGCAAAGGCAGGCCGGCCACCGGCATGAAATATGACAAAAGACATTTTTTTCACATAGGTCAAGACCGGCCAATTTATTTTCCCAAAACAAGACTTTTATGCGCAGGGAAAAAAAAAAAAAAATTATTGCCCAAATTTAAGCATGTTTCAATGACGACAATATAAGAAGGAATAATTAGACTCTACACTAGTTCCTTCAATCATTTTTAAATAAATACATTGTTTAGAAACTATTTAGAAAAATACCAGACTCTATGAGAGAGAGTGTATTATTTGATTAACCTCATTAATTATTGAATCTATTATTTAGGAATGTAGTTACCATTTATTTATGAAATAAAATTAGGGGTGTAATTACATTTAAAATCAACTAATAATACGAAAATTACATATATTAAATTAGTTTAATAATATGGGAAGTCATCTTCTAGATCGGACGTGATATTACTAGCTATATAATTTAATTAAAACAACATGCAATTTAACATACCTCGAACTGACGTTACATGAAATTTAATTGATAAAATCATATACCAACTTCTGAATTACATCCAATGTAATGTTTTACAAATATTAAGTAATTGCATGGAATGTAATATTACGAGCAACCCTAACACTTGCACTATGTATTACATCCAATGATACTACAACACTCTATGGATTCATGAAGCAAAATTACATACACAATAACATTTCAATGAGTTTAATTTCACTTTATAGACTATTACAAACTCTGTAATATAATTAAAATACCATCATTTTGTAATGTTAGATACGTTATAATGACAACATGTATTACAGTACATTGCACGAGATGTAATATTAATAGCAACAATGTAATATTACATAAAAATGACAAGGATTAATCAGTACACAAATATAAAAGGTGGTAGTCTGCCAAGAAAGGAAAAGTGTGGCTAAATTTTAGGATATTTGAAATTTCATAATTTAATTAGCTAAATAATTAGCAATAATTTTTCTAAATAAAAGAATTTTCGATTAATCTTGTCAATCAAATATTACATTCTCTCTCTTCAAAATTCGGTATTTTTTTTAAGTTATGACAAGAAATTCAGTAATATTATGAATAGTTTAAAAATCGGGTATTTTTCAATTACAGTACATTACATCTAGGTAGTTAGATAATTTTCCAATATAAGAATAAAGCTAACAATATAGTGCAAATAATTTTTCAATGAGAGTCAGGCCCATCAGACAACCAATCGTTGTGTCCTAATCGCTACCTAAGGGGACATTCATAAGAGGAAATTACATAATCTAAGGTATTTTAACTTCCAATTTCAAAAATCATATATAAGTGTTATTCATACAAAAATAAGGTCATAATTTTATTTTAATAATAAATATACAAAATAAATTATAATGATTTATCCTAATCTAATACAAACTCTATTCCCCTAACACTCTCTCTATTCTCTCTGTTTACAAACCTCCTTCACGGCCTCACTCTTCTGGCGAAGGCGGCTCTTCAATCATCTACCCATCACTTCAGATTCCAGCACTAGAGGAGTCGTTACCCTTAGGAGATGACGTCACTGTAGCTTGGCCGCAGCGCTGTCGTGATCCGGCCAGCCGCTGTGTGGTGGTGTTGGTGATGTTGAGGGTGGTGTTGATAATTTGTGTTGTCGAACTCCACCCTCACCACTTCATATTCCGGACCATAGAAGTCGTTACCTATAGGAGACGACAACGCCGCTGTTCGGCCCCAACGATGTCGCGATTTAACCAACCGCTGTGTGGTGGTTTGGTGATGTTGAGGGTGGTGTTGATAAATTGTGTTGTCGAATGCTGGTGAGTGTGGCGGTGTGGGTGTTGCGGTGGTGGGTGTGGCGGTGTGGTGTTGCGGTGGATACGATGGTTGTGGAGGTGTGGCGGTTTGATGAATGCGGTGGTGTAGTGCAGTGGTGTGCAGCGTTGATGGTGATTGCTGTTGATTTGTGTTGCAGTGTAGTGGTGAATTCTGATTTCTGATTGTGTTTTTTCTTTTCTTTTCTTTTGTGTTGAGATTGAGGTTGAGGCTGCGGCTAAGACGGTGTGGTGAAGGCAGTGGTGGCCATGGCTGTGGTGGTCCGGAGGTTGTGATTGCGATTGTGACCAGATATAAAATTGTGGCGGAGGTGTTCTCTGTGTGCGGTGGTGAGGGAGAGAAATTTTGGTTTTGAAATTTGAAGATCGTGTGCAATTTTGTCGCCGGCGGCGACAAAGACGGTGGTGGTGCTGATGGTGTTGATTGTTGAGAATGTCGACTTGATAAACGTGACTTAAAAAAAGTGACTTAATAATTTATAATTTGTCACCAAGAAATAATATAAATGTGACCTAATAATTTGATGATAACTTAAAAGATTTGTAACCTAATAATTTAATACGTTGTGACCTAAAAAAAAGTTGGGATTGACTAATTTGACATTTGTGTGACCTAATAATTTAGTAATTTGTGGCCTTGAAATCAGTTGTGAAACTTGTGATCTAATAATTTAATACGTTGTGACCTCGAAAAAGTCGGTATTGACTAATTTGACGTTTGTGTGACCTAATGATTTTGTAATTTGTGACTTTGAAGTTAGCTGTGAAAGTTGTGACATAAAAGATTTGTATTTGTGACATGAAATTATGCAATGTTGTGATCTTAATATATATAATTAATAAAATATTTTTAATTATTTAACATTATTAATTAATATTAATACCTGATTTTTGAATATATATAGGTTTGGTCTTATTTTTGAAATATGTATTTGTAAATCCCTTAATTATTTATTTTTCCACATTCATAATGTTGGATGAATTTGTGAATAGTGACGCCAAAACAAGTAGAAAGATAGTTTGTAAATCCGTGCCGAAAATTGGACAGAGTAACGGTAAGGAAAATACAAACAAGAAGAAGAAGAAAAGTAGGGACAAAGGCAAGGCAAGAGTTGGACTCTTTGTCCTTAAGTCGAATTTGCCCCGCAACGGTGCCTACGGATTCCGGCAATCGACTCCCAAGATACAACGGCTACACTTGTGTTTGTAGCACTCCAAAACACAAGTACAACGAACCAAATTTTGGTTTATGTACTCCAAGGATGAAATGAAGGAAAATCAAAACAAAAGCAATGATTTTATTTTTGGAGAGAAGAGAGGATAATATATGTTTTGCATATCAAAATTGTGAGGAATAGGACACCCAAATGGTCCTATTTATAGACCATGAAAGGGTGTGGACGAAATGGTTGAAGCCAAACTATGCACCATTTCCAAACCATGCACCTTTATGAAAAGGTGTCTATTCACCGGACAACCGTGCGGCCGCACGGTTATAGTCCGTGCGGTCGCACAGTTTTACTTAAAAATCGGAATTGAATTTGACGTCTCATCGCACGGTTTTCCAACCATGCGATCCCACGGGGGGCGCTGCCCCCTCGACCCCCGCGACCTGACCGGGCAAGTCGATCCCCGTTTGTGCGCCTCGAAACGGCGAAGTGACAAACAATTTTGCCTAAACGGATTGAGCCGAGCTTTTAAGTATTTAGCCGAAGTCGACACGACGTCACTTTAATCGATTTTCAATTCTCGATTTGTTTAACCAATATCCAACACATAATTCAATGAAAGACCTACAAGCCCAACAAGATACTACGAAAATTTTCATGGGAAAAATACATATATAAGGTGTTTACTATATACAATTTCAATTTTAATATATAACTTAAAAATTTTCAAAAATCAGGCTAGATAAAATTATTGAACTAAATTAAATAATTAGATTTTTTTATTAATTATATAAATTCAGGTCACAATACAAGATAAATTCATGTTACAAAATGTAAATTGCTTAAGTGACAAATAATTTCAGGGTCACAATTTATCAAAATAGTAGGTCGCAATAACACTTTTATCAAGTCACAAATAATTGCAAGATCACAAGTTTTAAATTAATCGATCCCAAGTTATTTCTAGGTCACGACTTATCAAATTATGAGGTCACCAATCTTTTAAGTCACAATTATCATATTATTAAGTCACAATTCACTTATTAATTATTGGGTCACAGTATATCCGAAAACTTGCCCACGTCACATTCTCACCACCATCAGTTCACAACCACCACCATCTCAACGTCGAGGCCCACCGCCACCGCCTCGCCGCCGACAAAAAAAAAAAAAATTTGCAGTCAGGATTCACCAATGCACCACCTGAGTCATGAGACGACAAACTAATTACTCTTAATTTCCACCCAACCCCCAACTTGCACCACCATCTCTTCTCCAACTCATTCCAACTGTCACCGGCATGTAATCACCATCGACACCTACACTTGCAACGTATCACCGCCACATGAAACACACAAGCACCACCCCAATTTCCACCACCACCACCCCCAATTTCAACCACCTCCTGATTCCACTGAAACATATACCAATACAGAGGCACAACACAACACCAGCACCAGCACCGTTCAAGTCCACCTTCAAGTACACACGACACAACCCAAAAGTAACAGATCCGCCACCACTTCCACCAACACGACCCAAAAATAATAGATCCGCCCGCCATCAACACGACCTAAAAATAACATATCAGCCACCACCGCCATCGCCACCGCCACCACTTCACCCACGACCACAACCAATTTCGCGAGAAAAATCTAGCAGCAAGAGGAACATGAGATGTTCAAGTTGGTGGAGACGGCGGCTCTCGAATCGCAAGTCTTTAGAGACAGCGATGCTCGAATCTCTGGTAGCGATGCTCGTCACCTGTGGTGAGAGGTGGAGCCAGCGTCGATAAGGGTGGGGTGGTGGCCTTGGGGTTGCGTCGCTGCCTTAAAATGGCCACTGCCTACAGCTGTCTCCGTTCGAAGCATAGGCTGGAGTGCGACGTGAGGCGGTCATGGTGTGGGCTTTGGGATGAAGTGACATCGTGCGGCGATCTTGCCGACGGCGGGATGAGGGGTGGCCGTGAAGGAGAACGGCTGAATGTTGGGATGTTGCAGTGAACTGAATTGAATGTAGAAAAATAGATAAGAGAGTAATTAGGGCATTGTGTCTTTTAAAACATTATTATTTTAATTTATTAATTAATTTTTAATTATAACCTGAATTTTGAAATTTTATAGGTTTCACCTCATTTATGAAATTGTATCTTTAAAAGTAGGGATGAGTGTAATTTCCACAATTGTCATACCAACAAAATGTCTAAGCAATTTACACTAGAAATAGGCCAATAAACACTTGACATTTTAAAAGGTTGGACAATGAAACATAGAAATTATATCTACAAGAATCATCTTTAGTGATACCAATAATTTTCACCAATTCCTAGAGGGATCGATTTTTTGACAGAATGTTTGACACTCACACAAATGACAATAATATGTGTTTTTTCCTATCATATCAATTTCAAAATCAATAATTCACAACTCTCCACGTCATTTTCGATCACTCATTCAGTCACCATTTTCGGGCTCTTTAATATTTTTCAACTTTCACTAGGTAATAAAGAAAGTAAGAACCTATAACAAATTGAACATAATTTGAGGTTACATTTGGCATGCAATTAGACCGTACAAAAATTAAGCATAAAACTACAGGAGATAAATAATGCATGATTTACTTATTTTATTTTATTTTTATCATATCAAAAATCAATATGATAAAAAATGGAAGACTTATCAACTAAGTTAGTTGTTGAGCATCAGCAACTCAATCGATGCATTCATTTTTGTTGGCATTTCATTCTTATTAACTACATTGAAAATGGATCCAAGAATTAAAACCCATCAAAAAATTATCATTAGAATACATAACGATAGAGGGGAAAGAGAAGAGAAGAGAAAAAAAAATCCAGGTCGCAAACGGGTCGGCAAAGGAACCCGACCCGCCCCGGGAAAAACCCGAACCTGACCCGCCCCGTATCTAGCGGGTTTGTGGGGCGGGTATGGGGCAGATAATGGGTTCGCGGGACGGGACGCGGAATGACCGACCCGAACCCGACCCGTTGTCATCACTACTAGAGAGAAGGCCGTGTGTTTCTAGGTTCAGTAAATCTTAATTCTTAATATGTATTATTTTGAAATCGAAAAATAAGTAATATGAGTGTCAAATTGAAGATTACGGTGAAAATTTTAATACAAGCTAATAAGTGAGAGCAAATTGTAAATATATTGTTTGTAAAATCATATAAAAAATTAAAGGTAAAATTTTATTTTTTTATTTTTCCACAATACCTAATTCATTTTAAATTATATCATTTAAGTCCTATATCTATAATTAGTTGACTATATTCATACAAGTGAGAGCAAATTGTAAATATATAGTTTGTAAAATCATATAAAAAATTAAAGGTGAAGTTTTATTTTTTTATTTTTCCTCAATACCTAATTCATTTTAAATTATATCATTTAAGTCCTATAATATTATCTATAATTAGTTAACTATATTAATACAAGTGAGAGCAAATTGTAAATATATTGTTTGTAAAATCATATAAAAAAATTAAAGGTAAAGTTTTATTTTTTTATTTTTCCTCCATATCTAATTCATTTTAAATTATATCATTTAAGTCCTATAATATTATCTATAATTAGTTAACTAAATTCATTTTAGTCATAAATGATTAATTTCTATTCTATTTTTTCTCATCAAATTAAAATAAATAATAAATATACGAATTTCAAGGCAAATCCAAGGGTTAATTTTTACAAACTTAAGATTTCTTCAATTCATTCATCATTTTCACATTATGTTTATTTATTTATTGATTCTATTCATTTTTCTATTTTTCATTATAAATTTAAATAACTAAGATATGCAAAAATATATTACAGATTTTAACAATTAGTTCATATAATTTTTATTAAACAATGGATCGATCATTAATTTTTATTAAAATAATAATGTAACAATATGAATAAAGAAATTATCAGTTTGAAAAAAGAAGAATCAATTAATGTAACCATATTTATTAAAATTAATGATTATTTTTTTAGAAAACACTTGAAATTAATAAATAATGCTTAAAAATCAAATTATACAAAAAAAAGTCTATCCTACACCTCTTTTGGGAAGAATATGATGAAGAACAATATATGAAAAGAAAAACACTAGTCTTAAGGAGAATATGTAAGTTGAGTTTTGCACATGTACCCTAATTTTGTAGTTCAAAAGTTTTTTTTTAAAAAAAAAAAAAAAATATTTATTGAACGTTAATTCCAGCAATGATGTTGATATATTCACAATATAATCTCTAAAACACTTAATTCATGGCATGTCTTCTCGTAAAGATGATAAAATAATGCAACGATTTACAATTTTATTAAAATATTAAAAAAAATAATTATATGCCATAAAAATGGTGAAACTTTATTTCTTAATTTTATTAACATATATAGACAAAAAGACTCACTATATATATTTTATTTATATTTTCATTAATAATTTTTTTATTGACATCTTTATCTATATAATATATAAAAGGAGAAGAGTTGAAAGAGAAATTACCACCCATATTTTGTCCATTATTCTCGCCTAGCTAAAAAATAGCTTGCTGCTGAAGATACCCGTCCAAGCCATCTATCAACATTTAAATTTTTTTGTCTGTTCGTGAAATTTAAATCAACATTTTCTACTTTTATCTGTGCACGTGACACCCTATTTACTGTTGAGTCTCCATCCCTACCATTAATTCACGCATTTACTCTCTCAACCACCGGAATTCTCTCTTCCATTAGATAACCATCCGGTGTTTATTTCTCTCCAGCCTCAAGTCACTTCATCCGGTGATGTCGCCGACTTCCTGAAGCCGTGTAACATACAGTTGCGACTACAAAGGAGGAAACAATAGTTCCCCAGAACTTCTTTAATCAAGCTTCTTTCTACTGAAATTGAGTAATTCCCGTTGCTTGATTACTGCCTGAAATCGTACAACGAGGTGTTCCTACCACTGCAGCGATGAACCCATATTTTTCGTAGGTATGCTTTAGGCCACAATTTGATTAATGTTCGAAATTATCAACAGTAATGGGTTTCATTCATTTTTTGGAACAGCTGCATTCTATTGATAAAAGTAGATTATAATGGTTTTTTCGTGTTTGCGGTTCACATTGATGGTTCTTAGTTCTCCATCTTGACCCCGATGCTGATAAAGAATAAAATTCTGGGAAACTGACCCTCAAGGTAATATTAAAATCCGTTGAGGTTAAAACGAATCAACTTAGTTATTTGAGTGTTTTCATGTTGATTATTCGGGTTTCGCGAGTATCCCAGGGTTTTATTATCATTTCAATCTATAAGCGATGCTGGATTTTGGGTTCTCTTTAACATTCAATATGTATCATTTTGTGTAAGTGATGAATGTTATCAATTTGCCATTTTAGTACGGATTCTAATCATTCTTTTTTTTTTTTCCAATCCATCATGAATTCCCCAGCAAAAAGCCCTTCTCATTGCCTCTGCTCCCATTTTCTATTGGCTTGTGTATTCAGTTATCGGGCTTGTCTTCAAGATCCACCAATTGAATAAGCGTGTCGAAAAATTGAAGGCTCGTGATCGATAAAAAAAAATGAGAACCCAACTTATTTTTATTAGTTATCGTAACTGATTATTAATGAACTAGAAATTTGTTGCTTTCTAGCTGCTACTTCATGTACCATAGTCCTCGTATGATTTTGCTCTAATCATATGGTTCATTATTTCAGTTGACCAGGGGTGATTGAATTTATGGAGTTTTTGACAATCAGCTGCCAACTACTTTGAGAAAGCTCCTATTTCATAGGCATCTTTCTTTGTTAGTTGGAAAACAAAAAAACCAGATAATATATCCTATCAAAAATTGCATCTCGAATTTTTTTACGCTTGAAGATTGTTGGTTTCACAATTTTCAGCATCCATATGTAGCAGTTTATGATGTAAAATGCTATTTCCCTCATTTGTAGTATGGTTACTCTCAGTGGGCGCTTCAAACCACAAAAGAAGCTTTGCCTTTCTATGAGTGATTGTAAGTTACGATGAAATTACATTGACATGTTAATTATTTTTATCATTAGTCTTTTTGTTTTTATCTTTCCTTTATTTCCCCTCTCCCACTTACGATTGTGATGTTTATTTCAGACCATCCCGAGAGTTGGAACCCCATGTGATCTATCTCCACGTAAGGTGTTGTGTCTTTCTTTTCTCTAGCAGTGTGAAGTTTGTTGTGCTGATTTTCCCCCTTTATTTTCATGCAGCATTTTGATGGGTCTCCTCTCCTTCATGGTTAGTTCATCAAACAGTTAGGTTGGTTCACTAACAGGCCAAAAGAATCTCTATAACGGTATGCATTTAGCATTTTTATGTTATCATTGTTTCGCATTAGTTCCACAATTAGTAAAAGTTTGTTGCTGATTTAGAACACAGGAATTAGATATTCTTTTGAAGGTGTTATATTGGTTCTCTAATAGGCCATGTATAGTTTTCTATTCCTGATTGTTGTTTAAAGATAATAACTTACTCTTTTCTTTCATTTGAATTATGATAATTGTGAAATCAACAATATGTATTTTATTTTTGATCAAGTACCTATCTGTCTCTACGGAAGGTGTGACTTTTTTCCATTTATCATCTGCTTGAATTTGAAAAGAATTTGATTTAGGTGAGATAATAAATGTACAATTTTTTTTTATTTTTTTTTGTTTTTGCAATTTTTTTAGATGAGCGAATTTTTAAAGAGTAAATTTATACTTAGATACAAGAGTAATGTTTAGTTTTTATATTGTATAATTTATGCTTTTCTACCTTCTTCGTTTTGAGGATGCAGAAGGCAATGATTCCATACATTATTTCAAATTTTGTAGGATGAACTGAATTACAAGCTAAACCTCGATTTTTGTTAGGGATCTAGGTTGTATAAGAGTTAACTCTTGCTCTTTTTACTTCATTTGCCCTTGATAAGTTTTTTATTAGCACATATTTAATTCACTTATTATCTTATTTTGTTATTGGTTTGATCCTATTGAAGTATCGTTTAATGCACTTTCACTTATTGTGCTATGTAAGGTCAAAAAGAAGAAAAGAAAGGAAATAGGACCAAAGAAATTAAAAAAAAAATCAAGAAGTGAGGTTCAAGGGCATATTAAAAGAGCTCCAAATCAATAATGGCATGTGAAAAGAAGATTAGATGCAAAAATTATGGTCAAAGAAGGTTTGGGTTGAAGTTGGAAATCAAAAACCCACAAGGATTGTGATCATGAATTTTAGTAATAGATTGAATCTCAATTTGTTCATAGAAGACTTTCGAATTTGAGAAGATCTATTTCACAAAGAATTGTAGATATTTTAGATTTCTTTCCAACTCAACTTGAATCACCACAATCGGACTTCGGGAGAGAAAGTTATGACCAAAACATCGAGCACATGCGCTTCTTGGCAGAGATGCACTTACGGCCGTAAATGATAAAGTTACGGCCGTAACTTCCAAATTCCGAAAATTTTCAATAGCTCACTTACGGCCGTGATAAGGAAATTTACGGCCATAATTTGCTCGCCAAGAAATTTCCTTATCTGATTCAAGGTCTATCTTTGGTATATCTTTGGGGTAAAGTTAGGGCACGATTTTGGGAGTATTAAAGGAGCAAAATCACCAAAAAAATGAGGCTGGACAATGAGAAAAATTGAGAGCAAAATATAGAGCATTCTTTGGAGATTTTCAAGCGCAAGAATATCAACAACAATGGAATTCATGAAGCAACTTGAAGAATCACCACAATCATGCTAGGCTAAATTTCATATCTTGTTCAAAGGGGAAGTTGTGCTAACTCAATTATGTTATTTTCTTTTCCTACAAATTAGTAGCGTGAATTTATTCCTTTATTTCAATTATTGGATTATTATGTTTTGAATGTTCATTGAGTTTATTTGATTAATAGTTTAATTTGGCCAATTGGATTATTGATATTTGGATTCATGAATATGCTATGTTTAGATTCTTGATCCGTAATTGTCATTGAATCTTTACTTTAGTAGTAAATAAATCTCGTGCAGATTTAGTAATAATTTAACTTGAATTGATTAATTCGAGCTCATGTAATTAACGATCCAATTCAATCTATTCTTCTAAATTTTCATACTAGTCATGCATTAAATCCTAAGAGCTTGTTTAGGATTGTCCGTGACTAGAATTGGTTCAAAGAACTTGTTTTGAATCAATACACATAAGGAAGAATTTAGATAATCAGAGCTTGTTGATTATTTATGATTGATAATTGAATAGGGATAGAAACATGTTACAAGGAAAGATATAACATTAATTGAGGGCACAATCGAACCCAAGAACAAGATTTCTTCTCATATTATTTCTCTAGTCATATTTAATTATTTATTTTATGCATAATTTTCATTCAAGCAATTCAAACAACAAAACCCCCATTCCATTCTAATTGATTGAACAACTAAAATTAGTTTCCGTTCCTCGTGGGATCGACCCTTACCCTCGCTACTACATTATTAATTAATATTTAGCAAGTAAGAAATTATTTATTATTTTGGTGCATCGCGACACGAATCAGCCCTTTAGTAGATGCAGGACTGGATCAAATGTATTGGGAATGATGGCATCATGTAGTCAACCTTGTGTTTGTTGAAAATACTTGACTTATTCTTCTACAGAAATCAAGCAAAACAGAAAGGGATTGGATTTATTAAATATGATATGACCATTCAAATGTCAAACCTGGTCAGTTGAATGGCCATAATCTGAAGTTTTCTTGAAATACTTTCCAATTTTTACAGTTATATATGTATGTTATTTTGATACTCAAATTATGGGTCTATTTTGCCAGTTGCTGGCTTTTCAAATACAGATGAACCAGATGGTAAATTGGGGTTGAAATTTTTGACTTTTATCTCACTTTTAAGTTATTTGTTGAAAGTGGTTTCACCTTTTTGGTATATATGATATGATACTTACAAAGGTTAGATTTTTATTTCTTCTTTTTTGTACTAGCTTTTTGAATTTCTATTATCTGGTAAATTAAATTGGATGGACAAGGCCTTAACTTTTGATACAGTACTAGAATTTTAACTTAAGCACGATTTATAAAAAGAAGACATATTTTATTCTTTCCTTCCATAGGGATGGATATTTCTTATATGAGAGTTTTTAGTTTTGAAATATGTAATTATGTAGTCAGGCTGACATTTTCTAAGTTTATTTTTTCATCTAGGAAGTGTATATCACTACAATGACACGCTTTAGTTTATTATTTCATTTTTGGAATGTTTGGTTGTATGTATTAATTGTGTCCAGTTGTATCGAGAATTTACTAGTCCATTTAAAATGGAAATTATTGTTATGCTTTCCATTGGACTTGCATCACAGTGTGAACTTGAAATAATCATTACTCCAATTATTAATCACATTCTACTTTCGCATGTGAGAGTGGAAGTAACGGGAAATGAAGCGAATAAATCAACTTTTATTTCCGGAAATGAGGCTGCAAATAAAAAATGGAGAATAGAATGATAGTTAAAAGTAATCTGATGAGAGAAGTTCAAGAATCCACTGCCTGGTACGAGACTCTATTTGAACTCTAGGTATAAAAATTATGAGGAATTTTATTTGGTACAAATTACACTTTTTTTTCATATAGTTACTGTTATGCGATGGCATGATTAGATCACTTCAAAAACATTTGTTGTTCACATTAACACGTCACACCCCCCTCTAGATTCTCATTTTTATTTGTGCTATTATTTTACCCTTTATCTGCTGTCGAAGAAATTGGATGTAATGCATTATGAATTCTTGCGATCAGAATGCAATATTACTTTGAGTACAAATTATATTCTTGCACAAAAATGTTTGATGAGGCTTTAAATATACATGTGCTTGATTGAGGAATGTCTCGCTATAGTAGATTTTGCAGTAAACTGCTTCCGGTGAGGCCTCAAGATAACCTATTTTTGAGCTTATGTTACGTAGTCCAAGGTGTGTTGTTGATAGTGCTTGATTGTTTATTTATTTATATTTTCAGGGTGGAAATCCTTTGTAGTTTTTACTTCAGAATGTTGCTTTAGAATAATTACAACGGGATGAGTGGTGCCCTCTTCTACTCCAACGCAGTCATGGGTTTTGTCGCGAGGGTCTATCTCAAAGTTCTTCATTGTGAAGTGAGATTCAGATGAACTGAAAAGCACCAAAATATATATAAAAAAAAAATGATGGGAAGTTACTATCGCAACCTTTTTGATGATGAAGAAGATGATAATCCATTTTTCTATAAATTCTAAACGATTGTCTATTGAAATACTTTATGTTTTATCCGTAGGTGTATAGTTTAAGGTTTTTTGGAATTTTTACTGTTTAACTGAACGAAATTGAAGCCTTTATTTAAGTAATTAAATTAGATAATGAGGTATCTTGGTTTTTTTTTTTTTTTTTTTTTAAGTATATGATAGGTTGACTAAGGGTTCAAGAAAATTCCTCAAAAATGAATTTTTAATGGAGGAATTTTGTTGGTAGCCCATTTTCAGATTTTGGTAGCCCCTTTTGTTTTTCTTTTCTTCGGGTATTGAATTTTGGAGTAATTTTGTTATTTCATTCACAAAGGTATTCAAAAACTGGATTGAAGAAACGATTCAAGCTAAATTCTATTTTTACAAAGTATTTTAAAAATTATTTTCGTAACTTTTGAGAAATTTGCTCACGAAATTTTTCACGGTACTTATGGATTTGCAGAATATCAACTAGAAGAACACTTGTGAGCTGAATTTGATATATCATCTTCACTAGATTTTCTTGATTTGGAAGCAAAGAATGATGCAAAAACTAAATTTGTCTTTTGGGAGGATATTCTTGACTGGGAACCCTCACTTCTTTCCATTATTTTATGTCCAAGCAAGTGGTAAAATCTCATATTGTTTGTAACTAATAATACACATATAATGTTGAGTATTTCTAATTTTTGTTAATCATGTTAGTTTTGTGTTGTTTGAATATATTCGAAGAGATAAATTATATTAGACTTATGGTGGATAAATTAAGTCTATGTTGTTTGTCATCGGCCACAAGTTGTTATCAGAGTGGTTATCTAACATATCCTAGGATTAATGTGTGGTTAAAAATAAGATAAAATTGTATTATGTTTTTAAAACGGCCAAACAGTGATTATCTATGAGGAATATATCATATTTTAGAATTTAGCATTTTCTTTACAAATTTAATTTTTTACATTTTAATTCAAATATTTTGTATATATCTAATATCGTACATCGATTTAATATCGTGCATCGCACGGGTGATAGAACTAGTATATATAAAAGTTGAAGTGAGGAGAGTGAGTCATTTTGGAGGGAGAATTGCATTTAGTGACTATCTCTCTTCATTTCTATTTTTATATATAACTAGTATTTCACCTAGTTATTATCCGTAATATCGATTTCAATAAGTATTCGTAAAATTTTAATGCTTATACATAATCAAAACATATAAATGCATAAAAAAGAATTCTCTATTACAATAATTATTAGAATTTAAAAAATAACATAAGTAATTCAAATTATTAAAAAATTCTTTGAATAGTAAACGTCAATTTTTTATTTAAATAATAAATTAATAATGATTTCAATAATTTATAAATTATTAATAACTTCATTGAAAATGTAAATTCAGTAATTTTTTAATAGTATATCACATTTGATGTAATATTATGTGCACGAATATTGATGCGTGTGAAAGGTGTTAGCATATTTCTCATAACTTCTACATTTGCTTCTTGTATTTAATGTACTTTTTAATTCAAAAACATCAATCACAATAATTAAAAAAGAAATAGTCAAAATATTTGAATTTAATCAATAAAACTTTATTTGCAAAAATAAGTAGTCAAAATAAAAATTTTGAAAATCTCGTGACTATCATGACACTACAACCGAGTAAAGTTGGAAATTAAGAAATTATACCGAAAATTTTACCCTCTAATATTTAAAAATTAATAAAATTAAGAATGATTAAAAATATTAACTTTCTATTAATATTATTAACAAAAAAAAATCATAGCATTATTTCTTCAATATTAAGCTTCGTTCAATAAATTTTTCATTAAATTATTTATAAGCAGCACATTTTTCAACCCACTTTTAACCACATATTTTTTCAAAACTATTTTTTAACCACACATTTTACCTCGAAACAAAAATATAGTTGCTAAACGGTGGCTTCATTTATCAAAAAATTTAATGATAATATATAATATATATTTTAGAAAATATGATTTCTAATATTAAAGATAACAAATGATTTGACCATTAATAATTAAAACACAATTTAATTATTGATGACTACACATAGGATTTATAATATTAAAAACAACAAAAAAAAATAAAACAATCAATGATTAAAATAACTTTAATACTTATAATTAAAAATATTGATTGAACTCATTCGGTATTAATGTTAATAATAAAAATAATAATAATTATAACAAAAAATATACAAACAGTAATAACATCATAATAATTATTTACTATAATACTAAAACATAAATAATTTAAGAATTAAATTCTTTCAAACTTGCCTACTTTTATATACAATATAAATATAAATTTCCACCAGTGCGATTAACTGAAATTGTTATCCGCAATATCGGAAAGCAGTCATAAAATTTAATGATTATATATAATCAACACAAATATAAAATATGCAAAAATAATTTTTTATTAAAACAATTATTAAAATTTAAAAACAACATAAATAATCCAAATTATCGAAAATTTTATTGAATGATAAATACAAATTCTATAGTTTTTTAATTGTATATCATCTTAAATGTAATATTACGAGCACAAATATTGAAGCTTGTTCAAGTTATAAATATATTTATTATAATTTCTGCATTTCTCCTACATATTTAACTTTTACTCAATTTTCGTTCAAAAATCACAAAACACTATAAATATGTGTTTATTATTAACTCATCAAATATATGGCAATGAAACAACATTGAAGATCAATAAATAATTATATCATATCATCTTTACACAATTATTAAAATTAAAAATTATTAAAAAATACTAACAATTGTTTTGTATTTACCATAAAATAATATTAGTATATATATATATAAAGCAATAAATGCATTCACACTAATCCATATTTTGAATTTATACTAATCTACTTTGTATTAACACTAATTCACTATTCATATATATATAGATTTCCACCAGTGCGATGAACTGAAATTGATATCCGCAATATCGGTAAGCATTCATAAAATTTAATGAGTATAAATAATTAACACAAATACAAAAGATAGAAAAATAATTTTTTGTTACAACAATTATTAAAATTTAAAAACAACAAAAATAATCCAAATTATTGAAAATTTTATTGAATGATAAATACAAATTCTATAGTTTTTTAATTGTATATCATCTTAAATGTAATATTACGAGTACAAATATTGAAGCTTGTTCAAGATATAAATATATTTATTATAATTTCTGTATTTCTCTTGCATATTTAACTTTTTCTCAATTTTCGTTCAAAAATCACAAAAAACTATAAATATGTGTTTAATCTTAACTCATCAAATATATGGTAATGAAACAATATTGAAGATCAAGAAATTATTATATCATATCATCTTTACACAATTATATATATATATATATATATATATACATATTTTTGTATCTTTTGTATTTGTATTGATTATGTATGATCATTAAATTTTTTGAATCTATACAATATATAAATGGAGTATAGTGGATTAATGTGAATTTAAAGTGGATTAATGTGAATGCAAAATCTGGATTAGTATGAATGCATTTATATATATATATATATATATATATATATAAAACAATAAATACATTCACACTAATCCACTATTCTCTTTTTATATATTGTATAGATTCATAAAATTTAATGATTATACATAATCAACACAAATATAAAATATACAAAAATAATTTTTTATTACAACAATTATTAAAATATAAAAACAACATAAACAATCCAAATTATCGAAAATTTTATTGAATGATAAATACAAATTTTATAGTTTTTTAATTGTATATATATCATCTTAGATGTAATATTATGAGTACAAATATTGATGTTTGTTCAGGATATAAATATATTTATTATAATTTCTGCATTTTCCTTACATATTTAACTTTTTCTCAATTTTTCGTTCAGAAATCACAACAAACTATAAATATGTGTTCAATCTTAACTCATCAAATATATGACAATGAAACAAAATTCAAGTACTCTACAAAAAAAAGCCCTGCAATTTTCATAATGAAATATAGGATCACCAAAATTCAAGTACTCTACAACATTCGTATAAGAATTAGATAAGAAAAGTACATCATTATATTGTAAATGAATAAAAAATACTGTCGCATGAGAGAAATAATTTGAAGAAGTTCATAGTTTAAATAATGATAAATGAATGCATAATTTTTAGATGAAAAATAATAAGTCATATATAGGAAAATCATTTATTTATGGAATTTAATCCATATAATTAAAAAAAATATTGTAAACTATAAAAATTAAAAATTATTGTATTGTAATATTTGAATAGTAAAAAAAAATGACAAATAAAGTATCAAATGAATAATAGTCTATAACAATTACTACCCAATTACTCCAAAAAAATTTATTCGAGAATTATACCTTATGATGTTGGATCACCAATATTCAAGTACTCTGCAATGTTCGTATAAGAATTAGATAAAAAAAAAGTATATCATTATATTTTAAATGGATAAAAAATACTGTCGCATGATAGAAATAATTTGAAGAAGTTCATAGTGTAAATAATGATAAATGAATGCGTAGTTTTTAGATGAAAAATAATAAGTCATATATAAGAAAATCATTTATATATGGAATTTAATCCATATAATTAAAAAAAAAATTGTAAACTATAAAAATTAAAAATTATTGTATTGTAATATTTGAATAGTAAAAAAAAATGACAAATAAAGTATCAAATGAATAATAGTCTATAACAATTACTACCCAATTACTCAAAAAAACTTATTCGAGGATTATACCTTATGTTGTTGATTAAATAATAGTGTCACGTCAAGCATGAATAATAAAAAAAAAAATTGTAAATGGATAAAAAAAATATTCGCATGAGAAAAATAAATAAGAAGATAATAAAAAATTAATTTTAAGAATTTCATATTTTAAACAACAATAAATTAATGCATAGTTTTTCAAAACCACCATTGATTATCATAAAAATAATAAATGTCATTAATTTACAACATGTGTTTACATTAAACCACTTACTCAAAAAAAAAAAAAAAAAACAGAAAATGACAAATAAAGTTGTGACGACCCGAATTCTCGACCATTCGAGTGCCACTAAAAGTGACTCATATCATATTATCGAGACTTAAATAGTAATGTAAAATTATTCAAAAGAATAATTAGAATCCCATAATTTTATTTGTGAATAAAAATAGAACATAATTTTCTTACATAAAGTTCAACATAATTATCTCATCAATCTTAACCACTTTTGCCACTTCCATGTTGACCGCCTCGAACCTTCAATTATCTGAAAATGGTAAATATCGTGGAGTGAGATTTATAAAATCCCAGTAAGTATACCAAGCATAAATTTTCTTTTGAAAGCATATGGATCATTTTCATCATAACATAGGATAGGATCGAAATACTCATAAACATAGGGAGACACAAGAATTTTACCGAACTTAAATGGCAAGAATTCTTATGTGTAGCGCTACTAAACTCCGGTCCCCTTAGCATAATCATAAACATATCATATGGAACCCATAACAATCTTGTGAGATTGATTTCATAGCAATGATCCAAACATTTTCATAAAAACATAAGATATACTTACTTGTCATAAAAACATACTTACTTTTCATAAAAACATAAGGTGTATTTACCTTTCATAAAAACATACTTACTTTTCATAAAAACATAAGATACACTTACTTGTCATAAAAACATAAGGTGTATTTACCTTTCATAAAAACATACTTACTTTTCATAAAAACATAAGATATACTTACTTGTCATAAAAACATACTTACTTTTCATAAAAACATAAGGTGTATTTACCTTTCATAAAAACATACTTACTTTTCATAAAAACATAAGATACACTTACTTGTCATAAAAACATACTTACTTTTCATAAAAACATAAGGTGTATTTACCTTTCATAAAAACATACTTACTTTTCATAAAAACATAAGATATACTTACTTGTCATAAAAACATAAGGTGTATTTACCTTTCATAAAAACATACTTACTTTTCATAAAAACATAAGATATACTTACTTGTCATAAAAACATAAGGTGTATTTACCTTTCATAAAAACATACTTACTTTTCATAAAAACATAAGATATACTTACTTGTCATAAAAACATAAGGTGTATTTACCTTTCATAAAAACATACTTACTTTTCATAAAAACATAAGATATACTTACTTGTCATAAAAACATACTTACTTTTCATAAAAACATAAGGTGTATTTACCTTTCATAAAAACATACTTACTTTTCATAAAAACATAAGATATACTTACTTGTCATAAAAACATACTTACTTTTCATAAAAACATAAGGTGTATTTACCTTTCATAAAAACATACTTACTTTTCATAAAAACATAAGATATACTTACTTGTCATAAAAACATACTTACTTTTCATAAAAACATAAGGTGTATTTACCTTTCATAAAAACATACTTACTTTTCATAAAAACATAAGATATACTTACTTGTCATAAAAACATACTTACTTTTCATAAAAACATAAGGTGTATTTACCTTTCATAAAAACATACTTACTTTTCATAAAAACATAAGATATACTTACTTGTCATAAAAACATAAGGTGTATTTACCTTTCATAAAAACATACTTACTTTTCATAAAAACATAAGATATACTTACTTGTCATAAAAACATAAGGTGTATTTACCTTTCATAAAAACACACTTACTTTTCATAAAAACATAAGATATACTTACCTTTTAAAAGATTAAAATGAAGTGTAGTAGTAAATGGACCAAAACTTTCTTGACCACCTTGAATTTCTCTTACTTGTGGATTTTGTCAAGAGATTGGAAATAAGTGTATATGTGTAGAGTTGTGTGTAAAAGAGATGGGTTTAAATAGATGTATAAAGTTGGCATATTGTAAACATAATCATTCAATTCTATTAATTTTAACACATCCTTTTCTTAAAGTAAAGCACCATTCATATACTTTTCCATATTTATACAAATAATATGCTCTTCATGATTATATATAATGGAGTCTTATCAATCATTCATATACTTTTCCATATTTATACAAATATTATGCTCTTCATGATTATATATAATGGAGTCTTATCAATCATTCATATACTTTTCCATATTTATACAAATATTATGCTCTTCATGATTATATATAATGGAGTATATAAATCATTCATATACTTTTTCATATTTATACAAATATTATGCTCTTCATGATTATATATAATGGAGTATATAAATCATTCATATACTTTTCCATATTTATACAAATATTATGCTCTTCATGATTACATATAATGGAGTCTTATCAATCATTCATATACTTTTCCATATTTATACAAATATTATGCTCTTCATGATTATATATAATGGAGTATATAAATCATTCATATACTTTTCCATATTTATTCAAATATTATGCTCTTCATGATTATATATAATGGAGTATATAAATCATTCATATACTTTTCCATATTTATACAAATATTATGCTCTTCATGATTATATATAATGGAGTATATAAATCATTCATATACTTTTCCATATTTATACAAATATTATGCTCTTCATGATTACATATAATGGAGTCTTATCAATCATTCATATACTTTTCCATATTTATACAAATATTATGCTCTTCATGATTATATATAATGGAGTATATAAATCATTCATATACTTTTCCATATTTATACAAATATTATGCTCTTCATGATTATATATAATGGAGTATATAAATCATTCATATACTTTTCCATATTTATACAAATATTATGCTCTTCATGATTACATATAATGGAACCTCCCATGCTTGCATATATTTTCTTAATTTCAATAATAAAAATAATTTTTGTATAAATAAATATTGGGATAACATTGAATTAAGTACTTGGACTTAATATACTTTAAATCAAGAGAATGGAGATATTTTTAGAAATTCGGAATTTAATTTAAAATCGAACGATCTTGATTATTTCTTGATTTGGCTATACGAATACGTCGCGGCGTTACTTAATAAAAATTGGTGAAATAGTAGCGACACGATTTTCTATTAAAATAATTATTAATCGCGTAAAAATTCTTGGTCGCTACAAAAGTATCAAATGAATAATAGTCTATAACAATTACTACCAAATTACTCCAAAAAAAATAAAATTATTCGAGCATTATACCTTATGCTGTTGATTAATAATATTGTCACGTCAAGCATGAATCATTAAAAAAAAAAACAGTAAATGGATAAAAAATTCGCATGAGAAAAATAAATAAGAAGATAATAAAAAATTAATTTTAAGAATTTCATATTTTAAACAACAATAAATTAATGCATAGTTTTTCAAAATCACCATTGATTACAATAAAAATAATAAATGACATTTATTTACAAAATATGTTCACACTAAATCACTTATTCACAACATGTGTTCACACCAAACCACTTCCTTACTTTATATATATATATATATATATATATATATATAAATATATGAATTTAACCAATAAAACTTCATTTACTAAAATAAGTAGTCAAAATAAAAACTGAAAAATCTCGCAATTATCATGATACAATAACCGAGTAAAGTTGGATATCACGAAATTATATAGAAAATCTTATACCATATAACCTTTAAAAATTTATTAAATTTAAGAATGATTAAAAAAAATATTAATCATTCTATTGATATTATTAAATAAAAAGAAATCAAAGTATTAACTATTCAATATTAGTTTTCGTTCAATAACTTTTTTTATAAATTATTTATAAGTATCGCATTTTTTCAACCACATATATATTTTGGAAAATATGATTTTTAATATTAAAGATAACAAATGATTTGACCATTAATAATTAAAACATAATTCTTATATTGATGGCTACATATAGAATTTATATTATTAAGAACAACAAATAAATAAAAAAATAATCATTAAATAATAATTTTAATACTGATAACTAAAAATATTAATTGAACACATTTAGTATTAGTGTTAATAATAAAATTAAAATTGATTAAAAAAATTTCAACCATTATTTAGTATTCATAATATATATATATATATATATATATATATATATATATATATATATATATATATATATATATATATATATATATATATATAAGGCAATAAATGTGTTCACACTAATTCAGATTTTGCATTCACACTAAACCATTTTGTGTTCACATTGGTCAGACTTTCCTCCCTTTATATATAACTAGTGTTTTCACCCGTGCGTTGCACGGTCATCATGTCTTCTCATATAATTACGACTACAATATTTTTCTATTTTTTTTTTTAGAACAAACATATGTATAATGATATAAATAGAGTGAATACAACATAATGAATATTTCTGTTTATTTGTGTTATATTGTTTGTCCATACGCTCCGCATACCAAAAAAAGGCCTCGCAATTTTCACATTTAAATGTAGGATCACCAAAATCCAAGTACTCTGCAACATTCATATAAGAATTAGATAAGAAAAGTACATCATTATATTGTAAATGGATAAAAAATACTGTTGCAAGAGAGAAATAAATAGGAAAATAAATAAAATAATAATTTGAAGAAGTTCATAGTTTAAACAATGATAAACGAATGCATAGTTTTTAGATGGAAAATAATAAGTCATATATAGGAAAATCATTTATATATGAAATTTAGTCCATATGATTTTAAAAAAATTGTAAACTATAAAAATTAAAAATTATTGTATTGTAATATTTGAGTAGTAAAAAAAATAAAAAAAGACAGAAAATGACAAATAAAATATCAAATGAATAATAGTTTATAACAATTACTATGAGAAAAATAAATAAGAAGATAATAAAAAATTAATTTTAAGAATTTCATATTTTAAACAATAATAAACTAATGCATAGTTTTTCAAAAAAAGGCCTCGCAATTTTCACATTTAAATGTAGGATCACCAAAATCCAAGTACTCTACAACATTCGTATAATAATTAGATAAGAAAAGTACGTCATTATATTGTAAATGGATAAAAAATAATATCGCATGAGAGGAATAAATAGAAAAATAAATAAAAAAATAATTTGAAGAAGTTCATAGTTTAAACAATGATAAAAGAATGCATTGTTTTTAGATGGAAAATAATAAGTCATATATAGAAAATCATTTATATATGGAATTTAATCTATATGATTTAAAACAAAATTGTAAACTATAAAAATTAAAAATTATTGTATTGTAATATTTGAGTTGTAAAAAAAAAATGACAAATAAAGTATCAAATGAATAATAGTCTATAATAATTACTACCCAATTACTCCAAAAAAATTTATTCGAGGATTATACTATATGATGTTGATTAAATAATACTATCACATCAAGCATGAAAAAAAGCTGTAAATGAATAAAAAACACATTAGCATGAGAAAAATAAATAAGAAGATAATAAAGAAATTAATTTTAAGAATTTCATATTTTAAACAACAATAAACTAATGCATAGTTTTTCAAAACCACAATTGATTATCATAAAAATAATAAATACCATTAATTTGCAATATGTGTTCATACTAAACCACTTCCTCACAACATGTTTTCACACCAAACCACTTCCTTACTTTTATATATATAAAGATATAGATTATTATTATTATATTATATAGATTCATAAAATTTAATGATTACACATAATCAACACAAATACAAAAGATACAAAAATAATTTTTTAGTACAACAATTATTAAAATTTAAAAACAACATAAATAACCCAAATTATCGAAAATTTTATTGAATCATAAATACAAATTTTATAGTTTTTTAATTGTACATCATCTTAGATGTAATATTATGAGTACAAATATTGATGCTTGTACAAGATATAAATATATTTATTATAATTTCTGTATTTTTCTTACATATTTAACTTTTTCTCAATTTTTGTTCAGAAATCACAACAAATTGTAAATATGTGTTTTATCTTAACTCATCAAATTTATTACAATGAAACAACATTGAAGATCAAGAAATTATTATATCATATCATCTTTACACAATTCTTAAAATTAAAAATTATTAAAAAAATATTAACAATATTTTGGTATTTATAAACACACACACACACACACACACACACACACACACACACACATATATTTCCACCAGTACGATGAACTGAAATTACTATCCGCAATATCGGTAATCATTTATAAAATTTAATCATTATACATAATTAATACAAATACAAAAGATACGAAAATATTTTTTTATTACAACAATTATTAAAATTTAAAAACAACATAAATAATCCAAATTATCGAAAAATTTATTGAATGATAAATAAAAATTTTATAGTTTTTTAATTGTATATCATCTTAGATGTTATATTATGAGTACAAATATTGATGCTTGTTCAAGATATAAATATATTTATTATAATTTCTGCATTTTCCCTTACATATTTAACTTTTTCTCAATTTTCGATCAAAAATCACAACAAATTATAAATATGTGTTTTATCTTAACTCATCAAATATATGACAATTAAACAATATTGAAGATTAAGAAATTATTATATCATATCATCTTTACACAATTCTTAAAATTAAAAATTATTAAAAAAATATTAACAATTGTTTGGTGGGTGTGTGTGTGTGTGTGTGTGTGTGTGTGTGTGTGTGTGTGTGTGTTTCCACAAATGCGATGAACTGAAATTGCTATCCGCAATATCGGTAATCATTTATAAATTTAATGATTATACATAATCAACACAAATACAAAAGATACGAAAATAATTTTTTATTACAATAATTATTAAAATTTAAAAAAAACAAAAATAATCCAAATTATCGAAAATTTTATTGAATGATAAATACAAAATTTATAGTTTTTTTAATTGTATATCATCTTAGATGTAATATTATGAGTACAATTATTGATACTTGTTCAAGATATAAATATATTTATTGTAATTTCTGCATTTCCCTTACATATTTAACTTTTTTCTCAATTTTCGATCAAAAATCACAACAAATTATAAATATGTGTTTAATCTTAACTCATCAAATATATGACAATGAAACAACATTGAAGATCAAGAAATTATTATATCATATCATCTTTACACAATTATAAAAATTAAAAATTATTGAAAAAATATTAACAATTGTTTGATGTTTACCATAAAATAATATTAGTATATGTATAAAGTAATAAATGCATTCACACTAATCCACTATTCTCCCCTTATAAATAGTATAGATTCATAAAAATTAATGATTATACATAATCAACACAAATATAAAATATATAAAAATATTTTTTTATTACAATAATTATTAAAATTTAAAAATATATGACAATGAAACAACATTGAAACAACAAATTATAAATATATGTTTAATCTTAACTCATCAAATATATGACAATGAAACAACATTGAAGATCAAGAAATTATTATATCATATCATCTTTATACAATTATTAAAATTAAAAATTATTAAAAAAATATTAAAAATTGTTTGGTATTTACAATAAAATAATATATATATATATATATATATATATATATATATATATATATATATATATAGATTTCCACAAGTGTGTTGAACATAAATTGCTATCCGCAATATCGGTAAGCATTTATAAAATTTAATGATTATACATAATCAATACAAATACAAAAGATACAAAAATAATTTTTTATCACAACAATTATTAAAATTTAAAAATAACATAAATAATCCAAATTATCTAAAATTTTATTGAATGATAAATACAAATTTTATAGTTTTTTAATCTATCTTCTATATATAATAATATGATAACTTTCACCATTTTTACGCACACACTTTCCCGCCCAAAATTCTTTCTAAATCAGGAAATTTTTGGCAAAAAAGCAAAAGAAAAAAAGGTATTAAATGTTGGTATTAAATGAAAGTTAACAATAAACATGGGTCATTAATTAATTAATTAATTAATTAACTAATGTATGTATGTATGTATGTATGTATGTTGAAGTTTTTATAAAATATATGTAATCAATACATTAAAAAATAAATTTAATCAATAATTAAAATATATTAAAAAGAAAATTGGTGATTAATACAAATAAGATTAAAAAAATTTAATATAAAAAATTTAATTAAGCGCCAAATTTTAAGACGCGTGGGTATTTTTTTCCATTTTGATAAGTGTTGTCTTTTTTTAAAATTTCAAATTCGATAATATATTATAATAAAATATTATTTG
The DNA here is from genome assembly GCA_963555705.1 of Ligustrum vulgare. Classification (NCBI taxonomy): domain Eukaryota; kingdom Viridiplantae; phylum Streptophyta; class Magnoliopsida; order Lamiales; family Oleaceae; genus Ligustrum; species Ligustrum vulgare. The sequence continues at coordinate 43,739,258 of OY743173.1, read as the reverse complement.
TACTATATTTTTTATTTGATATGATTATATAATAAAAATATTTTCTTGAATTCCAAAAAAAGAAATGTCTTGAGCACCGTGTAAGATAATAAGGATATTATCAATTCTTCAATATGTATGTCAGTATGTGTGTGTGTGTGTGTGTGTGTATGAGCGCGCGTTATATATATATATATATATATATATATATATATATATATATATATATTTGAAATTTCTATAAAATATATGTAATCAATACATTAAAAATTAAATTTAATCAAAGATTAAAATAATTAAAAATAAAATTGATGATGAATACAAAAAATTTAATTAAGCTCCAAATTTTAAAACGCGTGGTCATTTTTTTTCTATTTTGATTATTATTTTTTAAAATTTTGAATTGGATAATATATTGTAATATAATTTTATTTGTACTATATTTTTTTATTTGATATGATTGTATAATCAGCATTTTTTCATGAATTTTAATCATTATCATAAATAAAAATTTAGTGCATAGCACGGGTGTGATACTAGTGTCAATAAATGAGTATGTTCTTCAATAAGCATATTACAAAAATAATTAATTATATGCTATCAATTTTTTATCACAAATGATAAATTGGTAGAAAATTTAATCATTTCATCATTTGGACACAAATTGGTATGTATAAAAAATAAGGAAAAATAAAATATATGTAAACAACATATTAAAAAATAAAGTTAATTAAAAATTAAAACATATTAATAGGAAAATAGGTGATAAGTTGGGCAAATTTTTAGAGAAAAATGTAAAATTTTTTGAGTGACGCGCTACACTGAGTGTACATGCAGAATTTTTTATTTTGATTAGTTTTATTTTTTTTTAAGTTTTAAATTCAATAACATGTGTTAAAATAAATAAATATCATATCATATCTATGTAAATGTGTAACATGTAAAATGAAAATTTTGGATTAATATATTTTAAAATAAATAAATATATGCTATATAAATTTGTTAAGTTAGGAATGAAATAATTGAATTAATATATTTTGAAAATAAATAAATAAAATTATTGAAATTTTATTTTCTAATATGTCAATAAATGAATAGACTCTTCAATACACATGTTACAAAAATAATTAATTATTTTCTATCAACTTTTTAACCACACATATTTTCTCTCTCCAATTTTCAGCCACTACTTTTTACCTCAAAATCATAAATAAACAAATTTATAAACCAAACATTATTGTCAAACTGAGTCTTAATCATTTCATCATTTTGACTAAAATTGGCATTTTAAAAAATAAGGAAAAATAAAATATATGTAAGCAACACATTAAAAAATATAGTTAATAGAAATTATAACTTATTCAAAGGGAAATAGGTGATGATGTGGGCAAGCTTTCAATGATGTGGGCAAGCTTTCAAGGAAAAATATAAAAAAAAGTAAAAAAAAAAATTATATAAAAAATTTAAATGAGTGTCAAATTTTGAGTGACGCAGTATACTTAGTGTATATGTAGAATTTTTTATTTTGAATAATTTTATCTTTTTTAAAATTTCAAATTCAATAACATTTTGTGTATTGAAATTTTATTTAAATTATATTTTTTATTTGATATGATTGAATCAATATATTTTCAAAATTATGATTTAAAAATAGTATATTCTGTGCATCGCACAGATAGACAACTAGTATATATATATATATATATATATAAGTAGAATAGTCGTTACCAAAATACACACATAGTTTCCCGCCAAAAAAACTATCTAAATTTGGATATTTTTTGCTAAATAATAGTATATTAAATATTTTAGCAATTATTATTTTATATGTGTCATTAATTACTTTGATATCTGTGCTATGCTATTAATAACATCAAAATGTTATTTTTCTATTTTATTGTTATTCTTTTAATAATTATTCTATTATTTTGAAATCGTAATATGGGTGTCAAATTAAAGATCACAGTGAGAAGTTTAATGCAAGCTAACAAGTTAAAGCAAATTAGAAATATATTGTCCGTAAAAACATATAAAAAATTAAATGTAAAGTTTTATTTATATTTTTTTATTTGTCCTCAATATCTAATTCATTTTAAATTATATCATTTAAATCATATAATTAGTTAACTAAATTCATTTTAGACATATATGATTAATTTCTGTTTTGATTTTTTCTCATCAAATTAAAATAAATAATAACTATACGAATTTTTAAGGAAAATCTAATTAAGTTGGGTTAATTTTTCAAACTTAAAGATTTCTTCAATTCATTCATCATTTTCACATTATTTTTATTTATTTATTGATTCAGTTCATTTTTCTATTTTTCATTATAAATTTAAATAACTAAAATATGCAAAAATATATTACAGATTTTAACAATTAGTTCATATAATTTTTATTAAACAACTAATCGATCAGAAATTTTTATTAAAATAATAATGTAACAATATGAATAAATAAATTGTCTGTGTGAAGAAAGAAGAATCAATTAATGTTACAATATTTATTAAAATTAATGATTATTTTTTTAGAAAAACCCTTGAAATTAATAATTAATGCTTAAAAAAATCAAATTATACCAAAAAAATCTACTCTACACATCTTTTTGGAAATTATATGATGAAGAACAATATATAAAAAGAAAAGCGTCGATCTTAAGGAGAATATGTAAGTTGAGTTTTACACATGTATTGTATGAACCTAATTTTGAAGTTCAAAAGTTTTTTTAAAAGAAAATTTCATTTATTGAACATTAATTCCGAAAATAGAGTTGATATGTTCACGGTACAATCTCTAAAACGCTTAATTCATTGTCTGTTTTCCCGTAAAGAGATAAAACAATTCAACTATTTACAATTTTATTAAAATATTAAAAAAATAATTATATGCCTTAAAAATGTTGAAACTTTATTTCTTTATTTTATTAACATATATAGACAAAAAGACTCATTATATATATTTTATTTTTATTAATAATTTTTTTATTGACATATAATTAAATATGCATTTGATTATCCTCAATTAAATGTTTCGCACTTAAAAATTAAAAATTATTTATCATACGAAGGATCTCTTGAGTTGAATTTCAAGTTCGTGTATCACAAATTTTGAGGTTGATCTTCACTCTCGTGCATCGTCAATAGTGCTTAATTTGTTACATTTATTTATATATATGACCGAATATATTTAATTTGTTACAATTACTTTATTTTATGTAAATTATAATATTTTGAATGCTATTATTTCTATTCACGTTAGTCAAAAATATTTGGACGATATTTTTTATTTATTCTATATAACATATATTTGAAAAATTGCATTATTTAATTTAAATTTGAATAACTGTTTAAATATGTTTTGTCTATATATAGGAACTTTCGTGTATCAAAAGGGTGTGAGCAACTACAAATTGTACAAACAATGTAGTATTTAAATAGCTTTTCCAAAATTGATGAGAATTGTAAGTTATTTATATTTTGAGCATTCGTTGATAGTTTGTATCATTAATCAAAGCAAATTATGTGTTCGTTTTTTTTCCCTATTTTGTACTATGTGTAAATGTGTTACATTGGAAATGAAAAAAAATGGATAAATATTTTTGAATATAAATAAATGTGATATCTATGTAAATGTATTATGTAGAAAATGAAAAAATTGTATTAATATATTTGAACATAAATAAATGTCATATCTATGTAAATGTGTTATATTGAAAATGAAAATTTTGGATTAATATATTTGAAAATAAATAAATACATGCTATATAAATTTGTTAAGTTAGAAATGAAAATTTTGAATTAATATATTTTAAAAATAAATAAATAAAATCATTGAAATTTTACTTCCTAATATGTCAATAAATGAGTAGGTTCTTCAATAAGCATATTACAAAAATAATCAATTATTTTCTATCAACTTTTTACCACCAATGATAAATTGGTAGAAAATTTAATCATTTTATCATTTTAAAAAAAATTGGTATGTTTAAAAAAAAGGAAAAAAAATAAAATATATTAATTAATATATTGGATTTTGAATAAAATATATGTAAGCAACATATTAAAAAATAAAGTTAATTAAAATTTAAAACATATTAAAAGGAAAATATGTGATAATATGGGCAAATTTTCAGAGAAAAATGTAAATAAAATTCAAAATAAATTTAATATAAAAAATTTAATAAAAAAATTAATTAAGTGCCAAACTTTAATTGAATCGATACACCGAGTGTACATGTAAAATTTTTTATTTTGATTACTTTTGTCGTTTTTAAAGTTTCAAACTCAATAACATGTGTTATGTAGGAAATAAAAAAATTGGATTAATATATTTGAACGTAAAAAAATGTCACATCGTATCTCTGTGAATGTATTATATTGAAAATGAAAAATTTGGATTAATATATTTTAAAATAAATAAATATATGCTATATAAATTTGTTAAGTTAGAAATAAATAAATTGAATTAATATATTTTGAAAATAAATAAATAAAATCATTGAAATTTTACTTATTAATATGTCAATAAATGAGTAGGCTCTTCAATACGCATACAAAAATAATTAATTGTTTTTTATCAACTTTTTAACCATACATATTTTTTCTCTCTAATTTTTAGCAATTGTTTTTTACCTCAAAATCATAAATAAACAAATTTATAAACCAAACAGTATTACCAAACGGAGGCTTAATCATTTCATCATTTTGACAAAAATTGACATGTTTAAAAAACAAGGAAAAATAAAATATATTAATTAATATATTGGATTTCAAATAAAATATATGTAAGCAACATATTAAAAGAGAAATAGGTGATGAGGTGGGCAAATTTTAAGAGAAAAACGTAATGAAAGTCGAAAGAAATTTTATATAAAAAATTTAGTTAAGTGTCAAATTTTGAGTAGCACGGTATACTCAGTGTACATGTAGCATTTATTATTTTGATTAGTTTTATATTTTTTAAAGTTTCAAATTCAATAACATTTTCTATTGAAATTTTATTTGAATTATATTTTTTATGTGATATGATTATATAATCAAAATATTTTCAAAATTATAATTTAAAAATTCAATATTCTGTGCATCGCACGGGTAGACAACTTGTGTTTATATAAAAGTAGAAGTGAGGAGAGAGATGCATTAAATACCATTTTCCCTCCAAAATACACTTACAATTTTGAAAAAAAAAAAAAACTAAAATAAAAATAAAATAAAATAAAAACTCATGTAGATAATATTTATTATCCTTTAAATAATAAATCATATTTTTAAAAATATATATTATCTATATATCTATATTCTATACATCTATATCTACATCAATATCTTCTATATCTGTCTATTCTATTCTATTATATTATATATATATATATATATATATATATATATATATATTATTTTATATATCTTAATCTTAATCTTAATCTTATTATATATAAAAATAGAATAATCGTTACCAAAATATACACATAGTTTCCTGCAAAAAAACTTTTCAAATTTGAATTTTTTTTGCTAAAAAATAGTATATTAAATATTTTAGAAATTATTATTTTACATGTGTCATTAATTATTATCACAGTGAGAAGTTTAATGCAAGCTAACAGTGAGAGCAAATTGTAAATATATTGTCCGTAAAATCATATCAAAAATTAAAAGTAAAGTTATATTTTATATTTTATATTTTCCTCAATATCTAATTCATTTTAAACTATATCATTTAAATCCTATAATATTATCTATAATTAGTTAACTTAATTCATTTTAGTTATAGATGATTAATTTCTGTTCGGATTTTTTTCATCAAATTAAAATAAATAATAATTATACGAATTTTTAAAGCAAAATTAATTAAGTTGGGTTAATTTTAAAAACTTAAGATTTCTTCAATTCATTCATCATTTTTAGATTATTTTTATTTATTTATTGATTATGTTCATTTTTCTATTTTCATTATAAATTTAAATAACTAAAATATTCAAAAATATATTAAAGATTTTAACAATTAGTTCATATAATTTCTATTAAACAATTGATCGATTAGTAATTTTTATTAAAATAGTATGTAACAATATGAATAAAGAAATCGTAAGTATAAAAAAAGAAGAATCAATTAATGTAACAATATTTATTTAAATTAATGATTATATAATTAGAAAAACACTTGAAATTAATAATTAATGCTTAAAAATCAAATTATACTAAAAAAGTCTATAATACACCTCTTTTTAGGAAGAATATGATGAAGAATAATAAATGAAAAAAAAAACATCGATCTTAAGGAGAATATGTAAGTTGAGTTTTGCACATGTATTGTATGAGTCTAATTTTGTAGTTCAAAAGTTTTTTTAAAAAGAAAATTTCATTTATTGATCGTTAATTTCAGAAATGGAGTTGATATGTTCATGGTACAATCTCCAAAACACTTAATTCATGGCATGTTTTTCCGTAAAGAGATAAAACAATTCAACGATTTACAATTTTATAAAAATATTAAAAAAATAATTATATGTTGTAAAAAATGGTGAAACTTTATTTCTTAAATTTATAATTAAATATGCATTTGATTATGTTCAATTAAATGCACCACATTTAAAATTTAAAAATTATTAATCATGCGAAAGATTTCTTGAGTTGAATTCCACGTTCGTGCACCACAAATTTTGAGGTTGATTTTTAATTTCGTGCATCGTCAATATTGCTTAATTTTTTACATTTATTTATATGTATATATAGGATTGCATATATTTATTTTGTTACAATTACTTTATTTTATGTAAATTATAATATTTTGAGAGTTATTATTTTTATTCACACGTTAGTAAAAAATATTTGGACGAAATTTTTTACTTATTCTATACAGCATATATTTGAAAATTTGCATTATTTAATTTAAATCTGAGCAATTGTTTAAATATGTTTTGTCTATATATAGGAACTTTCGTGTATCAAAAGGGTGTGAGCAATTACAAACTGTACAAACAATGTATTATTTACAGATGTTTTCCAAAATTGATGATAATTGTAATTTATTTATATTTTGAGCATTCGTTGACAGTCTGTATCATTAATCAAAGCAAATTATGTGTTCATTTTTTTCCTATTTTGTAATGATATTTACAATAAAATCATTTCATACTGTTCTTCCGTGCAACGCACGGGTGTGATACTAGTATAATTAAATATGCATTTAATTATGTTCAATTAAATGCATCGCATTTAAAAATTAAAAATTATTAATCATGCAAATGATCTCTTGAGTTGAATTTCATGTTCGTGCGCCACAAATCTTGAGGTTGATTTTTCACTTTCGTGCATCATCAATATTACTTAATTTGTTATATTTATTTATATATAAGACCACATATATTTAATTTGTTGCAATTATTTTATTTTATGTAAATTATAATATTTCGAGTGTTATTATTTCTATTCACGTTAGTCAAAAATATATAGACGAATTTATTTATTTATTTTATACAACATATATTTAAAAAATTTCATTATGTAATTTAAATTTGAGTAATTGTTTAAATATGTTTTTTCTATAGTAACGTTCGTGTATCATATGGGTGTGGGCAATTACAAACTGTACAAACAATGTATTACTTAAAGAGGTTTTCCAAAATTAATGAGAATAGTAATTTGTTTATATTTTGAGCATTCATTAACAATCTGTATCATTAATCAAAGAAAATTATGTATTTAATTTTTTTCTATTTTGTAATGATATTTACAGTAAAATTATTTCATATTATTCTTCCGTGCAACGCACGGGTGTGATACTAGTTTACATTTAATTTTGATATTAAGCAATATCTTTAAGATTTTTTACAAATATTAAATCATATTAAGCACGCCGGATGCATGTTTTAAAGAGAAATTTGTTTTCTGAATAATGATTTTTCGAAGAATGTGTAGTTGAAATGTATAAATTTTTCTGTTTATAGGTAGAATATTTTATCGTATGAATGTATGGTTGAAAATGAATATGTGAAAAAAAAAAAGAGAGAGAGATTTTGAAAAAAGAGAATAAAATGGAGGTAAATAGTATCATATTATGTTACATATTTCAGTTGTTCTTTTTATTTGCCTTTATGTGTTTATCTTTGTATTTTTTTAAAATTTGGCGTGAACGAGAAGACCAGAAGATGATGAGACTGTCTATGTTATTAAATTAAGTGGACTTGCATTTAATTTTGATATTAAGCAATATGTTAAATATTAATGTAAGTATCAAATTATTTTATATAGTCTCATACTGTGTTACTTTTTGTTGTTGTTCAATATGCTTATCTTGGTGCATTTGTGTGCCTAAACTACCGTGTTTATGGTTTTGCTGATGTGTATACAAAGTTTTATTCATGTACGTACATGATGTGCCTGTCCCTATAGTTGGACACAATTTTTTACCCAGTAGTTGGACATTATTTTGAGAAGTATCCTTATTTAATAAGGACTAGTGGTGAATCGTAAGTTGCACGATCTCCATTATAATTGTGAAAATGATTGCGTTCATATTAAACTATAATATGAGAGAACTTGTACTATTGTTTTCCATGCTTAATATGATTACTTTTACGGTAATAAGAAATTATAACATAAGTACATCCGAAGTGTTTTCAACGTATATTTGTAGTTTAAGAAGGATGACTATTTAAAAATGCATATTTCATAAGTCGCATGTATTTACACAATATAAATAAAATAGCACATTTCATAAACACAACACTATGCATTAATTCTTTTAATACAATTCAATGGTACCATAGATGAAACACAAATAACCAAACAGACGGCTTCAAAAATAAAGTGGCATTCTCAACCTCATTGTCATGTATTCAAAGATTGGGGGACACGCTACATGAAAGGAAGTGATGTGATCCAGACCACGGATACAAGCCCGCACAAAGATCCGTTGAAGATCAAAGGAGGACCGATGACTCGATTGCAAACCAAGAGGGCCAAGGAAGCAATGGACAAGTTAGTTCAAGAAACAATGGCCAAAACAATGTTCGTGTCATCAAAAGAAACAAGTTCCATGTTGGGGCCGAGCCAAAACGATGAGTGGATCAACCTTATTCATTGTGTCGAAGAAAGTGGTGAAATTTCAATGTTACGGCCGTAACATACAAATCCTCACGGCCGTAACCAACCTACTGCTGAAATCTGAATTTTCAAAGAATTGGACTTACGGCCGTAAGAATCTTTTGTCACGGCCGTAAGTAAGCCTCGGGTTAAAAGAACGAGAATTTCAAGATATGGATTACGGCCGTAAAAATAGTCTCACGGCCGTAATGAGGAAACAGAAAGGGTCTTACGGCCGTAAGGAATTTAGTCACGGCCGTAACATTACATACGCGTGATTTTAGGTTTTATTTTATTTCCATAATTATAGGTAGTTGTTTCCTTGTTTAATTAGAATTCTTAACCTAGTTTTTGACCCTATTTATAGGGATGTAATTTTCATTATTATTCAGACTTTAACACAACTTTGATATTATAATTGAGAGGCTAAGTTGCTTTCACAAACCTTATTCTTTATTGAATAAAATCCGAACTTGCGAGTTCATCTTGTTTGTTCAACTCTTGGGTATGATTTACTTTTATTGTGATCAAGAGGTCAACATATCAATTGATTGTGTTGGTTGCTTGGTTCAATTAATTTGAATCAATCTCTAAATCGTGGTTCTTTGGCGTTCTTGGGTCGGTTCCAATAATTTGTGGGTTGCGTAGCTACAATTGCTACGTGGCTTGCATCATTTGGTATCAGAGCTTAGGCTCCAAAAATCAAGGTTATATCTTTATTTTGTTTTCTTGAGTTTTCTATCCAGTTTGATTTTTATGATTATCATCGAGTCCCATAAAAATCATCCATATCTTGTTGAGTGTTTTGTTTTTCAGTTTTTTTTGCGTTCTTCTTGTTCTTGAGTTTGTTGAGTCTTTAATCCAGAAAATCATTCCAAAAAATTTCAAAAGTGTTTGTTTTGCTTAATTTTTATCTGAATTAAGTTCCGTTTGTTTTATCGTGTTCGTTATCGAATTTTCGGATTTTATAAAAAAAAAAAAAAAAAATTATTTTTTATTTATTCCGAAAATTCACCCAAAATTAAAAAAATATATATATTTCCATTCAAGAACCACTTTCTTGAATTTCCTTAAATTCTTGATATTCTTTCCTTTCTAGTCAAAATTCAAGAATCACTTTCTTGAGATTTCTTTAATTCTTGACATTCTCTAAATCTCTTTCTTCCGTTTATTTTTCGAGCAAGAAAATAAATTCCTTCTTGCTAGTTGGTGTCTAGGTCATCTATTCTTGAATTTTCTTGAATTGTCACATAAGGGATGAATTATGATCCGGGTTCGTTGTTCCAAACTAGTTGTTATGTGGGTCAGAAGGTGTGCAGTTTGGCAATTGATAGAGAGTGCTTCACTAATTTTGCTAATATCACCATGGTTGAAAACTTGGGATTATCTCTAATACCACACAGTAGACCTTATTGTGTGACGTGGATGAAGGAATTTGGAGAGTTCCATGTAACCATGCAAGTCCTAGTGACTATCACCCGTGGAAAATATATTGATGACGTATTTTGTGATGTAGTGCCTTTAAGGTCTTGTCATATTTTATTGGGAAAATCATGGAGTCGTATGAGGGAAGCAATTTATTATAAGAGTATGCACATATATAGGATTCTTACGAGAGGGAAAACATTCACACTGTATGGGTTGACACTCGAGGAAGCACTAGACGATTCGAGGAAGGAAAAAAAAGAGAGTGAGAGGAAAGTTGTAGTGAGATTGCAAGAGGAACCTCGAGATAGGGATGTTGAGAAGAAGGAGGGAAAGCTGAAACTAGAAATGGTTGATCAAATTCCAAAATTTGAAGTAGAAGATGAAGAATTGGGTAGTAAGGAGGTGAATGAACAAGGAAATAAAATTGTGGAAGAGGTGATTGAGGATGAAGGTGTGGTTGAAAATAAAAATTTAGAAGGGATAGAGATCTTGGTGGCGATAGAATGGATGGTAGTATGAGCAACATCAAAATGACAATTCCGTCATTCAAGGGTAGGAGTGATCCGGAAGCATACCTAGAATGGGAAAAGAAGATGAAATTAATTTTCAATTGCTACACCTATTCGGAAGAGAAAAAGGTTAAGGTAGCTGTACTTGAATTCTCCGATTAAGCTATTACTTGGTGGGATCAATTGGTGACTTCTAGGAGGAGGAATCGCGAGAGGTCCGTTAGTACTTGGGATGAGTTAAAAGCTATCATGAGAAAGAGGTTCGTTCCTAGTCATTACCATCGGGAACTGCATAAAAAATAACAAAGTCTCTACCAAGGATCAAAGAGTGTGGAGGATTATCATAAGGAGATGGAGATGTTGATGATTAGAGCTAATGTAGAAGAGGATAGGGAGGCTACGATGGCTCGATTTTTGAATGGGTTGAATAAGGATATAGCTAATGTGGTTGAACTACAACATTACTTGGAGATGGAGGATATGTTGCACATGGCTATAAAGGTTGAGAAGCAATTGAAGAAAAAGGGAACAGCAAGGTATCAATCGGGTTCTAATTCTCCTTGGAAGCCGAAGTGGGAAGGTAAAGGAGATGGGGCTGTTTCTAAAGGGAAGTTTGAGGCACCAAAAGGGAAGGAGGAACAAGCTAGTAAATTCGTACCTAAAGGGGAACCTCAACCATCTAGGAGTAGAGACATTCAATGCTTCAAATGTTTAGGGAGAGGACATGTGGCATCTCAATGTCCTAATAGGCGAGTGATACTTGTGAGGAAGGATGGAGCCATGGAGAGTGATAGTGAGGAAGAGGATTATAGCGATATGCCGGCGTTGGAGGAAGTATGTGATGATGAGGATGTGTTATCCGGGGAGCATGGCGAATTATTAGTGGTAAGGCGAGCTCTTAGTGCCCAAATCAACACGGATGATTTGGAACAACAACGGGAGAACATATTCCATACACGATGTCGCATTAATAACAAGGTATGTAGCATGATTATTGATGGTGGTAGTTGCACTAACGTCGCTAGTACTATACTTGTTGAAAAATTAGGATTACCTTTGTTAAAACATCCTAAACCTTATAGGCTTCAATGGTTAAATGATAGTGGAGAAATTAAGGTGAATAGGAGGGTGTTGGTGAATTTTTCTATTGGTAGCTATGTGGATGAAGTTATGTGCGATGTGGTACCTATGCATGCCGGGCACATTTTGTTGGGTAGGCCTTGGCAATATGATAGGAAGGTAACGCATGATGGGTATAAAAATAGGTATAGCTTTACCAAAGGGGGAAAGACCATTACACTTGCACCATTGACACCGTCACAAGTGTATGAAGATCAAATAAAACTGAAAAATGATGAAGAAAAAAGAGTAAGGGAGAATGAGAGAAAGAGGTTGAGGCCACGACCTCAGAAAAAGGAGAGGAAAAGAGAGTTGGAGCCACGACTCCAGAAAAAGGAGAGGCGAGAGAAAAAAGGAGTGTTGGGGTACATACCTCAGAAAAAGGAGAGGGAGCGAAGAGTGCCAGAAAAGAAAGAAAAATGAGTTTCTACGCAAAAAGGAGTGAAGTCAAGAAAGCATTTATGGAAAAACGACCAATGGTCCTTTTATTGTACAATGATTCATTCCTTGCCTTTGATGAAACTAACAAATCCCTCCCTAGTTTGGCTATTTCTTTATTGCAGGAATTTGACGATGTATTTCTGGAGGATATACCTAGTGGGTTGCCACCCATTCGAGGTATTGAACATCAAATTGATTTTATACCTGGAGCAGTCATTCCAAACCGTCCAGCTTATAGGAGTAATCTCGAGGAGACAAAGGAGCTTCAAAAGCAAGTGGAGGAATTAATGAGTAAGGGGCACATAAGGGAAAGCATGAGTCCATGTGCCGTACCCGTGTTACTTGTGCCGAAGAAGGACGGGACGTGGAGAATGTGTGTTGATTGTAGGGCCATCAATAACATAACGGTAAAGTATCGTCATCCTATTCCTAGGTTAGATGATATGTTGGATGAATTGCATGGCTCTAGCATATTTAGTAAAATTGATCTTAAGAGTGATTATCATCAAATTCTAATGAAAGAAGGAGATGAGTGGAAAACTGCTTTTAAAACTAAGTATGGACTATATGAATGGTTAGTAATGCCTTTTGGACTTACTAATGCACCGAGCACATTTATGCGTTTAATGAATCATGTTTTACGTGCATTTATAGGTAAATTCGTTGTAGTTTACTTCGATGATATCTTGATATACAGTAAAACTTTGAATGAACATGTGGAGCATGTTAGGTGTGTGCTTGTGGTTTTAAGACAAGAGCAACTTTTTGCTAATTTTAAAAAGTGTGATTTTTGCATGGAAAAAGTTGTGTTTCTGGGTTATGTGGTTAGTGCTAAAGGGATAGAAGTAGATGAAGAGAAAGTCAAAGCTATTAAAGAATGGCCAACACCTAAAAGCATAACTGAGGTTAGGAGTTTTCATGGCTTGGCTAGTTTTTATAGGCGCTTTGTTAAAAATTTTAGCACGATTGCCACACCACTCACAGAAATTGTCAAAAAAAATGTAGGATTTAAATGGGGAGTAGAACAGGAGCATGCATTTGAAACAATCAAAAATATGTTGTGTAAAGCACCGGTTTTATCACTTCCTAACTTTGACAAGGCTTTTGAGATTGAATGTGATGCCTCAGGGCTAGGCATTGGAGCTGTTTTAATGCAGGATCAAAGGCCAATCGCCTATTTTAGTGAAAAACTAAAAGAGGCTGCACTTAATTATCCCACATACGACAAGGAGTTATACTCACTTGTGCGCGCTTTGGAAACATGGCAACATTACTTGTGGCCACGGGAGTTTGTGATACACACTGATCATGAATCCTTGAAGCATTTGAGGGGACAAGCTAAGCTGAGTAAGAGACATGCAAGGTGGGTAGAGTTCATCGAAACATTTCCCTATGTCATCCGGTACAAACAAGGTAAGGAAAATGTGGTGGCGGATGCGTTGTCTCGAAGGTATGTCCTTTTAAATTCTTTAAACTCTAAATTACTTGGATTTGAATACATTAAGGACATGTATGCTAATGACCTGGACTTTTCTAATATTTATGAATCATGTGGTAAGGGGGCTGTGGATAGGTTCTTTAAACATGATGATTATTTATTTCGAGAAAATAAATTGTGTCCTTAGGTGTTCAATGAGAGAGTTACTTGTGAGAGAGGCCCATAGTGGAGGCTTAATGGGTCATTTTGGGGTTAAAAAGACCATTGAAATCCTAAGTGAACATTTCTATTGGCCTAAAATGAAAATTGATGTGGTTCGGGTTTGTAATAGATGCATTACTTGTAAAAAGGCTAAATCTAGGATTAAACCCCGTGGATTATATATGCCTTTACCCGTCCCTAGTGAACCTTGGGTCGATATCTCTATGGATTTTGTTTTAGGATTGCCTAGGACTAAGAAGGGTCGAGATTTGATTTTTGTGGTAGTAGATCGCTTTAGTAAAATGACACATTTCATACCATGCCACAAAACTGATGATGCTACAAACATAGCTGAAATTTTCTTTAGGGAAGTCGTGCGCTTACATGGGGTGCCTAAAAGTATTATCTCGGATAGGGATGTTAAATTCCTTAGTCATTTTTGGAGAGTCTTGTGGAACAAATTAGGAACAAAATTGCTTTTTTCTACAACTTGTCACCCACAGACCGATGGACAGGCCGAGGTAGTAAATAGGACAATGATTCAATTATTGCGCACCATAATCAATAAAAATTTGAAAAATTGGGAAGAGTGTTTGCCATTTATTGAATTTGCATATAATAGGGCTGTACATTCTACTACTTCGTGTTCACCATTTGAAATTGTTTATGGTTTTAATCCGCTAACACCGTTGGATTTAATTCCTTTACCTGTAAATGAACGTAGTAGTTTAGATGGAAAGAAAAAGGCTGAGATGGTTAAAGCACTCCACGACAAGGTGAGGTTGGCGATTGAAAAGAAAAATGAACATTATGCTTCGCAGGCTAACAAAGGAAGAAAGGGCATCATTTTTGAACCCGGTGATTGGGTTTGGGTACATTTGAGAAAGGAGCGGTTTCCAGAACAACGCAAGTCAAAGTTACAACCGCGAGGGGATGGTCCATTCCAAGTGATTGAAAGGATCAACAACAACGCCTATAAACTCGATCTTCCTGGTGAGTATAATGTTTCGGCTTCATTTAATGTTTCTGATCTATCTCCGTTTGATGCAGGTACAGATTCGAGGTCGAATCCTTTCGAAGAGGGAGGGAATGATGTGATCCAGACCACAGATACAAGCCCGCACAAAGATCCGTTGAAGATCAAAGGAGGACCGATGACTCGATTGCAAACCAAGAGGGCCAAGGAAGCAATGGACAAGTTAGTTCAAGAAACAATGGCCAAAACAATGTTCGTGTCATCAAAAGAAACAAGTTCCATGTTGGGGCCGAGCCAAAACGATGAGTGGATCAACCTTATTCATTGCGTCGAAGAAAGTGGTGAAATTTCAATGTCACGGCCGTAACATACAAATCCTCACGGCCGTAACCAACCTACTGCTGAAATCTGAATTTTCGAAGAATTGGACTTACGGCCGTAAGAATCTTTTGTCACGGCCGTAAGTAAGCCTCGGGTTAAAAGAACGAGAATTTCAAGATATGGATTACGGCCGTAAAGGATTACGGCCGTAAAAATAGTCTCACGGCCGTAATGAGGAAACAGAAAGGGTCTTACGGCCGTAAGGAATTTAGTCACGGCCGTAACATTACATACGCGTGATTTTAGGTTTTATTTTATTTCCATAATTTTAGGTAGTTGTTTCCTTGTTTAATTAGAATTCTTAACCTAGTTTTTGACCCTATTTATAGGGATGTAATTTTCATTATTATTCAGACTTTAACACAACTTTGATATTATAATTGAGAGGCTAAGTTGCTTTCACAAACCTTATTCTTTATTGAATAAAATCCGAACTTGCGAGTTCATCTTGTTTGTTCAACTCTTGGGTAAGATTTACTTTTATTGTGATCAAGAGGTCAACATATCAATTGATTGTGTTGGTTGCTTGGTTCAATTAATTTGAATCAATCTCTAAATCGTGGTTCTTTGGCGTTCTTGGGTCGGTTCCAATAATTTGTGGGTTGCGTAGCTACAATTGCTACGTGGTTTGCATCAGCAAGGCAAGAGTCGATACCACCATTCAAAACTAAAGTCAAATAAAATTTCAGACAACTAATATATCGTGTATTTGATATTGTTTAAAAAGAGTTTTTTAAAATGAACAGTGATTTTTAAGAGAATGAATGGTTGAGATTTGACTGAAAAGTCAAATATTGTGGACTTGACTTTTAATGGATGGTTGAAATTGAGTACTATAGAAAAAAAGAATTTTTTTTTAAAGAGGACCAAACAAGGACTTCCACAAGAAAATAAGGCATGCCACACCACATGATTCAATGACAATTAATCCAAATCAATTTAATGGTTCATCTTTTAGCACAAGTATAACAACTAAGTACATGTGAGTATTGTCAACATTAACGAAAGGAAATAAATGTTAAGTGTTTAGAATACACAAACCTTGTATAAACAACAATTTCCTTAAATCGAAACTGGAAAAAAAGTTTTATAACACACAAGTTATGACCATGCTCAAAATCATTCCCTTCAAAGAAACAGAAGTAAGGATTTTCATGCATCATATCTAGCCAATAAGATTACATGGAAAACTTCACGACTGATGAATGAACAACTTACTAACCTTTGTAAATTCTAATTTCCTATCTATAAAAAATTGCGGAGAGTTTTTGAATAAGTTTTCATTTTGCTACTATATTTTCGCTTTTAAAATGCATTGACTCGAGTAAAAGAACAACTTCGAACTTCTCAACCACTAAATTCATATGGAAGGGAAAAATATGACTTCACCTTTTTTTAAAAACTATAGCGTAAACCAACTCATTACCCCGATCAGCCCCAGTACCCTCTTTCTATCTCTTGGCCATCCAAGTTTTACCTGTTGGGAATTTACTTAATCATGCACAGCGGAATATAAAATAATTTCAATTCCCAAACGAGGATCTGCTTTATGTATAGATAGAAATTGTGATGAAGAACATTACCTCTTGATGTTCTTGCATACTACTTTGAGAATCTTGATCCTTTCTTCAATCTACTTGCACATCACAGTTGTCCAATTGTCCAACCTCCAAAGGTGATCCACAGGAGCGAACAACAACGAGAGGCTAGGGTTTTTCTCTTCTTGTGCTAGTAAGAGAATAATGAATTATTAATTAGGGTTAAACTTTTCCAAATCCTAGTTGTTTATTAATATAAGTTAGAGTGGGCTTGTCCCATAACTTAAACACGACCCGGTTCATGTGGTTTAATTAATCCAATTAATTAAACATAGGACATTAGTTAATCAATCCAATTAATTAACTCGAGCATATTAATAAACAATATAATTAATTAATTCTAGAAATGTCGAACACTTGTTAATTAATTAATTCCAATCACATTCTTCTAGTTCTCCCTTTGTGTGTGACCCTTTAGGTTCCCAACTACGATATTGAACTATGTGAATTATTATTTTGATCCAATCAAAATATGATTAATTAAAACTCCCTTTATTTAATTAATCATTAATTCTCCTAGATTAATTAATTCACATTAGTTGTCCCAGATTGACGTCTAGCAATGTGTCAGGACAATAAATGTGATGGGAAATGTCACGTGGTGTGACAAAACCAAACTAGTTCTTTTATTATGAAACTTTAATCCCTTCGTCAATATGATCCGATCAATTACGAGATATGGAAATGTGTCAATCTCGTTTATTGATCATATCTTTTATTTCGCTCTTAAGTCAATAAACGTCGAAACTATTTTCGACTTTATTAATTCACCTTGGCCAAGGATTTCACTATCGACTTAACCAAATAAAACACAGATCACAATCTCTTACTATCTAAGAGTGACGAATCCTATATTGACCATTCACAACCTTCATGTGATTCTTGACATACCCGAATGATATCGTATTAGCGACTCCTTTCAGAGCAACATCCGACATCACCAAAGTATGACTGCCCTCATATAAGGTACTATGATGACCTCAAGTTAAAGGATCAATTCCACTAACGAACGTTAGAGATTAACCACTGACACTCAGATAGTTATCCATGTGGAATCTTCATTGCAGATCTCCAATGTTTTGTTCTCTTAACAAAACATCCACGTGTTCATTTCGATGTCTCTACATCTTAGCTTGTGAGATCAGCTACTCACTTCTAAAGTAGGCGATGATACACGTGTTGATTTATCCGCAATAAAGATATTTGTATGTCGATATTACTTTACGACCAAAGATATTTAAGATTCAATTGTAACTTATATCTCACGATCACAACTCCTTGTGATTAACAAATTATCAAGATTTGAATCTACGAACTCTGTCGATTTAATTTGCAAGAATAATTATAATATTAAAAATCAATTAAATAACAGATCTGCCATATATTAAATGCATCAAATATATTCGTAAATGTTTGGTCAAACGATAGGACCTAGGGCATAACACTTACAAACTCCCACTTGCACTAGATCCAATCACTTATGTATTTAATATCATAAGAGTCCACATGACGATCATATTTATTCTGTGACAACTCTTTGTCAGCGGATCTGCAATGTCTTACATTTGTGGAAAATTGTTCTTTCCTTTTTGTCATTTCTTTGTATTATTTCTCTAGTGAGATAATACTGCCTTAACACATGTTTGGGTCATTGATGAGACCTTAGTTTCTTCACTTTACGTGATGGCTCCATTGTTATCACTATAACAATGTTAAAAACTACTCTAAGTTCATTAATGAACTTATTGATCCAGACCTCAACCTTTTCTGTTTCTGAAACAGCAATGCATTAGACTTCCTTTATTGAATCAGCGATTGTTTCTTGTTTGAAACATTTCCAACTAATCGTGATGTGATCCAGAACCCCGATAATACTAATCATAGAAGGTTTGACGGAAAGAACTATAGATCAAGCCAAACAAGGCTTCCAGCATGTTCGAAGAGCTTCAAAGATCAAGTATTGCGAGAGTGAACAAGATTCGAGCCAAAACGACGAGTGGATCAACCTCATTCAATCCGTCGAAGAAAATTATGAAATTTCAAGAATTACGGCCGTAACCTATAATTCTTACCGCCGTAATGAGCTTACAACTGAAAACTGAATTTTTGAAGAATTGGATTTACGGCCGTAACTCACAGTGTCACGGCCGTAATGCAGCCTCTGGTTAAAATTATGATTTTCAGGAAAAAAAGGACTTACGGCCGTAAAATATGTCTCACGGCCGTAACTGTGAAACAGAAAGCTTCTTACGGCCGTAAAGGAAGGAGTCAGGGCCGTAAAAGTCAATATCCGTAATTTTAGGATTTTTAATTTATTTCCTTATTTTTAGGTATTTCTTTCCTAATATAATTAAAACTCTTTAGTTAGGTTTTGACCCTATTTATAAGGATGTAATTTTCATTATTATAGACACAACTTTGATATTATTATTGAGAGGCTATTTTACTTTCAACAACCTTATTCTTGATTGAATAAAATCCGAACTTGCGAGTTATTCTTGTTTGTTCAAATCTCGATGAGAATTATTATTGCTTGTGATCAAGAGGTCAATATATCTCAATGATTGTATTGGTTGTTTGGTTCAATTAATTTTAATTGGATCCATAAATCGTGGTTTCTTGACGTTCTTGGGTCGATTTCAATATTTTGTGGGTTGCGTAGCTACAATTGCTACGTGGTTTGCATCATTTGGTATCAGAGCTTAAGCTCCAAAAATCAAGGTTATATCTTTATTTTGTTTTCTTGAGTTTTCTATCCAGTTTTATTTTTATGTTTATCATCGAGTCCCATAAAAATCATCTATATCTTGTTGAGTGTTTTGTTTTTCATTTTTTTTTCTTTCTTCTTGTTCTTGAGTTTGTTGAGTCTTTAATCCAAAAAGTGTCACAAAAAAAATTCAAAAGTCGTTATTTCCTTTGTTTGGTATTCAAATAAAATTTCGTTTGTTCCGTCTGTTTTGTCGTGTTCGTTGTCGAATTTTCGGATTTATATATAAAAAAAAAATTATTTATATTATTTATTCCGAAAAAAAAAAGAGTCCATTCAAGAACCACTTTCTTGAATTTCCTTAAATTCTTGATAATTCCTTATCTTCCAAGTCAAATTAAAATTCTTGATATTCTTTCCTTTCTAGTCAAAATTCAAGAACCACTTTCTTGAATTTCTTTAAAATTCTTGATATTGTTTTTCCTTTTCGAGTCAACATTAAATTCCTTCTTGATATTTGTCAATATTTGGACCCTCTTATTTTGAGTCTCTCAAATTTTTGAAAGCTACATAAAGGAATGAATTATGAGTTCGATCCTACTTTCATGACTAGATGTCGTGTGGGTGATAAGCTGTGTAGTTTGGCTATAGATAGGGAGTACATCTCTAATTTGGCTAGTATCAACATGGTTGAAAAATTGGGGTTGCATTTACTACAACATCCTAGACCTTATAGGATGACATGGTTGAAGGAGTGTGGGGAGTTCAAAGTGACCAAGCAAGTCTTAGTGAATTTCACCATTGGGAGGTATAGTGATGAAGTATTATGTGATGTGGTGCCTCTAGAGTCTTGTCATATGTTGTGGGGTAGGCTATGGAGGCATGAGAGGAAAGCATTTTATGATAAGAATAGAAACAGGTACAAATTTGTGAAGGATGGAGAATCAATCACCCTAGCTAGTTTAACACTAGACCAAATACTTGAAGATCAAAAGGAGGTGAAGGAAAAGATTAATCCATTATCCAGATTGAATTATCAATTAAGACTTCTAGAAGATGACATGATTGCACGGAGGGGTAAAAACGTAGTTAAGTTGCAAGAAGAGCCTCAGGATATGAATGTTGGGAAGAAAGAGGGAGAGTTGAACGTAGAAATAGTTGAAAAAAATCCAACATTTAAGGTAGGAGATGTGGAATTAGGTAATAAAGAGGTGGATGAACAAGAAGTTAAAATTATTGATGAGGATATGCATGAATTGAAAGTTGACGGGGTAGAGAATGAAAACATGGAGTTGGTTGAGGCTAAAAATTTAAAAGAGGTAGTTGAGCTTGAAAAGGTGGAGTTAGGTGATCAAACTCCAAAATTTGATGAAGAAAAATTGGAAGTTGGGGTAGAAGTTCAAATTTTGAGCTTTGAATTGGAAGATCCACATTTTGGTAGTGATGAGGTAGTACATGAACATGGTGATTCAAATGTGGAGGTTGGAGATGTGGTTGAGTTTGAAGATAAAAAAATTGAACAAGAAATTGCAAAGGAGGAAAGAGGCGAAGAGAAGAGTATCGTGGTTCAAGAAGTGGAGTTGGTGGTGGTTTATCATGAATACAAGGATTCATACCTTGTACCTCATGAAGCTAACATGTCCCTCCCCATTTTGTTTAAATCATTTTTACAGGTTAATTATGTTTGGAAGTTTCAACCACATTACGTATGGCAAAGGGAGTTCAAGCTCCATCTCTTCCATGTTTTCCAATCAAAGGAGCATAATTTACCGAACTCATGGCATGGAAGCAGAAATTTTCCGTTTGATCCAGGGGGAGCAGTTGCATTCATGAACAACACTATGATTCGGGACGAATCATCCTAAAGAAGGAGGGTATGATGTGATCCAGAACCCCGATAATACTAATCATAGCAGGCTTGACGGAAAGAACTACAGATCAAGCCAAACAAGGCTTCCAACATGTTCGAAGAGCTTCAAAGATCAAGTATTGCGAGAGTGAACAAGGTTCGAGCCAAAACGACGAGTGGATCAACCTCATTCAAGCCGTCGAAGAAAATTGTGAAATTTCAAGAATTACGGCAGTAACCTATAATTCTTACCGCCGTAACGAGCCTACTGCTGAAAACTGAATTTTTGAAGAATTGGATTTACGGCCGTAACTCACAGTGTCACGGTCGTAATGCAGCCTCTGGTTAAAATTATGACTTTCAGGAAAAAAAGGACTTACTGCCGTAAAATATGTCTCACGGACGTAACTGTGAAACAGAAAGCTTCTTACGGCCGTAAATGAAGGAGTCACGGCCGTAAAAGTCAATATCCGTAATTTTAGGATTTTTAATTTATTTCCTTATTTTTAGGTATTTCTTTCCTAGTATAATTAAAACTCTTTAGTAAGGTCTTGACCCTATTTATAGGGATGTAATTTTCATTATTATAGACACAACTTTGATATTATTGTTGAGAGGCTATTTTGCTTTCAACAACCTTATTCTTCATTGAATAAAATCCGAACTTGCGAGTTATTCTTGTTTGTTCAAATCTCGGTGAGAATTATTATTGCTTGTGATCAAGAGGTCAATATATCCCAGTGATTGTATTGTTGCTTGGTTCAATTAATTTTAATTGGATCCATAAATCGTGGTTTCTTGGCGTTCTTGGGTCGATTTCAATATTTTGTGGGTTGCGTAGCTACAATTGCTACATGGTTTGTATCAAATCGCTCCATTGAGAGTATACACATTGAGATTCGCCATCTTCCTAGTCTAACTGGAAGATTGCACTAATTAAGTCTTAGTTTACTTTCTCCATTTAAAATCTTAAGATTTTATCTATACTTGCAAATTAGGATAATCGAAGCATTCTTTTAGATCTATCTCTATAGATCTTTATCTCTAAGATATAAGTTGCTTCTCCCACATCTTACGTGGAGAAAATATTTTACAACCATAATTTTATCGAAGAATCACAAAGATGTCGTTTCATTATTAATATGACATCCACATATAATATTAAGAATACGATATCACTACCACTTGCCTTTTATAAACACACAGTTCCTATTCATTTATTTTTGATAAAATCAAACTTTTTGATTATCTCATCAAAATATTCCAGCTCCTAGAGGCTTGTTTCGATCCAAACATGGATCAGTCAATCTTGCATACCTTGTTAGCATTTTGGATTCATAACTTTTTGAGTTGTGTCGCATACACTTCCCATTGTATATTCTATCTCAAGAATGCGGTTTTGTTATCCTTCTGCCATATCTTATATCTATGATATGCAACTATTTACAAGCAAAATCCAAATGGAAGGTTGTAAGTGAAAAGGTTAAAGTCAACTATTTGACTTTGTTTGTAATATTTCACTATCAACCTTGCTCTGTATGTGTGGATGTTTCCATCTATCTTGACCTTCTTGTAAACACATTTACAAATTATGGGGTTTATTCCATCAGTTAGGTCGACCAAGGTCCTTACCTTGTTTACATACATCAAGTCCATCTTGGATCCCATGGCACCTTTCCATCTCCTTGAGTCAACACTTGACTTTACTTTTTGCATAACTTGTAGATTCATTATCCTTGACAAGTAATCGTGAATTCGAACATTCAAGGAATCAAATGATCCTACTAAATTTACGCTGAGCTGTCGTGTCATCAGGAGTCTCTACTTTCTGATCATGAGTTTGTCCCTTAGCTGGTGTAGGATTAATCTCAAGCTCATTTATTTGGTCAACTGATATTTGTGATCCTTGAACTTCTTCAAATTCTATTTTGCTCCCACTGTCCTCTCCTAGTATGAACTATTTCTCTAGGAAGACAGCACGTCTATAAATGAAGACTTTCTTCTCAGTGGGATTATAGAATTGATATCCGATTTTTCTTTGTGGATATCTCACAAATATACATCTGTCGGAGTTAGACTCTAGCTAATCCGATTCAATGTGCTTCACATAAGCGTCATAGCCCTAAACTTTGATATGAAATAAGTTGGGGCTTTCTACCTATCCATAACTCGTATGGAGTTTTGTTAACCAATTTAGATGGGACACAATATAGTGTGTAGCATGTGGTATTTAGTGCATGACTCCAAAACAATTTTCGGGAGGTTTGCATGGCTCATCATCTATTGTACCATATCTAATAATGTACAATTTCTCCTATCAGATACATCGTTGTGCTGCGGTGTATAAGTTGGAGATCACTGCTAGAGAATGTTATTCTCCATTAGTTAATCTAAAATTCACCTTTAGATATTCTACACATTGATCAGATCTTAGTAATGAATATCTTTACCAAATTATTTCTCTAGTTTTAGCTTGAATTCCTTGAACCTTTCAAGGGCTTCATGCTTGAATTTCATCAAGTATACATAACCATATTTAAATGGTTGTTAGTAAATGTGATGAAGTAAGAGAAACTACCTCTAACATTAATTAATATGGGTCCACATACATCACAATGTATTAGGTCTATTAATTGTGCAGATCTTTCTTCTTTTCAATAAAAAGAGATTCATGTCACCTTGCCTAGCAGGCATGAATTGCATTTGTCAAGTGATTCAAAATCAATTGACCTCAAATCTACATCTCCATGTAATTTGAAAATGCTTTTGTGACATAAATCTATGTTGTCAGAGATATAAATATAATTTTAGATTAATGCCTTATTTTGCTTTTAATTTTCTATACTCTTAATAGAAAACTCATTATCTAGAATATAAATGTCATTTTGTAATTCACCACAACTATATTATATCTTCTCAAGATAAAAGGGGACAACGATTGTCCTTAACATTAAACAATTCATGTCTAAACATTAAATTGAATTAGTGCTCTTAGTAATGGTGAGTATGACATTTCTCTAATTCTAGTACAAAGCTATAAGGCAATGATAAGAAGTTTTGTCCCTATAGGTAATGCAGTAACCCTTGCTCATTTCCATCGTATAGGTTAACTTCTTCATTTTGTAGTAGTATGCTATTCTATAGTCTACACATATTTATTCAAATATGAGATCCACGTCTGGCATCTAATACCCGAGAGACTAAAGAAATAGCTAAATATACCTCAATAAAATTACTTGTAATAGAAGTTTCAGAAAACTTCTTTACTTTTAAGCTTGCGAGGTCAGCCTTGCATTTCTTATTCCAACAACCTTTCATTCCAAATGAAAATAAGGGTCATTGAAATTTGGATGGTCCTTCATTGCTTTGACTATTGTTTATCTTAGCCTTATTGGATACTTCTCAAAGTTTCCTTTAGACTTCGATTTCAGAGGAGTCATTGGCCAAGACATGTCTCATTATCAAACCTGGTATTGGGCTCAATAGTCTTAAACATATTCAGCAACTCAACAAGTGTGCATTCGAGCTCATTCATATTAAGATTCATAATGAACTTTGAATAGCCGTTTGGCAGAGATTGCAGAACCAAGTCACTACTTAGTTCATTGTCCACAACTGAACTCAATCAAGACAGCTTCTCAATATAGCCAATCATCTTCAGTATATCATACTGATTTAAGATTGCTCTGCCATTTTGCACAATATAGTTGTTAGAAATATCATATATTTTAATAGGTGATTGGTTATCATACAACTATGAATAATCACTATATTAGCATCTATACTCTCATGTTGGCTTTTGTAACGCAGTTGAAATAGTTGCAAGCATCACGTATGTTGCAATACTATTGTCAGTACTGTGTTAAGCAGCCACCTCTTCCGAAATCGAGTTCTCAACTGAAACTTCTGGAAAGGGATGCTCTAGGACCTATCCAATTAATCATGCTTGAGAACAGTTCTCAAATTGTGGTGCAATTCGAAAAATTTGGTTGATTCAGATAAAAGGCATCCAGTATGCCTTTCAAGATTATATGGTTAGTCGAGATTCAAAATAATAAATGCCGAAAAATAAAGAATTAATAAAGATAAAGATGCATCAATTAATTTAACATGGACTTGAATTAAATTAATTATTCTCCCTCTGTTTAAAATAAATTTATGACCATCTTACATAAATTAATAGAATCCTTACTTTGATTCATAGTGGGCTAGGATCCCATTTGTCATATCAAGACCTTGAGGGTACTCAACAAGCCTTAATAAAACATTTGGATAGATACTCTTATCAATTGTATCTCTATACAACTCCTAGATCATTAAGTTGACAACTGTTTGTCTTCACACATCTTATGTGTTAACTTAATATGCCTCTAAAATTTATCTCCTTGAGTGTACTCAACAAAAGATATATTTTAGTTAAGTCAAACTCATCATTCAGATTTATCTAATATTTCATAGTGTCAAACATATTCCTAATAAACCCGCCTTGAGTGTACTCAACAAGCTAAGGTCGATACGAAATTCTCATTTTTCACTATAATGATGAAAGGCGAATAGAATTGACTTAATATTAAATATAGGGATTTAATCATGTAAATGTCTCATCGAATTATGTATATATAATTTATCATACATCTAACATGCTAATAAACATACACATAATAAATATAGAGTGGACGATTATGGACTTTATTCTATCTAGTCTTCCCGAGCCAAAAGGAAGACTAGTTGGTCAATTCCTAGGGGGACATAGCATTGATCATACAATGCCCCATCTCCATGGTATCTTCCATCTTGTATCTTCAACTAATCCAGCTGTTACCTGTATCATATACTAGTTGGCACGTAGGCCTAATTGAATTAAGCACGCATGCTCAAATAATAAAATAACAATGGACTCGCAAGTCCATAATAATTATAATAGGCTCGCAGGCCCAAATATTACAATAGGCTCGCAGGCCCAAATACTACAAGAAATAAAATTAACCATTCAACACATCCACATGGTCGAGTCCATAATCATCCACTAGTATAACATTCATCAAATAATTGCAACCCTATATAATATCAAATATTATATATAAATGTATTTCATGTTTCTAGCAAATAAATGTCGTCTAAACATTTTAGACAAAAAAGGATCGGAACAATTAAATAAATAATTAATCAACTTATTAAATTAGAGGGATTAATTTAATCAAAATCAAATTTTAATTAAATATCGAATTAGAGTCCAACTCTAATTATAAGGTTCATGGGAAAATAGAATTACTACTTTGATTTAGGATAAATCTCCTAAATAAAATAAAATAGAATTCAATACAGTAATTAATTAATCAAATTAATTAATTATCAAAATTTAATTAAAATCAAATTTTAATTAAATGCATATTGGAATATAACTCCAACATCAAGGTTTTCAGGGTAATTGAGTTTTAATTTAATAATTAATTAATCAAATTAATCAATTATCAAAATTTAATTAAAATCAAAATTTAATTAAATGCGTATTGGAGTCCAACTCCAATATCAAGATTTTAAGGGCAATTGAATTTTAATTTAATAATTAAATAATCAAATTAACTAATTATCAAATTAACTTAATCAAAATCAAATTTTAATTAAACATTAAATTAGAGTCCAACTCTAATTATAATATCAGGGTAAATTGAAATTAATATTTAGATTTAGGATAATACTCCTAAATAAAATAAAATTCAATTTAGGTCAAAGTTACTAAATTGGTTAAAATTATATTTTAACCACAATTTAAAATCATGAATTTAAATAATAAATTTTAATTGGGTCAAGATTGAAAATCTGGTCAAAATTAAAATTTTGGTCAAACCATTCATAATCAATTTTGAAAACTATTTTAAATAAAACTTTAAACCCAATTTTTAAAGAATTTGCAAAATGACCCAAAAAGGAATTTACAGAACAGACCCTTATCATTAATCAGATTAACAAATCAGCCCTTAGTTTAAAATTGCACTTTGACCCCTATAGGATATTTGGGACATGCCCCTTCAATTTCTGAAATTGCACATCAACCCCCCGTCTCCCTCTCACCTCAACCAAAATCAGAAACCTTAAATCCCAGTGACGCCTCCTCTGAGGTCAGTGACGTACGTCACTGCTATCCCATAGTGGCGACGATGTCGCCTTCTCCGAGCGCGAGGCACTGCCAGCAGCGCCTCGCGCTGCCTCTGTCAGGCGGCGCTCGTCACTGCAAATTAGCAGCGGCGATGGCACCGTTGCAAAATGCAGCAGCGCGCGACTCGTACGCTGCTGCTCCCTTCCGTGCAGTGGTTCCTCCGCTGCGCGCGCTTCACAGTGTAGCGCCCAACTGTTGCACGTCGCCACTGCTTGCCGCGTGAGGCTGCGGCCTGTCACTGTTCTTACCTTTTTTTTTTTTTTTTTTTTTTAAAAAAAAAAAAACAATTTTTCAAAATTATGAAAATCGAATTTTCAAATTGCTAGAAACATAAAATAAGAACAATTAACAATTAATTGCTTATAAGATCCATAGAACAACTTCTAACAAACACAAAGTAGACTATGATACCACTGTTGGGAATTTAATTAATAATGCACAGCGGAATATAAAATAATTTCAATTCCCAAATGAGGATCTGCTTTGTGTTTAGATAGAAATCGTGATAAAGAACATTACCTCTTGATGTTCTTCCAGACTACTTTGAGAATCTTGATCCTTTCTTCAATCTACTTGCACACCACAGCTGTCCAATTGTCCAACCTCCAAAGGTGATCCACACGAGAGAACAACAACGAGAAGATAGGGTTTCTCTCTTCTTGTACTAGCAAGAGAATAATGAATTATTAATTAGGGTTAAACTTTTCCAAACCCTAGTTGTTTATTAATATAAGTTAGAGTGGGCTTGACCCATAACTTAAACACGACCCGGTCCATGTTGTTTAATTAATCCAATTAATTAAACATAGGACATTAGTTAATCAATCCAATTAATTAACTCGAGCATATTAATAAACAATATAATTAATTAATTCTACAAATGTCGAACACTTGTTAATTAATTAATTCCAATCACATTCTTCTATTTCTCCCTTTGTGTGTGATCCTTTAGGTTCCCAACCACGATGTTGAACTACGTGAATTATTATTTTGATCCAATTAAAATAAGATTAATTAAAACTCCCTTTATTTAATTAATCATTATTTCTCCTAGATTAATTAATTCACATTAGTTGTCCCAGATTGACGTCTAGCAAAGTGTCAGGGAAATACATGTGATGGGAAATGTCACGTGGTGTGACAAAATCAAACTAGTTCGTTTATCATGAGACTTTAATCCCTTCGTCAATATGATCCGACCAATTACGAGATATGGAAATGTGTCAATCTCGTTTATTGATCATATCTTTTATTTCGCTCTTAAGTCAATAAACGTCGAAACTATTTTCGACTTTATTAATTCACCTTGGCCAAGGATTTCACTATCGACTTAACCAAATAAAACACAGATCATAATCTCTTACTATCTAAGAGTGACGAATCCTATATTGACCATTCACAACCTTCATGTGATTCTTGACATACCCGAATGATATCGTATTAACGACTCCTTTCAGAGCAACATCCGACATCACCAAAGTATGACTGCTCTCATATAAGGTACTGTGATTACCTCAAGTTAAAGGATCAACTCCACTAACGAACGTTAGAGATTAACCACTGACACTCAGATAGTTATCCATGTGGAATCTTCGTTGCAGATCTCCAATGTTTTGTTCTCTTAACAAAACATCCACGTGTTCATTTCGATGTTTCTACATCTTAGCTTGTGAGATCAGCTACTCACTTCTAAAGTAGGCGATGACACACGTGTTGATTTATCCGCAATAAAGATATCCATATGTCGATATTACTTTACGACCAAGGATATTTAAGATTCAATTGTAACTTATATCTCACGATCACAACTCCTTGTGATTAACAAATTATCAAGATATGAATCTACGGACTCTTTCGATTTAATTTGCAAGAATAATTATAATATTAAAAATCAATTAAATAACAGATCTGCCATATATTAAATACATCAAAT
This sequence comes from Ligustrum vulgare, assembly GCA_963555705.1. NCBI lineage: Eukaryota > Viridiplantae > Streptophyta > Magnoliopsida > Lamiales > Oleaceae > Ligustrum > Ligustrum vulgare. The sequence goes on along the minus strand of OY743173.1, from coordinate 43,709,456 downwards.
ATATTAGTAAATGCTTGGTCAAACGATTGGACCTAGGGCATAACACTTACAATACCCTCGTATTGTCGGAAAACTCAATGGAATATCTAATCACAAAAATTAATTTCTTGTGATTTGGTCATCCCACCATAGGAATTCATAAAAGTCTAGTTATCGCTACCCTTGTAGCGTGCTTTGACAATTATTTGTATTGCTCTTGATTCCACCAAACTCCAAACATTTAAATTTTCCTTGGTGTTCTCCAACAGAGGCTATGCAAGTGTGTGGTTACTTTTTTCTAGGTCTAGGTTACACTAGGGTTAGAGTTTTAATCAAGAGGAGAAAACACACACAACACACTTTAGTGTGTATTTCGCTCATAAGTGTACTAGGTTAAGAAAAGAGGAAATTACACCCAAACAAAGTTATCAAGTTATCAATTCAAAAATCAGGTTTGCACCCTATTTGTTCAAAAATCAGGTCAACTTTTAAATATTAAAACAATATATTATTAACTAAAACTAATACATCCCAAATTGTAAACACAACCACAACCACAACCACAACCACAACCACAACCACAATTCCTCTCTCTAGAATCAACCAGTCCTCTCCATCTTCATCACTGACACCACCACCACCACCACCACCTCTGTCTCCGTCGTCGCCTATGCCACTCTAGACAGTTCGGTGGATATGTGTTGTGGCTTCGATCTGTTTTTTTTCTCGTATTTTGGAGGTGGATCTGTGGGTGTTGCATTTTGGAGATGGTGGTGCGGTGGTGAGGCAATCTGTGGGGTGGTGCATCTTCAAGGCGGTAGTGCGGTGGTGGAGATACAATTTTGGTGGAGCTGTGCTCATCGCTGCGCGGTGGTGCAGAGGAGGTGGCTATGGGGATGGGTTAGAGGTGACTTTGAGGCGATCTATGAGATGGTGCATCTTCGAGGCGGTGGTGCGCTGATGGAGATACAATTTTGGTGGAGCTGTGCTCGTCGTTGCGCGGTGGTGCAGAGGAGGTGGCTGCGGCGATGGTTTGGAGGTGACTACGAGGTGCAGACGTGGCAAGTAGTGGTGGTGGTTTGGGGGTTGGTGGTGGCGGCAGTGAGGTGGGATGGTGGTGGTGGTGGTGGTGGTGTTGGTGGTGGTCGGTATAGGTTTGGCTGCTGTCAGTGGCGATGGTAGTGTTGACAACAGTGGAGTGGAGTGGAGTGGAGTGGGGTTAGGGGTGGTGGTGGTGGTTGTATAATATTGTAACCAATTTTTGTCATTGTGAATTTGTGATTGATAGTGATCTATTTTGTGACCTAAAAAATTTGAGAATGCGATTAAATCTATAATTGTGACTTACATTTGTGTTCGAGTAAAAGATTGTGACCTATGAAATTTATGATTTGTGACTAGTAAATAGTATGTGACCTAAAGATTTTGATAATTTGTGACATTTAATCGAATGATTGCGACCTAATAATTTGATAATTGTGACCCAAAAATAAGTTGTGACCAATTAATTAATGTGTCCTTAATTTGTGACTTATTAAACTTGTGATTTGTAACCAACTAAATCAATAATTTGCGACCAAAAAATGAGTCAACCAAATAATTTTATAAATTGTGACATATAAAATTTATGATCTGTGACCAAGAGAACTAGTGATTTATAAAAATTGTGATCTTAAAAATTCTTGATTTGTATTTGAGAAAAATTGTGACAAATGAAATTTGTGATTTGTGACCAATAAAGAAATTGTGACTCACAATTTGTTAAGTTGTGACCAATTGAGTCGAGATTTGAGACCGACAAAATTTGTGACTGAGAAATAAATTGTGACCTAAAAAGTTGTGACTGTGACCATAAACTTATGATCTGATTTGTGACTTGTGACCATAATAAGCTGCGACCAAAAAAATTGTGACTTGTGATCATAAACAATAAAATATATAATTAATTATGATCTAATTTTTGAAATAAAATATTAAGTTTCTTAATTTTGAAAATATGTACTTTAAAAACCTTAGTTATTTATTCTTTCCTTAATAAAAATAGTGTTAGAAGATTATTTATAACTTCTTTACCCTCTATAAACCCTACCACCCCTAATACTATAACCCGGGCTCATTTCTGCACGGCTCAATAAAAGTTATAAGCATGTATATGTTTGTTATTATCAATGTTTAGAAAATCGGAAACCGGTTCGAACATGAAATGACAACGGGTCAAGGGTCAAAAGGTCCAACCGGGGTCGAACCGGTTTCAATTAAAACATAAAAAATTATTTAAAAAATCACAAAAATTCTAAAAAACAAGTTATTTTACAAATAAACTAATATTTACTCATTTAGAAAATAAAATTTTACACAAAAATAGCTTAAAACAACAAAAAAAATAAAAATAAAAAAACGAAAACCAGTTGAACCGGCTGGTTTTTTCTGATTTTCAACCGGTTTCCCGGTTGAACTGACCGGTTTTTGGGATGAACCGGACCGATTTTCCGGCTGGTTCCCGATTTTACCGGTCGAACCGGCCGGTCCGATTTTCTAAGCACTGGTTATTATATTGAAGTCACCAAAGGAACCGATCGGACCCAATTAAACTATACACCAATAAATTAATTTTGATCTTATCAACACTTGACCAGTCAAAATAATTTATTAATCACATTTTATTCCACTAAAAGAACGAGACTGCACTCTTAATAAAATTGTAATTACTAAACAATAACCAATAATTATATCTTCTGACTTACTGCTCTTACATGTTACCCCCGTCGATCAACTCGAATATTCAAAGTAAGGTTAAATGAGCAAAATATTTTTATCTGAATATTCATAAATTCTCAACTTTCATATTCTATCTGATAGTTCTATTTGATCACATCACAACATAGAATTCAACAATCACTGTCAAATTACTGAGCTCAGATTTAACTAGTCTACTAGAAGAACCAGTGTGATCATGATCATACATAAAGGTGACAGATTTCATAATACGAATATATGTTTCTCGTTAGTTTACATTAATTCCCAAAGTACCGAGATATTGACCAACAATTTGAGCTCACTTATTGATACCTCAAAGAACTTCAAGCTAGTAATCGAAGTTCATTATCATATCAGGATTAAGGTTCCATGTACGATAGTCAAGTGAAATTAAATTTGTATGATCAATGTTATAAATTAATTTCACGTGGCCCCGTTCAAAACATATCAAATGTACTCTCAATTGCATTTCCAAAATCAAAGATAGATTTTAATAAAATCGAGACGATCAAAATAAATTATCCATATTTATTTATTGATCGTGAACAATAATTTTAGATCGAATTACAAATTGAGTCTTTCTGTGTTTAACCACTTAAACACTCAATTAGTAATATCGAATCAATCTATGGACTAATGCAAGCTCAAAATAATATAATCAAAGATTTAATCAAACAATATTTTATTCTAAAATGTCACGAGTACAAATAAATTAACTCGACGGGCATACACTATCCAACATATATAACTGTAACTTCTTGTTGGTGGAATTTGTGAATAGTGACGCCAAAATATATTATAAATCCGTGCCAAAATTTGGACAGAATAACGGCAAGACAAATGCAAATAAACAAGAGAAAAGAAAAGGAGAAAAGTGATAAGCCGAGGCAAGAGTTGGACTCTTTGTCTTTAAGTCGAAATTGCCCCGCAACGGTGCCGACGGAATCCGACAATCGACTCCCAAGATACAACGGCTTCCCTTGTGTTAGTAGCACTCCAAAACACAAGTTCGACGAACCGAATATTGGTTATTGTACTCCAAATATGAAATGAATGAAAAATAATCCAAAAAACAATGTTTATGAATTTGATTGGGAGAGAAATGAGTATAGTATATGTATTGCATATCAATTGTTTTTCAAATAGGACACCCAAAGGGTCCTATTTATAGAGTATGAAGGATTGTGGACGGAATGGTTCAAGCCAAACCATGCAACCCTTCCAAAAGATGCACCAATTCCAAAAGGTACCTTTTCTCGGACAACCGTGCGCCCCGAAGCGGCAAACATAATTTTGCCTAAACGGATTGGGTCGGGTTTTGAGTATTTAGCCGAAGTCGACACGAAGTCACTTTAATCGATTTTAAACTCTCGAAACTTTAATCGATTTTATTAACCAATATCCAACACTTCTAAACTAGAGCAAAAATAACTGATAAACTGGTCCAAACTATGATTCACTAAAACAAATTAACAATGGACAAGATAAATCATTAAACTGACATTAATAATTTTAAAAAATATCGAAACCCACAAAAAACTGACGCTTTTATAATAATTTAAAAACATATCGAAACCCACAAAAAACTGACGCTTTTATAAATTTTATTATTCAAGTTAATTAATTAACAATTTTGTTTATAGAAGCAAGCATATCATGCTGCCACACAAGACCTTGACATCAACTTCCACGACATGGCATAGAAGCAAGTCGATAACATTAGTGCGGCCTGTAACCTAACTTTTTCATATGTTTTCAAAGCCTCAGGAATCAGATTCGTCAAAACCTTACAAGAGGAGAACCGAAACTCCTTGTAAATTGCGAACATCGTGCACTACTTTGATAGCATCCTTGAGCTTAATTCTCTCATCAGCCAGTTAAATCAATTCAAATGTAATGGAAAAACATTGCGTATGATATTTCAATTTGCTATCATATTTTTTGTGCTTTTTCTGGGCCTAAAAGATGCAATCAAGACTGTACCTATTTGACTCAAATGCCTTGATGATCTAACCAAATGTCCTACTTCCTAATGCTAAAATTGGCACAATAATTCAATAAGCCAACCAATTATTGTACGATCCCCAAAAAATTTACCCATTAAGCAACTGAAAAATGAAAAATGTAATAAAATTGTACCAAGAGATAACGGCAGCTAATTTATCTCAATCAGATACATCTTGAATAGTAAAGGAGTGTGCAAAGATAGGCAAATAACCTGATTTATGCCACTGAACTAATGAGGTACTCCTCATCTTTGAAGTGAAAAAGGCAAGCTTGTTGGCTGAAACTCCTCATTTCATGATTTAGTTTTTCATCCCATGAGGGACCTTTGTTGTGCCCAAAGAAACCCATTTTTGTGTGTATCATTTGTTAGAAAATTTATCACAAATAATTATTTATCTATGATCCAAAATAAATCATCATGCTGAATTATCAAGAATTAAATAATTGAAGCGGAAGCGTACCTTAATCAAACGTGATTCACGTTAAACGATTCGGCGGTGTTTGGATCTTCTAAATCGATATGTAGTCCTTATTTTCTCTCTGATGATGGGATGTCAAAAAGAATGAACAGTACGTAGGATTCAGGGACCATAACCGACTTTATATACTGAATTGCCAATTAACCTAATCCGGCCCATCATGAATTAGGCAATGACCTGGTATCTACACATAAAAACTCATACATTTAATTAGATGCATTAAAGCCCGATATATATCAAATCCTTATTAGATCACTTTAAATGGGCTTAACCAAATTTGATAGCCTTTTATTCAATACACAATAATTCACATATAAGCCCACACGATTGATTAAAATCTTTACAATCTCCCATTTGGGCTATATGTGTAACCTTACAATTGTGTATCAATCATAACCTTATGAGTACTCAGAATTTTGCTATCATTACTGAATGCATCCCCAAAGAATCCGGTCCATCAATTATATCAACATAGGATCAAAGCGGCTTTCGCTACATTAATCGTAACTAAACCTTCAATGGTCACGTATATCGACATAACTGAATGACATGGATCAAGTATGGATGTGTAGCATGGAAATTACATGTAATGTGATCTTCAACATGCCTATTTCCAACTGGTCCAACTTTAGTGAGATCATCCTCAAACGAGTTCAGAGATAATAAACCTGAAACCTTACAGTTGCAAATAACTTTAACTTTAAACTGTATCCAAAAGGACAATAAATGTGTCTAATGCACCCAAAATACAAACTCCCACTGAAACCGAATATCCTTAAGAAATACAACACCCATATGAGTAATGTACTCATGAAAGACCTTGGGTTGTAATACTTTAGTAAGCGGATCCGCAATTATGGAGTTTGTCCCAATGTGCTCTTATTGACACATGTCCACTCTGAACTGTATCCTTCACAACCAGGAACTTATGTCAATGTATTTTGACTTAGTTGAGCTCCTATTGTTACTGGAATATAAATCTGCTGAGTTATTGTCACAATATAACTTTAGTGGTCTTTCTATACCATACAGAATACGCAGCCCAGTGATAAAATTTTGCAGCTATATTCCATAATTAGATGCCCCCAAAATTGCTACAACTGTGCTGCCAAGTGAAAGAAGCTAAAGTGTCTGTTAAGCACTCCATCCGAAAATAGCTCCTCCAACCAGCAGATAAATGTAGCCTTATGTGGATCTTTTACTTTCTTGGCATCTAGTAAAAATCGGAATCATAATACCATATGATCTCCAACTGATCCGATTTTCTGTATGTGAGTATGTAATCTTTTGTTCTCTTTAAATACTTTATAACCCATGTTTGGCTGCTTTCCAAATGATCCATCCCATGGTTACTTAAATATCTCCTTAGTATCCCAATAATGTATGCAATATCCGAACGCATACAAATTTGAGTATATATCAGATTCCCTATAGCTTGACTATATGGGAGCCTCTGCATTTCTTTAACTTCAAGATAACTTTTCGGGCATTAGTCGAGACTAAATTTGTCTCCCTTAGCGATAGGGCTGTCCCCTGATTTACTGTCTTGCATGCCAAACCTCTTAAGTACTTTATCGATATAGCCCTTTTGTGACAATTCAAGAATACCCCGAGAACAATCTCGGTGTATCTGAATTCCTAATACAAAAGAGACGTCGCCAAGATTTTTAATCTCAAAATTCCTTGACAAAAAATCTCATAATTTTATGTGACATGCCTATATCATTGGTGGCAAGCAATAATCAACATATAAAACCAGGAAAATATACTTACTCCCACTGAACTTGTAATACATACAATCATCAACAACATCAATCTCAAGACCAAATGAGATAATTACTTGATGAAATTTGTATTACCCTTAACGGGAAGCTGGCTTGAGCACATAAATGGATTTCTTTAATTTGCAAACCGTTTTCTTTAGGTCTACTGACACAAAGTTTACTGATTGCACCATATAGATCGTCCCATCAATGTCACCATTGAGAAACTCCACCTTAGTTTCCATTTGATGTAACTCGAGGTCAAAATGTGCAACAACCTAACTTTCCTGAAAGAGTCTTTCATTGAAACCGAAGAGAAAGTCTCTTTATAGTCAATGTCATCAATCTTTGTAAAGCCCTTAGATACAAGACGAACCTTATATCTTTCCACATTACCTTTCGAATCCTTCTTGGTTTAAAAATTCATTTAAGACCAATGGGCTTCGTACCTTCTGGTAATGGGACAAGATCCAAAACTTTATTGTCTTGCATATGCTTATACTCCTTATTTATGGCATCAATCCACTTTTGAGAGTTAGAACCTTGCATGGCCTGATGGAATTGATTGGACCATCTTCCACCATTCCATTATTTCCTTATGTTCTTGGAAAAATACTATTTAAATTATCCGGAATAGTATTTTTTTTTTCTTTCTCTCGTGGATCTCCTTAATGACTTTAGTTATTGAGGTTGTTGAGTTTGTACTTCTGAAATTTACCTTATTTTGGATGGGAGATTCTTCAATATTGTCTAATTGAGGTTTCGGATATGCAATGACATGTATAGAAACTTGCACATTATCAAAAGCAATAGTAGGAATCAAAATCGATCCTTCCTCAATTTCTTCCTTAAAGACAATATCTCTAACCTTATTTCTCCCCCCAAACTTAACATCCTCAAAAATGTTGCATTTCCCGTTTCAAAATTGACTTAAGTGTGGGATAATAAAATTTATAGCCCCTTAAACGACTTTATTTTCTTTATTTGTTTTCTTGCCCTTATCTTTGGAGGTGTTTGCCAAGTAAAAAAAAACTTTCAGTTATGTCCTGCTTCAACTTTTCTTCCTCTTGCACACAAAATAGAATGAGCTCATTTAGAGTTCATTTCTCCCTTTGATAGTTACAACTGACCTTAAATTGACTGAATTGTGCAAGAAGCTTGCACACTATGAAATGAGCTCATTGAGAGTCCATTTCTACTTTGACAGTTATAACTAACCTTAAATTAACTATATTGTGCTGGAAGCGATGTCAATACCAAATGCACGAGCAAGTCATTAGACAAGTCGAGTTTTAGTTCTTTAAGTTTTGAAGCAGTGTGAGACATTTACATGATGTACTCCCTTATTTTCCCATTGCCTTTATACTTTATTGAAATCAAGCTTTGCATAAGCGTGCTTGTTTCAGCCTTATCGTTTTTTCGCAAAACGTTTCTTAATTTCGGCAAGGAATTCATTGGCATCATTTACCTCTTCAGATACTATGCCACTAAAGGCTTCCGGAATGCCGCACTTAATGATCGTGAGACTCACGTAATTTAAGCAATCCCACTTCTCAAAGTTCCTCATTTGATTAGATGAACTTTCATCCGTAAGAGGAGCAGGTTGCTCAATCCTTAGTACACGGTCTAGATCGATGCAGCCAACGAAAAGTTAATGTTCTTGTTTTGATTCTTGAAGTTTATTCCATAAATACAGGGATTAAATTTGAGCTTCTAGATATACTACTAGCAGAATTTGAAACCGAATAGAGAACACTTAAACAAAATAGCTCACATAAATACCTTATTATGCAAATCATATTTTCAAATAATGGTAGGGCCCATCAATAGATACCGAGCACAACATCAATATTTAGTCTTTGGACAGAAATATTGACTTGTAAGTGGTACTCTTGGCGTAGTAATCAAACACTGACAGTAAGACATGTCAACCAACAAACCTTTCTTTGGACCGATTTATTGATCACACGTAAAACCAAATAACCGTCACGTATTTATCACCACAAGTTCATGTGAAATTCGGGCCAAATATTGACCTTCCTTTGGGCCGATCAATATCCGCATGAAATAATACGCAAACACCTAATTTTCCCTTAGTGTAGTGATCAAACACTGGCAATAAGACATGTTAACCAATAAACCTTTCTTTGGACCGATTTATTGGTCACACGTTAAACCAAATAATTGCCACGTGTTTATCACCATAGGTGCATGTGAAATTCGAGCCAAATATTGACCTTCCTTTGGGCCGATCAATATTCGCAATGAATAACACACACAAATACCTTCTAATATCCAAAGTTAATTAATATCCACAAGAGAGGTTGCTTTGGCAACATGCTGCTTCAACTAACTTACTTTCGAATATTATCTCTTAAAAGATTCCGATGTACCAAGATTTGAAACTGAAATTCATTGATTTGCATTTATATTTGACTTTAGGATTTGAATTATAGGATTCAAAACTTTAGAATAAAGCAATTCTTAAGTTGAAAGAGTCAATTGCAATATTCTTAAACTTTAGGTGGTCAATTCTGTAAAATTTTAAGCTTGAAGGGCTTAAATTACAATTTTTCCAAAACTTTATTGGCCAATTTAGAGAAATTCCAAGCATTAGGTCCCAATTTGAAAGAAAATTAAACTTTAGAGGTCCAAAATAGGAAATTCTCAATCTTTAAAGGTTGATTTTGAAAATTTTCAAACTTTAGGAGCCAATTTAGCAAATTCCCAAACTTTAGGGACTTAATTTAAAAAAAAATTCAAACTTTAAGGACCAATTTTGAAAATTTCCAAACTTTAGTGACTGAATTAGAGAATTTTCAAAATTTAGGGACCAAATTAAAGAATTTCAGAACTTTAGGTGCTGTATTAGAAAATTTTCAAACTTTAGGGACTGAAAATGAAAATTTTCAAACTTTAAGGGACCAAATTAGAGAATTTTCAAGCTTTATGGATCGAATTAGAAAATCCTCAAACTTTAAGGACCAATTTTGAAAATTTTCAGACATTAGGGACTGAATTAGAAAATTTTCAAACTTCAGGGGCTGAATTATACAATTTAGAACTTTAAAAGGCCCAACTTAAATAATTTTATAAATTCGGGGCTGATTTCATAAAATTCATAACTTTAAGGGCCAATTTAAATTCCTTTTAAACTTTAGGATTAAACATTATTCTTTAATAAGATTAGAGGACCTGACTATGCAATATACCCAAAAATTCGAAATTGCACATGAATCCTCAGAATCTTCAAATTTCCAAAATAAGTCCTTGCCTAAAATCGATCTGCAGCAGCTAGGTTGACAACCCTAGCCCGCCGCCGCTCTTCAGCCGTCAAAACGTGGCGCCGTTGCTGGCGCCGTCCACCGCCGCAGCGCCGTCTCCGGCGCTGCATTCCAGAAACAACGTCGCACTCTGCGACGCTGCAGCACACCACGCGCGACGCCGCGCGGTGTGCTAGTCCTCCGACCACACCTTCTTCTTCATCACAATACCACCCTTAATCCATAATACACACAGAATATATACACACAGAAATCCGATTTCAACCATACACAAATTCCAAATCGAATCCAACATCCCAAACTTCAACTGTGGCTCCTTCGGCCACCCTCATCCATCCTCAATCAACAACTCAAAACCAGATTCAAGATCAATATATCGATGCTCAACAAATTTCATTACCCCAAAACCTGATTTCGACCAACCACAAATCCGAATCCACCAAAAATGACCGCGTGTTCATAAGCCCAAAATCAATGTACAGGTTCTATATACAACCTCAATCCGTATATATAATCCTCAAATTCAACACCAAATTTCACAAATTCAAAGTTCATACACAGAGAAACGTTCGGTTGAAAGAAAAAAAAAAGAATCTGACACCTTCTTTTGAGTAAACTGAATCGATGTATATATTTCAATTATTATCCATAAAATAGAGCGTTGGTTTTCGCGTGTATGCATACAGAGGAAAACGATTTGGCTGTATATGTTATTGAAATAGATATGATAATTCAACACGATGTTGGCTCTGATACCACTTGTTAGAAAATTTATCATAGATAATTATTTATCTATGATCAAAAAAAATCATCATGCTGAATTATCAAGAATTAAATAACTGAAGCGGAAGCGTACCTTAATCAAACGTGATTCACGATAAACGATTCGGCGGTGTTTGGATATTCTAAATCGATACGTAGTCCTTATTTTCTCTCTGATGATGGGATGTCAAAAAGAATGAACAGTACGTAGGATTCAGGGACCATAACCGACTTTATATACTGAATTGTCAATTAACCTAATCCGGCTCATCATGAATTAGGTAATGGCCTGGTATCTACACATAAAAACCCATACATTTAATTAGATGCATTAAAGCCCGATATATATTAAATCCTTATTAGATCACTTTAAATGGGCTTAACCAAATTTGATAGCCTTTTATTCAATACACAATAATTCACATATAAGCTCACACGATTGATTAAAATCTTTACATCATTTAGAGTGACAATATACAAAATAACCAAAATAGAGTAATTTTAGGGAGATATTTTTTGGGGACATCTTTAAGCATCCAATAAATGTGTGACATATCACAATGTCTCCAAAAAATATTTCCCTAGAATTATTGAAATAACTTAGATGAATCAAGAACTGCAGAAAAATTCATCTTGGAACCTCATTTTTCTTCTCTTTTAACCTGTATTTTTTAACCATAAAGTAACAAGCCAAAAATAACAACTAAATGTAGAATTATTAGAAATAAAAGAAGAAAGATAAGGAAAATAGGAGAAGAAAATGAGTGGACATAGCAAAGTTGATTTACACTTTGTGGCTTTCAACAAATAAATTAAATTGCCAAAACACGCTGTAAGAATAGTTGTTTGAACAGTGAATATCAACTTCACTCTTTTAATATTGTCGAGAAATATCATACTATCTTTACTTTCTCATATTGATATTTTATATTGTTTCCCATAATTTTCTTATGAATTATAAAATATTAAATTAATTTTCTTACTATTTTATAGGAATTCGACATTACAAATTGAAAGGAGAAGAATGCATCACGGTATCAAAGATCAATCATCAGAGGTAGCTGATTAATCGTTTTCATAAGTATTGTTTAGTTTTTATAATAGATCATGAAGTTTAAGAAGTCAGATTATTTTTGAATATTTGTAGTTAATTTGTTATGGGTTTTGGGTGATAAAACTAACTTCTTGGTCATTGAGATTCACGTCAATTCGGATTAATATTAAGGTATAGATATTACCTCTTTTTTTTCTCCTTCTCAAAAACTTGAAATGATTGAAGTTTTTCTATTTGGAATCGTGTTAGGTCTAATTCTTATTACTTTGGTTGGATTATTCGTAACTGTATATTTGCACTATAGGCGTCGTGATCAGTTGGACCTTTCATTAATTATTTATATAACAAATCGTATGGTAGGACACAAATTGGGAGAATTTGTACCTACTTTAAATTTCCGAAGACATGCAAAAAGCAATGCTAGATCTCGACGTTAAATCTTTTTTTTTTTTTTTAAATAATATTATAAATAGATACTTATGATTCATTAATAGGAGGTAAACCCTATGCAAAAGAAGAAGAAAAAGATGTATACGCTTTAGGTCGACATATATCTCTATCAACTGACAAAGCAAGAAGAGTAATTGATCAAATTCGTGGATGCTCCTATGAGGAAACACTTATGATACTAGAACTCATGCCCTATAGAGCATGTTATCTAATTTTTAAATTGGTTTATTCTGCAGCAGCAAATGCTAGTTACAATATGGGTTCCAAAGAAGCCAATTTAGTCATTAGTAAGGCCGAAATTAACGAGGGTACTACCGTGAAGAAATTCAAACCTAGAGCTCGAGGACGTAGTTATCCGATAAAAAGACCTACCTGTCATATAACTTTTGGAGTGAAAGATATATCTTTACATGATGAGTATGATGAATATGAACAGATATATTCGTTAAAAAAAATCTAGATGGAAAAATAAGTATACAATTATGGTATATCATGATATGTATAATATTTGGGGGAGTATGTGACAAAAAATAAATCCACTTGGTTTCAGACTTGGTACAACCCAAGGTCATCATTCCCTTTGGTTTGCACAACCAAAAAATTATTCAGAGGGTTTACAAGAAGATCAAAAAATAAGAGATTTTATCAAAAATTATATACAAAAGAATATGGGAATATCCTCCGTCATCGAGGGAATTGCACGTATAGAAATTCAAAAAAGAATTGATTTGATCCAAGTCATAATCTTTATGGGATTCCCAAAGTTATTAATAGAAAATAGAATGCGAGAAATACAAGAATTATAGATTAATCTAGAAAAAAGAATTAAATTATGTGAACCAAAAACTTAACATTGCTATCACAAGAATTGCAAAACCTTATGGAAACCCTAATATTCTTGCAGAATTTATAGCTGGACAATTAAAGAATAGAGTTTCATTTCGAAAAGAAATGAAAAAAGCTATTGAATTAACTGAACAAGTAGATACAAAAGGGATTCAAGTACAAATTGCAGGACGTATTGACGGAGAAGAAATTGCACGTGTTAAATGGATTAGAGAAGGTAGGGTTCCCCTACAAACCATTCGACCTAAAATTGATTATTGTTCCTATACAGTTCAACTATCTATACGGTATTGTGTACCAAAATTTGGATATTTATAGACGAAGAATAAGAAAGCTTTACTTGTCTTTCCCTTTTATCCGTTGATAGAACAAAAAAAGAGAAATTCGTTGATTCTTTTTCTGGTAAATCAAAATGAGTAATTCTAATTCTTAATTCTATAGGGTTGAATAAAAATTCAATTGACCATTTGATATAATTGCTATGCTTAGTGTGCGACTCGTTGTTTTTTCAGGGTTAAGATTAAAAAAGGACCAGGCTCATAGTATGAACTAATAACCACTCATCACTTCGTATTATCTAGATATAAAGAACCAGTCAAGATATGATAAATCAGTCAATTCTTTGTAGCAACTGATTTTTTTTTTTTTTTTTTTTTGCATAAACCTTGATTAGAAGTTGTAAAACAAAATGAAAGAAGTAAAGGTGTGGATAAATGGAAGGATGAGAGAAAGAGAGAAAAAGAATATCAATGACACAGAATTCAGATATGTAAGGTTTATGAGTCATCTCATAAAAGACAGTATAATAAAGCATCAATACTAATTGATTCATCCATAATTAAATATTAAATGAATCAAGAAAAAAATGAAAAGCTTGGAGCCAATAAAGACTAAGAAGATTGACTCAGGAACAAATTGGATTATGAGCTCCATTGATATGATCCAAGATGGGAGACCAAAGATAAATCAAGTTACCATCGATGCAATAGCAACCTAGGAGGGAAAAAAAGCAAATTTCGTATTGGGTCCGAGTCGGAATCCAACCGGGTCGAGCTATGTCAAAGGAACGAAAGGAGTGCCAGCCGAGAAGGCATGCGATCGCGCGGGGCCATGGAAGGCTCGAACGCGAGAAGGCGTCAAAAACTAAACAGAGAGTTTCAGGCCTTACCACGCGATCGTGCGGTTTAAGTCAGATCAGATTTCGCGAATTTTAATTTAATTTTCGATTTATTAATTATTACTTCTATTTTCGAACCCTAGTGCGGCTAGGTCAGTTTTAGGCGTATTTTGACTTTATATGATGTTTTTCATTGATAACAAAAATACAACTTTGATATTATTGAATGAAAGTGAGAATTTTCTCTCTAGAAAATGAGGATTCCTTTTTCTTGTTCTTGAAGAACAATCCATAGAACTTATCAAATATTTTCTTGAATATTTGTGGCGTTCCAATCAGAAACTTATCAAGGAGTTTGACATCCCTTGTGACGTTTCGAAAACCTCGGTTCTTCAATCCGTATCGTCAATCATTGTGTCATGATTGTTGGGTCCAGGTCCTATCGTCAATTTTTATCTTTTCCAGTTATTTTATTTTCTTGTTTTCTTGTATTTAGCTGAATCTGGATCTTTCCTATTGTTGTGTCGTTTATTCCGTGTTTCGATTCATATCATCTGGTATCAGAGCTTGAATCTAAATTCAGTTCTTGGTATTTCTTGATTTTCTTGTTCTTTGTGTTCTTCCTACCAGTAAATTTTTCCTTTGTTTAATTCATATAAAATTCCACAAAAATTCAATCTTGTTTATTTTAGTCAATCCTTATCCAAATTCAATTATGTTTGTTACGTTGCACTTGTAATTGAATTTCAGATTCAAAAAAAAAAAAAAAAAAAGAGTCCGAAAATTTAATATTTATCCCCTAATATTCCGAATTTGTCTCAATTTCCAAGTTTTCTTGTTTTTACTCGTGTCTATCGTGTCCTACCCTTGATTGAGTTCTTGGATTGGTTTTTTTAAGTGCTTGGAAGGGGGATTTTTGAGTGATACACGAGCGATATATTTTGGGGAGGAATTTTCTACTTATTTCTGTGAAGACTAATAATGTCTAGCAGACGGGATTCATCATCTTCATCAGTTGGAGAAAACAGGGGAATTTACAGAAGGGAGCCAGCAGCTTCATCAACGAGCCCTAACAAACGACCGGAAGGTATGAATAGGGTGAATAAGAATGATGTAGGTGTGATGGAGACTTTACATGAGCAATTTGAGAAATTGATAACTAGGATGGATAGGCAGGAAGAAACTATTAATAAGTTGCGTAGGGAACAAACTCATGTTGGTCCTAGAGCTAGGAGGGAAGATGGGAGAGATCATAGGGGGAGACATAATGAAAGGGTTAGATATGGGTTTGATGATGAAGAGTTTGCGAGTGAAGGAAGTAGTATCCAATCATCTGTGGCTAGTGTAAGGAGGAGAAGAGGTAGAGGAGATAGGTATGAAAGGGCAAATAATAGAAGAGATCGTGGTGATCGGGATGAGGTAGATGATAATCTAGGTAAAATAAAAATGTCTATTCCACATTTTCATGGGAGGAGTGATTTGGGAGAAGAAGGTAGAGTTGATGTTTGATTGCCACAATTATTCTGAAGGAAAGAAGGTGAAGTTAGCGGTCGTTGAGTTCACCGATTATGCAATTAATTGGTGGGATCAATTGGTAAATGATCGCAGGAGGAATGGTAAGGGGCCGGTGGATACATGGCGTGAGATGAAAATCATAATGATGAAGAGGTTTGTCCCAAGCCACTATCATAGGGATATTTATCAAAGGTAGCAGGGGCTCACGCAAGGTTCTAGGAGTGTAGAGGAATATCATGGAGGTAGCCATGATTAGGGCCAACGTGGTGGAGGATCGGGAAGCTACAATGGCTAGATTTTTGAGTGGGCTGAACAGAGATATTGTCAACGTCATTGAGTTACAACATTATGTAGAACTGGAAGACATGGTGCACATGGCAATAAAGGTGGAGAGGCAATTAAGTCGAAAGGGGACGTCTAAACTTCGTAGGGAACTTACCCTACATCACAATCGAGGAAGGATCACAATGATGAACACATCCCGAAGGGAAAGGAGGAACCTACAATTAAAGGTAAAAATATTTCTGATTCTCAACCTACTAGGGATAGAAATATTAAGTGCTTTAAGTGTTTGGGGTCGGGCCATATAGCATCACAGTGTCCGAATAAGAAAGTAATGCTCTTGCGTGATAATGGTGAAATTAGTTCCGATGATGAATTTAAGGGAATGCATAAGTTAGTGGATGTTGGGGCTAGCAGTAGCTATGAAGAGAGGTTAACTTATGCGGTAAAAGGGTCCCTTGTGAATAGACGTGTCCTAAATTCTCGAACTAAGATGGTTGAGATTGATGAATAGCAGGATAATCTTTTCCACACTAGGTGTTTGGTGGGGGAAAAAGGTTTTTGGGATGGTAATTGACGGGGGAAGTTGTACTAATGTGGTTAGTACATTATTGGTGGAGAAGTTAGGATTGCCTAAGGTGAAACACCCCAACCCCTATAAATTACAATGGTTAACCGACTCGGGAAAACTTAAAGTGAACAGGCAGGTTAATATTAAATTCACCATTGGGGGTTATAGAGATGAGGTTGTGTGTGACGTGGTCCCTATGCATGTTGGACATGTTTTGTTGGGAATGCCATGGCAACATGATAGGAGAGTGGTGCATAATGGGTTTAAAAATCGATATTCTTTCGTGAAAGGTGGAAAAATGACCGGTCTTTCTCCGCAATCACCTAAAGAGGTCCAAGAGGACCAACTGAAAATAAAGAGCAAGTTTGAGGGGAAAAATAAGAGCGTTGATGCCACGACCTCAAAAAAAGGAGAGGGTTTGAAAGTTGAAAACAAGAGAGTTGAGGTCACGACCTCAGAAAAATGTGAGCTTGAGAGCGAGAGGAAAAAGAAAAGAGAGTCCACCACAAAAGTGAGTTTATTTACATTCGCTAACACATCCCTTCCTAGTTTGGCTAATTCTGTTTTGCAGGTACAAAAATCAAATCACAAAACTAAGGCCAAAGGGAAAATTAATTTCCGAACAGAACAGCACCAAAAGATGATGAATAACACAAAACATGAATAGGTCCCTCGAACCAAAGAGAGCAAGAGATACATAAAGGAGAGGCCATATACAAATTCGAGGTAGAATCCTTTACAAGAAAGGGGGGATGATATGATCCAAGATGGGAGACCAAAAGATAAATCAAGTTACCATCGATGCAACAGCAACCTAGGAGGGAAAACAAGCAAATTTCGTATTGGGTCCGAGTCGGGAATCCAACCTAGTCGAGCTATGTCAAAGGAACGAAAGGAGTACCAAACGGGAAGCCACGCGATCGAGCAGCGCCATAGAAGGCGCGAACGCGAGAAGGGGTAAAAAACTAAACAGAGAGTTTCAGGCCTTACCACGCGATCACGCGAGGTTAAACCATGCAATCGCGCGGTTTAACTCAGATCAGATTTCGCGAATTTTAATTTAATTTTCGATTTATTAATTATTACTTCTATTTTCGAACCCTAGTGCGGCTAGGTCACTTTTAGGCATATTTTGACTTTATATGATGTTTTTCATTGATAACAAAAATACAACTTTGATATTATTGAATGAAAGTGAGAATCTTCTCTCTAGAAAATTAGGATTCCTTTTTCTTGTTCTTGAAGAACAATCCATAGAACTTATCAAATATTTTCTTGAATATTTGAGGCGTTCCAATCAGAAACTTATCAAGGAGTTTGACATCCCTTGTGGCGTTTCGAAAACCTCGGTTTTTCAATCCGTATCGTCCATCATTGTGTCGTGATTGTTGGGTCCAGGTCCTATCGTCAATTTTTATCTTTTCCAGTTATTTTATTTTCTTGTTTTCTTGTATTTGGCTGAATCTGGATCTTTCTTATTGTTGTGTCGTTTATTCCGCGTTTCGATTCATATCATCCATTGTAGAATTCGGACCTAAACATTAATTACGAAGTGATGGGAATGATGGAACTGTGCATGCAAAAGATTATATTGAAAAAATGAATCTTAATGATTCACTAGTCAGGATGGCGAAATGATATGGAGATCAATTCATCTATTGGGAGAAGTTACGAACAAGCCCTATAAATGAAATAGAGCTTGAAAGAGTAAATATTCGTCCGCTGAAACTTTTTTTTTTAGTTGCTAAACTTGGATAAAGGACAAAACTAAATAAAGATTTTCTAGAACGTTCTAAAAAATACTATTTTTTACAAAAATGTTAATCATTTCAATTAAATGTTTTTAATCATTTTTCGTGAGGAGGTGAATGAGAAGAAACTCTCACGTCTGGTTTTGTAGTAGAAATGAAATTGTGAAACAACCATCAACTATAACCCCAAAAGAACTAGATTCCATAAACAACATAGAGGAAGAATGAAGGGAATATCTTATCGAGGTAATCATATTTGTTTCGGTAAATATGCTCTTCAGGCATTTGAACTTGCTTGGATCACATCTAGACAAATCGAAGTAGGTCAACGAGCAATGATACGAAATACATGCCATGGTGGGGAAATATGGGTCCGTATATTTCTAGACAAATCGGTTATAGTAAGACCCGTTGAAACAAGTATGGGTTCGGGAAAGGGATCCCCTAAATATTGGGTAGCTATTGTTAAACCAGGTCGAATACTATATGAAATGGGTGGAGTAACCGAAAATATAGCTAGAAGGATTATTTCAATAGTAGATCCAAAATGCCTATACGAACTCAATTCATTATTTCGGGATAAAAATGTATAACCAACATAAATGAATCTTACAGATGAAAGTTTCTTTTTTTGGACAAAAAATATTCATTTTTTTCTTCATTTAAAAAGTGTCAGTATATGTAACTTTTTTATAATACCTATTTGTAACAGTAAACAATATTTCACATAGAAAAAAAATATATATATATATATATATATAAAGAAACTTTATTTCACTATGTTAAACTTTTATATAAACACTTTTCAAGATTGACAATGAGTCTATATTGAAATTTTTACATTGGGATACCTTTAAAACATTAAAGGACAAAGTAAAAAATTATGAAAAGTATATTAATCGTAAATTAACGATTAATATGTGATCGACAAGATAAATTAAAGAGTTTAAACAAGTATGAAGTAATATAATTATTGATATACCATGATGGATTGAGTTATTATGGACTAGATTTATACCTTGACTGGATATGACTCATTATCGTAACAGATTGACTATTATGAATACCTTGACTGGATTTGGAGATGTGACTCGCTCATTTATAAAAGGTAATTATTTCATTATGTTGACACCGCCTATATGGTCGTTCTATCGATTGAATATATGGAATACTTTACATATATTCATATTTTATATTATTTCAGAAACACCTCAGTTGTTGGTTAATTCTAACATATTAGAGGTTGTTGTCAACATATATAATTGGTGGTATAACCACAGTATTATTATTAACATATATACAATATTATTGTTATTTGATATTTCATTTAATGGTACCAGAAGTTATCACTACTAAAGTTAGATAATATTTTATCAAATGATACCAGAAGTTATCATTACCAAAAAAAAGTTGGTGAATTTTGATAAAAATATTTTGTCAAAGTTACCATTATCTGTATTGAAAAGATAGATAAAAATGAATTATCCAACAAGAAAAATGTTGATATACAATAAGATAATATCACATGATAGCATGGACATAGCTAATGTGAAAATAATCTCATCAGTATTATGAGATGAATATTATATGATTGAAACAAACAGATTTGATAAATATCTGGAAAAGTTCTTGCACAAGCACTTATATATTCCAGAAGAAGTACATATTTACTCTAGAAGAAATAAAATTCATCATCTAAATATACAGAAGGGATATTATTATAGCTCTTGAAGAAGCACAAAGAGTACTACTGAAACATGTCAAGAAAGGGGATACATGTAAAATACACAAAAAGAAAATGGGGAAACATTTATAAAATCCTCAAAAAGTGGAGATGTGTTTCAAGAGTAAAAATACTTCATACTCTACCACCCCTAATCCATTCTGAGGTTCACAAGGTTAAGTTTATATTAGCGGACTCCATTTTCGCTTGATTCCACTTCCTTGCGATCAATCTATCTTAAATCCTGCTGGATCTTGTATTGAAATATTTGATTGCAACTTATCCAGTAGTTCCTCGATAGTAGGAGTAGAAATAAGGATTCTCCTAGAAAATGGAGAGATGAATCTCTGTTCCACAGCATAATCAAGAAATGTTAGCAAACCATCAAAGAAATTGTTAACATTTAAAAGCCCAATAGGCTTGGTATGGAGATCCAATTGAGCCCATGAGGTAATATTAAAGATTTCTTCTAAAGTACCAAAACCTCTGGGCAGGGATATGAAGGCATCAGAACCATATAGCATACAAGTTATGCGTTCATGGATAGATAATGTATGTACTTCATGCCCTCGTGTTTTTCCTGCAATATCTACCAAAGGAACATGTATAACACCTATCACTTTTACTCGCTCTATTTGAACAGATTGGGAAACACAACCCATCAATCTACTGCTATCTCCTCCATACACTAAATTGATACATTTCTCTCCCAAATTCTTTCCTAGATCCACTGCTACTTCTAGATTCCCAAAATATTTCCCTGCTTTTGATCCGCAAAATTCACAGATAGTTTTGATCTTGTCGAAATTTTGATCCTTCCATCTTTGAGAATATAAGGAGGGAAAAACTTACGAGTAAATGGTATTTTGGGATGCATGAAATTGTGAAAATATTTGACTTTTTAAAACCGAAAAACTTCACTATTTACTGCTCGTCTTTTGAAAAAGTGAGAATCTACTTTTGACTAAATCACACTACTTTTGATAAAGCTCACATTTCTGTGATTTTTCAAATACACTTTTATCAATGCTCGAGAAATGAAACATAAAAATATTTTATAAATATGTGTGCAAATATATACACACAATATACTAATTTACCTTGTATCAATGTTGAATAGCCAAAACATCATTGTTTACAACAGACTGGAAAACATGATCTTTTGCTATTATATTCTTGAGACTATAACTGTCTTTATCATCGTTGAATTGAGCCCATAAAGAAAGGAGCTCACGCTGCACATATCCACAAGGGTGAGTCGCAAGAGTCAATCGAATATCATCCAGTGACTCCTTACTCAGTCCACCCTTAATGAAATCAATTTTATCATCTCGATTTCTAGACGAATATCTTATTGATTAACAATGGGTATCACATGTCCATCGAGCACATTTGTAACAACCGTTTAATCTTTTTGTTCTTCGATTCCTTGCGAAAGTACTCTTACTTAAGCCATGCATGTGCATAGAAAATAAATCTGGTAATTCACCAGCTAATCGAACTTTTGCTTTTATCAACCGACGAACATCTTCTGGAATGCCTTGATCCATTAGTAGCCTCAATCTTTCAAGTCGAACTCAGTAAATCTTTTTCAAAGCATTTACTGAAAGATTAGAATAATATTTGCGAATATTTGATAATATGGCATCTATTTTTTTTATGGATCTAATGTTCTTCCCAAATGATCTATTTAAATGCATTATTTAACGCGTAAAGAGAAGTGGATCCACGTAACGTCTATTCCATCAAGAAATAATGAAACAAAAATATTGAAAAGGTGGGAATAATGAGATAAATGCGCCATTACCTTTTTCGATATAAGAGAAGATTTGGCGACAAGATTGAGAACATCAGATATTTTCTTGGATATTGTACCTAATTTTTTCGGTACACTAAAAATAATCAATGTATACTGATTTATACTATACAGAAATATGTACAAGTGAAATGAATACTGTATTGAACCAGTTCATACATATGTACAAATGAAATATCTTGCTGAACCAGAACTTCTATAATTTAGCATGATTGGTTAGATTCCAATTCAATAATAAGATTTATTGAGAATGCAAAATGACATTTCATTATGATGGACGAACAACCGAATGGGAGACTGTAATTTTGGTGATCAAGGGCCTACATCTCAAAGCTCTACTCCATTTTTACCATTGAAAGGAAAAACGTATGCCTATGGTCTATTTATATTAGCTATTACTACGTGCATTTTATGTACTTGTTAGTTTAATATTCTATTATTAACTATTATTAATGGTTAAGGTTTTTCTTCTTTCAATTTCCTTCTTTCATTGTCAGTGTTGCCTATATTGTCGAAATGGAGAATGTTGAGATTGTCAACGATTTGTAAAAATAATAAATTGATTATTTCCTTAGATAGAAGATTATCTATGCAGATTTCTAGGAATTTAATTAGGTTTCTACCCCTATTTAAACTTTGTATTTCGTTACTCTAAAAGAATAACAAAACATCAGTTCATCTTCCTTGTTATTATGGTATCAGAGCGAAACAAGGTCCTCAAAACCTTGGCAATCCAAGCCCAGAACTCATCCCAAAATTCTGACTCACAAAACCACAAATATCCATAATCAAACTCCAACTATCAAAATCGAATCACAACAAAACAACAAGCTAAATCCAAAATTTCCCAAATCTTGAAGTCGCCGTTTGAAGTCCGCTGAAAATCGGTACAAAATTGCTTCGGTACTCTCGCCAACCTGCACCAATACCCATAGCGGACGTTGTTCATCCACAATCATAGTCGTCGTCCACCAAGTTGGTTTCTAGTATCGTTGTTGTGCTGCGGTTAGAAATCATCAGCTCTACTCGCCACAAAATCTGCCCGCCTCGAAGTCTCAAAAACCACAAAATAAATAGTCCAATTACAATAGCAATATTTGCTACAGTCCAATTGACCCAAGGAAACCAACAACCTATTTTATTATTATTTTTTTGTTTTTTTGCACTCATTATCTGGCCCATTACACCATTAATCCATTAATCCCCCCCAAACCCACTTATATATCAGCCGACAGACCAATTCCTCAATAAATATCCAACCATTAAAAAATGATGAGTGAACATGTAGAAGTTGAGTCATCTGGAACTAAATCTATTCCAATTCTTGTTCAGTCGGAGGGAGCCTTTAATGCCGGCATTCAACTTAACGAAAATAATTATGACGTGTGGTCCCAATTGATGGAAATGCATATTGCTGAACGAGAAAAACTCTCCTACATCATAGGAAAATCCGATCCACCTGCTGTGTCGGATAGAGGATATGAAAAATGGTATGCTGAAAATCAGAAAGTAAAACGTTGGCTTCTGATGTCCATGACTCCTGACATTATGAAGCGCTATCTTCGCATACCCACTGCCCGTGAAATTTGGAGTGCTCTGTCCAAAGCCTTTTATGATGGTACTGATGAGATGCATGTTTACTCTTTGCATCAGAAAGCCTTCTCAGCAAAACAAGGTGCCAAATCACTTACTGTATACTATGGAGAGTTAACGGAAATATTTCAGGAACTCGACCATCGTGATAAAGTGGTAATGAAGGATCCTGATGATATTACAGCATACAGGCAGTCTATTGAGCGCACCCGAGTACACATATTCCTTGCTGGATTGGATAAAAGTTTTGATCAACTTCGACGAGAAATATTACGTCGTGATCCACTCCAAAGTCTGGAAGAATGTTATGCCTTGGTCCGTCGTGAGGTCATACGATCTACTACTTTGAATGATGATATTGAGAAACTTGAAGCTTCTGCTATGATTTCCCGCCATCGACCCAATCAGACGACCCAAGATCGGACCAAGGCCACCTATCCGAAGAATAGCTCAGACAAACTTACATACAAATGTACTCACTGCAATCAAACAGGTCATTCAAAAATTCGATGCTTTGAACTTATTGGATATCCAGATTGGTGGGACCCAACACGGCATCGAAATTCCAAGCGACCTTCCACTACCGCGGTTGCTCAAATAAAGGAAGACGATGCTCCTCTTACATCATTAGCATTACTAACCGCTACAAACTCTGGAGGTAAGGCCTTCACCACTTCTACACCTATTTTGAATAGTACATGGATAATTGATTCAGGTGCTACTGATCATATGACATTTGATGTTAGACAAGTCACAAATCTTCGCCAATCCTCCCAAAATTGTGTCTCCACGGCCAATGGTAATACCACCCCGGTAGTTGGGGAAGGGTCTTCACACCTTACTAATACTTTATATCTTGATTCTGTGTTAGTTGTTCCCTCCTTAGATTATAACCTTGTGTCTGTCTCTCAGATCACTACTACTCTATCTTGTGTTGTTATTTTTTGGCCTGATCATTGTGTATT
The DNA here is from genome assembly GCA_963555705.1 of Ligustrum vulgare. Lineage (NCBI taxonomy): Eukaryota > Viridiplantae > Streptophyta > Magnoliopsida > Lamiales > Oleaceae > Ligustrum > Ligustrum vulgare. The sequence goes on along the minus strand of OY743173.1, from coordinate 43,684,742 downwards.
TCAGGACATTCAGACACGACAAACGATTGGTTATGGTGTTAAGAGAGGGAAGCTGTATCACTTGGACTTGGACTCACAAACTTCCAACAGATTACAACAGGCTTTAGCTGTAGAGAGCAATGGTTCACCAAAGAAGATAGCTGAGATCTTTCTCCGGCATCGACGTTTGGGACATGCCTCATTTGGTTATTTAAAAAAATTGTTTCCGAGTTTGTTTACAAATTTAGATATTTCTATTTTCAAATGTGATGTGTGTGAACTTGCAAAAAGTCATCGTGCCGCATTTCCTTTGAT